>CM035845.1:44828824-46190980 GCA_020510985.1 Pholidichthys leucotaenia | reverse complement strand
TAATGTTGCCTAACGGAAGCATATATAAACTAAAAAGAGTAGGGCCTAGCACAGATCCCTGTGGAACTCCATGACTAAGCTTTGAGTTGAAAGAAAACTCATTATTTACATGAACAAACTGGAACCTATCAGATAAATAAGATCTAAACAACTGCAACGAAGTTCCATTAAGTCCAACATAGTGTTCTAATCTATCAAGTAGAATATTATGATCGATAGTATCAAAAGCTGCACTAAGGTCTAAAAGGACAAGTACAGAAACTAGTCCATTATCAGATGCAATGAGGAGGTCGTTAGTGACCTTCGCTAAGGCTGTTTCAGTACTATGATGGATTCTAAACCCAGATTGAAACTCTTCAAGTAAACCATTTCCCTGCAGGTGGTCAAATAATTGCGTAGCAACAACTCTTTCTAAGATTTTTGAAATGAAAGGGAGATTAGAGATTGGTCTATAGTTAGCTAAAGCTCCTGGATCTAGCGTTGGCTTTTTGAGTAAGGGTTTAATTACAGCCGTTTTAAAAGCCTGCGGTACATGGCCTAAAGTTAATGAAGAATTGATTATATGAAGAATAAAGCTACCAATAAGTGGGAAGACTTCTTTAAATAACCTGGTAGGAATAGGGTCTAAAAGACAAGTTGAAGGTTTGGATGAGGAAACTATTTTGTCTAACTCACAAAGGTCGATTGGAGTAAACTCATCAAGACAGACATCAATGGAAGGAGTTGTAGTAGTTACAGTATTTAAGTTAACTGTGGGAAGAATCTGATTGATTTTATCTCTGATGGATGAAATTTTATTATTGAAAAAGTTCATAAAGTCCTGACTAGTAAGCTCTAAGGGAATGCTAGGATTGACAGAGTCCTGACTCTTAGTCAACCTGGCTACAGTACTGAAAAGAAACCAGGGATTATTCTTGTTCTCTTCTATTAATGCAGAGTAATAACTCGTTCTAGCTTTTCTAAGAGATTTTTTATAAATTAAAAGATGATTTCTCCAAGCTAAATAGATTTCATCTAAATTAGTGGAGCGCCATTTTCTTTCTAATTGACTTTTCTAATTGACTTAATTGTTTTAAGCTACGAGTTTCTGTGTTGAACCAAGGAGTTAGAAATCTCTGATTAGACTTTTTCTTTTTTAAGGGGGCCATCAAGTCTAGAGTCTGATGCAGAGAAGCTGAAACACTATCCACCATGTTATCAATTACAGAAGGAGCAAGCTGTCTATAGCTTATTTCCGTTGTGTTGACACATGGCATAGAGGAAACAATCTGCATAAATTTGGTAACAGCATCATCTGAGGGGCATCTACTGTAATAATATTTTTCTTTAGGAGCCAAATAGTCAGAAATAGTAAAATCAAAGGTTAACAGACAATGGTCTGACAGTACAGGGTTATGAGGAGACACTACAAGATTTTCTATTTCTATGCCATATGTCAGAACAAGGTCCAATGTATGGTGAAGGTAATGAGTAGAATTTCCTACTTTCTGAGAAAACCCAATCGAGTCTAATATTGAATTAAATGCCACATTAAGGCAGTCACTATCTACATCCACATGTATATTAAAGTCCCCTACTATAATTATTCTATCAGATTTCAGCACTAAATCAGCTAAGAAATCAGCAAATTCGGATAAAAATTCTGAGTAGGTTGATGGGGGACGATAAACTATGGCAAATAAAATTGGGTTTAACCTAAAATTGCTAAAGTGCCCAATACTGAGGACCAGGCCCTCAAAGGAATTATAACATGTTTTTTGCTTTACATTAACTAGTAATTTGGAATGGTAAATTGTTGCTACTCCTCCTCCATGACCAGAACTTCTGGGATTTTGACAGTTTAAATAACCAGAGGGAGTTGATTCATTTAAACCAACATAATCCTCTTGCCCTAACCAAGTCTCTGTAAGGGAAATTAAATCAATCTGATGATCAATTAACAGATCATGGACTAACAGAGACTTGGGAGTTAGAGACCTAATATTTAATAAACCACATTTAATTTTTAAATTATGAGGAGGAACAGAGGCCAAATCATTCAATTTAGAGGCTTTATGTTTAATATGAGTTTTTTTTTTTTAATTTAAGTTTTTGTAAAGGGTATACAGGTCATTACAGCAATGCATTGTTTACATTTTCATCACATGTTCCCTTATTTTCTGATATCTGACAACATTGGAAGAATAATTATTACAACACCCCTTTTTTTAAAGTGGAAGAAAAAGTGAAATTAAAGAGAATAAAATAAAACAAACAAACAAACAAACCAGCAAAAAACAAACAAAAAGAAAAAATAAGTAAATAAAGGTAAAAGAGCATCTGAGTAGCGTTGGAACAAAGAGCGGAACCATTATTGAAATGGTATTTGTCAAAGATTAGATCTAATGGAAGACACATATGCGATCCAGGGTTGCCAAAAGTTCATGAACCCATCCATGTCCTGTCTCAGTGCGAATGTCAACTTTTCCATCGAGTAAATGTCTTGGATCACGTTAATCCAATCTTCAGGTGTAGGACAGTCCTTCAACATCCATTTTTTAGTTAGAGCTTTTTTATTTGCCAATATTAAAACACTGAATAAGTATTTTTCTCCTTGTCTTTCCAGTGAGTCCGGTAGTAAACCCAAATACAAAGTTACAAAAGAAAAGGGAACTGTTATTTTAAATATTTTCCCCAATATTGTCTGTACATTGGTCCAATATTGGTGGATAACTGGGCATGACCAAAACACATGAAAATGATTTGCAGTCTTTTCACCACACAAGCGCCAACAGTTCAACCCCTTATGGGTAAATTTGTTTTGTGCAGGTGTTCTGAAAAATCTTACCAAGTTTTTCCATCCAAATTCTCTCCACTGCAGGGATGAGGTACTTTTCCATTGCTGTTTATTTAGCTTTTCCCATATTTCCAGTTGTAAAGTGAAATTCCCCTCTTTTTCCCATCTCTCTTTTATATATGATGTGTTGTCTCCTTTTAAGTCTTGAAGACCTTGGTATATTTTAGAAATGTATCTGATCCCTGGGATCCCTTTATATGCCATTAAGAAGACCTTCAGAACACCTGACTGGGCCCTTTCCAAATCCTCCTTTTTAAGTATATTGTTTATGTGGTGTCTAAGCTGGAAGAACCTGTAAAGGTCTTGATTTATTAGACCTTGTTTTTTCAAATCTTCAAAACTTCTTAAAATTTGCCCTTTAAAAAAATCGTGATATTTTATCAGCCCTTTCTCCTTCCACTTTTTAAATCTGGTGTCTGTTTTATTAGGAGTAAAGTCTTGATCATAGGCAATCCATTGCAGGAGTCGATAGGGTTCTTTAGTTTGATTCTCTCTGACTATCTTAAACCAAATTTTTAGCGGGGTCTCTATCCACGGGTTAGTGTTATTCAAAAGTTTAGGTAAGGCATTGTTCCCTATTATCGCCTGTAGGGGGATGTCACTTGTTATTTGGCATTCGATCTCCTTCCATTGTGCAGTGTAGACTGGGTTACATATCTCCACTAGAGTTTTAATTTGTGTGGCTTTAAAGTAGTCCCTGATATTTGGCAGCGCAAGCCCACCTTTGTCTTTGTTTAGCTGTAAGGTTCTATATCTGATTCTAGGTCTCTTGCCCTGCCATATGAATCTTGAGATCCTTCTGTCCAGCTCTTGCCATGTTTTTTTGGGAGGTTCTACCGGTATTGTTTGGAAAAGGTATAGAAGACGTGGAAGTATATTCATTTTGACTGCTTCAATTCTTTGTGCAGTACCCAAGAATGGTATCATATTCCATCTTGCTAGGTCGGATTTTATTTTTGTCACCAGTGGATCATAGTTTAGTGTTATAATTTTGTTGAGTTGTTTCGGGATATTGACCCCCAGGTATTTCATAGATTCCGACTCCCAGTTAGTTTTGAGTTTGCTTAGTGAATAATGATTTGGGTCATAGTTGAATGTTAAAACTTGGGTTTTATGCATGTTTAATTTGTACCCCGATAAATCTCCATACTCTGAAAAAACTGAGGTTAGTTCTGGTAAAGAAGTGTCTGGCTGCCCTAGGTATATTAAAATGTCATCAGCAAAGAGTGCTATTTTATGTTCCTTCTGACCAAGTGTAATACCTTGAATTTTTTGATTTTGTCTTATCCATTGGCTCAGAGGTTCTATGAAGATTGCAAAGAGCAGTGGAGACAGGGGGCAGCCCTGACGACATCCTCTTTCCAGCTCAAAAGATGATGATAAATTACCGTTAATCCTTATTTTAGCTGTTGGTTTTTTATATAATGCCTGTATAGTTCTAATGAAGTTGTTATGAAAATTGAAACTGGATAAGATTCTATATAGAAAAGACCAGTCAACCGAATCGAATGCTTTTTCAGCATCTAATCCCAATATGACTGCATTTAAGTTATATTTTTTTATATGATGAATTATGTGGAAAGTGCGTCTAATGTTGTCTTGTGTCTGTCTTTGTCTTATAAAACCTGTTTGGTCTAAATGAATTAGGTCTGTCAGTATATTTTCTAACCTTTTGGCAAGGATAATGGTAAAAAGCTTATAGTCCTGATTAAATACACTGATTGGTCTGTAGTTGGAGCACTCTAGTTTATCCTTTTCAGGTTTAGGTATAACTGCAATGACCCCTTCTCTCCAGGAGGGGGGGATTTCCCCTGTGTGGAGGACATAATTAAATGTTTTCAGGAGGAGAGGAGATAGTTGCTGTTTAAAGGTTTTGTACCACTCTGCTGTATAGCCATCTGCTCCTGGGGATTTGTTAGCTTTAAGTTTCATAATTGCTTTTTCCAATTCTTTAGGTTGTATTTCTGATAGTAGTGTTTCATTTTGTGACTCCGTAAGTTGGGGAAGGTTTAATGTGTTTAGGAATGCCTCAGATGCGTTATGTTTTTTGTGGGAGTATAAGTTCTTATAGTAATTCTCGAAGCTTTTAAGAATATCCTGAAGTCTGAATTTTATTTCCTTTGATACTGGGTCTCTGATTTTGTAGATCGCTCTTTCTGTTTGTTGTTTCCTCAATTTATAGGCTAGCAATTTTGCCGATTTACTGCCTGCTTCATAGTATTTTTGTTTCAAAAATGTAAGTTTCTTCTGGATTTCTATTGTGTAGATCTCATTTATTTGGTTTTTAATTTCCTTAATCTTGAGCGAGTTAGTAGAATGAGTGTTGCCTTTGTGTTCTTTTTCTAGGTTCTTAAGTTCTGACTCTAATGTGGATAGTTTTTCTTGTCTTAGTTTCTTTTGGGTTGCCAGTTTTGCAATAATCTTTCCTCTTATTACAGCTTTGCATGCATCCCACAGTATTAAAGGGGATACTTCTCCATTATCGTTTTCTTCCAAATATCTGAGAATATCTGATTCCAATTCATCTTTCAATGGTCCTTTCAGGACATTTGAATATAACCTCCAAGAAAATGTATTATTTGTGTATTTTTGGATATTTAAGTCCATGTAGATCGGACTGTGGTCAGAGAGATCCATCAGTCCTATTTTACATGTTTCTACTCTTCCAATGTCTCTATTAAACATAAAAAAATAGTCAATCCTTGAGTAAGATGAATGTGGAGTTGAGTAAAATGTATAGTCTTTTACACTGGGGTTGAGTTCCCTCCACACATCACAGATTCCCATTTCTTTTAGTAGCATCCAAGTCTTCCTGCTTTGGGTGTTATTTTGATGTGGAGAATTACCAGAAGCATCCCAGTATGGATTCAGTCTAAGATTGAAGTCCCCACCACATATCACTAAACCTTGAGCTTTAGTTATCATAAGGTCAAATACATTTTTATAAAATTTCCAGTTAGCCCCTGGGGGAGCATACACATTCAGCAGGGTGATATCTTCTCTCTCTAGCCGCCCAGTTACCAAACTGTATCTCCCTTCTTTATCTTTGTGTTCTGATTTTTTTTCAAATGTAATTTTGGAAGATATCAATGTCGCTACTCCCCTCCTCCTCCCTGACTTATATGAAGATGAAGAGATCATTTTAAACCCTTGTCTACTGAGTTTAGTGTGCTCCACGTCTGTTAGGTGGGTTTCTTGTAAAAATATTATTCCTGCTTTGTCTTTTTTCATTTTGCCTAGAATCTTGGATCTTTTAACTGGATTCAGGATTCCTTTTACATTATATGAAATTATTTTGGTTACACCCTGTTTCTCCATTGTGTTGTTTTGTTTAGTATAACTGTGTGGTGGCCCTCTTTTGTGCTACTCAGAAACTGAAAGAACATTAAGAACAAGAAAAACATTAAGAACATAGTGTATAAAACTTTAAAACAAAAAACTGTCAAAAGAACTTCCTGAGCTGGGGTCTTT
This sequence comes from Pholidichthys leucotaenia, assembly GCA_020510985.1. NCBI lineage: Eukaryota > Metazoa > Chordata > Actinopteri > Cichliformes > Pholidichthyidae > Pholidichthys > Pholidichthys leucotaenia. Next base: position 46,184,673 of record CM035845.1, on the reverse strand, counting down.
TTAAAGACCCTGGAAGAGCCTTGATGGAGTGTAGGCTCTGAGGGAAATTCCTCAAGCTCTGTTATGTGTTGAGGGCCCTCTCTTACCCCTGTAAGTTGTCCCATGCTTTTAACGTGAGTTTCAGAACCCAATCTGAACTTGTAATGATTTTTTTTTCCCCTTTATGCCTATACCCTGTGAAATTGTGTGCACCCTCCCACCCCCATCACAGCAAACATTCATGCAAAAACAGTATTTGTTAGTGTGGGGAGAACATGTGGATTATTGTCACATTTCTATTTTAACAAGTTTTTTTTTTTTTTTATTAAAAACACTTATTTGTTTCAAATATTATGACTGTTCCATGAAATGTTTTACCACATGCTGAATACGCATCTCCTTTAATGTTTGTTACCTTGTAGGAGGGGGGTTGGATGTGCAGACTGACTCAAAAAAAAAAAAAATGGTCGCTATTCCAACCTGAAAACGGCCAGTTTATCCGCGACGCTCTGGCGCTGGGTTTCCCGCTGCTGGCCTATGGATTTTGAAGGTCTGTGTGTGGTCCATGTTTGAGCTTTGATGTTATCACTCGGGTCTGCTGCGGGTTTAAACACCGTTACCGGGAGCCCTCTTCTCGCCATGTCAGCTGTTGCTTCTTCCGCCGAATTATAGAGACATGTTTCTTCGCCGTAGAAGACCCTTAACCTCGCAGGAAATGGCGTCTGAAAGCGCAGTTTCTTCTCACGTAGTACCTTTTTGGCGTCATTGTATTCCCTGCGCTTTTTAAGGACCTCCGGGGTAATCGTGTTCCACGAAGACTTTTCTCTCCTGGTGCATAAATCCTTTTTTCTGCCAAGCCAGTCTTACAACCTCTTGTTTTATTTTGAAATTGGAAAATCTTACCAACACCGAACGTGGGGGCGTTTCCGCTGCTGGCTTAGCGGCTAATGAACGATGTGCCTTTTCTATCCTCAAGTCGGTGGTTTGTGGAATATCCAATTTCTCTCTTAGTAAAGATTCCACGCATTCTGCCATTGAGTTAAAACCGTTTTTGGCTCCTTCTATCAGACCATGAATTCTTATATTGTCTCTTCTCTGTCTTCCTTCTTGGTCGGTTAGCTTAGCCTCTATAGATGCTTGTCTTTTGCGTAGGTCCAGCACAGAATCTTCGAGCACTTTTATTCGTTCCTCTGCTTCCAAGATTCGGTTCTCGGCCTGGTCCACTCTGCTGTTTGTCCTTTTTAATTCGTCTCTGAATTCCCGAAATTCGGCCGTAACCTCTCGGCAAAATCGTCGTAGCTCTTCAAAAAGCGATTTTAAGCTAACCTTTTTGTTAGCTACAACCAGTTCCTCGTCTTCTGAGCGGAGATCTTCCAGTTCAGATTCTCCGGCCGATACGTGTCCTGGCCTGGAAAATTTCAGTTTCTTCTGTTTTCCTTTAGACATGATGATTTTGCCTTTTGATTTTCACTCCTCCAAAAATCCGTTAAGTTTGATTTTCAAGGTATTTTCTTGGATTGGGTCTGAGAGCTTCAGTGTTAAGCTGCAGTTGCCATGGCGTCCAGACCGGAAGTCACTTAATTTGAGTTTTACCAATATTTTGCTTTATCACTTTGGGATGCTTATACATTATATTTTTATTTACTTTGGAGGGAGCAGACAACGATTCTCTGATGGGGAAGACAGGGGCTAAGCTGAGGGGTGGCAGATGAAGAGGAGCTGCAGAGAGGCGTGTTAGACTGCAACTCTGCTTCCTGTTCCCAACTATGAGTAGTCAAGGTTTTGGAAATTTGGATAAAAAAGATGCCAGATTGTTAGATAAATGAGAAGCACCATCCAAAGTGGGATGAATGCTGTCTCGTCTCATAAGACCAGGTTTTCCCCAAAAAGAGCTCCAATTGTCAATGTAGCCCACGTTATTTGCAGGACACCACACAGACAGCCAGCGGTTCAAGGATGACGAGCGGCTAAACATGTCATCACTGGTCAGATTGGGGAGGGGCCCAGAGAATACTACAGTGGCAGACATCGTTTTTGCAAAGTCACACACCAATTCTATATTAAGTTTCGTGACTTCCGACTGCCGGAGATGGATGTCATTAATGCCGGCGTGAATAACAATTGTGGAATATTTACAGTTACTTTTAGCCAGCATTTTCAAATTTGACTCGATGTCGCCTGCTCTGGCCCCAGGAATGCATTTGACTATGGCCGCTGGAGTCTCTAGGTTCACGTTTCTGACTACAGAGTCGCCAATGATCAGAGTTTTTTCCTCAGCGGGTGTGTCGCTGAGCGGGGAAAAACGATTAGAAACGTGAACAGGTTGGTGGTGTACCGGGGCTTTGCGACTAGGCTTCCTTCTCACCGTCACCCACCCAGTCTTCTCGCTGCTGAGGAGAGCCGGGGGACCGCTGACAGGGGGGCCTAAGCTAGCTAGCTCCGCTGCAGCTAAGGGGCGTCCGTCACGGTTAACTGGTGCAGACGGTGTTTCAATGCAGTGGAGCCGGGATTCCAAATCAGACAACCTCGCCTCGAGCGCCTCAAAAAGACAACATTTATTACATTTACCGTTATCACTAAAAGAGGCAGAGGTGTAGATAAACATCTGACAGAGAGAGCACACCAGAGGAGGAGAGGAAAGAGAGCTAGTAGCCATCGCTAGTGGCTGGAGAGCAAACCACACAGGCAGACAGCAAAACAGGAAGTGACGATACGTTACCACAAGGAAGTGACGATCCCAGATCCCAGTTCAAACAGATAAGCCCAGACTCCCCTCTCCCCAGCCACCTGCTCCAGCAATTCAGAGAGGATACCTAGGCGTTCCCAGACCAGCTGGGAGACATAGTCTCTCCAGCGAGTTCTGGGTCTGCCCCGGGGTCTCCTCCCAGTGGGACGTGCCCGAAATACCTCAAGTGGGAGGCGTCCAGGAGGCATCCTGATCAGATGCCCATACCACCTCAACTGGCTCCTTTCAATGTGGAGGAGCAGCGGTTCTACTCTGATCCTCTCCCGGATGACTGAGCTCCTCACCCTATCTCTGAAGGTGAGTCCAGCGATCCTACGGAGAAAGCTCATTTCAGCCGCTTGTATCCACGATCTCGTATAAAAAAAATATAAACATATAAAAAGTTAATTACTGTTTGTGATATACTGACTAAAACATGAACATCATATTCCTCAGTGATTTATTATACCATTTGCCCTTTTTTTTTTTTACAACAAACAATGACATTTTTTGTAGTTGAACAAATTCTGTACCGTATAGTGTGCACTTTGTGCTGGTACATGTCAGTAAATTACAAATGTCATGATTTTTAATTTATTTTAAAAACTATTACCAGTATCATAAAATTTATCTTTTTTAGTTATATTAAAAAAATAACTTTCACATTCTAATTTACTGAGATGCATTACTAGACTGTTTTAACCTGTTGCACTCCTGTGTACCGAGGACGGGCACGTCTCTGCATCCTAGAGCGCACAAGGGCGCTCTCGTGTGCTCTAGGAAGCATGAGGGCGCTGCGCCAAGAGCGCACTGAAAAAAAAAGCTGCATCTCCGTTCTTCCACTACAGACACAGCCGCAAACAGATCAGATATGATTGATCTCTCATTCAACTAATAAGAGCCTTGAATTGGGTTTCTGAAACCTTGAAGAACCAATGACTGAAAACCTAGCAAGAAGGACCCGCCTACCAACGCTGCGAATGCAGCGAGCCAATTGAAGCACAGAAGTTTGAAAGCTGTTTTGTGTAAGGCTGGGTGAAGAGAGACTGACTGCTGCAGATGAAAAAAGGACCCGCAGGAAGAACCGTCACAGACCCAGCAGCACGGAGACCACCCACAAGTGCGACCTGTGTGACAGGGACTGCCATTCGCACATCGGCCTATTCAGCCTCAGGCGGTGCTTTTTTTTTTTTTTATTCCAGCAGAATAGACGTTTAGGATTCTCTTCCATGGTCATCATAGACCGACGGAGGCCGACGACGAAGGTCGTAAATCATTCGCCAAAACCGCAATCATGGAAGCGCAAAACCGCAATAATGGAATTATGTTTTGACCGGGTCGCGAGACCAGAACCACGAGTCCGTAACAAGCGGACCATCGTCGCGTTCGTCTGACAATGAGGAAGAGAAGTTCACCAGGACACTGCTGCTGTGAAGAGGTAAGTGTTATAAGCTAAATTATTCTTTATCCCTGAAAATTGTAATCAAAAATGACTTTTGACCGATCGGTAAATTACAACTGTGCGGCGCACGAAGTCCGAAGTCCGTGCGCCGCATCCGGACCGTGAACGCCCCCCCCCCCGCTACTCTTCTGTAGCGAGGGGGGGGAAGCCGCGGTGACTGCGCCGCGGTCGCCACATCGCCACATGACTATTCCGTCATGTAGCGATGACCGATGTCCGTCCTCTGTAGCGAGGGGGTGGGGGACAAGCTTCTGTACTGAATCATTCAAAAGCTACAGACGTTTTTCCAAACTGTGCCATTTGGCACAATTTGGCACAGTTCAAAAACACCTGGGAACTACCTGAGGAAAAAGCTGTGTAATATATTCATTTTTTGTGGTATTGTTACAAAATTTTGACCTCAGCTGGATAACACTTGGTTCTACATTTCTGTTGCATTTTCCTGCCCGGATCTGAAGCTGTGTGCTATTTGCAAGCATTTGTATCCAAAAAACCACCCAGGCCAAATTTATTTTCTTCACGTTCAGTATGTTTAGATGACTGTTACTCAGTGGCCGGAGCACTTAGAGAGATTATGACTGTTTTGCCAAAAAATTCAAAGTGTTTTCTTTTAAATGAGACCAACCCCATGAAGATGCTGCAAAGGGTTGAAGAACAGCTTTTGATTTACTTTGGGCACGTTATTTTTTGGCGTTTTTAGGGAAATTGACCGGAGTGCAAGGGGTTAACAGAAATACAAACTGTGAGCTGCTTCAACCCAGAACGATCTAGGCTCCCTCTGTTGTCTGTTTCCTCAGTGGGAACTTTAGCCCGGTCTGTTTTCCCATCTAGCAGCGAATTGAAGGCAGCAGGAATGGGTTTTTGCACTCGTGGAGTTTCTTCCTTGCTCCAGTCAGTTTCTCCGCCCTGCTGATTTGAAACAGGCAGGTGGATCTTCAAGCTCACATGCCACTGGAACTTGTGGCTCTCCGACATAACATGGAAGGGCGAGTTTTTTCACTCTGCACAGCACATTTGCTCTGGTGGCTTGGCATCTTCACCACTTTTTCTTTAGTTTCGGTTGAAAGGCAGCAGTGGGCGATGACATGCACCCCCGCCTGGATGACAATGCCACTACATTTAATAGAATAAGCTCCCATTGAAAATGACTGCTGAGTTATCAGTGAATTGACAACTAATTTGACTAAATTCTTATCAACAGTTAATCAAAAGCCAATTAATCATTAACATCCCTCATAGAGGCCCTTTCTTTGAATGACATTAGCACATCTGAGCCCATTATTTGTGCTTTTGCCCTTGTAAATTTAGGATTATCATACATGTGAGACTTAATTCTCATAAATTTGTATGGGTCTCTCAAAACTTTCAGAGATTTGTCTAGTAAATATAATATTTTTTTCTCTTAGTCCCAACACACATCACTTATTGCTGTCCAAAGTACATAGTCCTCCAGGTATCTGGGCCTCTGACAAACCCTAGCCGGGCATCCCCTAGTAGGGGACCCTGCACCAGGCACCGTCAGCCATGCTTGTGAGTCCTCACCACCCCAGTCCAACAAGTCCCACCTCACAGCAGGTCGTTCCGCTGTAGTTCTAGTTCTCTGTTCCGGTGGTGACTTCCTGAACTTCCTGGAATTCCAGCGTGACCCATCCGCCAGCTTGAATGTGTCCTGGCCCCATTGCCTCGTGATCCTCAGGGACCCCGTCCAAAGCGGCTGCAACTTATGTGTGCGGTTAGGATGTTTAATCCACCTGTCAAATCATCGCTTCATCTTACATTGTTCCGCTGCGACTCAGTCCTGTGGGGAGCGCAGCTCCCTTGGAGGAGGAGTCGTGTGTGGTCTTGTTTGAGCCAGAGGCAGAAGTAGTTCACGTCCCAGCATGAGAGCCGCCGGGGAGCAATCCGTCATAGCATGGGTCGTTGCCCTGTAGTGGAGCAGCATGTTCTGAAGAGCATCCAGGAATGCAAAGCCGTCCGCCAAGTGGGCCCTCAGTCCGTTTTCTAGGGTCTCCTTTTAGGGACGTTCAATGCCTCCATTGGCCTGGGGATGATAGAACGCCATCTTAATGTGTTTCACACCCCTAGTGTCCAAGAACTCCTCGAATGTCCCCGGGGTGAATTGTGGGCTGTTGTCTGTGGTAATTTCATTTGGGACCCCTCACCTGGCAAACAGTGATGAGAGGAAACTCGTAACCACATCTGTCATAACCGAGTTGGTTGGCAGCACCTCTGGCCACTTTGAGAACAAGTCATAGGCCACGAGCAAGAACTGGCTGTTCGGGGGTACTACGTGCAGTTTGCCGCAGATGTCCAACTGTATGTACCCCCAAGGGCCCTCCAGGTAGGACACCAGCTGTAGGGGTGGAGGGGGTGGTCTGCCGGTCTTCCCGCTTTCCAAACAAGGTACATACAGCCGTGGACAAAATTGTTGGTACCCCTCTGTTAATGAAAGAAAAACCCACAATGGTCACAGAAATAACTTGAATCTGACAAAAGTGGTAATAAATAAAAATTCTATGAAAATTAACCAGTGAAAATCAGACAATGCTTTTGAATTGTGGTTCAACAGAATTACTTTAAAAAATAAACTCATGAAACAGGCCTGGACAAAAATGATAGTACCCCTAGAAAAGATTGAAAATAATGTGACCATAGGGACATGTCCAACCAAGATGTGTCCTCTAAGCTAGTGCTTTGTTGCAGGACCTTTGGCTTTTACTACAGCACTCTCTTTTGGTAGGAGTCTATCATTATGACACATCTTGATGTGGCAATATTTACCCACTCTTCTTTGCAAAAACACTCCAAATCTGTCAGATTGCGAGGCCATCTCCTGTGCACAGCCCTCTTCAGATCACTCCACAGATGTTCAATCAGATTCAGGTCTGGACTCTGGCTGGGCCATTCTAAAACCTTAATCTTCTTCTGGTGAAGCCATTTTGATGATTTGGATGCGTGCTTTGGGTCATTGTTTTTGCTGAAAGACGAGGTTCCTCTTCATCTTCATCTTTCTAGTAGAAGCCTAAAGGTTTTGTGCCAACACTGACTGGTAATTGGAACTGTTCATAATTGCCTCCACCTTGACTAAGGCGGAGTCCGAGTTTGTCACTTCCTTTGTGTATCTGGGCTCCACAGTGACCAACAATGGGGACATGAAACCAGAGATCAACCACAGATGGGGCCTCACTGCATTAGCCCTGCAGGCACTATGGAAACCTCTCTGGCACCTCGTTCAGTTTCCCAAAAGACGAAGCTCTGCATATACAATGCGTCAGTCCTCTCCATCCTACTCTATGGGTTAGAAACATGGCCACTGAATAAGACTCTGGCCTCGAGAGTGAATGGGCTTGGTTACTGGACCCTCAGAACCATCGAAAACATCAGGTGGTCCCAGCGCACATCTAATGACGCACTCCGAGCCCACACACATATCAGCCTGCAGCATCCCACCTTATTACACAGCAGCGTATCTGCTGGTTTGGCCATGTCCTCCACCTCCCACCAGAACACCCGACAAAAGCCATCCTCATGTTTGACTCCAGGGCCTCAGGGTGGAAAAGACCTCGGGGCAAGCCATGCACCAGATGGTTCAATGTGGTGGAGAGAGACTGCTTACAGCTTGGAGTTGCTGCTGAAGATGCAAAGTTGCTGGCCCAAAATCGGCAACGTTGGCACACATTGGTTAACCTGATTAGCTCTAATCATGGTGACGGCCACCCAGCCCTCACCCCACAGCAACAGTAAAAAAGTTGACTAAGGCCCCCCAGTTCCAGCTGAAGAAAAACAGCCTAAAGGATGATGCTGCCACTGTCATGCTTCACTGTAGGCATGGTGTTCTTTTGGTGATGAGCAGTGTTGTGTTTGCGTCAAATATACCTTTTGGAATTATGGCCAAAAAGTTCAACCTTGGTTTCATTGGACCATAACACATTTTCCCACATGCATTTCGAAGATTTCAAATGTGTTTTTGCAAAATGTAGCTGGACTTGGATGTTTTTCTTCATAAGATTAGGCTTCCATCTTGCCACCCTACCCTATAGCCCAGACATATGAAGAAGATGGGACATTGTTGTCACATGTACTAAACAGCCAGTACTTGCCATAAATTCCTGCAGCTCCTTCAATGTTGCTGTTGGCCTTTTGGCAGCCTCCCTGACCAGTTTTCTTCTCGTCTTTTCATCAATTTTGGAGGGACGTCTAGTTCTTGGTAATGTCACTGTTGTGCCATATTTTCTCTACTTGATGATGACTGTCTTCACTGTGTTCCATGGTATATTTAATGCCTTGGAAATTCTTTTGTACCCTTCAGAGCCTTGCCTGGACAAGCTCCTCGATATATTTCGGTCCTTCTACAGCCCTATACTCCGACCTGTAGTCTGAGGTCAACAGGCCAAATGTTACTTGTGGTCCCAAAATCCCATTTCAAGACACAAGGCAATCACTCCTTTGAAGTAGTTGCACCTAGGCTGTGGAATGCTCTTCCCTTGTCTCTCCGCTGCCTAGATGCTGTGGATGTATTTAAAAAGCAGCTCAAGACTCTTCTTTTTAAACAGGCTTTTAGCTAGATAAGGGTTATATTTATTTATTTATTGTATTCGACTGTGTTTTTCAATCTACCCTCTCTGTATTTTGTGTATTTTATTTTTACTGCTTTGTGAAGCACTTTATGATTTTTATGTCTGTGAAAGGGGCTATATAAATAAAATGTTACTTACTTACTTCTCCTGACCGATACCATTGAACAATGAGTTCCCTCTGATTCTTTGGAGGCTCTCTGCAGACCATGGCTTGCGCTGTAAGATGTGACTACAAAAATGTCAGGAAAAGCCCATAAGAACAGCTGAACTTTATTTGGGGTTAATCACACAGGATTAACACTGACTCCAAATGCAGTACATTGCAAATGCAGTGTAGATGGAGCATTGCGTCTGTCCCTGCCAAATCTGTTTGTGTTTTGCAGTGAAATCCGCCTGCGCCTGACAACCATCCATACAGTGTCCCCCAGTACCAGCGGGTACACGTTTTGTGCAGTGGAGCTGGACGGCATGGAGCTGCTGCTGCTGCTCGACACGGGGGTGGAGGGGTCGATGCTGAATTGGGCCACGATGAGGAAGTGTTTTCACTACTACAGGATTAAAAGTAACCCAGTGCCGCTTTTTGGTTATGGAGGTGGCAGGCTGTGCATGGTTGGGACTTTGGAGTTTACAGTTGGGTGTAAGTCTGCGATGATGGTTGACTTCACGTTCCATGTGACGGCCCAAGGCACCAACATCATGGGTTGTGATTTGTTCTACAGACTGGGTTTCACCATTAAAGACAGCACTAGGAAGAAATGGTCGGGTTGTGGCCAGTGGAACCCTCCGGGTCCGGTGGCCGATGATGACGTTGTGTGGGATGGAAAACTAACGAACACCACAGCGGTCAAGCAGGACCAGTCTCACTCAGGTTTGGAGCAGGAGGGTCTCAGTGCTGGCGCTCAGTAAATGGTAGAGGGGGTACTGAGTGTGGCAACGAGGCACCTGCGCTGGTGAGTGACATCATTGTGCTAGCCCCAGATTCCTCTGGAGCTTGGCCGCAGAGGGATGGAGGATCTGCAGCTACGATGACAAGCGCCATGGCTTCAGAAGAGGACGGGGCCAGACCAATTGGCACGGGAAAACGACGTGCCAAGCAGCATCACGTCAGGCCAAGCCCCTCTTAGGGTTATGGACTTGGTCTAGGTTTGAGGAGAGGAACGTCCACGGCAAAGTTGGACCAGACAACAGCCAGTGAAACATCAGGAGTGTGTGCGCATAGTGGCTAAACTGGGCACATCATACGTCCAGCTGTCTGATGGCTCGTGGAGCCACGGCAATCAGCTTCGGCATGTCTGAGAGGAGGCTTCTTGTGCTGGGGCTGAACGAGAGCAGGAGTCGGTGGTGAAGAGGAGAGGTTCTTTCATCCGAAGGATCGATCATTGTCCCGGGGGCCTGGTGCTTCCAGGGGCGCGTCTGTTGCAGGGCTGCCCTGGGCATCCCCATGCCGGGTCTTCTCTTCCTCCCCAAGGGACAGTACTGTAAATTTTGTGTAATAGTTCTGATGTTCATATGTTTATGTATATAGTAAAATGTTATTGTTTGTTGTGTTTTATTAGATTAGGAACACAGCAGTGATTTTACTTGACAAATGGACTTTTCTTTAGTTTAGTAGGTGGCAGAATAATCCACCTTGCCATGTGAGCAGGACGGTGGCCACCCATCCGTCCTATTTTAGGTTTTGCTGTGTGAATGTGTTAAGCCATTTAGAAACATCAGTTTTCGTTTTGTTAGTGCACGATTTGGGTCAAAAATTGGGATGAGTTTTAATTGAGTGGGTGGTTTTGGACTTTCTAAGGAAGGAGGGGGAGGATGTGGTGTTGGGGTTTAACACTTTTATTGTGAAGTGTGGTGTAGTGGCGGCCACTTCCTGTTCCGCCGCTGCACCGCCCTATAAACAGCAGAGGGCATCCATTACACAGTCTCTTCGACCAGTGCCCTCTGCCTGGTGTCTGTTGTGTGTCCATTGTGGTTCATCCCTTAATAAAGCTGACTTCGTCCAGTCACCTGGCCTCATCCTTTCAAAGGTATTTTTTCCATACATAACAATATACATACGAGGGTTAGTCATGAAAGATTTCTGCTGAGTGATTTCCCCTGAACTGTAAGGAACCAAAATAACACAGTTATTAGTCTTTCTGTACATGGTACCACCAAGGGTCACACTTTTCTCTCATCGCTTTATACAGCTGTGGAGACCTCACCTGTAGGAGTCTGCAGGTTGCATTGGAAGCCACGACTTGACCTTGTGCTTGCCCTTCAAAAATGACTTCATGGTTGAAAAGAGATGGAAGTCAGATGCTGCGAGGTTGGGACAGTAAGGGGGTTGAGGAAGGATTTCATAGCCACGGGACCATGCTTCCCTCTGGGTAAAAGTTTGGAACCGGGGCATTGTCTTACAGGATGTGAACATCTTTGGTCAGCATGCCACGCCTCAGTTTTGATCGCCTTCCACAGTTTCTGCAGCAGTGCAGGTTAGTAAGTCCCAGCAACTGGCAATTGTGGGATCCTTTGCGTAACCCTAACCCTTGAACTGTTGATGCCAGTGCTTGACTACGTCATTCGATGGGGCATCATCCCCATAAGTCTCTTTCATCTCATTGAATGTGGAGAGTCTCAAGTACAGGAAATCTTTAATGAGCAGCCCTCATTCATTGAGGTTGATTTCTCCATGTAAATCTAGTCTCTTACTGGAGAAGAAATTAGCTGTTTGTGGGAACAAGAAGTTCAAAATTAAATTCCAGTGCACAACCACTGGGAAACATGATACAGTACTTATCCTCAAAATAATTAAAAAAAAAAAAAGGTGCTACTGGTGATCCTATAGCATGGTGCCATGGGTGAAGCACATTTTGTTTGAATCTATAACAGAACATGTGCTGCAGTACACAGGGAGGAGAGTGAATTTGGAATAGTGCAGATGTTTTCAGTTAGATTAAATGTAGAAGTTGGAGATTCAGTTGAAAAGTAATTATATGGAAAACGAGAGTGCAGTTTTTTAAAAGGCTTTTAATGATGGCTGCATTGTCTGTTTGTGTGCATTTGTGGTTGAGGAAATTAATATGGTGATCTTGGTTATGAATTTATTTAAAGCTATAATTCCAGAAACAATGAATAAAACAATACTTTTCATAAACTTAAAAACTAAAAGGATATTTCCTAATACTCCATGCTTGCTGTACCACTGAACCTTTTTCAGGCATGCAAAAACTCAAAGCTCAGCACTGATTTAGATTTGGGTGCAGAAGAGAGGGGCTTATTACATATGAGTTTGTAATGAATCACAAATGAGGAATTTTTGAGAAATTTGCTCTCGGCATTCCAGATAGAAAAAGTGTTTAAACTTTAGATGGAAACTGGTGAGGGAGAGCACAATGTGGGAAAAAAATCATGATGATACAATGTTGCAGGCATACAAGGACACTGAGTGAACAGCTCAACTATTTCTTTTTAATTAAAACCCCTTAAACTCTGGTCAGTTTCCCTAAAAACGCCTAAAAGTAACATACCCAAAGTAAATCAAAAGCTGTTCAACCGTTTTGCAGCGTCTTCATGGGGTTGGTCTCATTTAAAAGAAAACGCACTGTATTTTTTGGCAAAACAGTCGTAATCTCTCTAAGTGCCACTAAGTAACAGTCATCTAAACATACTGAATTTGAAGAAAATAAAGTTCACCTGGGTGTGTTTTTAGATACAAATGCTTGCAAATAACATACAGCTGTCAGATATTGGCTGGAAAACACAACAGAAATGTAGAACCAAGTGTTATCAAGCTCAGGTCAAACTTTTGTAAAAATACCACAAAAAATGAGTATATGACACAACTTTTTTCTCAGGTTGTAACAAGGCATTCTTGAACTGTGGACAACTCTGTTTGGAAAACTGTGTTCCAGAGTTCACTATCTCAGCAGTTTACACAGTAAAACAAATGGGTAATAACCCAGACATACACAGCACAGTTCCTGTTTTTTTTTAAACAGGCAAAAATAGCCTACAGTGTAATAAAAATTATGCTAAAAATTATGACATTTTACTAAAGTATACACAAAAACAACCCTCCCCCCTCCAATTTTTCCAGAGTTCACTATCTCACTAGTTTACATGGATACAGGTCAACTGGACCCCTGACCAAGTGGACCACAGAATCCAATCTATACATGTACAGGTGCATTCTCCATCCAGTGATTTATAAATGCTGCCCCAGATGAAAATCCAGTCTGTGGAACTACAATGTTCTGAATGAGGCTTTAGAAAATTATGAATCACTTTATATATCATTGGAATGAAAATGTACTTGTACGGATTGGATACCGGGGTCCACTTGGGGTGCTCACATTAGTGTGCTCACTTGGTCAGGGGTCCATTTCACCAGATCCCATTTACACAGTAAAACAAAGGCATAAAAACCCAGACATACACAGCACAGTTCCTTTTTTTTTATAAGAAAAAATAGCCTACAGTGAAATAAAATTTTTCTGCAATATACACAGTAACAAACAACTCCCCCCCCCCCCCCACCGCTACAGAGGAACACGGCACACACAAAAACTTGTGGCCATGCGGGACCCTTGTAATTATCAATTGGTCAAAAGTTATTTTTATTACTGTTTTTATGGATAAAGGATAATTTAGATTATAACACTTACCTGTCCATAACCGCACTGTCGTTGGCGAATATCTGTGCTCGAGGTTCCTCATCGTCAGATGAGCTAGAAATTTCTAATCATTCCATTGTTCTTTTACTGATTCGTCGTCCCGGTCAAGCCATCTATGCTTTCATGCATGCGCTTTCAGTTTAATTTGTGAACTATTTTTCAAAACAAGTAAAATAGTGGCTAATGTTACCCTGACGCACGGGTCGGACCAGGCGTCACCCAGTGGCTCAGTCAAAAGAGATTTTACGCATGGGAATGCATGGCATTTTACCGGAAATATAAACACGGAACAAGCGCACATAGGGTATCACTGAATTCAGAAATTGATTGGCTAAACGACATGTCCATCATCAGATTGCTCAGCTTCAACTGACTCGTTGTATTCGCGGTCATTGGTGGGCAGGTCCTTCTTGCTAGGTTTTCGGTCATTGGTTATCCAAGGGTTTAAAAACCCAAATCAAGGCTCTTATTGGTTGAATGAGATGTTAATCAAATCTAAACCAATACAACACTCTTTTGGCTTTCTGTTTACGACTGTGTCTGTGTTGGAAGACCAGAAATACAGCTTTTTTTTCATTGCGCACTGAGACGTACCTGCCCATGGAATCGCAGGAGTTTAAGCGGATGAGCGTAATAAACCCAAATTTTTCACTGCAGCCTCATACCAAGTTCAACTAAAATAGTAATTAAAGCAGCTAGCAGTCATGGAAGTTAAAATACTGTATATCACAGCATGTTATAAACTGTAAAAAGCATTTTCCTTCAAACATGAGATGACTTCCCAAATATCAGGCTCTCTATGTAGGCTAAAACCTCTCTTCTTCTTCATAGTAGTCTGTCAGGGGCGACAATGACGGTTTCATTTAGGTCTGATCAGATTCCTTCACACAGCTCTGTCCTTCGCCCTCCACTGCCAGGAACTCCTGACCTTGTTAACCTGGGCGACATCCAAGCTGGTATGCGTTGTTTTCTGGCTGATCATTTCATGAAACTGCTTGCAAAGTATTTGAGTACCCCTAGTTTTTGTTGGACTAGCAGCACATTCTTGGCAGATAGAGGTATTATCAGTGGCAAGGACAGGCCAAGACAAACTGACTCCAGTATCTGTTGCAGTGACTGACCAGATGATAGGTTTGTTTATCTCTGCTCTTTGTGTAGTGCATGTCACGATGCACCAACTGACAATGAGAAGTCTCTCCACTCTGGATGTGAAGTTGCTGACACACAGCTTCTGAGTAATGCATGGCTTATGAGTGTGTGACAAAAAGAAATAGAGGGATAATCCCTAGAGGTGCTGATAGCCTTTCAATCCAAAAGATAAACAGTGAGGAACAGGAAGAAGAGAAAAAAAGAGGGCAAAGGAATGAATAATAACACAAGCAATAATGATAAAAATGTTCCAAGGAGAAACAAGAAACACTGTAAAAAATAGTATGAAGGTGATTGGCCGTTAGCTCTTATTTGAATTATTTAGTGAGTAAAAGCAATCTTCTTGCCAATTTTACTGGTTTAATAACTAGTTAATTCAGATCCAAAAATGACGTGGTGGAGGTTTGCTATAACTTTAAAGAAATGTTTCAAAAATGTAGAAATATAACTCAAAAAATTACATTGGCTGGTTACAAAAGTTATGTCAAAAATCGTATAAGATTATTGTGAAATTCAACAATTTCCCCTTTATGAAATCCACTTACAGTGCATCCAGAAAGTATTCACAGCGCTTCACTTTTTCCACATTTTGTTATGTTACAGCCTCATTCCAAAATGGAATAAGTTCATTTTTTTCCTCAAAATTCTACACACAACACCCCATAATGACAATGTGAAAAAGTTTTTTTTTTTTTTTTTTTTTTTAGATTTTTGCAAATTTATTGAAAATAAAACGCTAAGAAATCAGATGTACATAAGTATTCACAGCCTTTGTCTTGAAGCTCAGAATTGAGCTCAGGTGCATCCTGTTTCCACTGATCATCCTTGAGATGTTTCTCCAGCTTAACTGGAGTCCACCTGTGGTAAATTCAGCTGATTGGACATGATTTGGAAAGGCACACACCTGTCTATATAAGCTCCCACAGTTGACAGTGCATGTCAGAGCACAAACCAAGCATGAAGTCAAAGGAATTGTCTTTAGACCTCCAAGACAGGATTGTCTGAAGGCACAAATCTGGGGAAGAGTACACAAAAATTCTGCTGCGTTGAAGGTCCCAGTGACCACAGTGGCCTCCATCATCTGTAAACGGAAGAAGTTCAGAACCACCAGGACTCCTCCTAGAGCTGGCCAGCCATCTAAACTGAGTGATCGGTGGAGAAGGGCCTAATCGGGGAGGTGACCAAGAACCTGATGGTCACGCTGTCAGAGCTCCAGCGTTCCTCTGTGGAGAGAGGATAACCTTCCAGAATGACAACCATCTCTATAGCAATCCACCAATCAGGCCTGTATGGTAGAGTGGCCAGACAGAAACCACTTCTGAGTAAAAGGCACATGGCAGCCCGCCTGGAGTTCGCCAAAAGGCACCTGAAGGACACTCAGGCCATGAGAAACAAAAGTCTTTGGCCTAATGAGACAAAGACTGAACTCTTTGGCGTGAATGCGAGGTGTCATGTTTGGAGGAAACCAGACACCGCTCATCACCACGCCAATACCATTCCTACAGTGAAGCATGGTGGTGAGAGCATCATGCTGTAAGGATGTTTTTCAGCAGCAGGAACTGGGAGAATAGTCAGGATAGAGGGAAAGATGAACACAGCAATGCACAGAGCTCAGACTGGGGCAACAGTTCATCTTTCAGCAGGACAACGACCCTAAGCACCCAGCCAAGATATCAAAGGAGTGGCTTCAGGACGACTCTGTGAATGTCCTTGAGTGGCCCAGCCAGATCCCAGACTTGAATACAATTGAACATCTCTGGAGAGATCTGAAAATGGCTGTGCACTGACGCTTCCCATCCAACCTGATGAAGCTTGAGAGGTGCTGCCAAGAGGAATGAGTAAAACTGCCCAAAGATAGGTGTGCCAAGCTTGTGGCATCATATTCAAAAAGACTTGAGGCTATAATTGCTGTCAAAGGTGCATCAACAAAGTATTGCACAAAGGCTATGAAAACTTATGTACATGTGATTTCTTAGATTTTTTAAAAATTTTTTTAATAAATTTGCAAAAATCTAAAAAAAAAAAAAAACCTTTTTCATGTTGCCGTTATGGGGTGTTGTGTGCAGAATTTTGAGGAGAAAATGAATTTCTTTCATTTTGGAATAAGGCTGCAACACAAAATGTGGAAAAAGTGAAGCGCTGTGAATACTTTCTGGATGCACTGTAATACTGTAACTTGTTCTGTCACACTTGTGAATAGTCAACTCCCCACCGGCAAGTAAGCCATTATCCTTTCCTGTAGTCTCCGCTCTTCTCCATCTTACCTGTACACAGGTGGAAGCCTCTTGGCGGCGGACTTCCTCCTCCTGGCGGCGGACCTGAGCACAGCCTGCACCTCTCCTACACAGTTCAACCTGCACCTCTCCTCCACTGTACAAACCTGCACCTCTTCACCTCGTTGGCAGCGGTGGCCTCGACACGGAGCGACTGGACTGGAGCCTCGGCAGTTCTTCAGCTCCTCAGTTCTCCTGCTTACTTGTAAGACAGCACATTCTCTGATACGATCCTCCATACCTCAAGCACTCATCCGTCTGTCTGTGTTTCCTCCTAGGGTTGCCAGCCGTAACGGTGCTCTGCTCGCCCTGCTGCTACACTCCTACACCCACGCACACACCCACACTCACACTTCTTATAATAAAAGATAATTGTGCTTATTCTGAGTCCACGTCTGTTCCTGGGTCACTCAATCATGTCAGAAATAGTCTCAAAGGACAATAATTCTGTATTTTGCCTGCCAAAAATTGATTAAGGGTCTTAATCCGGATTGAAATTCCAGAAATCCAATCATAACCGGTTTATTCATGTGCATGTAAACATGGCCAATCATTAGTTTACATGTACACTGATAAACTGGTTATGATTGAATTTCTGCAGTTATCTGATTATTCAAGTGGCCATGTAAACAGAATAATCCAATAAAGGCCTTGTAAATGGGGTCATTTCTCTGACTCATTCAGGCTGTTCATGTTTTGTAAAAAATCAATGGTTCAATAAATGTGAACATTTCATAATGTACTTGTACTTCTTTGTACTAAATTTGGAGTTGCCTTTAGGTTGCTATTATTTTACTGGTGTGGCCCACTTGACATTAAATCTGGTGGTATATGGCCCCTAAGCTAAAATGAGTTTGACACCTCTGTGACATAATGCACGGCTCAGGAGACACACATGCAGGCTCAGGATAGATTCAACAGCTTTATTAACAAACAGGGATGTGTGGCTGCGTGTCTGTGGAATAAGAATGTATTGGTGGTGGCGTCTGCGTCAGGCACGGGGGCAGGAGACCGTACAGCCGGACAACCCTATGGGAGGAAGCAGAGGGAGAAGGGTAACGGGCACCACACCAATACAGAGGATAATGATGGTTAGCTGGCTTACTTGGTTACGACAGGTGGCTGGGGTTGACAAGGGCGGAGCCCGGGAGACAGCGACCTGCAGTGCCTGTGGCAGCAGCGTAGAGACAGTGGCGAGATGAGGAAGTCCGCCGCCGGGGAAGTCCACCTGTGCACAGGGGAGAAGGCTGGAGGAAAGAGGTAAGGGGAGCTTACCCAGATAATCTTTGCTAGCAGGCTTGAGTTCCGTGGTAGCAAATGGTGCCGAAGTTGAGAGACGGCTTCAGGCCGAAGCCCAGGGCAGAGTGGATTAAATACCTCGCCGCTGACGAGGAGCAGGTGTGCGTGCGGCTGGCGCCGCTGATGAGCGGCGAGTCATGACAGTACTCCCCCCTCTAGCAGCGCCTCCTGGCGATGGTTTCTCCGGGTGCGCTCGATGAAACTCAGAGATGAGGGACCGGTCCAACATCAGCGAGGAAGGCACCCATTGTCTCCACTCGGGTCCATAGCCCTCCCAGTCCACCAAATACTGCAACCCGCGACCCCGGCGCCAGGCATCCAAGATCTCAGAGACAGTCCAGGCCGGATGGCCACCAATCATCCGGGGAGCGGGGTGCGCCGCAGGCGGAGGGCAGAGGGGGTCAGAGACCACCGGTTTAATTTTGGAGACGTGGAAGGTGGGATGGATGCGGAGGGAGGAGGGAATAGCCACACGCACAGCCACCGGGTTGATAATCCTGGTTATGGGAAATGGGCCGATGAATCGTTGGGCCAGCTTTCTCCTGTCACCCTTTAGGTTGACGTCCTGTGTGGATACCCAGACTTGTTGTCCCACCTGGTAGGCAGGGGCAGGTCTCCTGTGCCGGTCCGCCGTGGACTTATTGCGCTCCGCCGTGCCTAAAAGCGCATTGCGCGCCGTGGTCCAAAGGGAGCGGCACAGCCTAAAGTGTGCCTGGACAGAGGGGACAGCCAACTCGCCCCCCTGCGCGGGGAATAGAGGTGGATCATAACCCAGGGATGCCTTAAAGGGAGACATCCTGATGGCAGAGGAGCGAGAGGTGTTGTGGGCGTACTCCACCCAGGCGAGGTGAGAGCTCCAGGACGTGGGCTTGGATGTAGTAACGCAGCGAAGGGCAGCCTCCAGCTCCTGGTTAGTCCGCTCACACTGCCCGTTAGACTGGTGGTGATGGCCGGAGGTGAGGCTTACTTTAGCTCCCAGGGCATTGCAAAAGGACCTCCAGACGTCCGAAGAGAACTGGGGCCATGATTGGAGACCACGTCGACCGGGATTCCGTGCAGTCTGACCACGTGCTGGATGAGGAGGTCCGCCGTCTCCAAGGCTGAGGGGAGTCCACGTAGGGGCACAAAGTGGGCGGCCTTGGAAAAACGGTCAACAATGGTCAGAACTGTGTCAAAGTTGTTGGAGACAGGGAGTCCGGTGATGAAGTCTAGGGTGATGTGCGACCAGGGCCTGCCAGGGACGGGCAGGGGCTGGAGCAGGCCCGCAGGGGGAGCGTTACCTGACTTACTGGTGGCGCAGACAGGGCAGGCCCGGGCGTAACGGGCGGCATCCTTCCGCAGACCTGGCCACCAAAAGGATTGTTGGAGGAGGTCGATCATCCGTGAAGCTCCAGGATGGCAGGTGAGCTTAGAGGTGTGGAGCCAGTGAATAACGTCCCCCCGGACGGCAGATGGCATGAAAAGCCTCCCCTCCAGTCCGCCGCCAGGGTCCGGTTCCGACTCCTGCGCCCTCCAGATCTTATCCTCTATGTCCCAAGAAACAGCCCCCACGACGCACGACCTGGGCAGGATGGTGTGAACAGCGTCTTCTGTGGCATCCGGGGCAAATTGCCTGGAGAGGGTGTCGGGCAGGCCGTTCTTGGAGCCAGGCCTGTAAGTGATGTTGAATTTAAACCTTGCAAAGAACAGGGACCAGCGTGCCTGGCGGGCGTTCAGACGCTTGGCAGATCTTAGATACTCCAGGTTCTTGTGGTCAGTTAGGACCACAAAAGGCAAGGCGGCCCCCTCCAGCCAATGACGCCACTCCTGAAGCGCAAGCTTGATGGCTAGAAGCTCTCTGTCCCCCACGTCATAATTACGCTCCGCCAGGGACAGGCGTCGAGAGAAGAAGGCGCAGGGTCGCTTGACTCCGTTGGCTGGAGACCGCTGGGATAGCACCGCCCCCACCCCCGTGTCCGAAGCGTCCACCTCCACTATGCACTGCAGCGCGGGATTGACCTGGCTGAGGCCCCAGGAGGAGGAAAACTCCGTCTTCATCGCCTGGAAGGCCGTTGCGGCCTCTTCAGTCCACCGGAACGGGGTCTTAGGGGAGGTGAGGCGGGTCAGAGGCCCGACGATGGCTCCAAAGTTTGGGACAAAGCGGCGGTAGAAATTGGCGAACCTGACAAACTGCTGAACCTGTTTCCTAGAGGTAGGTGTGGGCCAATCCACCACCGCTTCAATCTTCGCTGGGTCCGGAAGCACCTGGTCATGGGAGATGACGAACCCCAGGAAGGAAGTTGTTTTGGCGTAGAATTCACACTTCTCCGCCTTGACATATAGACGATTCTCCAACAGCCTCTGCAGCACCCGCCTCACGTGGACCCGGTGCTCATCCCTGGACCTGGAGAAGATGAGGATGTCGTCCAGGTAGACGAACACAAACAGGCCGATGAAATCCCGGAGGACGTCATTAATGAGGCGCTGGAAGACGGCTGGAGCATTGGTCAACCCAAACGACATCACTAGATATTCAAAATGACTGTTAGGGGTGCGGAAGGCTGTCTTCCACTCATCTCCCTCCCGGATCCGGACGAGGTGGTAAGCGCTGCGGAGATCCAGCTTAGTAAACCAGGTCGCCCCCTGGAGGGAGTGGAAGGCGGTATCCATGAGGGGCAGGGTGTACCGGTCCTTCTCCGTGATGTCATTGAGCGCTCGATAATCAATGCAAGGACGAAGGGAGCCGTCCTTCTTTCCCACGAAGAAGAACCCTGTGCCTACTGGAGAAGAAGATGGTCGGATAATCCCAGCGCTGAGCGACTCCTTCAGGTAGGTGTTCATGGCCTCCTTCTCTGGCGCTGACAGGCTATAGAGGCGTCCTGAGGGTAGGGGCGCCCCCTGCCGGATGTTGATGGCACAGTCGTAGGGCCGGTGAGGAGGCAGAGACATCGCCTTGGACTTGCTGAAGACTGCACCCAGGTCGTGGAACTCTGAGGGCACAATGGTGAGATCCGGAGGTGCGATGTCGTTGGCTGTGGGAGGCGAGGACGGGGCGCAGGTAGCGGATTGGAGACAGGTGCCCATACAGAAGGTGCTCCAAGCTGACACTTTTCCGGTCTTCCAGTCCAAGGCGGGGTTGTGGAGGCGGAGCCAGGGGTATCCGAGAATGACAGGAGTGACCGAGGTGGACAGGACGTAGAAGGAGATATCCTCCCGGTGGTTTCCTGAGATGATCACTGGAATGGGAGATGTCCGGTGGGTCACCTTTCCCAGAGGGACTCGGGAGAGATTAACCAGGGTGAGAGGAGGGTCAAGGTGGTGACAACAGATGCCCACTCGGGTTGCCAGGCTCTGTGAAATAAAGCTACCCTCCCCGCCTGAATCCACCAGTGCATGTGTGAGGTGCCCTGTGAGGTTGTGACAGAAGCGGATGGGCAGCGTCAAATGTGTGAGGGGATTTAACCGATTAGCGTCCGCGAGGCCCCCTACAGTGACTCGCGGACCTCCTCGTTTTGGCTTCTCCGGACAATGCTCCACTGTGTGCTGGCTACCCCCGCAATACATGCAAAGGCCCAGATCACGGCGACGTTGTTTCTCCGCCAGGGGGAGCTTTGTCCGGCCCGTCACCATCGGCTCCGACTCCTCGGAGGCCTCCGGCGGCGGCAACGCCAGGTGGCGAGCTTGGGACAAGCGCGCAGAGACGCCCCGCGAGCGAGAAGGCTGCTTCCGCTCTGAGGCGCGCTCACGCAGCCTGTTATCCAAGCTGA
Organism: Pholidichthys leucotaenia; assembly: GCA_020510985.1. Classification (NCBI taxonomy): domain Eukaryota; kingdom Metazoa; phylum Chordata; class Actinopteri; order Cichliformes; family Pholidichthyidae; genus Pholidichthys; species Pholidichthys leucotaenia. The sequence continues at coordinate 46,162,811 of CM035845.1, read as the reverse complement.
TGGCTAGGGAAATCAGCTCCGCCAGCGTCTCCGGGATATCCCGGCCGGCCAGCTCATCTCTCAGACCAGAGTTTAGGCTGCGCAGGAAGATGCCGCAGAGCTCACGCTCTTGCCAGCCAACTTCCTCCGCGGTAACCCGGAAGTCGACTGCGTATTCGGCTGCCGATCGGCTCCCCTGTTGGAGGCCGAGAAGGCGGTCGACCTGGACACTGTCCAAACGTGAATGATCGAACACTTCCAGAAATTGTCGCACGAATTGGCCATAGGTGAGGGTGGCGAAGCTGGGCTTCGTCATAATGGCGTAAGCCCAGGTAAGCGCACGACCCTCCAGGAGATTACCAATATAGCCAATCCTGCTGTGGTCTGAGGGGAAGTCTCCGGGAACGCGAAGGAACACGGACTCACACTGCATGATAAAACCCCGAGCTCCACCAAGCTTACCGCTAAAGCGAGCAGGAGTGGGGATTGGTGTGAGCCGTGCCGGCGCACCCTGAGCAAGCTGGACAGCCGCCGGAGCAGCGGGAGCTGCGCCACCCGGACGAGCCGAGGGGAACGGCTGCTGGGGGTCCAAGCGGACTAATCGGTTAGTAATGATTGTTAATTGATTTAGTATCACCTGTTGTTGATAGGCAATTGAATCCACCCGAGCCTCAAGGGTCGAAAGACGGCGTGTGAGCCCGCTGTCTACCGAGCCGCTCTGCTGAAGCCGTACTGACATAATGCACGGCTCAGGAGACACACACGCAGGCTCAGGATAGATTCAACAGCTTTATTAACAAACAGGGATGTGTGGCTGCGTGTCTGTGGAATAAGAATGTATTGGTGGTGGCGTCTGCATCAGGCACGGGGGCAGGAGACCGTACAGCCGGACAACCCTATGGGAGGAAGCAGAGGGAGAAGGGTAACGGGTACCACACCAATACAGAGGATAATGATGGTTAGCTGGCTTACTTGGTTACGACAGGTGGCTGGCGTTGACAAGGGTGGAGCCCGGGAGACAGCGACCTGCAGTGCCTGTGGTAGCAGCGTAGAGACAGCGGCGAGATGAGGAAGTCCGCCGCCGGGGAAGTCCACCTGTGCACAGGGGAGAAGCCTGGAGGAAAGAGGTAAGGGGAGCTTACCCAGATAATCTTTGCTAGCAGACTTGAGTTCCGTGGTAGCAAATGGTGCCGAAGTTGAGAGACTGAGGCCGAAGCCCAGGGCAGAGTGGATTAAATACCTCGCCGCTGACGAGGAGCAGGTGTGCGCGCGGCTGGCGTCGCTGATGAGCGGCGAGTCATGACACTCTGGTCTAGAGAGAGCCCTTTGCTTCTACCCACCATGAGTTCTTTGTGGTGTGACAATCTGATTTTCACAAACCTTTTTTGCACTGATGGGGGATGGGATGGCTTCCTAAATTCTAATGGATTTCAGCTGGTTTCTTGGCTTTCTATGCCTTTTTGCACCTCTTTTTCTTCATGTGTTCAATACTTATTCCGTGTGCCATTCCACTTTATTAAATATAACTTGTTTTGTGAACACAGTTGCCTTGATTTCATTGTATGTATGCGTTACTTGGGTTGTTTCTGATATCTGGTGAGAATCTTAAGTCAGTGGCTCCATCAGAAATATGTTTAATGAGAAAAATGTTGACGTGTTCAATACTTATTTTCCCTGCTGTAGATGTGCATAATTGAAGAAAGGAATCAGCAGCCTGTAAATAAACCATAAATATTGAAGTGAAGAAAAAGGGAACAGTAGGATTTAATCTAGGCTGCCTGTATATGAGTGTTATTTTTTTTTGTAGTTTTTATAATCTCTGTGAACATTTTTGAAAAAGTGAACAGCATGACACAGTGACCCTCCATCTTCAACATGGTACACATGGTCTTGTTACGTGTGGCCCTCGCGAGCCACACAAAGAGAGCCGAGGGCGAGCCAGTGAGTTGCGATGTTTTATTAATAGTAGGGAACAGGGGATAAGGAACACAGCCTCATGGGCCAAAAGGCACGAATACTCATACAGTTGTACACTCACAAGTAATGCAGAATGATGAGTAGAGGACTGGCGCTGGGCGTAAGGGTTCCAGCCTTCAGTGTGCTAAGTCGCAGCCCCGAGTGATCGGAACTGCTCCTTCTTATACTCATCAGCAGCGCCTCAGCTGATGAGGGTTAATTGGGCTCCAGCCGTCCCGTAACTGACAGCTGGGAGCCCGCTGAGACGCTGCCACAGAAAGGACAGGGCTGAGGGAATATGGTCTGAGCGCCGGATGACACGGCGTCTCATCCCACGTGACACAGCCCCCCCCTCACAGTCGGACTACGAACGACCCCATACCATCCAAGACCCCCCCCCCCTCCACCACCTAGGGTGGGCGGATGGGGCGCAGGTCAGGAGGGAGAGAATCAGAGAGGAGAAGAAAAACCGACAATAACTCAATACAGAGTACCAAGGGAAAACCAAAACACAATACTCCGTAACATAAGAGAAAAAAAAAACCCAGAGAAAGGAAAAAAAACACAGACAATAAACCAATATCGAGTACAAGGGAAAAAACCCAAACAATATACTCCACAAAATACAACAAGAAAAAAAAAACCCAGAAAAGGGAAAGAAAACAGGCAATAAACCAATATAGAGTACAAGGGGAAACCTAAACACAATACTCCATAAAATACAGCAAGGGAGAGAAAAAAAACCCAGAGAAAGGGAAAAAGGCAATCGATAACAAACCAATACAGAGTAAAAGGGAAAAACCCAAACACAATACTCCATAAGGTACCACATGAGAGAAAAACCCATACAGGCAGAGAATAATTGCGGAGATAATAGCCCAACACACAGGGAAGAAAAAAACCCCACAATACCCCATAAACCATGTACAGGTCAACCAACGAAAAGCAACCCCGGGGCCCCCAAAATTAAAGGAGAACTCCCAAGGGCGAAAATTAACCACACAGCCATCCCTCACACAGGAGGGGAAACCCACAAAAAAAAAATTTCATGCTAAATGCGGAACAAAAATAACAACTTAGCTGTACCCACCCAAATATAAGCACAGCAAAAGACATTCAGTTTGGGGGGTCTCCCCGCACCCAGCGTCCATTCCGCTAACGAGGGTGAAGGGAACAGTTCCGGAGGCCTACCCGATCCCCAGGCCAGAAAACACAGTTCCTCGGGGGGCCGAACCAGATCGCCGAACAGAAAGTCTAGCGGGTCGGGCGGCCGCAAAAGCGAGCCGAACGGGCACGGCAGGCCCTCCAGCGGCCGACCCGCATCGCTCAACCACCAGGCCCGTAGGGGGGAGGGAGAGGTCCAAACGGAACCCCGTGGAAGAGGCTTGGGGAAGAGCTGATGACGAGGAGGTCCAACGACAGACGGCAGGGAATCAGCAACCCCCTCACCGGACCTGGACACCGCTGGTGCAGAACCCACGTTGGACCCTGATTGGGTCTCGGGCAAACCCACGTCGGACCCCGATTGGGCCTCGGGCGAACCCACGTCGGACCCCGATTGGGTCTCGGGCGAACCCACGTCGGACCCCGATTGGGCCAGCGCCGCACCAGAACCGACCTCCGACATCGAACCTGGACCCTCCGGCACCACGAGTGATGGCAGCTCCTCGCCGGCGACCCTGGGAGAAGGCTCAGGAGAGAAAAGAGAACCGGGATCAGGATCACTGGCAGCGCCAGAACCCGGCGGGATAAGCTCAGACGCAGCGGATGGCTGCCCCCGGCTCATCTCCCCTAGAGACAGGCCAAAGTGCTCTAAAGTAAGGAGAAGAAAGATGAGATAGAGCACTTGCCTGATCTCGGGTTCTGACGCCCTCCAGGACTGCGAAGATCCGGGATCCAACATCAGGAGGTCGTCGTCAGGCTCCCACTCAGCTGCGTCAGGCTCCGCAGCTGGCATGATGGACAGCGCAGCTTGTGATTCCTCCGGCACCGGTGTCCACGCCGACAGCCCATACGGCGTGGTGGCAGGAGAACCTCGTCCCGCTGGACCGGACCGCTCCTCCGTGGAGACCCGGGGACGCTTAGTCGTCGGCGCAGACTCCACGTAGCAATCCGCCTTCCTCCTCCGTCCACGGCGTAGCTGCGGAACCGGAACCAGGCTGTCCAGAACCGCAGGCCCCCTCCTCATCCCACGACGTTGGTCTGGCGCCGGGGACCACTCAGCGGAGGGAGACACAGAGGGTGCAGGATTAATGACAAAAGCTACAGCAGGTGGTGGGAGTTCGGGGAGCTGCGAACCCCAATCTCCACCTCCAGGAGTTTGACAGGGCAAATCACAGGGTGAATGTGAAAAAAACTGGGACTTGCCTGTCTCCTGGAGGCTGGATGGTGCCTGCCGTAGCGGACGTTACTCCTCCCTTTCCCCGCCGGGCGGTAACGGAGGACCCCCTGAGAGGACGTTGGGGAGCCGCTCGTGTAAATTCCAGGAGGGAGCTCGCCAGGTCAGGACTCTGGACGCACACAGCAGCTGGGGAGCGCGTCGAGGAGGAGGGGGTGACAGCCGAGACGAGCCGGGCCTGAAGTGCTGGCGTGACAGCGGAGGGAGGAGGCGCAAGAGGCGAGGCTGTGGGATCTCATCTCAGACGAGGCGCAGGAGTGACAGCTGCGTGGGAGGATGAGACCTTGCGGTGACCCGGAACTGGATCCGGACGGGGAACAAGCTTAGTAACTGAGGACAGGTGCACAGTGGAGCATGGAGCAGCCACTCGGTCCTGGACCTTAATAACTGTCAGCTGCAGATCCTCCGGGGGAATCCCGAGTGACGTCGTGCTGGTTGAGGAAAACCCTCTGGATGGCGCGAACTCCCGGGCCGGAGCGGAGGCAGGAACGGGATCCCGAACCGAAGGGTGACGTCTCCTCCTCTTCGGCTTCCTGCCGGGATTTCCCTCCAACCCACGGAGTATTTCCCTTTGTGCGGCTATGTCCCATCTCCTCACGCTCACCTCAGGATGACAGGCGAAGCGGGGAAGATAATCCAGTACCTCCTCAGCCTGGTCTAAGTACCGGTGCACGTCGCTACTGAAGTTTAGAAGGGAAGCGGTGTTGAGGATCTCATCCACGCACTCAAGGGCGTCAGCGAGGAAATCACTCGACCCCTGAGTGCGGGACCTCCGTGACGGCATGCTTCCGCGACGGTACCTTGACAGGTAAGGGCAACAGTCCAAAGTAGCAAACTCATGGCCGCCGGCAACTCGTCTGGCTGCGACTTACTGTTACGTGTGGCCCTCGCGAGCCACACAAAGAGAGCCGAGGGCGAGCCAGTGAGTTGTGATGTTTTATTAATAGTAGGGAACAAGGGATAAGGAACACAGCCTCGTGGGCCAAAAGGCACGAATACTCATACAGTTGTACACTCACAAGTAATGCAGAATGACGAGTAGAGGACTGGCGCCGGGCGTAGGGGTTCCAGCCTTCAGTGTGCTAAGTCGCAGCCCCGAGTGATCGGAACTGCTCCTTCTTATACTCATCAGCAGCGCCTCAGCTGATGAGGGTTAATTGGGCTCCAGCCGTCCCGTAACTAACAGCTGGGAGCCCGCTGAGACGCTGCCACAGAAAGGACAGGGCTGAGGGAATATGGTCTGAGCGCCGGATGACACGGCGTCTCATCCCACGTGACAGGTCTGAGGTGAGGAATTTACTACAATGTCCAGTGACACTTTATAACACGGCCTGTGAAGTTTTATGAAATTACACGGTGTTTTTAGTCAAAGTACAGGTGTAAGACAGTGTGCAGTGAAATATTGGACTAACAAGCTGTGTTTGTTAAAAAAAAAAATAATTGTAGGGTGCTTTCCTTGTACTTTCAGAGAAAAGTACTTTTGTAAAACAGTGTTAGTACAGCCAAGTCATGCACTGCAGTGGAACAGTGGTTAGCAGTGTGGCAGTGCAGCAAGAAAGTTGGAGGTTTGAGCCTACTCCTGGCCAGCGGTGGAGTTTGCATGTTCTCCCTATGTTTGCGTGGGTATGAACATGACAGTGAAAGATTCTATGTCTGTGCTGGCCCTGCAATGGACTGGCGATCTGTCCAGTGTTACCCCACCTCCCGCCCAAAGACACTGGGATAGGCTCCAGTACTTTCTCTTCCTAAAGCTTTTAATGTGCAAGTTCAAGACTGTGGAAGCTGACAATATTGGTCAAGCCATCTCCCAGATCCTGGTGGAAAGTCTACAATACTGGCTGCACGGTGGCGCAGTGGTTTAGCACTGTGGCAGCACAGTTTTACCCTCGGCCGGGGGACCGCGGGGATCATGAGATCGTGGGTTCGATCCCAGCCCCCGACCAACAGTGAGCTGTGTGGAGTTTGCATGTTCTCCCTGTGTTGCGCGGGTTTACTCCGGGATTTCTCCGGTTTCCTCCCGCACACCAAAACATGTAGGTTTAGGGCGCTCGCGCACGCAGCGACCAGCAGCCGGTGGCTTGTCACCAGACTGCAAACCAAGTCTACCTATGGGTACAAATAAATAACAAAAAAAAAAAAAATACTGGGAATGAGTATGTGAACAGAGCCTTTAAAACCAAGGGGATGTTCAAATTAAGGGAGTCAGAGAAGCTTGTCTTTAAAGAAAGTAAATGAGAGAAGCTCCTTTGATCACAGTTGCTAATTCCAAAGACATGCCGTAATTAGGCTAAACTCGAATAATCTCACCGTGTCAGAAACATGTAAAAAAAACTTTCCTTCTATTTTCATCATATTGGATAAGAGAATCATCTCTTTGAAAACCAGTGATACAGGTGTTTAAAATACCTGTAAGACTACCTGGACTTCAAGAGACTAGAAAGAACTATGCTGCCGTTTACATATTATCCCTCTGTAGTGAGAACGGTAATGACGTCAGCAGAAGGACTTAAAATAATCCCTGCCATCTCCATTCTTAGTGCAAAGCTAGTTTAGATGGTACAACTGAACATGTCAGTGTCTTCCTGTCTCATTGATTGTTTGTCAGTGCTGGCTGCCATGCCGATGAAGCACTTTTTTTTTCCCCTTTCCCCCACCCATCCGTAGTTACACTTGGCTATAAAATATTTTCTAAACTACAGCTTAAGATATGTATTCTTCACTCTATGGTAGTCACAGAGAAATCAGAGATGAGTAAAGAGTTGCATTTCTTGCATGTACTCATTTAGCATTTTCACAAAATTGTGATTTCATGACTCCTGTTTGAAAGAGCGTAACTTTGTTTCAAACATTGGGGGGGGGGGATCTCTGCCCATATAAGGATTAAAAAAAATCTTTTTATTATAGAACTGTCAGGTCATTAGCACAGGCAGTTGTCTCCAATGTCCTCTTTTTCATTTTTAAAAGAAAAGGATTTTTTTTTTTTTTTTAGCAAAAAATAGCAGTATACAGTATGTATCTTAGTGTGGAGGAAGAACTCAAAATCATTAACTCTGCTAAAAGAACAAGGCTAATTTACCCCTTTATTTAGGCATTCCCATATTAATATCAGTTGTAAAAATTATTTCCCACATTTAACAAGTCTATATTCAGCCTTGTAATAGTCTCTGTCACTATGAAGCAGCAGGCCTACATAAATACCCTTTATGTGTTAAGTATTTCAGGACTGGCAGAAATCAAGTTTTGACTATTGTTATCTGGTTATGTGTGCCTCCTGTGCCTCTCTGGTTACCGGTTCCTCTCTGGTTACCTTGACCTCCTCTCCTTCTTGGTTCACCCTGCTGCTTTCACATTCTTGCTCCTGATATAAAAAGGCTCAGTCAATCTGTCCTCACTACTAACTTTTGGGGCTGCGAATATGCTGTCCAATCCCTTAATAAACTTCATCAGTGTGACATTTCTAATCTCACTTTTTTGTGTGTGCAACTTTGCTGTCATAGTTTTACAGATTTTCTTGTAAATCAGAGACATTTTTTCTTGTAAATTTGCCTACTTTTTGTATAAAAATGCAGTATTTCCCCCATGTTATTTTCTGCCTAAATTCACAGTTTCTCAAAAATGTAGCATTTTTCTCAAATTTGCATTTTTTGTCATGGAAAATAACCCTTTTACCTTACATACACAAGTGGACAAAATTTTTGGTACCCCTCTGTTAATGAAAGAAAAACCCACAATGGTCACAGAAATAACTTGAATCTGAAAAAAAAATGGTAATGAATAAAAATTCTATGAAAATTAACCAATGAAAATCAGACAATGCTTTTGAATTGTGGTTCAACAGAATTACTTTAAAAAACAAACTCATGAAACAGGCCTGGACAAAAATGATGGTACCCCTAGAAAAGATTGAAAATAATGTGACCATAGGGACATGTTCAACCAAGATGTGTCCTCTAATTAACATCACAGGTGTCTACAAACTTGTAATCAGTCAGTCGGCCTATTTAAAGGGTGACAAGTAGTCACTGTGCTGTTTGGTGACATGGTGTTTACCACACTAAACATGGACCAGAGGAAGCAAAGGAGAGAGTTGTCTCAGGAGATTAGAAAGAAAATTATAGACAAGCATGTTAAAGGTAAAGGCTATAAGACCATCTCCAAGCAGCTTGATGTTCCTGTGACTACAGTTGCACATATTATTCAGAAATTTAAGATCCACTGGACTGTAGCCCTCCCTGGACGTGGCCGCAGGAGGAAACTTGATGAAGAATGGTAACAAAAGAGCCCAGAACAACCTCTAAACACATTCATGGTGAACTCCAAGGTCAAGGTACATCAGTGTCAGATCGCACCATCCGTCGTTGTTTGAGCCAAAGTGGACTTCTTGGGAGACGACCAAGACGGACACCACTGTTGAAAACAAATCATAAAAAAGCCAGACTGCAATTTGCCAGACTGCATGTTGACAAGCCACAAAGCTTCTGGGAGAATGTTCTGTGGACAGACGAGACAAAACTGCAACTTTTTGGCAAGGTACATCAGCGCTATGTTCACAGACGCAAAAATGAAGCATACCAAGAAAAGAACACTGTCCCTACTGTGAAACATGGAGAAGGTTCTGTTATGTTCTGGGGCTGCTTTGCTGCATGTGGCAAAGCAGCCACATGCAGCAAAGCACAGGTCTTGAACCTGTGCAGGGTACAATGAAATCTCAAGAGTATCAAGGTATTCTAGAGAGAAATGTGCTGCCCAGTGTCAGATAGCTTGGTCTCAGTCGCAGGTCATGGGTCTTGCAACAGGATAATGACCCAAAACACACAGCTAAAAACACCCAAGAATGGCTAAGAGCGAAACATTGGACTATTCTAAAGTGGCCTTCTATGAGCCCTGATCTAAATCCTATTGAACATCTGTGGAAGGAGCTGAAACATGCCGTCTGGAGAAGGCACCCGTCAAACCTGAGACAACTGGAGCAATTTGCTCATGAGGAGTGGGCCAAAATACCTGCTGAGAGGTGCAGAAGTCTCATTGACAGTTACAGAAATCGTTTGATTGCAGTGATTGCCTCAAACGGCTGTGCAACAGCCCCTGTCTCAAGGGCTGAGGTTGCCAAGGTGGTTAAAAATCTCTTTGGTGGCCGGGCCCCGGGGTGGACGAGATTCGCCCTGAGTACCTCAAGGCCCTGAATGTTGTTAAGCTGTCATGGTTGACACGCCTCTTCAACATTATGTGGAGGTCGGGGGCATGCCTTTGGCATGGCAAACCGGGGTGGTGGTTCCTCTCTTCAAAAAAGGGGACCAGAGGGTGTGCTCCAACTTTAGAGGGCTCACACTCCTCAGCCTCCCTGGGAATGTCTATGCCAAGGTACTGGAGAAGAGAGTCCGGCCGTTGGTTGAACCTCAGATTCAGGAGGAACAATGTGGTTTTTGTCCTGGCCGTGGCACATCAGACCAGCTCTTTACCCTCTCAAGAATTCTTGAGGGTTCGTGGGAGTTTGCCCAACCAGTTTACATGTGTTTTGTGGACTTGAAGAAGGCATTTGACTGCGTCCCTCGTGGTTTTTTGTGGGGGGTGCTTTGGGAGTATGGGGTATCAGGCTTGTTGTTACGAGTTATTCGGTCTTTGTATGACCGTTGTGAGAGTTTGGTTCGTATTGCCAACACTCGGTCGGAATCATTCCCAGTGAGAGTTTGACTCCTCCAGGGCTGCCCTTTGTCACCGATCCTGTTCATAATTTTTATGGACAGGATTTCTAGGTGCAGCCAGGGAATGGAGGGTGTCATGCTTGGTGACCACAGGATCTCATCTCTGTTGTTTGCAGATGATGTTGTCCTGTTGGCTTCATCCAGCAATGACCTACAGCTCTTGCTGGGATGGTTTGCCGCTGAGTGTGAAGCGGCTGGGATGAGAATCAGTAGTAGTAGTAGATTAGTTTATTTGACAGGGACAGCACCTCCAAGTCCGAGTCCATGGTCCTCAGCCGGAAAAAGGTGGATTGTCCTCTCTGGGTTGGGGACAGGCTCCTGTCCCAAGTGGAGGAGTTTAAGTATCTTGGGGTCTTGTTCACGAGTGAAGGGAAAATGGAGCGAGAGATTGACAGACAGATTGGAGCAGCATCTGCAGTGATGTGGACATTGTACCGGTCTGTTGAGGTGAAGAGGGAGCTTAGTTCTAAGGCAAAGCTGTCAATTTACCAGTCAATCTATGTTCCTACTCTCACCTATGGTCACGAGCTTTGGGTAATGACCGAACGAACAAGATCGTGGATACAAGCGGCTGAAATGAGCTTTCTCCGTAGGATTGCTGGACTCACCCTCAGAGATAGGGTGAGGAGCTCAGTCATCCGGGAGAGGCTCAGAGTAGAACCGCTGCTCCTCCACATTGAAAGGAGTCAGTTGAGGTGGTATGGGCATCTGATTAGGATGCCTGCTGGATGCCTCCCACTTGAGGTGTTTCAGGCACATCCCACTGGGAGGAGACCCCGGGCAGACCCAGGACTCGGTGGAGAGACTATGTCTCCCAGCTGGTCTGGGAACACCTTGGTATCCTCTCTGAAGAGCTGGAGCAGGTGGCTGGGGAGAGGGAAGTCTGGGCTTCTCTGCTTGAACTGCTGCCTCCGCGACCTGGCCCTCCGGAAAAGTGGTAGAAGATGGATGGATGGATGGATGGCTGTGCAACAAAATATTAAGTTAAGGGTATCATCATTTTTGTTCAGGATTGTTTCATGAGTTTGTTTTTTAAAATAATTCTGTTGAACCACAATTTAAAAGCATTGTCTGATTTTCATTGGTTAATTTTCATTAACCATTTTCCTTAACCAATGAAAAACCAATGAAAATTTTCATTGGTTAATTCTTTTGACTATTATCACCTTTCTACTTTCTTCTTGTGAATTTATACTATTTTCTCCTAAATTTGTATGCTTTTTTTCTGGTAAATTTGGTAAAGATAAATTTGCTATTTACCTTTTTTTTGGGGGGGGGGGGGAGGGGGGTACCTGAATCCTAAATTTGAAAACTGAATGTCATTGTAAAAAATTAAAAGTCTAGTTAATGAATCCAGAATAAGTTTTTAATACCAGGATGATTTAGTCACAAATCTACTCACACATTTGCTATTAATTCATGAATGAAACGGCACACCTAAGGTGTGGTGTGATGTGTCCATAATGTCTCTGCGGGATGGATAACATTTTCTTTTGTCATAGTCGTGCTGATTAAATCCCAGTAGTGTACTTACAGACATGGACAAAATTGTTGGGACCCCTCTGTTAATGAAAGAAAAACCCAAAATGGTCACAGAAATAGATAGATAGATAGATAGATAGATAGATAGATACTTTATTTTGAACAAAAAAGTATAACAAAAACAAAACAAATGACAAATGCAATAAAGTAACAGTATACAGTGTTCGAAAGGGAGAAGGAAGAAGTGAACACTTATTAATTCCAACTCCTCTTTTCCATAAATACACCCATGTGAATTATATACAAATTACCACATTTAAGACCCCCAAGTAAACAATTAACTGTATTTTGTACATATCAACATTAACACCCATCCATCCTAACATACATTGATGTCCATACATCAAAACCAGCCTCAAACAACACAGATATACATAGTGCTGTCCCACCCACCATTCCATAGTGTCCCATAGTGTCCCAGAGAGAGCATAGTGAATCGTACATATAAATACTACCCTTCTAACATACCTTTCAGCAAATAATGTTTATACCTCTTTTTGAATTGATTTCTGTTTGTACATAGTTTCAGTTCCGGCTCCAGACTGTTCCACAAATCCACCCCACAGACAGATATGCACATACTTTTCTTGGTTGTTCGTATCTTGGGTTTTGTAAAGTTTAAGTCTCCTCTCAAATTATGATCATTGTCTCTTTTTAAAATATTTTTTGTATATCAGTTGGGAGTTGATTATTAATTGCCCTGTACATTACTTGTGCTGTCTTAAATTTAATTAAATCAATGAACTTTATGACATGTGACTTTAAAAACAACGAATTGGTATGGTCTCTATATCCTACATTATTTATTATCCTTATAGCTCTTTTTTGTAATGTGCATATTGACTGTAGGTTGGTTTTGTAGGTGTTTCCCCAGACTTCTACACAGTAGTTAAGATAAGGTAGAAACAGTGAATTGTACAGTAAGACCAATGATTTATAGTCCAAGATGTGTCTTGTCTTCCCCAGTATGCCTATACATTTTGCCAACTTGGCCCAGATGTGACTGATGTGAGGTTTCCAGCAGATTTTATTGTCTAGCGTCACCCCCAGAAACTTATTTTCCTGTACTGTTTCTATTCTGGTATCATCTATCGTTACCATTATTTCATGATTTATTTTATAATTTCCAAACAACATAATCTTTGTTTTTTTTAGATTTAGAGATAATTTATTTTTGTTGAACCACTGCGTTAACTTTTTCATTTCAGTTGTGACCACCTCTAAAACCTGCTGCAAATTCTCACCAGTGCAAAGGATATTTGTGTCATCCGCAAACAAAATAAATTTCAGAATTTTTGATACTTGGCATATGTCATTTATATACAAAATAAAGAGTTTGGGTCCCAAAACTGACCCCTGGGGCACACCACAAGTGATGTCCATGAAGGGTGATTTATGCTTACCAATTTGTATAAATTGTTGTCTGTTACTTAAATAACTTTCCACCCAACTCAGTCCGACCCCTCTTATCCCATACCTTTCCAGTTTCCTTAGTAGTATTCTGTGGTCAATGGTGTCAAAAGCTTTCTTTAAATCTATAAATACTCCTACAGCAAACTTTTTTTTTTATCTATACAACTAGTAATTTCTTCTATAAGTTCGATCAGTGCCAAAGATGTAGATTTATCTGCTCTAAAACCATACTGGCTGTCTGTAAGGAGGTTGTGTTTTTTAATGAAATCATCCTGTTACGACCCGAGTGCTGGTCCTGTCTGCGCTAGGGCCACGCATAGCTCGCTGCCGGCCTTGACAGCTGTGGGTTGTATTCTGGCCTCACCGGGCTCTTATTGTGAAGGCGCTCGGTGGGGCTTCCGCCTGTCAAGGGCCGACAGCTGGCTGTCATTACTGCTCGTTAGCGTTCGCCTTTATAAGGCGGGCGCTGACGGCAGTCCAATTGCAGGAGTATCGTGAGACATCATCCAAGCCTCTTCAGACATTCATCGTTCTGGTCTGGTCAGGTTCATGTGTATAGTCTCGTGCTTTGCTCGTTCATGTCATGCCATGTTTTAGACTGTAAGTGGCTGGGGTTAGCCTTACGGTCCCATGCTCAGTGTTCGGTGTTTTTTTGTCACAGTCATAGTCTTGCATGTGTGTCTCGTGTTTTGTAAATAAATCACCATCATTGCAAACTCATTGGTGGACTCTTGGCGTCTTATGGTGATCCGCGAGGATCACCGCATGACAGTATACTCCTGCCACGGACGTCTAAACGGAGACGCCACACTGAGATGCCTTTCTTCCATGAGTTTTGCTATTGTGTGGAGTTTTTTTCTCCTGTTGTTGGACTTGGTAGGGAGATGCCCGACAGCGAGTGTGACTATTGCCCGGAGTGGCTGGAGGAGATTGACGGCTATCTGGCAGAAGCCGCCTGTCTCATGCCCACTGACGCGGCCGATCATTACCTATGCCTCGCACAGCGGGCTGTGCACCATTACCATCTTACCTATATTCCGGTAGGAGAAAAGAGGTTATCATTGATTTTTGCACAACGCACATTGAGGGAGAGGGTGCTCCGGGGAACCCCTCCACCTCCCGCGAGGACAGCGTCCCTGTCGAGAGTGGAGATTCGTCAGCTGGAGGGAAAGCCCAGAAAGGAACCTGTGGATTGGAATCCAGTACCTGTCGCCCACCCAGTCCCAGCGTCATGTGTTCCCGGGCCCTTCGCCACTCCATCGGCCAGTATGCCCCATAGCCGTGCTCCTACCAAGCCCCAACGACAATCCCGTCCGGATCCAGCTCCGGGTTGCTGGAGGGACCCAGCCTCCCTGTTGGCCACTTCATTCACATCACGACAGAAGGGAATCCCCGCAGCCACCACCCACGGGTCATCTGTTCCACCTGCGCTGTCAGCTCCTCGTGCCCGCGTCGCCCCGACTGCCATGTCCTCCCCTGTGACGTCACCCTCTGCGGCTGGGAGTACTGTGAGTAGTGCTTCGGCGAGACCTGTCAGCAATCCATCTCGAGCGGCTCCTCCTCGTGGCCCCGAGGAGCCTGCCGTTTTCTCCTGGAGGGATAAAAGGAGAACTCCACCTGCTGCAGCAGGCATCATCTTCTCTCCAGGAGACAGGCAAGTGCAAATTGTTTCTTCCCATCATTTTGATCTGCCTTGTCTGACTCCTGGGGCCGGAGTTCGGGGTTCGCAGCCCCCCGAGCTTCTGCCACCTGCTGTAACTGTTATTCCTAAACCTGCTGCCTCTGTGTCTTCCCCTGCCGAGTGGTCCGCGATGCCAGGCCTACATCGCGGGAGGAGGAGGGGGCCTGCGCAGCTGGAAAGCCTGGATCCAGCCCTGCAGCCACGTTGTGGACAGAGGAGGAGAGCAGACTGCAGCCCGGAACCTGTGCCGATGGAGAAGCGTCCCCGGGTTTCCTCGCCAAAACGGTCTGAATCAGCGGGTCGAGTGTCCCCTGCCCCCATCCATACGGGTAATCGGTGTGGACCATCAGCGTGGGAGGAACCTCAGGCTGCAGATGTCATCTTGCCAGCTGCGGAGCCCGATGCAGCTGAGTTGGAGCCTGCGGACGAGAGTCGCCACCCTGAACCTGGATCGACGAAGTCCTGGGTGGCAACAGAACCCGAGTGCAGGCAAGTGCTCCCTATTGTCAGTGTGTGAATGGGTGGATTGCAGGATCTGTAAAGCGCTTTGGTCATCAAGAGATGAGAATAAAAGCGCTATATAAGTGAATGCCATTTACCATTTACCATTTACCATTGTGTCTCTGTCCTCTGTTTCGGAGCATTTGTGCCTGCCTCTCGGGGAGGCGAGTGAGGAGCAGCCACCTGCTGCGCCCGAGCTCGTCTCGCTGGGTTCTGTTGCTACCGGTGATACTGATCCCGGTTTTCCTGTTGTGTGTGAGCTTCATTGCAGTGTCGCCGGCATGGAGCCAGTCGGGGTCACTGATTTGGAGGTCCCAGCTTCGGGGGTGGAGATCGTCAGCGGAGCTGCACCGACCCAGTCGGGGTCCGTGGTAGAGGTTGCGGTGGCCCAATCGGGGTCTGACGGGGGGGGCGCCCGAGACCCAATCGGGGTCCATCGCGGGAGTGGTCTTGGCCCAATTGAGGTCTGACGTGGGTGCACTAGAGGCCCAATCGGGGTCCACCGCAGGCGCGGTTCTGGCCCAATCGGGGCCGGATGGGAATGCGCCCGAGGCCCAATCGGGGTCCATTGCGGGAGCGGCTTTGGCCCAATCGGGGTCTGACGTGGGTGCAGCCGGGACTCAATCGGGGTCCAGCGGAGGTGCAGCACCAGTGTGGTCCGAGGACAGTGGAGGAGCTGCAGACCCTTCTCCGTCAGACAGAGTTCGGGCTCATCTTTGCCTTCTAGTCCCTCTACTGAGTTGTCGCCCCTGTGCATCATCGCCAGGGGCCGTGGGAGTCCCTTCTCGCTCGCCCTGGCTCTCCCGAGCTTTGTCTCCACCAGGGAGGCCGCCGCGTGCTGTTTTCACCCGGTACTGGTGGCTGAGGGACGCGGGTCGGCCGCCTGAGGAACTGCTTCGCCGGTTCGGCGCTTTGGGTCGGCCACCCGATGTGTTATGTGTTTTGCTGGGCGACCTGGTTCGGCCACCAGAGGAGTGGACGTGCTGGGCTTTGGACTGTGATGAGCTGCCCGGTCATGTCCCGCCCCCCATGATCGCCCATCGGCTGTTGGACGCGGGGAGACCACCTGAACTGTTCCTGTGGCGCCTGGTGTCCGCCAATCCGCATGAACTGTTGGGGGGGTGGAGGTCACTTTTTTGGTGGGGGTTGATCCAGTAATTGTTCTGTTTTTTGTTTTTTTTTCTTTTTCTTGTTATCCTGTGTTTTGTAATGGTTATTTGGGTATCTGTGGGTATTTGTGGTCTGCCCTGCAGTTGCCTTATTTTGTTTTGTGTACAGTTGGGATTGACCCAGTAATTGTCTTGTTTTTTTTTTCCTTGTTGTTCTGTCTTTCTGTATTTGGTTATTTGAAAATTCACTCAAGCATTCACACAGGTGAGAAGCCATTTTCTTGTGAAACATGTGGGCAAAGATTTTTGTTTTTTTTCTTGCTGTCCTGTGCTGTTTGCGGTATTTGTTATTTTGGCAGTTAATCTGATCTGAGTGTTTGGTATATTTTTTGTCATTGTGCTGTGTTAGTTTTGTTTCCCTTGCCTGGTCTTGATTGTGTTTTGTTGCACTGATTCTGGGTTTGGTCTCTCTCCCTCCGGACCTACCCTCAGCCGCCCACCCTGGAGGGGGCCACGCATAGCTCGCTGCCGGCCTTGACAGCTGTGGGTTGTATTTTGGCCTCACCGGGCTCTTATTGTGAAGGCGCTCGGTGAGGCTTCCGCCTGTCAAGGGCCATCAGCTAGCTGTCATTACTGCTCGTTAGCGCTCGCCTTTATAAGGCGGGCGCTGACGGCAGTCCAATTGCAGGAGTATCGTCAGACATCATCCAAGCCTCGTCAGACATTCATCTTTCTGGTCTGGTCAGGTTTGTGTGTATATTCTTGTGCTTTGCTCGTTCATGTCATGCCATGTTTTAGACCGTAAGTGGCTGGGGTTAGCCTTACGGTCCCATGCTCAGTGTTCAGTGTTTTTTCGTCACAGTCATAGTCTTGTATGTGTGTCTCGTGTTTTGTAAATAAATCACCATCATTGCAAACTCATCGGTGGACTCTTGGCGTCTTATGGTGATCCGCGAGGATCACCGCATGACACATCCAGTCTCTTAGTGAAGATTTTTTCAAGTATTTTGGAGAATTGTGAGAGTAAAGAGACTGGCCTGTAATTTGTGAAACAATGACTGTCTCCTGTTTTGTATAGAGGTATTACTTTTGCTATTTTCATTCTGTTTGGAAATTTACCAGTTTGAAATGACAGGTTACAGATGTGGGTGAGTGGCTTAACAATTCCTTCAATTACTTTTTTCACTATTGTCATGTCAATTTCATTCCAGTCCGTTGATTTTTGTTCTTAAATTTACTCACAGTCTCGATAATTTCCTTTTCAGTAACTGCACCCAAAAAGATTGTGTTTGGATTTCTATCTTCTATTTCATTTACAGAACCACTGTTGTTTGTTTCTGTTGTCACTATTGATTTTGCTAATTCAGGACCAACGTTTACAAAAAATTTATTGAAACCACTGACCACATCCTCCATATTATTTATCAAATTGCCATTTTCAATAAAATATTCTGGATAATTAGCATTCTTAGGTCGATTACTAATAATCCCATTTATTTATTTATTTATTTAGCGAATGCAAAGTCCTTAAGCCAAGCAGTTGCCTCCTGGTTTGCTGTATGGAGGGTGTGTAATCCTCCTTCCAGTCTTTGGAGCGGGCAAGCCTCTATGATGTGTTCCATAGTTTGCTCCTCTCCACATGCGCACAGTGGGCTAGGGCTACTGCCCCATCTGTGAAGGCTGGCCAAGCAGGGGCCATGTCCAGTCCTGAAGCGATTGAGTGTAGACCACTGTCTCCTTGGGAGGTTGGTGCCCGGGACCTGTTGGTTGGGGTTTATCACCAGCTGTTTGTTTGGGACCTCCTTGGTTTCCCATTCCTCTTGCCAAGCTGTCTGGATGGTAAAGTCAGCTGGGGGAGGGTTTTTCCAAATCGGCCGTCTGGATGAAAGTCGGGCAGTGGGTGGGGTGTAGATATCTGCATGAATTGGTAAGTGAGGAAAATCTTTAACTTTTTGGAGCATCCTTTGAGTTAATGCTGCTCGCTGGATGTGTGGAGGGGCTATGTTTGACAGTACAGAGAGCCAGGGGAGTGGTGTTGAGCGGATTGTTCCAGTTATAGTTCTCATGGTTGTGTTGAGCTGGGTGTCTACATGGTGTGTGTAAGATGACCTGGACCAGACAGGGGCACAATATTCTGCTACAGAGTATGAAAGGGCCAGTGCTGAGGTGCGCAGGGTGGAGACTGCCGCCCCCCATTTTGCACCAGCGAGCTTGCAGAGCAGGTTGTTTCGTACTTTCACCTTAGCAGCCGTCCCCTTTAGATGTTCCTTGAAGGATAAGGTCCTATCAAGGGTCACTCCAAGATAAGTTGGATTTGGGGCATGCTTAAGCTTGAGTCCGCTCAGGTGGATGTTTAGTTCTCTGGCAGCTTTTGCATTGTGGAGATGAAATACACTGGAGACGGTTTTTGCTGGACTTGGTTTTAGGCGCCAGATTTTGCAGAACTGGTCCAGTTTAGCAAGATCTTCCGTGAGCACCCGTTCCAGTGGTTCAAAGTCTGGTGCTTGGAATGCCAAACAGATGTCGTCTGCATAGATGAATTTGCGGGATTTTGTAGTAGGCAGGTCGTTTATGTAGAGGTTGAACAGAGTTGGAGCTAGAACTGAGCCTTGTGGGAGTCCATTTTTCTGCATTCTCCATGCACTTGTGTTCTGACTGAGGTGGACTCTGAACCTTCGGTTGGTCAGCAGGGTTTTTATAATTGCTGTTGCCCAAGCAGGGATCGCCTTTATAAGTTTCAGGAGGAGGCCTTTGTGCCAGACCGTATCATGGGCGGCTGTAAGATCGAGAAGACACAGCCCCTGTCTTCAGTCTGCTCTCGAAGCCATTTTCAATGAAGGTGGTTAGGGCCAGTACTTGTTCTCCTGTACTGCGGTCCTTGCGGAAACCTGCTTGATCCACACTTAGACCTGCTTGATCCACACTTAGAATAATAATCCCATTGAGTACTTGCCATATTCCTCTTAAGTTATTTCTATTATCCTCTAATATTCTGTTGTAATATTCTTTCTTACAGGTCCTCATTATATTAGTAAGCTTATTTTTATATCTTTTATATTTGATCTCAGCCTCCACTGTTCTGCACTTAATGAATTGTTTATATAATGTATTCTTCTTTTTACATGCATTTATTAACCCCTTGGTGACCCAAGGAATATTTTTCTTTTGTTGTCTGTCACTGTATTGTTTTATAGGACAGTTTTTATTGTACAATGATTGAAATATTTGTAAAAATTTATCATATGCTTTATTTATATCATTTTCATCATAAATTATCTTCCAATCTTGTATTAATAATTCTTTTGTCAGTAAATACATAGATTCTTCGGTTCTTATTCTTTTATATTTAATATTTTTGGTATACTTTTTCTTCCTATAATCACATTGATAGACAACAAAAATCGGCAGGTGGTCACTGATATCATTCAATAAAAGCTCACTCCTGATATTATTTTCCATAATGTTTGTGAATATGTTATCTATTAGTGTGGCACTGTGTGACGTGATTCTGCTAGGTCCGGTAATTGTTGGATGTAAGCCCATACTGTACATTGTGTTGATAAATTCTTTCTGTCAAACTATGTTGTTTTGAATTCCTCAGATCTATATTGAAATCCCCACAGATGAACATAACTTTATGAGTTAGTTTTGCATACATTTTTTCCATCCAGTCCTTAAATAAGTCAATGTTTGATCCAGGTGTTCTATTTACACAGCTCACTACTATATTCTTCACATTGTCCAGACAGATTTCTATTGTAATACATTCAAATAAATCATCCACAGTTACTGACAGCTTTTCAACAACCTTGTATTTCAAGCTCTTGTCAACATAAATTGCAACTCCTCCTCCTTTTTTCACTTTTCTATTTATATAATTTAATTCATAGCCATCCATGGTAAAATCCACTCCTTTCTCTTCACTGAGCCACGTCTCTGATAGTGCCACAATATTGAATGGCTCTTTAAACTGATGTAAATAATCTTTAATGTTATTAAAGTTGGCATAGAGACTTCTGCTGTTGAAGTGGATCATAGAAATATTGAAATCAGATGTGACCATTGTGTTAAACTGTTCATCCGTGTAGTAACTACAGTCATTATTGATGGAGCTTAATAAATTATTATCAGGGTCTATGTTATATTCTACGTCCTGTGGGTTGTGATCTGTATATTCAAAAACTTTCAGTTCCAGTTGTTCCTGTTTGTTGATCTTTTGTTTCATGTTGTTAAATGTCTTGTAGCAGATGAGTATATCCCTTCAGTGTCCTACAATTGTCTCTTGTTGCTGTGACTCCATAACATTCATTGATATTTGTCCAGTCCCATAATATTAAGATGTTAATGACCTTGGCTTCTTCAGGTGATCCGTTTAATTTGATGTATATTTTACAGTTTGATGTCCAGGTGTTTTGAATCTTTTTCTGCTTTCTCATGTATCTTGCTTTTCTGGCTATTTCTGCGTTTTCTTTTGTAAGGTGCTTGTTTATGTAAATGTTCGTTCCTTTCAGTTTCCTACCTTGTTTTAGCAGCGCAGTCTTGTTTTTTCTATTAACAAACCTCATGATGGCAGCCGGTTTGTCGCCGTTTTTCCTGGGCAGAGGGTGGCAGGCCTCAATGGTGTTACAGTCCAGCTGGATTCCTTTGGACTGCATGAAAGCCACCACTTGTTGTTCCGTGGATTCATCTTCCAGCGCGTCGAGCCTCCCTCCGCTGTCCACGGCCACCGCTTGCACGTACGATCGGGGTTTAATGTGGAGCCCCGTGATGATCACGTCGCTCACCCGGGTGTTCTGCTCCAGTTCCGACACTCTGCTCTCCAGATACGCCAGCCTCTTGTCCTTCCCGGCGTTCTGGATCTGCAGCGCTTCCACCTCCTCGACCAGGTCCAGAATGTTTTTTTGCTGCAGCTTAACAGCAGAAATCTCTTCAGCCAAGAAGTCCAGCAATCTTTTGATGTCGTCCACCTCCTCAGTCTGCTGAGCTTTCTTGGGACCCATGATCCCGGCCGATGTTCGTTTATTGTGATCATAAAAGCAAACAAACAAACAAAAAAAACACGTGGGAAAAATCTTTTTGTTCTCCTGGAGTGTGAGGGGACTGATTGCTTCACCAGCCACTACAATATTAAGTTATGAGACTGGCAATTTCTCTTTTTTCGCACGAGCAGGTTTATTCTCCAGCGGTAGTGACAAAGCAACAGCTCAAAACGCTAGCTCTAAACTGAGTTTTAAAGCAAGAAACGAACTGGGAGCCTTTACCTGTGCGTCCTCACCTTACATGCCACAACCGGAAGTGATAAAGTAATAAATAAAAATAAATAAAAATCCTATGAAAATTAACCAATGAAAATCAGACAATGCTTTTGAATTGTGGTTCAACAGAATTATTTTAAAAAAACAAACTCATGAAACAGGCCTGGACAAAAATGATGGTACCCTTAACTTAATATTTTCTTGCACAACTTTTTGAGGCAATCACTACAATCAAACGATTTCTGTAACTGTCAATGAGACTTCTGCACTTCTCAGCAGGTATTTTGGCCCACTCCTCATGCACAAACTGCTTCAGTTGTCTCAGGTTTGAAAGGTGCCTTCTCCAGACGGCATGTTTCAGCTCCTTCCACAGATGTTCAATAGGATTTAGATCAGGGCTCATAGAAGGCCACTTTAGAATAGTCCAATGTTTTGGGTGCTAAAAACACTCAATTTTTTAGCTGTGTGTATTGGGTCATTACTCTGTTGCAAGACCCATGACCTGTGACTGAAACCAAGCTGTCTGACACTGGGCAGCACATTTCTCTCTAGAATACCTTGATAGTCTTGAGATTTCATTGTACCCTGCACAGATTTAAGACACCCTGTGCCAGATGCAGCAAAGCAGCCCCAGAACATAACAGAACCTCCTCCATGTTTCACAGTAGGGACAGTGTTCTTTTGTTGGTATGCTTCATTTTTACGTCTGTGAACATAGCGCTGATGTGCCTTGCCATAAAGTTCCAGTTTTGTCTCGTCTGTCCATAGGACATTCTCCCACAAGCTTTGTGGCTTGTCAGCATGCAATTTGGCAAATTCCAGTCTGGCTTTTTTATGATTTGTTTTCAACAGTGGTGTCCTCCTTGGTCATCTCCCATGAAGTCCACATTGGCTCAAACAACGATGGATGGTGCGATCTGACACTGATGTACCTTGACCTTGGAGTTCACCATGAATGTGTTTAGAGGTTGTTCTGGGCTCTTTTGTTACCATTTGTATTATCCATCTCCTCCTGCAGCCACGTCCAGGGAGGTTGGCTACAGTCCAGTGGATCTTAAATTTCTGAATAATATGTGCAACTGTAGTCACAGGAACATCAAGCTGCTTGGAGATGGTCTTATCTTTATCTTTACCTTTAACATGCTTGTCTATAATTTTCTTTCTAATCTCCTGAGACAACTCTTTCCTTTGCTTCCTCTGGTCCATGTTTAGTGTGGTAAACACCATGTCACCAAACAGCACAGTGACTACTTGTCACCCTTTAAATAGGCCGACTGACTGATTACAAGTTTGTAGACACCTGTGATGTTAATTAGAGGACACATCTTGGTTGAACATGTCCCTATGGTCACATTATTTTCAATCTTTTCTAGGGCTACCATCATTTTTGTCCAGACCTGTTTCATGAGTTTGTTTTTTAAAGTAATTCTGTTGAACCACAATTCAAAAGCACTGTCTGATTTTCATTGGTTAATTTTCATAGAATTTTTATTTATTACCACTTTTGTCAGATTCAAGTTATTTCTGTGACTACTGTGGTTTTTTCTTTCATTAACAGAGGGGTACCAACAATTTTGTCCACATCTGTAGTTCATCTGCTTGGTAAGAAATAACCATATAGTGGCTGTCATGAACTAGGGTGGACTTCCAGCCCAGTTCCATGGCATGGTGGCTGCCTTGTCTTAAGTGTATTTTGATTCCCTATTTTTCCATCAGGCACCTCCTTGGGAGCCTTTGAGGTCTTCCTGGCTCCCTGACAGCTCACAGCCATGCCCCCCTCTCCTGTCAGTTTTTGCCAGCTGGCTGTCATTATTATTTGTGTTCATCCTTATTTCACGCACACACACATACACACCCACTCATCCTCACGTACATGCTCACAGACATTCACTCACACACCTGTTCCCACTTAGTCCAGCCCACTCAATCTCCCATTCTCCCTCCTTCTATTCACACCGGCATTCACTCCCATCATTAGGTGTGGCATTATTTTAGGCCTGGGGCCGTGGGAGTGAATTGATGGATTATTGTTGGACCTGTGTGTACTTCACAGTGTTTATACTGTTGTCTTCAGTGAATGCAGGACTAGACGCCCTGCCTGTTTTGGGTACCGCTTCCCTCTGCATGACATCAGTGTCCTCCTCTTCTGTTTTTGCAGGTTGGCTTTGGGATTCCCTCCATGGACGTCTCTGTTCCCGGCTCCAGTGAGTTTTTCTGTGCCCGCTGCTTCCAGTCCCGTGTTGGAAGCACTCAGGTGTCCAGGCTGCCTTCCTCCCACTGTCAGTCCCGCCTGAAGCTCTTGGAGTTCCCTGGGCTTACTCACTGGCGAGCTGAGGAGCGTCTTGTGAGCTTCCCAGAGCCTTCTCGCCATTTTGGTATTTTCTGTTGTTGCTGGACGGTTTGCCTCCTTATTTTGCACAATAAATTGCACACAGCGTATCCTGTGTGTGGATTTGTCTCTTTCCTCCGTGCACTGCGCAAAAGCGCACAAGGAATCACAACAGTGGCAAGTGGTGACATCATAAACTAATGAAAAAAACATTAGTCTTGTAAGAATGAATGTGTTAATCACCACAACTGATTAATAAAAAAAAAATAAACGAGTTAAGAATAATGGTGATTAAGCCTCATTCAGCAGCTAGACTAACCTCAGTTAATACTGATTGCATTGTTAAGATGCTATTAAGAGGGAAGAAGGGCAAAAATCTAGAATGAATTACATCCTCCAAAATTGTCCATGAAGTACCTCTTTTAAACCATTTGATCATTAACTGAGCCTTTTTATATCAGGAGCAAGAATGTGGGAGCAGCAGGGTGAACCAAGAAGGAGGTACAAGTAACCAGAGAGGCACAGGAGGTACACAAAACGAGGTAACAATAGTCAAAACTTGATTTCTGCCAGTGTTGAAATACTTAAAACATAATGGGTATTAAGTAGGCCTGCTGCTTCATAGTGGCATAGACTATTACAAGGCTGAATATTGATTTGGTAAATTGGAGAAATAATTTTTACAGCTGTTTCTAATATGGGAATGCCTAAATAAAGGGGTAAATTAGCCTTGTCCTTGCATACTGTCATTTTTTGCTTAAAAATCCTTTTCCTTTAAAAATGAAAAAAGGGACATTGGAGACAACTGCCTGTACTGATGACCTGACAGTCCTATGATAAAAAGATTTTTTTTTAATCCTTATATGGGCAGAGAGCTCAACCCCCCCACTGTTTGAAACAAAGTTATGCCCTTGCCTCAGGGTCATCTGATCAGAGTCAAATTGCGATATGCGCACACACGGTTCTGGCGCCACACGAGTTGGCTGCCTTTTGCAACAGCGGCTCAATTCTGAGTCTTTTTATCTTCCTTCTTCTTTCTGATCCGGTGATAACTTTCTGATCCGGCACACCTTTCACTCTATATATATCACGGACACACAGATCGCCCCAAAGGTCTCCCGAGTCGGTGGATGGAGCCACTGTCTACAGCAGGAGACGATACAGCAGGGAAGAGCTAGCTAGCACTCAACCGCCACCCGGTGCTAATGGAGAAACTTGACATACCGGGGAACTGAAGCGAAAACGACGCGGGTGCCGGGCTGGAGTTTAGGCGGCGTGCAAGAAATATAAGACAGAATAATAAAGAGCGATGGCAAGAACCAAGCAGACCGCCCGTAAATCTACTGGAGGAAAAGCACCCCAGGAAGCAGCTGGCCACCAAGGCTGCTCGGAAAAGCGCTCCGGCCACCGGCGGAGTGAAGAAGCCTCACTGTTACAGGCCTGATACCGTGGCTCTGAGAGAGATCCGTCGCTACCAGAAATCCACGGAGCTGCTCATCCGTAAGCTGCCCTTCCAGCGCCTGGTGAGGGAGATCGCTCAGGACTTCAAGACCGACCTGCGCTTCCAGAGCTCCACCGTCATGGCTCTGCAGGAGGCCAGCGAGGCCTACCTGGTGGGTCTCTTCGAGGACACCAACCTGTGCGCCATCCACGCAAAGAGGGTCACCATCATGCCCAAAGACATCCAGCTGGCCCGCCGCATCCGCGGAGAGAGAGCTTAGAGTTTCTGCTGCACATCCACCAACCACAATGCTCCGCACTGTGTCTATATATATATATATATATATATATATATATATATATATATATATATATATATATATATATATATATACAGTATATATATATATATATATATATATATATTGTAGAAGAGCTGGAAATGATGAGGCGGTTTTGCATTAAAAAAGCAGAGTCTTTAATGAACAACTCTTCTATCTTGTCTCATCGGGTGCAGAGCTTGGCAGAAGGCAAAGAGGAAGAATTCTGCCCAGCTCGCTGGTTGCACGGTGGTGCAGTGGTTAGCACTGTTGCCTTACAGCTAGAAGGTTCCTGGTTCAAATCCCCAGGCTGGCAGGGGTTGGAACCTTTCTGTGTGGAGTTTGCATGTTCTCCCTGTGCTGCGTGGGTTTACTCCGGGGGCTCCGGTTTCCTCCCACAATCCAAACACATGCATGTTAGGTTAATTGGCTGTTCTAAATTGTCCCTAGATATCTGTTTCCTATAGGCCCTTAGAATAGAGGGTTAGTATTGGTGAAAGCGCTTTGAGTGGTCTTTGTGACTAGAAAAGCGCTATATAAGTGTAGGGTAGTTTGTAAATACAGGCACACCTCAAAGACATGCAAAACACAAGCCTACATCCCACGTTATCTTAATCCCCCCATTGTCCTGTTAACTCCTCCCTTCGTCTTGGGAGGTGATGGGAAAACCTCTCCTCGCCTGATGGGGTGAAGGTGTCAAGTCTGTAGCCGCCGCGTCCTGTGACGTCATTGGTCTTCACACGGCGGTGAGATTCCTTTGTCCTTTCGGAGGTGTGAAGTTCCTTTGTATATGTTGTCCCAAACATTTCCACAAGCTCTAACATATGTAGGTATGGAATATATGAGTAATATATACCACAATATATATATTTATAGTAATATGTACATATGTATACTAGCTGCTCTTGTTTTTTTCTTGCCTTCTGATTGTTGCTCTGAGTGTTGCTATCCCTGTGCTGTTGCAATCCTGGAATTTCCCCATTGTGGGACTAATAAAGGCTTATCTGACCTTATTAGTGTACAGTGGGGCAAAAAAGTATTTAGTCATCCACCAATTGTGCAAGTTCTCCCACTTAAAAGATGAGAGAGGTCTCCAATTTTCATCATAGGTATACCTCAACTATGAGAGACAAAATGAGAAGAAAAAAAAAAATCCAGAAAATCACATTGTCTGATTTTTAAAGAATTTATTTGCAAATTGTGGTGGAAAATAAGTATTTGGTCACCTACAAACAAGCAAGATTTCTGGCTCTCACAGACCTGTAACTTCTTCTTTAAGAGGCTCCTCTGTCCTCCACTCGTTACCTGTATTAATGGCACCTGTTTGAACTCGTTATCAGTATAAAAGACACCTGTCCACAACCTCAAAACAGTCAGACTCCAAACTCCACTATGGCCAACACCAAAGAGCTGTCAAAGGACACCAGAAACAAAATTGTAGACCTGCACCAGGCTGGGAAGACTGAATCTGCAACAGGTAAGCAGCTTGGTGTGAAGAAATCAACTGTGGGAGCAATTATTAGAAAATGGAAGACATACAAGGCCACTGATAATCTCCCTCGATCTGGGGCTCCACGCAAGATCTCACCCCGTGGGGTCAAAATTATCACGAGAATGGTGAGCAAAAATCCCAGAACCACACGGGGGGACCTAGTGAATGACCTGCAGAGAACTGGGACCAAAGTAACAAAGGCTACCATCAGTAACACACTACGCCACCAGGGACTCAAATCCTGCAGTGTCAGACGTGTCCCCCTGCTTAAGCCAGTACATGTCCAGGCCCGTCTGAAGTTTTCTAGAGAGCATTTGGATGATCCAGAAGAGGATTGGGAAAATGTCATATGGTCAGATGAAACCAAAATAGAACTTTTTGGTAAAAACTCAACATGTCGTGTTTGGAGGAGAAAGAACACCATACCTACTGTGAAGCATGGGGGTGGAAACATCATGCTTTGGGGCTGTTTTTCTGCAAAGGGACCAGGACGACTGATCCTTGTAAAGGAAAGAATGAATGGGGCCATGTTTTGTGAGATTTTGAGTGAAAACCTCCTTCCATTAGCAAGGGCATTGAAGATGAAACGTGGCTGGGTCTTTCAGCATGACAATGATCCCAAACACACTGCCCGGGCAACGAAGGAGTGGCTTCGTAAGAAGCATTTCAAGGTCCTGGAGTGGCCTAGCCAGTCTCCAGATCTCAACCCCATAGAAAATCTTTGGAGGGAGTTGAAAGTCCGTGTTGCCCAGCGACAGCCCCAAAACATCACTGCTCTAGAGGAGATCTGCATGGAGGAATGGGCCAAAATACCAGCAACAGTGTGTGAAAACCTTGTGAAGACTTACTGAAAACGTTTGACCTCTGTCATTGCCAATAAAGGGTATATAACAAAGTATTGAGATGAACTTTTGTTATTGACCAAATACTTATTTTCCACCATAATTTGCAAATAAATTCTTTAAAAATCCTTCAATGTGATTTTCTGGATTTTTTTTTCTCATTTTGTCTCTCATAGTTGAGGTATACCTATGGTGAAAATTGGAGCCCTCTCTCATCTTTTAAGTGGGAGAACTTGCACAATTGGTGGCTGACTAAATACTTTCTTACCCCATTGTATATCAATCCCTGGTAAGATAAGATAAACCTTTATTAGTGCCACAGTAGGGAAATTACAGATCAAAACATTTGGAACAAAACTGTAGGAGCTATTTCACAAGACAGTGTCTATTAACTGAGGTGAAATACGAGATCATAAGTCAGGGGGTAAAACTCACAGCAACTCACCC
The DNA here is from genome assembly GCA_020510985.1 of Pholidichthys leucotaenia. Lineage (NCBI taxonomy): Eukaryota > Metazoa > Chordata > Actinopteri > Cichliformes > Pholidichthyidae > Pholidichthys > Pholidichthys leucotaenia. Next base: position 46,134,405 of record CM035845.1, on the reverse strand, counting down.
GGCCAAGGATGAGTTGCTGTGCTGCCGCAGTGCTAACCACTCCGCCACCGTGCTGCCCGACTTTGGACTTGCATATGATAAACTTGTGACTTTTAATTGTAAATTAATATAATATATTTTTGTACCCATTCTTATAAATTTGTCCTCCTTGCCAATGGTATGAGTTGCTTTCTGACCGGCTCAGACGTTGCCTGGGTTAACAATGTCAGGAGCTCCTGGCAGTGGAAGGCGAAGGACAGAGCTGCGTGGAGGAATCTGATCAGACCTATATGAAGCAGTCATTATCGCCCCCGACAGACTGCTATGAAGAAGAAGAGAGGTTTTAGCCTACACAGAGAGCCTGATATTTGGGAAGTCATCTCATGTTTGAAGGAAAATGCTTTTTACAGTTTATAACATGCTGTGATATACAATATTTTAACTGCCATGACTGCTAGATGCCTCAATTACTATTTTAGTTGAACTTGGTATGAAGCTGCAGTGAAAAATTTGGGTTTATTACACTCATTTAAAAAGAACTATTTGAGCTATTCACTCAGTGTCCTTGTATATATGCAACATTGTATTGTGGGGAACCCACTCAGTAGTTTTACCTCAGACTGAAGTGGCAGCTCAAACGCGGGGAGTGTGGGGAGTGATATGTTAATGCAGCACCCCAGGTAGCAGAGAAGTGTTAGTGCTGTGATATAAAAGAGAGTGTCTGCAATCTGGTTGTTATGTTTTCTGATTCTGGTGAATGTGAGAGAGAGTGGAATAAAGTTTCATCTGCTCGGAAAAGTTCGGCCTGGTTATTCTCTCCACACTGGTGACCCTTGACGCACAATGGAACGCGAGGCGAACACCCCGGAGACGACCCGGACGGGAAGTGCCAGCAACGCGTGCGCCGTTTCAGTCAAACTCCCAGACTTTTGGCTACACGACCCGAAGTCTTGGTTGCTTCACACCGAGGCCCAGTTCGCGCTCTGGGGAATAATGGCAGATGACACCAGATATTACTATGTGGTCGCAGCGCTGGACGCACGCACAGCTCAGCAGGTGGCGAGCCTGCTCCAACAGCCCCCAGCCCGCAAAAAATACGGTGCTCTCAAAACCGCGCTGACCCGGCGCTACACGCTCTTGGACTGTGAGAGAGCAGAGAGGCTCCTGACGTGCTCCGAGTTAGGAGACGGGTCGGGGGTCGAATTGATGAAGAAAATGTTGGCATTGATGGGCACAGATGACAGGCATTTTCTCTTTGCCCACCTTTTCCTCCGGAACCTCCAGACAGCGGCCAGAGCGGTCCTTGCCAATTCACCGCTGCTGGCCGCACGCAACTACCAGCTGGCAGATCGGATTATCCCCACTACCAGAGCCCTGACAGTGAACACAGCGGCATTGGAACCCAGCGAGATGGCCAGCGGAGGCGAGGAGCCAGCGATGGTGGCTGCAGCAGGGGTTAAGAAGCACCGGAGAGACACGCTCTGTTTCTACCACCGCCATTTTGGAGAGGACGCACGCCGATGCGTGCCACCGTGCTAATTCAAGCGTTCTGAAAACGCCGAGACCGGCAGTCAGTAGCAGCTGCGATCGCCGGTGAAGCAAGCAAGCTGCTCTATGTGACAGACTCACGCTCAGGGAGATGGTTCCTCGTGGACTCCGGCTCCCAAAAGAGCCTCATCCTGCTGTCCTACACCGACTGGCTAGCGGGAACTAGCGGCCCCAAGCTGACTGCCACAAACGGCTCAGACATTAAGACTTTTGGAGAGAGGACACTGACTGTATCCTTGCACGGCCGTACTAACAATGGACATTCGTCAAAGCGGCATGCAGCTTCCCCATTTTAGGTGGTGATTTTGTGTGTGCATACGGACTACTAGTCGACTTTGCTAACAGATGCCTGATTAACGCAATGTCTTTTGATTCTCTCCCCTGTAGAGCTCGAAGAACCGAGCCAACAACACTAGCCAACGTCACAGCTCCAGGGGGGTAAGTTCCACACACTACTCACCCAGTTCCCAGCACTCATGGTCCCTACGTTTTCGGCGACCATCACTAAACATGGGGTGGAGCACTTCATTACCACCACGGGGTCATCCGTTTTCGCACGACCTCGGCGACTGGACGCAGCTAAACTGGCCATAGCGTGCAAGGAGTTTGCCAACTTGGAAAAGATGAGCATCATCAGGCGCTCAAGCAGCCCATGGGCATCCCCGCTATATATGGCTCCTAAGGCTGAGGGATCGTGGCGACCTTGCGGAGATTTACGCAGGTTAAACAATGCCACAGCGCACGACCGCAACCCGATCCCTCATATTCAGGATTTTTCCGTTCACCTCACCGGGGCACGCATTTTTTCCAAGATAGACCTGGTCCACGGTTACCACCAGGTCCCGGTGCACGCTGAGGACATACCTAAAATGGCAGTAATGACCCTGTTTGGTCTTTTTGAGTTTTTACGCATACCTTTCGGGCTAAAAGGTGCGGCGCAGACATTCCAACGCATGATGGATGCTGTGTTGTGCGATCTGCCGTTTGTGTTTGTCTACTTGGACGACATCCTGGTGGCCAGCGCGTCCGAGGACGAACATGTAGCCCACCTCAGGACAGTTTTCCAGAGGTTGGAGGAGCACGGGTTAATAATCAACCCGTTGAAGTGCCAGTTCGGGGTGACAGGGATTGATTTTTTGGGTCACCGCATCTCACTGGAGGGCGCGATACCCTTGCCGGACAAGGTGCACGCCGTGGCGAATTTTCCCCGGCCTCAGATGGTCAGGGCGCTGCGGGAGTTTTTGGAGATGGTTAACTTCGACAACCGTTTCCTCCCCCACGCAGCCCAGTTCATGCAGCCGTTGTATGCTGCGCTTAAGAAACGGAAGCCCGCGGACAGAGTCGACTGGACTCCTGAGCGAGAGCAGGCCTTTTCCGAGGTTAAAACAGCTCTGGCAAATGCCGCACTATTGGCACACCCGGACCAGCAGCTAGGATAGCACTCACTACCGACACATCAGACGTGGCCATAGGGGCCGTCGTGGAGCAGTGCATCGCCGGTTCTTGGCAGCTGCTCGCCTTTTTTAGCAGGTCTTTGCACAGCAATGAGCGTCAATACAACACATTCAGCAGGGAGTTACTGGCTCGCCACCTGGCCATACGCCATTTCCAGTTCTGGCTGGAAGGGCGCACCTTCACTGCGTTCGTGGACCACAAGCCACTAATGTACGCGATGGCCAAGGTTTCAGAACCATGGTCGGCCCGGCAGCAGAGACAGCTGGCCACGATCTTGGAGTTTACGACGGACATTCGACATGTGGCTGGTAAACTCAACGTGGTGGCTGACTGCCTCTCGCGCGCATTAGTGGCCCCAGTCTACGTGGGGATAAATTACATGGCCATGGCCGCTGCACAGATCGGCGATGCGGATGTTTGCGCGCTTCAGTCTGGACCAAGAGGGTTAAGGCTGGAGAGCAGAGTGCTGCAACATGGGGGGGCTCCACCTAATCTGTGATGTCTCTACAGGCCACCCGCGACCGGTTGTCCCATGCGCTTGGCGCTGTCATGTTTTTGGGTCCGTTCACTCCCTGGCGCACCCAGGAGTGTGCGCGTCAGTCAAACTGTTGGGCGCAAAGTTCGTCTGGCTGAGCCTGCACAAACAGGTGAAAGAGTGGGCTGCAGCCTGCGTAGCGTGCCAATGAGCCAAGGTGCACAGGCATACGAAGGCCCCTTTGGAGCCGTTCCATATCCCGGCTAAGAGGTTCGACCATGTTCACATGGACCTCGAGGGCCCCCTCCCGCCATAGCAGGAGTTCATGCACCTCCTGGCAGTTGTGGACCGCACCACGCGCTGGCCTGAAGCAGTCCCACTAGCTTCCACCGTGTCCGCAGATGTGGCACGTGCTTTATTGGCAACATGGGTGGCACGTTTCGGCGCTCCTTTGGACATCACGTCCCATCGGGGCCCACAGTTTGTTTCCGACCTCTGGTCCACCATGGGCCGGAGCCTGGGTGTCACAATTCATCGCACGACCATGTACAACCCCCAGGCCAATGGGTTATGCGAGCGTTTCCACAGGTCACTTAAAGCAGTGCTCAGAGCTTCGCTTACAGATGCAAATTGGGTGGACCGGTTGCTGTGGGTTCTATTAGGGTTGCGTTCTGCACCGAAGGAGGACTTGGCAGTCTCCCCAGCAGAGCTGTTTTTTTCCCAGCTGCTGCGGGTCCCCGGAGAATCTTTGCCTGATAACCCCGCGCCGAACACCGATCCGTCCCCACGTTCACAACATAGCGCAGACACAGGGACGGTACCCAGCCCGGCCTACCACTGTTTTCCCCGCGCTTTTGTGCCAAAAACCTTGAAGGACGCGTCGTTCGTATTTGTCAGGCACATTGCCCACCGGACCCCATTGCACCCGCCTTACGATGGCCCGTTCAGAGTGCTGGAACCCGGGGACAAACATTTTATGTTAGACTTGGGGTGTCGCCGGGAGACAATCTGTATAGACAGGCATAAGCCTGCCTTTGTTTTAGCAGACGAGCAGGTGGTGTTGGCCCGAGCTCCTCAGCATGGAAGACCCCCACGGAGAACTCCCCAGGTAAATGAATCGTCAGATCAGTCACACGAGCATGCTGAAGGTGTCCCCCCCCCTTTGTCTCCCCACAGACAGAAACACCCCCAGGAACCCCCCACTGGCACAGCAGCGCCTCGGAGCCAAAGACCCCCCCGTTACAGCAGCTATGGGCGGAGGCTGAAGCCCAAAGGACATGGGGGGACTCAGTCTGAGACTCTGGGGGGGGGGCACTCAGTAGTTTTCCCTCAGACTGAAGTGACAGATCAAAGGTGGGGAGTGTGGGGAGTGATATGTTAATGCAGCACCCCAGGTAGCAGAGAAGTGTTAGTGCTGTGATCTAAAAGAGAGTGCCTGGAACCTGGTTGTTATGTTTTCTGATTCTGTTGAATGTGAGAGAGAGTGGAGTAAAGTTTCATCTGCTCGGAAAAGTTCGGCCTGGTTATTTTCTCCACAGTATCAGAAATAGTCATGGTGCTCTTGTCATGATTTTTTTTTTCCTCATTGTGCTATGTGCAAGAAAAAAAAACATTGACTGAACTGCAGGCAGACTATTTCAGTGCTCTAAATTACCAGAATGTCTAATTTCATCCATCCATCCATCTTCTTCCACTTAATCCTTTTCGGGTCACGGGGGGAGCTGGAGCCTATCCCAGCATCTTTTGATCTTTTGGGCGAGAGGCAGGGTACACCCTGGACAGATCGCCAGTCCATCGCAGGGCCAACACAGAGAGACACACAACCATTCACTCTCACAGTCATACCTAAGGACAATTTAGAATCCCCAGTTTGATGCCAATTAACCTAACTTGCACGTTTTTGGCATGTGGGAGGAAACCGGAGAAACCCCGGAGTAAACCCACGCAGACACGGGGAGAGCATGCAAACTTCACACAGATCACTGTTGGTCGGAGGCTGGGATCGAACCCAGGATCCCCCGGCCAAGGGTGAGTTGCTGTGCTGCCACAGTGCTAACCACTCCGCCACCGCTTTTTTTTAAATTCAACATCTATATTTCTCCCTCACCAGTTTCTATGACTGCTATGATGATGATGATGATGCTGATGCTGATGGTAAATTGGTGAATAATCAAATCTAAAGGATAAAAGATAATGTGGTTAGTGTATCTTGGCCAACAGGTACCCTGTGAGAGAAATGTGCATGCTTCTCCATCCATCCATCCGTCCATCCATGGCTTGGCAATACAACAAATACATTTGTTATTTCAACACATTCTACTCTACCGTTCAAAAGTTTGGGGTCACCCAGACAATTATTTTGTGTTTTCCATGAAAAGTCACACTTATTTACCACCATGAGTTGTAAAATGAATAGAAAATATAGTCAAGACATTGACAAGGTTAGAAATAATGATTTGTATTTGAAATAATTTTTTCCAGATACTCAACCTGCTCAAAGGAAGGTCAGTTTTTAGCTTCTCTAACCAGCTAAACTGTTTTCAGCTGTGCTAACATGATTGCACAAGGGTTTTCTAATCATCCATTAGCCTTCTGACGCAATGAGCAAACACATTGTATCATTAGAACACTGGAGTGATAGTTGCTGGAAATGGGCCTCTATACACCTATGTAGATATTGCACCAAAAACCAGACATTTGCAGCTAGAATAGTCATTTACCACATTAGCAATGTATATTAGATATTAGAGTGTATTTCTAATTAATTTAAAGTTATCTTCATTGAAAAAACCAGTGCTTTTCTTTCAAAAATAAGGAAATTTCTAAGTGACCCCAAACTTTTGAACGGTAGTGTATGTGCTATACAAAAACTGTCTTTATCAATCTCGAGCATTTTTGCAGCAGTGTAAGCTGTCAGCTTCTCGCTCCTCTCCTCTCCTCTCTCACACAGCTGCACCTAGGCAGAAAAGGGGAAAAATGAAATGACACACAGATACCAGCTGCAATGCAGCAGACTTTAATGAAAGGAGAAAAAAACACCGGCTCTGTTCTCTGGCAGTAGTTGGGACTTACAAAGGTAAAATTTGAATAAAATACAGTTTTGTGCAAATTATGTCGCACTACCTGCCTCTCGCCCAAAGATGCTGGGATAGGCTCCAGCCCCCCCACCCCACCTGGCGACCCGAAAAGGATTAAGCAGAAGAAGATTAATGGATGGATACCACTAATTTGTTTCACAACCTGAGATGTTATACATTGTAATATGAAAAATGCATTAAAATCCACTCCCAACATCCCAGGTAGCCCCTACTAAATAAATAAAGGAACCAGCCCAAAGAAAATGACTACATGGCTTCTTCATTTGGAAAATTTATCCCATACAACAAAAGTGCAAAATGGCAAGACATCACAACTGCAGTCACAAATTATACTGCCACAGACATGGCCCCTATTGTTAAAAACATGACCAAACAGAAAAAGTGGACTTTAATTTATATGGTTTTAAAATATATTTCTCGAGAATTCTTGCTTCCTCTTCCACTCTGTTCAACTTCCCTAAAAACGCCTAAAAATAACATGCCCAAAGTAAATCAAAAGCTGTTCTTCAGCCCTTTGCAGCATCTTCATGGGGTTGGTCTCATTTAAAAGAAAGCACTCTGAATTTTTTGGCAAAACAGTCATAATCTCCTGCCATAAGTGCTCCTGCCACTGGGTAACAATCATCTAAACATACTGAATTTGAAGAAAATAAAGTTTGCCTGGGTGTTTTTTAGATACAAATGCTTGCAAATAACACACAGCTGTCAGATACTTGCTGGAAAACACAAAATGTAGAACCAAGTGTTTCCAAGCTCAGGTCAAAATTTTGTAACAATACCACAAAAAAATGAACATATTACACAGCTTTTCACAGTTTAGAAAACTGTGTTCCAGAGTTCACTATCTCAGCAGTTTGCACAGTAAAACCAAGGGGTAATAACCCAGACATACACAGCACAGTTCCTGTTTTTTTTTACAGGCAGAAATGCCTACGGTGTAAGAAAAACTATGCGAAAAATTAATACATTTCACTAAAGTATACAAAAAACAGCCCTCCCCCCTCCAATTTTTCCAGAGTTCACTATTTCACCAGTTTACACAGATATAGGTCAGCTGGACCCCTGACCAAGTGCGCACCCCAAGTGGACCACGGAATCCAATCTGTACATGTACAGGTGCATTCTCCATCCAGTGATTTATAATTGCTGCCCCAGATGAAAACCAGTCTGTGGGACTATATTGTTCTGAATGACACTTTAGAAAATCATGAATCCCTTTGTAAATCACTGGATTGAAAATGTACAGATTGAATACTGGGGTCCACCTGGGGTCCACACATTAGTGTGCTCACTTGGTCAGGGGTCCATTTCACCATATCACGTTTACACAATAAAACAAAGGCATAATAATCCAGACATACATAGCACAGTTCCTTTTTTTACAGGAAAAAATAGCCTACAGTGAAATAAAAATTATACTAAAAAATTATTAGATTTTTCTGCAATATACACAGTAACAAATAACACCCCCCCCCCCCCGCCCATGGTGCACACAAAAACGTCGCAATGTGGGACCCTTGTAATTACGATTGGTCAGAAGTTATTTTTTATTACTATTTTTATCGATAAAGAATAATTAAGATTATCATGTGGCACACATATTTTGGATGCTCTGACTGCATATGTATAGCACAGTGATTGAGATGCTTAAGACTGCATATGTATTTTGTAACCTCACGTCTTAAAAGGAACAATAAGTCTGGACCTCCTGGTAATAACAGTAGGAGGTGGAGGTACCTTTAGAAATGACTCTGAAAGGACTTCCTGACCTCCTGGGGTCAGGTGGAGGAAGAAGAGGCCTGGGGGAGAGGTATTGTCGATGGGGGGTTTGATGACAATGTGATTCTGTACTTTGATGTCCCAGGTATAAAAGTGGGGGATTGGAGTAGTTCGTTCTCTTTTCCTGTTTGAGAGATGGTTGGAGATGTGAGATGATTAATAAACCTGAATTGAGAAATAAATTCAGCCTCTTCATTTCACGCTCTCCACATTGGTGACCTGAAGACGTACAATGACCAGAGACAGTTCCCCCGAGCCAGGGACCGCTAGAGCAAGCGCGGTCTCAGTCAAGCTACCAGAGTTCTGGCAGGACAATCCAGACTCGTGGTTCCTCCTGGCCGAAGCCCAGTTCGCACTCGGGGGAATAACGGCAGATGACACAAAATTCTACCATGTCATCGCCAAACTCGACAACCGCACAGCCCGACACGTGCGGAGCCTGGTGCAGCACCCGCCCGCTGGCGACAAATACAGCGGGTTGAAAGCTGCCCTCATCCAGCGTTTCACGCCCTCAGCCGAGGAGAGAGCTAGGAAGCTCCTAGCTCTGCACGACTTGGGAGGACGCATGCCTGTCGACCTGATGGAAGACATGCTGCAGCTGAGAGGCTCAGACAACGACGATTTCCTCTTCACGCAGATCTTCCTGAGAACCCTACCATCGCAGACGAGGGCGACCCTGGCAGGCTCTCATTTTGTGACCCAGCAGGACTTCCGCGCGCTGGCCCAGGAGGCGCAGCGGATCCTCAACTCCAGCGAGGAGCACATGGCCACCGCAGCAGCGGCAGATCTCGGCGCGGCGACCGGGAGCAGCGGGGGGCCAGAGGCGGCGGAGGCGATCCCACCAACAATGGCGGCAGCGAAGTCCCGACGCAGCGGAGGAGACGATTTCTGCTTTTACCATCGTCGTTTCGCAGAGAGGGCGCGCAAGTGTGTACCGCCGTGCCAGTTCAAGAGCTCGGGAAACGCCAGGACCGGGAGTCGCTAGCAGCGGCGGCACTTGGCGAACGGAACAAGCTGCTCTACCTGACGGATGCGCGCTCTGGGAGGAACTTCCTCGTGGACACGGGCGCCCAAGTGAGTTTCATCACCCCAACCTACGCTGACCGGCTGGCAGGCCCCCGTGGTGACGGAGCAACAGTGGCGAACAGCTCGAGCATTAAGACCTTCGGTGAAAGGACTCTGCTTCTGTCCTTGCACGGCCGCACATATGAATGGACTTTTATTATAGCGGCGGTGAGTTTCAACATGCTAGGTGCTGATTTTCTGTGCTCACATGGGTTGTTAGTTGATCTTTCCAATAGACGCCTAGTTAATGCACTCTCCTTTTACTCCATTCCTTGTGCAGCTCGAGTGTCCCCACCACCAGCACAGACCAACGTCGCCACAGCAGGCGATAAGTTTCACACACTCCTCACTCAGTTTCCAGCACTCACAGTTCCCACTTTTTTGGCAACAGTTGCGAAACACGGGGTGGAGCACTTTATCACTACCACTGCCCCCCCCCCCCCCGTCTTTGCGAAAGCTCGGCGCTTGAATGCAGCTAAACTGTCCATAGCGCGCAAGGAATTCGCCAACCTGGAAAGGTTGGGCATCATCCGGCGTTCAAAGAGCCCATGGGCCTCCCCACTGCATATGGTCCCTAAAGCTGATGGCTCGTGGAGACCTTGCGGTGATTTCCGCAGGTTAAACAACGCCACAGCGCATGACCGCTACCCAATCCCACATATTCAGGATTTTTTGGTGCATCTGGCGGGGGCGCTCATTTTTTCTAAAATAGACTTGGTCCGCGGTTATCATCAAGTCCCAGTACGCGCTGAGGATATTCCCAAAACAGCGGTGATAACTCCGTTTGGACTTTTTGAGTTTTTACGCATGCCGTTTGGGCTTAAAGGCGCCGCGCAAACCTTCCAGCGCATGATGGATGCGGTGTTGCGCGATCTCCCTTTTGTGTTCGTCTACCTGGACGACATTTTGGTAGCCAGCGCGTGCGAAGTAGAACATGAAAAACACCTCACGGAAGTTTTCCGGAGGTTGGGAGAGCACGGGTTAATAATCAACGCAGCTAAGTGCCAGTTCGGGGTGGCGCAGATCGACTTTTTGGGGCACCGCGTCTCCCCAGAGGGGGCAGTTCCGCTACCGGTCAAAGTGCGCGCAGTGGCAGATTTTCCCCAGCCACAAACAGTCAAGGCACTACAGGAGTTTTTGGGAATGGTGAATTTTTATAACCGTTTCCTCCCCCATGCAGCGCAGCTCATGCAACCATTATATGCCGCGCTTAAAAAGCAAAAACCCTCCAATGCAATCGAGTGGTCCCCGGAGCAGGAGCGCGCATTCGCGGAGGTAAAAAAAGCCCTTGCAGACGCTCCGTTGTTGGCTCATCCAGACCCAACGGCCCGCATAGTGCTCACCACTGATGCGTCAGATTTGGCCATAGGGGCGGTAGTGGAGCAGCACGTTGCCGGGGTTTGGCAGCCGCTGGCCTTTTTCAGCAGGTCCTTGCGCGAGGCCGAGTGAAAATACAGCGCGTTTGACAGGGAGCTGTTAGCGCTCCACTTAGCCATTCGCCACTTCCAATTCTGGCCAGAAGGTCGGTGTTTCACCGCGTTTGTCGACCACAAACCGCTCACTTTTGCGATGGCCAAAATTTCGGAACCATGGTCGGGCCGGCAGCAGAGGCAGCTGGCCGCAATTTTGGAGTTTACTACTGATATTCAACACGTAGCGGGTAAACTCAATGTAGTGGCAGACTGCCTCTCTCGCGCGGTAACCGCACCAGTCTGCGCAGAGGTAGATTATACTACTGCAGCTGCAGAGCAAAATAACAGCGCGGAAGCGCACGCGGCCCCAGTTCACGTAGGGATAGACTATGCAGCCATGGCAGCGGATCAGGGTAGCGATGCGGACGTGTGCGCCCTCCAGTCTGGACCAACAGGGTTAAGGCTGGAGAACAGGAGGCTGCAAAATGGTATGCCCCCCCTAATCTGCGATGTCTCTACTGGACGACCGCGTCCAGTAGTGCCGGCCGCATGGCGCTGCCGCGTTTTTGACTCGATTCACTCCCTGGCGCACCCAGGGGTGCGCGCGTCTGTGAAAATGGTAGCAGAAAAGTTTGTTTGACCGAGCCTGTGCAAGCACGTTAAAGAGTGGGCACGAGCCTGTATGGCTTGCCAGCGGGCCAAAATACACAAGTACACAAAAGCCCCCTTAGAGCCGTTTCACATCCCGGCCAAGAGGTTTGATCATGTGCATGTCGACCTCGTAGGCCCCCTACCGTCATCGCAGGGGTACACACATCTTTTGACAATGGTGGACCGAACCACGCGTTGGCCGGAAGTGGTCCCACTGGCATCAACCACAGCTGCAGAGGTGGCCCGCACGTTTTTAACGGCTTGGATAGCGCGTTTCGGGGTTCCGTCGGATATTACGTCTGACAGGGGACCTCAATTTGTGTCTGAGCTTTGGTCAGCGATGGCCCACAGCTTAGGTGTGACAATTCACCGCACTACCGCTTACCACCCCCAGGCTAATGGTTTATGCGAGTGTTTTCATAGATCATTGAAGGCAGCCCTCAGAGCGTCGCTTACGGATGCAAATTGGGTAAACAGACTACCATGGGTTTTATTAGGGTTGTGTTCTGCACCTAAAGAGGACTTAAAAGCCTCCCCAGCGGAGTTGGTTTTTGCGCAACCTCTCCGGCTGCCAGGAGAGTTTCTGCCAGATAATCCGGCGCCAGGGCATCCCCCTGCTCAGTGGTCACTGACTGACACAGGAGCGGACATGCTTCCGGGCCCCGTTCACCACACGCTTCCGTGTGTTTTTGTGCCCAAATCTTTAAAAAATGCCGAGTTTGTTTTTGTCAGGCACGAGGCTCAACGCCCAGCCCTGCGTCCACCTTACGATGGCCCATATAGAGTGCTGGAAACAGGTGATAAGCATTTTGTGCTAGATTTGGGGGACAGGAGGGAAACAATTAGTATAGACAGACTAAAGCCTGCTTTTGTGATGGCCGACGAGACTGTGCGAGTAGCGAGGGCTCCTCGACGCGGCAGACCCCCCAGGGATCAACTAACAGTTCTCATCCTCAGATAGCAGATTCACTGCAAGATGGCGCCGCAGGAGGTGCGAAGCCCGCCTACAGCAAGTTTTTTTTTGTTTGTTTGTTTGTTTGTTTTTTTGTTACTTATTTGTACCCGTAGGTAGATTTGGTTTGCAGTCTGGTGACAAGCCACTGGCTGCCGGTCGCTGCGTGCGCGAGCGCCCTAAACCTACATGTTTTTGGTATGCAGGAGGAAACCGGAGAAATCCCGGAGTAAACCCACGCAACACGGGGAGAACATGCAAACTCCACACAGCTCACTGTTGGTCGGGGGCTGGGATCGAACCCACAATCTCATGATCCCCGCGATCCCCCGGCCGAGGGTAAAACTGTGCTGTCACAGTGCTAAACCACTGCGCCACCGTGCAGCCCACGTTTGGAAGTTTGGAAGACAGTTGAATCCCAGACAGCATATGGACAGATGTCGTGGTTTTGTCATGTTGTGTGGACTATGTTGTATTGTTTCATCTTCGACGTTTTGGGGGGGGGGTTATGTGGCACACATATTTTGGATGCTCTGACTGCTTATGTATAGCACAGTGATTGAGATGCTTAAGACTGCATATGTATTTTGTAACCTCACGTCTTAGAAGGAACAATAAGTCTGGACCTCCTGGTGATAACAGTAGGAGGTGGAGGTACCTTTAGAAATGACTCTGAAAGGACTTCCTGACCTCCTGGGGTCAGATGGAGGAAGAAGAGGCCTGGGGGAGAGGTATTGTCGATGGGGGGTTTGATGACAATGTGATTCTGTACTTTGATGTCCCAGGTATAAAAGTGGGGGATTGGAGTACTTCGTTCTCTTTTCCTATTTGAGAGATGGTTGGAGATGTGAGATGATTAATAAACCTGAAATGAGAAATAAATTCAGCCTCTTCATTTCATGCTCTCCACAATAAGACTTACCTGTCCACAACTGCACTGTCGTTGGCGTGGTTCCTCATCACAGCGGCAGAGTCAAAAGAGATTTTACGCACAGGAATGCATGGCATTTTAACGGAAATATAAACACGGAACCAGTGCATGTAAGGTGTCATTGAAGTCAGAAATTGATTGGCTAAACGACACGTCCATTGTCAGATTACTCAGCTTCAATTGGCTCGTTGTATTCGCGGTCGTTGATGGGCAGATACTTCTTGCTAGGTTTTCGATCATTGGTTATTCAAGGTTTAAAAACCCAAATCAAGGCTCTTGTTGGTCAAATGAGATGTCAGTCTCATTCTAAACCAATCAAACACTCCTTTGGCTTTTTGTTTACGGCTGTGTCTGTACTGGAAGACCGGAAATACAGCTTTTTTTTTCATTGCACACTGAGACGCACTAAGATGCAGAGACGTGACCGGCCGCGGAATCTCCCGAGTTTAAACCGTTAATGGACTTTTTATTGTGCTGAGTCCTTTTTTGTTTTGTTTTTAATGGTTTTATTACAGGCCATAATAGGAAGGCCTACCATTATTTATTCTGATTTGTTGCAAATTTATGAGTGAGGTTGTCTGACTGGTTCAATAAAATTTACTAAATTTAACTTGTTTCCCCCCCCCCCCCCCATATCATGCTGATGTCATAAACGGCCCTTTCAGGGCAGAAATAAGGCACCAATCGCCTGCTGTGAGTGTGCACATTTAATGATAAAGAACACAAATAGAAGCCATGAAGGATAACAACAAAAGACACAAAATAACCAAGAAGGGTAAATTACAAATTGACAGGCAAGACTGAGAACAGAGCAGAAATAAACAGGAACCAAATGGGACTCCTGTCTAAGCACAGGGAAGGTCGCTGTGAGGAATGAATCACACAAGCGACCATAAATAGGCAGCTGGGGAGAAACCAAAATATGGAACAGCTGTGGATGCATGAGTGAGAACATAATCAAGATGACCAAACAGCTGTGACAATTCCCGAATAATTTTGACAAAAGGAAGTGCATACAGGGCTGTCAAAATAAAAAACAGAGAAGACAACAGTGGAGATGGACAAAATGAAAGCACAACCCATAATGAAGCAAGAACAAATACATATACGAAAATTACCAGAAAACCCTTAAGATCCGAGCATGGCTCTAACCCTTGCTCGGAATCATGACAGTGCCCCTCTCTTAAGGGGTGGAGCCCAAACACCCTAACGTAACATCAAAAGGGATGAAAGTACCCCCCTCCCCGAACAGGAATAACCCCAAAAACAGAACCCGGGAGGGTGGTGGGGGAATCCAGGCCTGGAGGGAGAGACACAAAACAACCAAAAAAAATATCCCCAACACAACCATTTATTTATTTATTTATTTATTTTTATTTTAGTTTACCTTTATTTAACCAGGAAAAAAACCCGTTGAGATTAAAAACCTCTTTTTCAAGGGAGTCCTGGCCAAGAGGCAGCAAAAAAATCACAAATACACTTACAATGACATACAAATCATATAAAACAGTTACAAATTAGTGAGGCCGTCTCAAATGCTCTCAATCTGGATTTAAAGTCGTTCAATGAAACAAGTTCCGTTAGTTTCCAGTCTTGGAAACTAACAGTGCTTGGTGCTCCTAACGGTGCTTGGTGCTCCCCTAGCACCATATATGGTGCTAGGGGAGCTTGCAATACTGGGTGACTAAGGGAACAGTTCAGGCAGTCTTCCAAAATCCCAGCTCCACCCAACCATCAGGTGGAAAAGGCTGGGCGGCCTACCAGGTCTCCGGAGCCACCAAAATGGAGGAGTGAGTCCATCGGGTGGTCTTCCAGAATTCAGAAGCCACCCAATCAACCCAAAGAGTTCGTTGTGCGATCTCCCCCATCTCTAGGCCAACGGGTCGTGGAGCACCACACACCTTCCTCCGGAGGTGGCATTTGGAATCCATGCTTACTGCAGACCACAGAAGCCAGGAGATGGGCACCCGATGAAGGGGATGGCGGAGAATAAACCATGATGGAAGGGGATGTAGAGAAAGGACTCACAGCGACCTTGGGCATAGACGCAGCACCCCCGGCGGCCCCGGACTGGGGCAAAGCAGCACCCTCAGTGGCTCCGAACTGACATACAGCTACACCCTCGGTGGCCCCGGACTGAGGCGTAGCAGCACCTTTGGTGGCCCCGGACTGGGTCACAGCAGCATTCTTGGTGGACCCAGACTGGGACAGAGCTGCATCCTTAGTGGACCCGGACTGGGGCAGAGCTGCACCCTTGGAAGTCTCGGGCTGGGACGGAGCACCCGCGACAACCTCAACTAACTGGGAAGCAGCACTCTCGGAGGCCCCAGGCTGGAACAGTGCACCCACGAAGACCTCAGCAAGAGAAGCTGAACCCACAAAGATCTCAGGCAGTGAGCCTGAACCCACGGAGACCTCTGGCATTGCTGAATGATCCTCAGTGACCCTGGGGAAATGATAAGACAGGAGAGGAAGAGGAACAGGGTCAGGGTCACCGGCAGCAGTAGAGCCCGGCGAGGTGAGCTCAGGTGCAGCTGATTGCTGCACCTGAGCCATATCACCACCATATTGCCCAGCCCTCCATCCATCCATCCATCCATCCATCCATTCATCCATCCATCCATCCTGTCATGTGTCTGGGGGCTTATGTCATCCCAGACCCCGGACACAGGCTATTGTTGTATTTTATTTTTCTGTTTTTATCTGTGTATTATCTAGTGTAACGTGAAAATATGGATATTAATAAATAATAAATATGATCAGGTATGAATTATTTAATTTATATTGATGTATTGGAATCTGAGCTCAAATCTCATTTCATATACATCAGAAAAGTTAATAACACTCGTAAGGGGCACCAGCTTCTATCTTTAAGAAGCAATTTGATCTTTAATTTCACTTTATACCTGTTTGATCACTCAATAAATTAATCAATAATCAGTCTCAAAAATTTTCCGTGAATTCGATACCTGGGCTTGAAACAGACTCAGAATGAAATGAATTTCCAACAACTTCTCATTTTTAAATATTTATTAAATGAAATGATTAAAAGACATTGTAGTAATTTCATTAATAATTATAAATCAATCTTGTAAATGATAGATTAACAATGTCAATATTTTCGGAACCAGGGTTAAACTGAGAAACGAATTTCTATCAGTTTGAGTTAACAGATTATTAAAAACAACGCAAATTTATGGAGAAAGTTTGCTAATTATGAAAAAGTCCTAAATTAATCTTAAGAAAATAAAAACGGAATTTTAATGAAAAGAAGAGTTATGTTAAGGGCTTCTTAATTTGCGTCTGATTAGATATACAATTATTACCGAGCCTCAGAAGTTAATTCAGCAGTGGAATTAAAGTTTTTACAGCTCACGTGCTTCTGGTGATGTTAATTCTGTCGTCCGTCTTCAGCCCAAGACTTTGTGGATGTGAGGGGAAATATCTGCCCGCAGATACTTCAAGGGTCCACAGCTCGACCTTTAGATTCAAGCGGTCGAAGGAGGCTGGATTCTGGGCTGTATGACCCAGAGTTGTAACTGGGTTAGATGACTTTTCTTCAGAGCGATGTGGGACAGCTGCGCATTGATTTCTCAGCTGCGTCTTTCTTCAAGAGGTCTTCGATAATAATTAAAAGATATCTAATCCGATTTCAAATTAGAAAAGAAACTTTCAGACTTTAGATAAAAATAGTAGTTTCTGGTAGGTGCTTGGTCAAGAAAAATATTATAAAAATAAAGTCAAGATTAAAGTTTACCTTAAAATTAAACAAACGGTGGTTTTACAGAAAGTTTAACAGAAAAAGTGAAGAGTAAAAATTGGAGTTTAACTCCGATTAAGAATTGAGCTCAAAGAAATAGGAATTCCTAGGCATTTAAGAGAAAAAGAAAATACACAGTGACATAAATTACAAGTTATGAGTTATCTGCTCTGTGTTCAGAAAAGCGCCATGTGGTCCTTTGTTCTTCCTTGCTGGGTGTAGGCAATGGAGGAGATCAGGACAAGGGAGCCGAGCCGGACAGAGGATCTGCAGCAGAAAGAGTGACGAAAAGAGAAGAGTCTGACGAAAAAAAAGCAAAAAAGGCTGAAACCGAGTCTCTCTCTCCTTTTTATAAGCTCTGTTGAGTTTCGCGGGATTCTGGCCTGACCGGAGTCTCAGCCAATGAGCGTCCTTCGTGGGCGGGCTCCATGAACTTTTAGTCCAATGAACAAACAGTCTATTGTTCGGAGTCCTTTGGGGTGAAGAGCTGTCGTGCAGCGATTGGCTGTGGGAGTCACATGGTTTTAGAGGCAAACTTTGATACATGATATCAGTCCACAGGAATACACAGTTTTAAATACATTGGAATGTACTGTTACACTCTTATGTATAACTAAACTAACCTTAGTGTATCTTATAAGCAGTGCTTCTGAATCAACATGCAGGAATAAACATTCATTTAACATTACCATGCATATATATATATATATATATATATATATATATATATATATATAAAATCACAGATTAATGCATTTCACACATTATTGATTTTCCACATCAAAAACATCAGAGTCCATCTGCATTTTCATAGTTCTGGAAAAGAATGAAGGTTTAGAATTGAGTTTGTAATAATGTACTTTAAAGTTGTTTAAATCCAGCGTTTTCACAGTTTAAGGAAATTAGCTGAGTGTGGATCTGTTGCATGTTTTATGGGGGCAATAAAATGGAGCAGGACATTGGGGAAATTCCTTAGGCTGGTTTTAACAAAAGGGGATTTCAGCTGTGGCCTGGGGGAAGAAAATCCGTTTCTTTGCATTATTCCTGGATGAAACAAAAATGTCTTTAAGCAGAAAAATAATTGTTGCTGAGCCAAAGCGAGATGATGCTACACTAGGATTATTCTGTGTTCTGTTTCTGCCCCTCTATCTCTCTCCAGGAACTCCCCACGGGCTATTCAGCCTGCCGCTGCAGTGAACAGTTCATAATCAGCAAACCTGCAGCAGCTACACACCTGTATTCATTCTATGTCATCAGTCACTCTGTATTTATACTCTGACTGTTCATTCACCTATTATCGCTGTGTTAGTTGTTATCCCAGTCGTTTCCCTATTTGACTATGTTGGTGTTGTTTTTCCGCGGCGCTCAGCCTGGCTCCGGGACACACTAAGTAAGTCTCCTTTTCTCCTCTCTGAGCACACGTCTTGTTATTGTTTTCCTCCAGAGGTCCAGTGATGTGTACTCATCTCCCAGCCTAGCAGTGATTGCTGTGCTGCTTAGTCTGTTATTTGACTGAAATACTTTGCAAGCAGTTTCATGAAATGGTCAATCAGAGAACAACTCATACCAGCTCAGATGTCACCTGGGTTAACAAGGTCAGGAGATCCTGGCAGCGGAAGGCGAATTACAGAACTGCATGGAGGAATCTGATCAGACATAAATGAAAAAGTCATTGTCGCCCCCGGCAGACTGCTATGATGATGATGATGATGATGATTATGATGATGATGATGATGATGATGATGATCAACTTCCGGCGCCACACTAGTAGGCTGCCTTTTTGCAACAGCGGATCAATTTCTTTCTATTTCTATTTACTATCTGGCTCTCTTGCTAATCTTTCTGATTCGGCGACACCTTTATCCATCACAGACACGTAGATCGCCCAAATGTCTCCTGAGCCAGCGGACGGAGCCACTGTTTCTTGCAGGAGGCAGTACAATAGAGACAAGCTGTTAGCACTTAACTGGCCCACGATGCTAACGCAAAAACGACATACCGGGAGAAATAAGATGGAAACGGCGTGAATGTCGAGCTTGAGTAAGACGGCGGGCGAGGAAAATAAGGCACAGACCCGCCCTCCCATCTGTCATTATGGGGAATGCACGATCGCTACTCAATAAAACAGATGAGCTAGCGGCTATCTCCCGCTACGAGAGAGTCTTCAGAGAGATTAGCTTGATTCTGTTTACAGAGACGTGGCTAATAGAACTAGCAACAGATGCTAATATTGAACTGGAGGGTTTCCACGCAATACGGGTAGACCAAACACCAGACAGTGGGAAAGCAAGGGGTGGAGGAGTGATAATGTATGTCAATAACAACTGGTGCAGACCGGGACATATCATGGTTAAACAACAACTCTGCAACAAAGACATAGAGTTGCTAGCTGTTAGCATGCAGCCTACATATCTCCCAAGGGAATACTCACACGTGATCTGCATTGTTATTTATGCAAATCCGACGGCGAACGCTGTGACAGCGCGTGACGTCATTCACTCAGTAACTGGCAGGCTGCTGACAGAACACCCAGATGCTCTTCTCCTCATCGCAGGTGATTTTAACCATGTTTCACAGTCCCCCATTCTACCCACGTTCACCCAGTATGTCACATGCCACACTAGAGATAATAAAACACTGGACTTATTCTATGCAAATACTAAGGAGGCGTACACCTCATCACCACTCCCCCCACTCGGGAGATCGGATCACAACTTGGTTCATCTCCTGCCCGTGTACAAACCCCTAGTACACAGACAGCCGCCGGTCATGTGCAAAGTGAAGTTATGGTCTGAGGAGGCAATGGACGCTCTAAAGGACTGTTCTGAAACCACTGCCTGGGAGCAGCTCTGCGATCCACATGGTGAGGACATCGATGGCCTCACTCACACCATCACGGACTACATCAGCTTCTGTGTGGACAACACCGTACCCACCAAGACCATACGGTGTTGCTCGAACAACAAACCCTGGATCAACCCTGAGATAAAAACACTTCTGAGAGAGAAGAAGAGGATCTTCAGGTCGGGGAACAGGGAGATGCTGAAGTCCGTACAGAGGGAGCTGAGGAGGAAGATCAGAGAAGGCAAGGACAGCTTCAGGAAGAAGATGGAGGACAATCTGCAACAGAGCGACATCGGTGGGGTCTGGAG
This sequence comes from Pholidichthys leucotaenia, assembly GCA_020510985.1. NCBI lineage: Eukaryota > Metazoa > Chordata > Actinopteri > Cichliformes > Pholidichthyidae > Pholidichthys > Pholidichthys leucotaenia. The sequence continues at coordinate 46,114,148 of CM035845.1, read as the reverse complement.
AAACCTTAAAACCATCTCTGGGCTCCAGAATACCTCCCCCCAGGCCACGGGGGGCAGGGAGTGGGTGAACAATCTGAACTAGTTTTTTAATAGGTTTGACCAACCGCCCTCCCCCCCGACTGCACAACAACCACTGCTGTGTCTAAAGACATCGAGTCCTGCTGCCCACACCCCACTCCACTAACACCCCCCCCCCCCCACACTCCCAGCACACAGCCCCCCAACATGACCCTCACTAAGACCCAGGTGAGGACGGAGCTGAGGAAGATCAAGGCGAGGAAGGCCTCGGGACCGGACGGCATCAGCGCTAAATTCCTCAAGTCCTGTGCAGACCAGCTGTGTGGGATTGTGGAGCACATCTTCAACCTGAGCCTGAAGCTGGGGAGGGTACCACAGTTGTGGAAAACATCTTGTGTGGTACCTGTACCAAAGACTTCCCATCCCAAAGACCTGAACAGTTACAGACCAGTGGCCCTGACGTCTCACATGATTAAGACCCTGGAGAGACTGCTCCTTGCTCACCTCTGCCCCCTGGTGGGACCAGCAATGGATCCACTCCAGTTCGCCTACCAGCATGGCATTGGGGTGGAGGATGCAATGATCTTCCTCCTTCACCGTTCTCTGTCCCACCTGGAGAAGCCTGGGAATGCGGTGAGGATCATGTTCTTTGACTTCTCCAGTGCTTTCAACACCATCCAACCGATGATCCTGAAGGACAAGCTGCTGTGCGCAGGGGTGGACCAGCACCTGTCATCATGGATCCTGGACTACCTCACTAACCGGCCACAGTTTGTGAGAACCCGGGACTGTGTGTCCGACACAATCATCGATATCATGGGGGCCCCCCAGGGAACGGTTTTGGCTCCCTTCCTGTTCACCCTTTATACTGCGGACTTCTCACACAACACAACACACTGCCATCTACAGAAGTTCTCTGTAGATGGCAGAGTGTATAAGTGTCTAAGTACAGAGGACTTATCCAGGACTTGGTGGACTGGTGCCATCGGAACTGCCTCCAGATCAATGCAAGGAAAACTAAGGAGCTGGCGGTGGACTGCCGCAGGCAAGGACAACCCCTCACAGCACCAGTAAACATACAGGGAACAGACATTGAGATGGTGACATCCTACAAGTACCTGGGTGTTCATCTGAACAATAAACTAGACTGGTCACACAATACCGATGCACTCTACAAGAAGGGACAGTGCAAGCTGTTCCCACTGAGGAGACTCAGGTCTTTTGGTGTACAAGGGGTGCTGCTGAAGATATTCTACGACACGGTGGTGGCATCAGCCATCACTTTTGGAGTGGTCTGCTGGGGCAACGGCATTACAGCAGCCGATAGGAAGAGACTGAACAAACTGATCAAGAAAGCTAGCTCTGTCCTGGGGCAACGCCTTGACCCAGTGGAGGAGATAGGAGAGAGAAGGATGGTGGCTAAACTGTCATCTCTGCTGGAGTCCGAGTCCCACCCTATGCAGGACATACTGAACGCACTGAGGAGCTCATTTAGCAGCAGACTACATCATCCTAGGTGCGCAACCGAGAGGTTTCGCAGGTCCTTCCTACCCACGGCTGTCAAACTGTATAACCTAAGCAGGGCTGCTCGCAGAGATAGCAAAAAAACATGACAACCTAATAGTATTAAATGCAAAAGACGCAATAGACTTACACAATGGTCCCCTCCAGTATACAACTAGGACAATATCAGTCACTACGGACGGTGACAATATGTATGGGTACATATTCATACTATGTAGGATAACTAAGTAGATGGTTATGCTGTTTATTCCATCTAGCTACAATGCTCCGCACTGTGTGTATATATATTTATATATTTATGTGTACATATGTATTATTCGCTGTTCTTATTTTCTTGTCTTCTTGATTGTTGCTCTGAGTGTTGCTCTCCTTGTGCTGTTGCAATTCTGGAATTTATATTCTGGAATTATATATTATTATAAGGAGTTCTGAACAACTCCTTATGTGTGAAAAAAATTTCCGTCCTTGGACTGAACCCCCTCGGCCAAACTATGGCAAGCCCCAAGGCCCAGGGAGACTTAGGAATAACACAAGAGATACTTCACTGAATGAACTAAGATCAGAAGAACCTAACTAACACATCGATAACACAGGAGACATTACAAAACTAGACTAGACAAGAGTGACATGGGGAGTACTCATACAGTACATAAGCCTAGAACAGAATAAATCACCATAAATAATTGCAAGTCTGAAATAATAATTTAAGGGGTGACACATGTTAACTGAACATGCCCTGATGACACATCATATTTCCCTACTTTAACATTTTTTTAAAAGCTGTAAAGATACAAATGTCTTATTGTATGCCATATTATTGCCCCTTCATGAAAGATGAGACTGGAAAAACATTCACCAAAAATAGGAATATATGCAAACATACGCCTATGATCCAAACAGTCACAAAATGCTAAAATACTGTCTGGCATTAAAGCAATTTAACAATTAGCTGGAAGTTATCAAATTAGCTGAAAAACATATCTCGTGTGCATGATGAAAGCTTGTCACCAAATTGCAGCCAACAGTCCTATCATGCAAACAGGGTTAATCACGACTTCAGGTTTGATAACCTGCCACAGTCAACTCAGCACATCCTAATGACTAGGAAATAAAAGGAGTTGCACATGCACAATTTTAAATTTTCGCCAGAGGTAGAGGTGATCTAAAAGATGTCACTGAGGTGGGAAAAAAATATTATAAATAATATGCAAATACTTTGTGCTATTTAAAAGTGCATTTGCATTAATATGTAATGAAAAAACTCTGTTTCTGAGATGCAGGTGCTACTGACAGCAGTAGGACCAGTCCAGGACACAGCCAAGGGATGGATATTTTTTTCACACATAAGGATTGCTCAGAACTCCTTATACAAAGATATAGAGTGATGATAATCAAGTAGTGGCGGCAATGCACCTGTTAGCTGGTTACCAACCACCAATCAAATCTAAAAGAAGAAGAAGAAGAAGCAGCTATAGCTAAACTCCCATTTCTTGCAGTTTTCTCACTTTTTTAACATAAAAGAACATATAATTTTAGATAGATAGATAGATAGTTTATTTCGAACACAAAAATATAACAAATACAAGCAAATGGCAAATGCAATAAAGTAACAGTATACACTGTTCGAAAGGGAGAAGGAAGAAGTGAACACTTATTAATTCCATCTCCTCTTTTCCATAGATACACCCATGTGAATTTTATACAAATTACCACCTTTAAGACCCCAAGTAAACAATTTACTGTATTTTTTACAAATCAACATTAACACCCATCCATTCTAACATACAATGATGTCCATACATCAAAACCAGCCTCAAACAACACAGATATACACAGTGCTGTCCCACCCACCATTCCATAGTGCCCCATAATATCCTAGAGTGAATATAATGAATCGTGCATATAACTACTACCCTTCTAACATATACCCTTTCAGCAAATGGTGCTTATACCTCTTTTTGAACTGATTTCTGTTTGTACATAGTTTCAGTTCCGGCTCCAGACTGTTCCACAAATCCACCCCACAGACAGATATGCACATACTTTTCTTGGTTGTACGTATCTTGGGTTTTGTAAAGTTTAAGTCTCCCCTCAAATTATGATCATTGTCTCTTTTTTTTAAATATTTTTTGTATATTCGTTGGTAGTTGATTATTAATTGCCCTGTACATTACTTGTGCTGTCTTAAATTTAACTAAATCGATGAACTTTATGACATGTGACTTTAAGAACAACGCATTGGTATGGTCTCTATATCCTGCATTGTTTATTATCCTTATAGCTCTTTTTTGTAATGTGCATATTGACTGTAGGTTGGTCTTGTAGGTGTTTCCCCAGACTTCTACACAGTAGTTAAGATAAGGTAACAACAGTGAATTGTACAATAAGACCAATGATTTATAGTCCAAGAAGTGTCTTGTCTTCCCCAGTATGCCTATACATTTTGCTAATTTGGCCCGGATGTGACTGATGTGAGGTTTCCAGCAGATTTTATTGTCTAGCATCACCCCCAGAAACTTATTTTCCTGTACTGTTTCTATTCTGGTATCATCTATCGTTACCATTATTTCATGATTTATTTTATAATTTCCAAACAACATAATCTTTGTTTTTTTTAGATTTAGAGATAATTTATTTTTGTTGAACCACTGCGTTAATTTTTCCATTTCAGTTGTGACCACCTCTAAAAACTGCTGCAAATTCTCACCAGTGCAAAGGATATTTGTGTCATCCGCAAACAAAATAAATTTCAGAATTTTTGATACTTGGCATATGTCATTTATATACAAAATAAAGAGTTTGGGTCCCAAAACTGACCCCTGGGGCACACCACAAGTGATGTCCATGAAGGGTGATTTGTGCTCTCCAATTTGTACAAATTGTTGTCTGTTACTTAAATAACTTTCCACCCATCTCAGTCCAACCCCTCTTATCCCATTCCTTTCCAGTTTCCTTAGTAGTATTCTGTGGTCAATGGTGTCAAAAGCTTTCTTTAAATCTATAAATACTCCTACAGCAACCTTTTTTTTATCTATACAACTAGTAATTTCTTCTATAAGTTCGATCAGTGCCAAAGATGTAGATTTATCTGCTCTAAAACCATACTGGCTATCTGTAAGGAGGTTGTGTTTTTCAGTGAAATCATCCAGTCTCTTAGTGAAGATTTTTTCAAGTATTTTGGAGAATTGTGAGAGTAAAGTGACTGGCCTGTAATTTGTGAAGCGATGACTGTCTCCTGTTTTGTATAGAGGTATTACTTTTGCTATTTTCATTTTGTCTGGAAATGTACCAGTTTGAAATGACAGGTTACAGATGTGGGTGAGTGGCTTAACAATTCCCTCAATTACTTTTTTCACTATTGTCATGTCAATTTCATTCCAGTCCGTTGATTTTTTGTTCTTAAATTTACTCACAGTCTCGATAATTTCCTTTTCAGTAACTGCACCCAAAAAGATTGTGTTTGGATTTCTATCTTCTATTTCATTCACAGAACCACTGTAGTTTGTTTCTGGTGTCACTATTGATTTTGCTAATTCAGGACCAACGTTTACAAAAAATTTATTGAAACCACTGACCACATCTTCCATATTATTTATCAAACTGCCATTTTCGACAAAATATTCTGGAAAATTTGCATTCTTAGGACGATTACTAATAATCCCACTGAGTACTTGCCATATTCCTTTTATGTTATTTTTGTTATCCTCTAGTATTCTGTTGTAATATTCTTTCTTACAGGTCCTCATTATAGTAGTAAGCTTATTTTTGTATCTTTTATATTTGATCTCAGCTTCCACCATTCTGCATTTAATGAATTGTTTATATAATGTATTCTTCTTTTTACATGCATTTATTAACCCCTTGGTGACCCAAGGAATATTTTTTGTTGTTGTCTGTCACTGTATTGTTTTATAGGACAGTATTTATTGTACAATGATTGAAATATTTGTAAAAATTTATCATATGCTCTATTTATATCATTTTCATCATAAACTATCTTCCAATCTTGTATTAATAATTCCTTTGTCAGTAAATGCATTGATTCTTCGGTTCTTATTCTTTTATATTTAATATTTTTGGTATACTTTTTCTTCCTATAATCACATTGATAGACAACAAAAATTGGCAGGTGGTCACTGATATCATTCAATAAAAGCCCACTCCTGATATTATTTTCCATAATGTTTGTGAATATGTTATCTATTAGTGTGGCACTGTGTGACGTGATTCTGCTAGGTCCGGTAATTGTTGGATGTAAGCCCATACTGTACATTGTGTTGATAAATTCTTCTGTCAAACTATGTTGTTTTGAGTTCATCAGATCTATATTGAAATCCCCACAGATGAACATAACTTTATGAGTTAGTTTTGCGTACATTTTTTCCATCCAGTCCTTAAATAAGTCAATGTTTGATCCAGGTGTTCTATATACACAGCTCACTACTACATTCTTCACATTGTCCAGACAGATTTCTATTGTAATACATTCAAATAAATCATCCACAGTTACTGACAGATTTTCAACAACCTTGTATTTCAAGCTCTTGTCAACATAAATTGCAACTCCTCCTCCTTTTTTCACTTTTCTATTTATATAATTTAATTCATAGCCATCCATGGTAAAATCCACTCCCTTCTCTTCACTGAGCCACGTCTCTGATATTGCCACAATATTGAAGGGCTCTTTAAACTGATGTAAATAATCTTTAATGTTATTAAAGTTTGCATAGAGACTCCTGCTGTTGAAGTGGATCATAGAAATATTGAAATCAGATGTGACCATTGTGTTGAACTGTTCATCTGTGTAGTAATTACAGTCATTATTGATGGAGCTAAGTAAATTATTATCAGGGTCTATGTCATATTCTATGTCCTGTGGGTTGTGATCTGTGTATTCAAAAACTTTCAGTTCCTGTTGTCCCTGTTTGTTGATTTTTTGATTCATGTTGTTGAATGTTTTGTTGCAGATGAGTAAAATCTTTCAGTGTCCTACAGTTGTCTGAATTGTTGCTGTGACTCCAGTTCATAAAATTCATTGATATTTGTCCAGTTCCGTAATATTATGGATGTTAATGATCTTGGCTTCTTCAGGTGATCCATTTAATTTGATGTATATTTTACAGTTTGATGTCCAGGTGTTTTGAATCTTTTTCTGCTTTTTCATGTATCTTGCTTTCCTGGCTATTTCTGCGTTTTCCTTCGTGAGGTGATCGTTTATGTAAATGTTTGTTCCTTTTAGCCTCCTACCTTGTTTCAGTAGCGCAGTCTTGTGTTTTTTGTTCACAAACCTCATGATCACAGCCGGTTTGTCGCCACTTTTCCTGGGCAGAGGGTGGCAGGACTCTATATTGTTGCAGTCCAGCTGGATTCCTTTGGCCTGCATGTAGGCCGCCACTTGTTGCTCAGCGGATTCCTCATCCAGCTCACCTCCACTGCTGTCTGCGGCCACTGCTCTCGCGTATGATCGGGGTTTGATGTGGAGCCCCGTGATGATCACGTTGTTCGCCCGAGTGCTCTGGTCCATCTCAGCCATTCTGCTCTCCAGATACGCCAGCCTCCTGTCTTTCTCAGCGTTCTGGTTCTGCAGCGCTTTAATCTCCTCCATTAGATCCAGGATGCTTCTTTGTTGTGACTTTACAGCGGAAATCTCTTCCGCCAAGAAATCCAGCGCTTTTTTTATTTCATCTTCATTTTGCAGAGCTCTTTTGGGACCCATTATCCCGGCCGATGATCGCTGAATCCGATCGTAGGGAAAAAAAAAACCACATGTGGGAGAAATCCCTTTGTTTTCCCTGAGCACGAGGGGCCAATTGCTTCACCAGCTTCACCAGCTACTACTGGCAAATTCTCCTTATTTCTCACGAGTAGGTTCACACTCCAGCGGCAGCATCAAAAAAAGCTCAAAACGCCAGCTCCAAACTGCGTTCTAACTGCGTTTATCTGCCTTTTAAACAGAAGCGAATTGGGAGCCTTTACCCATGCGTCCTTACCCGTCCTCACCCGGAACCGGAAGTATTTTAAGCTGCAGTTAAGATGCACAAACATACCCATGAATGGTTTGTTCAGTGTCTAGTCTGCATTATACTGCTACGTGTAGAGGCAATTGGAAAAGCTATAGAGAGAAACCAAAATCAATAAAATATTTGCCCTTAACCATCAGAACACTTAGATTCACCATTTCCTTTTCATGGTTTATTCAAAATTACCACATTTTCTCTTCTTCTTCTGTGACAGAGTGCTATGAAGAAGAGAAGAAAATCAAGTTCTTGATAAGAACATGGTGCATGTGTGTGAGGGTGTGCGTGTGTGTTATCGAGAGCGCTCCAGCAGGATGGAGTGAATGGTGCTTAGTGATTAATCATTTTGTACCCACATCGGTTTGGTCACGATGAGTACTTATGCACACACAGCTGTATACCTCTATCAGATATCTTTATCTCTGTTTGTTTGTGTGATCTATATCTGCAGTAATTATTACGGAACTCTCTCTCTCTCTCTCTCTCTCTCTCTCTCTCTCTCTCTCTCTCTCTCTCTCTCTCTCTCTCTCTCTCTCTGCGGCCAGATGTGCTCAGAGTACAAATAACCACGGGACTGTACACAGGCTCAGACTCTGGTGCAGTGGTCGACGTCCTTTACAATACAGCAGCAGATATAGTTGATAGGGCCACAACGCAATAATTCAATCTTCAGCAAAACATGGGACCTGTCAAGAATCTGCCTTCCAGGCAGACTGTGGTTGAAATGAGGACCCAGGGTGCAGACTGAAGTCCAGAATAACATATTTTATTACAAAAACAAAAGAATAAATAAATGGCTGCATGGGGGCAGAAAACAACACAGGAGATCTAGAGACTATATAAACTGACAGGGATAACATAGCATTAGCATAGGTAGTCACGGGAAGAACACGACAGAGAAACCACAGGAGAACAACGACAATGACGCCAGACAGAGCACATTCATAAATAGGGCAGCCGATAAATTACAAATGTGAGACAGCTAGGCTAACAATCAGGGGCAGCAGGTGAGGAAAACAGGACGGGCGGGGCTACACAGACACTCATAGACAGGGGATGCACAAGAGACATGACAATGAACATGCAGGACACAATACAGAGAGGGCAGTGGCAAAAATATGACTGTGAACATAATCATAATACTAAAGAGTGGGACCAAAACTATAGAGCATACTTAAAGGCAAGATAATGAGGAATAAACAATACTTAACTAAGGGGAACACATAATGCAAATAATAATCAGGACCAATGAAAACATAGAGACACCAATAAAGACATCAGAGACCAACAGGGATGACACCACATAACAATAGATTGGGGACACAGAAGACATAGACAGAGGACACAGGGGGACACAGAGGGCAAATAATGCAATTAAACATCATAAACCAGATCAGAGAGGCGCACGGAGAACACAAATGAACATAAAGCATGGCCACGGTCTCCAACCATGCCCAGAACCTGAAATAACCCCCCCCCCTTTAAGTGGTGGATTCCAGACACCCCGAATAAAAGGGAAAACAAAGGAATGCCAAAAATGGGCAGTAGGAGGGGGGACAAGGCAAGTTGGGAAACATAAGCACTGAATCTTCAGACAAAGAAAAACAAAAATGTCCATCAGGGAGTCCTTAAAAGTCCCTGGACTCCCTGGACCAGGGAGCACAGTGAGTCAGGGGGCTGACCAGTGTCCAAGGGTCCTCAGCCCAGGAAAAGTGGGGAGTCGGGTGGTCTCCAAGAGTCTCTAGTCTACCAGACCAGTGAGCACAGAGGGTCTGGTTGCCTACTATGATCTATAGGCTACCAGACTGAAAACCAATGCAGATCAGGGGCCTACCAAAGTCCACAGGGCACCTGATCAGAAGACAAGGTGGATCGGGGGACTTGCCCAAGTCAGTGGACCCCCAGACCTCAGAAGTGGGTGATGGAGGCTTTGGATCACTTTTAAAGGGTTTTTTTCATGGTGTATGGAAGTCACACAGGGAACGAAAAAACCTCTTTTAAATCTCTCCAAATGTGGTGGGATTTTGGTAAAGCACAAATAAAGCAACTCTGTCAACAGTACACTCAAAATGTCACTCGTAGCTTGACCTGATCCTTGAAAGCTCTGGAGACTGAGGTGGTAGAGCTAGAGGAGTTGCTCAGTTGTACAGGAAAACAAGAGCACTTAGAGGCTCTTAAATCAAAAAGGTCAGCCTTGGCTAGCTTGCTAGGGGTCACCGCACAAGGAGCTCCGGTCTGCTCATGCTACATGGATATAGCTCTGATGGACTCGCCCTCCCAGTACTTTTTTGGACTGGAGTGGAAAAATGGCCAGGGAAAACTCATTCACTCCTTGTTGGACGATGATGGCAGAACAATCTCCACAGCAGCAGAGATCAGGAAATATGCTGCTAGTTTCTACAGTGAGCTGTATAAAGCAGAGCGGAGGGAAGACACGTCACTGGGCCAGAGTTTCCTTGGTGGTCTTCCAGTGCTCTAAGAGGACCTTGTTGCTGGCTTGGATGCTCCACTGTCTCTGTCTGAGCTGTATGGAGCACTAATGAGCCTCCAGAATGGAAAGTCACCAGGCATAGATGGTCTCTCTGTGGACTTATATAAGGAATTCTGGCCCCTGCTTGGTCCAGACCTGCTGGAGGTTCTCCAAGATAGGACCTACCCACGACCTGCAGGACGGCCGTCATCACGCTGTTGCCCAAAAAAGGGGACCTACAGAGCCTAAAGAACTGGAGGTCAGTCTCTCTGCTCTGCACAGACTACAAAATTCTTTCAAAAGCTCTTGCCCGAAGACTGAAAAAGGTGATGAGTGAGCTCATTCATGTAGACCAGACTTACTGTGTGCCTGGCAGGCTGATTAGTGACAACGTCACTTTAATTCGGGATGTTTTGGATGTGTCTGGTTCATTGGCTTTGGAAACTGGTTTGATTTCAATAGATCAGGAAAAGGCTTTTGATCGGGTTGAACACCAGTATTTATGGACAGTTTTAGCTGCTTTTGGTTTCAGCCCAGGCTTCATAGCCAGGATACGGGTCTTGTACAGTGACATTGAGAGTGTACTGAAGATAAATGAGGGCCTGTCTGCCCCTTTAAAGGTCCAGAGGGGGGTTCGGCAGGGCTGTCCTCTCTCAGGGATGCTGTACACCCTTGCCATAGAACCTTTGCTTCACCGTTTGAGAAAGGACCTATCAGGAGTCACGTTTCCTGGCTGTGAAGCCACGTTTAGGCTGTTGGCCTATGCAGATGATGTAGTCATTCTGCCAAACAAACAGAGTGACATTGACGTTTTGGTTAAGAGTATTAATCTTTTTGGCCAACTTTCTTCTGCAAAAATAAACTGGAGAAAAAGCGAGGCTCTGATGGTGGAGGAAATACTGGCGCCTAGCGGCTGCCCCGGCCTTGGATGCGCTCTGCAGAGCGTGCCCAAATGATAAGTCACGTTTCGTTACCTTGTATACATGTGTAATGACAATAAAGTTGAATCTCATCTCATCTCAAATCAGCTTGTGCTGCCTGGTGGGCTGAATTGGAAAACAGGAGGATTCAAGTATCTTGGTGTTTTTATTGGAAATCAACAGTTTGAGCAAAAAAATTGGGACAGAGTCATAGAGAAAATCAAGGGGAGACTAAATAAGTGGAAGTGGCTAATGCCAAAAATATCTTTTAGAGGAAGAGTGCTTATTTTAAATAATCTTGTTTCCTCATCCCTGTGGCACCGCCTCATGTGCATGGACCCCCCTGTTGGTTTGCTGTCCAAAATTCAGTCTGTTATGGTGAACTTTTTTGGTGGGGGTGGACTCCACTGGGTCCCTCAAGCCTTGTTATTTCTTCCCAAAGAGGAAGGGGGGCAAGGAGTGGTTCATTTAGCTAGTAGAGGTGCTGCTTTTAGACTGACTTTCATACAGAGACTGCTGACGGGCCCCCAGGACCTGGTGTGGAAGCCTTTGGCCTGTGTTATTTTACAGAGTCCTTGGGCTTGGGCTAGACCTCCCTGTGTTTTTAATGGATTTTAAGAACTCTAGTGCACTGTCTTTGCCCAGTTTTTACCGCAGTCTGTTTTCAGTGTGGACTCTTTAAAAAACAAAGAGGGCCATGTGATTCCCTCCACTGGTTGTTGAGGGAGCCGCTGGTCTATGGTGGTCATCTTGGTGTCCTGCCGGGAGTTGGAAGGACCTTCCTTGATAGGCTGTGTTCCAGGAATGTTCTCACTTTGAAGCAAGTGGTGGAACTGGCTGGTCCTGGCCTCAACAACGCCTCAGCTTTAGCAGCACATCTCTGTTTTAGATCAAATCGTTTCATCGGTGGTCTTCTTGCACACTGGAAACAGGAGCTTCAGAATCAGAATCAGAATCAGAATCAGAATCAGGTTTATTGCCATTGTTCATGTAATACACAAACTAGGAATTTGTCTCGGTACAATGCTGCAACATTAAACATGATAAGATAAGAGAAATAAACTATACATGTAATAAAGTGTAGGATAAGATTAAGTGATACTGGTCAACAGTTAAAATATATATTAGCCAGCAGCAGATACTGTGGAGAACTATATAGTGCAGTCGGTAATGCAGGAAGAAAACAGTGATGATTGACATGAGTCTGGTTGAGCTGCTGTACATGGTGCACGAGAGTCACTTAGTGTTCAGCAGTCTAATGGCAGAGGGGAAGAAGCTGTTCATGTGACGGGAGGTTTTAGTCTGGATGGACCGAAGTCTTCTACCAGAGGGGAGGGGGGCAAACAGTACGTGACCAGGGTGTGAGGGATCGGCTATGATCCGGCCAGCACGCCTCCGGGTCCTGGAGATGTACAGATCCTGGAGAGATGGGAGCTTGCAGCCGATCACCTTCTCAGCAGTGCGCACGACGCGCTGCAGCCTTAGTCTGTCCCTGGCAGTGGCTCCTGCGTACCACACGGTTATGGAGGTGGTGAGGATGGGCTCGATGATGGCTGTGTAGAACTGCACTAACATCTTGGTGGGTAGCTTGAGCTTCCTCAGCTGCCGCAGGAAGAACATCCTCTGCTGGGCTTTTTTGATGAGTGAGCTGATGGTCAGCTCCCATTTGAGGTCCCTGGTGATGGTAGTGCCTAGGAAGCGGAAGGAATCAGCAGTGGTGATGGGAGAGCCTGAGAGGGTGAGGGGGGGCAGAGGAGTAGTGACTTTCCTGAAGTCTACAATCATCTCCACTGTCTTCAGAGCGTTCAGCTGCAGGTTGTTATTGCTGCACCAGGACGCCAGCTGGGCCACCTCTCTCCTGTAGGCGGACTCGTCGCCGTTGGAGATGAGCCCGATGAGGGTGGTGTCGTCCGCAAACTTGATCAACTTGACAGACTGGTGGCTGGAGGTGCAGGAGTTGGTGTAAAGGGAGAAGAGTAGGGGGGAAAGTACACAGCCCTGGGGTGATCCGGTGCTGATGCTAGTATAGTCTGAGACAGTCTTTCCCAGCCGAGTTCATGGACTTGAGCGCTCCCTACTCATGGACTTTAGCAAAGGCATGCTGCAGCCAGAAAGCACGGACCCTTTTCACTCTCTCACACTTCATATGGACTTTGACGTTTCTACTGGCATTCTATGCTCCCATTGGTGTGGACTTTGGAGGAGCCAGTGGTAAGGCACTCTACAGACTGGTGGTGATGGCACTCAAGAAGGACAGATTGAACACCTGTGTGGACACTCCATGGAGAGCCTACTTTAGACTGGAAAAAGGGCATTGGCCTGCCTGGAGGGCTCTTTATAAACCCCCTCTTCCTAAGAAGCATGGAGACTTACAATGGAGGGTCCTGCATGGCATTATAGCTGTCAATGCTTTTGTCTCTGTGATTAACAGCAGTGTCAGTGATCAGTGTGTTTTCTGTTCCTCTAGAGAGACAGTTTTTCATTGTTTTACTGAATGTCAGCTTCTAAATGGTCTCTTTGAACTACTCACAGAACTTTTTCACAGCTTTAAGGAAGTTTTATCCAAGCAGGTTTTCATTTGTGGTTTTATGTACAATCATCGTTTTAAACAGAAGTGTCAACTACTGAACTTTGTTTTAGGGCAGGCAAAGTTATCTATGTAAGCTGGAGAAGAAAACTTGAGAATGTTGAGAATGATGTTGATGTCAAAATTTTATTTGTGAGGCTACTTAAAGCCAGAATAAGGCTGGATTTTGAATTTTTTATGGGGAATGGGGATGTGGAAGGCTTTAGGACCCTCTGGTCCCTTGAGGATGTCCTTTGTTTAGTCCGTGATGGGCAGCTTTTGTTTGGGCATTTTTTGAGGGAATAATTCCTCTTTGTAATGTAGTATGGTATGGTAATTGTACTGAATGATGGAAAAATGTGTTTATTAAAGACCATTTAAAAATCAAAACTCAATTTCTCTCTCTCTCTGAGTGGGCGTGGTGGTGAGTGCGAGCTGGGAGCGTGTGACAGCGTGAGTGAGTTGTCTCAAACATTTCTCTATCTTTTTGTGTTTAAGGTGCTTTTTTGTTAAATAATCTTAAGTTTCGTTGTTTTCTGTAGCTGGGGTGGGGTAGGTGTTCTGGGACAGGGGTTTTCTGCTGCCAGCTTTGCTGGTCAGCATGGTTTTGGAGCGTGGCTCCGGGTTCAAGAAGCTGACGCACCGGCATGCTGTCAAACTGGCTCCGGCTGTCAGCAGCTCAGTGGAAGAGTGTAGTCTGGTTGTGGGGGAGTTGGTCGGCTATGGAAGCGTCAAGTCTGCTTCCAGAATGAATAATGTCGTGGTAATTTTCCTGGACAGTGTTGAAAAAGTTAATCAGGTGGTGGAGAGAGGAGTTGTAATTAAAGACACATTGGTTCCTGTTCAGTCTCTGGTAAATCCCACAAAAAGAATTACAATATCGAATGCCCCACCGTTTTTAAAAAATGAGCTGTTGGAGAAGGAGCTGTTGAGATACGGGCAGCTTTTGTCCCCCATTAAACACATCCCTCTCAGTTGTAAGTCCCCGCATTAGAAGCATGTCATGTCTTTTAGACGACAGGTGCTCATGATTTTAAAGAATAGCGAGGAAAGCCTCAACCTCATATTTAAGTACCGGATTGACGGCTTCGATTATACCATCCACGTCACCTCTGATAATATGAAGTGTTTTGGCTGCAGAATGGAAGGACATTTGATTCGATCATGCCCTCAGGGAGTGGGGGGTGATGACTCGGGGGAGGCCGCTGGTGCGGCCTCGTTGTTGGGCGCCGCGGCCGCAGGGCCATCCGGCAACAGAGAGACTTCGCCGTCCTCTGAGGCTGCTGGCGTGGCCACGTGGCCGCGTGGCTATCTGGCGGCAGGGCAGCTTTGCCGCCCTCTGCAGTCAGCCTGTCAGTCATAAATGGAAGAACAACAAAAGTTCAAGTACATCGCAGGGGTAATGCACAGACCAACATTGTGGACAAGGGTGAGATTACCGAGAGGCATCATGCTCAGGATCAGACAAATGAGCCAAATGAGACACAGGTAGACGGTGGGACTATAAAGACGAATATAAAATCACAGCACAGGGTGAGTGAAAAGCAAGAAGAGACAGCTACCAGGGTGGCTGAGTCAGTGTTGGAGGATGAGGATGACATTGAAATAGATGAAGAGTTATCTAAAGTTTCAGTCAAATGGAAGAATTTGGAAAACAACCAGCAGAGGAGTAAAGTGAAAAGGGTTGTCAAAGAAAGTTCTGGGCTTCTCTGTCTCAACCAGATTCTTATGCTGGGTCTGAGATAGAGAGCGATGGTGAAAGCAGTGATGATGTGGTCAGTGGAGGTGGTTACCCCTTCACAAAAATACAGAAGTTTTTGCAGGACACTAAGGGATCCAGAATGGTTAAAGTTGAATTTTTTTGTCCTGACCTAAGACGCTTTGTTGACTCTGCTTGGGCCTACATGAAAAATAGGGGACAGCTTGAGCAGGAAAGCTTCACTGATCAGGAGGTCTACAGACTAAAAAAGCTTGTACTAAAAGTTAAGAACCAAATTGCCCAGGATGATTAGTTTTTTATTGCTCATTCTTTCTTTTCTGTTGTATTGGCTTTGCCCTCTTATACACGTGTAGTTTCCATTGTGGCACACTCAGTATCAATGGAGCAAGAGAAATGTCCAAGCGAGCGTGTGTTTTTACTCTTGCAGAATGTAAAAAAATAAATGTTCTGTTTGTACAGGAAACTCATAGTTCTGAGGACAATGCTGCTGACTGGAGGAGGGAATTTCAAGGGGAAATTATTCTTAGTCACAAAAATAGCAGCAATGGTGGAGTGGGTATTTTATTTTCTTGAGATTTTATTCCACTTTCTTATGACATTGATGAGATAATTGCAGACCGCATTTTAAAAGTTCAAGCTGTTTTTGAGAATGTGAAAGTTGTTTTTATAAATGTGTATGCTCCAACCGTAGGCACAGAAAGACTGGCCTTTTTAAATATTTTAAATGACATGATCAAAAATTGCAGTAATGATGACTTTTTATTTGTGGGAGGTGATTTTAATTGTACAGAAAATCCTTTTATGGACAGGAATCACCCAGAGCCACATGCTGCATCCAAGGGAAGTTTAAAGGGTCTTATAGAAGCTCATGATCTGTGTGATGTGTGGAGAAATTTTCATGGCAAGGCTAAACAGTACACGTGGAGCCATAGCAAGGACAATATTCTGTCCTTAGCTAGACTAGATAGGGTTTACAGTTTTAAGCACCATTTTAGCATTTTTAAAAGTGCTTTTATAGTCCCTATTGGCTTTACAGATCACTCTCTGGTTCAGTGTTGTGTTTTTAATCAAGAATATAAAGTGCAGTAGTGCATACTGGCATTTTAACACATCACGTTTATCAGATAATCATTTTAAAACTGCTTTTATGTTTTTTTGGAGTAATTTTAAATTAACAAAATCAAATTTTAGTTCTTTGCAGCAGTGGTGGGATGTAGGGAAGAGTCAAATAAAGAATCTATGCATACAGTATACTCGCAATGTCTCTGGAGACTTGGCTAGGTCTCTCAGGGACCTGGAGAGAGAAGTAGTGGAGCTGCAGTCTTTGGCAGGATCCACAGGAGAAAGAGGACATTTTGAGGCCCTCAATGGCAAAAAGTCTGTTTTAACTGACTTACTGGGCATGGCCGCTAGGGGCGCTGTGGTACGCAGCAGGTTCCAGAACATCGCACTAATGGATGCTCCATCTCATTTTTTGTTTGGTTTGGAGAGGAAGAATGGTCAGAGGAGGATGATCCACTCTCTCAGCTCCGAAGACGGGTGGCTGATTCATGAGTCTGCAGAGATCCGTCGCTTTGCAGCTGCTTTCTATAAAGAGCTCTTTAAGAAAGAATTTGTTGAGAAACCGCATGTGCTGAGTCATTTTTTGATGGACACTTCGACTAACTAAGTCAAAGGCTTTGGTCAGGTCCACGAACACAAGGAACAATGGCTGCTGCTGCTCTTGACATTTCTCCTGCAGCTGACGGAGGGAGAAGATCATATCCACTGTGGACCTTCCGGCTCTGAAGCCACACTGGGGCTCAGGATAGACTCGCAAAGCGAGGCTCTGCAGGCGGAACAGGGTGACCAGGGTGAAGACTTATTTATTATGTGCGAAAAATCACACATAATAAATAAGCACCCATAAATAGTACAATAAATAGTATAAACAGTGGTAACCCAGCACACTGCGGACGGACACTATTTCACACACAGCAAGGCTGGAGGAAACGGAGGACAATTTACATACGGACAGAGAGCCCCAGGGGGCAATCAGAACAATGGGCTGTTATGTATACGTCCCCGGACGACGGAGAGGACATCCGGGTGCCAGTTGGTCACGCTAATGATATGTATTGACTGATATGTATATCATTATGCTAATGTGCCATGCATTCTCTCTGTCTGTGTAACGTGTATAAAAGAGCTTGTGATACATGCCTCAGAAAACGCAGAAACTCTCCTACTAGACACCGGGCCCCAGTGGGCAACGCTGGGGTCCACTGGCTGTATTTATGTTAGAGGGTCAATAAAGAACCGGTGACGACCTACGCTCATGTCTCGCCTCCACATCCTTCCCTTATACCCTCTACAAAACCATTATTTACATTTAAATCCACCACCAACTTCCCCCTCTACTCATCTATTGCATACTTTTTTTCCTCCTGGCACCCTTTATAAGGCACTCAAGCCCTCGGGGAATCTTTTGCCCGAGACACTACCAGGAAGTATGCTGGCAAAGGTAAGTGTTTATTTATTTATTTATTTATTTTTATTCATTTGCCTCACACAGTTCCCTTCTCTTCCGCCCTCCAAAGAGAGCAGACGCTTTTTTCTTCTCTCCTGCTCTGACTTATCTCCTCCTCCCCTAACTAACTGGATCCCAGCTTGCTGTCGTCTGTCTGCATCTTTACTGCTGATTATCGAAAGAAATTATGGAATTAATAAGCTGGGCTTTGAACGCAATTGACACTATCTTTTCAACGAGGAAAAGTGCCCCGGGGGAGGTTGTTTGCCCCGCAGGAATGGCTGCTGCGGGCTATTTACGGGAAACAAGTAATTGGAAACTCTTGTGCCTGACTGATCTTTCCATCGAAGATGTAGAAGATTTGTACGTCTTCGTAGTAATGGTGATTGGGATCGTTCTGATTGGATCTGGGATTGTCCTGGTGTACCGCAAATTGTTGAAGATGGATACAACCTATCAAAATGCTGGCCAGGCGAGGTGCATCCATCAAATTGAAAAAATAGAGAGGACTCTGATAGCGACAAATGGAGAACTGTCTCGGAAGGTGGATTACATCATGATTACGCTTAGAGCCATCCACGATGGATTCAACGTCCAGCAATGAAGAATTAAGTACTGAATCTGTAAGAGAATATAAAGTTTTTTTCTCTCTGTGATCAGCACTATTCGACGAAATCTGACTCCTTCACAAAAATCCTCCTGATCATCTGCAGTCTTTGTTTTCAAAACATTGAGCTCATGGCCTTCGGACAGGCAGCTGCATGGCCCAAGGACAATGCCAGCAGCCAGACAAAACATCTCCTGCCAAAGAGTCCTTGTTGTTCTTAACTGATACAAACACCTACTTTCAACATTACACTCATACTGATTCACAAAACTGATGATAAAGATGATTCACTCACTGCTCTCTCTGTGTCCTGTGAACTTTTTCGTCTGCTGATTGTGCATTGAGGGCTTTTTTTTCTTGTAATCATAATATTGATCATATATGACCACTATTCTGAAATCAATGATTTTTTTGCTCCTTCCTACTGTATTATCCTTTCCCATGCTTCCTGTACCCTTCTGTTGGCAGGCGCGTTCACAGATGCAGCCGTGTCACCGGAAATGCAGGTTGTTTTCTGTGTCAAGTCAAATCCCTCGTATGTTATCAGTGATCTGTTATCAGTTATCTGTTAATGTACTTGGCAATAAATCTTTTCTGAGTTCTGAGTTCTGAGTTCAGTTGACTTAATTATTAACATTAACTCTTTATCTCACAGGTGGACTTCAACTCACCCAGAAAAACAGATATCAAGCCCACAAATAAATACCATTTACAACTTCCAACTCTGTGTATTTTTATACATTAGAATACATTTTAACATTTGAAAGTTATAAATTCCATTACACATATAATATACCACCTAACTAAAGAGGTCCATACCAGTGGCGACACTCCGTCATCACATTCCCCCCCACCATCCCAAGAGTACAGTACTTTAAAACTCATGTACTCTGGAAAGGCTATCTGCCACAAGGTTGGCTTTCCCTGCCATATACTGAACTGTAAAATCATAAGGCTGCAGGGACAAATACCACCCTATGAGACGACTATTGGAGTCTTTCATCCTGTATAGCCACTTTAGGGCCCCATGATCTGTCTCTAAAGTGAAATGACGACCAAGCAGATAATACCTCAATGATTCAATGGTCCACTACATGGCGAGACACTCCTTCTGCACCGTAGAGTATCTAGTCTCCCGATCCAACAGCTTACGGCTCAGGAACAGTACTGGACAAGATGGCGCCCACAGCGGCCGCCATGGTGTATCGCTGCCCTTTAATTTTTATAATTTGTCTGTTTTTGTTCACTGATTGTGCATCTGCCGGTTCATACACCCGTGAAGAACTACTAAATATCAGGACTCTCACCCCCATGGACCTTCTTCCAGTTTTTTTAGCTCCTGCCGTTGATCTGATCCATTGTTTGGCCAAAAAAGCAAGACAGCGGAAAAGAGGGAAGAGAGGAGGGATTCTCGCTCGGCTATGAAAAAGAGGCTCGCGAACAGCCTTGCCTGGCATATTTCTATCCAATGCCAATTCTCTCCTGAACAAGGTAGAAGAATTAAGACTGCTGATGCGTTTCAAGGACCTCGCTTCCTCGTCTGTCATCTGCTTCTCTGAGACCTGGCTTAATGAGAACATTCCAGATAGCGCGATCAGCCTCGAGGGTTTCCAGCTGATTCGTGCTGACCGCGTCACAGAGCTGTCCGGTAAGTCTATCGGAGGAGGAGTGTGCTTCTATATTAACAACAGCTGGTGCTCTGATGTAACGGTGATTTCCAAACACTGTTCTCCCGCCCTGAAATTTCTTTTCATTAACTGCAAGCCATTCTATTCCCCGCGCGAGTTTGCCTCATTCATTCTCGTCGCTGTGTACGCCCCTCCTGACGTGGACACGCGCGAAGCTCAGCGCGTGCTCGCAGATCACATCCAACTTATGGAGCGGAACTTTCCAGACTCCCTGGTTATCGTGGTGGGCGATTTTAACCAGAGCAATCTGAGTCACGAGCTCCCCCGCTACAAACAGTGTATTAAATGTCCAACCAGAGGAAATAACACGCTAGATCACTGTTATACTTCAGTAAAGGACGCATATCGCGCTGTTCCCCGCGCTGCGCTGGGACTATCTGATCACGTGATGGTTCACCTCATCCCCACATACAGACAGAGACTGAAACTCACTAAACCTGTTGTGACCACCACAAAGAAATTGACCAGTGAAGCTGGAGAGAAACTGAACACATGCATGGAAATAACTGACTGGGGCATGTTTAAAAGAGCCACACATGATCTTAATGAGTACACATACACTGTGAACTCATATATCAACTTCTGTGAAGAGCACATTCTCCCATCGCGCACCAGGATAAGATATTCTAATGACAAGCCTTGGTTCACAGCTAAGCTCAGACGGATCAGGAAGGAGAAGGAAGCAGCGTTGAAAAGTGGAGACAGGGACTGCTACAGAGAGGTCAAATATCGGTTTAACAGAGAGCTGAGGAGAGCTAAATCTGTATATTCTGAGAGACTCCAGCAGCAGTTCACTGCTAATGACTCGGCTTCTGTGTGGAGAGGACTGAGGCAAATCACCAACTATCGGCCTCAGGCTTCTAAAGGTCAGGATGACAAAGCCCTTTGTCAAAGACTGTCCCAACACTATGCCCGTTTTGACACCTCGTCAGCTGTGTCCAACTCACCCACTCCACCCAGCTCCTCTGCCTCCTCAGCCCCTAATTCATCAAGAGCGGTCCCCCCCTCCTCCTCCTCCTCCTCCCCCCCTCCCCTTGTCATCAGTGAGCAGGACGTGCACAGACAGTTCTCCAGACTGAACCCGCGCAAGGCCCCCGGGCCGGACGGTGTGTCTCCCTCCACCCTGAGACACTGTGCGAAAGAGCTGGCTCCTGTCTTCACAGACATTTTTAACACCTCTCTTAAGCAATGTCACGTGCCGACCTGCCTCAAATCCTCCACCATCATCCCTGTCCCCAAGAAGCCACGGATTACTGGACTTAACGACTACAGACCTGTAGCGCTCACCTCTGTAGTCATGAAGTCCTTTGAGCGCCTGGTCCTGTCTCACCTCAAGTCCATCACCACACCCCTCCTAGACCCGCTGCAGTTTGCCTACCGTGCTAACAGGTCTGTGGACGACGCAGTCAACCTGGCCCTCCACTCCATCCTGCAGCACCTGGACTCCCCGGGAACCTACGCCAGGATTCTGTTTGTGGACTTCAGCTCCGCATTCAACACCATCTGCCCTGATCTGCTCCAGGACAAGCTGTCCCTGCTCAACGTGCCTGACTCCCTCTGCAGGTGGATCACTGACTTCCTGACGGACCGGAGACAGCATGTGCGGCTGGGGAAGTCTGTCTCAGACTCTGTTAGCATCAGCATTGGATCACCCCAGGGCTGTGTACTTTCCCCCCTACTCTTCTCCCTTTATACCAACTCCTGCACCTCCTCCCACCAGTCTGTTAAGCTGATTAAGTTTGCGGACGACACCACCCTCATCGGGCTCATCTCCAACGGTGACGAGTCCGCCTACAGGGAAGAGGTGGCCCAGCTGGTGTCCTGGTGCAGCCACAACAACCTGCAGCTGAATGCTCTGAAGACAGCGGAGATGATTGTGGACTTCAGGAAAGTCACATCCCCCCTGCCCCCCCTCACCATCACAGGCTCTCCCATCACCTTTGCAGATTCCTTCCGCTTCTTGGGCACCACCATCACCCGAGACCTCAAATGGGAGCCAACCATCAGCTCCCTCATCAAAAAGGCCCAGCAGAGGATGTTCTTTCTGTGGCAGCTGAGGAAGCTCAAGCTACCCACCAAGATGTTAGTGCAGTTCTACACGGCCATCATCGAGTCCATCCTCACCTCCTCCATAACTGTGTGGTACGCAGGAGCCACTGCCAGGGACAGACTAAGGCTGCAGCGCGTCGTGCGCACTGCTGAGAAGGTGATAGGCTGCAAGCTCCCATCTCTCCAGGACCTGTACATCTCCAGGACCCGGAGGCATGCTGGCCGGATCATAGCCGATCCTTCACATCCTGGTCACGTGCTGTTTGCCCCCCTCCCCTCAGGTAGAAGGCTTCGGTCCATTCGGACTAAAACCTCTCGGCACATGAACAGCTTTTTCCCCTCTGCCATCAGACTTCTGAACATTAAGTGACTTTTGACTCTCGTGCACTATGTACAGCAGCTCAACCAGACTCATGTCATTCATCACTGTTTTTCTGTTGCATTATTGACTGCACTATGTGGTACTTCACATTATCTGCTACATGCTAATTTTTTAAACTGCCTTGACTAGTACTACTCATTATTACTAGTATTATTATTATTATTACTTATTACTACTTATTTTTCTACACTTATTGCATGTTTCTAGTCCTTTAGTTTTTTAGTTTATCCCTTTTTCTCATTATGTTTTTAATGTTGCAGCATGGCACCGAGACAAATTCCTAGTTTGTGTATCACATGAACAATGGCAATAAACCTGATTCTGATTCTGATTCTGATTCTGATTCTGATTCTGGACGCCTTTCTCCCTTCACCTCCTGGAGAAGCACTGCTCCAATGCCCACTCCTGAAGCATCAGTCTGCCAATACCCCTTGCTCAGGTCTAATGTGGTGATAAACTTAGCCCTGCCCACTCTCTCCAACAGCTCATCAATTTGGGGCATGGGGTAAGACTCAAACTTTGAAACTGCATTTAGATATCTAAAATCAGTGCAGAACCTCAAGGAGCCATCCTTCTCTGGGACCAGCACAATGGGACTACACCATTCACTCGTTGACTCTTCAATCACCCCCAGCTGCAACATCAAGTCAATCTCCTGCGTGAGCTTTGGGATCAAACGTTCAGGGATTCTATAACACTTTCTATGGGGAATAGCCTTTTCCTTCAAATGAACTTTATGCTGAACCAGCTTGGTGAAGCCAGGTTTCTCCTGAAAAAGCTGTGGATCCAACAGTGCCTCTATCTCTCTCTGTTGATAAGACTGCAGATGAGACACATCCACTAAACAAGGCTCTGTCATGTTTGTGGGAAAAGACTGTTCTCCTTCCTCATCCACTTCAGTCCCACAAATGAGGAACTGATGCTGTGGCTGCTGATGAACAGGCTGCTGCTGCTGATGATGGACAGGGAGCTGAAACTCCTTCAACAAGTTGACATGAAAACATTGATGTTTCTTCTTTCTGTCAGGCATATACAGTTCATAGGTCACTGCACTTAATTTCTTAGTGATCTGATAAGGACCCTGCCATCGAGCCAACAGCTTACTGTCACTAGTAGGAAGAAACTGCACCAGAATCATCAGTTCAGAAATGTCTCTAATCGTTGAGGTCTCTGGTTTATCCCATTTATTAAACAGGTCTTTCAAATGAACATAAAGTTCACGGGGGGTTTCGTCCTGATGAACGTCCAGGGAATGAAACCTTCTTCTATAGATGTCGGCTGTTATTTCATATTTCATTAAAACTGCGTCTTTCACTTTTTCATAATCTTCTGTGTCTGACATTTCCATAAGCACATAAGCACTACGTGCTTTACCTGTGAGCAGAAGAACCAGTTGAATAGCCCACTCTTCCTTTCGCCAGTGGCAGACCGTAGCCATTCTTTCAAATGTTGCCAGATAATGTTCAATATCATCCTCGGAAGAGAGAGGGTTCAGCCTGGGCTCACGGTGCATGTGTGTTGTTCTCGGTTGCACCTGCAGCAGTAGCTCCTCCTGCGGGCCGACCCGGCTAGCCCTCACCCTGGAGTCTTCACCCGAAGTGTCATTCTCACCATTGAGTTCAGCCCAGCTCTCATACCCCTCTCTCAACTCCATCACCTGTGCTTGTATCTGGCAAAACTGGTGCTGCATACTCGTCCATCTTTGCTCCTGGAGAGAGGCTTCTTCCTCTAATTGACGATCTCTGGATGTCTGTGAACAAACTAATGACTTCACCAAGCTTGTTAATTCTTCCAGCTTGTCCAGTCTGCTGGCCCCCTGTTCCTCAGTTGCCATACCTGATTCACAGTCAAAGGCATTAACTGGTATTGCCCCGTGTGGTGTCATCACTTTTGTATCCAACCTCTACACTGGTTCAATCTCAGACAGAGAAATCACTGAAAGGAGTGGAATACTGGACTTGTTGGAGCCTGGAGATGGTTGCATGGCTGACAAGGGGTTCACCATTGAGAAGATGTTGGCAGACCGTGGAGTGAAACTGATCACCCCCCCCC
Source organism: Pholidichthys leucotaenia (assembly GCA_020510985.1). NCBI lineage: Eukaryota > Metazoa > Chordata > Actinopteri > Cichliformes > Pholidichthyidae > Pholidichthys > Pholidichthys leucotaenia. The sequence goes on along the minus strand of CM035845.1, from coordinate 46,089,626 downwards.
CCTTCAAATCCACAACACAGTTCAGCAAAGAGGATGCACTGAAAACAGAAGCCATAGCTCGGCTTCACATTCTTGTGGAACGAGCAAGACGCAGAGTGAAAGAATATCATATCTGGGACAGCACTCTACCTCCAGCTTTGTCAGGGACAGTCAACCAGCTGTGGACCAACTGTTGCCTGTTGACACTGTTTCAAGGACCGCTTGATTTAAAAGGCCACATCCCTGTTGCTTAAAGCATGTGCATATTATTGTGATGTTGAGGCCAATCGTGAGAGTCTGATCATGCGTTTAATCAGTTTTATTTCATTTCAGTGAACCTGTAACCACGTGACACCGATCCTTGGGGTATGAGCATTATACCAAATTAACCACACTTAGGGATGCACATCCTATACTCGCTGCATCCACTCCCTCTTCCTCTTTCTGACGACTGGGAGGAGCCTGCCTCCACCGACGAAGGACAATAAATGGTTACAGGTTCACTTTCATTCATTAAACTGCGTTTACTTGCTTAAACGTACATTCAGCATGAAACTGTTGAAATGTTTTCATGTAATTCACATTTTAATATTCTGTAATATCCATTGCCATTTTAGTTCCAATGCATTAGAAACATTTTGAATTCAACATGCTGTCATGGCGGCTGCTGGGCCATCATCAGCCTCGGCTACGCACACACCTGCCACCAATCATCAGCGGACCTTAAAAGCCGGCGTCACTGACGGCTCAGCACGGAGTCGTCTGCCTACTTCGCCACGCAACGCGTCACGGACTCATCCTCTCGTCAGAGCATCCACGATGCAACCTCGCCAAGCTTCGTCATGTAAGAGCCAGATTATCTTACCTTGTCAAAGTGTAATCCCCTGTGCACAGGTGGACCTCCCTGGCGGCGGACTTGCCTCCCCAGATAACGGAGCCTCTCCTCCTCCTCCTCGGGACTCCTCCACCTCTCCACAGCACCAAGCATCACCCACACCGAGCCACTGTGTGCCGCAGAGCCAGCAAGAGTCTTCCAGCGCCACCTGCAAGTAAGCAGTACTAGTTGTTACACCTCTGTACTGCGAACAGCCCTAATCCATCTGTGCTTGTGTGTTTCAGGGTTGCCAGGTCGCGGCAGGACTCGCTCAGCCCCAGCGGTTCCTCTCCATCACACTCACTCACACCTTCACACACATTACACTCTTGATTTAATAAATAATTGTCTAAACGGTCTACTCGTGTCAGTGTCTGTCTCCTGGGTCAAGCAATCATGTCAGTACGACTCCGTCAAGACGACCCAGCAGACAGCGCACTGTCGCGCCGTCTTAACACCCTTAGTGCCCGGGTAGACCTTATAGACCATCAACAGACAGTTATTTTAAATCAATTAAACGATGAAACTCGACATACCGGGAACTGTAGCGAAAACTAACTAACTAACTAACTAACCTGCACTTATATAGCGCTTTTCTAGTCACAAAGACCACTCAAAGCGCTTTCATTAATACTAACCCTCTATTCTAAGGGCCTATAGGAAACAGATATCTAGGGACAATTTAGAACAGCCAATTAACCTAACATGCATGTTTTTGGCATGTGGGAGGAAACCGGAGAAATCCCGGAGTAAACCCACGCAACATGGGGAGAACATGCAAACTCCACACAGATCACTGTTGGTCGGGGGCTGGGATCGAACCCACGATCCCACGATCCCCACAATCCCCCGGCCAAGGGTAAACTGTGCTGCCGCAGTGCAAACGACGCGGGTGCCGGGCTGGAGTTTAGGTGGCATGCAAGAAATATAAGACAGAATAATAAAGAGCGATGGCAAGAACCAAGCAGACCGCCCGTAAAATCTACTGGAGGAAAAAGCCCCCCAGGAAGCAGCTAGCCACCAAGGCTGCTCGGAAAAGCGCTCCGGCCACCGGTGGAGTGAAGAAGCCTCACCGTCGCAGGCCCGTGGCTCTGAGAGAGATCCGTCGCTACCAGAAATCCACGGAGCTGCTCATCCGTAAGCTGCCCATCCAGCGCCTGGTGAGGGAGATCGCTCAGGACTTCAAGACCGACCTGCGCTTCCAGAGCTCCGCCGTCATGGCTCTGCAGGAGGCCAGCGAGGCCTACCTGGCGGGTCTCTTCTTCGCTAAGAGGGTCACCATCATGCCCAAAGACTTCCAGCTGGCCCGCCGCATCTGCGGAGAGAGAGCTTAGACTTTCTGCTGCACATTCACCAACCACAATGTTCCGCACTGTGTGTCTATATATATATATATAGTAATATGTACATATGTTTACTAGCTGTTCTTGTTTTTTCTTGCCTTCTGATTGTTGCTCTGAGTGTTGCTAATCCTGTGCTGTTGCAATCCTGGAATTTCCCCATTGTGGGACTAATAAAGGCTTATCTTATCTTATCTTAATTAATTCTAATTAACAACCGGCTGGACCGCCTGGAAGGACACCGGGTGTTCACCCCGGTCGCCAGGGCGTCACCAGCCCCTGCTAATTTACCGGCTAGTCAGACCCACCAGCCTCCCTTACCTCGCCTCACCCTCGTACCTACCCCAGCCCGCTTTAGCGGCAAACTCGGGGAGGCACGAGGTTTCCTGCTGCAGGGTGAAACAGTGTTCCATCGTGTTCCCGGTGATTTTCCCACAGATCATAGCAAAATAGGGTTTATTTCCAATCTGCTCAAGGGCAGAGTGTTAGCTTGGGCATACGCGATCATGGCGAAACCCAGCTACGCTCAATTAACTTACCAACAATTTGTAGCAGATTTCCTGGAGATTTTTGACCACACGGATCGGGACGCGGTGTTAGCTGACCTCCTATTAAATCTTCAGCAGGGCAGTAAATCTGCAGCCGATTTTGCTGTGGACTTGCGGGTTTTAGCTGCAGAGGTGGGGTGGGGTAACTCAGCTCTGTGTAATATTTTCCTCCATGGCCTTAGCTCAGAACTGAGGGATGAGCTGGCGGCACGGGAGAAACCAGACAGACTAGGTGAACTAATCTCACTAGCCGTTAGTGTTGACAACAGGCTGAAGGAGCGGGCAGCAGAACGTAGGGCTGCCAGCCGCTCAGTTAGACCACGACCCAGCTCCTCTCGGCCAGCCCTGCCAGCTCTGTCTCCACCGGAGGGACTTCCGGGTCAGGAGGAGATGATTATAGGACAGTCGGGTGTTTCGGCGGCTGAGAGACAGCGCCGAAGGGATCTGGGCCTGTGCTTTTACTGTGGTAGTGAGTCCCATGGGGTGGCTGAGTGTAACAATCGGTTAAAAGGGGAGGTCCGTGGGTCACAGTAGGGGGACTCACGGACATAGACCAGAAAAAGCCCCTCATCTGTTGTCTCATAGCCATTAGACTAATCTACAAACACAGATAACATACAACACACGCTCTTATTGACTCTGGGGCTGAGCAAAGCTTCATTTCTGAAGACCTGACAACCCGGCTGGGCCTCAGCTGTCAACCCCTCCACCCGCCTGTCAACCTTATCACGCTGTCTAAGACCCCGCTCACCACTGTTTCCCGCCAGACAGCCCCTGTTTTGCTGATTACCTCTGGAAACCATTGGGAGGATATCCGGCTCTGGGTGCTGCCCACCTCCACGTTGACTGTTATCCTGGGTTATCCATGGCTATGCCTTCACAGCCCCACGTTTGATTGGCAGGCGGGGAACATTACAGCTTGGAGCTCCTTCTGTCTCAGCGCCTGTCTCCGGTCTGCAGCGTGTGCCTCCTCGGTCTCGGTGACCCCGCCCACACTTTCGCCTCCGGATCTGTCCAGAGTACCAGAGGTCTACCACGATCTGGGAATGGTATTTAGTTAAGTCACGGGCGCTGTCCCTTCCCCCCCACCGGCCCTACGACTGTGCGATCAACCTCCTGGCGGGGGCCCCATTACCGGCGAGTCGATTATACAGCCTGTCGGCTCCAGAGCGGGAGGCCATGGACACGTACTTTAAGGAGTCCCTCAGCTCTGGAATCATCCGTCCATCCTTTTCAGCGGTGGGAGGCAGGTTTCTTCTTTGTGGGAAAGAAGGACGGTTCCCTGCGCCCCTGCATCAACTTCCGGGGCCTAAATGAGATCACCATTAAGGACAAGTATACATTGCCCCTGATGAACTCAGCCTTTGACTCCCTCCAGGGGGCGTCGTGGTTCACAAAGCTGGACCTTCGCAACACTTATTATCTGGTGCGCATCAGGGAGGGCGACGAATGGAAGACAGCTTTCCGGACCTCAAGCGGCCACTTTGAATGTCTTGTGATGCCGTTTGGGTTGACCAACGCTCCGGTCATTTTCCAGCGTTTGATCAATGACGTCCTCCGGGATTTCCTGAATTCCTTCGTGTTTGTGTATTTGGACGACATCCTGATTTTCTCACGCATGTTGGAGGAGCACCAGGTGCATGTTCGACGGGTCCTGCAGTGCCTCCTGGAGAACCAGTTATTCGTCAAGGCCGAGAAGTGTGAATTCCACATGAATACAACGTCCTTTTTGGGGTTCATCATCACCCATAGCCAAGTGCGCCCAGATCCTGCCAAGATCAAGGCGGTGGTGGATTGACCCACTCCTACGTCCAGGAAGCAATTACAGGGGTTCTTGGGCTTTGACAATTTTTACCATTGGTTTGTGCCGAAGTTCGGGATCATCGCTCGCCCCCTGACCAGCCTTACGTCCCCTAAGACCCCCTTTCGCTGGAGCGAGAAAGCTGCCGCAGCATTTGGGAAGCTGAAGGAGGAGTTCGCCTCTGCCCGCGTTTTGACCCAGGTGGACCAGGATCTGCAGTGCTTGGTGGAGGTGGATGCCTCGGACTCTGGAGTTGGGGTGGTCCTTTCCCAGCACTCCCCCGTGGACGGGGTGATTTGCCCGTGCGCTTTCTTCTCCCACCGGCTGACGCCTGCCAAGCGGAACTACGGCATCGGGGACAGGGAGTTGCTGGCTGTCAAGCTCGCCCTGGATGAGTGGAGGCACTGGCTGGAGGGGGCTGCCCAGCCATTCATTGTATTGACAGATCATAAGAACCTGGAGTATCTCCGGATGGCCAAGCGGCTGAACTCCCACCAGGCGCGCTGGTCTCTCTTCTTTGGGCGGTTCAACTTTACCATCACCTACCGGCCAGGGAGCAAGAATACCAAGCCGGACACCCTCTCCAGGCAGTTCGAGGTAGAATCGTCTGGGGACCATGATGAGACCATCCTGCCAGCATCCTGTGTGGTGGGCGCCCTCGTGTGAGAGATCCGGGACAGAGTCAGGAAGGCACAGGAGGATGAGCCCGACCCGGGTGGGGGTCCCCCGGGCCGTTTGTTTGTCCCCTCGTCGGTCAGGGGTGAAGTTATCCAGTGGGGTCATGCCTCCAAGTTGGCGTGCCACCCGGGAATCTCTCGCACCGTCAACCTGCTCCAGAGAGCCTTCTGGTGGCCAGGGCTGAGGAGGGATGTGACCAACTATGTCCGGGCCTGCGCTCAGTGCGCCACTGGGAAATCGTCATCCTCCCCCCCAGCAGGTCTTCTCCATCCTCTGCCAGTCCCTTCTCACCCCTGGTCCCATGTAGCTCTGGATTTTGTGACAGGCCTGCCCCCTTCAGACCATTTCACCTTGGTGCTGACAATAGTGGATTGCTTCTCCAAGGCCGCCCATTTTGTACCACTCCGGGGGCTGCCTTCAGCTCGGGAGACGGCAGACCTCCTGGTTCAGCATGTGGTTCGCCTTCACGGCATCCCTGTGGACATCGTCTCGGATCGGGGCCCACAATTCGTTTCCCAGGTCTGGAAGGTGTTCTGCACGATGTTGGGGGCCACGGCGAGTCTCTCCTCGGGGTATCACCCACAGAGTAATGGTCAGTGCGAGCGAGCCAACCAGGAGCTGGAGGTTGCGCTCCGCTGCGTCATCTCGTCTTGTTCTTCGTCTTGGAGTACGTTCCTGCCCTGGATTGAGTACGCACACAATGCCACGGTGTCCTCGGCAACGGGAGTGTCTCCATTCAAGGCATCTTTGGGGTATGACCCCCCGCTGTTCCCGGAGGAGGAGAAGGAGGTGGCTGTCCCGTCTGTGCAGGCCCATGCCAAGCGTTGTTGCCAGATCTGGACCATCACCCGCAGAGGTCTCCTCAAGACCAAGGAACGCAATATCCAGGTGGCCAACCGTCAAAGGAGACCTGCGCCGGATTATCAGGTGGGGCAGCAGGTTTGGCTATCCACGAAAAATATCGATGTGCCGGCCGAGAAACGCAAATTGACTAAGCGTTTCATCGGTCCATACGAGAGTACTCAAATCATTAACCCAGTGACTGTGTGCCTAGCTCTCCCCCCTTCCATGCGCATCTGCCCCTCTTTTCATGTCTCCCAGGTGAAGCTTTGCATCTCTGACCCCCAGTGCCCGCCCCCCGCGGCGCCCCCCCCCCCCCCCCGCCGAGGATGATCAATGACCACCCGGCTTGGGGGGTTACTGCCATCTTGGATGTCCATTGGCAGCGCCGGGGTCTTTGATATTTGGTGGACTGGGAGGGGTTTGGTCCTGAGCACCGTTCCTGGATTCGCACAGCGTTGATTTTGGATAAACAACTCATCCATAATTTCCATCGGGCGCATCCAGGTAAGATGGGGCAGGTGCCTGGAGGCACCTCTAGACGGGGGAATACTGTCATGACCGTCATCAGCCTCGGCTGCGCACACACCTGCCGCCAATCATCAGAATCAGAATCAGAAAAGCTTTATTGCCAAGCATGTTAAAAACATACAAGGAATTTGACTTGACATTGGCGCGCTATGTAAGCGCATCACAATGACACGGCAGCCATAACAAGGCGCCTCATCAAAACAGTGGGGGATAAGAGGGGAGGAGGGAGGGAATGACACACTGGGCAGAGAGAAAAAAACATCGTTATCAAAATACAGCTCGTTGTATAAGCGGGATTGTGATTACATAGAAAAAAACCTCTCTATTATACAGAGCAGACAAAACAAATCCACACAAAAACAAAGCAGAGAGAGACCAGTGTGTGTATATCAGTTTGTGATATCAGTGTGGTGCAGTGTGAGTGTATCAGTTACTGAAGTACAACAAAAATCGTCTCCCAGGCAACGGCTAGATGTTATGTTCATGTATTGTAAACACAGATAGACATGTCCCAGAGTTTATCTTTCTTCATGCCAGATGGTAAAATTCCATGTTAGTCCCATGACAACGCTGTCCTTGGAGAGTTATTTTTATTGTACAGCAGCAGTGTTTGGGTTAAGAAAAGCCAGCTCTCACATCCGCTTATCTCTACTCTGGAGGAGTGAATTATCAGCGGACCTTAAAAGCCAGCGTCACTGATGGCTCAGCACGGAGTCGTCTGCCTACTTCGCCACGCAATGCGTCACGGACTCATCCTCTCATCAGAGCATCCACGACGCAACCTCACCAAGCTTCGTCACGTAAGAGCCAGATTATCTTACCTTGTCAAAGTGTAATCCCCTGTGCACAGGTGGACCTCCCTGGCGGCGGACTTGCCTCCCCAGATAACGGAGCCTCTCCTCCTCCTCCTCGGGACTCCTCCACCTCTCCACAGCACCAAGCATCACCCACACCGAGCCACTGTGTGCCGCAGAGCCAGCAAGAGTCTTCCAGCGCCACCTGCAAGTAAGCAGTACTAGTTGTTACACCTCTGTACTGCGAACAGCCCTAATCCATCTGTGCTTGTGTGTTTCAGGGTTGCCAGGTCGCGGCAGGACTCACTCAGCCCCAGCGGTTCCTCTCCATCACACTCACTCACACCTTCACACACATTACACTCTTGATTTAATAAATAATTGTCTAAACGGTCTACTCATGTCAGTGTCTGTCTCCTGGGTCAAGCAATCATGTCACATGCGACCCGAAAAGGATTAAGCGGAAGAAGATAGATGGATGGATGTTTATATATATATATATATATATATATATATACATATATATATATATATATATATATATAGATAGATAGATAGATAGATAGATAGATAGATAGATAGATAGATAGATAGATAGATAGATAGATAGATATAAGTAATAATAAGTTATATATATAGTAATTGTATAAAAACTTTATGTAGCTTAAAGTTTGAATTTGCTTTTGAAGTACTCATTGTTATAGTTCTATACATTTGTAACCTTTTTTTAGAGCTAGAGTCTGAACGGTATTCTGACAATTTTAGCTGTTGGCCTATATTATTTTTATTCAGATCTTTTAATCAGTTTATTCACATGTTAAATATAGTTCTTAATACAAACTCATTAAATGTTTAGTTGTGTATTACCTGTAAACAACAGTCATGTATTAGCAGTAAAACATTTTATTCTTTTTAAAACTGTTTAGAAAAAAATCACATCAAAAAAAATTATTTACAAAAATATAACTTAAGTGCTCCCTTGATCTTCTTTCATTTTCAAATCTATACATACAAATAATTTACAGATTTGTGTTCTTCAGTGCTAGTATACAGTAATTTACACATTCGGGAATTAAAATGTTGCTTTTTTGCAGTTATACCCCCTTTACACAGTGGTGGAGATCATTGAGAGATCTCGCCAATTTCTGACATCTCAGTGATCTTCAGTGATCTCCACAGTCACCACGGCCTCCTCAAAGTTTTGACTCAGTTCAAAACACACAAGGATCTCTTAAACGATGTCAAATATCAAAAATTGGTTCAATTTATCAATGATCTCTGTGTTGTGTAACGGGGCCCTTAGCATTTAGTTGTCTGGAGATGTATATCCATATATGTACCAAAACAGAAGATGTCTAATTTTTGTTTCATCTCATTAATCATTTCATCATTCCTACAGACTCTTTCAATAGTGATGTCCTCCTCAGTGTTGGTAATAAAATCACACCTTGCCAGTAGTACTTGTGGGGTTTGGAGTCCTGCCTGTACTATTGGGTCCTCCTCTCTCCACCTACACCTGCCGAAGGCAGAGCTTGACATTTGGGCTCTGACATGAACCGAGCCGGTTTGTCCTTCTGGCTTGGTTCCATGACTTCCCTCTGTGTGTCTATTTATCCATGTCTTGTGTATTTTGTACTGAGCCGGGATTCTCCCAGGCTCAGTTTCTTGGGTTCTTTGTCTCATACTTGTTTGTGTATTATTTTGCTGTCTATGTGTCCTTATTACTGCCATGTATTATTTGCTAGCTATTTCTTGTCTGGTCCCGTGTTCGTTTATCCTTGTTCTCTGGCTGGCAGATGCCAGGTAGCTCTCGCTTGGGCCTGCACTTTGTGTGGTCGTGCCTGTCAGCTGCGAGTCTGACAAACCTCCCCTCCTCTCCTGACACTCAGCTGTTCTCTGTTTTTCTGGTTACTCCCCTTTGCCTCCTCGCTCAGGTGCATCCTATCAGTTGGTCATTTGTGTCGGTATTTAATCAGCTCATTTTCATTTCTACATTGCTGGATTATTGTGTTTACTCTGTGCTACCTGTGTGTTTCGCTGAGCCATCTGATGCCATGGCTCTTCCTCTATAGTATCCCCTACCACGTCTCACCATGGCTCTCCTTCAACACGACTTGTCGTGTCCCAAAGTAAGTTTGTTCTCTAGTTTTTGTATGTCAACGCTTTTTGGGACTTTTATGTTAATAACTCTGTCTGTGGTGAAACCCAGTGTGTGAATGTGACTCTACTCTCACAGGTTCAGTACCACATCCCGCTGCCACATAAAAAGTGTAAAGATTTAGCTTCCAGACGGAGATTATTATAGATTATTAATTAGTCAATGGGCTATCTCACATTATAACAACTTTTCTTGTAAATATAAAGTATGGAATACTTAAAAACCTGTTTTGAAGGAAAGAAAAATAAAACAACGACCTGCCTTGAGATGTCATTCACTATAATATGAGGAATGCATTAAAATCAGCTGTCAACTTCCCAGGTAACCCCTACAATAAATAAATAAAACCAGCCCAAAGAAAATGACTATATGGTTTCTTCATTTGGAAAATTTATCACTCCCCAAAAAAAAGTGCAAAATGGAAAGAGATCACAGCTGTGGTCACAACTTATACTGCCAAAGACCTTTATTGTTAAAAACATGACCAAACAGAAAAGTGTACTTTAATTTATATGGTTTTAAAATATCTTTCTCTAGAATTCTTGATTAATGCACTTTTTATTGTGTTGTTTTTTGTTTCGTTTGTTACTAGTTTATATACGTGTTAGAAGCTGTTTATAAGTCAAGTTGTCAGTGAAAAACATGTTATTTTCTGAATTTACAGTGCATCTGAAATGTATTCACAGTGCTTCACTTTTTCCACGTTTTGCTATGTTACAGCCTTATTCCAAAAGGGATTAAATTCATTTTTTCCTAAAAATTCTACACACAATACACCATAATGACAATGTGAAAAAAGTTTTTCTGAAATTTTTGCAAATTTATTAAAAATAGAAAACTAGGAAATTACATGTGAATTACATGTATTCACAGCCTTTGCTCAATACGTTGTGAATGTACCTTTGGCAGCAATTGCAGCCTCAAGATTTTTTGAATATGATGCCACAAGCTTGGCACACCTCGCTCTGGGCAGTTTGGCCCATTCCTCTTTGCAACACCTCTCAAGTTCCATCAGGTTGGATGGGAAGCGTTGGTGCACAGCCATTTTCAGATATCTCCAGAGATGTTCAATTGAATTCAAGTCTGGGCTCTGGCTGGGTCACTCAAGGAAATTCACAGAGTTGTCCTGAAGCCACTCCTTTGATATCTTGGCTGTGTGCTTGGGGTCGTTGTCCTGCTGAAAGATGAAAGATTGCCCCTATCTGAGGTCAAGAGCGCTCTGGAGCACGTTTTAATCCAGGATGCCTCTGTACATTGCTGCATTCATCTTTCCCTCTATCCTGACTAGTCTCCCAGTTCCTGCCATTGAAAACATCCCCACAGCATGATGCTGCTACCAACATTGGCATGGTTATGAGCGGTGCCTGGTTTCTTTCAAACATGACGCCAGGCATTCAAGCCAAAGAGTTCAATCTTTATCTCATCAGACCAGAGAATTTTGTATCTCATGGTCTGAGAGTCCTTCAGGTGCCTTTTGGCAAACTCCAGGCAGGCTGCCATTTGCCTTTTACTAAGGAGTGGCTTCCTTCTGGCCACTCTACCATACAGGCCTGATTGGTGGATTGCTGTAGAGATGATTGTCCTTCTGAAAGGTTCTCCTCTCTTCACAGAGCAACGCTGGAGCACTGACAGAGTGACCATCAGGCTCTTGATCACCTCCCTGAATCAGGCTCTTCTCCCCCAATCGCTCAGTTTAGATGGCCAGCCAGCTTGAGGAAGAGTCCTGATGGTTGCGAACTTCTTCCATTTACAGATGATGGAGGCCACTGTGCTCATTGGGACCTTCAAAGCAGCAGAAATTTTTCTGTACCCTTCCCCAGATTTGTGCCTCAAGACAATCCTGTCTCAGAGGTCTACAGACAATTTCTTTGACTTCATGCTTGTTTTGTGCTCTGGCATGCACGGTCAACTGTAGGACCTTATATAGACAGGAGTGTGCCTTTCCAAATCATGTCCAATCAACTGAATTTACCAGAGGTGGACTCCAATTACGCTGTAGAAACGTCTCAAGGATGATCAGTGGAAACAGGATGCACTTGGGCTCAATTTTGAGCTTCATGGCAAATACATACTGTACTTAAGTACATGTGATTTCTTAGTTTTTTATTTTTAATAAATTTGCAAAAATCTCAAAAAAAACTTTTTTCACATTGTCATTATGGGGTGTTGTGTGTAGAATTTTGAAGAAAAAAATTAATTTAATTCCTTTTGGAATGAGGCTGTAACATCACAAAATGTGGAAAAAGTGGAGCGCTGTGAATACTTTCCAGATGCACTGTATCTGATGAAAATTCAGCCTGACTTTGCAATCACCAGTGGAAGGGTGAGTAAAGAAGTGAGAAATTGTATTCAAGTAAAACTAGCACTACAGCTTCTTCATCTGGGTGCTCCCTTCAGGGGTCGCCACAGCGGATCATCTGCCTCCATCTCACCCTATCCCTTGCATTTTCCTCTGTAACACCAACCTTCTCCATGTCCTCCTTCACTACATCCATGAATCTTCTGTGGTCTTCCTCTTTTCCTCCTGCCTGGCAGCTCCATCTTCAACACCCTTTGTCCAATATAACCACTATCCCTCCTCTGCACATGTCCAAACCATCTCAGCCTTGTCTCTCTTACTTTGTCCCCAAACTGCTCAACCTGAGCTGACCCTCTGATATAATCATTTCTGATCTTGTCCCTCCTAGTCACTCCCAATGAAAATCTTAGCATCTTCAACTCTGCCACCTCCAGCTCCACCGACTGTCTATTTGTCAGTGCCACCATCTCCAAACCATATCAGAATCAGAATCAGAATGAGCTTTATTGCCAAGCATGTTAAAAACATACGAGGAATTTGACTTGACATTAGGTGCGCTTGATAAGCGCTTCCTAATGACACGGCAGCCATGCAAGGCACCTCAAAAATATACCATACATCAGGGCTATTCAGTTACAAAATCAGTTGGGCCACAATTTGAAATCAAGACATGTAACTGGGCTGCACATATTCAGCCAACTGTTGAATGACAAATTTCAAACGATCACAGATCAATATGACAAAAAAATATGCACTTTTTATTCATTGTCTTGGTTTTAAATGTGCGCTTGGCACATGACAAAGGCACATCAAAAGTGCATAAAAACACAATAACAGTGCTGGGGTAGTAGAAATATTTTTCCTCTTGAACAACAATTAACCCCTTGCACTCTGGTCAATTTCCCTAAAAACGCCTAAAAATAACATACCCAAAGTAAATCAAAAGCTGTTCTTCAACCCTTTGCAGCATCGTCATGGGGTTGGTCTCATTTAAAAGAAAACACTTTGAATTTTTTGGCAAAATAGTCATAATCTCTCTAAGTGCTCCTGCCACTGAGTAACAGTCGTCTAAACATACTGAACATGAAGAAAATAAAGTTCCCCTGGGTGTTTTTTTAGATACAAATGCTTGCAAATAACACACAGCTGTCATATACGGGCTGGAAAATGCAACAGAAATGTAGAACCAAGTGTTATCCAGCTGAGGTCAAAATTTTGTAACAATACCACAAAAAATGAATATATTACACAGCTTTCTTCTCAGGTTGTTCCCAGGCGTTTTTGAACTGTGCCAAATTGTGCCAAATGGCACAGTTTGGAAAAACATCTATAACTTTTGAATGATTCAATATAGAAGCTTGATCTTGGGCTCTAATGAAAGGTGACACTCAGGGCTGTGAGTGTGTGTGTGGGGGGGGTTGTTTATTCATTCATGAATGAATGAATGAACAAACAAGCCCCCCACACACAAAGAAGCATGCCACGTAAAAAATGTGTGGCTTTTTTTACAAGAAAAAATAACCTACAGTGCAATAAAAGTTATACTAAAATATCTGCAATGTACAGGATAACAACTCCCCCCCCCCCCCCACAGAGGACCCACATGACGGACCGCGGCGCGACGCACGGTTGTAATTTACCGATCGGTCAAAAGTCACTTTTATTCCTATTTTCAGTGATAAAGAATAATTTAGCTTATAACACTTACCTGTCCACAACAGCAGTGTCGCTGGTGAACATCTGCTCCTCATTGTCAGACGAACATGAAGCTGGTCCGCTTGTTACGACTCGTGGTTCTGGTCACGCAACCCGGTCAAACCATGATTCCATTATTGCAGTTTTGTGCTTCCATGATTGCAGTTTTGGCGAACGATTTTTCAAAACAAATAAGAACAGTAGTAAGAAAAAAAGACTGGCGAACACTACCATCACACACAGCGGCTTACACAAAACAGATTTTATGCACGGGACGCACGCTTTCAATCGTCGAACTTCTCTGCTTCAATTGGCTGGCTGTATTCGCAACCGTTGGTAGGCGGGTCCTTCTTGCTAGGTTTTCAGTCATTGGTCCTTCAAGGTTTCAGAAACCCAATTCAAGGCTCTTATTGACATAATTCTCGGCCCAGGAAACATGCACGCAGTCTCAGGCAGATTTGAAGGCTTTATTCAACCAGGAAAGTGTGTTTGGATGCATGTATGTGATATGGTAGTGGATTGTGGGTGGAAGATGAGAACAGGAATAGAGCAGCACGCCGTGCGGCCAGGCAACCCTATGGGAGAAACACAAACAGGGAGTGAGCTGGGCAAAACCACACGGGAAAGTGATGCTGAGTTATGCTTACTTACAGGGAGAGTGGTGGCTGGCGTTGGCAAGGATTTCAGGCCTGGGAGATAGCGCCCTGCTGCGCACAAGACGAGTGTGGAGCTGCGGGAGGTGAAGATGGCGAAGGTGAGGGTATCCGCCACCAGGGAATCCACCTGTGCACAGGGGAAGGCTGAGAAAGCAGGTAAGTGGTATGACAGCTTACGTGAAGCAGGGATGAGTGGCAGGACTGAAGAGATGATCCTGCTGAGGGATTGAGCGTGTTGTAGAACAGACGGCTCCAGACCGATGCTCAGGGCGAGGTGGAATAAATAGCTCTGCGCTAACGAGGCGCAGGTGTGCGCGCAGCTGAGGTGGATGCCTGAGAGCGGCGAGTGGTGACAGTACCCCCCCCCCCCCTAACAGCACCTCCTGGCGCTGGTTTATCCAGGTGCGCCCGGTGGAACTCCGTGATGAGATCTCGGTCCAGCACAAAAGAAGAGCGCACCCAGGATCTCCACTCTGGGCCATATCCCTCCCAATCCACCAAGTACTGCAGCCCACAACCTCAGCGCCGGGAGTCCAGGATGGAAGCAACTCCCCACGCCGGGTGACCGTCGATCATAATGGGAGCGGATGGCGCCCTAGGAGGAGGACAGAGTGGGTCGGAGACAACAGGCTTGACCTTGGAAACATGGAAAGTGGGACACACACAGAGGGAGGGGGGGAGGGCCAAACGCACAGCCACCGGGTTGACAATCTTGGTAATAACGAAGGGCCCGAGAAACCGTGAAGCCAACTTCCTCTTCTCGGCCTTGAGATTGATGTCCTGCGAAGAAAGCCAGACCCGTTGACCCACCTGGTAACTAGGAGCCGGCCTCCTGTGGCGATTAGCAGTGGTGCTGTTGCGTGTCGCCATGCGTAAAAGCGCCTCTCTCGCTCTGGACCACAAACTCCGGCAGCGTCTCACATGTGCCTGAATGGAGGGAGCAGCCAACTCACCCTCCTGTTCGGGGAACAAGGGGGGATCGTACCCCAACGACGCCTTGAAGGGGGACATACCAGTGGCCGATGACCGTGCTGTGTTGTGGGTGTACTCTACCCAGGCCAAGTAGGAGCTCCAGGAGGATGGGTTGGAGGAAGTCACGCAGCGCAGGGCAGCCTCCAGCTCCTGATTGGTACATTCACACTGTCCTTTGGACTGGGGATGACGACCAGAGGAAAGACTCACCGTGGCCCCCAGGGCGTTACAGAAGCACCTCCACACTTGTGATACAAACTGAGACCCTCAATCCGATACGACGTCCAAAGGAATCCCATGCAGTCTGACCACATGTTGGATGAGGAGATCAGCCGTTTCTCGTGCTGAAGGAAGACCCCGAAGTGGCGTGAAGTGGGCGGCCTTAGAGAACCAATCCACAATCGTCAAAACCGTGTCGTAGGTGTTAGAGACAGGGAGACCAGTGACGAAGTCGAGAGGGATGTACGACCAGGGCCTGCCTGGGACCGGCAGGGGCTGGAGTAGACCCGCAGGTGGAGAGTTCTGAGACTTGCCAGTGGCACATTGGGGGCAAGCCCGGACGTAGTTGGTGACATCCCTTTGGAGACCCGGCCACCAGAAAGAGCGTTGAAGGAGGTCCACCAGTCGGGAGATGCCAGGGTGACAGGAGAGCTTGGACATGTGGGCCCAGTGAATAACCTCCCCCTGAACAGCTGAAGGAACGAAGAGCCTGCCCTCCGGACCACCGCCAGGGTCTGGTTCCGCCTCCTGTGCCTTACGGATCTTGTCCCTGATGGACCAGGAGACCGCCCCTACGACGCACGAGCTGGGAAGGATGGTGTGGTCCAACTCCTCCGGGGCCTCAGGAGTGAACTGTCTTGACAAGGCGTCGGGCAACCCATTCTTTGAGCCTGGATGGTAGGTGATGGTAAATTGGAATCGAGCGAAGAATAGAGACCAGCGCGCCTGGCGGGCATTCAGATGCCGCGCTGACCTCAAATACTCGAGAATCTTGTGGTCCGTCCAGACCACAAAAGGCTGAGCTGCCCCCTCCAGCCAGTGACGCCACTCCTGCAGCGCGAGCTTGACAGCAAGAAGTTCCCTGTCGCCGACGTCATAATTTCGCTCAGCTGCTGACAACCATTGAGAGAAGAAGGTGCAGGGCCGCTTGACTCCATCCACTGGTGAACGCTGGGAGAGCACCGCCCCCACTCCTGTGTCAGACGCGTCAACCTCCACCAGGCACTGCAGCGCAGGGTCCACCTGGGTTAGGACCCGGGAGGATGAGAACTCCGTCTTGAGGGTCTTGAATGTGGTTGCCGCCTCCTCGGACCACTGGAAGGGCACCTTGGAAGAAGTGAGGCGAGTCAGCGGAATAACAATGGCACCAAAGTTGGGGACAAAGCGACGGTAGAAATTGGCGAAGCCGATGAACTGTTGCACCTGTTTCTTGGAGGTAGGCGTGGGCCACTCGACCACCGCTTTAACCTTAGCGGGGTCGGGGAGGATCTGGTTGTGAGAGATGACAAATCCCAGGAAAGAGGTGGTCTTGGCATAGAACTGGCATTTCTCCGCCTTGATGTAGAGCCTGTTCTCCAACAACTGCTGCAGGACCCACCTCACATGAGCCTGGTGCTCCTCCCGTGACCTGGAGAAGATGAGTATGTCATCCAGGTAGACGAAGACAAAGACCCCCAGGAAATCTTGTAGGACGTCATTAATGAGTCGCTGAAAGACGGCAGGAGCGTTGGTGAGCCCAAACGGCATCGCTAAGTACTCGAAGTGGCTGCTGGGCCTCCTGAAGGCCGTCTTCCACTCATCGCTCTCCTGGATCCAAACAAGGTGGTAGGCGCTGCGGAGATCTAACTTCGTGGACCAGGTCGGCCCCTGGAGGGAGTGGAAGGCAGTGTCCATCAGAGGCAGGGTGTAGCGGTCCTTAACTGTGATGTCATTGAGAGCCCTGAAGTCAATGCAGGGGCGAAGGGACCCATCCTTCTTGGAGACAAAGAAGAAGCCAGCACTGAGCGGGGACGAGGAGGGACGGATGATCCCAGCACTGAGCAACTCCCTGATGTATGAATCCATTGCCTCGCGTTCAGGAGCTGAAAGGCTGTAAAGACGGCCGGATGGTAAGCGTGCCCCCGGGCGGAGGTTAATGGTGCAGTCATATGGCCGGTGAGGGGGAAGAGACATGGCTTTGGACTTGCTGAATGCCATCCCCAAGTCGTGAAACTCATGGGGCACCAGGGTGAGGTCCGGAGGATCGGAGACCGGCGTGGGCAGAGGACAGGATGGGGCACAAGCCCCAGACTGGAGACAGGTGCTCAGGCAGAAGGAGATCCACAAAAGGACATTACCAGACCTCCAATCGAGGATGAGATTGTGCAGGCGCAGCCATGGGTAACCCAGAATGACACGGTCCAAAGAGGAAGACAAGACGTATAAGGTTAGATCCTCACGGTGGTTGCCAGAGATAATTATAGGCACCGGCTTGGTGCGATGCATCACTACCCTCAGGGGAGAGCGAGAGAGGGTGACCAGATTAAGAGGAGTTGACAATGGCTGACAGGGTATGCCCAAACTGGTTGCCAGGCTCTTGGAAATGAAATTTTGCTCTGCCCCCGAGTCCACCAGTGCATGAATGAGGTGCCTGATGGAATTATGGCAAAATCTGATGGGCAGTGTGCAACTAGAGAGGGGATTTGACTGGTTAGAGTCCGCAAGGCCCCCTACAGTGACTCATGGACCCCCCCCCCCCGTTTGGCTTGACCGGGCACCGCTCCACGGTATGCTGGTCGTCTCCGCAATACATGCAGAGACCCAGTTCCCGCCGGCGTTGTCTCTCCGCTAGAGGGAGCCTGGTGCGCCCGATCGACATGGCCTCTGACTCATCGGCGGACATCCGGAGCGGGTAATGCCAGGGAGTGAGACTGAGGAGAGCGGGCGGAAGATCCGCACGAGCGGCTGACTGACTTCCGCTCTGTGGCCCGCTCTCGCAGCCTGTTGTCCAAACTAATCGTTAGGGAGATTAGCTCGGACAGCCGCCCTGGGAGATCCCGACTGGCCAATTCGTCCCGCAGACCTGAATTGAGGCTACGGAGGAAAATGCTGCAGAGAGAAGCCTCTCCCCAACCAACCTCCTCCGCTGCCACCCGGAAGTCAACAGCGTGATCCGCCGCCAACCGGCTTCCCTGTTGAAGGCTAAGGAGCCGATCGGCGAGGACGCTGTCACAGCACGAGTGATCAAACACCTCAAGGAAGTCTTGCACGAACCGGTCATAGGAGAGGTTCGCGTAGCTGGGCTTCAACATGACGGCGTAAGCCCAAGCTAACGCTCGCCCCTCCAGGAGATTAGCCATGTAGCCAATACGGCTGTGGTCTGAGGGGAAATCCCCAGGAACGCGCAGGAACATCGACTCACATTGTAAAATAAACCCCCGTGCCCCACCGAGTTTCCCGTTGAAGCGAGCGGGGGTTGGGATCGGTGTGAGCCGGGTCAGCGTTCCCGAGCTAGGCTGGCCAGCCGTGGAAGCGGCTGAAGCTGAGCCGCCTTGATGAGCCGGGGGGAATGCCTACTGGGGGTCAAGACGGTCTAACCGGTGAGTAATTATAGTCAACTGGTTGAAGATTACCTGTTGTTGATGCACTATCATATCCACCCGAGCCTCGAGGGTGGAAAAACGGCGTGCGAGCCCGCTCTCTGCTGGGCCGCTCTGTTGGAGCCGTACTGACATAATTCTTGGCCCAGGAAACACGCACGCAGGCTCAGGTAGATTTGAAGGCTTTATTCAACCAGGAAAGTGTGTTTGGATGCATGTATGTGATATGGTAGTTGATTGTGGGTGGAAGATGAGAACAGGAACAGAGCAGCACGCCGTGCGGCCAGGCAACCCTATGGGAGAAACACAAACAGGGAGTGAGCTGGGCAAAACCACACGGGAAAGTGATGCTGAGTTATGCTTACTTGCAGGGAAAGTGGTGACTGACGTTGGCGAGGATTTCAGGCCTGGGAGACAGCGCCCTGCTGCACACAAGACGAGTGTGGAGCTGTGGGAGGTGAAGATGGCGAAGGTGAGGGTATCCGCCGCCAGGGAATCCACCTGTGCACAGGGGAAGGCTGAGAAAGCAGGTAAGTGATATGACAGCTTATGTGAAGCAGCGATGAGTGGCAGGACTGAAGAGATGATCCTGCTGAGGGATTGAGCGCGTTGTAGAACAGACGGCTCCAGACCGATGCTCAGGGCGAGGTGGAATAAATAGCTCTGCGCTAACGAGGCGCAGGTGTGCGCGCAGCTGAGGTGGATGCCTGAGAGCGGCGAGTGGTGACACTTATTAGTTGAATGAGAGGTCAATCAAATCTAAACCAATCAAAGCACTCCTTTGGCTTTCTGTTCACGGCTGTGTCTGTAGTGGAAGAAAGGAAATGCAGCTTTTTTTTTTCAGTGCGCACTAGGACGCAGAGACGTGACCGCCCGCGGTATCCCGGAGTGCAAGAGGTTAAATAAAGAGAATGAAAAAAATCTGTAAATAACCATTTTTGTCACATCTTACTCAGGCATATCTCAAAGTGCATAAAAACTCAATGTGCACTATTAGTAGCATTAACATTTGTTTCCCATTTGAAATAAAATATACTACATCCTGGTCATAACTGACCTTGGCCCATCACAAAGTGCCTTTAGCTGAATAAAAAGGAACTGTGAAACACTTCAGTGCACAAACCTCCACAAGAAAAGCTTGATAACATTAACAAGCATTGCACATCCACTATTGTGGTTTGTTTTGTTTTAAATCACAACGTGTGCAAGCAAGCAAAGTTTATTTGTATAGCACTTTTCACACATATATATCACAAAGTGCTTCACAGCAAGTTAAAGTTTACAAATACACAGAAATTAAAATCAATAGAAATAACATAAAATATTCATATTAATAGGAATAAAAAGAGAAAACAGTGAACAAATAAAAGCCATTCAATGAGAGCTAAAATCCTGTCAAAACAAATGAGTTTTTAACTCCTTCTTAAAGGAGTCAACAGACTCAAGGCAGCGCAAGGACAGGGGAAGTACATTTCAAAGCAGTGGTGCAACGGCCTGGGAAGACCAATCTCCATGGGTTTTGAATTTAGTCCGAGGGACTACCAGGAGTCTCTGGTCTGAGGATCTTAGTGATCGCGTCATGACATAAGGAATCAAGAAGGCTGAAATGTATGAAGGGGCTTGGCCATTAAGAGCTCTAAAAGTCAAAATTAAAATCTTAAAATAAAATCTAAAAGCAACTGGCAGCCAGTGAAGGGACAATAAAACTGAGGAAATGTGTTCCCTTTTCTTCGTCCTTGTTAAAAGCCGAGCTGCTGCAATTTGCACAGTCTGAAGGCGGGCAACAGCAGTTTTATTAAAACACATAAAAACAGCATTACAATAATCTAAGTGAGACGAGATAAAAGCATGAATGATCATTTCCAGTTCAGGTGTTGAGACCATAGGTTTAATTTTTGCTATATTCCTCACATGCAAAAAGCAATTTCTGACTTCTTGTCTACCATGGCAGTCCAGTGACATGGCATTGTCAACAACAACACCCAGGTTATGTAGACTGGGCTGGACAGAAGAGCTTAGGTGACCTAAGTGTTGCTTTATCAGAGGAATTTTACTGTCTGGAGTAGGTCAAATAGGTTCATTTTGTCTTCTTTTGTGGAGATTGTGTGGAAAGACGAGGCTGAGTTTATTACTCAAAATCAGTTTTTATTCACCACCACATTCTCCAACATCCAAAAGCAGAAAAGAGGGCGCATGCCCCCACAGCTGTACTTTTTATACCCCAGGACATCAAAGCAAACAGTCGCATTGTCTTTACATCCCAATTCACAATGCGCCCCCCTTCAGGTCTTCTGTCTCCCCCTGAAGTCCTGGTGGTCAGGAAATCCTTCGTGGCCGTCTCTCTACATACAAAAGGCCAGACTTCGTATCCTCCTGCTACCCCTAGGAGGTTCAGACCTTTTGTTCCTCTGAGACGTGCAGTAAATAATAAGCATACAGTAACAAGCATGTGAAGCATATGGAAACCGCATATGTGCCCACATGACCACCCCCAAACGTCTAAGATGGAACAACATCACCACAGATTGCATGTCATAATAAAATCACTATATATCAGTCCAAGCGCCGCTTAGGTCTCAACCTCCTCCCATATCTGCTGTAAGCAGGTTGTACCACTTCCACGGCGTCTTCCAGCTGTGGATCTGCTGCCTGGGGACGAGAACTGTTAGTCAACCTCTGTGGGTGTTCTGGGGAATGCTCTCTAGGGGGTCTGCCACGCTGAGGAGCCTTCGCCAACTGCACAACTTCGTCAGCTAACACAAAAGCGGGTTTGAGCCTGTTAATGCCAATCCTTTCCTTTCTGCCCCCCAAATCTAACAAAAAATGCTTATCCCCTGTTTCCAACACTCTATATGGTCCATCATAAGGTGGGCGCAAAGGCGGACAATGGGCATCATGTCTGACAAAAACAAACTCTGCATTTTTTAAAGCCTTAGGCACAAAAACATGCGGAAAACTGTGGTAAACGGGGCCCGGTAGCGTGCTCGGGCCCGTGCTATTCTGTAACCGCTGAACCGGGGAGCGCTCTGGCGCAGGATTATCTGGGAGAAATTCCCCGGGCAGCCGAAGTGGCTGTGCGAAAACTAGCTCAGCTGGGGTGGCTTCTAAATCCTCTTTAGGTGCAGAACGCAACCCCAATAAAACCCATGGTAGCTTGTCCACCCAATTTGTATCCGTAAGCGACGCTCTGAGGGCTGCCTTCAATGACCTGTGAAAACGTTCACACAACCCGTTAGCCTGCAGGTTGTACGCGGTCGTGCAGTGGATCGTTGCCCCCAGGCTGCGGGACATCGCTGACCAAAGTTCAGAAACAAATTGCGGGCCTCTGTCAGACGTAATGTCCGACGGGACTCCAAAACGCGCTACCCATGCAGTTAAAAACGCGTGCGCCACCTCCTCAGCTGTGGTTGATGCCAGCGGGACCACTTCTGGCCAGCGTGTGGTGCGGTCAACCATTGTCAGAAGATGTGTGCACCCTTGTGAGGGCGGGAGGGGGCCCACAAGGTCCACGTGGACATGATCAAACCTTTTAGCCGGGATGTGAAACGGCTCCAAGGGAGCTCTCGTGTGTCTATGAACCTTGGCCCGCTGGCAGGCTGTGCAGGCTGCCGCCCACTCTCTAACTTGTTTGCCCAGGCTTGGCCACACAAATTTCTCTCCTACCATTTTGACCGACGCGCGCACCCCCGGGTGCGCCAGAGAATGGATCGAGTCAAAAACGCGGCGGCGCCACGTGGCTGGAACCACCGGACGCGGCCGCCCAGTGGAGACATCCCAGATTGGGGGGGCATACTGTCTTGCAGCACCCTGCTCTCCAGCCTTAACCCTGTTGGTCCAGACTGGAGCGCGCGCACATCCACGCGCACTTCCGCGTCGCTAACCTGCTCCGCGGCCATGGCTGCAGGATCTACCTCCGCGTGGGTGGGAGCCCCCACGGCGCGCGAGAGGCAGTCCGCCACTACATTAAGTTTACCCACCACATGCTGGATATCGGTAGTAAACTCCGAAATCGCGGCCAGCTGTCTCTGCTGCCGGCCCGACCAAGGTTCTGAAATCTTGGCCATCGCAAAAGTCAGCGGCTTGTGGTCAACGAACACGGTGAAACAGTGTCCTTCCAGCCAGAACTGGAAGTGGCAAATGGCCAAGTGGAGAGCTAACAAGTCCCTGTCGAATGCGCTGTATTTTCGTTCGCTGTTGCGCAGGGTCTTACTGAAAAAGACGAGCGGTTGCCAGGCTCCAGCTACAAACTGTTCCACGACCGCCCCTATGGCCACATCTGACGCGTCCGTAGTGAGCGCCATGCGAGCCGCTGGGACTGGATGTGCTAACAACGCAGCGTTTGCCAGGGCTGTTTTGACTTCGGAAAATGCACGCTCTCACTCCGGAGACCATTCGATTTTATTTGTGGGTTTTTGTTTTTTTAGTGCCGCATACAATGGTTGCATGAGCTGCGCTGCGCGGGGGTGGAAACGGTTATAAAAATTTACCATTCCCAAAAACTCCTGTAACGTTTTGACCGTTTGTGGCTGGGGAAAATTTGTTACTGCGCGCACTTTGTCAGGCAGAGGGACCGCTCCCTCTGGGGAGACGCGATGGCCCAAAAAAATCAATCTGTGTCACCCCGAACTGACACTTCGCCGGGTTAATTATTAACTCGTGCTCTGCCAACCTCCCGAAAACTGCTGTGAGGTGGTTCTCGTGTTCGTCTTCGGACGCGCTGGCTACCAATACGTCGTTCAGGTAGACGAACACGAAAGGGAGATCGCGCAGAACCGCGTCCATCATGCGTTGGAACGTCTGCGCAGCGCCCTTAAGCCCAAAAAGCATGCGCAAAAACTCGAAAAGCCCGAAGGGAGTTATTACCACTGTTTTGGGTATATTCTCAGCGCGCACTGGGACCTGGTGGTAACCGCGTACCAAGTCTATTTTAGAAAAAACGCGCGCCCCCGCCAAATGAACTGAAAAATCTTGGATGTGCGGGATCGGGTAGCGGTCGTGCACTGTAGCGTTGTTCAGCCTGTGGAAATCATCACAAGGCCGCCACGAGCCATCAGCTTTAGGGACCATGTGAAGCGGTGAAGCCCATGGGCTCTTCGAACGCCTGATGATGCCCAACCTCTCCAGGTTGGCGAACTCCTCGCGCGCTATGGTCAGTTTAGCTGAATCCAAGCGCTGAGCTTTTGCGAAAACGGGCGGTCCGGTGGTAGTAATAAAATGTTCCACCCCGTGTTTAGCCACTGTCGCCGAAAATGTTGGGACCGTGAGTGCTGGGAACTGAGTGAGTAGTATATGGAACTTAACACCTGCAGCTGTGACGTTGGCTTGTGCTGTTGGCGGGGCCACTCGGGCTGTACAGGGAATAGAAGAAAAAGAGAGTGCATTAACCAAGCGTCTGTTGGCAAGATCGACCAACAAACTATGTGAGCACAAAAAATCAGCCCCTAACATGTTGAAATTGACTGCCGCTATGACGAAAGTCCATTCGAAAGTGCGGCCGTGTAGAGGCAGAAGCAGAGTCCTCTCACCGAAGGTCTTAATCGCCGAGCCGTTCGCTGCTGACACCCGGGGACCACTGGAAGGTGCCAGTCGGTCAGCGTAGGAAGGTGTGATGAAACTCAGCTGGGAGCCCGTGTCCACGAGGAAGTGCCTCCCCGAGTGCGCATCCCTCAAGTAGAGCAGCTTGTTCTCCTCTCAAAGGGCCGCAGCCGCTACCGACCCCCGGTCTTGGCGTTTCCCGAGCGCTTGAAGTGGCACGGTGGAATGCACTTGCGTGCCCTCTCTGCGAAACGGCGATGGTAGAAGCAAAGGATGTCCAACACAGAGCAGACGACATCCGGCCCTTGTCGGACTTTGCCGTGTCGGACTTTGCCGTGTCCTTTGCCGTGTCCGGCCCTTGCCGCTGCCGTCGTCGGTGAGTCTGGTGCTGCAGCCTCTGGCCCCCTGCTGTCTCTGGGCGTTGCGCTTGGCTCCACTGCCGCAGCCGCAGCCGCAGTCGCGCGTCATTTACTGGCGTCGACGAGTCGCTGCGCTTCCTGGCCCAGCTCGTGGTAGTCTCGTTGGGCCAGCAGTGGTGAACTGGCCAGGGTCACTCTCACCTCTGACGGTAGGGTTCTGAGGAAGAGGTGGGTGAAGATGAAGTTATCATCTTCGGAGTCCCTCAAACTCAACATCTTCCCCATCAGGTCTGCAGGTCTGTTGCCCTCAAATTCAGTCAGCGCCAGGAGCCTCTCTGCTCGCTCCTGCACCGAGGGGGTGAAGTGACGAATAAGTGCAGCCTTCAACTTGCTGTACTTGTCGGTGTCCGGCGGGTGGTTGATCAGGCTCTCCACTCGCTGGGCCGTGTGGTTGTCCAGCTTTGCAACCACATGGTAGAACTTTGTGGCGTCTACCGAAATCCTCCGGAGGTGGAACTGTGCCTCGACTGCGTTAAACCAGGAGCGCGGCTTGTTCGGCCAGAAGTCCGGCAGGTGGACTGTGGCTGCATTCGTTTGGCTGGCTCCTGGCGAGTCTGGCTCGGGAGATTCGTCTCCACTCATGATCCGTCGTAGGGTCACCAGTGTGGAGATTGTGTGGAAAGACGAGGCTGAGTTTATTACTCAAAATCAGTTTTTATTCACCACCACATTCTCCAACATCCAAAAGCAGAAAAGAAGGTGCATGCCCCCACAGCTGTACTTTTTATACCCCAGGACATCAAAGCAAACAGTCGCATTGTCTTTACATCCCAATTCATAATGCACACCCCTTCAGGTCTTCTGTTTCCCCCTGAAGTCCTGGTGGTCAGGAAATCCTTCGTGGCCGTCTCTCTGCATACAAAAGGCCAGACTTCGCATCCTCCTGCTACCCCTAGGAGGTTCAGACCTTTTGTTCCTCTGAGACGTGCAGTAAACAATAAGCATACAGTAACAAGCACGTGAAGCATATGGAAACCGCATATGTGCCCACACTTTAAATTATTTATCTTTTGTTCATATAAAAGACAAAAAATAAAATAGAAAGGAGATGTCTTTACCTTCTTAACATGTTTCGACTGTACACTGCAGCCTTTGTCAGAAGAGTCAGCTGATTGCTGCCAGGTGATATTTATCAGCTGATTTTTGTAGGCGGGGCCAGCTCAGCAGATCTGTCAGATCCACCGAGCCGGCCCCGCCAGGGGGCCAGAGACCATCTGACGGCGGGAGGCGGGGCCGGCTCGGTGGATCTGACAGATCTGCTGAGCTGGCCCCGCCTACGAAAATCAGCTGATAAATGTCACCTGGCAGCAATCAGCTGACTCTTCTGACGAAGGCTGCAGTGTACAGTCGAAACATGTTAAGAAGGTAAAGACATCTCCTTTCTATTTTATTTTTTGTCTTTTATATGAACAAAAGATAAATAATTTAAAGAAGACAAAATGAACCTATTTGACCTATTACGTGGAAGTTATGGACAAGATTGCATCAAAGACTTCCGCCAGCTGGAGAAATTGGAAAAAACATGAGCACGCTTCAGAAACCACCTGCGATTTAACCTCCGTTGCAGAGATGAGGACGTCACACCAGCAAGCCTCAATATAAGAAATCCAATTCCAACCAAAAACACAGAGAAAATTATCAATAAAGCACGGAAAGACCCGATCAAGGAACGGATAAGAATTACAGCAAACAAAGTGGACAAAATCAACAACCAAATCAAGGAGGAAATGGACACTTTCAAGAAACACTACCCGACTGACCAGGAAACGCAGGAGCAGATAAAAGCACAATTAAAACACGCACACGAACAGGAATTCATTATAACGAAAAACCGCCAATTGAAAAAACTAAAAAAACTCACAGTAAGGAAGAACGGACGAAGACAAACACACACGGAAACGAATGCTAAGTGGGTCAAAAACTTATCAAAACGCACACTCACGGACACTGAGAAAACAGTGCTGAGCAGAGGACTGAACTTTGCCGTTACACCAGCTAAAATACCTCATGAAGAATACATCCTGGCAACAGAACTGGCATGTGAAAAAATCCAGGACCAAGGAGAAAAAGTAGCACTCCGGAAAGCAGTCGCAGGAATCCCAAAAACGGCCAAATTACCACAAAGCAACGTCACAAAAGAAGAACAAAAAGCATTAAAATCACTCAAGACAGATAAAACAATCACAATCCTCCCATCAGACAAAGGCAGAATGACAGTAATATTGGACACGGAAACATATGAAAAACAGATGGAAACCATGTTGGCAGACAGTAGCACATATGAAATCATAAAAACAAATCCCACAGAAGAAAAGAAAAAAAAATGCTAAAATGTGGCACATATGTTGGGCTCACATTTTCCACAAAGGTATGACTGCATGTTTATTGGAGGCTTCACGTCTCGAAGGACAAAAGGCTTGAATCTGCAGAGGATGACGAAGAGGTGTGAGATTTGGCCTTTGTCTCGGAGAAGATGCCCCAGAGAGATTTCCGGTTCATCAATGAATAAGAGACAATGGTGAAAGTTCAAAGGGTTGCATTGTGGCTGGGATTAAGTACCATGGGACTGTATGTTTAATGAAGCACCATGTGACTTGAGTTCCGATGCTGGAAACATATAAAGAGGTGATGTGATATAGTTCTTTCTCTTCTTCCTGCTTTGAGAATGCTAGAGTATGTGTTCTGTCAATAAAGCTGAACCTGAGAAATAAAACTCAGCCTCATCATTGAATGCATCCTCTACACTGGTGACTCTACAACAAAGAATGAGCAGACAGAATTCTCCCGAGCGGGGCTCGGCGGAAGCCAGCCTGATGGCTGCCCCCACACTCCGGCTGCCCGACTTCTGGCAGCATAGTCCGCGCTCCTGGTTTAGCGCAGTCGAGGCACAGTTCAACCTCCGGAGAATCTCAAAGGACGACACAAAATTCTACCATGTGGTAGCAAAGCTGGACAGCCACACAGTCCAGAGGGTGGAAGATCTGGTCAATCATCCACCGGACAGCGACAAGTACAACGCATTGAAGGATGCGCTGATCAGCCATTTCACCCCTTCGGTACAACAGCGAGCAGAAGGGCTCCTAACGTTGACGGAGTCGGAGAACGACAGACCTGCGGACCTGATGGTGAAGATGCTGAGGCTGAAAGACTCCGAGGATGGCGAATTTATTTTCGCCCACCTTTTCCTCCGGACCCTGCCGCCAGCAGTGAGAGTAGCCCTGGCAGAGTCGCCCCGATTGGCCAGGCGAGACTACCATGGGCTGAGTAAGGAGGCGCAGCGGCTCGTCGATGCCCACAAGCGGAGCGCGGTTTCGGCGGCGGCAGCCAGCCCAGGAACAACGTCTGGAGACGGCTTGGAGCCAGTGGTTGCGGCGCCAGACGCACCGACGATGGCGGCGACGGGTACCAGGCGGCGCAGAGCGGATGACGGCCTGTGCTTCTACCATCGCCATTTTGCAGAGAGGGCACACAAGTGCGTCCCACCGTGCCACTTCAAGCATCCAGGAAACGCCAAGACCGAGGGTCGGTAGCAGCTACGACCCTCAGGGAGGAGAACAAGCTGCTTTACCTGACGGATGCACACTCGGGGAAACAATTCCTCGTGGACACGGGCTCCCAGCTGAGTTTCGTCACACCTACCTACGCGGAACGGCTGATGCCGTCTAAAGCTCCCTGGGTGTCGGTGTCAGCAGCGAACGGCTCAGTGATCAAGACGTTCGGTGAGAGGACTATGCTTCTGTCCTTACAGGGCCGTTCATTTGAGTGGACTTTTATTGTAGCAGCAGTCAGTTTCAACATGTTAGGGGCTGATTTTTTGTGCTCATATGGTTTATTGGTTGATCTTGCTAATAGACGTTTGGTTAATGCACTGTCTTTCCATTCTATTCCCTGCACAGCTCGGGTGGCCCCGCCGACTGCACATGCCAGCGTCACAGCTGCGGGTGGTAAGTTTCACGCACTGCTCCCTCAGTTCCCAGCACTCACAGTCCCCACGTTTTTGGCGACGGTCGCTAAACACGGGGTGGAGCATTTTATCACCACCACCGGGCCGCCCGTTTTTGCAAAAGCCCGGCGCTTGGACTCAGCTAAACTAGCCATTGCGCGCGAGGAATTCACCAACCTGGAAAAACTGGGCATTATTAGACGCTCTAAAAGCCCCTGGGCTTCGCCGCTACACATGGTCCCAAAAGCTGATGGCTCGTGGCGACCTTGCAGTGATTTCCGCAGGTTGAACAATGTTTCAGCACATGACCGCTACCCGATTCCGCACATTCAGGATTTCTCAGTTCATTTGGCGGGGGCGCGCATTTTTTCTAAAATAGATTTGGTGCGCGGTTACCATCAAGTCCCAGTGCGCGCTCAGGATATACCCAAAACAGCGGTTATAACTCCTTTCGGGCTTTTTGAGTTTTTGCGCATGCCGTTCGGTCTCAAAGGTGCCGCGCAGACTTTCCAACGCATGATGGATGCAGTTTTACGCGACCTCCCTTTTGTGTTCGTCTACTTGGATGACATTTTAGTAGCCAGCACGTCCGAAGGCGAACACGAAAGTCACCTCACAGCAGTTTTTCGGAGGCTGACAGAGCACGGATTAATAATTAACCCAGCGAAGTGCCAGTTTGGGGTAGCGCAAATTGATTTTTTGGGGCATCGCGTTTCGCCAGAAGGAGCGGTCCCTCTGCCTGATAAAGTACGCGCAATAACAGATTTTCCGCAACCTCAAACGGTCAAGGCGCTGCAGGAGTTTTTGGGAATGGTTAATTTTTACAACCGGTTCCTCCCAAGCGCAGCGCGGCTCATGCAACCATTATACACTGCGTTAAAAAAACAAAAGCCCACAAATAAGGTTGAATGGTCTCCGGAGCGGGAGCGCGCTTTCGCCCAGGTCAAATCAGCCCTGGCAAACGCAGTTTTGTTAGCACACCCAGTTCCAACGGCCCGCATGGCGCTCACCACTGACGCTTCCGATTTAGCAGTGGGGGCGGTCGTTGAACAGCTTGTGGCAGGGACCTGGCAACCTCTCGCGTTTTTCAGCAAAACCTTGCGCGATAGTGAGCGTAAATACAACGCGTTCGACAGGGAGCTTTTGGCCCTACACTTGGCCATCCGCCATTTCCAGCTCTGGCTGGAAGGGCGCCGTTTCACCGCGTTTGTGGATCACAAACCACTAACGTTTGCGATGGCCAAGATTTCAGAACCCTGGTCAGGCCGGCAGCAAAGGCAGCTAGCCGCGATATCGGAGTTTACCACTGATATTCAGCATGTCGCAGGTAAACACAATGTAGTGGCAGACTGTCTCTCTCGTGCGGTAGCAACGCCAGGCCCCGTGGGGGCAGACTCTGTAGCAGTGGCTGCGGACCAGGGCAGCGACGCGGAAGCGCGCGCAGCCCCGGTCCGTGTAGGTTTAGATTATGCAGCCATGGCCGCGGAGCAGGCTAATGATGCGGACGTGCCCGCGCTCCAGTCTGGACCAACAGGGTTAAGGCTGGAGCACAGGGTGCAGCAAATTGGTATGCCCCCCCTAATCTGTGATGTCTCCATGGGGCGGCCTCGCCCCGTGGTTCCAGCTGCATGGCGTCGCCACGTTTTTGACTTGGTCCATTGTCTGGCGCACCCGGGGGTGCGCGCATCGATTAAGATGGTGAGGGAGAAATTTGTTTGGCCCGGGTTGCGCAAACAGGTCAAGGAATGGGCAGCAGCCTGCATAGCGTGTCAGCGAGCCAAAATACACAAGCACACTAGAGCTCTGCTGGAGCCTTTTCACATCCCAGCTAAGTGTTTTGATCACGTGCATGTCGACTTGGTGGGCCCCCTTCCGTCGCCACAAGGGCACACACACACCTTTTGACGATGGTGGATCGCACCACGCGTTGGCCAGAAGCGGTTCCTCTGGCATCAACCACAGCGGAAGAAGTTGCGCGAGCATTTTTAACAGCGTGGGTTGCGCGTTTCGGAGTCCCGTCGGACATAACGTCCGACAGGGGTCCCCAATTTATTTCCGAACTATGGTCGTCGATGGCCCGCAGCTTAGGGGTGAAGATTCACCGCACTACCGCGTATAACCCCCAGGCTAATGGTTTATGCGAGCGCTTTCACAGGTCGTTGAAAGCAGCCCTCAGACCGTCACTTACGGATACAAATTGGGTGGACAAACTTCCATGGGTTTTATTGGAGTTGCGTTCTGCACCTAAGGAAGATTTGCAGGCTCCCCCGCTCAGCCATTGCAGAGTGACACAGGATCAAACACACTCCCTGGCCCGGTTCATCACAGTTTCCCACGCGTTTTTGTGCCAAAGGCTTTAAAAAATGCGGAGTTTGTTTTTGTTAGACATGATGCTCAGCGCCCAAGTTTGCGACCGTTTTATGACGGACCGTTCAGAGTGCTGGAAAACGGGGAGAAGCATTTTCTGCTAGATTTAGGGGGCAGAAAGGAGTTGATTTGCATAAACAGACTCAAACCCGCTTTTGTTCTGGCTGATGACCATGTGCAGCTGGCGAGGCCCCCCCGCCGTGGCAGGCCGCCAAGAAGACATTCTCCAGAACCTTCACAGAGATGTGCTAACAACTTTAATCCACAGAGGCAGAAAGACGCTGCAGAGGTAGCAAAGCCGGTTTACAGCAGATTCGGCAGAAGGTTAAGACCTAAGCATCTGGTGGATTGATTTGTAATATGTGGAGTGTTTTTTTGTTTTTGTTTTTTGTTGTTTTTTATGCCATGCATGTTTTGCCCTTTAATAGACTTTTTTTTTGGGGGGGGGGGGGGTTATGTGGCACATATGTTGGGCTCACATTTTCCACAAAGGTATGACTGCATGTTTATCGGAGGCTTCACGTCTCGAAGGACAAAAGGCTCGAATCTGCAGAGGATGATGAGGAGGTGTGAGATTTGGCCTTTGTCTCGGAGAAGATGCCCCAGAGAGATTTCCGGTTCATCAATGAATACGAAACAATGGTGAAAGTTCAAAGGGTTGCATTGTGGCTGGGATTAAGTACCATGTGACTGTATGTTTACTGAAGCACCATGTGACTTGAGTTCCGATGCTGGAAACATATAAAGAGGTGATGTGATATAGTTCTTTCTCTTCTTCCTGCTTTGAGAATGCTAGTGTATGTGTTCTGTCAATAAAGCTGAACCTGAGAAATAAAACTCAGCCTCATCATTGAACGCATCCTCTACAAAAAGCCCTTCTCAAACCTCTATTAGAAAGCAAAAAAATCACAAAGGACGCATATGATCACCTGATACCCACAGTCAGCATCACCCCCCGGATTTATGGAACTCCAAAAATACATAAAAAGGATATCCCACTGTGGCCAATAATAGACAGTATTGGATCAGTTACGTAAAATTTATCAAAAGCCCTGGTTGAAATCATCAAACCCCTCCTTGGACTATCAGATTTCCACTGCAAAAACTCAAAAGAGCTGGCACAAGAACTCAAAGATATGAAAATAGAATCAGACGAGATCCTCATTTTGTCACGACCTGAACGCTATCCTTCTCCGCGTTCAGGTTGTCCAGTGTTGCTCCTGCTCTGTACTAGTCCATGCCGGGTCTTACTAGGCCCATAGTTTGACAGCGCCCAGCTGATCTCCAGCTGTCTATTTCAGCTGCTCTGGGCCAGCTGTCTCCCATTGTCAATTATCTTCCCCACTTAAGCAAGCAGCCGAGAGTTACTCGTCGCTGCGACTTCGCTATGGAAAGACGTGCCCTGTGTTTCCACGACTGAAGCTCCTATGTCCAACTTCAGTTCACCGTTACCTCGGCGCTGCACCCTAAGTAAGTGCTGCGACCCGGCGTGTGTTTCCCCTCGCCGCCTCTCTAGCCTTTCTTTCTGGGTTGTACATTGTCCTTAGTTCTGTGCATATTTTAGCCCCACGTGGCTCTTTTCCTTTCTATTTGTTGTCTAGTGTTGTGCGTGTTATAGCCCCACGAGGCTCTTTACTTTGTATTTGTTCTTTGTGTGTTAATATTAATAAATTACGCAAACTCACTGGTCGCCCTCGCATCTCCTTTCTGGCTCGTGAGAGCCAGGCATGACAGTAGGTCGCAGCCAGACTGAGACGTCTGCGACCGTGAGTTTGCAGTGGGACTTGTCGTTTTTCCCTTCCTCTGGGTGCCGGCAAGCTAGTATCATGTCTCCCTCCAGGAGGCGTATGCAGCACCCAGGCCACGATCTCTCGGAGGCTCTGGACCTTGTGGACAGGACGCTGTTCACCACGGACCTCTACGATACTCCCAGCAAGATACGCTGGCGTCTGGAGCTCGCCGAGAACGCGATTAACAACTTCCCTCACTACTTCCATCTCCCCAAGGTTAAGGCGAGGAGGGCAGACATCTCTGTGGCCTGGGAGAGACTCCGTAGGCTGGAGGAGAACCCCGGCAGGAAGCCGAAGACAGGACACCATCGCCCCTCGCTTCGGAATCCTGCTCCTGCCGCCGATCCAGTCCAGGAGTTCGCCTCACCCAGGGGTAATCCCCAAGGTAGAGTGACGTCAACCGGGGTTCCCCCGGAGAAGATAAGGATGACAGCGATTCGCATTGCGGACCGAGTGGCAGCCGCTTGTTCCGCCGCCTTTCCCCCCGTAGCCATGAAGCACGTGATAGCGGCGGTCAGGCTGGTTGAGAAGAACCCTGAGCTGAATGATGATCCGGGATACGCTGACCTGTTGGCTTCGGTCTCCGTACAGGAGCGGCGTTTCCCCGACTTCACGTTCAGAAGACGTCGCTCCCAAATTCCCCGAACATCTCAGCGAGAGCCCCGTCCGGATCCCGCTCCAGGAAACCACATGAATTTTGCCTCCCAGCCTGCTGTTGCTCCCGTGTCTCGCCGAAGAAGCGAATCAGCTGCTCCCGCTACTGGGCCCGCTCTTCCCGCTGTCCCGTCAGCTCTGGGCCCCCGGTTCTCCTCAGCTGTTTCTTTCCCCTCTTCGTCATTCACTCCGGCTGCTGAGAACAGTGCAAATTCACCTCCAGGTGTTCCCGGTCCCGATCCGGTGCGGGAGGCGCCGCCTCGTCTGTCCGGGGGGTCCTCCGCTTCCATCCGGCTGGGAGAGGAAAGACTCAAGTCCCTTGCAACGGGTTCCACCGACCCTCCGGGAATCAGGCAAGTGTCTTTTCATTCTCCTCCCATAATGAGTGAATTGCCTTATTTGATTCCTGGGGGAGGAGTTCAGGGTTCACAGTCCCCTGAGCTCTCTCCTCCCACTGCAAAAGTAGAATATGAACCTGCGTCCTCTGTGTCTCTCTCCCCTGAGTGTGCCCCGGTGCCAGGTCTGCACCGCCGCTCGAGGAGGAGGCCTGCGGCCCTGGAAGGTTTCGCCCCAGCCCCGCAGCCACGTCATGGGCAGAGGAGAAGGTCGAACTGCCTGTTGGAGCCAGCGCCGACAATTAAGCATCCCCGGGTCTCCACGGAGGAATGGTTCGGCCCAGCAGAGCCCAGATTTCCTGCCTCCACGCCATGCGGGCTGTCGACGTGGTCTTCGGCGTTTGGAGGTTGTCTGACTATGGAAGCCATCATGTTGGCTGCGGAGCCATTCGCAGTTGAGTGGGAGCCGGAGGACGGAGTCCTGCACGCTGAACCCGGAGCATCGAAGTCCTGGATGGCGGTCCAGTTGGGGTCCACCGGGAGTGCTTCGCTGGTCCAATCGGGGCCTACCGGGAGTGCTGTTCCGGCCCAATCGAGGCCCACCGGGAGTGCTGTTCCGGCCCGATCGGGGCCCACCGGGAGTGCTGTTCCGGCCCGATCGGGGCCCACCGGGAGTTTTTCGCCGGCCTGATCGGGGTCCACCGGGGGTGCTGCGCCGGTCCGGGTAAGGGTCAGTGAGGGAGCTGGAAGACTGTGTTCGCCTGACGTCAGGCTGACTTTGTCCCTTGCCTCCATCATATCTCCTCCTGCCGCTGTTGGGGTTCCTCTCATCCGGGCCAGTTTCCCCCTGCCCATGTGTTCTTCAGATGTCAGGCTGACTTTGCCCCTTGCCTCCATCTCCTCTCCCCCTGCCACTGTTGGGGTTTCCCTCACCTGGGTCAGTTTCCTCCTGCCTTTTCCCTCAGGGAGGAAGCTGCACCAAGACTTCTCCCTCAGCTCTTGGTGGTCTGAGGTCACGGGACGACCGCCTGGGGAGCCGTCTGGCTGGTTCGGTGATCTGGGTTGGCCTCCAGAGAAACTGTGTCTCCTAGCCTGGGACTCTGGTAAGCCGCCCGAACTGGTATTGTGGTTCCTGGCCTGGTGGAGTTCGGGTCGCCCGCCGGACAAGCTGTCACCGCCTGCCCCGCTCCACCTGCTGACGTTCCTGAAGAATTGACTGACTGCTAGTTGCTTTGTGTTTGGTTGTCCTCCCTTATTTAATCCTATTCAGGACGTCAAAGAACTTTCTGCGCTAGAGTCCTTATTGTAGTGTCATTCCAACAAAGAATTTCCTTAGACTATTTTCTATGTCTTATAATCCCAGTATGTACTCTTATTCTAATTAGCCCTTTTAGTAGCATTTGCTTCACATTGCCTGGCCTCATTCAGAGTAGCCTTGTTTATCTGCATGTTTATCCTCCTCCAGACTGTTTGGTGACATCTGTTGCGCTAATTTATGATCAAGGAGTTGTTTCCTTTGTATTTATATGCCAATCGGTAGTTCCAGGCTCTATTTTCAGGGCTTATGCCCGGATTACCTTTTTTTTTTTTGTATATTATTCTGTCTTGGCCGGGGTTACATGTGTAAGTCTTCTTCAACCCTATGTTCACAGAGTTTTGTAGTTTTTTGGCCTTCGGGACATGAGTTTTGTCTTGTCCTCGCCCTAAGTTGTTGTGAGCTTTTTATGACTATGTTGCTTTATTTCTGCATCTTGATCTCCCCACCTCCTGTGGTTACCTGCATAGACCGTCTGGCCTCTGCAGAGGAGGGGGTGATGGTTTTTTTTTTTTTCCTGTTTGAAACTATTATTATGGTGTCAGATCCTATACTGTTACCTGGGGTTTTTTTCTTCTCTTCCTCCTTTTCCTTGTCCCTCACTTTCCTCCAGACCTGGCCCCCACCGCCCTCCCTGGTCTTCCCTCGGGGGGGGGGGGGGGGGGGGTTAAGCCTGCGCCAGGAGGCGCGGCTCAGGGGAGGAGTACTGTCATGACCTGAACGCTATCCTTCTCCGCGTTCAGGTTGTCCAGTGTCGCTTCTGCTCCGTGCTAGTCCATGCCGGGTCTTACTAGGCCCGTAGTTTGACAGCGCCCAGCGGATCTCCAGCTGTCTAGTTCAGCTGCTCTGGGCCAGCTGTCTCCCATTGTCAATTATCTTCCCCACTTAAGCAAGCAGCCGAGAGTTACTCGTCGCTGCGACCTCGCTATGGAAAGACGTGCCCTGTGTTTCCACGACTGAAGCTCCTATGTCCAACTTCAGTTCGCCGTTACCTCGGCGCTGCACCCTAAGTAAGTGCTGCGACCCGGCGCGTGTTTCCCCTCGCCGCCTCTCTAGCCTTTCTTTCTGGGTTGTACATTGTCCTTAGTTCTGTGCGTATTTTAGCCCCACGTGGCTCTTTTCCTTTCTATTTGTTGTCTAGTGTTGTGCGTGTTATAGCCCCACGAGGCTCTTTACTTTGTATTTGTTCTTTGTGTGTTAATATTAATAAATTACGCAAACTCACTGGTCACCCTCGCATCTCCTTTCTGGCTCGTGAGAGCCAGGCATGACACATTTCACATGACGTCATTTCATTATTCACAAAGACACCTGTTGATGTCACACTACATATAGTGCAAGAACGCCTCAACAATGACAGTACCCTAAAAAGACACACCAATCTTACAGTTCACGACATATCCAAATTATTAGTTTGTTGCAAAATCCACCTACTTTCAATTCAGAGGAAAAATTTACAGATAAAAGAAGGATTTGCAATGGGAGACCCACTATCTGCCATCATGAGCAGTTTTTTCATGGAGGATCTGGAAAACAAAGCCATTAACACAGCACCTACACAATGCAAACCCACCCTTTGGAAGAGATACGTGGATGACATTCTGGAAAAAATAAGGAAAGGACACACACAAGAACTCACTGACCATCTGAACAGCACGGACAGCACTGGGAACATAAAATTCACACACGAAGAGGAGGAAAATGGCACCATAGCCTTTCTGGACATGAAAATCCACCACAACGATGACGGCAGCATAAAAATCACAAGTCTACAGGAAACCAACCCACACAGATTAATACCTACTATTGACATCGGAACACCCCACAGCACACAAGCTATCAGTCATCAGGACGTTATATAAACAAGCCACCATCATCACAGACCAAGAAGACAGACAGGAGGAGGAAAACCACATAAAACATGCTCTTATATGCTGCCAATATCCAGTATGGGCCATAAACAAAGGGAAACAACAAGTCAATAACAAAGAAAATAAACAGGAAATAAGACACAGAACAAAAGCCGAAATCAAAAACAAGGACACCATAACTATACCATACATACGAGGGATCACGGAACCAATTCAAAGGATCATGAAAAAATACAAAATAAACGCAGCAGTCAAACCACACAAAAAATTAAGAGTTATTAGTACACCCTAAGGACAGAATAGAACCGGAGTGGTGGCTCAGTTGGTAGAGCATCCGCCCCACACCTGGGAGGCAGGGGTTCAAATCCCGGCCGGGTCATACCAAAGACCATATAAAAATGGTACTTTCTGCCTTCTAGCGTGGTGCTCCGCATAATGGAACGGGGAAAGTAAAGTTATGCACAGAGCTACCAGTGGACTGACCCCCCACTGTAGCTTTCACTACTTACAGTAGCTGTGTGGCCTAGGGTCAGAGAAACGGAGATGGGCGCCGCCCTATGCGCCTTCATGGCGTGAAAGGAATTAACTAACTAACTAAGGACAGAATAGAACAAGACAAAAAATGCAATGTAATATATGAAATATCATGCAGATCATGCAATAAAACCTACATTGGAGAAACTGGAAGACCATTCACCACAAGAAAAAAAAGAACACCAGATGGAATGTGAGAAGGAAACACAAGGACGACTCACAAGATCACAAAAAGAAAAGGCAGAACAAGAAACATTAAAATCAGCAATATCAGATCACTGCAAAAGAAATAATCACATCATGGACTGGGACAACACAAAGATTATTGGATCGGAGAGCAACAGACACAAACGCTGGATCAAAGGAGGCCATAGAGATCAGGAAGCGGGGAAAAGACACCATGAACCGAGATGAGGGGTCTTTATGCTTTCCCACACCTGGGACCACATTCTCCAGAGACCATCTGACGGCGGGAGGCGGGGCCGGCTCGCTGGATCTGACAGATCTGCTGAGCTGTCCCCGCCTACGAAAATCAGCTGATAAATGTCACCTGGCAGCAATCAGCTGACTCTTCTGACAAAGGCTGCAGTGTACAGTCGAAACATGTTAAGAAGGTAAAGACATCTCCTTTCTATTTTATTTTTTGTCTTTTATATGAACAAAAGATAAATACTGTCTGGAGTGATGATCAGTGTTTTTATCTTGTTAAGATTTAATTGTAGGAAGTTATTGTTTAACCATTTGTTAATGGCAGACAGGCAAGAGATTAAGTTTGATAAAATGTTGTACTGCGGCAGCACAGCAACTCACCCTTGGCCGGGGGATCCTGGGTTCGATCCCAGCACCTGACCAACAGTGATCTGTGTGGAGTTTGCATGTTCTCCCCGTGTCTGCATGGGTTTACTCCGGGATTTCTCCGGTTTCCTCCCACATGCCAAAAACATGCAAGTTAGGTTAATTGGCATCAAACTGGGGATTCTAAATTGTCCTTAGGTATGACTGTGAGAGTGAATGGTTGTCTGTCTCTCTGTGTTGGCCCTGGGATGGACTGGCAATCTGTCCAGGGTGTACCCTGCCTCTCGCCCAAAGATGCTGGGTTAGGCTCTAGCCCCCCTGCGACCCATAAAGGATTAAGCAGAAGAAGATGGATGGAAAATGTTCAGCACATTTTCTTTAAAAGAGCAGTAAAGCTGAATGTCGTCTGCGTAAAAATGGTAAGAGACACCCTTAAACTGACTGATAATCTGGCCAAGTGGGGTTAAATACAATAAAAACAAAGTAGAGCCCAGAACTGAGCCTCGAGGAACCCCACAGGAAAGTCCTTTAACCTCTGACATCTTCTCGTTGAACAAAACACAAATCCCTCTGTCAGTTAAATAAGATGAGAACCATTCCAGAACTAATCCTGAAAAACCAAACGTGTCCTTAATCCTATTTATCAATATATTGTGGTCCACCCTGTCAAAAGCAGCGGTGAGATCCAACAACACCAGGTC
Organism: Pholidichthys leucotaenia; assembly: GCA_020510985.1. NCBI lineage: Eukaryota > Metazoa > Chordata > Actinopteri > Cichliformes > Pholidichthyidae > Pholidichthys > Pholidichthys leucotaenia. Next base: position 46,050,624 of record CM035845.1, on the reverse strand, counting down.
TGAGTACTGACCAGAATCTGCTGCCATCATGATGTCACTGGAGACTTTAATTAGCGCTGTCTCGGCGGAGTGCATTTTACGGAAACCAGACTGGAAGGAATCTAAGATTTTATTTGTCTCTATGAATGTAGTTAATTGCTCGGCAACTACTTTCTCAAGTATTTTGGATAGGAAGGGAAGCTTTGAAATGGGCCTGTAATTGTTCAGTTCTGTAGGGTCTAAGTTTTGTTTCTTTAATTTGGGTTCAACCATTGCTTGTTTAAAAGAACTGGGACCAGTTCTGATAAAAGTGACCAATTTATGATTTCGACAATTAAAGGCCCGATAGAGTTAACCTCTTGCGCTCCGTTGTACCGCGGACGGGCAAGTCTCTGCGTCCTAGAGCGCACAAGGGCGCTCTCGTGCGCTCTAGGACGCATGATGGAGATTGTGATGTAGGTGGTGTATGGCGTCCAAGCGCGCACTGAAAATAAAAGCTGCAGACACAGCCGCGAACAGATTAGTTCATCTGATTGACCTCTCATTTGACTAATAAGAGCCTTGAATTGGGTTTCTGAAACCTTGAAGAACCAATGACTGAAAACCTAGCCAGAAGGACCCGCCTCCCAACGCTGTGAATGCAGTGAGCCAATTGAAGCAGAGAAGTTTGCGAGCTGTTTTTTTTAAGGCTGGGTGAAGACTGACTGCTGCAGCGGATCAAAAAAGGACCCGCAGGAAGAACCCCACAGACCCAGCAGCACGGAGACCATCCACAAATGCAACCTGTGTGACAGGGAGTGCCATTCGCGCATCGGCATGTTCGGCCACAGGCGGTGCTTATTTTGTTTTGGTTCCAGCAGAGTAGACGTTATGATTTCTTCCATGGTCATAGACCGACAGAGGCTGACAACGAAGGCTGAGTGACACACACGCCTTCGCCAGTCTTTTTTTAATTACTACTGTTATTTGTTTTGAAAAATCGTTCGCCAAAAACCGCAATCATGGAAGCACAAAACCGCAATAATGGAATTATGTTTTGATCGGGTCGCGAGACCAGAACCACGAGCGGACCAGCGTTGCGTTCGTCTGACAGTGAGGAAGGGAAGTTCGCCATGACACTGCTATGAAGAGGTAAGGTGTTATAAGCTAAATTATTATTTATCCCTGAAAATTGTAATCCAAAATGACTTTTGACCGATCGGTAAATTACAACTGTGCGGCGCACGAAGTCTGAAGTTCGTGCGCCGCGGTACAAGGGGTTGTTCGCCGCGTCCAGACCGTGAACGCCGCCCCCCCCACCCCCGCTATTCTTCTGTAGCGAGGGGGGGGGGAGCCGCGGTGACTGCGCTGCTGTCCCACATCGCCACATGAGGCTAATCCGTTGTGTAGCGATGGCCGATGTCCATCCTCTGTAGCGAGGGGGGGGGGGACAACCCCCCCCCACACACACACACACAGACAGCCCTGAGTGTGACCTTTCATTAGAGTCCAAAATGAAGCTTCTACATTGAAGCATTCAAAAGTTACAAAATTTGGACCTCAGCTGGATAACACTTGGTTCTACATTTCCGTTGCATTTTCCAGCCCGGATCTGAAGCTGTGTGTTATTTGCAAGCATTTGTATCCAAAAAAAACACCCAGGCCAAATTTATTTTCTTCAAGTTCACTATGTTTAGATGACTGTAACCCAGTGGCCGGAGCACTTAGAGAGATTATGACTGTTTTGCCAAAAAATTCAAAGTGTTTTCTTTTAAATGAGACCAACCCCATGAAGATGCTGCAAAGGGTTGAAGAAGAGCTTTTGATTTAATTTGGGCACGTTAATTTTTGGCGTTTTTAGGGAAATTGACCGGAGTGCAAGGGGTTAAATATTTTGAAAAGCAGTGACATTGGGAGGATATCTACGGGGCTTGAAGAGGGCTTCACAGAGGCCAGAAGACCATTTATGACCACGTCCTGATTCAGGCCAAGGTCCTACGTGTGAGTAGGAACCTCTTTTAATAACTACACATTCCATTACACACACATATCAGTCAACCAAAAATTTCTAGTAGAGTTAAGGCTGCGAAAAGCACCCACTTAAAAACTTGAGAAATTACTTCAGTCTTGAAGGTTTGAGGTTTTTCTCCAAAATTTATAACAATTTTCTGATAAGTTTTCTACTTTTCTCTGTAAATTTATGTAAATTTGAAACCTTTTGCATTAAATTTGTAGTTTCCTCTTGTAAAATTGACCTTCCTTGAGACTTTATTATAAATGTGTGGATTTTTTGACAAATTTTTGTTTATTTTTTTCAATAAAATTAGTTTTTTTAAATAAATTTGAAACAGATTGTGGTAAAATTTTGACTTTTTTTCCCTTATACAATTTACTCTTTTCACCATAAGTTTGCAGAGCCAGAACAGAACAATAATTTAACTCTGATTTCAAAGAAAAACTATTAAGATTATATTCAATGAAATAAATTAACTTAAATGACCAAAGATGCAGTTATTTCTGTTAAAATATTTCTACAGTGGTGTGAACAAGTGTTTGCCCCTTCCCGATTTCTCATTTTTTTTGAATGTTTGTCAAACTTAAATGTTTCAGATCATCAAATTTAAATATTAGACAAAGATAACAAAAGTAAACACAAAACACAAAATGCATTTTTTAAATGAAGGTATTTATTATGAAGGGAAAAAAATCCAAACCCACATGGCCCTGTGTGAAAAAGTGATTGCCCCTTAAACCTAAACTGTTTGGGCCACCCTTACCAGAAACAACTGATATCAAGCGTTTGTGATAACTGCCAATGAGAATGGTCTCCAACGACACAGTCCATCCATTCCAGACTGTCTTTCAGTGAATTGTTGCCACACAGTCCAAAAAATATCCGCTGTCCTTCCTCACCAAGGCAGTGGACCAGCAGGCTCCTTTGTCTTCCTCGTCGACACCACTCAGGCCGGTTGCAGCCACATACACGTCGAACATCTCCATTCAGTGGGCCCACAGTATAACCCATGTTTGACCTTGTCGCCAAAGGTTATGTTCGAATAACATGAGACTGGAGCCTATCTCAACTGAACACTGACCTCTGTTTATTCACAATAACAATCCAATATATACTCCAGCCATAACCCGCCTGACGTCATACCCTGACGTCATACCCCCAACCCCCTTTGGCCAGGCTACGGCAAGCCCCAGGAATCAAATCCCACACACAACACTGTGTGCCTCCTTTTTTTTTTTTTTTTTACCTTAAATGTCATTAAAATGTCATCAAAACCTGAACCCTTGTCATATGTGTGGGAAACAATGCTCTATTTGTTTCTGTTTAGAAGTTAAACCTGACTCCAATCTGTCTCTTACCTACCTGCCTAAAATAAATAAATAAACTAGAAAAGCACTCATAGAGCGCATACCTCCACCAAGGCTCCTTCCGTTTATCATGGATCACCTCCAAAATGTAATGGGTTTGTGTGTAGGCCTAGACCCACTTGTGGTGAAAATGGCATCAAAGTCTGTCCATCAGTTTTGGAGTACTGTTGCTAACACACTGTGAGAAGATAAGAGCCTTGGCTGAGGTATGCATTTTCAGATCATCACCAAAATATAATGGGTTCCTCTCTAGCCCAAGAACCAGAATCAGAATCAGAATCAGATTTATTGCCATTGTTCATGTAGTACACAAACTAGGAATTTGTCTCGGTGCAATGCTGCAACATTAAACATGATAAAAATAAAAGATAGAAATAAAGAACTATACATGCAATAAAATGTAGAATATGAATAAGTAATACTAGACAAAGCAATTTTTAGATATATTAGCGAGCAGCAGATATTGTGGAGTACCCCATAGTGCAGTCGGTAATGCAAAAAGAAAACAGTGATATTGACATGAGTCTGGTTGAGCTGGACTCCGCCTCTGGTGAAATTTTCACCACCTCTGGTGAAAATTTCATCCAAATCCATCCAGTAGTTTTTATGTAATCCTGCTGCACAAATACAAACAAAGCCCTTGGTGGAGGTATGCACTCTCAGATCATCACCAAAATGTAATCATCTGTTCCCCATGCCATTAGATAGATGTACTTTATTGATCCCAAACTGGGAAATTACAGCACTTTACACACCTTTCCTGAAAATTTAATCAAAATCTGTCCATAACTTTTTGAGTTATGTTGGTAACAGACAGACAGACAGACAGACAGACAGACAGACAGACAGACAAACCTGGGTAAAAACATTACTTCCTTGGCAGAGGTAATAAAATCTAGGGAGACTTCTGTGGACATATGTAGGACAAGAGGACATTGATCATATTGTTAATAATACTAGGTTGTGGGTGGAGGCTGTGTGGCAGGTGGTGGGCTATGACCATCTCCCAGGCATCCACAAGATGAACATTCAGTCCTTCAAAAACAGCTCTGAGCACTTTGTCACGCTGCAGAGAGTACCAGTCACTGTTGGTCAGTGTTTCATAGAGTGTCAGTTTTTTGGGGTTTGCAGTCCGGATGATGACCACTGTACCCGGAGCCCTGGACAGAAGCCGCACCACCGCTCTACGGATGCTCTGCAGCCGCCGAATGTAAACTTCAATGGGGAAAGTGCTGAAATGTGACCAAACGCCAATAACTACAACTGTGTTAGGGCCTCCCTTTAAACGGTCCATCTCATTGGCAACATACTGCAGCTCACTGGTTGGAACATTCTTAAAGCGAATGGGAGGACCATGGCAACGGTACATCACCAATATATCATTTGCATTGTCCAGGGCCATGAAAGGTCCAACTTGTCTGTTACTGTGCAGGTTAAACTCTTTGAGACCTAAAAGCATGGATGAAAGGAAAATATTTAGCTTCATGACAAAGAATTACTCCAGATAGCCCAGTGGAGCAGCTGCTGTACCTGGTAGTACTTTTGTGAGGTGTTCAAACCATTGACGGATGGTAGAATCTCCATACATGTGGACCATCTTCCCTTTCAGACATTGACTGATGGCTGAGGGTGTGTAAAACTGCTGAACTATGGTGCCACTGAGGGCTCGCCAAGCACCCCAGTAGTAATATCCAGAAGGTCCAGAATTAACAATGGTGCTGTTAATCGGTGCTTGACCTGAGAACAAGGTTTGATTGTTTTCTTTAATTGTTAAAATTTCCTGACTATCTGTACTAATCATATGAATATTATATGATACTTATGTGCTCATTTCCTAAAATTAATGTACAGTTGATAATACTTTTGTTAGGATTTATACAATTTGTGGTACCATGCTATACCTTTCTTTGTTGGCAACACAATAATGCTGGCAGGCTGTGAAGCGGTAATGCTGACTTTCATGTTGACGCCACTGAGGAAAATCATATGAGACAATATTGCTTAATATTGTGATGCAAACATTTTACACTGGTTTGAGTGTCTATAATACCTATACATTTAAGGTGAATTTTTATTATTATTTTTTTAATGCATAGTTATACTCACTTTTGAAAGAGCTTCTCCTCATTGGCCGTGACGTTTTGTTTGAAACCCCCCATGCTGTGCTCGACCCGGTCATAACAGCTCAGCTTCCTTGGTTTGTGGCAGAACCACGGCTCACCTGTATAAAGGTCAGTGAAGTTGCACACTTCCTGCTGGGTCGGACGCAAACACATGTTACAAGTGGCTGTTTCGCTGACCAGGCCTGAGTGGAAAAGGCTATTAAAGTAAATTCTGTCAGGCTGTTCGCTGTTAAGCTTGTGTAGCACCTTGACTGCCTCACTGGGGTGAACCACAGTCACCTGAAAAGACAAAGAAGCTGAGCTCTGTGGCTTGTCTTACAGGAAACTGTGGAATGAACATGACCTTTGAACAACATGTGACATCTTAGAAAATGGTAGTGCCTCGACCAAGTATAAGGACTTGTACTTAGAGTGGTGTGAAAAAGTGCTTGCCCCCTTCCTGATTTCTCATTTTTTTGTATGTTTGTCACACTTAAATGTTTCAGATCAAACAAATTTAAATATTAGACAAAGATAACATAAGTAAACACAAAATGCAGTTTTTAAAAGAAGGTGTTTATTATAAAGGTAAAAAAAAAAAAATCTAAATCTACATGGCCCCGTGTGAAAAGTTATTTCCCCCCTCTGTTAAAACATAAATTAACTGTGGTTTATCACATCTTTGGAAAGCTGAGTTCAATTTCTCTAGCCACACCCAGGCCTGATTACTGCCACACCTGCTCTTAATCAAGAAATCACTTAAAAAGGACCTGCCTGTGGTCTATATTAACCATATATTCCATAACCTACATATGTTGAAGCATGTGGAAATGTCTGGTGATTACATATGTAAAGAACTTCACACCTCTGAAAGGACAAAGGACTCTCACCCGTCGAGTGAAGAACAAAGACGTTCCCGGATGCGGCGGAGGAGACCGGAGGAGCCACCCTCACCCCCCAAGGCGAGGAGAGGAAATGCCAAGACAATGGGGGGATTAAGATAATGAGGGATGTCAGCCTTTGTTATGCATGTCTTTTGTTGTGTGCATGTATATAATCAGTGAGTTGGAGAGATTCTGTCTCTTTTTCCCTTCTGCCACTCTCTGCACCAGATGAGACTTGTTAGAAGAGCTGAATATTAAAACTTTGCTTATAAACCAAATCGCCTCTTCATTGCCAAGCTCCTCTACACTGGTGACCCCGACGTGATCGACTCATCCGCGGCGACCCAGGCAGACGCCAGACGCCACGCAGACGAGGGAGCAGATGGACAGCTGTTCCCCCTGGCAGAAGAGGTTGAGAGGGCTCAACCGAGCACCAGCACCGCCGTGAGAGCCGAGGCAAGGCACTCTCACCCGGCGGGCACAGCAGTGATGGTGTGCACGAACGCTGTCGCTGTCAAGGTGCCAGACTTCTGGCAAGAGGACCCCGCCTCTTGGTTTCAGCAGGCCGAAGCCCAATTTACACTGGCGGGCATCACGGCTGACGATACTACATTTTATCATATCGTCTCCAAACTTGACTCCGCCACTTCGAAGTGTGTGCGGAGCATGTTCCGGCGACTGCCGGCCTGGGACAAATATGAGACGCTCAAAGCGACCATCGTGGCGAACTACGTCCCATCAGCGGAAGAGAGAGCCGAGAAGATCCTGGCGGTCTACGGCCACAGAGGGTGCAAACCGAAGGCCCTCATGGAGGATTTGCTGCAGCTCAAGGAAGAGGACAATGACAACTTCCTCTTCCAGTTTGTATTCCTCAGCACGCTGCCGCCACACATGAGAGGGACACTTGCCAGCATGAAGCGCAACACCCACCAAGACTTCCGCACACTGGCCAGCGAAGCTCATCGGCTCGTCAAGGCCTGCAGGGAGCTGACACCCATAGCAGCATCCGCAGACCTCAAAGCCGACGCCCCGAGCCACGAGGAGCCACAAACCACAGAGCAGACCCAGCCCACGGTGACAGCGACGTGGCCAAAACGTAACAGACAGAGCGACGTCTGTTAGTATCACCACCGCTTCGCCGAGAAGGCTCACAAATGTGTTCACCCCTGCAAATTTAAACGCCAAAGCCGAGAGCCGTTAACGGCAGCGGCTCTCGGCGAGAAAAACAAGCTGTTGTACGTGACGGATGGACACTCAGGCAAGCAGTTCCTCATCGACACAGGAGCCCAGCTGAGTTTCGTCATGCCCTCCCACGCAGATCGAGCCACGGGCACCCGGGGCAACGGAGCCGTGGCAGCCAACGGCTCTAACATCGACACGTTCGGCGAAAAGAGCCTGCACCTCCTCATCCACGGCCGCAGCTACAGATGGACATTTGTTGTAGCGGCGGTGAGTTTTAACTTATTAGGCGCAGATTTTTTGTGTGCACATGGGTTATTAGTGGATCTAGCAAATAGGCGCCTGGTTAATGCACTGTCCTTTGCTTCTATTCCATGCTCAGCCCGAGTTTCTCCACCACCTGTGCAGGCTAGCGTCACCACGGCAGGAGGTAAGTTTGAGCAACTCCTCACCCAATTTCCAGCACTCACAATCCCCAAATTCTCAGCCACTGTGGCTAAACACGGGGTTGAACACTTCATTCCCACAACGGGACCTCCCGTTTTTGCCAAAGCGCGCCGCTTAGACGCGGCCCAGCTCAACATAGCACGGGACAAGTTTACAACTCTTGAAAAATTGGGCATTGTTAGACGCTCGAAGAGTCCCTGGGCCTCACCACTTCACATGGTTCCGAAATCCGACGGTTCTTGGAGACCGTGCGGAGATTACCGCAGATTAAACAACGCTACAGCGCATGACCGTTACCTAATCCCTCACATTCAAGATTTTTCACTACATCTAGCGGGTGCGCGCATTTTTTCAAAAATAGACTTAGTCCGCGGTTATCACCAGGTCCCAGTCCGAGCAAGGTTCCAAGGTTGTCATAGCCAGGAGCGACACTGGGGTTAAGCTCCCAGTGCTCATAAAATGCTCCTTATGGCGTGCGTCTCGAAAAGTCTCTGACAACTAAGTCCAACTCCTAGCCTGCCCGTGTGGTTTAGTCTCTAAGCCCGGCGGAACTGCTTTTACTAATAGGAGAAGGGGCGAGGGCGGATCTCTGGCGCCTTAAAACCAGATGCTTCGGGTAGATGGTGGCTCGTCAACCTGGGAAGGTAGCCCATCTAGGGGAAGGTAAACCCTGATTTCAAACCTCTGCTGCCCTGCGGCATACCCGGTCACGGGAAAGGCTTCGGGAGTCAACCCTGAGGAAAAATCCGGAGTCGGAGCCCCTAAGGCAGTTCTATGTTGTGCTCAACATCGTTCTGGCAGCTCCTGCAACGGCGCTGGTGCCAAACTGTAGCAGCCCTGCTGTTCCTTTGGATTCATCAGTGACGTGGAGAGGGGGGACATGCTGCATGGGCAACATCTTGTCCTCCATATCTTCCTGCCCAGGCTTGAATCCTACCAACGCCCAACGCTGGAAGGTAGAACACCGGATCACTGGAGAGGACACTCCAGCTTCGCCTTTGGCGTAGACAAAACACGGGGAATGACAGTTACCGGTTATAAGCCACTGCTCAATTGGCGTAGAGCGTGGCGCCAGGGGTTGTTCCCAACGGTGGGAGGGATCATCAGATCTCACTGGACAGCTACCGCCCGCCTCAAGCTGGGCAGCCCCCAGCCAATAAGGTGTTGTCCCGCCACAGCTTGCTTTCCTCATTGGGTGCATGGGGATAAGGAGAAATCCAAACAGCAGGCTGAGAACCTTCGCACCAGGCAAGACAATAAAACAAAAGAGACCAACTCTAAAACTGGGAACTTGGAACGTCCGCAGTATGATGACAGGACTCGCTGCTAACCTAAAGGACATCAACGACACCAGGAAGACTGCCATCATCAATAATGAGCTGAAGAGACTGGGAGTGGATATCGCCACTCTCCAGGAAACACGGTTAGCTGATGCAGGCACACTGAGAGAGAAGGACTACACGTTCTACTGGCAGGGAAAGGGCAGTGACGAACACAGGGAACATGGAGTGGGCTTCGCAGTGAAGAACACTTTGCTGAAGATGGTGGAACCGGGCAGCACTGGCTCTGCATGACTCCTCACCCTCCGCCTGAACACCACTGAAGGCCCAGTCACCCTCGTCAGTGTGTATGCCCCAACACAGACAGCCACACCAGAAGCAAAAGACGAGTTCTACGAGAATCTCGCAACAACTGTCAGGATCATCCCCAACTCTGAACAACTCATTCTCCTTGGAGACTTCAATGCCAGAGTGGGTGCTGACCACGACTCCTGGCCCTCCTGTCTTGGACCTTTTGGCGTGGGCAGAATGAACGACAACGGACAGCGGCTGCTCGAGTTCTGCACATATCACGATCTGTGCATCACAAACTCGTTCTTCAAGACCAAGCCCCAACACAAGGTTTCCTGGCAACATCTGCGCTCAAAGCACTGGCACCAGCTAGACTTGATCCTGACCAGGCGCACCTCACTGAAGAACGTGCTAATCACCCGTTCGTTCCAGAGTGCAGATTGTGACACAGACCATTCATTGGTGTGTTGCAAGGTCAAGCTGCAGCTGAAGAAATTCCATCGTGCTAGACAACCTGGAAAGGCACGGATTGACACCAGCAAGATGGCCCAACCAGAACTTGTTGAGCAGTTTGCCTCCACCTTTGAGAAGGAACTTGGTGTACCACAAGGAGGAGAATCTGCAGAGCAGAAGTGGAAAGAGCTGCGAAACACCATCTACCGCACATCCTTGGCTACCTTTGGGAGGAAGACCTCGAAGTCACAGGACTGGTTTGATGCCAAGTTGACCGAGATGACCCCCGTCATTGAAGCCAAGCGCTCAGCACTTGCTGAGTACAAGAAGTACCCAAACGAGAAGAATCTCCAGATTCTCAGGGCTGCGAGAAGCAAAGTTCAGCAGACTGCTCGGCGCTGTGCCAACGAGTACTGGACTCAGCTCAGCCAAGACATTCAAACCGCTGCCATAACAGGGAACATCCGTGGTATGTACGATGGCATCAAGAAAGCACTTGGTCCGGCTCAGAGCAAGACGGCCCCCCTCAAATCTTCCACTGGGGAGATGATCACAGAGAAGAACAAGCAGATGGAGAGATGGGTGGAACACTACTCCGACCTCTACTCTAGACAGAACACCGTGACACCGTCAGCCCTTGATGCCATCGACTGCCTGCCATCCATGGACGAACTTGTCGCTGAGCCAACCATCGACGAACTCAGTAAGGCCATTGATAGCTTGGCCGCTAGCAAGGCACCCGGCAATGACGGCATACCCCCTGACCTGATCAAGCAATGCAAGACCGCCCTAATGCTGCCATTGCATGACGTCCTCTGCCAGTGCTGGAAGGAAGGTGCCGTACCACAGGACATGAGGGACGCCAAGATCATCACCCTCTACAAAAACAAAGGGGAGACAAGCGACTGCAACAACTACAGGGGCATTTCCCTCCTCAGCGTTGTTGGCAAAGTCTACGCACGAGTTGTTCTCGTTTGTCTACAGAAGCTTGCCGAACGTGTCTACCCCGAGTCTCAGTGTGGCTTCCGCGCTGAGCGATCGACGGTAGACATGATATTCTCCATCCGCCAACTCCAGGAGAAATGCAGAGAACAGAACATGCCTCTGTACGTCGCCTTCATCGACCTCACCAAAGCGTTCGATCTGGTCAGCAGAGAGGGCCTTTTCAAGATCCTGTCAAAGATAGGATGCCCACCAAAGTTGCAAAGCCTCATCGAATCGTTTCACACCAACATGCAGGGGATAGTGCAGCACGATGGCAACGTCTCAGAGCCATTCAACATACGCAGCGGACTGAAACAGGGCTGTGTACTTGCGCCAACCCTCTTTGGGATTTTCTTTGCTATGCTCCTGAGGCATGCCTTCAGCACAGCAACAGAGGGAATCTACCTGCACACAAGATCTGACGGCAGGCTTTTCAACCTCGCCCGCCTGAAAGCCAGAACCAAAGTACGCGAGGCTCTAATCAGAGACATGCTGTTCGCAGACGACGCTGCAGTTGCAACCCACACACAGCAGGAGCTTCAGACCCTGATGGACCGCTTCTCCCAGGCATGCAAGGATTTCTGGCTTACCATCAGCCTGAAGAAGACTAATGTCTTGGCGCAAGGCACGGAAGCACCACCAACCATCACCATTGATGACTACAAGCTGGAGGTCGTGAATCAGTTCACGTACCTGGGGTCCACGATCAGCAACAACCTCTCCCTTGATACAGAGATCAACAAGAGGATTGGAAAATCAGCCTTCACACTCGCTCGCCTCACCACACGAGTGTGGGAGAATCCCAAACTCTCTGTCAAGATGAAGATGGCAGTGTACAACGCCTGCGTCATCAGCACACTGCTCTATGGGAGTGAGACGTGGACAACATACGCCCGGCAGGAAAAGAGACTGAACTCCTTCCACTTGCGCTGCATTCGCCACATCCTGGACATATCCTGGCAGGACAAAGTGCCCAACACAGAAGTTCTGTCCCGCGCCGGCCTTCCCTCCATATTCACTCTACTCAGGCAGCGCAGGCTCCGCTGGCTAGGCCACGTTCACCGTATGGAGGATGGCAGAATCCCCAAAGACGTCCTCTATGGAGAACTGGCAACTGGCAGGAGAGACGTTGGCCGCCCACAGCTGCGCTTTAGAGACGTCTGCAAGAGAGACATGAAGGTCCTGGATATCAACACAGAGCGCTGGGAGGACCTTGCAACGGACCGCTCCAAATGGAGAGGCACCCTGACCAGACAGCTCAAGGCGGGTGAAGAGAGACTGACTGCTGCAGCAGATGAAAAAAGGACCCGCAGGAAGAACCGCCACAGACCCAGCAGCACGGAGACCACCCACAAGTGTGACCTGTGTGACAGGGACTGTCATTCGCGCATCGGCCTGTTCAGCCACAGGCGGTGCTGTTCCAGCAGAGTAGACGTTTAGGATTCTCTTCCATGGTCATCATAGACCGACGGAGGCCGACGATTGTCAGTCCGAGCAGAAGACGTTCCTAAAACAGCGGTAATAACCCCTTTCGGCCTTTTTGAATTCCTGCGAATGCCTTTCGGCCTCAAAGGCGCTGCTCAAACTTTTCAACGAATGATGGATGCGGTCTTACGTGACCTTCCTTTTGTCTTCGTCTACCTCGACGACATGCTGGTAGCCAGCTCGTCTGAGGTAGAACACGAGCAGCACCTCACTACGGTTTTTCAGAGGCTGGAAGAGCACGGGCTAATAATCAATCCAGCCAAATGCAAATTCGGCACGTCACAAATTGATTTTTTAGGACACAAAGTCTCTCCGAAGGGGGCAGTTCCACTTCCAGACAAAGTTCATGCGATAGAAAGTTTTCCACGGCCACAAACGGTCAAATCGCTACAAGAATTTTTAGGGATGGTTAATTTTTACAACCGCTTCCTCCCCCACGCAGCTCAGCTCATGCAGCCCCTATATGACGCGCTCAAAAAAAAGAAAGCTTCCAACGCGGTCGAATGGACCCCGGAGCGCGAACGCGCTTTCGCGGAAGTAAAAAGCGCCCTAGCTAACGCCACATTGTTAGTCCACCCAGATCCCTTGGCCCGCATTGCACTAACCACAGATGCTTCAGACCTAGCCATAGGGGCAGTTGTAGAACAACTTGTCAGCGGGGTCTGGCAACCTTTAGCATTCTTTAGCAAATCGCTAAACCAAACTGAACGCAAATACAGCACTTCTGACAGAGAGCTGCTGGCGCTTCATTTATTCATCCGCCACTTCCAGTTCTGGTTAGAAGGGCGGAGTTTCACGGCTTTTGTAGACCATAAACCGCTCACCTTTGCTATGGCTAAAATTTCAGAACCATGGTCAGGCAGGCAACAAAGACAGCTAGCTGCAATTTCAGAGTTCACCACAGACATTCGACACGTGGCAGGCAAACTTAACGTAGTAGCGGACTGTCTCTCTCGTGCTGTGACACCACCAGAGCGCGGGGAGACAGATTATACTGCCTCAGCAGCAGAACTCTTCACTAACGCAGACACATACGCAGCACCTATCCATGCAGGGATAGATTATGCAGCCATGGCGGAGGAACAAAACAGTGACGCGGACGTGCGCGCACTCCTGTCTGGACCAACAGGGTTAAGGCTGGAGAAAAAGGGTTTACGCGACGGCGTGCCCCCCCTAATATGCGATGTTTCAACCGGCCGACCTCGCCCGTTAGTACCAGCTACATGGCGCCGCCGTATTTTCGACGCAATTCACTCCCTCGCGCACCCAGGTGTGCGCGCCTCGGTTAAAATGGTCGCCGAAAAGTTTGTGTGGCCAGGCCTGCGCAAAAACGTAAAAGAATGGGCAAAAACTTGCATTTCTTGTCAACGTGCCAAAATACACAGACACACAAAAGCCCCTCTGGAGCCTTTTCCAATCCCTGCTAGAAGGTTCGACCACGTTCATGTCGACCTCGTGGGGCCACTACCTTCCTCCCAAGGTTTCACACACCTGCTAACAATGATAGACCGCACCACACGCTGGCCAGAGGCAGTCCCTCTAGCGGCAACCACAGCGGAGGAAGTCGCTCGCGTTTTTTTTGACAAACTGGGCGGCACGTTTCGGCGTCCCATCGGACATCACGTCCAATAGGGGGCCTCAATTTGTCTCAGAGCTCTGGTCAGCCATGTCCAGCAGCTTAGGGGCAACAATTCATCGCACCACCGCTTATCACCCTCAGGCTAATGGGTTATGCTAGTGTTTTCACAGGTCTTTAAAGGCTGCCCTCAGAGCCTCACTAACGGACACAAATTGGGTAAATAAACTTCCCTGGGTTTTATTGGGGTTGCGTGCTGCGCCTAAAGAGGATCTAGACGCCTCTCCCGCAGAATTAGTCTTTGCACAACCTTTCAGGCTCCCGGGTGAATTTTTACCAGAGAACCCAGAGCCAGGGCACCTTCCAGTCCCAAGGTTTTTAGGCAACAACGGACCGAACTCTCTCCCCGGTCCAGCTCATCACTCCTTCCCACGGGTTTTTGTCCCTCAGGCTTTAAAAAACGCTGAGTTCGTTTTTGTTAAGCATGAAGCTTTAAAACCTACCTTTCGCCCAGTATACGATGGGCCATACAGAGTGCTGGAACATGCTGATAAACACTTTGTGCTTGATTTTGGGGATAGAAAAGAAGCAGTCAGCATTGACAGACTTAAACCTGCCTTCCTGTTGAAAGACGAGCCTGCACAGTTGGCGAGAGCACCTCGGCGGGGTAGACCCCCCAAGAGAAAAGACTCAGTCCCCCAGCAGGGAACAGTTAACCTCTGTCCTTCCCACACTGCAGATCCCTCTCAAGAAGGTCCCAGCAGGGCGCCTAAACCAACCTACAGCAGTTTTGGGAGAAGATTAAAACCCAGACAGCACAGGGACTGATACAAACCACTCCACAATTTTTCACTAATTGTGCTGCAACAGTTTAGGACTGACTTATGATGTTACTATGCTGTTATAATTACCACTGAACTCTCTTAGGAGCATGGCTGCTAGAAAGTTTCTTCCGTGGCAACAGATGTAACACTTAGTATGTCATAATAACTATCTTAGACTGTGAACCTTCCTGTTGTCCTTTCTTAGTTGTTTGGGGGGCCTGTGGTCTATATTAACCATATATTCCATAACCTACATATGTTGAAGCATGTGGAAATGTCTGGTGATTACATATGTAAAGAACTTCACACCTCTGAAAGGACAAAGGACTCTCACCCGCCGAGTGAAGAACAAAGACGTTCCCGGATGCGGCGGCGGAGACCGGAGGAGCCACCCTCACCCCCCAAGGCGAGGAGAGGAAATACCAAGACAATGGGGGGATTAAGATAATGAGGGATGTCAGCCTTTGTTATGCATGTCTTTTGTTGTGTGCATGTATATAATCAGTGAGTTGGAGAGATTCTGTCTCTTTTTCCCTTCTGCCACTCTCTGCACCAGATGAGACTTGTTAGAAGAGCTGAATATTAAAACTATATTATAAACCAAATCGCCTCTTCATTGCCAAGCTCCTCTACACTGCCTGACGAAGTGAAGCAGACCAAAAGATGGCCAATGACAGCCAGAAAGACCCTGACCTCCATAGAGGTAAACGATTAGCTTAGGTAAACGATTAGTGGTAATAAACACACAATCCTATATTCAAACAGCTAGAGTTGAATACCCGTAGTGCATTTCAGTGCGGTAGTGTAGGTGCAGATAGTGACAGATATGATTGCACACGATCAGTATTGCAGTGATATACAGACAGCAGCAGATACGGCATTTGTGCAAATGATTGCGGTTAATGTGCAGAGACATATAGCAGCAAAAGTACAACAGAACAACAGTATTACTACTGAGGTGGTTATTGTGCAGGTGTTACCATTCAGGTTCAGGTTCAGGTTACTTTGCACCCGTAGGTAGATTTGTTTTGCAGTCAGGTGACATCCATGTTTACAAACCACAATTACATTCAACATAAACACAAACACAGGCACACATGAAGCTGACTATAAACATGATAAAAATACTCAATAAATACAAATACTCAAGGCTCCATCAATCAGAATATAAGACAAAGAGATGAGAGAAAAAACAGAGATAAGAGAGAAGGGTCATATTAAAAAGTTAAAGACTAGTCAAAGAGGTTAAAAACTCCAAAGTCTAAAACCCAATACAAGATTTAGAACCCAAATAAAAAACCTACAAAAATAAGTAAATATAAAATTAAAGTAAAAAATAGATAACTAAATTATGTGCAATATATTGTTACATCTTGTTCCACTCTTTGACAGCAGCAGGAACAAAGCTGTTTTTGTAGCGCTGGGTTTTACTTTTTGGGACAGCAAACCTCCGTCTGGAGGGAAGAAGCTGAAAGTGGCAGTGCAAAGGGTGGGAGTCATCATTTAAAATGGTGGTAGCAATCCTCTGTACCTGTCTGGTGTACAGGGATGTCAAACTCAGCTGTGACACACCAAGCAAACGACTGGACCATCTAACTACCTGATCCAAGGATTTCCTCTGTTTCAGTTTTATCTGACCAAACCATGACACTAAAGAAAAGGATAAAACAGATTCAATAAAAGCCCGATAAAACATTATCATAATGGTTCAGTCAATTTGGAAGCGTGCAAGTTTCCTTAAACAATGCAAATGTTGCTGACCCTTTTTGCACACCCTTTCACAGTTCTCTTCAAAGTTTAAATTACTATCAGTAATCGTCCCAAGATATATGTAGGATTGCACACATTCAATGGTCTAGCCTTTTAGCACAGTGACTTCGTGCCTGGGAGTTTTCCTCCTAAAGTCAATAATCATATCTTTAGTTTTTGTCGTATTCAGCTGCAGGTAGGAATCCTCACACCAGTGAACAAAATCATCAACTACTGGGCCGTGGCCACTCTCTCCATCCTGGAGGAGACTGACAACAAATGAATCATCAACATACTTTACAATGTGTGTGTTGTCATGTCTGCTCCGACACATGTTTGTGTACAGGATGAAGAGTAGTGGTGACAACACACACCCCTGAGGAGAGCCAGTAGAAGAACACTTTTGGTCAGACAATGTACCATTGACCCTTACTCTCTATGTCCTGTTAAAAAATCCAGAATCCAACCCACCAGATTATTGCTCAAATCAAATTGTTGCAGGAGCCTTTCAACTAAAATATGAGGTTGGATTGTATTAACGGCGGAAGAAAAGTCCACAAATAAAAGCCTGGCGTGTGTCCCATTAAAATCCAGATGTTTAAAAAGCATGTTAAACAGAGTGACAGTGGCATCCTCCACTCCTCTGTGAGGCCTGTAGGCAAACTGCAGATGATCCAATGCATGCTCAGTCTGCTTTAGGACCTCACATCTGACCAATTTTTCAAAAATTTTCATTAAAATTGAAGTCAAAGCAACTGGTCTAAAGTCGTTTACCGTTTTAGGACAGCTGGATTTTGGAACGGGGACAACCACGGAATCTGTCCAGATCTTAGGCACATGTTGTGTCTGTAAGGACTTATTGAAAATGTAGTGAAATACAGGACTCAATTCATGTGCACAGGACTTTACCAATCGCCCACATATTATCAGGGCCCTGACTTTTGTTCACTTTTACAGCACAGGACGCCCTTTTAATATCCTGCACCTCAATATTAAAGTGCTGATTGTCTTTGAGTTTCTGTTTCAAATCTTGGGTTTCTGTGCTAAAGTCAAAGGAATCAAAATGACCATAAAAACAATTAAGAGCATTAGCCAGCTCTGTGTCTGAATTAAAGCCATCTAAAAACACACGATTACTGCGCTCTGTGCTCTGAAGGCCTGCAATAGTTTTCATACTGGCCCAGGCTGAACCAAGCTTCTTTGTTGCCATCTTGCTTTCCAATTCTGATTTATAATTCTGTTTTGCTCTTAAAATTTCGGACTTCAGCTCTTTTGTGGCAACCTGTAGCTCAGAAACAGACCCCTGTTTAAAGGCAAGTGCTTTCCTCTGTAAGCAGGATTTAACTGATTTTGTAACCCATAGCTTGTTGTTGGGATATATTTTGACACGTTTACGTGGAACGATCATGTCACTACTGAAAGCCATGTATGAGCATGTGACGTCCACCAAAGAGTCCAAATCATCCCCACAGGCCAGTGTGAACACCTCCCAGTCCGTACAGTTAAAGCATTCCTGGAGGCAGTGCACTGAATCCTCTGTCCACACATCTATGTCTCTGGTCTTTGCCTTGTCTCTTTTGAGAGCAGTTTTATATGTGGGCAGCAAATGTAAACAGTTGTGATCTGAGGATCCTAAAGGAGGAAGGGGAAGTGATTTATAGGCCCTCTCTATGGATCCATAGCACAGGTCCAATGTCTTTTTTCGCCTGATTGGGCAGGAGACATACTGATAAAAGTTTTTAAGTGTCTTCTTTAAAGAAACATGGTTAAAATCCCCAAGAATAAAGTTTGGAGCCTCTAGGGAAATTGACTGCAGCCAGTGTACCACATAAAAGATGGTGCTGGAGGTGGAGTCAGCATCCGCCCTCGGGTGAATGTACATAGTCGTTATGAAAAGTTGGGGGAACTCGCGGGGCAGATAAAAGGGGCATAGTGATATGGACAGAAGCTCCACATCGGGTGTACAGATGCGCTCTCTGACCGTGACAGATGTGCAGTACTGCTTATTAATATATAAACATACGCCGCCCCCCTGACGTTTCCCCGTTACTTCTTCCTGCCAATCTGAGCGAAGTGGGGCTCTAAAGCCATCAATACACAGGTCCGCATCCGGGACTTTCGCTGTAAGCCACGTCTCTGTGTAAGCCATGACACAGCAGTTCTTGAAGTCCTTCTGATATCGTACATTCCCTTGAATTTCATCCACTTTATTTCTCAGGGATTGTACGTTCCCCATGATGATGGAAGGAAGAGGATTGCGGTTAAGCTGACGCCTTCTCAGATTTAATTATACACCTCCACGCTTTCCGCGTTTCCTCCTCTTGTCTCTCTTTTCATCGCTGTGTCCGTGAAAATCTCTTAAAATAAAGTCCGGCAGTTGCGGCACAGACTCAAACACAGACGCTGCATTATCTGTGTTTAAATGCAGTAACATGTCTCTGGAATACTGTATTCTTCCCGGCATGATCGCGATTGCGCTTACCTCAGAGACAAAGAGCCGGTAGGAAAAAACAACAGTGCAAAAATAAGGAGGAAATCCATACTGGTGGAACCAGGGAGCTCTTCATTATATAGTCCACAAACATTCAAGGACAAAAATGACACAGAGAATTTCGTTAAAACACATTAAAGTGCATAAAAACAGAGACACACACGTCAAACTTTTTTCACCAGCTGCCGGTCGCTGCATGAGCATGCGCCCAACCCCGTCTGGGGAAGAGGGGGTAAACAGAGTTCAGAGTCCTGACGGCCTGATGAACGAAGCTGTTCAGCAGTCTTGTGGAGCGGGCCCGGAGGCTACGGTACCTTTTCCCTGAGGGGAGGGGGCTGAAGAGGGAGTGTAGGGGATGGGAGGTGTCGCCTGTGATGTTGATGTCTCTGCGTGTGAGGCAGGTGGGGTAGATCTCCGAGGGGAGGGGGGGCAGGGGGCACCATTGATCTTGCTGGCTGCATCCACTATGTGTTGTAGTGTCTTCCGGCAGGCGGAAGTGCAGCTTCCATACCACACCATGATGCAGTTGGTGAGGATGCTCTTACTGGTGCCCCTGTAGAAAGACTGCATGATGTGGGGTGGGACTCGTGCTCTCCTCAGTCTGCAGAGGAAATAGAGGTGAGTTTGGGCCTTCTTGGCCAGTGATGTGGTGTTATTGGTCCAGGTGAGGTCCTCAGAGATGTGCACCCCAGGAACTTGGTGATGTTCACGCTCTTCACCCCTGCACTGTCGATGATCAGAGGGGGGTGCTGTGTGTGACCCCTCCTGAAGTTGACCACAATGTCCTTGGTTTTTCCCATGTTCAGGAAGAGGTTGTTGTCTTTACACCACTGAACCAGTTGGCTCACCTCGTTTCTGTAGTTGGCCTAGTCATTGTTGGCGAGGAGGCCCACTACCATCATGTCATCCATAAACTTGACGATGTGGTTGGTGTTGTAGGGTGGCACGCAGTCATGGGTCAGCAGGATGAAGAGCAGCGGGCTGAGCATGCACCCTTGTGGGGCCCCTGTGCACGGTGTGATGGTCTGGGAGGTGTTGCTGCCAATCCACACGTTCTGTGGCCTCCCTGTGAGAAAGTCCAGCACCCAGTTACAGAGGGAGGTTTTGAGACCTAAGTGTCTGAGTTTTTGTATTAGGTGCTGGGGGGTGATTGTGTTGAATTCTGAGCTGAAGACCAAGAACAGCATACGCACGTACTAGTCTTTTGAATCCAGGTGGGTGAGGGCTGGATGGAGAGCAGCAGTGATGGCATCTTCTGTGGATCTGTTCGACCTGTATGCAAACTGGAATGGGTCGTGAGAGGGAGGCAGGGTGGACTTGATGTGCTGCATGACTAGTCGCTCGAAGCACTTCATTATAGTGGGGGTCAGTGCTACCGGCGCACAGTCCTTCAGGACGCGACCTGGTATGTTGTCTGGGCCAGCTGTCTTACGTGGGTTGATCCTGGAGAGGGTCCTCTTCACGCTAGCCGGATCCACACTCAAGGCCAGCTTGTCCTGAGGAGGAGTGGTCTCTGTGCTGCTCTGCTGTTTTGTGCTTCAGATCAGCCAAAGAAGTTGTTTAGGTTGTTGAGCAGTGTGATGTCACTCGCACAGGTCTGAGGTGGAGGTTTGTAGTTGGTGAGGGTCTCTATGTCACGCCAGAGAGAAGTGTCCAGATATTTTCTTGCTGTACTGTCATTTTGCCTCCTTGATGCCATGGGACAGGTTGGCCCTCCCTGGTGTAGCATCATCTTACTTTGGCTCATCAATAAAATTATTCTTCATCTTAAAGACATTGTTTCACCCAAGAAAAGGCCAGTCAAGAACTGCTTTTTCATCCCAGGACCACAGCTGAACCAACATTCCTTTGTTAAGCAAACCTAAGGAATGCTCTCAGCGTATTAACTCGCATCATAAATAAACTGGAAATGCTCTTTCGCCTGACCGTTTTATGGGTAATAAAACGTGGACAAAGAACAGGCATCTCAAACTTTAAAGGCATTTTCTAAGGCCCTAGGTATCCACAGCTCGACACTACCCCTGGTGGACGTCTCTGGAGTAGACGCTCACTTTTAACTTACACTGATTGAATGAACATTAAACTCTCTTTCTCAAAGTTTTATTTCTCAGAATAATTTCCAGACACCATGGAAAATCAAATGGACTTTGACATTCTGTGAACAATCAACAATCAATAATGGGTTTGAAAGAATATATTAATTCTTGATTTTAAATATGTGCATGTTAAAATGTTCAATGAATGTTTATTCTTGCATGTTAATTTAAAAGCACTAGTTATAAAGTTGCATGAATCACTGAAGTAGGTTAGATTCTTTACATAAGTGTATAGATGAATTTTCAGTATTAAGATGTGTGTATCAGGTTGCCAAACGTCTCTCAAGTCATGTGACTGGTCGTTGCCAGTCTCTGCTTAGCAACAGCTCTCTCATATTATTGGTTTTTACAGACAAAAGACTGTTTGTTTATTGGACTAAAGTTCATAAAACCCACCCATGAAGGACAACTATTGGCTTGGGCTTCTGTCAATCCTTGGAAGCCCGCTAAAATTTTCCGCAGTTAAAAAGAGGGGAGACGCTCTCCTTCAGAGCTTTTCACTTCTCACTTCAGAGAACACTACAGACTGCAGACCAGAGCACTTCAGAGCAGAGAACATGGAATATTGTGTTTGTATAAACTTCTGTGTATTTTAATGTTTTTCTTGAAACGTCTGGGAATTAATTCTTTCTTTCCTGAGCTCAAATCTTCATATGGAGTGAAACTCCATGCTTCACAGAAGTTTCAGTTTTTCTAACTTTTCAGATTGTTAAACTTTCTTTAACTCACCATGTGTTTTTCAAGGACTGACCATCTCCATACTAGAAGCTATTTTCAACTCCATGAAATCAGAAAAATCTTTTAATTTTGCTATTGGGATCAGATGTTGTAATTATTCTTGAATTCCCTCGGGAGAAGCCACTGAAAGCCTCGGCGCAGCTTGCCATTATGCGCCACTGAAGAAACCAACATCGTCATTACGCTTGACCTAAGCTCCAACTACTATAGCAGTCAAAATTTCATCTTGTGACTGTAGACCTTGGAAGCTGCTGTACCTTGTCCAAACATCTGCTGGCAAGATATTCTGGTTTTGGGTGCCATCTACAACTAA
The DNA here is from genome assembly GCA_020510985.1 of Pholidichthys leucotaenia. Classification (NCBI taxonomy): domain Eukaryota; kingdom Metazoa; phylum Chordata; class Actinopteri; order Cichliformes; family Pholidichthyidae; genus Pholidichthys; species Pholidichthys leucotaenia. The sequence goes on along the minus strand of CM035845.1, from coordinate 46,028,393 downwards.
AGCTTCAGGAGAAGCTGCCGAAAGAACTTCAACACAAGGAGTCACGCGAGCCAATTCTCTTTTCATCTGCTGAATGACTTGTCCAAAGCTTGGAAATAATTCAAAACCTGATCAGATACAAAAAGAGAAATAATATAATTTTTTTTAATTAAAATTCCGTTTTTACTTTCTGAAGAGTAATCCAGAATTTTCCATATAATGAGTTTAATTTTCCCCATAAATTTGTGTTCAGTTTTTCATAATCCATCAACTTCAAACTGATCTAAATTCAGCTTACATCTTCACCCTGGTTCTGCAAATGCTCACATTGTTACTTTATCTTTAGTTACAAGTTTAAAGTAATGGCTAATGCGAATCATTTCAATGTCCTTTAATCATCATTTCATTTAAATAAATCTGTAAAAATGAGAGAAGTTATTGGGAATTTATTCCATTCTGAGACTGGTTTCGAAGCCCCAGTATCGAATTCACTAAAATTTTGAGACTGATTATTAATTAATTTATTGAGTGATTAAACAGGTATAAACTGAAATTAATGAATGAATTGTTCACCGAGAAAGAGGTGAGCTGGTGCCCCTACGAGTGTTTACTATCAACGTTTTCTGTGTGTGGACCCGGAATAAATCTCAGGTCCCAATACATTAATACAAATTAAATAATCTTTATACCTGATCATAATTATAAATCACATATCGCTACACTGGTATTAGTCCTGCAGTGTCGCCAGCCCTGAAGGCTATATCCTGAGCCCTCAGGAGTCTGTGGACCTCTGCTGTCATCCATGGCTTCTGGTTGCCACGAACAGTGATGGTCTTGCAGTGAGTAACATCATCAATGCATTTGGCTATGTATGCCACAACAACCTCAATGTACTCCTCTAGGTTTGTGTGTCCATTATGAGTGGCTGCATGCTTGAAAATGTCCCAGTCTGTGGTGCTGAAGCAGTCTTTCAGAGCATCAGAGGCCCCTTCTGGCCACACACACACCTGCTTCTTTGTTGGTCTGATTGTTTTCACTCTGGGTTTGTATGCCGGCCTTAACAGGATGGTGATGTGATCAGAGAGGCTGGGGGGGGGGGGGGGGGGTATTAATTCTTATGGGTTGTGTACACCAGATCCAGCAGGTCATCTCCCCTGGTTGCAAAGTTTACATGTTGATATAGATTAAGTAGGAGGGCTTTTAAATTTGTGTGGTTGAAGTCTCCTGCTGTGATGACAAATCCATCCGGATGTGCTGTTTGTATCTCACTTATAGCTTGATAAGAGTACTTTCAGTGCTTCCCTCCTCTCACTGGTGCTGGTGGGCAGGACATACACAAAAGCAAGTAGTACTGATGAAATTTCTCTAGGCATGTAAAAGGGTCTGCACTTGATGATCATAAACTCTACCAAAGGAGAGCAATGTCTGTGAACAACAACAGTCACAGCACCAGGCATCAATAATGTACACACACACATGCCTCCACCCCGGGTTTTCGTTCCTACTGTTAGCACTCTGTCGCTGCAATAGCATGTTTGCCCAGCTGGGTGAATGGCAGAGTCCGGTATATTGTCATTTAACCACGTTTCCATTAAGATAAAAACACAGCAGTTCCACACATCACGTTGTGTGGATCTCAGGAGCTGTATGTGGTCTATCTTGTTATCAAGTGAGCACACGTTGGCCAGAATCAGTGAAGGGATCGGGGTTTGTGTGGGTTAGCAGTTAGCTTCGTCCGTTAAAAACTGCATTTTATGTTTACTTGTGTTATCTTTGTCTAATATTTAAAATTTTTTGATGATCTGAAACATTTAAGTGTGGCAAACATGCAAAAAAATTAGAAATCAGGAAGGGGGCAAACACATTTTCACACCACTGTATGAGTTTCACTTTCTGAATTGAATTATTGAAATAAATTAACTTTTCGATGATATTCTAATTTATTGAGATGCACCTGTATGCATACTAGAAGCTCGTCCTTTGGTCAGATGAGATGAAACTAGAACTCTTTGGCCACAGAGACACTGCTGATGTTTGGAGAAAGAAAGGAGAGACGTACAGCCCAAAGAACACAGTATTAATGTGTGAGGATGCTTCTATATATCTGGAACTGGGAATCTCATCAAGGTGGAAAGAATCATCAAGAAAGAAGGATATGTGAAGATTTTGAAACAAAAACTCAAGAAGTCAGCAGAAAAACTGGGTCTGCGTTGTCACTTTGTCTTCTAAAACAATGACTTAAGATATGTGACGTTCCTGGTGAACTACCTCCAGAAGATCAAAGTAAATGTTACTGACTGGACTGCACAAAGCCCTGACTTGAATCCCATTGGAAATCTGTGGGGTGAACTGAAGACTAAGGTCCATGGCAGAAGACCATCAAATCTGGATGAGCTTGAGAGAAATATGATAATACACAATTTGACTGTTGGCATCAGGAGGGCTCATAATTTTGACCCTGGTAGTTTTTGATTTTTGTGAAACATTTTTGTTTAAGCTTTCTTTAAAAAAAAACTAGGATGTTTGGGAAAAGCTGTGTTAAATTCTTTGCACTGTTTAACAGCACTTGGGAAATACTTTTTAAAAACAACATTTTCATAGGGGGGCTCATAGTGTATGTATTGTGAAAGGTTTCTTTTTAATCAAATTTAATACTTTATTATCATATTTTTATTACATTCTGTCTATGATACTATGTTCTCAAAACAACCACTATCAAGTTCTTCCTTCTCCGGACACAGAGCCGAGCTTCAAGGTTAGAAACTAAGATATCTTGGCTCCCACACTTTCATATCATAACAATTGTAGCCTATAAAGCCTAGACTCATTGTTTTGACTACTGAACATTTCTGTGGAACCTGCTGGCTGTACCTTCCCTGAAATCTTCTCTTTTGCAAAAGATAATAAATATACAGAAAAGGCATCCAGCTCTTTCAGCATTTCATTATTTCTTTGCCAGATTTATAAGGGACTTTTTATTCATTCATTCATTCATCTTCTTCCGCTTAATCCTTTTCGGGTCGCGGGGGGGTGGGGGGGTGGCTGGAGCCTATCCCAGCATCTTTGGGCGAGGGGCACAAGTAAAAATTCACAACAGCATTTTCTTTCCCCAAACAGTGACAGATGGATGGCCTTAAAAGAGAGGTAAAAGAGCCAAATAAATTTGCAACATTGTTTTTTATAAATTTGCACCTTTTTTAAAATTAATTTACAACTATTTGAAGGTAAACTTGCAACATTTTTCTCTTAAATTTGCACCTTTTTCTTCTCAATCTGTGGCCTTTGTTCTTGGTAAATCTGACACAGAAATTTCATAAATTTCAAGTTTGAAATTTAAACTTTAAAAGAAATAATATAAGAAGCTTTTCTCATTAATTTGTGATTTTTTTCTTTTAAATTTGCATAATTGGTCTCAAATTTGTGACCTTGTCCTCTTTATTTTGTTGTTTTTAAACTGTAAATTTGTAACATTTTGACATAAATTTATGATTTTTAATAAAAAAAATTGCAGCTTTTTTCATAAATCTGGGGCTTTTTTCTTGAAAGAGTGCAGCTTTTTCCTTATTTTTTAAATTTACAACTGTTCATGTAAATTTGATTTTTTTCCCTCTTTAATTTGGAACTTATTCTTTTAAATTCCCAATTTTGATCTTATAAACTTGCCTTGGGGCGGCGCGGTGACGGAGTGGTTAGCACTGCAGCAGCACAGCAACTCACCCTTGGCTGGGGGATCCTGGGTTCGATCCCAGCCCCCGACCAACAGTGATCTGTGTGGAGTTTGTATGTTCTCCCCGTGTCTGCATGGGTTTACTCTGGGATTTCTCCAGTTTCCTCCCACATGCCAAAAAACATGCAAGTTAGGTTAATTGGCATCAAACTGGGGATTCTAGATTGTCCTTAGGTATGAGTGTGAGACTGAATGGTTGTCTGTCTCTCTGCGTTGGCCCTGCGATGGACTGGCGATCTGTCCAGGGTTAGTTAGTTAGTTAGTTAGTACCCTGCCTCTCGCCCAAAGATGCTGGGATAGGCTCCAGCCCCCCGCGACCCAAAAAGGATTAAGCGGAAGAAGATGAATAAACTTGCCTTGCTTTATAAATAACATATCCACATAAATTTTTGTCATTTTATTTTTTCTTTTTTAAATTAATTTTTTTCTTGTACATTAGGACATTTATTCGATCAAATTTGTGACCTTTTTTTTGTAAATTTGTGAGTTTTTCAAAAACCACAGGGAGCCACTCATTATTAGGTGAAAGAGCCACAGGTTGTCGTCTCCTGGTTTAACCAGTAAATCAACTTCTAATACACAGAGCTAGCCGCCGGTCACATGGAGTACCAGTGGCGTTATTAGCGTTTTTGCTAATGTCTGTTGTCTAATTTCTCTACCAGGTGATTACTGGAGAAGTATGATAGCTTAAGAAGTTATGACAGCTAAAGCAACTTTTTTTTGATGGTTAGGTTAAATTAGGTCAACACTAGCAACATATGCAGCCACATTCAATATGATAAATGTTGACATCACCTCAACCTGTGCACTTCCTTCCCAGAGTAGAGGGAACACGGCGGAGTAGCTGCCATTGAGATGATCCACCACCCGCCCTGCAACACCTGCACCAAGATTAGGGCTGTGAAGCCGGGCAAATATGACATCCCCTCCAGACTTCTTTGGGTGTCGTTGGGAGTCGTACATTTTAATCACTACCTCCAACTGATCACCAGTATGCCACTGCCCCCCTTCCCTGCCTGGGAGGATGAAGAAGGTGCTGTGAACTGGATCGCTGGTCTGGTTCAGGGCAAGAGGAAATGGTAAAGTTGGAGTTTCAGGCCAAGCTATGGAGTCTAGAAGGCGGTCTTCCTCAAGAGCCTCCTCAGGGGACAGTGGCTGGAAGGTGCAGAAGCCGTGATGCATATAAGGGTCACTGGAAAATGTTGGGATGATGGCACTGGAGTTCCGTTTACTCTGAAACTGACAGAAAGTTGAAAAAGAAACGTTGACAAAGATGAAAAAAAAAAAATCCCTAGTTCCTGTTAAATGAGATCTACGTAATTTTCCCAAACACAAAATTCATTACCCATGTGTTTATTTAGTGAACTTACAGTGGGGCAAAAAAGTATTTAGTCAGCCACCAATTGTGCAAGTTCTCCCACTTAAAAGATGAGCGAGGTCTCCAATTTTCATCATAGGTATACCTCAACTATGAGAGACAAAATGAGAAAAAAAAAATCCAGAAAATCACAATGAAGGATTTTTAATGAATTAATTGGTAAATTCCTCGGTAAAATAAGTATTTGGTCAATAACAAAAGTTCATCTCAATACTTTGTTATATACCCTTTGTTAGCAATGACAGAGGTCAAAAGTTTTCTGCAAATCTTCACAAGGTTTTCACACACTGTTGCTGGTATTTTGGCCCATTCCTCCATGCAGATCTCCTCTAGGGCAGTGATGTTTTGGGGCTGTCGCTGGGCAACACGGACTTTCAACTCCCTCCAAAGATTTTCTATGGGGTTGAGCTCTGAAGACTGGCTAGGCTACTCCAGGACCTTGAAATGCTTCTTACGAAGCCACTCCTTCATTGCCCGGGCAGTATGTTTGGGATCATTGTCATGCTGAAAGACCCAGCCACGTTTCACCTTCAATGCCCTTGCTGATGGAAGGAGGTTTTCACTCAAAATCTCACGATACATGGCCCCATTCATTCTTTCCTTTACACGGATCAGTCGTCCTGGTCACTTTGCAGAAAAACAGCCCCAAACCATGATGTTTCCACCCTCATGCTTCACAGTAGGTATGGTGTTCTTTCTCCTCCAAACACGACAAGTTGAGTTTTTACCAAAAAGTTCTATTTTGGTTTCATCTGACCATATGACATTCTCCCAATCCTCTTCTGGATCATCCAAATGCTCTCTAGCAAACTTCAGACGGGCCTGGACGTGTACTGGCTTAAGCAGGGGGACACGTCTGGCACTGCAGGATTTGAGTCCCTGGTGGCGTAGTGTGTTACTGATGGTAGCCTTTGTTACTTTGGTCCCAGCTCTCTGCAGGTCATTCACTAGGTCCCCCCGTGTGGTTCTGGGATTTTTGCTCACCGTTCTCGTGATCATTTTGACCCTACAGGGTGAGATCTTGCGTGGAGCCCCAGATCGAGGGAGATTATCAGTGGTCTTGTATGTCTTCCATTTTCTAATAATTGCTCCCACAGTTGATTTCTTCACACCCAAGCTGCTTACCTATTGCAGATTCAGTCTTCCCAGCCTGGTGCAGGTCTACAATTTTGTTTCTGGTGTCCTTTGACAGCTCTTTGGTCTTGGCCATAGTGGAGTTTGGAGTCTGACTGTTTGAGGTTGTGGACAGGTGTCTTTTATACTGATAACCAGCGATGGATCCACTCCAGTTCGCCTACCAGCATGGCATTGGGGTGGAGGATGCGGTGATCTTCCTCCTTCACCGTTCTCTGTCCCACCTGGAGAAGCCCGGGAATATGGTGAGGATCATGTTCTTTGACTTCTCCAGTGCTTTCAACACCATCCAACCGATGATCCTGAAGGACAAGCTGCTGCGCGCAGGGGTGGACCAGCACCTGTCATCATGGATCCTGGACTACCTCACGAACCGGCCTCAGTTTGTGAGAACCCGGGACTGTGTGTCCGACACGATCATCAGTAGCACGGGGGCCCCCCAGGGAACGGTGCTGGCTCCCTTCCTGTTCACTCTTTATACTGCGGACTTCTCACACAACACAACACACTGCCATCTACAGAAGTTCTCTGATGACTCTGCGATCGTTGGCCTCATCTCCAATGGAGATGAAGCTGAGTACAGAGGGCTTATCCAGGACTTCGTGGACTGGTGCCATCGGAACTGCCTCCAGATCAACGCGAGGAAAACTAAGGAGCTGGTGGTGGACTGCCGCAGGCATGGGCAGCCCCTCACAGTACCAGTAAATATACAGGGAACAGACATCGAGATGGTGACATCCTATAAGTACCTGGGTATTCATCTGAACAATAAACTAGACTGGTCACACAATACTGATGCACTCTACACGAAGGGACAGCGCAGGCTGTTCCTGCTGAGGAGACTCAGGTCTTTTGGTGTACAAGGGGCGCTGCTGAAGTCATTCTATGACACGGTGGTGGCATCAGCCATCACTTTTGGAGTGGTCTGCTGGGGCAGTGGCATTACTGCAGCCGATAGGAAGAGACTGAACAAACTGATTAAGAAAGCTAGCTCTGTCCTGGGGCAGCGCCTTGATCCGATGGAGGAGATAGGAGAGAGAAGGACGGTGGCTAAACTGTCATCTCTGCTGGAGTCCGAGTTCCACCCTATGCAGGACATACTGAATGCACTGAGGAGCTCATTTAGCAGCAGACTACATCATCCCAGGTGCACAACCGAGAGGTTTTGTAGGTCCTTCCTACCAACGGCTGTCAGACTGTACAACCTAAGCAGGGCTGCTCGCAGAGATAGCAAAAAGACGTAACAAACTAATAGTTTTTTGAATGCAAAAGATGCAATAGACTTACACAATGGTCCCCTCCGGCATACAACTAGGAACTTACCGGTCGCTATGGAGGGTGAGAATATGTATGGGCACATAATCATACCATGTAGGATAACTAAGTAGACGGTTATGCTGTTTCATTCCATCTAGCAACAATGCTCTGCACTGTGTGTGTTTATATATTTACATATTTATTCCATCTAGCTACAATGCTCAGCACTGGGTGTGTTTATATATTTATATATCTACATATTATTCCATCTAGCTACATTGCTCCGCACTGTGTGTGTTTATATACTTGCATATTTATTCCACCTAGCTGCAATGCTCCGTACTGTGGGTGTTTATATATTTACATATTTATTCCATCTAGCTACAATGCTCTGCACTGTGTGTTCATATATTCATATATTTATTCCATCCAGCTACAATGCTCTGCACTGTGTGTCTGTGTCTGTGTGTGTGTATATATATATATATATTTTATAGTAATACGTACATATGTATATTAGCTGCTCTTGCTTGCTTGTTTTTTTCTTGCCTTCTGATTGTTGCTCTGAGTGTTGCTATCCCTGTGCTGTTGCAATCCTGGAATTTCCCCGTTGTGGGACTAATAAAGGCTTATCTTATCTTATCTTATCTTATCTTATAATGAGTTCAAACAGGTGCCATTAATACAGGTAACGAGTGGAGGACAGAAGAGCCTCTTAAAGAAGTAGTTACAGGTCTGTGAGAGCCATGTGATTTTCTGGATTTTTTTTTCTCATTTTGTCTCTCATAGTTGAGGTATACCTATGATGAAAATTGGAGACCTCTCTCATCTTTAAGTGGGAGAACTTGCACAATTGGTGGCTGACTAAATACTTTTTTGCCCCACTGTAACTGCTCACAGTAGCTGCAAGCATGCTTGTTCTCCTCTGTTGGTCAAGAGCTGGGAGCATATACTACAAAAATGATAATGATAATACATTTCAATACACTCAGGTGGTTTTACAGCAACTGTAGTTTTTGTCTTAAAAAAATGCAAACATGTAATTTGTATACACATCACTGCTGAACATTTGTGCAGGTGGAAAAATATCCACACTGTCCTTGATCTCAGCAGATTTTCGCAACAGAAGTGTATGTTGAGCAAGTGAGCTCCTTTGTTGAAGTTGATGGCAGTGACAGGTTAAAAAAACTGCTTAAATTACAGTTTAAGGACAGCTTGTAACTTGCGATTGGAAAGAAGCTGCAATATGATGATGGTATAAAGATTTTCCCTGATTCATTTCCAGTGTTGGGCAAGTTACAAAAATAGTAACTAATTAGTTACTAGTTACTTCTTTTCAAAAGTAATTGAGTTACTTTACCAATTACTGCATGATTAAAGTAACTAGTTACTTGGAAAAGTAACTCACATTACTTTTAAATGCATACTTAAATCATCTTGCACATGTAGCAAGATAATTTAATTAATGGATTACATTACGGCTTTTTAATGCCTTATAAGGCCTTATAAACAGATTGTTTCATACAGAGCGTTCAGAACATGTTCAGTTTGCTTTAGCCTACCTTGAGAGCACTTACAGTGGGAAAAATGTGAAGAAAATCAACATATTGCCAGTAATTTCCTCATTTTGGAGTGAGAGTGGGCAACACTGCATAAAGCTGTCCATGCTTATCTTTCCTTTATGATATGGATTTAATCTGATGCGCAGTGATCCAAAGAAAATGTCCATTATCCACAATCCAAATGTCTGCTGTGACAGAGACATGAGCCAGTCCTTCAAATTCCTTTTGGAGATCAAAATCCATTTTTGAATAATCTTTATCCAGGTAGCAAGTAAATGTGTTTTAACTCCAGCGGAGCAGGAGCTGGAACGGGTGCCGGAGTCTGGTGAGGAGCCGATACTACAGAGGCCCAAGAATGCCTCCCCTTCGGCGCGGGCCCAGAGTTCCTTGGGGAATTCCTCACTATGTCACTGTTTTCACGTTGCAGAGCCACCACCAGATAAATCCTCTCCACAACCTCAGCATGCTCCTTGAGCTGAGGGCCCCGACGAGCAGCTGCCTCTGTGAAACCCAGGTACCACAATGCATCTTTCGGGGTAGGACTGATGCGAGCAGCGGAGATTAATCCATCCATCTCCATCTGACATGGTTTGTTGACCCAGAGAGCAGACTCGGACTCAAAAGCAGATACAATTATCTTTATTGAGATTAGTGTATGTGTGTGGGTGTGTGTGCGTGATGGTGTAGCATCTGGGGCGAGCAGAGCACCGTGCAACCTGGCAACCCTAAGGACAAACAGAGACAGGGCGAGTTAGTGGCAGACCCCGGAGGGGATGTACAGAATTGTCCAGTGCTTACTGTTTACAGTGATGGGGCTAAGCTCAGGTTCAGCTCGGCACCTACGGCCAGGAAGACAGTGCCTGCTGTCCCGGTTGCAGTTGAGGTGGTTGGTGAGTCTGGGGAAGCGCGGTGCAGCTCGGTCCACCGCCATGGATCTCCGTCTGTGCACAGGGGAACAAGTGAAGATTAAGGTGAATTGAGCGAGGGCTTACTTTGAGCTGTGGAGTAGATCCTTCCTGACGCCTGCTGGCAGGAGGCTGGATTCCAACACGAAGGTAGGCTGAGGCAAGGAAACTCAGGGACGAAGATGAAGGTGAGTGCAGGTCTCATAAGGAATGGAGACAGCCGACTCCGTGCTGATCTGAGGGCAGCGCGCGGTCTAAATAGCCCTGGCCATGATGGGGAGCAGGTGTGCGGACAGCTGAGGATGATAGGCAGCCAGAGCCAACCATCACAGTACTCCCCCCTACGAGACACCTCTCGACGGTCGATCCAGCCTACTTGGGTGCGTCCAGTGGAAGTCCCTGATGAGTTGATTATCCAACACGAAGGAGGGACACAACCAGGACCTCCATTCCAGGCTGTAACCCTCACAGTCCACCAGGTACTGCAGGCCGCGACCCCAGCGGTGGACGTCCAGGATGACATTGACCTTCCACGCCGGGTCGCCGTAGACCACCACTGGCGGAGGTGGAGACCTGGGAGGGGGACACAAAAGGGCTGAAACAGAAGGGCTTGACCTGCGAGACATGGAAGGTTGGACAGATGCGGAGAGAGGGGGGGAGAGCTAGGCGCACAGACACAAGGTTAATAATGCGGGTTATGGCGAAAGGCCCAATGAACCACTGAGACATCTTTCTCACCTCTGCCTTCAAGTTAATATGCCTGGTAGATAGCCAAACCTGCTGACCCACTTGGTAGGGAGGGGCCGGCGTCTTGTGAAGATTTGCAGTCGTGGAGTTGCTCTCTGCCATGCGTTGTAGTGTGGTCCGGGTCGCCCTCCAGAGCTGGCGGCAGCGCCTCAGGTGGGCTCAGACGGAGGGAACGGCGATATCCTTCTCCTCTTCAGGGAACAACGGGGGGTTGTAGCCCAGCGAGGCCTCAAATGGGGACATGCCGATCACTGAAGAGACGGTGGTGTTATGAGCGTACTCCATCCAAGGGAGATGGGTGCTCCAAGATGCCGGGTTGGCGGTGGCGACACACCGCAGCACAGCCTCCAACTCCTGGTTTGCCCGCTCACACTGCCCATCACTCTGTGGATGGTAACCTGAAGACAGGCTCACTGTAGCCCCAAGGGCATTGCAAAACAACCTCCATACCTGGGAAATGAACTGGGGTCCCCGATCGGAGACGATGTCCAGGGGGATGTCATGTAATCTCACCACATGCTGGACAAGAAGGTCCGCCATCTCCTTCGCCGTGGGCAGCCCCTGAAGGGGAACGAAATGGGTGGCCTTAGAAAACCTGTCAAGGGGGACCCCTGGAGGGGGGTCGATGCTGTGATCATGAGACGTCTCGAGACAATTGCGCAATAATCTAAATGGTGACTGCTGTCGACCAAGCTTAAAAACAAACTTTTCCACAGGTATTTTTTTTTTTTTTTGTAATTAATTCATTAACTAATTGTCTGTGTCTTTCTTTTTTTTTTGTACTGAGCTGGAGGAACTAGAGAGTTATATTGACGCGTTCTACTACGGTTGCTGAGTCATGGAGCAGGCGAGTGTGTGTTCCGTCGCTGCTTCTCAGTCTAAACGACCGAGACCCGCAAATTCACCAAAATTAACACCCGAGAAATTACAGCAGGGCACCGAGGTTAGTGACATCCTTTTCTCCATTGAGAATAAACTTACCAGCATGGATGGTAGACTGGCGCTGGTCGAGCTCTTTCATAAAGAGTTCCAGAATTTGCGGGCGAGCGTAAGAGTTCAGTCAAACACAGCTCATCTCTCTCGTAGAGGAAAATAACAGCCTGAAAAAATCAGTAAACACACTAACCACGCGGCTTGGCGTTGTTGAGGGAGAAAACCGGAAAATGAAGGGAACAGTTCTCAGTTTGCAGTCACGCAGCATGAGAGATAACCTTGTTTTTTCTGGAATTGTTGAAAAAAATAATGAAAATCCAGAACAGCCGGTCCGTGAATTTATCTCATCACAACTAAAACTATCCCCCGAAGTCACAAATTCAATTACCTTCCACTGAGTCCACCGAATTGGGCAAAAAAATTCCCAGAATAAACGTCCCAGACCTATTGTTGCCAAATTTGAGCATTTTAAGCAAAAAATTTTGGTACAGAGGCAGGGCAGGCAGCTTAAAACCCTTGTGCGATCTTAACATTCTGTTTACTCCCCTTGTCCTACGGGTCAAAAATGACCCGCCCTACCAAAGCCCCAAAATAAAGCAGCTTAATTGAATTTTAAATCCAAAATCTATTTTGCATGATGAAACAACCTGTTATTTATCAATTCAACTCAATTTAATTCATTTTTTATCATGTATTTTTTGTTACACAATACAAAAAGATGATCACCAGTGACCATTATTGCACTTTTTTTTTACCACAAACCAACTGTCATAACACTTTTCTTTTACACAGTAAAATTATATTATAGTATTATATAAATATGAAGTAATTACTTCTGAATTAATTATATTGAAAGGTAAAAAAAAGAAAAACAGTCAACAATCTGGAACTTTTTTGTCAACAGTTTATTCTTTTATATTTTTTAGGAAGTGAATTATAAAAATACTTCTCTCATAACACAACAAAACAACAAAATGTTGCTTGACTCTGTGAACAGTTTTCAACATCAACTCTATTTAGCACATGTAGGACAGTATGTGCGAACGTGAGAATGGGCTTTTCAGATGTATTTCTCACACATGCAGCACACAGCTTTTGTCTTGCATTCCTTCCAGGGGCAGAACTGGCACCTTTTTCTTTTGACTGACCCAGCTGCAGCCTCAGATGGATCAGGACAAGATCAGCTCCCTGAACAACTTCCACAATGGCTGCAGAGGCTTCTGTGCGGGGCAGGCGCTCCCTTCTCTTAATGCACGGGGTGACAAGAGCCTTTCCCAACTGCTCAAGGAACATCCTTCTCTTGTTTTTCTTCCCTGACATCCAGGTCGGGTTGATCTCCTGCCATATCACAAAGGCATTACATGAGGACACATCAATGATGTTATGGAAGATGACCAGGGGCCAGCATGCAGTCATCCTTCTGCAGCTGTACCTTCCAATAACCTTGTCGAGGTTGTCCACGCCTCCTTTATTGCAGTTATAGTCGAGGATGATGGATGGCTTCCTGTCCTCACGATCACTGATTTCAGCTGTCTTGTGCAGTGTGCTCAGCAGGGCCACGTTCTTGTTCCGTTTTGGAAGATAAGAGACAAGAGTGTTGGTGGGAGTGAAGGTAAACTTTGATTAGAAGACCGCTCTGCCTCTTGTTGCGAGGAGTGCAGGGGGGAGTTCAGGCTTATTCTTCCGAACAGTGCCAACCATGGTCATCTTCCTTTTCAGGAGCTGCTGGCCGAGTTCATAGGAGGTGAAAAAATTGTCACATGTGACATTGTGCCCCCTCAGTCCATCTGTCAATTCAAGCACAACCCGCATCTCCTGGTTCTTCTCTGGTGCTCCACTCGGCAGCTTCCCTGTGTACACTTGCATATTCCATGCATAGCTGGATTTTGCATCACAGGCCACCCATATTTTGATGCCATATTTTGCTGGCTTGCTTGGCATACACTGCCGGAAAGGACAGCGACCTGTTGATTAAAAAAAAAAAGAGATTACAATCACTGAGTGCGAGTGTCACAGAAAACTGCATGAATCAAGGATGTTACATCACAATAAAATAAAAAATATTTCAGGTAAGTAACATTGCATATACTGTATGAAAATAAAAAAAATTACCTTTGAATGGAACCAACTGCTCATCTACTGTGACTTCAGGCCCAGGGTTGTAGAGGTATGGCAGACGCTCAACCCACTTGTCCCAGACCTCTCTGATGGCTGCCAGTTTGTCCGTCACATGCCTTGCTGGTCTTGACTCACGGTTGTCACATCTCAGCATTCTTGAGAAAGTGTGAAAGATTTTCAGTGGCATTGTGGCATGAAAAATTGCCCTTCCACTCTTTGCATCCCAGAGACTGTATGTAGCCTCGCCACGGGACCTACTGTATATACACCTGCTAATATCAAAAGCCCTACGTAGCCACGCAGGTCAATCTCATCCATATTTTTCCAGTTTTCTCCATATTTCCAGAAACCCTCCAAATTTGTATTCTCCAGGATGATTTTTTTCGATGGCTGGTGTGATGAACAGGAGAAAGGTGGATGAAATGTCCTGGACATGGGCAGCTGAATACCTTGTTGGCCCTGGAGTCATCCTTATGATGTCTGGTGCTGCTGTTCTTCCCTGCTTGCTGTCTGAATTTGATGAGGACCATGCAATTTTGCTGTTCTTTGACAAAAATGTCTCTCCGTCAGCTTGAGGGATTTCCTCTTCTTCTTCATCTGAAGATGCATCATCCTCTGGGTTGCATTCCTCCCCATCTTCCTCTTCAGATACATTTTCATCCTCTTGTTCCTCCCGAGCTCCTGAAAATATCTCATCCAGGACCTGTTGGACAGTGAAATGTCTACTCATGGCTTCAGCAAGGAGCCAACTAGGGGTCCTTTGATTCAGGGTACCTTTATATCCTCTATACTGACTTTGTTTTTATTATGTCTGAGATTGTTTTTTTGTTTTGTTTGGGAGCTTGTGTGATGTGAGGGGTTAGCTGCAGATCAAAAGTGCAGGTGCAGGTCAAATGCAATTTCAATTCATACATCAATTCAGATTCTTTGATGTGTGTGTGTGTGTGTGTGTGTGTGTGTAGGTGTGTGTGTGTGTGTGTGTGTGTGTGTGTATCTGTGGATTACAGAGAGTTTGTGTGTAGCCTTTGAACTTTTTTTCTGGTGTTTGAATGCTTTTATAATTCACGGGTCAAAAATGACCCATAAGGCAATCTTTGTACCCTAGTGGTGTACAGCCCACATGGAAACATAAACAAAAACAAAGTATCACTTTTTCTAATGATGGGGTCCCTTTAGGAAAAGTCATAAAATTTCAAGTTGGAAAAAGGATAGTTTAAGGTATTTTTTCTACAGCTAAACTGTAGCTGTAGAATCAGTATAGCTGATTCTACAGCTATACTGATGCGTATGCGGAAGCTTCCACCTATATACCTTCCACCTTGCTTGCTTGTTTTTTTTTTTTTTTTTTTTTGTTTTTTTTTTCTTGCCTTCTGATTGTTGTTCTGAGTGTTGCTATCCCTGTACTGTTGCAATCCTGGAATTTCCCCGTTGTGGGACTAATAAAGGCTTATCTTATCTTATCTTATCTTATCTTATATTGTCACGACGGCCCTCACGGACCGTCACAAGACGCCTCAGTCACCAGAGAGTTTGCAGTGGTAATTTATTGAGGATAAGGCAGAACACTCACAGAACACATACAGTGGCTGGGTGACGTCTGAACCGGGGGACACCCGATGCGCCAGACGGACAACAGTGAGAGTAAGGTCTCAAAGGAACATACCTGAGAATAACAGGAGCACGACAGAACGTGGCTGAACATACAGAAGAGCATAGCAGGTGATCATAACAGGATATAACAGAGACTGCCGCGTTGGAGGACATTTAGCACCCGCTTATATCTCTGGTGGCTAATGACCCCAACGCGGCACAGCTGCTGCTAATGACAGCAGAGCAGCAGCTGACTTTGACAGTAGGGAGCTCCCCCGGGCGCCTTCACAATAAGAGCCCGAGGAGCTGGAAGGAATCCTCAGCTGCCAAAGCCAGAGAACAAAAAGATATGAGACCCGAGTGTGGCCAGAACCGACACTCGGGTTATGACAGTACCTCCCCCTCAAGGCCGAGCTCTGAGCGGCCAGAGTAACACCCAAGCCCCCCACCCCCCTAGGGTGGGTGGATGGGGCGCTGGCAGGAGGGAGAGAGACAAACGACCAACATGGCTACAAGGGTAGGGAGAAAAAAAAAAAAAAAAAAACCACAATAAGTACAAAATAGGCAACACACCCTTTGGCAAACAGAGTGACACAAACAAAACAATCCCCCTCCCCCCCCACACACCCCAACAGTCCCACAGACGAGATCAGGAACCCGGAAAGGGCGCAGTCCAGGCCCGGAGGGATGGGGGCAAAAGGTTCGGGGGGGTCGTCCGGCAACAAGAGGCCACAGAACAGGGAGGGGAAAAGAGGACAGTTCGGGCGGCCTACCCCAGTCCCAAGCTCGGGGGAAGAGAGTTTCAGGCGGCCGGAGCAGGTCGCCGCACAGGAAGATAAACAGGTCGGGGGGCCGACCCGGAGAACCAAACCAACGAGACAGCCCTTCAGGCGGCCGCCCCGCAACACCAGCCCACCAGAACCGTTGGGAGGAAGCAGCCGGTGATCCCGCAGAAAAGGGGGGAGATGAGGGGAAACCGGGCGGAGCGTTCGGGACCCCAACGGCCCCAGGTGGCGATGGGTAGTGCTCCTCAGGGAGGCGAGGAGGATGACTGTGGAGATGAGGGTGATGAAGAAAACGAGCCTGTCCAGCATCCGGTGGCTGGGGATCTGCAGCTCCCTCACCGAACCTAGGACCTGCTGGTGCAGCACCCACGGTGGACCCCGATTGGGCCTCCGGAACCAAACCCACGGTGGACCCCAACTGGACCGGAACAGCACTCCCGGTGGACCCGGTCGGCGTGGCACCAGACTCGACCTCCAACCCCAAAACCGGAACCTCTGGCGCAGCAGGCGAGAGCAGCCCCTCGCCGGCGACCCTGGGAGAAGACTCACACAAGAGAGAAAACCCGGGATCAGGATCACCGGCAGCGCCAGAACCCGGCGAGATAAGCTCGGACGCAGCGGGCGGCTGCACCCGGCTCATCTCCCCTTGAGACAGGCAAAAGTGCTCTAAAAGGTGAAGAAGAAAGATAAAACAGAGCACTTGCCTGAGCTCGGGTTCTGACGCCGTCCAGGACTGCGATGATCCGGGCTCAGAAGTCAGGAGGTCGTCCTCAGGCTCCCACTCAGCTGCGTCGGGCTCCGCAGCTGGCATGATGGTGCGTGCAGCTAGAGAGTCCTCCGGCACCGATGTCCACGCCGGTGGCCCGCACGGCGTGGTGGCAGGAGAATCTCGCCCTGCTGGACCGGACCGCTCCTCCGTGGAACCCCGGGGACGCTTCTTCATCGGCGATGGCTCCACGCTGCAGTCCGCTCTCCTCCTCCGCCCATGGCGTGGCTGCGGAACCGGAACCAGGCTCTCCAGAACCGCAGGCCCCCTCCTCATCCAGCGACGTTGGTCTGACGTCGAGGACCGCTCAGCGGGGGGAGACACAGAGGAAGCAGGGTTATTACTTTCATCCACAGCGGGTGGAGGGAGCTCGGGGGGCTGCATACCCCGAACTCCACCCCTAGGAGTCAGACAAGGCAAGACAATGTCAAAAGAAGAGGAATTATCATGCACTCGCCTTTCCCCTAAGGGTAAGATGGTCTCCGCTGTGGGGGACGTCATTCCTTCCTTTCCCCGCTGGATGGCGACAGAGGGCCCTCTGGGAAGACGAGATGAGGCCACTCGAGGCGGATCCGGGATGAAGCTCGCCGAAACGGAGCTCTCGTGACACACAACAGCCAGGATAGGCGACGAAGAGGAGGGGGCGACAGCCGGGGTCAGTCGGGCATGGAGCGCTGACGGGACAGCAGGCGAGGGCCCGGGAGAAGACGAGGCTGCGGGGATTCCCCTCTGACGAGGCGCGGGAGTGACAGCTGTGTGGGGGGTTGAGCCCTTGCAGCGACCCGGGACAGCATCCAGACGGGGCTCTAGCCGAGGTTGGAAGCCGGAGTGACGACGGTTCCTTGTAGGGGGTGAGGCGAAGGTGAGGTCCGGAAATCGCCGTTCCTGAGCAGAAACGGCGGCAAGCAAGTCAGCAAACTCAGGAAACTCACGCAGCGCTGGATTCCTCTCCACCAGTCTGACCGCCGCCACCACATGCTTCATACACGCTGGAGGATTCTCAGCGGAGCAAGCAGCTGCCACCCGGTCCCAGATCTTGTCTGCTGTCATCTGCAGCTTCTCTGGGGGAATCCCGAGTGACGACATGCCCGATGGGAAAAGACCTCCGGATGGTGCGAACTCCCGGGCCGGAACAGAGGCAGGAGCGGGATCCCGAAGCGAGGGGCGACGTCTCCTCCGCTTCAGCTTCCTGCCAGGATTTCCCTCCAGCCCTCGGAGTATCTCACGCTGGGCGGCGATGTCATCTCTCCTCACGCTTACCTCTGGATGATTAGAGAAGCGGGGGAGAGAATCCAGAATTTCCTCGGCTAGGTCCAGGTACCAGGGCACTTCGCTGTTGTATTCGAGGAGGGAGGCAGCGACAAGGACTCTGTCCACGCGCTCGAGGGTGTCAGCGAGAACAGCGTCCTGCCTCCGAGCACGAGACCTCCACGATGGCATGCTTCAACACGGCACCCAGAGAGGTAGGAACAAACAGTCCACTACTGCAAACTACACGGTGAATGGCGTCTCGATGCAACGCCTCCTCCCCGGGCGTTTGGCGGCAGTCTACTGTCACGACGGCCCTCACGGACCGTCACAAGACGCCTCAGTCACCAGAGAGTTTGCAGTGGTAATTTATTGAGGATAAGGCAGAACACTCACAGAACACATACAGTGGCTGGGTGACGTCTGAACCGGGGGACACCCGATGCGCCAGACGGACAACAGTGAGAGTAAGGTCTCAAAGGAACATACCTGAGAATAACAGGAGCACGACGGAACGTGGCTGAACATACAGAAGAGCATAGCAGGTGATCATAACAGGATATAACAGAGACTGCCGCGTTGGAGGACATTTAGCACCCGCTTATATCTCTGGTGGCTAATGACCCCAACGCGGCACAGCTGCTGCTAATGACAGCAGAGCAGCAGCTGACTTTGACAGCAGGGAGCTCCCCCGGGCGCCTTCACAATAAGAGCCCGAGGAGCTGGAAGGAATCCTCAGCTGCCAAAGCCAGAGAACAAAAAGATATGAGACCCGAGTGTGGCCAGAACCGACACTCGGGTTATGACATATATAAGCTGCTTGCTGACTATGTCTCGAGTACATACATACGCGCGCTTCATGCGCTCAAGATCAGCGCGGCTTATATATAGGCGGCAACTTCCACATACGCATCAGTGTACTTGTGGCTGTGGATGTGTAAGAGTGTTGGACACAGAACTGTAGACACAATGGGTGGAAGCTCGAAACCAACTTCTTTACAGAAGAAGATTATTTTTGCAGGTGATCGACGCTACGTGTGGAAAAGAGGTGAGCCATCGAGATGGTTTGTTCACTTTAATTACATACCATTGATTGTGCATCTACCTAATGGCCTGCTGCACTTCGCGGAAGGCCTTGAATGTCATCTGATATCACGTGACTACAGAGAAACATGGGGGGCACTGCTTCACCGAAGTCAGACCACCAGCTGCACAGAATAAACCAATGTACGAAGGTGAACAGCATCTCCATTGCGTCATTCCTCTGGAATCCGTTTATAGTACAAGTACAAACCAGACAGATCCATATCCATTGCCAAGCATGCTTTATTATCATCGCAGACACAACAGATGTGATATGCGGTAAGTTCAATTCTTTTATTTACATTTCTTTTTACACTCACTAATTTGTAAATGGTGGTGGTGGTGTGCTTACAGGTAATACTGCCGGAGATGGATAAAAATTGGGAAACCCCGTATTGGGAACAGGCTTTCCTCCCGTACGCGACCTGATCATTGCTGGTTGCACAAATGGTGAGACTGCATTGGCTGAAGATATGCTATTATTTTCCTGTGGAATGGTTAATGTGTACAACACCGTCTTCCTTGGCTTCACATTGAATGTAATGTTTTTTTGCATACAAATCTGTGACGTCTGTATTACATTACTTTAACTGTCATATAAAGGCACCATTTTAATAAACAATTGTGTGATTGGATACTGAAAAGAATATCTTGCGTCTGCCCAATTATTCCACCATCCAATACTTTTTCCAAATTGAGTCATTGTTGTGCTTCCATCCTTTTGCACAGCATATGCTTTTTGATGCCACATGTTTATTTGTATATCATTTTCAAATGATAGCGTTATAGCCATGTGATACACATTGGGCGCGACGTCCGCTCTGGTGATACCCACATCCGGATCTGTTTGTCTTGTATCTCCGACATGCAGCTTTCTATACAACTCATACGCATTTCCTCCACTTTGACCCGATGCTGCCACAGCGGACATATTTGACAGACCTACCATAGCATCGACATTCCACCATTTATCATTGTCTGCTGAATGTCGTTCCCAATGATAACTTATTGCATTTTTACCAGGTCTTAACTCCATTATTTCATGGGCTCTATTTAAAGGATCCCAGAAAACACCAGAGCAATTTGCGTATGAATAGCTAGGTGTCCTATTCTGCCAAATATACCTGGGTAGGTTGGTTCTAGCCCAAGTACCCGATTGCAGACTTGCACCTTCTTTGAATGCTAATCCAAAATTCATCGCAGATTGATCCCAACTTGGCTCCCATGCCGTTTCGTATAATTTGTCTGTATAACCAAGTGCGTAGATAGTATTATTAAAAGCAGTAAATGTTGTATTTCCTTGAATAGCCACACTCTCTGTCAGAGGAATCATATTACACACAGTAATGGAACACGACGAAACTCTTATTGCTTCGGCTTCATTAAACAAATTCTACAACATTGTCGGCGTCAAAAAATGATGGAAGCGCTGATTTGGTAAAACTTGCCATCCCGTGACTATATTCTCTAAACTATTTACAGTTGTTGTATCAGGATATTCATAACGTGCATCATCAATATAAGCATATTGCAGCACAGAAAATGTTTTACTCATATTTGTTACACAGGTAAGACAGATAACACGTCCAATCATCAACAGTTGGTTTTTTCAAGCAAGAACAAGCTATGGACACCACAGATTGTTTATCCACTTTTAACTTTTGTTTGAGTTTTAAGTTCGGGTGGTATGTCGTGGCTGGGCCCAGCCACAGATGATGTGCTTTGTGAATGAGGACATCGAGATCTAGCAGGTCTCCCACCGCATCTCAATCCATCTGATCTACATCGTTCCACTGGCCGTCCTCTAGGGTCTGATGAACAATGTCCAAAAACACCTCCTGTGTTGTTGGAGTCTGAAGACCCGACGGAAGATCGTGTACTTGAAACTCTGTCGATGGTATCGCGGGATCTGTATTGGGAAGATAATCTGCTGTGGTCGACAACTGGGAATTGGTTGCACTCTGTAAATCTTGTGCTGCTGCCTCGTCGTTGGTCGTGTTGCCCGTTATGCACTGTTGAACCTCTGTCCAGAGATTGCTGACTTGTTGACCCAAAGTCATCAGCGCCGAGGTCAATTGCGCTAGTTGAAAAGTTGTTTGATACTCCGGGGCTCTGGGATTTGGGTGGGATATCCACACACACACTGGGCTGGCTTTGGCTTAAGCCCCGCCTCCCGGGTGTCATAGAGGGGATAGAGGTGCATAGAGGGGGTAGAGGCGCGGTCACACGGGATGTCCCGTGCGCCTCTATCTAGCTTCTATCCCGTGGCTAGACCAGATAGATAGAGGTGTCCCGCATCCCGCGGTCATAAGGGACGTCCCGTGCCCCTCTATCCCCTCTATGCACCTCTATCCCCTCTATGACGCCTGGGAGGCGAGGCTTAAGCCAAAGCCAGCCCAGTGTGTGTGTGGATATATAGTAAGGACACAGTACTGACGGCTCCACAATGCCCCGTCGCTGGACCTCTCAGCAATATCACACTATCAAGGCTAAACTTGCCAAGAAGGCGCAAGAGAAGACAGGACCTCCTTTGGCCAAATAAAGAAAGACAGAACACCATGTAAGTGATGATCCTGGAGAAGGTACATCAACATCGACCGCAGGTATTAACCCATTAATAGGTATTTTATTGTTTTTCTTCCAGAGGCTGACCAGACCCCAGCCGTGACTCACAGAGCACAATTGATACTCCTTGGCCGCTGGGGAGGAACATTTTATGAAAAGCCTTATGGTTTTGTCTGGGCTTTAACAGATATTAATGTTCCTGGCGCTGAAAAGTTGAAACAACAAATACCGGGGAGATGGATCAACATCATTCGTTTATCACAGGAAATAATGCTGTCCAAGGTGGATGGAATAATAGAAGCGATAATAGCGTTCAGGGACGATCCGGACAGCTAGAGTATTATCTTTATACAGAAAAAGCAGCATACGCTTGGCCCCTGACGCAAACAGCCAGTAATGCAGATCAGTTAAAAGATGAAATGGCACAAATGGATTTTAAAACATTTCTAGGTTTCCAGGAAGGGTGGTCGTGGGCCTGCATGGGTGCTCGGGGGTGTTGCCTGGCGTGTTGGGCACCGTGTGGGTCCGGCCCATTGTTCACTATTGTGACTGTTGTTGTCCATGTTTGTCTGTGTAAGATGAGTGGAAATATGTTTGGCTGCCCCTTCATGTTAGTGGTGCTGGGAGCACCGGGGCGTGATGCTGGTGGGTTCTGGGCTGCTTCCACTGGCGGCCCTCGCCCTGGGTTGGGATTTGGGGGCAGTGGGTGGCCTCAATAACCAGTCTGCAAGCTGGCTTCTGGGGGGATGGCCTCACTTTTAGACCGCCTACCTCCCAGTCTTATTTCCCGCCCTCTCCCTCCCCCTGATTCTGGGTGGAATATACATCTTTTTTGTTACATTTAGGGCTTTGGGGTGGGGGTGTGCTGCACTATGTCGGTGAAGGGGATACCTTTGCTGCGTGGTGGGGCTGCACTCACCTCAATTTTAATTGCATGATAGACACTGAGGGCTTGGGAGGATGGGGGCCCTGCTGCCCATCGCAGTGGCTAGCGATGCTCCAATCACTATCCCCCCAATTTTAATTGCACTTTGGTAGTCCACACATAATCACACAATTATATCATATAACCGATACACACCCACCATGTTCTGTGAGGGGGGAGGGGGTGGGGGTCTTCCCCCACCCATTGCCTTGCTCTTGCTGGGGGCATGGGAGTCTGGTGGGGAACCTGGGACCTATCATGTTGTCAAAATCCCTGGGTGCTACTGAATATATAGATACAACCAAGGAAGTGAGAGGGGGGCTGAATATGAGTAAGTGAGAGTGAGGGGATGAATGGAGGTGGTAGTGGTGGGTCGGTTTTGTGCGGTGCTTTGCATGCCAGGCGGCATCTTGGGGCGCCTGCGGTGGTCTGCTGATTGTTCGCTCAGATGGGCGCCGGGGGTGGGGGTCTGCTTCTGTGGCCTGCGCCGGTGGTCTCCCTGGTCACTGCCGGGCACTGGTGCTTGTTCAGGCTTGCTGCATCTGCTTCGCAGCTGCCTTATGAAACAAAGGTGAATGAGGAGTGAATTTGAATGGGTACAGGAGTGAAAGAAAATGGGTCGGTCTAGGTGAGTGAGAGGGGTGTGCATGGGAGCATGTGGGTGTGAAGGTGTGGGGAGGGGTGTGTCTGTGAGTCGGGAGGTGCTGGATTAAGGGGGGTAGCGCCTCTTGGCAACGTGGCCTCCCCTGGGCAGGGGGACTTCTTTGGATGTGGGGTCCCCGGGGTGTGTGACAGAGGCGCTGGGGCGGGCCCGCTGTGGGGGTGCTTGGGGGGGGCTCGCGCCTGGGGGCATGGGCTGGTCTCTGTGCCGGGAGGTGGGGTCGCTGGCCTTCTGGTGCCTGGGGCCCGGGGACGGATGTTGGCCCCGCTGGGGGGTGGGGGTCAGGCGGGTCTGGGGGGGGTGGGCTCACCGCGCCGGCCGCCAAGCAGCCTGGCCTCCCTTGATTGTCCCTCCAGGGGCGGATGCCTTGCTTTCCTGGAGCTTGCTGACCTCGGAGCTGGGGGTTGGTGATGCTGCCTTGCCTGCTCGGGGTTCCCGGGGGGAGAGCTGCTGCGACCGGCCCTCTGCTCGTATGTTTCCTGACAAACCACTCACATGCACACACTTATTTTGCAGGCGTTCTCATATATATGCACACAGACATACACGTACAAGTGTCTCTCCTTTAACAGGTGCGGAAACCAGACTCGTGTTGAGACATCTTCGGTGGAAGAAGCAGTTTGTCTTTTGTTTGTTTTGGCTGTTGGTTTGTTTGTTTGTTTTTTTCTCTGTTTTTTTTTTTTTTGTCTGTTCCCCTCCCTTTTCTTTTCCCCCTTCACACACTTCCTTTCCCTCTTCCCCATCCTGTTGGGTTTTCCATTTGTAAAACAATTAAAATAAAGTATTAAAAGTTATTACAGGAGGAGTTTACAACAATACAATACA
Organism: Pholidichthys leucotaenia; assembly: GCA_020510985.1. Taxonomy (NCBI): domain Eukaryota; kingdom Metazoa; phylum Chordata; class Actinopteri; order Cichliformes; family Pholidichthyidae; genus Pholidichthys; species Pholidichthys leucotaenia. The sequence continues at coordinate 46,004,205 of CM035845.1, read as the reverse complement.
CAGTTAGGTACTGTATAAGTTCCTCTTGGCAAAGTAAATTGTTTTGGAACAATGAGGGTGACAGATCTGTTCTGTTTGCTTAGCTACCTGACAGGACAAGGGAAAAAAAAAAGAAAAAGAAAACCTGTCTACGATGGTGAGAATTACAGTGCGGTGGTTAGAAGGTGGGAGACCGGTAACGAAGTCCAACGCCACATGGGACCAGGGCCTGCCGGGAGTGGGGAGGGGGTGGAGCAGACCGTCCGGAGGAGAAGAGGATGTCTTGCCAACGGCGCACTGGGGGCAGGCACGGATGTACTCCCTGATGTCCTTCTGGAGCGAAGGCCACCAAAATGTCCTTTGCAGGAGTGCCACTGTGCGAGCCTTCCCAGGGTGACATGAGAACCTGGAAGAGTGGGCCCAATGGATCACCTCGCCTCGAACGGCACATGGGACAAACAATCTCCTTGTCGCTGGCTGGCAGGAGGCTGGATTCCAAGACGAAGGTAGGCTGAGGCAAGGAAACTCAGGGACGAAGATGAAGGCGAGTGCAGGTCTCATAAGGAATGGAGACAGCTGACTCCGTGTGTCTAAATAGCCCTGGCCATGATGGGGAGCAGGTGTGCGCGCAGCTGAGGATGATAGGCAGCCAGAGCGAACCATCACACCATCAGGGTTTTGCAGCACTCCCACTCCAGGCTCATTGGGTAGCTGCACCCACCTGCAGAGTCTGTATGGGCTGGGGACATGATACGCTCCAGAGAAACAGGTGAGTGCAAACAAAAAAGCACAAACTAGCAGCAGCTGGGTCTCAAACTGGCCGGTCTTCTGTCATGAAATGCCCCTCGGGGAGGAAGACCCAGATGCTGGACTGCTAGTTCATGATATTTATTAACAGAAAAAAAAAACAAAAAAAAAAAAAACACAAGACCAAACGGTGTTCAATACAAAAGTCCAAACTGAAAACAAGCAAACTTACGAGTTTGAGGAAATAGAGTTCACCAGAACAGAAGAAGGGTTCTGGAAGGGATGAATAACTCTTAAGACTCCGGCAAAGAGTTAACAAAATTACAGTCTTTAAATAGAGCTGAAAACAAATGAAACAAATGATGGCAGGTGCAGATGCCATGAGCGGGCAGGAGGAAACAATGACAACAAACTCGGATTAGCTGGAAGCAATGAGAGGGAGAGACGGGACTGACAGATGTACCACCCACAACAGAGCAAAAAACCCAGAAATGCCACTGACAGCTGCAGCCCCGGGAAGAGAGAAAATACAACAGAATATAAATATGAGATAACAAATAAAGACAAGAAAACCCAAACATATAATAACACAAAACAGAAACAGGAAAATAAATCATAAGAAACAATACAGAATATGTAAAAATTAACCAAAGATAAAATAACAGGAAAAAGAACTCAAAAATACAACACCATACAAATACAAGAAAAAAAGACAACGAGACAGAGCACGGCGGGATCTCCCCATGCTCAGATCGTGACAGTTTGCTGCTTTGTAATGGCATTTTAGAAGCTGCCCTCTTAAGCCGATGAATTTGTCTGGCAGAAACCTTCCTCATTACTGTATGCTTTTATCTGCACAAACCCATCTGTGCTCTGGAGCAGCCACAAATTTCTTCACAGTACGATGATCACACTTAAGTTTTTGTGAGATATCTAATCAGAATCAGAATCAGAATCAGATTTATTGCCAAGCACATTTACAAGTAAACAAGTAAACATACGAGGAATTTGACTTGACATTGGGCGCGCACGAAAGGCGCATCCCAATGACGCGGCAGCCATGACGAGGCGCCTGTCATATGGGGGGGGGGGTGAAGAGGGGGGAAGGGGGGAAGGATAGGGAAAAACACAATAGGAGAGAGAAAAAAGCATTGTTGATCAAAATAGAGCTCATTTTATGACCAAAATTTTGATTACAAGAAAAAAACTCTCAAATGCACAATTAGCAGACAATAGATCACACAATGACAAAGCAGTAGTGAGAGAGTCAGTGTATGTGAATATATATCAGTAATTGTATCAGTAGTGTAATGTTGAATGCAAGTGTAGGTGTGTCAATTGCTAGTGAACAGCAGAGGGCGCCTCCTGGCAGTGGATAGATGTTAAAGTCATGTGATCTAAGCAGTCTAGAGTCTCTCGCTCTTGCTTGCAGATGGTAATTGTCACATGGTGCACTGTCCTTGAGCGTTCATCTGCTGAAACAATAACAACTGTGTCGATTGTTTGGGTTAGCAGGCAGAGGCGCTCCTTCCGCTTATCTTCATCAGGAGGAATGTAAATACATGGCACCAAAGACAAGGTCAAATCAAATCTGCACAGTGCACTCAGAGAATAGATTTTTCCTCACCCGTGCAATTCTGTGCTTTCATAATTTCCATGTGCAGGCTTAAACTTTAATTCCATGGAGAGCACAGGGCTCCAGATATATTCCTCCGCTGAATCACTATCATTCAGTTCACCGTTTGCCGCTACTCGTGCCCTCCCCAACTGGTCGAATTTGATGAAGGAGCTTGCCGGGTCTGCTTTGATCAGCTCTCTCACCTTCCTTCAATTTCTGATACATCAGGGAACTTCACAGCCCAAAATAGAAGTCCTGAGATCATAACCAATAATGTTTCCACAGACGCATGAATTCCAATGTCCATGAGTCTCCTCGCAGGTTCCAATTCTTGGGCTCCCCCTTGGCCCGATTCTTGTTGAAAAATAGTGACAATAGCACATTTAAGCCGCTTCCAAATCCATAATTTCCGTTTAGATTAAGATTCAGCAGAAGAAGAGCGACTAAACACAGACAAAAACGCAACATTGCAAAGCTGGGAATAGGCCAGGAAGGCAGACGGGAGGAGGGAAGAAAAAAAAAAATGTTTTCATACCTTGTCCAAGGAACTGTACTATTTGACATTTTTTGGCAGCAAAGAGATATTTTTTCTTTCCCATATTGCCTGAAACCTGCGGCATGCTTCATAATGTGAAACATCCTTCTTAAGTAGTTTTCCTTTAATTAGGCTCACCTGGCAAACTAATTATGACAAGTGTCTGAGATTGATATCTGTGATCCAAAGAGCCCCCAGACACAATACCATCCTTGAGTTTAATTGAAAAACAAAAAAATGAATGTTTATGACACTAAAATCCTATTTGCATAATCATTTGGAATAGAGTGTAAATTTTCTGGTTCAGTTAGAATTGATATTTAAACAGTCCTCTTCATCATACTGTTCACATTTTAACATCATGAGACCAAGACGATACCTCACAATTGATCAACAGTACCTCCCCAATTCCAAGTCTTCAAACAGGATGTTCTCAGAGGAAGTGGCCACTGAGCTTAGAGTTGTCACAACTTTTATTGCTGACATTTTATTGAAACAGTGTCAGTGCTTCAGTTGCACGCTGAAGAGGTTGTTATGGTTTCAGTTGACCACTAGATGTCACTGTTCTTAGTTAGACTGAAGCCTCGAAGCAGCAACCTTCGTCAGAAGAAGTCTTCTGACGAAGGCTGCAGCGTACAGTCGAAACATGTTAAGAAGGTAAAGACATCTCCTTTCTATTTTATTTTTGTCTTTCATAAGAACAAAAGATAAATAAAAGTATCTCACAAAAGTGAGTACACCCCTCACATTTTTGTAAATATTTTATTATATCTTTTCATGGGATAATTCTGAAGATATGACACTTTGATATAATGTAATTTAGTCAGTGTACAGCTTGTATAACAATGTAAATTTGCTGTCTACTCAGAACTCAACACACAGCCATTAATGTCTAACCACTGGTTACAAAAGTGAGTACACCCCTAAGTGAAAAATGTCTAAGTTGTGCCCAGTTAGTCATTTTCCCTCCCCAGTGTCATGTGACTCATAAGTGTTAGAAGGTCTCAGGTGTGAATGGGGAGCAGGTGTGTTAAATTTGGTGTTATCGCTCTCACACTCTCTCATACTGGTCACTTGAAGTTCAACATGGCATCTATGGCAAAGAACTCTCTGAGGATCTGAAAAAAAGAATTGCTGCTCTACATAAAGATGGCCTAGGCTATAAGAAGATTGCCAACACCCTGAAACTGAGCTGCAGCACGGTGGCCAATACCATACAGTGGTTTAACAGGACAGGGTCCACTCAGAAAAGGCCTCGCCATGGTCGACCAAAGAAGTTGAGTGCACGTGCTAAATGTCATATCCAGAGGTTGTCTTTTGAAAATAGATGTGTGAGTGCTGCCAGCATTACTGCAGATGTTGAAGGGGTGGGGTGGTCAGCTTGTCAGTGCTCAGACCATACGCTGCACATTGCATCAAATTGGTCTGCATGGCTGTCGTCCCAAAAAAAAGCCCCTTTTAAAGATGATGCACAAGAAAGCCCGCAAACAGTTTACTGAAGACAAGCAGACTAAGAACATGGATTACTGGAACCATGTCCTGCGTTCTGATGAGACCAAGATAAACTGATTTGGTTCAGATGGTGTCAAGCGTGGGTAGCGGCAACCAGGTGAGGAGTACAAAGACAAGTGTGTCTTGACTACAGTCAAGCATGATCGTGGGAGTGTCATGGTTTGGGGCTGCATGAGTGCTGCCGGCACTGGGGAACTACAGTTCATTGAGGGAACCATGAATGCCAACGTGTACTGTGACATACTGAAGCAGAGTATGATTCCCTCCTTTTGGAAACTGGGTCGCAGGGCAGTATATCCGGGCCGGGTCATGCCGAAGACCATATAAAAGTGGAACTTCCTGCCGTCCAGCTTGGTGCTCAGCAATAATGGAATGGAGGAGGGAAATCTGTGGTGGCGCCTTGCATGGCAGCAGCCCTCTGATTCTACACTTGGGGTTTGTGTGATTAACACAGTAGATAGGTAAAGCACAATCTCGTTCTACTGTACGTGATTGGTTGTACAGTTGAATGACAATAAAGGGTGATTTATTTACAAACACACCTCCAAGACGACCACTGCCTTGCTAAAGAAACTGAGGGTAAAAGTGATAGACTGGCCAAGCATGTCTCCAGACCTAAACCCTATTGAGCATTTGTGGGGCATCCTCAAACACAGGGTGGATGAGCGCAAGGTCTCTAACATTCACCAGCTCCGTGATGTCGTTATGGAGGAGTGGAAGAGGATTCCAGTGGCAACCTGTGAAGCTCTAGTGAACTCCATGCCCAAGAGAGTTAATGTCCAAATTGTGCCCAAGTGTCAATATTTTGTGTGGCCGGCATTATTTTTCAGCACTGCCTTTTCACTTAGGGGTGTACTCACTTTTGTTGCCAGCAGTTTAGACATTAATGGCTGTGTGTTGAGTTATTTTGAAGGAACAGCAAATTTACGCTGTTATATAAGCTGTACACTGACTACTTTACATTGTATCAAAGTGTCATATCTTCAGTGTTGTCCCATGAAAAGATATAATAAAATATTTACAAAAATGTGAGGGGTGGACTCACTTTTGTGAGATACTGTATATAGGGGAGGGAACAATTAGCATGACACAAGACAGCTGAGGACAATCAGGAGGAATTGGGGCTGAACAGCACAAACATGAGGGAGAGTGGCTATGGGTATGAAAACATGAGGAGCTGAGGACACTAGGTAAACAAATACATATGCACACAAGACTAAAATGAAGACAATGAGGACAGACAGGGGATGACACAATATGACTAAAGACACAAGGACAGTAATACTAACAGTAAAAATAAACCAGGATCACAAAATATAGCCAAAGGCAAAAGACAACCATAAGACACAAACAACAGGGGATAACATGACATGACAGACAATGATCAGGGAGCATGGGGCAATTAATAATAATAATAATAATAATAATAATAATACCATGAAAAAGCAGACTAAAATGAACATAAAGCATGGGCATGGTCCCTGGCTGTGCCCCGATCGTGAGAGAACTATGTTATGTAAACTTTTGATCAGGGTCATTTGCGTAGTTTCTGTTGTCATTATGATTTAAAAGAGCAAACACAATTATTTGATAATAAATAGCTTCACCCAACCACTAACTTTGAGTGAAAGAAAAGTTTTTGTATTATCATTAATATTCTCTGAAAAATGGCCAAAAAAATCATAAATTCTGCCAGGGTATGTAAACTTATGAGCACAACTATATATATACTGTATATATATACATATGTGTGTGTGTGTGTGTGTGTGTGTGTGTGTGTGTGTATGTATATATAATATATGTATGTATATATATATATATGTGTGTGTATATACATATATATGTGTGTGTGTGTGTGTATATATATATATATATATATATACAGTATATATAGTGAAGATGTAGCCCCTCTGGGGCAGAATGCAAAATTTCTTTGTATTGTTAAATAAAACTTGACTCATTTTTTAGAAATTATAATGCACACCAAAATCCACTCTCCACCAAGCTACAGTGGTAAGTTTTAATTATGCTATTTTTCTAATTACTCAATCAATGGTTTTATCTGTTTTTGTGACTGGTCAGTGAAAAGTCTTATACAGATAAAGCTGCTATTATTTTATGTTATAAAGCATTTATCTCATCGTCTACTGTATCTCAGAGTCAGAACTGCTTTTAATTCATGTTTTCTGTCTTTTGTAAAGGTATCCTACCCAGGGGTAATAAATCTCTCAGGTATGTAAAGATCATTATTGCATCTATAAAACATTATGAACGATCATTGAAAAAAGAAATGCACTTACAGATTTCGAAGAGGATAATACGCATCAATTTGACGATGGTGAAGATAGTCTTTTGGGCGCTTTGGATGAAATCCGACGTTCTGAGGACGATCCGGCAGTCTTAAGGGACCACGACCACCCTGGGGTTGGCGTTGAGCGTCCTGCAGCCCTTCGTACAGCTGAATAACGCCAGGTGTCCAGCAGCGGGGAACCCGGCCATGTTCACAGGCTCTATAGCTGGCATAGAGCCCGTGGACGCCCGGCTTGAGAGCATTTCGTCAACCAGAGGCAAACAACCAGCGCCGCCGAGAGACAGGCCGACACTCACTACAGCGCATGCTTCCGGTAAGCTCCTCCAAGTTTTAAAAATCCTTTTATTAAGCCGATATGACCGTTTTCCTGCTTCAAAACAAACCATACTGTGCTAAAATGTAAACTGGGAATAGCGTCACCCTCCGATCTTGTGGCGGGTTGCCATTGGCCAACATGATGGCAACATCTGAGATGGCAGCATCTTGGGGTGATGAAGTAAACGTCCCCGCATTATGTTTTTTTTCAATGTGAAATAAACTTATTATTATTTTACAGAATACAAACCAAGGCCTTCAACATCGACCGGTGGGGGGTGGGAGCATACCGAAGTGCCCTCGTAAAAAGACCATGTCTGTGAGACATCCACCCAACAGTATGTACTTACAGATCTGCAGTCCTGTATTGATATTAAATGCCACAAACCCCGTCATCATTTTGTACCTGCATCATTCACCCATAGACGCCACTGTACTGGAGCGTGGGATGCTGAGGAGGTGGGGGAGGAGGAGGACCACGCCAACGGCCAACGTGTGACGACTGTTTGAAGGTATGTATTAAAAACAATTTAAAACAACCTTCCTGCTTGGAAAATAATTCACTGTCTCTAAGAATAAAAACTGAAATATGTATTTTATTATTTTTAACATGTTTGTCGCGATTAATTGTACATCTACCACTTTGGTCAACCGAGATTCTTTTAAAATATAAAATGGTTCCAAGGTTGTCATAGCCAGGAGCGGCACTGGGGTTAAGCTCCCAGTGCTCATAAAATGCTCCTTATGGCGTGCGTCTCGAAAAGCCTCTGACAACTAAGTCCAACTCCTAGCCTGCCCGTGTGGTTTAGTCTCTAAGCCCGGCAGAACTGCTTTTACTAATAGGAGAAGGGGCGAGGGCGGATCTCTGGCGCCTTAAAACCAGATGCTTCGGGTAGATGGTGGCTCGTCAACCTAGGAAGGTAGCCCATCTAGGGGAAGGTAAACCCTGATTTCAAACCTCCGCTGCTTTGTGGCACACCCGGTCACGGGAAAGGCTTCGGGAGTCAACCCTGAGGAAAAATCCAGAGTCGGAGCCCCAAAGGCAGTTCTCTGTTGTTCTCAACATCATTCTGGCAGCTCCTGCGATGGCGCTGGTGCCAAACTGTAGCAGCCCTGCTGTTCCTTTGGATTCATCAATGACATGGAGAGGGGGGACATGCCGCGTGGGCAACATCTTGTCCTCCATGCTTTCCTGCCCAGGCTTGAATCCTACCAACGCCAACGCTGGAAGGTAGAACACCGGATCACTGGAGAGGACACTCCAGCTTCGCCTTTGGTGTAGACAAAACACAGGGAATGACAGTTACTGGTTATAAGCCACCGCTCAATTGGCGTAGAGCGCGGCGCCAGGGGTTGTTCCCGACGGTGGGAGGGATCATCGGATCTCACTGGACAGCTACCGCCCGCCTCAAGCTGGGCAGCCCCCAGCCAATAAGGTGTTGTCCCGCCACAGCTTGCTTTCCTTATTGGGTGCATGGGGATGAGGAGAAGTCCGAACAGCAGGCTGAGAACCTTCACACCAGGCAAGACAAAAAAACAAAAGAGACCAGCTCTAAAACTGGGAACTTGGAACGTCCGCACTATGATGACAGGACTCGCTGCTAACCTCAAGGACATCAATGACACCAGGAAGACTGCCATCATCAATAATGAGCTGAAGAGACTGGGAGTGGATATCGCCACTCTCCAGGAAACACGGTTGGCTGACGCAGGCACACTGAGAGAGAAGGACTACACGTTCTACTGGCAAGGAAAGGGCAGTGACAAACACAGGGAACACGGAGTGGGCTTCGCAGTGAAGAACACCTTGCTGAAGATGGTGGAACCGGGCAGCAATGGCTCTGCATGACTCCTCACCCTCCGCCTGAACACCACTCAAGGCCCAGTCACCCTCGTCAGTGTATATGCCCCAACACTGACAGCCACACCAGAGGCAAAAGACGAGTTCTATGAGAATCTCGCAACAACTGTCAGGATCATCCCCAACTCTGAACAACTCATTCTCCTTGGAGACTTCAATGCCAGAGTGGGTGCTGACCACAACTCCTGGCCCTCCTGTCTTGGACCATTTGGCATGGGCAGAATGAATGACAATGGACAGCGGCTGCTCGAGTTCTGCACATATCACGATCTGTGCATCACAAACTCGTTCTTCAAGACCAAGCCCCAACACAAGGTTTCCTGGCAACATCCGCGCTCAAAGCACTGGCACCAGCTGGACCTGATCCTGACGAGGCGCACCTCACTGAAGAACGTGCTAATCACCCGTTCGTTCCAGAGTGCAGATTGCGACACAGACCATTCCTTGGTGTGTTGCAAGGTCAAGCTGCAGCTGAAGAAATTCCATCGTGCTAGACAGCCTGGAAAGGCACGGATTGACACCAGCAAAATGGCCCAACCAGAACTTGTTGAGCAGTTTGCCTCCACCTTTGAGAAGGAACTTGGTGTACCACAAGAAGGAGAATCTGCAAAGCAATAGTAGGAAGAGCTGCGAAACACCATCCACCGCACAGCCTTGGCTACCTTTGGGAGGAAGACCTCGAAGTCACAGGACTGGTTTGATGCCAAGTTGACCGAGATGACCCCCGTCATTGAAGCCAAGTGCTCAGCGCTTGCTGAGTACAAGAAGTACCCAAATGAGAAGAATCTCCAGATTCTCAGGGCTGCGAGAAGCAAAGTTCAGCAGACTGCTTGGCGCTGTGCCAACGAGTACTGGACTCAGCTCAGCCAAGACATTCAAACCGCTGCCATAACAGGGAACATCCGTGGTATGTACGATGGCATCAAGAAAGCACTTGGTCCGGCTCAGAGCAAGATGGCCCCCCTCAAATCCTCCACTGGGAAGATGATCACAGAAAAGAACAAACAGATGGAGAGATGGGTGGAACACTACTCCGACCTCTACTCCAGACAGAACACCGTGACACCATCAGCCCTTGATGCCATCGACTGCCTGCCATCCATGGACGAACTTGACGCTGAGCCAACCATCGACGAACTCAGCAAGGCCATTGATAGCTTGGCCGCTGGCAAGGCACCCGGCAATGACGGCATACCCCCCGACCTGATCAAGCACTGCAAGACCGCCCTACTGCTGCCATTGCATGACGTCCTCTGCCAGAGCTGGAAGGAAGGTGCCGTACCACAGGACATGAGGGACGCCAAGATCATCACCCTCTACAAAAACAAAGGGGAGAGAAGCGACTGCAACAACTACAGGGGCATCTCCCTCCTCAGCGTTGTTGGCAAAGTCTACGCACGAGTTGTTCTCGTTCGTCTACAGAAGCTTGCCGAACGTGTCTACCCCGAGTCTCAGTGTGGCTTCCGCACTGAGCGATCGACGGTAGACATGATATTCTCCATCCGCCAACTCCAGGAGAAATGCAGAGAACAGAACATGCCCCTGTACGTCGCCTTCATCGACCTCACCAAAGCGTTCGATCTGGTCAGCAGAGAGGGCCTTTTCAAGATCCTGCCAAAGATAGGATGCCCACCAAAGTTGCAAAGCCTCATTGAATCATTTCACACCAACATGCAAGGGATAGTGCAGCACGACGGCAACGTCTCAGAGCCATTCAACATATGCAGTGGAGTGAAACAGGGCTGTGTACTTGCGCCAACCCTCTTTGGGATTTTCCTTGCTATGCTCCTGAGGCATGCCTTCAGCACAGCAACAGAGGGAATCTACCTACACCCAAGATCTGACGGCAGGCTTTTCAACCTCGCCCACCTGAAAGCCAGAACCAAAGTACGCGAGGCTCTAATCAGAGACATGCTGTTCGCAGATGACGCTGCAGTTGCAACCCACACACAGCAGGAGCTTCAGACCCTGATGGACCGCTTCTCCCAGGCATGCAAGGACTTCGGGCTTACCATCAGCCTGAAGAAGACTAACGTCTTGGCGCAAGGCACGGAAGCACCACCAACCATCACCATCGACGACTACGAGCTGGAGGTCATGAATCAGTTCACGTACCTGGGGTCCACGATCAGCAACAACCTCTCCCTTGATACAGAGATCGACAAGAGGATTGGAAAATCAGCCTTCACACTCGCTCGCCTCACCACACGAGTGTGGAAGAATCCCAAACTCTCTGTCAAGACAAAGATGGCAGTGTACAACGCCTGCGTCATCAGCACACTGCTCTATGGGAGTGAGACGTGGACAACATACGCCCAGCAGGAAAAGAGACTGAACTCCTTCCGCTTGCGCTGCATTCGCCACATCCTGGACATATCCTGGCAGGACAAAGTGCCCAACACAGAAGTTCTGTCCCGCACCGGCCTTCCCTCCATGTTCACTCTACTCAGGCAGCGCAGGCTCCGCTGGCTAGGCCACGTTCACCGTATGGAGGATGGCAGAATCCCCAAAGACGTCCTCTACGGAGAACTGGCGACTGGCAGGAGAGACATTGGCCGCCCACAGCTGCGCTTTAGAGATGTCTGCAAGAGAGACATGAAGACCCTGGAGATCAACACAGAGTGCTGGGAGGACCTTGCAACGGACCGCTCCAAATGAAGAGGCACCCTGACCAGACAGCTCAAGGCGGGTGAAGAGAGACTGACTGCTGCAGCAGATGAAAAAAGGACCCGCAGGAAGAACCGCCACAGACCCAGCAACACGGAGACCACCCACAAGTGTGACCTGTGTGACAGGGACTGCCATTCGCGCATTGGCCTGCTCAGCCAAAGGCGGTGCTGTTCCAGCAGAGTAGACATTTAGGATTCTCTTCCATGGTCATCATAGACCGACGGAGGCCGACGAATATATATAAAATAAACCTTCGACCACCCACCAACTTGACTTGAAATAAAATATATGTACTGTACATACAGAACCACCGTGAGTAACGTTAATGTATTTTTTGCCCCACTTTGCAGAATTAAACCAAGCACCAAATCCGGCTGTCCCGTCTGCTCCAGAGATCTGGTTTGACAGCGCCCCTGAAGGAGCCCTTCAATGCTGTGTGTGTGGGACGAGAACCGGGGTGCAACAGCATCTGACCACCGTGTTATCACTCTGCCGGGTCATACAGAGCTTCATGACCTCCGTCCTGACCATCTGTGAAGAAGTGTAATCTTTTTTTTTCTCCTCCATATCCTGGGTATTGTGACAAACTGTAATAAGCTATCATGAATGAAAAATTCAATCCCCCCCATGGATCGTCACCTTATCGTGGTGGGGGGTTTGCGTGCCCCAGTGATCCCAGGAGCTATGTTGTCCGGGGCAATTTGCCTCTGATAGGGTCACCCAAGACAAATTGGCCATGGGTGAAGGGCCAGACTAAGAATGATCCAACAGACTCTCATGATAAATTCTAGATCAAGGATTCAGTGTACCCTGCCCGGTATGGGGTTACCGGGGCCCCACCCTGGAGCCAGGCCTGGGGGAGGGGCTCGATGGCTAGCGTTTGGTGGCCAGGTTTCCACCCATGGGACCCGGCCGGGCTCAGCCCGAAGGAGTTACATGGGTTCACCCTCCAGTGGGCTCACCACCTCCAGGAGGGATCATGGGGGTCCGGTGCTATGTGGATTAGGTGGTGGTCAAAGGCGGAGACCTTGGCGGACTGATCCCAGGCTTTCTAAACTGACTTTTGGTACGTGGAATGTCACCTCTCTAGTGGGGAAGGAGCCTGAGCTGGTGTACGAGGTTGAGAGATACCGACTAGATATAGTAGGCCTCACCTCAACACACATCTCCGGTTCTAGAACCAGTCTCATGGAGAGGGGCTGGAGCTTGGCCTTTTCTGAAGTTGCCCCGGGTGAGAGGCAACGAGCAGGGGTGGGTATTCTTGTGTCCCCCCACCTTGCTGCATCTATATTGGAGTTTTCCCCGGTGGACGAAAGGGTTGCTTCCCTTCGCCTTCGGGTTGGGAAACGGGTCCTGACCATCATTTGTGCCTATGCACCAAATGATGTTTCAGCGTACCCACCCTTTTTGGAGTCTCTGACTGGGGTGCTGGAGAGTGCTCCTCTTGGAGACTCCATTCTCCTACTGGGGGACTTCAATGCACACGAGGGCAACAACAGTGAAACCTGGAAGGGGTGATTGGGAGGAACGGCCTGCCCGATCTGAACCTGAGTGGTGTTCAGTTATTGGACTTCTGTGCTAACCACAGTTTGTCCATAACGAACACCATGTTCAAGCATAAAGGTGTCCATATGTGCACCTGGCACCAGGACAACCTAGGTCGCAGGTCGATGATCAATTTTGTTATCATGTCATCTGACCTGCGACCGTATGTCTTGTCTTGGACACTCGGGTAAAGAGAGGTGCAGAGCTGTCAACTGATCACCACCTGGTGGTAAGTTGGAGCTGATGGCAGGGGAGGATGCCATTCAGACCTGGTAGACCCAAACGTATAGAGGGTGTGCTGGGAATGTCTGGCTGAGGCCCCTGTCCGGGAGGTCTTCAACTCCCACCTCCGGAAGAACTTCAACCATATTCCGAGGGAGTCTGGAGACATGAAGTCTGAATGGGCCATGTTCTCCACCTCTATTGTTGAAGCGGTGGCCCAGAGCTGCAGCCGCAAGGTGGTCAGTGCATCTCGTGGTGGCAACCCCCAAACCAAGTGGTGGACACCAGTGGTGAGGGGGGCCACTTAGCTGAAGAAGGAGTCCTATCAGGCTTGGTTGGCTTGTGGGACTCCTGAAGCAGCTGAGGTGTATCGGCAGGCCAAGCGGAGTGCAGCTCGGGTGGTTGCTGAAGCAAAAACCCGGGTATGGGAGGAGTTCGGTGAGGCCATGGAACAAGACTTTCGGTCGGCCTCAAAGAGATTCTGGCAAACTGTCCGGCGGCTCAGGATGGGGAAGCAGCTCCCTGTCCACACTGTGTATAGTGCGGATGGGGCGCTGTTGACTTTGACTGGGAATATTGTCGGGCGGTGGAAGGAATACGTTGAGGATCTCCTCAATCCCACTGATACGCCTTCCACAGAGGAAGCAGGGCTTGTGGATGAGGGGGATGACTCGTCTATCACTGGAGCTGAGGTCGTCAAGGTGGTTAAAAATCTCCTTGGTGGCCGGGCCCCGGGGGTGGACGAGATTCACCCTGAGTACCTCAAGGCCCTGGATGTTGTAGGGCTGTCATGGTTGACATGCCTCTGCAACATTGCGTGGAGGTCGGGGGCAGTGCCTTTGGCATGGCAAACCGGGGTGGTGGTTCCTCTCTTCAAAAAAGGGGACCGGAGGGTGTGCTCCAACTTTAGAGGGATCACACTCCTCAGCCTCCCTGGGAAGGTCTATGCCAAGGTACTGGAGAGGAGAGTCCGGCCGTTGGTTGAACCTCGGATTCAGGAGGAGCAATGTGGTTTTCGTCCTGGCCGTGGCACATCGGACCAGCTCTTTGCCCTCTCGAGAATTCTCAAGGGTTTGTGGGAGTTTGCCCAACCAGTTTACATGTGTTTTGTGGACTTGGAGAAGGCATTCGATCACGTCCCTCGTGGATTTTTGTGGGGGGTGCTTCGGGAGTATGGGGTGGTGGGCTTGTTGTTACAAGCTATTTGGTCTCTGTATGACCGTTGTGAGAGTTTGGTTCATATTGCCAACACTCGGTCGGACTCATTCCCAGTGAGAGTTGAACTCCGCCAGGGCTGCCCTTTGTCACCGATCCTGTTCATAATTTTTATGGACAGGATTTCTAGGCGCAGCCAGGCAATGGAGGGTGTCATGCTTGGTGACCACAGGATCTCATCTCTGTTGTTTGCAGATGATGTTGTCCTATTGGCTTCATCCAGCAATGACCTACAGGTCTTACTGGGACGGTTTGCCACTGAGGCTGGGATGAGAATCAGCACCTCCAAGTCTGAGTCCATGGTCCTCAGCCGGAAAAAGGTGGATTGTCCTCTCCGGGTTGGGGACAAGCTCCTTCCCCAAGTGAAGGAGTTTAAGTATCTCGGGATCTTGTTCACAAGTGAGGGGAGAATGGAGCGAGAGATTGACAGACGGATCGGAGCAGCATCTGCAGTGATGCGGACGTTGTACCGGTCTGTTGTGGTGAAGAGGGAGCTTAGTTCTAAGGCAAAGCTGTCGATTTACCAGTCAATCTACGTTCCTACTCTCACCTATGGTCACGAGCTTTGGGTAATGACCGAAAGAACAAGATCGCGGATACAAGCGGAGCTTTCTCCGTAGGATTGCTGGACTCACCCTCAGAGATAGGGTGAGGAGCTCAGTCATCCGGGAGAGGCTCAGAGTAGAACCGCTGCTCCTCCACATTGAAAGGAGTCAGTTGAGGTGGTATGGGCATCTGATTAGGATGCCTCCTGGACGCCTCCCACTTGAGGTGTTTCAGGCACGTCCCACTGGGAGGAGACCCCGGGGCAGACCGAGGAATCGGTGGAGAGACTATGTCTCCCAGCTGGTCTGGGAACGCCTTGGCATCCTCTCTGAAGAGCTGGAGCAGGTGGCTGGGGAGAGAGAAGTCTGGGCTTCTCTGCTTGAACTGCTGCCTCCGCGACCCGGACCTCCGGAAAAGCGGTAGAAGATGGATGGATGGATGGATGGATGGATGGAATGAAAAATCACAATCAGACCATGATGAATCGGTGGATGAGGGGGTGAAAGGCTATCAGAGTGGGTAACAGACTATGATTACATGATAGAAGCTTTATCCTATTTACATCAGTCTCTAATTGGAACGAATGAAATGCAAAGGGCCGTGGATGAATTAGCTTGTATTCCAGCACCCTTTCTGGTTGATTTACAGGATAGTGCGAATGAAATAGGTGAAAACACCCCCAAGCAACAGCAACAATAACAATAATAATATCACCAGCAACGCACTTCATCATCTAGAACATACGTATATTTGAGAATCAAAATCATCCACACCTCCCACCCACAAATCATCATCAATCAACCACAACCCCTTCAACCTCCACCAAACAGCTAGAGCTTTCCTCTAACATGCAAAAGCGTGGGGGGTTGCGTTCTGACGCTCATGACCGGGATGCAGCATCCTCTAGGGACAGGGAGGTCAGAATATTCTCACCATTTAACACTGTGAGAATGACGCATCGCTTACCCATCCCTAGACGATGCAACGTGCCCAACATCGCAGACTTTTACAATGTGATGGGCATCCTCAGAGAATTGGCTGAGGATGCCCGATCACACATGGAACGCAACGACGTAATCCAGCTAGAAGTTGTTGGCAAAAGCGCGAGGAGCAACATCCTTGTCACAGCTGACGACGACAGGGGTAATATTTTACCGGCTTTTGAGGATTTGCTCGACCGGGTAGTGCAGTCGGGCAATAACATCGACGTGGATGAGGGTTTAGAATTAATCCTACAGGTGGTGCATAACCCCAGAGGCGGTGGTAAACACAGGCTAGCGAAAACATTAGACTGTGAAATTGTCAATAAAAAAAGACGTCATTTGTACGTTACGTGTAGCGAGAAGGATCAACTCTGTTTCACTACTAGCTTAGCACACCTGATGAACCCCTATTCAGATGACCGCATTGTAAGGCTTTGGGTAAGACGTTGTAAAATCAGGCGGGTCTGGGTGACCATACGCCCGTCACTTTTAGCAATATAGCTAAATTTGAACGGATTGTTGGACGTAAAATCGTGGTGTTTCACAGAACATTTCAGTCATCCCCTCTTGCATTTTGAGACAGACTATAGCAATCGCTCAAAACCTTTGTTCCTGTTCTTACTGCAAAACCATTACTACGGTATACAAAATCGCACAGCTTTCATAGGTACGGCATCCGTTTGTAACTACTGTTACAAGGGTTTTAATAACCCGTATTCGCACTAATGTAAAGGATACTGTCAGGTTTGCAATGACCCCGTCTGCCCTACAGAAGAGCTCAGGCCCGTAGAATGTTTAGACTGTCACAAAAAGTGTCGCTCTCCGGCCTGTTACACCAGACACAAAGAGGCTAAACAAAGGGTTGTAACCGCACCCTACAGGAGTATCTGTGACATGATAAAAATGTACCCTCTGCAACTTTCCCTATTATGTTAGTAAAACCGCAGGTACATCCCCACAACGGTGTAGCTGGTTAAAATGTAAAATTTGTGGGGTGCAATTACAACAGGCTTCTAAAGCCGATGATCATCAGTGTTACATTCAGCCACTCCCCCTGCAGGTTAAACATCCCGGGTTGTTTTTTTTATGACATCGAAACATTTGTCGATGACAAAGGGGAGCACGCACCATTTCTCGTGTACGCTAAAACATCGAAAGGTGAAGAAAAGTGTTTTTACGGTACAGACAGCATAAAACAGCTTCTTATGCATTTCATCACAAAAAGTACAGGCATAATGTATTCATAGCACATAATGCCAGAGGGTTTGACGGTTACCTGATCTTGAACAGTATGATGAAAGAGAACATAATACCTCAACAAATTTTCATGACGGGCAGTAAGATCCTAAGTTTTAAGGAACCCCATTATAACCTTAAAGTCATCGACTCGCTATCCTCCCTACCTATGCGTCTTAGTGCGCTGCCTAAAGCTTTAGGTTTTAGTGAGGTGAGAAAGGGGGTCTTCTCCCACGGATATTCTTCGGTGGAGCGTCTAAATTATGTAGGTCCTTACCCACCACCGTCCGACTATGGCTTAGAACGTATGAGCGGGCGGAGTTCGACGAGTGGTATGACGAGGTCAAAGACGGGTCATTTGACTTTAAATGGGAGGCTCTGCATTACTGTAAAAATGACGTGGACATTCTAGCCACCGGGTGCATTAAATTTAGAGAGCGGTTCCTCACCGACACAGGTGTGGACCCTTTCTCCAGTGTCACGATAGCATCGGCCTGTATGAAAGTGTTTCTCACCAATTATCTGGCCCCAAACACCCTCGCCATCCCGTGCCCTAACAACTACAGACGTCAGTGTAAAAGATTTTCTCACGCCTCGATCCAATGGTGAGAATGGGTTATGCACAGTCAGAAAATATTCATCCAGCATGGTTTAAACAGGAGGGAAAACAGATGGGGCCCCTTTTTGTAGACAGCTACGTGGAGATTGATGGTTTGAAGCACGTCTATGAGTTCAACGGCTGCTATTTCCACGGTTGTGTTTGCAGTTTTAAAAGCATGGAGATCTGCCCTTTGAGGGGCATTACATTTGGACAGCTGCATTTGAAAAGTGAGGAGAGGTTGCAGGCGTTACACTCTATGCACGGTGTCTGCGTTATGGTGATGAGGGAGCACAAGTGGGATGAGATGAAAAAATTATGCGAGGAGGTGAAACAGTTTCTGAAAATGTTTAACCCACTCAAGCCCCTCTTACAGTGTCAGGTCCTTTAAGGGGGCAGGATGAGCGCTCTAAAACTGAGACACACCACAGGGCCGGATGAAACAGTGCACTATGTAGATGTCACTTCTCTGTAAAAGGCATGTGCTTGTACCCTCTAGGCCACCCCACTGTCATTTACAAAGATTTTGGGGATCCTCGAAGCTATTTCGGCTTAATCAGAGCTACCGTCTACCCACCCTGTGGCCTCTTTTTTTCCCGTTCTACCCTACAAAAGTTCAGGAGGTAAATTGACCTTTCCACTGGGTCGAACGAGTGTGGAAACCAACCATCAAGATGGTGTTTGCGCACACGGCAATGAGGCGAAAGCATTGACAGGGGTCTGGGTCACTGTGGAGTTTAACAAAGCCCTGGAGCTGAGGTACAGGGTGGGTGAAATCACAGAAGTGTGGCATTTTAATCAAAGCAGCAACGCGGTGATTGTAGATTACATACACAAATTTCTAAAAGAAAAACAGGAAGTATCGGGTTACCCCCCAGTTGTCACTGATCAGGAGAGCAAGGACAGATACATCAGGGACTATCACCATCATCAGGGTATTCTGTTAGACGGCGATAAAATACAAGAGAATCCAATCCGTCGCCGCGTCTCAAAACTGATTTTGAACTTGCTTTGGGGGAAATTTGTCCAGAGAGATAATCTGATTCAGACTGTTGTGACCTCAGAACCTGAAGAGTTTTTCACCTACTTGTTTTCAGGTAAATACAAGATGGAATACAGTACTTTCATGTTTTGGATGATGACAAAGCTCTGCTTAGGTGGAAATATAACGATCGTTGCATTCTACCCCCCAGTAAAAGTAATTTACTGAAGCTGTACATCTGAAGCACATCTGAAGCTGTACGGTTATCTGGAGAAACTGCAAGAGAGGGTTCTTTACATCAACACGGATAGTTTAATTTACGTGGTAAAGAACAGTGAGATGCCTCTGGAGGTGGGTAATTATCTGGGGGATTTGACAGATGAGCTGGACGGGGATACCATTCAGGAATTTGTATCCACAGGCCCCAAGAGTTACGCCTACCAAACGAGGAACAAAAAGAAGGTTGTCATGAAGGTCAAAGGTATCACGTAAATCCGATCATGTTGCTAGTGTATCAATTTTGACAGTGTCAGGCATTTGGTGGAGGATTACATGACAAATTCGGGAGACAGTGATTGAGACACCACATTACAACATAGGACATGATAAAAGGGGGTTTGTATTGAGAAGCTTGTCATTTCAGAAAACGTTCAGAGTTGTGTATGATAAAAGACGTCTCTTTAGGGATGGGACCACTCTGCCTTTTGGTTATTAGATTTTTTGAGGAAAAAAATGTCACATCTTACCCAGGATATAGAGGAGACTGATTTTGATCCTAGATTCACCTTTCCATTTTCATGTTTGGTGGTGGGACCGAACGGCTGTGGCAAGACTTACTTTGTTTTAAAGGTACTGGAAGACTGTGAACATGTTGTAAATATTGTACCTGAAAACATTGTATGGATTTATACACGTCATCAGTCTGTGTACAGTGAACTGCAGAAGGTGAATAAAAGAATAAAATTTGTTGAAGGACTCCCTGATTCTTTTGAAGATGAAAACGTGTTTCTTCCCGATCAGAAACACTTGATTATTCTGGATGATGCTATTTTTCAAGCCTCTGACCATCCTGAAGTAGTAAGAATTTTTACCCAGTACAGGCATCATAGAAACGTGAGCGTCATGATGCTGACGCAAAACGTGTTCCATAAAGGTAAATACAGTTGCACCATTAGTCTGAACAGCAATTATCTGGTGATGTTTAAAAACCACGGGATAAACTACAAATAGATATATTAGCACGTCAAATCTTCCCATCACAAAAGGCCTTCTTCCTAGAGAGTTTTGAAGGTGCCACCAGAGATCCCCAAGGCTATTTAATAGTAGACCTCACACCCTCCTGTCCAGAACAATACAGGTTGAGGACGGGTATACTTCCTTGTGAGAGGTTGACCGTCTATATGCCCAAAACATCAGCCTAGTTTATCATGTCTGCACGTATGAAGAGGAACACTATTTTACTCATGGCGCTGTACCACGCCTCCCCCCAAAAAGCACAGGGATATTCTCATCCACAGCTCTCCAGACTTTCTTCAGACTTTGTGTGAGATCGCTCTGAATCTTTTAAAAGGGACCATTCCATTGTCCGATTGTCAGTTCAAGAAACTACAACGGCGGAAAAAAATGATCAGACTGTTGGCCAATAAGAAAACTAGTTTAAAACGCAAACACCAGGTTCTGAAAAAACAGTCGGGCGGTTTTCTATTGCCTCTGCTATCCGCTGTGGTGCCCATGATCGGGGATCTTATCGGTGGACTGGTGAGAAGAAATTAAAAATAAAAAGATGACTTTGAAGAAGGCGCAGAAGATGTTTCTGCTCACACCTCAACAGTTAAGAAGAGGACTGACGACCATCAGAGAAAATGCAGAGGATGATTTGGACTCCAGAATGAGAGCCATATTAAATGAACCAGGCTTGAGTGCTTATGAGAAAATTAACCTCTTGCACTCCGGAGTACCGCGGACGGGCACGTCTCTGCGTCCTAGAGCGCACGAGGGTGCTGCGTCCAAGCGCGCACTGAAAAAAAAAAAGCTGCATTTCCTTTCTTCCACTACAGACACAGCCGCGAACAGATCAGATATGATTGACCTCTCATTCGACTAATAAGAGCCTTGAATTGGGTTTCTGAAACCTTGAAGAACCAATGACTGAAAACCTAGCAAGAAGGACCCGCCTACCAACGCCGTGAATGCAGCGAGCCAATTGAAGCACAGAAGTTCGCAAGCTGTTTTGTGTAAGGCTGGGTGAAGACAGACTGCTGCAACAGATGAAAAAAGGACCCGCAGGAAGAACCTGCCACAGACCCAGCAGCACGGAAACCACCCACAAGTGCGACCTGTGTGACAGGGACTGCCATTCGCGCATCGGCCAGTTCAGCAACAGGCGGTGCTTTTTTTTTTTTATTCCAGCAGAATAGACGTTTAGGATTCTCTTCCATGGTCATCATAGACCGACGGAGGCCGACGACGAAGGCTGGGTGACACAGACGTGTTCGCCAGTCTTTTTGAATTACTACTGTTATTTGTTTTGAAAAATCGTTCGCCAAAACCGCAATCATGGAAGCGCAAAACCGCAATAATGGAATTATGTTTTGACCGGGTCGCGAGACCAGAACCACGAGCGGGTTCCAAGAGGACCAGCGTCGCGTTCGTCTGACAATGAGGAAGAAGTTCGCCAGCTACGCTGCTGCTGTGAAGAGGTAAGTGTTATAAGCTAAATTATTCTTTATCCCTGAAAATTGTAATCAAAAATGACTTTTGACCGATCGGTAAATTACAGCTGTGCGTCATCGCCACATGACGGACCGCTGCGCAACGGGCGATGTCCGTCCTCTGTAGCGAGGGGGGGGACAACCCCCCCCCACACACACACACAGCCCTGAGTGTCACCTTTCATTAGAGCCCAAGATCAAGCTTCTATATTAAATCATTCAAAAGTTACAGACGTTTTTCCAAACTGTGCCATTTGGCACAATTTAGCACAGTTCAAAAACGCCTGGGAACTACCTGAGAAAAAAGCTGTGTAATATGTTCATTTTTTGTGGTATTGTTACAAAATTTTGACCTCAGCTGGATAACACTTGGTTCTACATTTCTGTTGCATTTTCCAGCCCGGACCTGAAGCTGTGTGTTATTTGCAAGCATTTGTATCCAAAAAAACACCCAGGCGAAATTTATTTTCTTCAAGTTCACTATGTTTAGATGACTGTTACTCAGTGGCCGGAGCACTTAGAGAGATTATAACTGTTTTGCCAAAAAATTCAAAGTGTTTTCTTTTAAATGAGACCAACCCCATGAAGATGCTGCAAAGGGTTGAAGAACAGCTTTTGATTTACTTTGGGCACATTATTTTTTGGCGTTTTTAGGGAAATTGACCGGAGTGCAAGGGGTTAAAAAATACGACGCTCTACTGCAGAGATACCTCACGCTCATGAAACAGGATCATAACAAGCGATGGTGGGTAACGCTGACTCTGCAGCGGGAGCCTGACCGCCTATCCCTATCAGGTGTCGTGGGGGTGGTGAAAGCAAACGTGCTCGTGCCTCATCTTCTGATGGTACCCGCGCATTATCCATCGTGGGTGCTCCCGCATCACCCTGCAGCATGCGTGACGGTTTAGATTTTGACGTTATGGTTGAAGAGGTTCTACAAAACTTCCCCACACATGATCGTAAGAACGCCGAACACATCCTGAGGAAATTGCCCCAGAGTTATGGGGGGTGGAATTCAAAGGGGAGGTTTGTTTATAAGGGCAAGGCCTTGAAAGGATCTCATATGATTGATTTATTCAAACACCTCTCACTCCCTTATAAAAAACACCAACCCCCGGCACCTGCGGGGTGGTCGAAATTTTTAAACACTCTGCCTGAACTCAATATTCCTTCATCGGCTGTGCGCAACCCACAATCAATATCGACTTCTTAAGACGAATGCAAGCAACATTACCGATGTGGGTTTTGAAAAACCTCGAGGCGTACGCCATGCCAGAGACAAAAAAAAAAAAATTCTGCCGTCCCCAACCTGGATCACACCCCGCGAGAAAGGAGAGTCTGAATTTGAGACTAGACTGAGGAGGAATAGAAGACAAAAGAAACTCTCCCCTCATTCGTCGTCGTCGGCTCCAGCTCATGTCCGAGCATTGGTTTCGTCTTAGTTTTCAGGACGTTGCCATCTGTGATCGATGTCGATGGCGGATGTGGCTCAGAAGGCCCAGCCTATGATATAACTGTCGAGGGCGGAAGTCACATTTTATTGTGGGTGGGGGACGTGGTTGGTTTGGTTTTTCTTGTCTTCGTTTGTGTTTATCATCATCCTGTTGTTTTCTGTGCCTCTCAAATGAGTCTGTGCCTTCCCAAGTTCTTCTTCTCCAGGCTGCTCTGTCGGTGGCAAGTTGTTCCCGAGATCTTTTGTCTATGTTGGCTTGCTTCAGGGAACATTTTAGCTGGTCCTTGTAGTGCAGTTTTGGCCTACCATGTGGTCTTTTTCCTGTCTCAAGCTCCCCCTGGAGCATGATTCGTGGTAGTCTGGTGGGGTCCATCCGTACGACATGTCCTGTCCATCGAAGGCGGTGCTGCAAGATGGTAGCTTCCACACTAGGCAGCAGAGCACGCTTGAGAATCTCATTGTTTGAAAGTCGATCCTCCCAATGAGTGCCAAGTACAGTGGGGCAAAAAAGTATTTAGTCAGCCACCAATTGTGCAAGTTCTCCCACTTAAAAGATGAGAGAGGTCTCCAATTTTCATCATAGGTATACCTCAACTATGAGAGACAAAATGAGAAAAAAAAATCCAGAAAATCACATTGAAGGATTTTTAATGAATTAATTGGTAAATTCCTCAGTAAAATAAATATTTGGTCACCTACAAACAAGCAAGATTTCTGGCTCTCACAGACCTGTAACTTCTTCTTTAAGAGGCTCCTCTGTCCTCCACTCGTTACCTGTATTAATGGCACCTGTTTGAACTCGTTATAAGTATAAAAGACACCTGTCCACAACCTCAAACAGTCAGACTCCAAACTCCACTATGGCCAAGACCAAAAAGCTGTCAAAGGACACCAGAAACAAAATTGTAGACCTGCACCAGGCTGGGAAGACTGAATCTGCAATAGGTAAGCAGCTTGGTGTGAAGAAATCAACTGTGGGAGCAATTATTAGAAAATGGAAGACATACAAGACCACTGATAATCTCCCTCGATCTGGGGCTCCATGCAAGATCTCACCCCGTGGGGTCAAAATTATCATGAGAACGGTGAGCAAAAATCCCAGAACCACATGGGGGGACCTAGTGAATGACCTGCAGAGAGCTGGGACCAAAGTAACAAAGGCTACATCAGAAACACACTACGCCGCCAGGGACTCAAATCCTGCAGTGCCAGACGTGTCCCCCTGCTTAAGCCAGTACATGTCCAGGCCCGTCTGAAGTTTGCTAGAGAGCATTTGGATGATCCAGAAGAGGATTGGGAGAATGTCATATGGTCAGATGAAACCAAAATAGAACTTTTTGGTAAAAACTCAACTTGCCGTGTTTGGAGGAGAAAGAACACCATACCTACTGTGAAGCATGGGAGTGGAAACATCATACTTTGGGGCTGTTTTTCTGCAAAGGGACCAGGACGACTGATCCGTGTAAAGGAAAGAATGAATGGGGCCATGTATTGTGAGATTTTGAGTGAAAACCTCCTTCCACCAGCAAAGGCATTGAAGATGAAACGTGGCTGGGTCTTTCAGCATGACAATGATCCCAAACACACCGCCCGGGCAATGAAGGAGTGGCTTCGTAAGAAGCATTTCAAGGTCCTGGAGTGGCCTAGCCAGTCTCCAGATCTCAGCCCCATAGAAAATCTTTGGAGGGAGTTGAAAGTCTGTGTTGCCCAGCGACAGCCCCAAAACATCACTGCTCTAGAGGAGATCTGCATGGAGGAATGGGCCAAAATACCAGCAACAGTGTGTGAAAACCTTGTGAAAACGTACAGAAAACGTTTGACCTCTGTCATTGCCAACAAAGGGTATATAACAAAGTACTGAGATGAACTTTTGTTATTGACCAAAAACTTATTTTACCGAGGAATTTACCAATTAATTCATTAAAAATCCTTCAATGTGATTTTCTGGATTTTTTTTTCTTATTTTGTCTCTCATAGTTGAGGTATACCTATGATGAAAATTGGAGACCTCTCTCATCTTTTAAGTGGGAGAACTTGTACAATTGGTGGCTGACTAAATACTTTTTTACCCCACTGTATTTGTCTGAGCTTTCTCTGTTGGAAGTTCTCAATGCACTTGATATCGTGACGGTACAAGGTCCAGGCTTCACAGGCGTAAAGAAGGGTGAAAGAACAATGGCCCGAAAAACCATGGTTTTGGTGCGGATGGTTATTGCATGATTATTGAAGACTCGATGACAAAGGTGTCCATATGCGGAGTGTGCAGCTTTTATGCGGTTTTCAATGTCCTTTGCACAAGTTGGTATTTTTGAGAGGATGCTACCAAGGTAAGAGAAATGCTCCACTTCATCGACAGGATTTCCGTTAATCTTATGGTTGATCCTTGAGGAAGTTTGACCAGGTGCTGGTTGGTTGAGGATTTTGGTTTTGTCAGTGTTCACTTCCATTCCAAAATGCTCATAAGAGTCATTATAAATGGTAGCTATCCTCTGGAGGTCATCAACAGTCTGAGCTGGTGTGGCATTATTGTCTGCAAACTGCAATTCATGAACACTGGTGACTGAGGTTTTGGATTTTGCGCGAAAGCGAACAAGATTAAAAAGCCCCCCATCCAAACGGTATCGCAGATTGATACCAGGGATTGTTGGTGGTATTTCATTTAGCATTGCAGCCATATACAACGAAAAGCAGGTTGGAGCAAGGACACATCCTTGCTTGAGACCACTAGTGATAGGAAAAGGGTCTGAGAGGGTATTCTGGTGGCAAACCCTACCAACCATGCCATCGTGGAGAGCACGAACAAGAGCGATGAAATCATCTGGACATCCAAAACGAGCAAGAACAGCCCACATAGCAGGGCAAGGAACTCGATCAAAGGCCTTATTGAGGTCCCAGAAGATGAACATAAGTGGCTGTTGTTGTTATTGGCTCTTTTCCTGGAGTTGTCGAGCACAGAATATCATATCTACTGTACCACAAGAGGGTCTAAAGCCACATTGGGACTCAGGGAGCACATCCTCGGCTACTACAAGAAGACGGTTGAGAAGGATACGAGCAAAGATCTTGCTTGCAACGCTCAGTAGTGAGATGTCGCGGTAGTTACTGCAGTTCTCTCTATCTCCCTTCTTGAAAATGGTGACTATATTTGCATTTTTAAAGTCACTTGGTAACGTCTTGGTTTCCCATATTTTAAGTAGAAGCTGCATTAAATAGTTTTTCACCTCGGGACCTCCATGAAGATAGAACTCCAGTGGGATGTTATCTGGTCCTGGTGCCTTGCCTGTCTTCATGTGCTTTATAGCTTTATTTAGCTCATGTAGTGAAGGTGGTGTAGACATCCACTGGCGAGTGGGGTGTTGTGGGGTCTTGCAGAGGAGATCACTAGGGGTGCAAAAGTGACTATTTAATAGACTCTCAAAGTGGGACTTCCAAAGGTCAAGGATCCCCTTGGTGTCTGTGATAATGGTGGAGCCATTTGCATCTTTTAGGCTGGCCACAGATGATCTGGTGGGGCCAAAGATCTCCTTCGTTGCAGCATAAAAACAGTGCATATCCCGTTGGTCGGCATATTTTTGCAAATCTTCTGCTTTTTGCTGACACCAAGTGTTTTGGGCTTTACGAATCCCTCTCTGGCATGCCGCTTTTGCTTGCTGGTGTTTCTGTTGATTCTTTGCAGACGGATCATTTTCAAACGCAAGACGTGCATGGCGTTTAGCCTCTATGAGGTCAGTGATTGTTTCATCATTCTTGTTGAACCAGTCTTGGTTTTTCTTGTGTTTGTGACCAATCGTTTCTTTGGCGGCAGCAGTCAATGCATCACGGAGAGTGGTCCATCGGTCTTCAATTGAGGCATTGTCTGGAAGGCTCAGTTCATTCATGTTTCTACCAATGGCCTCTCGAAAGGACAGCAACATTTGGGGATTGCGGAGCTTGTCATAGTCAAAGCGATGGTGAGGAACGTTTGCCAAAATGCGCTTTGGTGGTCGCCGGATCGTAATATTGAGTCGGGAGATCAGGAGGCGGTGATCTGTCTAGCAGTCATCTGCTCCAGGCATGGATCGCGTAATTCGATCGCTTGTTTTTGTGAGGATATAGTCGAGGGTGTGCCACTTTTTGGAGCGAGGGTGTTTCCAGGTCGTCTTCTGGTGATGGGGAAGTTGGAAAAGGGTGTTTGTTGCAATAAGATTGTGTTCGGCACAAAGGCCCAGTAAAAGTTCCCCATTTGCATTGCATTTTCCCATACCATGGTGGCCTATGATGCCTTTCCACAGCTGGTGGTCACTGCCAACTCTGGCATTGAAGTCACCCAGAATAACAAGCTTGTCAGATTCTGGGACTGTCAGAATGGTATGTGTGAGCTGCTCATAGAAGGAGGTATTGCTTTCATCTTCAGATGTACTGTAAGTGTAGGCGCATACACTGAGATCAGAGTGAGGAAACGTTTTTGGGTAAGCGGGATTCGGATGGTCATTATTCGCTCATTGATTGCAGTTGGGACAAGGTTGTGTTGGTCCACAAGCTGGGACTGGATGGCAAAGCCTACACCATGGATACGTGGATCTTCTGTATCCTTTCCCTTCCAGAAAATGGTGTAGTTTGATCCAGTTTCCTTGATGTTGTCTTCCTCAGCAAGTCTAGTCTCACTTAGAGCTGCTATGTTGATGTTAAAGTGTGCAAGTTCTTTACATACCAGAGCTGTACGACGTTCTGGGCGCTCGCTGCTCCTCATGTCCTGCAGTGTGCGGATATTCCAAGCACCCAGGATGAAGGGTTTTGTAATGAGAGATCCAATCGGTGGTTGAGAATCCAGGCGATGGTCGAGAGCGGTTGAGTTTTTATGGTTTTGATTTGCAGGTCGACCGCTGTGATGGGTAATCTGCCAGCTGCGGCATGATAGCCAGATAAGTCTGCAGTGTCCGATGTTTGCCCCACCTTTTCTAGGGGCCTGCCCATATGTGGTGGGCTGTTAGTTAGTTAGTTAATCCCTTCACACCATGAAGGTGTATATGGGCGGCGCCTATCTCCATTTCTCTGACCCTAGGCCACACAGTTACTGTAAGTAGTGAAAGCTACAGTGGGGGGTCAGTCCTCTGGTAGCTCTGTGCGTAACTTTACTTTCCCCATTCCATTATGCGGAGCACCACGCTAGAAGGCAGAAAGCACCATTTTTATATGGTCTTTGGTATGACCCGGCTGGGATTTGAACCCCTGCCTCCCGGGTGTGGGGCGGATGCTCTACCAACTGAGCCACCACTCCGGTTTGGGGTGGGCTGTGGGAGTCCTAAATAGGCCAGCCCAATCGCGGATCCAGCTACCAAAATCCAATGTCACCGCAGAGTTCATTGGAAGGCGATCATCTTAGATCCGCCGCCAATGTGTGGCTGTGAGCTAGAGGCTTCCAGTCATACCAAACCTGCCCCCGTTACTCGCAGTTTCATCGCCATTGGGCTTGAAGGGATTGTCCAAGTTGAAGACGAAGGCCAATCGCTTGTGAATTTGTTTAAGGTGGTCGTGGCTGCGCGAGGGCCACGCACACGCTCTTGGCCATCAGCATGTCCAACACAGTTCAGCAGGCTGAAACGTGCAATTTTCATGAAGTTGGCTGCAACGGGCTGCCGGGTGCTTTGTTTATCAAGGCCCGCCTCTCTAGCACCTGCCCGCCAGGCACTGCCCTCATCCGCCGAAGTAATAGACTACTCGCCGTTGGGGACTTTCCTAACAGACTATGTAGTCCGTATACTATTTAACCCATAGTTGGGGATTTGGTTCATGGGTATCAGGGCATGTCCACACGCCGGTGGGCCGTGAGTACCGCAAGTCTGGGGGCCAAACCTCCTCCGAGTCCCTGCATTTTAGCCTGGGGCCTCACGGTACCCAGTTTCTATCCATTACCACAAGGAGGTACGCATGGGGCTTGCTGTGGAGAGGCTATGTACTAGCAGAGGAGACTTACGCACTCGGCTCCCTTTTCGCTTGCTGTAAATAGCAGGCTAGCTAGCAGTGGGACAGAAGTGTACACTATACAAGTGTACACTTCTATAATGCACTAGACACATCACAGAGCCTTTTAATGGACATATGTAAAATGGACGTATGTAAACCACACATTTTTTTTCTGTTTTTTTTAACAATACAAAGTTTATTCATCATACATTTCAAGCAGTCTTTTTTCTTTCATATAAAATCACAAAAAAATTCACAGTATTAGTAACACAGTTGTCAAACATACACTCTATATCATCAGATAATGTATATACTGTATCATACACTCTTTATCCTAAGTTTCTACACAAGACACTTTTTAAACATCTGTAAAGAACAACACCCCTGTTTATGGGGTTAACCGATTTTATTTTTGATACAATCTTGATATTTTCTCACAAAATTGTACACCATCAAGTCATTTTTTCATCACATCCTCATCGTACAATGACAGTACACGTTCAAAAGATAATCTGCAGGTCCGATGTGCCAGATAATAGACGCAGTGTTGACCGCAAGTCGTTGATAGTTGATGCTGTAACTGGGCGTTGTGGTACTTGATGTTTTGTGAATGCTTCTCCAAGAATTTTAACCCCTTGCACTCTGGTCAATTTCCCTAAAAACGCCAAAAAATAACGTGCCCAAAGTAAATCAAAAAGCTGTTCTTCAACCCTTTGCAGCATCTTCATGGGGTTGGTCTCATTTAAAAGAAAACACTTTGAATTTTTTTGCAAAACAGTCATAATCTCTCTAAGTGCTCCGGCTGCTGAGTAACAGTCATCTAAACATAGTGAACTTGAAGAAAATAAATTTCGCCTGGGTGTTTTTTTGGATACAAATGCTTGCAAATAACACACAGTTTCAGATCCGGGCTGGAAAATGCAACAGAAATGTAGAACCAAGTGTTATCCAGCTGAGGTCAAAATTTTGTAACAATACCACAAAAAATTAATATATTACACAGCTTTGTTCTCAGGTTGTTCCCAGGCATTTTTGAACTGTGCCAAATTGTACCAAATGGCACAGTTTGGAAAAATGTCTGTAACTTTTGAATGATTCAATATAGAAGCTTGATCTTGGGCTCTAATGAAAGTTGACACTCAGGGCTGTATGTGTGTGTGTGTGGGGGGGGGGGGGGGGGTTGCCCCCCCTCCTTGCTACAGAGGACGGACATCGCCCTTTGGGCCGCGGTCACGGTGCGCCGCGGTCTACTACGCACAGCTGTAATTTACCGATAGGTCAAAAGTCATTTTTGATTACAATTTTCAGGGATAAAGAATAATTTAGCTTATAACACTTACCTGTTCACAACAGCAGCGTAGCTGACGAACTTCTCTTCCTCATTGTCAGACGAACGTGACGCTGGTCTGCTTGTTACGGACTCGTGGTTCTGGTCCCGCGACCCGGTCAAACCATAATTCCATTATTGCGGTTTTGCACTTCCATGATTGCGGTTTTGGCGAACGATTTTTCAAAACAAATAAGAACAGTAGTTAGAAAAAAAGACTGGCGAACGCCTGTGTGTCACCCAGCCTTACACAAAACAGCTTTTGAACTTCTGTGCTTCAATTGGCTGGCTGTATTCACAGCCGTTGGTAGGCGGGTCTTTCTTGCTAGGTTTTCAGTCATTGGTTCTTCAAGGTTTCAGAAACCCAATTCAAGGCTCTTATTAGTCGAATGAGAGGTCAATCACATCTAAACCAATCAAAGCACTCCCTTGGCTTTCTGTTCGCGGCTGTGTCTGTAGTGGAAGAACGGAAATGCAGGGGGTGTTTTTTCAGTGCCTCCTAGGACGCACAGTGTGCGTACTCGGACGCCCTCGTGCATCCTAGGATACAGAGACGTGCCCGCCCGCAGTACACCGAAGTGCAACAGGTTAAGACGCTGTCGGGATAGTAAAAAAAAATGGGCGGAAACCTGTAAGAATCAAAAAAGGTGGCTTTGCCGTCCTTTTCCAGGGTAATGGCTAACCAGTACTCTCCGGGCATGTGTGCGGGGTGTGTGCTGATGACGAAGTAGGTGGGGAGTTTAAAGGCAGGAGTCAGCGACGGTAGCTGATCGGAGGGCCACACCCCACAAAACACACCTCCCAGCAGACGATGCAGAACACTCTTCAGCTGAATATTATTCATGTTCCTAGTAATAGTCCACCAGCACTTCTCTTTTAGAGTTAATTTCCAGAATAGAATCGTAACAGGCGTAGATTATCAGCATCATGGTGTGGGGCAGGGCTGTTCTAAATCTCATCTCCAGTCTTAAATTACCGTTCTATACAGTGGACAGGGCGTCGCTGTCATCCCCCGGGGCAAGATTAAACACAAACAGAGTGTACCCGTTGTTAAATTCCTCTCTGCTGATACCGAGAGGTAAATCTTTAAGATGTCTCCCCGTCGCTAGGAACATGTTGTAAAATTCCCTAACAGAGAGTTGGTTAATAAATTGAGGCTGGAAAGCCTTGGCGGGGATCTGTCAACCATCCTGACAGAGAGCCAGATATTCCGCATCGTTGTGAATAAAACTGAAAGGCGATAGGTCTCTTCTCCCCGTGAAAGCCTCGTGATGCCCCATACCCAGAACCACGTATTTGGGAATGGCCCCCAGAAACAGATTCTCCTGGTTGCACATCCTGCTGGTTGACTGTTTTAAACCCACTGAGGACTTCATCTCAGAGCTGCTGGACAAGATCCGAGGAATGCAGAAACTCTCCACACCTCAGAAGAAATGATGCGTGAGAGGGGCTAGAGTGCATTGCCTTTCATTAGGGCTGCGGTGTGGCCTAATCTGGCAGTGGGGGACACGGACACTTTTTTAACAGAGAGGCCCCCAATATTTTCAAACGGAAAGTGGAATCGCTGGCTCCCGTGAGACAGAAAGCATCGTTGGCGCAGGTTAGTTTGATTCTCAAATCAACAGAGTGCAGCATGAGCCTCTTGCAAAAAAAATTATGTCCCCGCGAAGAGGACCGAGCAGGTGCACTTTGCGAGAATTAGCGGTAAAACGGGCTCTTTTATTTAAATCCGCATTAGGGCCGTCCATGGTTATGATAGAATCTACAGCTCTGGCCATATCTTTGCAAAAAAGACCGGCACGAAATTAGCTCTTGAGCATGTCCTCGGAATAGTTCAGTATCATCTCAATTAAGGCTCGGTAGGGGTGTGTGGAGCCGGATTATGAAATCAATCTATCTCCCACGATCATGTCGCATTGACTGAAAATTGTATTTAGAGGGTAATTAATGAGGCCCACTGCCACGTCGTCTGCCAAGTTCGTACTGTCCACGTTGGTAATTTTCACATGGAGGTGCAGCAGGGTGTCGTTCATATCGAGGTACTTCTCCCCATCTCCGGGGATGAAAAACTCTATAGGACCTCTGTCGGTGATGGCTGACACGGGGGAAATTTCCGTGTAGATTTTATCCTCCACAGAGAGTTGCGTCATAGGCGCTGAAAATAAATCCAACTCAGTCAGGGTGCATTCAGGAGATTTTTGATGTAACAGCACCATGTTTTTTCTGGTTTAGTTTGTTCAAAAACTTTTGCTTGGTGCTGCCTCTGACTGGGGTGATTAATATGACATCCCAGACATTTCTCATGCTGGTACTCCTCCAGAGTTTTGCTGAGCAAATGAAGCACGGCTGATTTTACAAGTCTGAAGAATATGTCACTCATCCACCCGTCAGGTTGATCTTCTGGCAATGTTACTGGCGTTGATGGTGAATTGTGGCCCGATAATGTATGTGAAGGGTGTGGGATCAGACACCCTGCACAGTCAACACTCGATGTCCATGGGACTCAGGGTTTTAGGACGGTCTATATCATCGGTGTCTGGAAGATCTATGGGTCGTAGAGGGTATCGGTTCTCTGGGATCTCCACGGACAGCGGAGGGTCTGGGGTCTCTGCGCTTTGCATGGGTCCCGGGGCCTCTAGGGTCTACTTCCGCTTCTGAGAGAGAGCAGACGCTTTTCTTCCCTCTCCCTCCTAATCCTCTCCCTTCTGATCCCAGCTTGCAATGTCACTCTTCTCCTGGCTGAATCTTAATCCAAATGGAAATTATGGATCTGGAAAGCGGCTTATATGCGATTGTCACCTTTAAAAGAAGAAGCGGGTCAGGGGGAACCCAAGGGAGACTCATGACATTGGAATTCATGTGTCTGTGTGATTCGACTGAGATTGAACTGATCACAGGATCTTCTGTTTTGGCCCCTGGAGTTTTCCTAGTGTATCGAAATTATCTGGGTGAGCTAATCAAATGCGGACCCCGGCGTAGCTCCCTTAACAAATTCAACAATTCGTCCAGCTGGGGGGAGCACTGACTGTCAGCGGCAGGATTAACATGGAATTTACTACCTGGCATGCATTGTTGAGAGAACGAACTCTCTGGACATGTTTTACCTATGTTTCGGTAGGTGGATAACATCTGTGGATCGCTGAGTGCTCTCCAGAGAATGATCTAAAGTATGATTCAAGCCTGTATGAAATTGAAGCACAGAATCGAAGAGAGAGAAATTTTTTTATTCTCTGAGTGCACTGTGCAGATTTGACCTTGTGTTTTGGTACCCTTGTTTACATTCCTCCTCGATAAGATAACGCCAGAGAAGTGGCTTATGTCTACCCATACATCAACAATCAGTTGTTGTCGTCAGCGGATTGGTCTCTCGAGGACAATGCCCATGTGCCTTCTGCAAGGAAGAGGAAAAGAGAGACAGACTCTGATCTCTGGTCTTGTTTATAAGTCACATGATTATAACATCTATCCACTGCCTGGAGGCGCCCTCTGCTGCCCACTAACAACTGTTACACTCACACTACACAATGACATGCAAATATACACACACTGCTCTCCCTCCCTCTGCTGTGTGATTGTATCTATTGTCTGCTAATGCATGAGGGTTTTTTTTCTGTGTAGTCAAAATTTGGCTCATATACGAGCGTTTATTCTGATTACTATGTTTTTTTCTCTCTCCTATTGTGTTTTCCTCCCCCTCCCCTCCCCTCTTTACCTCCACTGTTGACAGGCGCCTTGTATGGCGACGCGTCATTGGATGCGCCTAACGTGCGCGTCCAATGTCAAGTCAAATTCCTCGTGTGTTTACTTGTAAATATACTTGGCAATAAAGCTGATTCTGATTCTGATTCTGATTCTGATTCTGCTTGGGCTGTAGAATCTCTGGGGTCTGCAAGGGCTGTTGAGATTCTGGGGTTGGAGTGAGCCGTTCCCCCGCCAGTTTGACGGCTGAGGTTTTAATTTTGGATTGAGGACCCCGAAACTTTGAAGGATCCAGACCCAACTTCACAGAGGTAAGTGCAATACATCTGGTGACGTAGTTTCTCTTTGGGTTGCTCATGGTGATGCGGGTTTTTTTGCTGATGGCGGCCTGATGTCCGCCGCTGTGTCTGTGCTTTTTAAAGTGTTTTTGTGTTTGTATGTGTGTGTGTGTGTGTGTGTGTGTGTGTGTGTGTGTGTGTGTGTGTAAAAAACATTGTAAACATTCCATTCTCACGCTAAACCACATATGGTCAACAGAATAAAATCACAATCTGTCACTTCAGATGAGAAGTTCTGGTCAAAGGTCATGTTTTCAAAACACTTTTGATTGACAGCCTAATTATGCGTAACCCCATCCTAACCCTAAACCACATATGAACAACAGGTTAACATCACAATCTTGCTCTGCATTTCGGGCTCGCTGCCATTTTAAATGTTCGCTGCGCTTTCCCGCAGTCGAACATGACAGAAAGCTGCCACCAACAGAGCCCTGAGCGAGCAGTAACGTGTTTATTTACAATGGGTGAATCTGTACATAAAGTCCAAAAACAGCCACAACAAGGAAAGAAACTCCGCTACAAGCTCGGTAGTTCCAAAATGTACCTCACATGCTCAAACAGGCTGGAGCAGAGGGAAAGGCACAAGGGAAGACTTACTAAGGCATCGGAGCCGCAAGGCTCTGAGGGGACAACACGCTTAAAGTCCAGGGAAGAACCAACCACAGCGAGACTGGATGTCCAAGCATTGACATAACAAAGCTGCCACATCGGCTGGACTACCTGCCCTGCTATTTATGCACAGCCCTAATGACAGCAGGCAGACCAGCCGTGTGCCAGCAGGTGCGTGACTGATTGAACTAGAGTATGGATGCGTGTGTGTGAGTATGAGAGTGAAAATGAATGTGTGTGAATGTGTGTGCATGCATGAATGTGTGAGTGAAAATGTGGTGAACCTACTGCTGGTGGATGCCTGGTGAGAGGGATACATGGCTGTGGGACTGGAGGAGAGCCAGTTCAATCCGCCAGCTAGAAATTAAGTAATAATTAACCCACAGCCGACAATCATGCTCAGGGTCACGGCCCTGAACATGACATATGTAATGTATTCTTCTTTTTACATGCATTTAATAGGCCCTTGGTGACCCACAGAATATTTTTGTTTTGTTGTCTGTCACTGTATTGTTTTATAGGACAGTTTTTACTGTACAATGATTGAAATATTTGTAAAAAATTATCATATGCTTTATTTATATCATTTTCATCACAAACTATCTTCTAGTCTTGCATTAATAATTCCTTTGCCAGTAAATACATAGATTCTTCAGTTCTTATTCTTTTATATTTAATATTTTTGGTATACTTTTTCTTCCTATAATCACATTGATAGACAACAAAAATCGTCAGGAGGTCACTGATATCATTCAATAAAAGCCCACTCACGATTGTGACGATGGAGTGTCGCCACAGTCATGGTCCTCTGGAATTGAATATTATATTATACGTGTAAAAGGATTTATAATTTGCAAATGTCAACAGGCATTGTAATGGATAAAATGCACATATAATTTGAGATTTGTTTTGAGTGAATTCCATTTGTGAGATAAATGTTAATGTTAATTATGTTAACTGGGTGAGGCAATTAAAGAATCTTAAGACCACGTACCTTTGCCAGCATGCTTCCTGGTGGTGTCCGGGCAAAAGCCTCCTCAGGGATTTGAGTGCCCTTTAAAGGATGCCAGGGTAAGGAAGCATATGATTGAGTAGAGGGGGATTTAATATGTAAATAAGGGTTTAAACTATTTATTGCATTATTTATGGTGTTTATTTATTCTGTAAACATGGTGGGAAATTATTTATGTATTTATGACTCTTTTTAGATACTATTGGGTATATGTGGGAATATGGCATTATTTATTGTCTTACCTGGGATTTTGGTATGTTCCAATTAGACTGATTATCTCACTAAGTATATTAACAGGTGTTTTTCATTTGATTGGGGTTGGGTGTCGGATGTTCATGTAAGTTGTTGCCTGCGAATTATTTGTAATATATGGAAAATTGCTTGTTGCAAACTTTTGGAAGTCTCGCTCTTCTCTGGTGTGCCTTGACCGCTCAGCAATCATGACAGTTGGTGTCAGAAGTGGTCCGTTCCCTGACAATTGGTGTCAGAAGTGGTCTGTTCCCTGACAAATCGTGACAGAAGTGGAAAGAAGAAGAAAAGCGCAGTCTGACGAGTGGTGTCAGAAGTTTCCCACTCCCACCGTGGCTACTGAGGAAAGAAAATAGAAGGTATGACAATAGTGTCAGAATAAAGCAGACAGTGTGACATTTGGTCAAGAAAGTGTTGTCAAAATTAAGAAGTGATAACATGGGATAGAAGGAGCGATGGCCAAAAGGAATATAAAGAAACAAGAGCAATTAGAGGACTTTGAAACAAGTATGGCAACAGAGGAGCAGGGGACAAGTGGACTGGACAAGCTGGAGGAATTGACAAGCTTGGTGGAGTCCGTGGTGCGTTCACTGATAAGACAGAGATCGTCAGTTAGAGGAAGAAGCCTCTCTTCAGGAGCAAAGGTGGCAGACTATGCAGCATCAGTTTCGCGAGATGCAATCACAGGTGACGGAGTTGAGAGAGGAGTATGGGAGCCGGGCTGAACGCAGCGGTGACGATGACGCTTCAGGGGAAGACTCCAAGGTGACGGCCAGTCGGGTCGGCCTGCAGGAGGAGCTACCGCTGCAGGTGCAGCCGAGGACAACGCAGATGCACCGCAAGCCCAGGCTGAATCCGCTCTCTCCCAACAACGATATCGAGCATTATCTGGCGACGTTTGAGAGGATTGCTACGGTCTGCCGCTGGCATAAAGAAGGGTGGGCTGTTCAATTGGTTCCTCTGCTCACAGGTAAAGCACGGAGTCCGTATGCTTATGGACATTGCAGACACGGAAGACTATGACAAACTGAAAGAAGCAGTTTTAGCTAAATATGAAATAACACCCGACACCTATAGGAGAAGGTTTCGTGCCCTGGACATTCATCAGGACGAAACCCCCCATGAACTTTATGTACGTTTAAAGGACCTGTTTTGTAAATGGATTAAACTAGAGACCTCAACAGTAAAAGACATTGCGGAACTGATGATTCTGGAGCAGTTTCTGCAGATGGTGGACCCGGAACTGGGAATCTGGATACAAGACTGGGACCCGAAGACTGCAGAGGGCGATGCTCATCTGGCGGAGGTCTTTCTGTCTGCCAGGTCTGGGAGCAGGAGACCTACTTTCAGCCGTGATGGCTCTTTCACCACACGGAGTAAGTCTAATGGGGTGAAAGGGGTGGTCGCTGTTATCAGTGTAATAAAATCGCTCACACTCAATATTCATGCCCAGCCACAAAGCAAAGTAAGCCTTCATTGTTATGCTCAGTTCCAAGACCCACTCTCTCAGCCCCAGTTCAGAGAGAAATATATAAAACAACTGTTCTGCTTAATGGTCAGTGTGAAGAGGCCCTGTTAGACTCGGGTTGTTTTCAAACTGTTGCTCTGCCCAGTTTGGTCCCTAGGGATTTGTGGAGTGAAACTACAGTAAATATCAGCTGTATTCATGGGGATAAGAAGCTGTACCCGACCGCTGAGGTCTATTTAACAGTGTGTGTGTGTGTGTGGGTGGGGGTGGGGGTGGGGCAAATTTATCTCCTTCCTGTAGCTCTTGTGCCTGATTTGCCTTTTGCAGTTATTCTTGGCAATGATGTTCCAACTTTGTTGGATGGACATCATACAACAGGTTAGGGACAAACAACAAACTGAGGAGGGACAGGCAGGTGGCGCTATTGAGCAGAGGTTAAATACACCTGTGGAAAGTGAATGTAATATGGTCACAACTAGAGCCCAGAGGGCTGGCAATGTTCTCCAGGAATTGCCTTTTTATGATTCTGGGGTAGAGGCAGGCCCTATTAAGCAGCCAAAATCCAAGGCTCAGAGAAGAAGAGACAAGGTTTTAGCTACAGTTAAGAACTTGGGTGAAGAAACACCACAGCTAAGCCAGTCAGTAGACTTTGACATCCCTTCTGACATAGCTGCGCTGCAGAAAGCTGACCCAATGCTAAAACCTTGGTTTGATAAAGTCTCTGAGATTGAGGGTGTGAAACAGGGCAGAGTGGACTGTTTGGCTGAGGCCATGTATGTCATTAAAAATGGCATTTTGTATCAACAACAAGGTGAAGTTATGGTTATAGCTTTGCCACAAGGCCTCACACAAAAGGTTATGGAACTCGGACATGTTATCCCTTGGGCAGGTCATCTAGCATTCCAGAAAACATTACAAAGAATTGCTAGGTTTGTGTGGCCGGGAATGTATACCCAGATTAAGGAGTTCTGTGCAACATGTGAAACATGTCAGATTACATCACCTAGGGAAGTAGCCTGGGCCCAACTGCAGCCATTACCAGTCATTGGAACACCGCTTGACAGGATAGGTATGGATATAGTTGGCCCCCTAGAGAGAAGCTCCTCGGGTAATAGATACATTCTAGTTATTTGTGACTATGCTACTTGGTACCCAGAAGCCTTCCCATTGAAATCTATTAAGGCTAGGCAGGTTGCCAACTGCCTCATACAGTTATTTTCGGGGACAGATGGATTGGTTGAACGATTTAAGCAGACTTTGAAGAACATGCTACAGAAATTTGTTTCTAATTCAGGCTCGGATTGGGACCAATGGGTGCCATACTTGTTATTTGCTTATCGGGAGGTGCCCCAGGCTTCAACAGGATTCTCACCTTTTGAACTACTATATGGTCATTAGGTGAGGGTTCCACTGGACTTATTAAAGGAGTACTGGGAGAGAGTCCACCGAGTGATCAGGACAATGTGGTCTCATATGTATGTTATTAAAATGAGAGAAAAACTGGATCAAATGACTGCTTTGGCTCAGGCGCACATGAGGACGGTGCAGACTAAACAAAAGACTTGGTATGACAAGAAGACTAGAAAGAGGGTTTTTCACCCAGGTCAGCAGGTGTTGCTACTGCTGCCCTCTTGTGACAGTAAGCTGTTGACTCGATGGCAGGGGCCTTATGAAATTTCTAAGAAACTAAGTTCAGTGACATATGAACTATATATGCCTGACAGAAAGACAAAACATCAGTGCTTTCATGTTAACTTGTTAAAGGAGTTTCAGCAGCCTGTTCAGCAGCAGCAGCAGCATGGTCATCAGCAGATGCATCTTCAGCTCCTCATTTGTGTGACGGAAGTGGATGAGGAGAGAGAACAGTCCTTTCCCATAGACTTGACAGAGCCTTGTTCATTTCAGGTGTCTCATCTGCAGGTTACTCAGCAGAGAGAGTTAGAAGCACTATTGGATCCAGAATTAAAACACTGGACTTATTTTACGCAAACACTAAGGAGGTGTACACCTCATCACCACTCCCCCCACTCGGGAGATTGGATCACAACTTGGTTCATCTCCTGCCGGTGTACAAACCCCTAGTGCACAGACAACCTCCGGTCATGCGCACAGTGAAGTTATGGTCTGAGGAGGCAATGGACGCTCTAAAGGACTGTTTTAAAACCACTGCCTGGGAGCAGCTCTGTGATCCACCTGGTGAGGACATCGATGGCCTCACTCACACCATCACGGACTACATCAGCTTCTGTGTGGACAACACCGTACCCACCAAGACGATATGGTGTTGCTTGAACAACAAACCCTGGATCAACCCTGAGATAAAAACACTTCTGAGAGAGAAGAAGAGGATCTTCAGGTCGGGGAACAGGAAGATGCTGAAGTCCGTACAGAGGGAGCTGAGGAGGAAGATCAGAGAAGGCAAGGACAGCTTCAGGAAGAAGATGGAGGACAAGCTGCAACAGAGCAACATCGGTGGAGTCTGGAGAAACCTTAAAACCATCTCTGGGCTCCAGAATACCTCCCCCCAGGCCACGGGGGGCAGGGAGTAGGTGAACAATTTGAACCTGTTTCTTAATAGGTTTGACCAACCGCCCCCCCACCGACTGCACAACAACCACTGCTGCCTCTAAAGACATCGAGTCCTGCTGCCCACACCCCACTCCACCAACACCCCCTCCCACTCCCAACACACAGCTCCCCAACCTGACCCTCACTAACACCCAGGTGAGGACGGAGCTGAGGAAGATCAAGGCGAGGAAGGCTTCAGGACCGGACGGCATCAGCGCAAAGCTCCTCAAGTCCTGTGCAGACCAGCTGTGTGGGATTGTGGAGCACATCTTTAACCTGAGCCTGAAGATGGGGAGGGTACCACAGTTGTGGAAAACATCTTGTGTGGTACCTGTACCAAAGACTTCCCACCCCAAAGACCTGAACAGCTACAGACCAGTGGCCCTGACGTCCCACATGATGAAAACCCTGGAGAGACTGCTCCTTGCTCACCTCCGCCCCCTGGTGGGACCAGCGATGGATCCACTCCAGTTCACCTACCAGCATGGCATTGGGGTGGAGGATGCGGTGATCTTCCTTCTTCACCGTTCTCTGTCCCACCTGGAGAAGCCCGGGAATGCGGTGAGGATCATGTTCTTTGACTTCTCCAGTGCTTTCAACACCATCCAACTGATGATCCTGAATGGCAAGCTGCTGTGTGCAGGGGTGGACCAGCACCTGTCATCATGGATCCTGGACTACCTCATTAACCGGCCACAGTTTGTGAGAACCCGGGACTGTGTGTCCGACATGATCATCGGTAGCACGGGGCCCCCCCAGGGAACGATTTTGGCTCCCTTCCTGTTCACCCTTTATACTGCGGACTTCTCACACAACACATCGCACTGCCATCTACAGAAGTTCTCTGACGATTCTGCGATCGTCGGCCTCATCTCCAACGGAGATGAAGCTGAGTACAGAGGACTTATCCAGGACTTCATGGACTGGTGCCATCAGAACTGCCTCCAGATCAACGCAAGGAAAACTAAGGAGCTGGCGGTGGACTGCCGCAGGCAAGGACAACCCCTCACAGCACCAGTAAACATACAGGGAACAGACATGAGATGGTGACATCCTACAAGTACCTGGGCGTTCATCTGAACAATAAACTAGACTGGTCACACAATACCGACGCACTCTACAAGAAGGGACAGCACAGGCTGTTCCTACTGAGGAGACTCAGGTCTTTTGGTGTACAAGGGGCGCTGCTGAAGATATTCTACGACACGGTGGTGGCATCAGCCATCACTTTTGGAGTGGTCTGCTGGGGCAGTGGCATTACAGCAGCCGATAGGAAAAGACTGAACAAACTGATCAAGAAAGCTAGCTCTGTCCTGGGGCAACGCCTTGACCCAGTGGAGGAGATAGGAGAGAGAAGGATGGTGGCTAAACTGTCATCTCTGCTGGAGTCTGAGTCCCACCCTATGCAGAACATACTGAACGCACTGAGGAGTTCATTTAGCAGCAGACTACATCATCCTAGGTGTGCAACTGAGAGGTTTCGCAGGTCCTTACTACCTACAGCTGTCAGACTGTATAACCTAAGCAGGACTGCTCGCAGAGATAGCAAAAAAACATGACGACCTAATAGTATTGAATGCAAAAGACGCAATAGACTTATACAATGGTCCCTTCCAGTATACAACTAGGACAATATCGGTCGCTACGGAGGGTGATAATATGTATGGGTACATATTCATACTATGTAGGATAAATAAGCAGACAGTTATGCTGTTTATTCCATCTAGCTACAATGCTCCGCACTGCGTGTATATATATTTATATATTTATTCCATCTAGCTACAATGCTCCGCACTGTGTGTTTATATATTTATATATTTACACTACCGTTCAAAAGTTTGGGGTCACCCAGACAATTATTTTGTGTTTTCCATTAAAAGTCACACTTATTTACCACCATGAGTTGTAAAATGAATAGAAAATATAGTCAAGACATTGACAAGGTTAGAAATAATGATTTGTATTTGAAATAATAATTTTTTCCTTCAAACTTTGCTTTCGTCAAAGAATCCTCCATTTGCAGCAATTACAGCATTGCAGACCTAACATGATTGCACAAGGGTTTTCTTATCATCCATTAGCCTTCTGACGCAATGAGCAAACACATTATACCATTAGAACACTGGAGTGATAGTTGCTGGAAACGGGCCTCTATACACCTATGTAGATATTGCACCAAAAACCAGACATTTGCATCTAGAATAGTCATTTATCACTTTTTTTTCCTTTTTTTTTTTTTTTTTTTTTCCTTTGAAAGACAAAAGTAAAATAGAAAGATGTCTTTACCTTCTTTACATGTTTCAACTGCACTGCAGCCTTCATCAGAAGAGTCAGCTGATTGCTGCCAGGTGACATTTATCAGCTGATTTTCGTAGGCGGGGCCAGCTCAGCAGATCTGTCAGATCCACCGAGCCGGCCCCGCCTCCCGCCGTCAGATGGTCTCTGGAGAATGTGGTCCCAGGTGTGAGAAAGCATAAAGGCCCCCTCATCTCGGTTCATGGTGTCTTTTCCCCGCTTTCTGATCTCTATTGCCTCCTTGATCCAACGTTTGTGTCTGTTGCTCTCCGATCCAATAATTTTTGTGTTGTCCCAGTCCATGATGTGATTATTTCTTTTGCAGTGGTCCGATATAGCTGATTTTAATGTTTCTTGTTCTGCTTTTTCTTTTTGTGATCTTGTGAGTCGTCCTTGCGTTTCCTTCTCACATTCCTTTTGGTGTTCTTTTTTTCTTGTGGTGAATAATCTTCCGGTTTCTCCAATGTAGGTTTTGTTACATGATCTGCATGATATTTCATATAATACATTGCATTTATTGTCTTGTTCTATTCTGTCCTTGGGGTGTACTAATAACTGTCTTAATTTTTTGTGTGGTTTGACTGCTGTGTTTATTTTGTATTTTTTCATGATCCTTTGAATTGGTTCCGTGATCCCTCGTATGTATGGTATAGTTATCATCACGGAACAAGAAGACAGACAGGAAGAGGAAAACCACATAAAACATGCACTTATACGCTGCCAATATCCAGTATGGGCCATAAACAAAGGGAAACAGCAAGTCAAAAACAAAGAAAATAAACAGGACACAAGACACAGAACAAAAGCTGAAATCAAAAACAAGGAAACCATAACTATACCATACATACGAGGGATCACGGAACCAATTCAAAGGATCATGAAAAAATACAAAATAAACACAGCAGTCAAACCACACAAAAAATTAAGACAGTTATTAGTACACCCCAAGGACAGAATAGAACAAGACAATAAATGCAATGTATTATATGAAATATCATGCAGATCATGTAACAAAACCTACATTGGAGAAACCGGAAGATTATTCACCACAAGAAAAAAAGAACACCAAAAGGAATGTGAGAAGGAAACGCAAGGACGACTCACAAGATCACAAAAAGAAAAAGCAGAACAAGAAACATTAAAATCAGCTATATCGGACCACTGCAAAAGAAATAATCACATCATGGACTGGGACAACACAAAAATTATTGGATCGGAGAGCAACAGACACAAACGTTGGATCAAGGAGGCAATAGAGATCAGAAAGCGGGGAAAAGACACCATGAACCGAGATGAGGGGGCCTTTATGCTTTCTCACACCTGGGACCACATTCTCCAGAGACCATCTGACGGCGGGAGGCGGGGCCGGCTCGGTGGATCTGACAGATCTGCTGAGCTGGCCCCGCCTACGAAAATCAGCTGATAAATGTCACCTGGCAGCAATCAGCTGACTCTTCTGATGAAGGCTGCAGTGCAGTTGAAACATGTAAAGAAGGTAAAGACATCTTTCTATTTTACTTTTGTCTTTCAAAGGAAAAAAAAAAAAGGAAAAATAATTGAAAGAAGACAAAATGAACCTGTTTGACGTATTGAGTCATTTATCACATTAGCAATGTACAGAGTGTATTTCTCATTAGTTTAAAGTTATCTTCATTGAAAAAAAGTGCTTTTCTTTCAAAAATAAGGAAATTTCTAACTGACCCCAAACTTTTGAACGATAGTGTATATGTACATATGTACTACATTCGCTGCTCTTCTTTTTCTTGTCTTCTTGATTGTTGCTCTGAGTGTTGCTATCCCTGTGCTGTTGCAATCCTAGAATTTCCCCATTGTGGGACTAATAAAGGCTTATCTTATCTTATCTTATCTTAATTGTTTCAGGACAGACCTGGTTTCACCACAATTGTTCACCATAAGATTCATTTAAAGAAAGAGGCTGTTCCCCATAGAAAGTCTTATAGGATCCCTGAACGGTTGGTCCCTAAATTGAAGCAGGAGATTGACATGATGTTGCAGCTGAGAGTGATTGAGGAGTCAGCTAGTGAATGGCATAGCCCAATTGTGTTGGTCCCCAAAAAGGATGGCTCTTTGAGGTTCTGCATCGACTTTAGACACCTTAATGCAGTCTCTAAGTTCGAGACATACATGCCATCTTGTGTACGGGGCATATACCCCATGCCCCGTATTGACGAGTTATTAGAAAAAGTGGGCAGGGCTAGGTTTATTTCCACGCTAGACCTAAGCAAGGGGTATTGGCAGGTGGCCTTGGCCCCTGAAATGAAAGAATTGACGGCCTTTAAAACACCTTATGGCAATTTTCAGTTCAAGGTTATGCCATTTGGCCTCCAGAGGGCACCTGCAACTTTCCAGCAGC
Source organism: Pholidichthys leucotaenia (assembly GCA_020510985.1). Classification (NCBI taxonomy): domain Eukaryota; kingdom Metazoa; phylum Chordata; class Actinopteri; order Cichliformes; family Pholidichthyidae; genus Pholidichthys; species Pholidichthys leucotaenia. The sequence goes on along the minus strand of CM035845.1, from coordinate 45,959,284 downwards.
TTATGGACCAGGTATTAAGAGGGGTATCAGGCTTTGCAGCTGCCTATTTGGATGGCGTGGTCATCTATAGTCTGACCTGGGAGGAACATTTGTTACATCTTTGGCAGGTCCTTCATTTAATCAAGACGGCAGAACTGACTATTAATCCGCGCAAATGTGCGTTTGGTCAGCAGCAAGTGGAGTACATGGGACATGTGGTTGGCCAGGGGGTCATTAAACCACGAGTGGGTAAAGTGGATGCCATTCAGGCCTATTCTGTGCCTACTACCAAGAAGAAGGTATGGTCATTTATGGGTTTGGTAGGTTGGTATGGTAAATTCATCCCCCATTTTGCTGAAAGGGCAGCAGTGCTTACTCACCTCACTAAGGCTTCAGCACCTAATAGCGTAAAATGGACAGAGGAGTGTGGTAGAGCCTTTGAAGATCTGAAGGGTGCTATTTCTGGTGAGAAGGTTCTCTACACTCAAGATTTCACCTGTCCATTTATTCTACAGACAGATGCTTCAGGAGTTGGTATCGGAGCAGTACTTCTCCAGGAGGTGAAGGGAGAGAGACACCCAGTACTGTTCTTGAGCCGTAAGTTGTTGGACCGGGAGATAAGATACTCTATGGTGGAGAAAGAATGTCTTGCCATGAAATGGGCAATAGGGTCTCCGAGATATTATTTACTTGGGTGTCGTTTCATGTTGGAGACAGATCATCGGGCCCTACAATGGCTAAATAGGATGAAAGAAACTAATAGTCGTCTTACAGGGTGGTATTTGTCCCTTCAGCCTTATAATTTTACTGTTCAGTATATGGCAGGGAAAACCAACCTTGTGGCAGACAGCCTCTTCGGAGTACATGACTTATAGAGTACTGTACTCTTGGGGGGGGGGGGGCAATGTGACGATGGAGTGTTGCCACTGTTATGGTCCTCTGGAATTGAATATTATATGTGTAAAAGGATTTATAATTTGTAATGGATAAAATGCACATATAATTTGAGATTTGTTTTGAGTGAAGTGAATTCCATTTGTGAGATAAATGTTAATTGTGTTAACTGGGTGAGGCAATTAAAAGAATCTTAAGACCACATACCTTTGCCTGCATGCTTCCTGGTGGTGTCCGGACAAAGGACTCAGAATCAGAATTAGCTTTATTGGCCAAGTATGCACAACACATACAAGGAATTTGACTTTGGCTAAAAACTTGCTCTCATTGTTCAGGTGGAGGATTTAAATAAGATTTAAATAAGGATTCAATGACAACAGAGTATGTACAGTAAATTACAGTCTGTCCACGTTTCTATAAAAGGATGCAAATATGTACAGGAATATATGCAGTTATTTACTCAGACTATCCACACTTTGCAGAAATATATGAAAAAATATACAGTCATACAGTATTTCAATGTGAACTCAACGATTCAGTGATATAATGTGAATGAAGTAAAAAGCAGTGTGAGAGTTATGTGCAATGTAAGAATGGATGAAAAGTCATGAGTACAGCAACAGGTAGGACTAGGTGAATGTTAGGAGTTCATCAGAGTGATGGCTTGAGGAAAGAAACTGTTCCTGTGACGGGTGGTTTTGACCTTCAGTGATCTGTAACGACGACCAGAAGATAAAAGTTCAAACAGTTTGTGGCCGGGGTGTGACGGGTCAGCACAGATGTTTCCCGCCCGTTTCCTGGTTATGGACCGATATAAGTTCTCAATGGAGGGTAGGTCGGTACCAATGATCCTCTCCGCAGACTTAATGATCCGCTGCAGTGTGGTCTTGTCCTGTTTAGTGGCAGATCCAAACCAGACAGTGATGGAAAAGCAGAGGACAGATTGGATGATGGCGGTGTAGAAGACAACCAGCAGCTCCTGAGGCAAATCAAACTTCTTGAGCTGACGCAGAAAAAACAACCTCTGCTGGGCCTTTTTCCGGACAGTGTCTATATGGGAGGACCACTTCAGGTTCCGGGAGATTGTGGTACCCAGAAACTTGAAGGAGTCCACAGTGGACACTGTGCTGTTGAGGATGGTGAGTGGGGGGAATGAAGGAGGGTGTCGCCTGAAACCCACAGTCATCTCCACCGTTTTGGCTGGGTTAAGTTCAAGATGGTTCTGGCCGCACCAGAGGATCAGCTGCTCCACCTCCCGCCTGTATGCAGACTCATCACCATCCCGGATCAAACCGATGACTGTGGTGTCGTCCGCAAACTTCAGGAGCTTCACCGAAGGGTCCTCTGAGGTGCAGTTGTTGGAGTAGAGGGAGAAGAGCAGTGGGGAAAGGACACACCCTTGGGGGGCGCCAGTACTAATTTTTCGGGAGCTGGATGTAAATCTCCCTAGCTTCACCTGTTGCCACCTGTCAGTCAGAAAGCTGGAGATCCACTGGCAGGTGGAGGGGGGCACCTTGAGCTGGAGGAGTTTCTGATGAAGAATGCCTGGGATGATGGTGTTGAACGCCGACCTGAAGTCAACAAACAGGATCCTGGCGTACGTCCCTGGGGAGTCGAGGTGTTGCAGGATGTAGTGTAGTCCCATATTCACTGCATCATCCACTGACCTGTTTGACCGGTAGGCAAACTGCAGTGGGTCCATCAGGGGGCCTGTGACGACCTTCAGGTGGTTCAGCACCAATCTCTCCAAGGATTTCATGACCACAGAGGTCAAGGCAACAGGTCTGTAGTCGTTTAATCCTGTAACAGAGGGTTTCTTGGGAACTGGAATGATGATGGAGTGTTTGAAGCAGGAAGGCACTTCACACAGCTCCAGTGATCTATTAAAGATCCAGGTGAAGATGGGGGCCAACTCGTTGGAGCAGACTCTCAGGCAGGACGGAGACACACCATCGGGTCCTGCAGCCTTCTTGATCTTTTGTCTCTGAAAGACCCAGCGCACCTCCTCTTCACAGATCGTTAGTGCTGGTGGGAGGTCAGAGTGGAGGAGGGATGGAGTTCCTGGGGCTGCAGATAATCCTTTTGTGTGGGTGGGAGGTGAGAACTGTAGGTTCTTTTCAAACCTACAGTAAAAGCTGTTTAGGTCGTTAGCCAGCTGGAGGTTTTCCACGGGGTGGGGGGATGGTCTCCTGTAGTTGGTGATATTTCGTAGACCTCTCCAAACAGAAGCAGAGTTGTTGGCTGAGAAGTTTTGTTGTAACTTCTCACTGTAGCTCCTCTTAGCAAGCCTGGTCTCCTTCGTCAGCATGTTTCTGGCCCGCTTGTACAGAGTCCAGTCATCAGTCCTGTAGGCCTCCTCCTTGGTCTGATGTAGCTGCCTGAGTTTAGGAGTGAACCAGGGTTTATTGCTATTGTATGTGCAGAAGGTCTTGGTCTGCACACACATGTCCTCACAGAAACTGATGTATGATGTCACAGTGTCAGTGAGTTCATTTAGGTTAATGGCTGCATCTTCAAAAACACTCCAATCTGTGCAGTCGAAGCAGGCTTGTAACTCCAGCTTTGATTCCTCAGTCCATTTCTTCACAGTCCTTACAAGAGACTTGGAAGTTTTTAGTTTCTGTCTGTATGTTGGAATAAGATGGAGCAGACAGTGGTCAGAAAAACCCAGAGCTGCACGGGGGACGGCATGATAGGCGTTTCTTAAAACTGTGTAACAGTGGTCAAGTGTATTTGTGTCCCTGGTGGGACATTTAATATGCTGTCTGTAGCCCATGTATTTTTGCCTACATATGCATAAGCATAAAGGGGATGCTGGAGATTGCATGTGTGGATTGACTTCACGTCCTGAATGGAACAATATGTCTAGACCACCTGCGGTTAACAACAAGAGGACGGAGGTACGGCGATAAGGGGCTGAAAGGACTTCCCGACCTCCTGGGAGACAGGTGGAGGACTGAGAGACTGGAGGGGGAGTTAATGTCAATAGAGGGTTTTGACAGGGATATGTGATTCTCCCTTTGTGTGAGATGTATAAATGTGAAGGTCTGATGCAGCTCACTCTCTTGTGTTCTTGAGAGAGGCTGGGGATGAAGTGCATGAATAAAACCTGAATTATGAACCAATTCAGCTTCGTTATTTCACGCTCCCCACATTGGTGACCAGTGACGTGTGAGAATGCCTGGAAATGCGCTCCACGATCAGGACTCATTGGAGTCCACCCTAGCGAGCGCCATCGCCGTCAAACTGCTGGAATTCTGGCAGGACAACCCAGACTCGTGGTTCCTCCAGGCGGAGGCACAGTTCACGCTCACAGGCATAACGGCGGATGACACTAAGTTCTACCACGTCATCGCTAGACTCGACAACTGCACAGCTCGATGAGTGCGGAGCTTGGTACAGCAGCCACCCGCCGAAGACAAATACGGCAGATTGAAGGCTGTCCTCACCAAGTGTTTCACGCCCTCAGCCGAAGAGAGGGCTAGGAGGCTCCTGGCTATGCTCAACCAAGGAGGGCACAGGCCAGACGCCCTGATGGAAGACATGCTGCAGCTGAGGGGGTCAGACAACGATGAATTCCTCTTTAAGTACATCTTCCTGACTAACCTCCCGATGCATATGAGAGGAACGCTGTCCAGCATGCGTTGTGAGACCCAGCAGGATTTCCATGAGCTGGCCCAAGAGGCGCAGAGGCTCCTCAGCTCCTGCAGCGAGCAGACGACTGCGGCGGCGACCCGAGGCAGCGACGAGCCGGAAACAGCCAAGCCAAGCCTACCAACAAGGACAGCGGCGCGGCCCCGACGCAGCGGAGGAGAGGATCTCTGTTTTTATCATCGGTGGTTCGCAGAGAGGGCGCACAGGTGTGCGCCGCCGTGGAGCTTCAAGAGTTCGGGAAAATGGCAGGACCGAGAATCGTTAGCAGCTTCGGCTCTCGGCGAAAGAAATAAGCTGCTCTACATCACGGATACGAGCTCCGGGCGGCAGTTCCTCATAGACACTGGAGCCCAAGTGAGTTTCATCACTCCAACTTATGCGGACCGGGTGGCTGGCCCCCGTGGAAACGGGGCAACGGCGGCAAACGGCTCGAGCATCAACACCTACGGGGAAAGGACTTTGTCTCTGTCCTTGCATGGCCGCACTTATGAATGGACTTTTGTCATAGCGGCGGTGAGTTTCAACATGTTAGGTGCTGATTTTCTGTGCTCACATGGTTTGTTAGTTGATCTTGCCAATAGGCGGCTGGTAAATGCACTCTCTTTTTACTCTATCCCCTGTGCAGCTCGAGTGTCCCCGCCACCAGTGCAGACCAATGTCGCCACAGCAGGTGGTAAGTTTAACACAATTCTCACCCAGTTTCCAGCACTCACGGTTCCCACGTTTTCGGCAACAGTTGCGAAACACGGGGTGGAGAATTTTATCACTACAACTGGCCCCCCCGTCTTCGCGAAAGCTCGGCGCCTGGATGCTGCTAAACTCTCCATGGCGCGCGAGTAGTTCGCCAGCTAAGAGAGGCTGGGCATTATTCGCCGTTCGAAAAGCCCATGGGCTTCGCCACTACATATGGTCCCGAAAGCCAACGGCTCCTGGAGACCTTGCGGCGATTACCGCAGGCTGAACAACGCCACGGCACACGATCGCTACCCCATCCCACACATCCAGGATTTTTCGGTGCATTTAGCGGGGGCGCGCATTTTTTCTAAAATAGACCTGGTTCGTGGCTACCATCAGGTTCCAGTCCGGCCGGAGGACGTTCCTAAAACGGCGGTTATAACCCCTTTTGGTCTTTTTGAGTTTTTGCGCATGCCGTCTGGCCTTAAAGGCCCCGCACAAACATTCCAACGCATGATGGATGCCGTGTTACCTGATCTTCCATTCGTGTTCGTTTACCTCAACGACATTTTGGTCGCCAGTACTTCAGAAGAAGAACACAAAAAACACCTCACTGCGGTTTTTCGGAGGTTGGGAGAGCATGGCTTAATAATTAATCCAGCCAAGTGCCAGTTTGGCGTTGCGCAGATCGATTTTTTGGGCCACCGCGTCTCCCCAGGAGGGGCAGTTCCGCTGCCGGATAAGGTGCGCGCGGTGGCAGATTTTCCCCGACCACAAACGGTCAAATCATTGCAGGAATTTTTAGGAATGGTAAATTTTTATAACCGTTTCCTACCCCACGCAGCGCAGCTCATGCAGCCATTATATGCCGCGCTCAGAAAGCAAAAACCCTCCAATGCAATTGAGTGGTCCCCGGAGCGGGAGCGCACATTCATGGAGGTAAAAAAAGCCTTGGCTGAAGCCGCGCTTCTAGTTCATCTGGACCCATCAGCCCGCATCGCGCTAACTACCGACGCATCAGATTTGGCCATGGGGCAGTTATAGAGCAGCACGTTGCCGGTGTTTGGCAGCCGCTAGCATTCTTCAGCAAATCCTTGAGCGAAGCTGAGCGGAAATACAGCACATTTGACAGGGAGCTGTTAGCGCTCCATCTGGCCATTCGCCATTTCCAGTTCTGGCTGGAAGGTCGGCGTTTCACCGCTTTTGTTGACCATAAGCCGCTCACTTTCGCGATGTCCAAAATTTCAGATCCGTGGTCGGGCCGGCAGCAGAGGCAGCTGGCCGCAATTTCGGAATTTACCACTGATATTCAGCACGTAGCGGGTAAACTCAACATAGTAGCAGACTGCCTCTCTCGCGCGGCCACAGCACCGGCGCGCGCAGGGGCAGATTATACTACAGCAGCCGCGAAGCAAAATAGCACTGCGGAAGTGCACGCGGCCCCAGTTCACGTGGGGATAGATTACGCAGCCATGGCAGCGGAGCAGGGCAGAGATGCGGACGTGCACACGCTCCAGTCTGGACCAACAGGGTTAAGGCTGGAGAGCAGGTGTTTGCAAACCGGTATGCCCCCCCTAATCTGTGATGTGTCAACCGGGCGGCCACGCCCGGTAGTTCCAGCCGCGTGGCGCCGCCATGTTTTTGACTCGGTTCACTCCCTGGCACACCCAGGGGTGCGCGCTTCTGTGAAAATGGTAGCGGAGAAGTTTGTTTGGCCGAGCCTGCGCAAGCACGTGAAAGAGTGGGCAAGGACCTGCATGGCTTGTCAGCGGGCCAAAATTCATAAGCACACAAGAGCCCCTTTAGAACCGTTCCACATTCCGGCCCAAAGATTCGATCACGTGCATGTCAACCGTCGTCGCAGGGGTTCACGCATCTTTTGACAATGGTGGACCGAACCACACGCTGGCCCGAAGTGGTCCCACTGGCATCGACCACGGCCGCAGAGGTGGCTCGTGTTTTTTTGACGGCCTGGGTGGCGCGTTTCGGGGTCCCGTCGGATATTACGTCCGACAGAGGGCCTCAATTTGTCTGTGAGCTTTGGTCAGCGATGGCCAGCAGCTTAGGAGCGAAAATTCACCGCACTACCGCTTATCACCCTCAGGCTAATCGTTTATGCGAGCGTTTTCATAGGTCTTTGAAGGCAGCCCTCAGAGCGTCGCTTACGGATGCAGATTGGGTAAACAAACTACCATGGGTTTTATTAGGGTTGCGTTCTGCACCTAAGGAGGATTTAAATGCCTCCCCAGCGGAGTTAGTTTTTGCACAACCTCTCAGGCTGCCCGGTGAGTTTCTACCAGAGCATCCGGAACCGGGACGCCTCCCAGATCTTGGGCCACTGATCGGCACGGGAGCGGACATGCTCCCGGGCCCCGTTCATCACACTTTTCCGCGCGTTTTTGTTCCCAAAGCTTTAAAAAATGCTGAGTTCTTTTTTGTCAGGCACAAGGCTCTAAGACCAACCCTCCGACCGCCATATGATGGGCCATATAGGGTGCTGGAGACAGGTGATAAGCATTTTGTGCTAGATTTGGGAGACAGAAAAGAGACAGATAGTATTGACAGACTAAAGCCTGCCTTTGTGATGAACGACGAGTCTGTACGGGTAGCGAGGGCACCTTGACGTGGCAGACCCCCCAGGGAACATGTCCCGGAGCCCCCGCAGGGATCAAATAACCACTCTCTTCCTCAGTCAGCAGATTCTTTGCAGGACGGCGCCGCAGGGATGCCGAGACCTGCTTACAGCAGATTCGGAAGACGGTTGAAGCCCAGACGGCGTACGGACTGACTGTTTGACGTTTGATATGATCATGTGGTATAGACTATGCTATTGATGTTATCACTGATTTTTGATGTGGTCATGTGGTATAGACTGTGCTGTTGATATTAACATGTTCTCTGAATTTTAATATATTGTCCATTCTTCGACGTTTGGGGGGGTTATGTAGCCCATGTATTTTTGCCTACATATGCATAAGCATAAAGGAGATGCTGGAGATTGCATGTGTGGATTGACTTCACATCCTGAATGGAACAATATGTCTGGACCACCTGCGGTTAACAACAAGAGGACGGAGGTACGGCGATAAGGGGCTGAAAGGACTTCCCGACCTCCTGGGAGACAGGTGGAGGACTGAGAGACTGGAGGGGGAGTTAATGTCAGTAGGGGGTTTTGACAGGGATATGTGATTCTCCCTTTGTGTGAGATGTATAAATGTGAAGGTCTGATGCAGCTCACTCTCTTGTGTTCTTGAGAGAAGGCTGGGGATGAAGTGCATGAATAAAACCTGAATTATGAACCAATTCAGCTTCGTTATTTCACGCTCCCCACACTGTCTGTATTTAGGAAGCTCATTTGTGAGATTAGCTCTATTGAAATCACCCAGAATTATCAGCAGAGAGTCTGGATGTTTTTCCTCCACCTCTGCTATCTGGTCAGCGAGGTGCTGCAGGGCCTCCGTTGTACAAGCAACAGGCAGGATATAAATTCTGACCAGAATAAACGAGGAGAACTCTCGCAGTGAATAAAAGGGTTTACAGTTTATGAACAGTGACTCTAGGTTAGGGCCACAAAACTTCTTCAACACTGTGACATCAGTACACCAACCTTCGTTTATGTAGAAGCAGATTCCACCACCTTTAGTCTTTCCAGAGAATTCTCGGCTGCGATCAGCGCGAAACAGTTGGAATTCGTCCAGGCGCACCGCGCTGTCCGGGATGTGTTCACTCAGCCAGGACTCGGTGAAACACAGGGCGCCAGATCTGCTAAAATCCAGGTTTTTGTGAGTCAGGAGCAGCAGCTCGTCCATTTTGTTCGCCAAAGAGCTGACATTCGCCAGATGGATCGATGGGAGTGGCGTGCGATATCCTCGTTTCTTCAGCCTGACTAGCGCACCGGCACATTTACCACGCCGCCTTCATTTCGGGCCAGTGCCAATAGCCGCTGCTCCCACAGCTAAGATCGACTGAAAAAACTTCAGATCAGCAGCAGAAACTGGCGGAGAAGTTGCATTGGGAGATAGTCTCAGTGAAAGTAGTTCCTCCCTTGAAAAGGTGACTTGGATAGAAGAGCAGAAGTCCAAAAAAACACACAAAATTATCAAAAACATCAGAGAGCAGAAGCCAGTGGCTGCCATCGGCGGTGCCATCTTGGATTCTTAAACCTCCTCAGGGGTTTGAGTGCCCTTTAAAGGATGCTAGGGGAAGGAAGCATATGATGGTTGAGTAGAGGGGGATTTAATATGTAAATAAGGTTTTAAACTATTTATTGGATTATTTATGGTGTTTATTTATTCTGTAAATATGGTGGGAAATTATTTATGTATTTATGACTCTTTTTAGATATTATTGGGTATACATATATGGGAATATGGTATATTTATTGTCTTACCTGGGATTTTGGTATATTCCAATTAGACTGATTATTTCACTAAGTATATTAACAGGTGTTTTTCATTTGATTGGGGTTGGGTGTCGGATGTTCATGTAAGTTGTTGCCTGTGAATTATTTGTAATAAATGGAAAATTGCTTGTTGCAAACTTTTGGAAGTCTCGCTCTTCTCTGGTGTGCCTTTACCGCTCGGCAATCATAACAACAATATTATTTTCCATAATGTTTGTGAATATATTACCTATTAATGTGGCACTGTGATGTAATTCTGCAAGGTCTGGTGATTGTTGGATGTAAGCCTATAGTGTACATTGTGTTGATAAATTCTTCTGTCGAACTATGTTGTTTTGAGTTCATCAGATCTACTGTATATTGAAATCCCTACAGATGAACACAACTTTATGAGTAAGTTTTGCATACATTTTTTTTCCATCCAGTCCTTAAATAAGTCAATATTTGATCCAGGTGTTCTATATACACAGCTCACTACTATATTCTTCACATTGTCCAAACAGATTTCTATTGTAATACATTCAAATAAATCATCCAGTCACTGACAAATTTTCAACAACCTTGTATTCAGGGATGAGAATGGGGTTTGGGAAAAAAAGAGGAAACTAAGCTGGGAGTGTTGGGGGGATGCAGGCCCCCAAGCCAGATCCAAGGCGGAGCCTTGGTGGGGGGTCTGGGGGGCTACGCCCCCCAGAAGCTAACAAGATCTGGTGTTTTAGAATGCTCAAATGTGGTCTTATATTTAAAGTTAGAAGTAAGTACAAATGCATTTATAGTTTACCTTTTTAATCTGCTGCTGCATCACATGTGCAAATTTATATCTGAATGGTATGTTGATGTAATAATACTAAATTCCATCACCAAGTCCATCATCCATTTATTAAAATATACTGACATTCTGCAAACATTTTGATTTATTAATGTGTGCATTTGTTAGTGTCACTAGAAATATAAAAAAAAGTTGCATATTAGTATATTTTAATATTTGAAAGATAATCTAAGAAAGTAAGTAGAACCTAAAAGATGTTTAATATTTTTATGCAATGACCATAAAGAAATTATGTTTACTAATAAAAGCAACGATATCTTAGGAAAGGCAACCCATCACCAGATGACAAAAAAACTTACACATGCATTATGTGACTCCTCCTAGTGAAACAAAAAATGATAAATTATATTCAAAATTCTTATTGCATTTCAAATTGTGAGAAAATATGTAATAACATTTATCTATTAACAATCGATAATCAGCATTCAAATGCAATTAGTGTTTCAAAACAGGCATGACGTCACAACTTACACATGCTATTTCATAACAAATTCATTACGCGAAAATTCTCAAGTACATTACTTATAACGAGAAAAAAAATCTTACCTCGGAATATGTCTTCCGATCACTAATTGCTGTAATCGGGGCCGATTGTGATGAACTTTGATTGACTGGCATCTGAATTTGACCGTGTCCATCGATCGTTTTGAACGCAGCACGAGTGAGTCATTCGATCTCCTTGTAGCCACAATTTTAAGATGTTTCTGTTTTGAACAGTGTTCAACTAAGGCAACACAACCACGAGATCCATAACTCAAGAAATCGTTGCAATAAACACACTGGGCTTTCCCTGGTACTTCACATTTCGCTATGAAGTCGGCCATTTTTTCAACCACAACTTCGGTATTTTTACCGATCTTTACAGTCATTGACACAGTTTTTTCGAGCCATTCCCAACGAAACTTGTTCCTTATCCCTTTGTCGATTTCTAAAATTCTTGCTTTGTTGTCTTTCGTGAGTTTTAGGTTCACCATTTTCACGAAATCAGGAAAACTCGGTTGATTGAACTGTCCGCCATTTGCATTTCGCTCCGCGTGTTGAATATGACAAAAGAATAACAAAATCGTCGATTGGTTGCTTCAATAAGTAGCAGCCAGTCAGTGGCCTTGTTACATTACATTACTGATCTCGCTGGGTAGCGCGTTCTGCGTGGTGGATTTTAGCAGCTGATCGAAAATACGACTCGCCGCTCATAACAGACCTCACCCCCCCCCTAAAATTTTCTCCTCGAATTTAGACGATTCACGAGAATGACCCTAGACATGATCAAATCCGAGGAATTCCGCAGATCCGCGGAGGATTCTCATCCCTGTGTATTGCAAGCTCTTGTCAACATACTGTAAATTGCAACTCCTCCTCCTTTTTTCACTTTTCTATTTATATAATTTAATTCGTAGCTATCCATGTAAAGTCCACTCCTTTCTCTTCACGGATTTTGATGAAATTTTCAGAAATGGTGTGTAATGATACGGGGAACAGATGATTAGATTTTGGTAATGATCTGAGCGTGCATACCTCCACCAAGGGCTTTGTTTGCATTTGTGCAGCAGTACTACACAAAAACTACGAGATGGATTTGGATGACATTTTCACCAGAGGTGGTCCTTGGCCTACAGAGGAACCCATTATATTTTGGTGATGATCTGAGAATGCATACCTCTGCCAAGGCTCTTATCTTCTCACAGTGTGTTAGCAACAATACTCCCAAAACTAATGGACAGAATTTTATGCAGTTTTCTCCAGAAGTGGCTCTAGGCCAACACACAAACCCATTACATTTTGGAGGTGATTCATGAGGGACAGAAGGAGTCATGGCAGAGGTATGCGCTCTCTGAGTGCTTTTCTAGTTTCAGTAATGCAATAAAAAATGAAACTCATTATATTCATTAAACAAATGATATTGTGACCAAAGCATGCGATGGACATTTTTCTTCTTCTTTTAGATTTGATTGGTGGTTGGCAACCAGCTTACAGGTGCATTACTGTCACGTACTTTGCTATATATCATCACTCTATATATCTATGTGATGGACATTTCATAAATATTGCATCAGCATGCATAAAATAATGCATAATACATCCCTTTAAATGTGTTAATGTACAAAAGGAAATGTGTTTAGTTCTGCTTAATGTCCCTCAAGGGGCTCCTCTGGGCTCCTGTAAATTTGAAAGGATATAAAAAAGGTTTAAAGAGTTCAAGTAAAACCAAATCCTCACCTTCATGTTGCTGTATAATAGAAATAATAAGACAGAAGCCAACAACAAGAGAAAGATGCATCCATATTTTGGAAGACAACTGCTGTCCTCTCGTCTTCTGCAAGCACGTGTCTTCATGGTGATCAGTCACTTCTCGTCTTGCTGCAACTACACCTGAGCCCAGTTCAGCTGGAGCTCGATTTAAAAAAAAGTCTGAACAAACAGTGCTGCAATATGAAGACCATTAATGAGTTACTAAGTTACTAAGTTACTAAGGAGAGCGCAACTCTGTCCAGTCCGTGAGCCACTTTTTTAATTATGGACTAAGCTGCTTCTCTGCTGTCCGCCTACGAAACCTTGTGTGACGAAATTTACGTCATCGTCTCCACTCCGCTGGTGTCCGCAGTGCTCGACCGCGGACGACCGCGCGCAGCCCAAATTTTGTGACCGCGCCGCCTGCCCACGACCTGAACGCGTTGAAAAGCGCATGCGCAAGACTGAACGTCCTATTCACGAGGTGGCGATATTGGCACTGAATACCAAGACAAAGTAGAAGAAGAAGACAACGAGGCAGCAGAAGACGAGAATAAATATACATGAATCATACATAAATACTTCAGCAGCAGCAGCATCTTTGCGGCAAAGGAGTGAAAACTAGGAAGTCAAGCAGCAGAAAGCAAGTAGAGTTTCTTCGTTGGTGAAATCCTGGCGCGTTAGCGCATTCGCGCTTCCTATCGGACGGGAGTGAAACTACAAATGATGGTTGTGCGCATGCGTCAAACGCTTGGCCTAGGTAGATGAAAGAAGTGAGTATGAACAGGCTCGTCCAAAGCACACGCGGACTAGAAGGGAAATGCAGTATGAATAAGGCTGTGTCAGAGCATTATTTGTATCTTTCCAGCAGGTGGCAGTGATTTACCAACATTTACCATGACGCCAGACTGATAAAGCCACATCCACTTTTCCATGCGGTGGTACTGTACATGCACATGCCGCCTTGACAAAGTGGCTGAAACAAGAGGAAGTTCCTCATTGGTTGCCTTTCACAGGGGAAAATTATTGTGGGCCCTCTATGATGGCCTTTTGTCCAGTAGATTATGACAGTGTACCCTGTTAATGTGGCCTAATGATGCCCTTAAATTTGAAAAAATGTGGAGTAGATATGAATAAGGTGCCCTTCTATCGGAATAGTGTAGCTGTTATGAAGTGGCCTCCATGCCGACCCTGTATGAAAACAAGTGCCCTTTTTAGAGGAGAAAATTGTAACGGCAGCAGCTGTGTTTGTTTGATCCATGTGAGAAACATGGCAATTCTTGTGACTGTTGTAATTTCCCCCCTATATATGTCAACAGTGACATCCTTTCTAGTATTTGATCTTTGGTTGTACAGCAATGCCTCCCAAAGATTTGTTTTGGCAGGTATATATATACTCACAGCCTGGCTCTGTGTGCTAGTCAAAAGTTGTTTACTTTGTGTCTGGGAGAGCCCCCAACATGGAAATGACCTTTGACCTCTGGGGAATCCCTTGTGAATTCCCTGCCTTTTTTTTATTTTATTCCCTCCATATTTTCTTTTAAAAACCTAGGTTTGGAAATTTGTCCTTTGAGATTTAAAAATTATTGAAATAATTTGTCATCAAAAATACATGAGGTATAAGATTATTCACAACAGGAAGTAGACGATTTTGAGACTTCCTGCCCAGCAGAATAGGACAACGGACAGATTCAGCATGGCTGGCTAAGAACAAAATCCAAGCCATCCAGCGGTTTACCTCAGCCCAGGTAGGGTGAAACTGTCATAATGATGAAATAATCCCTCATAGCCAATTATCTACCCGATATTTTGTGGATTGTTTGAGAGATGATGATATTTTTGAAGTTTGTTGAAGTGTGACTAGACCATGTGACTGTCAGTAATAATCCATGCCTATGTAACTTTTCACCTAGTCTCCATGCATGTGCAAAAAACTGTAATAGTTGTGAAAAAGTAATTTTTGAAGCTTCATTTTGTGAATAGGGATGTATTTTTGACTTGAAGTAAATGCAGTATTATTCAGGTCGATCACTGCTGCAATCCCCGGCCTGCACGGCCTTGGTAGTTCATAGAAGTGCAAATCTGGCAATCCTTATTTACTGGATGCCTAGTTCTAGTCAATTTTATTGTTATGTTTTTGAATTGACATCTTGACTTTAAATTAGCTGAAATACCAATTTACAAGGTATTTATTCCGGGCTATTAATTGCAGACAAAATGTGAGAGCCTGCAAGGAATTTCTGCCCCCGGAAGGCTGCAACCCGGCAAAGTGGTTAGTGAAATGTTTAACTCTGTTGAAGTTTAGTGATGGTTGTTTGAATATGCACATGTTCAAAGAATAGAAACTTTTTGTGTGTGTTTCTAATATGAAAATCTGATGTGCACAAACCATACAATTTTAAATGTGGATTTGATAATCTGTTGTATTTGTTTACAGTAAATGCTGCATAATTTTTGCTGGTAGCTTTCTTGCAACAACTCAGTAAACCTAAAAAATCTACCAATTGAGATCATAAATGTTTACATTTGTGTGTATGCAGTATGATTTAATTTCTGTAATACTAGAATTTTGTGTCCACAGCTAAAATAATGTTTCTTGTGTTTGATATGTTTCAGTCTTTACGGTGTTTGATGCAATTAAAGTCAAAGCAAGGACATTAAAGATGTGTCAAACATCAGTTATTGCACACCAAAATGCAGCTCATAATCCGGGGCCGGAACAGTAAAGACACTACCTCATACTCGCCTGTACCAAGTCATCGTGGACGAGCATGGGTGTGCAAGCAAAGAACGCTGCAGATTCAAGAGGTTGGGTCGTGCCGTGTCATCGAGATCGTGATGGTGACATCCTGTCGGTACCACTCACCAGTGTGCTATTGCTAGTATATGACAATTAAGTAAGAGACATTCACTTTTCTGCTACAGCCTGTAAGTGAAGGACATGTATCCAGCGATTGAACCTTGAGGACACATTTTAAGTCAAGTCAAGTCAAGTTTGTGTTTCTCAAGTGCAAAGTCAAGTTTATTAGTCACTGAATACTGTGTTTTTTTTGTGCTGATGTTGAGAGAAGTGTTTGCATTATTCTGTTTTCATTGTACATGTACTGCTTGTGCACATCCTGTTGCTAGCGTATTTCAATCAGTATTTTTGAACATCAATTTAAATCAGGCTAGTAAGATCAAGTAAGATCAAGGGCTGAGGTAAGGGCTGGTTGAGCTTCAATCCAATGGTATAAGTATATTTCAAGATTCCTCAAATTTAATTCAATTTTGAATTAATCAAATCAAGTACAAGTTCAAAGTATTTAGGGAATCATATACCCCAAAGATAAGAATTCCCTAATTCAAGTGTAGTTTCCATTCAGTTATTTTGAGTGGAAATTTCAAGGTAAACATAAAAAACACATTGTGTTTCAGGTTTGCATAATATTTTTTATCTCCAGGTTTTCACTCAAGAAATCTGGTTGGTGAATTATTCAAAGAGGTAATATAAATTACCATTTCATTTTTTGTCCCATTTCCTCACTATTTTCCGTAAACACTGTACTGCAACAAAATGGCTGCAGCTGCCAAAAATGCAACTGAGCAAGAAATGCGAGAGCAGATCACAGCTGCCAAAGAGCAATTACAAGCCATAAATGCTGACTTGGCAGTTGAAACCTTGTCTGAGGAAGAGCGAGCTCAACTCAACACTGATGCAGAAACAGTACATAGTGCAATAGAAACTCTTGAAATGGAGTTGGCTACAATCAGTGAACAAGAAAAGAATAATGGTGACAAGAAGCAACCAGAAGGAGAGAATGCGGTGGCTGGAATCCAAGAAAAAGAAGATGCAAGTGATCCAGAAGATGGCGCCACTGGCAAGACTAACCAGAACACTGCACAAACAAAACTCAGGCATGTCCCACTTCATGAGCTGAAGCAAAGACAAGAGACATGCATGAAGAGACTGAAACAAGTCAGGCGGTTAGTGAAAGCAAAGGGAGAGGATAAGTCTGTCTCACCAGAGATTTCTGCTGAATACGACAGCCTCAATGACAAAGTTGCGACTTTAGATGCTGTCATCAGTAAAAAGGAAGAACAAGAAGCACAGGTAGACAGAGCAAACAAAAAGTTTATGCGAACATACAGTAAAGTGAAGAAGGCTGTGTTCGCTCTTTTTTATGCATACAAAGATGAGGTCTTGGACACAACTGAAGATGACTTGGAAGACCTGATTCGCCTGGACAAAGAAATGACAGCTACATATGAAGCCTGTCGAGATTTGTGCCCGCCAGACAAAGAGATGCGGCGCAGAGTCGACAGCGCTAAGCAAATGTGCTCAGACATGGCGAAAACCTTGAAACAAATTGGAGAGAATCCAATGATGGCAGACAAGGAGAGAAAAAGCCTTCTCAAGACTACTTGGGGAATGAATTATTCCAGGTCTCTCTTTGGAAGCAAGTTAGACTATGAGTCTGATATTTCTGCCAAGTCTAAAGTCTCCATTCAGTCGAAGGTATCTGTAAGTGCACAGATTTCAGAATCTTCAACAGGCTCTTCAACGGGATCAAGTAATGCTTCAGAAAAGGCCAGGAAGCTGGCTGAATTGAGCGCTAAGCGAAAGTGTGCAGAACTTCACGCAAAGATAAGGAAATACAAGGTGGCCTTGGAAAGTTGTCATGAACAATTAAGAAATAGCAGAAGAAGAGGAAAGAGTCCAAAAGTCAGATGACATCTCTTGTTGCAGTGACAAGCCTAGTAAAGGTTATCTGAATCCAGAGGCACCTGCTTTTTCTCCTGAAGCCAGATCACCAAGAGCTGAAGATTGCGCGAGCCAAGTAGAGTCACAGTTGGCCTTCATCGCCCAAACATTCTCAGATAGCGTCAGCAAATCAAGGCTGCCTGTCCCCACACCTCCTGTGTTTGATGGTGACCCACTCAAGTTCATCAACTTTCGCAAAAGTTTTGTGACACTTGTTGAGAACAAGGGAATTCCACCATCAGACAAGCTGTATTATCTGCAGCAGTACCTTGCAGGAGAAGCCAGAGCGGCAGTAGAAGGTTGTTTTTTCGGAAGTGATGAAGCTGCCTACAACCGTGCATGGACCACGTTGGAAGAGCGGTTCGGACACCCCTTCACCATTCAACTCTCCTTGAGAAACAAGTTGAGAGACTGGCCCAAAGTAACAGGCAAAGATAAGAAAGGTCTTCAAGATTTCAGCGATTTCCTGAGCACCCTTAAAGAAGCTATCCCCTACGTGAAAGGTCTTGAAGTTTTGAACGATTGCGTCCAAATCCAGGAAACAGCAACCAAGCTACCCGAGTATTGTAACACTAGGTGGACACGGCGTGTTACAGAAGACATAGATGTTGGAAAGGGCTACCCTTCGTTTCAAGAATTTGTCGACTTCGTAGCCAGAGAAGCCAGAGTGGCTAACAACCCTATATGCGTGGTCGCTCAAAACCAAGACAAGTTGCCAACCACGAATAGAGGAAACGAGTCTAGGGCAAAGACAAAACGAGCACCTGGCATTACTCATGACACCAACACCAGTGCTGAAAAAGAAACCCCTAAAAGTGGAGCCAAAAATTCTCCAGTTTGCACCTACTGCGACAAAGATCACCTCATCTACAAGTGCAATGCTTTCAAAGAGTTGCCTTATGATGACAAAATACAAAGCATTCAAAGCAAGGCCCTTTGCTTCAAATGTCTCAGACGTGGCCACACATCAAAGAAGTGTCTAGTTAAAGTGTCCTGCAACACGTGCAAAGGCAAACACCAAACTCTGCTGCACTTAGACAAGAAGAAAGCAGACACAAAGCTTACAGAGTCAGAAGCCGACAAAGATGAAAACACATTTGAATCTATTTCAAACAAAACCAACCAAGATTACATGAAGAGTTGTACTTCAATGATCATACCTGCTTGGGTCAAGACAGGCCAAGCTGGCTCGCAAGAAGTATTGGTTTATGCACTGATTGATACCCAAAGCAACAGCTCCTATATCACAGAGGATCTGGCAGCCAAGCTGTGCATGCCACATGAAATAACAAGAATGAAGATAACAACTATGACATCTTCATCGGTGGTCTATTGTAAGAAGTTCTCAGACATCAAACTGAGAGGATACGACTCGACTGTCGAAGTCCGAGTCAAGTCGTGCTACACAAGAGACCACATCCCTCACAACAGGGAGCACATTCCTTCAAAGGTAGCGGCAAGTATGATGCCTCATTTGGCTCGAATAGCCCCCTTCATTCCTCCTATTCAAGACTGTGAAGTGGGACTGCTCATTGGATACTCCTGCCCACAAGCACTCAGACCGGTGGAGATAGTCTCCGGAAATCCCGAAGAAGCCTTTGCTGTGAAAACAGACTTGGGATGGAGCATCATTGGAGGCCCTTATTATGAACAAGGCAACAATGGTGTATGCCATAGGATTGTCGCCAAAGAATTGATAGTGCCACCACCCTGTGAGATCCTGAAGGTTCTCGACCAAGATTTCAGCAACACCAAAGATGAAGCAAAGGAGCTAATCTGCCAGGCCACTGAAATATGCAAAAAGGGCAAAGTTAGACTCCATAAGTTCCTGTCGAACAGCATAGACGTCCTGGAATCTATACCACCTTCAGAAAGAGCCACTACCGTCTCCGAAATAAACTTGGAACTGGAACCTCTCCCGGTTGAGCGCACACTTGGAACAAGATGGGATGTTCAAAATGACTGCTTCATGTTCAAGATAACACTACAGGATAAACCCAACACAAGAAGAGGCATCCTCTCTACAGTCATGTCAGTCTATGACCCAAATGGATTTGTTAGCCCTGTGGTGTTGCAAGGGAAAAAGATCCTGCAAGAACTGTGCAAGCAAAAGAAATCCTGGGACGAACCTGTCGAGCCTGTCATAATTGAACGGTGGGAGAGCTGGAAAGCAGATATTCAGGAAGTGGAGGATCTGAAAATACCCAGATGTTTCAAGCCTGACAAGGAAGTGAAATCTTTCGAGTTGCATCATTTCAGTGATGCCAGCACTCAAGGTTATGGGCAGTGCTCGTATGTCAGAATGTGTGACCAAGATGGAAACATAGACTGCGCCTTGCTCATGAGCAAAGCGAGAGTGGCACCATCAAAAGTTGTCTCCATTCCTCGGCTTGAATTGACAGCAGCAACAATGTCAGTGAAAATCAGCAAGTTCCTCAGAAGAGAGCTCGAGATCCAGGTCACCAAGGAATATTTTTGGACAGACAGCAAGGTCGTGCTGGGATACATCGCCAACAGTGCGAAGCGGTTTCACGTGTTTGTCAGCAACCGTGTACAGTACATTCGGGAGAACACTGAAGTGCAACAATGGCGCCACGTACCGACCAAGTCGAATCCAGCCGATCTAGCTTCGAGAGGCGTGTCGGCCAAAGAACTGGGCACCTCTATGTGGCTGAAAGGCCCAGAATTTCTCTACAAAGCAGAGCTACCACTGACTTCGCCAGACGATACTCTCAACCTTGGCGACCCTGAAGTAAAAGCACAGTGTCTCGGGGCATCTAGCGTTGTTCTACCAACAGGACTGTTGGATGTACTACAAAGGATTTCGAAGTGGCAGACCATGATCAACATCTTGGGAACTATGATAAGAAGAGTGTCTTCGAAGACAAGCCGTCTACTCCAAGACAGAAAAGCACGTAATCTACCCATCAAGTGGTTACCAGCCAAAGAGTTTCCTGAAGAGATCACAACCCTGGGGAAAGGTGGAAACGTAGCAACGTCAAGCTGCTTGAAGACTCTAGATCCCATGTTGGATGAAGAAGGCCTGCTAAGGGTTGGGGGAAGAGTTCGTGAAGCAGAAGACATCACCAAGGAAGAATGTCACCCCATTATCCTTCCAAGAAAATCACATGTCACCGAGGCCATCATCAGGCATGTACATCAAAAGACCAATCATGGAGGTCGCAGCTCAACTTTGAATGAACTACGATCTCAAGGATATTACGTACAAAGGGGCTCCAAGACAGTGGCTCAAGTGATACGCAACTGTATCATGTGTCGCAAGCAAAGAAGACCAGCGGAGAGTCAGAAGATGGCTGACTTGCCACAAGAACGTACAGAAACGCATCCTCCATTCTACAAGTCTGGAATGGATGTCTTTGGCCCGTATCTCATCAAACGCGGAAGATCAGAAATCAAGCACTACGGACTGCTGTGCACGTGTCTGTACAGTCGTCCAATTCACCTGGAGCTTCTAGACGACCTCTCAACTGACTGTTTCATCAATGCCCTAAGATGCTTCTTGGCATTGCGAGGTGTGGTTAGAAGCATACTCTGCGATCAAGGTTCCAACTTCATCGGTGCTGACAATGAACTGAAACAAGCTCTCGCCGAATTGGATCATGACAAGCTGGAGACAGTTCTAGCGAACAAGCAAGTGGAGTTCAAGTTCAATGCTCCTCATGCTAGTGAGCAAGGTGGCGTATGGGAAAGACAGATCCGCACAGTGAGGAAGACTCTGAAGTCGGTGATAGACTTTGCGAACACACGACTAGACGACGCCTCCTTAAGAACACTGTTCTATGAGGCAGCATACATCGTGAACAGTCGTCCATTGTCTCCAACGTCTTTGAATGACCCACTCGCCGAACCTCCCATAACGCCAAACGCTGTACTTCATGGCAAGCTTGAGGGAGTCTTACCTCCACCAGGAGCCTTCTGCGCTCAGGACGTTTATGCACGGAAACGCTGGAGGCGTGTTCAACACCTGAGTCAGCTCTTTCGAAGTAGCTGGAAACAAGAATACTTACTGAATCTCCAACATCGCCAAAAGTGGTGCAAACCACAAAGAAACCTCCAAACAGGAGACATTGTTCTCATGATGGATGAAGGGTTGGCGAGAAACCAGTGGCCACTTGGACTTGTGACGAGTGCAATGGCCGACAAGGACGGACTTGTCCGAAAAGTGAGGCTGAGAATTTCGAACGCCAGAAGTGTGGCTCGTGGGGAGAAGATTAAGCCAGTCTCCGAACTGGAAAGACCAGTGCAAAAGGTTGTGCTCTTGCTGCCGGTTAAAGATTAGGTGACATTGTGAAAATCTTTATGTTGGCATGACTTTATAGTCTTCCATCATAAAGATTTTGGTGGGAGTGTAACGGCAGCAGCTGTGTTTGTTTGATCCATGTGAGAAACATGGCAATTCTTGTGACTGTTGTAATTTCCCCCCTATATATGTCAACAGTGACATCCTTTCTAGTATTTGATCTTTGGTTGTACAGCAATGCCTCCCAAAGATTTGTTTTGGCAGGTATATATATACTCACAGCCTGGCTCTGTGTGCTAGTCAAAAGTTGTTTACTTTGTGTCTGGGGGAGCCCCCAACATGGAAATGACCTTTGACCTCTGGGGAATCCCTTGTGAATTCCCTGCCTTTTTTTTATTTTATTCCCTCCATATTTTCTTTTAAAAACCTAGGTTTGGAAATTTGTCCTTTGAGATTTAAAAATTATTGAAATAATTTGTCATCAAAAATACATGAGGTATAAGATTATTCACAACAGGAAGTAGACGATTTTGAGACTTCCTGCCCAGCAGAATAGGACAACGGACAGATTCAGCATGGCTGGCTAAGAACAAAATCCAAGCCATCCAGCGGTTTACCTCAGCCCAGGTAGGGTGAAACTGTCATAATGATGAAATAATCCCTCATAGCCAATTATCTACCCGATATTTTGTGGATTGTTTGAGAGATGATGATATTTTTGAAGTTTGTTGAAGTGTGACTAGACCATGTGACTGTCAGTAATAATCCATGCCTATGTAACTTTTCACCTAGTCTCCATGCATGTGCAAAAAACTGTAATAGTTGTGAAAAAGTAATTTTTGAAGCTTCATTTTGTGAATAGGGATGTATTTTTGACTTGAAGTAAATGCAGTATTATTCAGGTCGATCACTGCTGCAATCCCTGGCCTGCACGGCCTTGGTAGTTCATAGAAGTGCAAATCTGGCAATCCTTATTTACTGGATGCCTAGTTCTAGTCAATTTTATTGTTATGTTTTTGAATTGACATCTTGACTTTAAATTAGCTGAAATACCAATTTACAAGGTATTTATTCCGGGCTATTAATTGCAGACAAAATGTGAGAGCCTGCAAGGAATTTCTGCCCTCGGAAGGCTGCAACCCGGCAAAGTGGTTAGTGAAATGTTTAACTCTGTTGAAGTTTAATGATGGTTGTTTGAATATGCACATGTTCAAAGAATAGAAACTTTTTGTGTGTGTTTCTAATATGAAAATCTGATGTGCACAAACCATACAATTTTAAATGTGGATTTGATAATCTGTTGTATTTGTTTACAGTAAATGCTGCATAATTTTTGCTGGTAGCTTTCTTGCAACAACTCAGTAAACCTAAAAAATCTACCAATTGAGATCATAAATGTTTACATTTGTGTGTATGCAGTATGATTTAATTTCTGTAATACTAGAATTTTGTGTCCACAGCTAAAATAATGTTTCTTGTGTTTGATATGTTTCAGTCTTTACGGTGTTTGATGCAATTAAAGTCAAAGCAAGGACATTAAAGATGTGTCAAACATCAGTTATTGCACACCAAAATGCAGCTCATAATCTGGGGCCGGAACAAAAATATTTAGATACAACTGCTGGTGAGAAGAGAAAACATGGTGAAGTTCACATGTAGGGTTTGGTGTCATGTCCTTCTAGTGAATATAACGTTGCAGGCTTGCAAAGGATAGCCCCTACATTCTTTAAAATGTCGGGATATGTCTTAACATCTGATATATAATATTAATATCTAATTAATATTTACTATTAATATCAAATATTCTTAATATCTTAATATTTTCTCCACAGGAGAAAATGTGATATTGTACCATACACTGTAAGTGCCCCTTACTAACTGAGCCACAGGGGGAGCACAAGCCAGTGTACTCCTAGTGCCGGTCCCAAGCCTGGGTAAATGAAGAGGGTCGCATCAGCAAGTGCCAAATCAAATATGCAGATCGTCACGAATGAGACTTCCATACCGGATCGGTCAAGGCCTGGGTTAACAACGACTGCCACCAGTGCTGTTAACTGACAGGATGCTGGTGGAAAATAGGCTTCTGTTGTTCAAAGACTGAGGAGGAAGAGAGGAAGAAGGATTGTTTTGAGGAAGAGACAGGAAAGAAAAGTCAGGATTATGGAGGTGAGACTTTAAATGTAGGGACTATGACTACTAAAGGGAGAGTTGGCAGATATGATGGAGAGAAGGAAAGTAGATACTGGGCCTCATTTATCAAACGTGTGCAGAAATTGGCACACATTTGAATGTAGAAATGATCATACACTCTGGTCCACATGGTATTTATGAAACTGGGTGTAACTGGTCAATCCAGGGATGGCAATTTTCCGCCGATCCGCGGATTTCCGCCGATTTATGATTTTAGCAAAAATTAATATGATTACAAAAGCGTTCGGCGCTTCCCTGAGTGACAGTCTCCCGCGATAACCCGGATGTTATGTACTCATGCTACTGCTGTAAACGGCCCTGCGATTGGATAGTTGGAAATGGTTGGACCAATCAAATGGCTCGTTGTTGCTTTGTCAAAAAGTCATAGCTGCTGGAGCAGGTGGCTGGGGAGAGGGAAGTCTGGGCTTCTCTGCTTGAACTGCTGCCTCCGCAACCCGGACCTCCGGAAAAGCGGTAGAAGATGGAAGATGGATGGTAAGGTACCTTATTGTCACCGATTTTAGCGAAAATCAACACAATATATTACCGCTCGGCGTTTTCCCGGGTGAGTTTCCCGCGATAAACCCGGATGTTATGTGTAAACAGCCCTGCGATTGGATAGTTGCAAATTTTGACCAATGAAATGGCTCGTTGTATGCTTTGTCATCGGTGTGTTGGCGTTGGAATTTTGAGCTTTCGGTAATATTTTCAGCGGAATTATGAAATTTTTATCGAAGGATCAGGAGTCATCAGTGGCAGAAATAGACAGAAGTGTCAAAAAGTTCCGATGGAAATGGCTTGAGAGAAAAGTGACGGTAAAACTGAAAATTGGCTCAAAGTTTGACGAGGTAACAGAAACACTCGGACAATTTTTGAAGAAACCAGACGTGGCAGGAAAAGCTTTTTGTGTGTATTGTAAAGAGCTGATTAACTATGGATCGCGTGGATGTGTGGCGCTGTCAGACCACGCATCAAAAGTGAAAAAACATGCCCACTACCTTGCCATTCGGCGGAGCAACTATTCTTTGGGATCAGCGTTTTTGAAACAATCTTCCACAGTAGATAAAGCAGTCAAAGATGTTACACACTGGGGGACTTTGGCATAGATAAAATTAACTGATTTTGATTTGATCAAGTGTTAAAGCATATGATGGATAATGCTTGTTGGAATATTTTAGGAATGCTATCTTCTTGGAACATAAGTCAATATTATACAGTAATAAGTGGCATTCAGCTGTTTGTTTTATGTCATTTAAGCACAGTTCTGGTACTTAAAAATCATAAAAACCCAGGAGCTTCGGGGGGCTTTGCCCCCCTTGCCCCCCCACCGGGGCTCTGCCCCGGACCCCACTGGGGGACTGCGTTCCCCAGATCCCCTGCTAAATTTTCTGATAATTTCCCCACCCCCAAATCACATCACTGGTTCGTGTTGGAATTCTGAGCTTTCGGTATTGTTTTCAGCGGAATTATGAGATTTTTATCGAAGGATCAGGAGTCATCAGTGCTAGAAATAGACAAAAGTGTCAAAAAATAAGTTCTGATGGAAATGGCTTGAGAGAAAAGGGACGGTAAAGGTGAAAATTGGCTCAAAGTTCGACGAGGTAACAGAAACACTCTGACAATTTCTGAAGAAACCAGAAAAGGAGATGAAGTTCAAAGTTCAGAGACTGACACAGCTTGCTGCCAAAAGGAAGAAAGTTTCACATTAGAAGTGACTTGGTGACCAGTGTAAATATTGTAATAAACTCTTACAGAACTGTTAAATATGTTGGACTAAAGACGGTGAGACAACATTGAAGAAAAAGTAAGTTAACTTTTCATTAAATTTAATGATTTATCTAAGTCTAGTATTTCATTTTTTTAACCATTTTTTTCAGTCTAAATTACTTCTGTTTTACTGAAAACCTCCCAGCTTCAGGGGGGCTGCGCCCCCCCCCCCCCGGCCCCCCATAAGTCAATCGACCAAATTAGATTTCAGCTGAAATCAGAATTTCCTGTTGCCATCCCTGTCAATCTCATCATATGATGATCACTCACTGATAAATCTGGTGGATGGAAATTATAATTTACATACCATGCCCATGTTTTGCCGTCAGAATTTATGACATGGCAGAACATAAGATGGCAAAAAGAGAAACTTTTGCAAAGTAGAAATTGATATTACTGTAAGAGAAGTGAAAAACAAAGTAGTGGGAACCTCAAAAGCTGCTTTAAATGCAAAAAAAAAAAAAAAAAAACAACTATGGAGATTAGTGCTGCACAACACAGTTGGTTTGTCCACCTGCTCTTTAGCTTAAGTTTATAATCTAAATCTGTATTGTTTGATATAGATGATTGACTAAATGTTGTCAATTTTGTAATTTTAAAGCATAATTGTCACACATGGAAATGTATTCCTTATATTTTAGAAGTGCAGAAAGAAGTCCCATGTCTCTCTCATAGCTGTCTGCTCTGCACTGTGCGCAATGGCTCAGGTTGGTCATGGTTCTGTGCAGGGCCGGTCCAACGCATAGGTAAATATAGGCTTTTGCCTAGGGCCTGATTAAAACCTGCTCAGCAGTGAAGAACCTGCGGCAGCTGGCCCAGGATGCTGACCTGGCCTTACTTCAGATCATTCAGACTGCAGCTCACTTGGTTTACTGGGGCAAGGGAATCATCATCTTCCCTCTGTGTGAGAACAATGTCTACATGCTGGCTCCTCATGCCAACATCTGCCCATACTCCAAGTGAGCAGAACAGTTCTCCCAGCAGTTTTCTGGTCATGATCTGCCCTCTATGTTAGCCGGGTTCTCTCTGCCAGTCTCCGGGGGCAGAGAGACTGGCAGAGGGGGGCTAAGGAGAGGGGACTGGGGGGGTGCAGCTGCACCCTACCCCCCCCCCCCCCACACACACACACACAACAGGCGATTGTGCGTTTGGCCTTGAGTTTCTTCCATGTTAGCTTGTTGCTTTCTAGGGTGGGGGGTTGTGCAGCTGCAAGCCCTCAATTTTTTTTTAATTAATAAAATTAGTGCCTGCCCGTAGAACCAAGTATTCCTGTCAGAAACAGGGATCCCAGTAAGGCTTTACAGGCCTAAATTTTTTTTTTTTTTGTTACTTATTTGTACCCGTAGGTAGACTTGGTTTGCAGTCTGGTGACAAGCCACCGGCTGCTGGTCGCTGCGTGCGCGAGCGCCCTAAACCTACATGTTTTTGGTGTGCGGGAGGAAACCGGAGAAATCCCGGAGTAAACCCGCGCAACACGGGGAGAACATGCAAACTCCACACAGCTCACTGTTGGTCGGGGGCTGGGATCGAACCCACGATCTCATGAGATCATGAGATTGACATATCCAGCCTGTGTTGTGTTGTAGCTTAGTTTTTCTTTTTTTTTCTCTCTGTGACATTCTGTCTTAGATTTGTCTTGAATAGTAACCACTCAACTTAGCTTAGCTTAGTTTTCCTTTTTTTTCTCTCAGTCACACTTTGTCTTAGCTTTGTTCTAAATTGTAATCACTCTTGTCTTGTTTACTCTTTTTTCTTTGAATTCTTGGATGGAATATGGGTGGGCAATATAAGCTGCGGCTTCAGCCATCACCCATTTCGGATAACTCACGTGGAATTGTATAGTAGAAGGAGTCTTTGTCTAATTTGACCTTGTTGTTATATTATACAGTTTCTTTTAACCTGTACTGTATTATCCGAAATAAATTCATTCATTCATTCATTCATTCATTCATCCATCCCCCGGCCGAGGGTAAACTGTGCTGCCACAGTGCTAAACCACTGTGCCACCGTGCCACGTGCCACCGTGCAGCCAATGTAGCAAATGTAGGCTGTGTTTGAAAGTGGAATACAGAGGTGTAGTCTATACGTAGGCAATCACATGCTAGACTTTGACAAATATAAAAGGGACTAAATGGCACTAAGATTTATTTGACTGTGTGAATATTAATTACAGAATACCTAATTACTGAAAATGAATGGGACATCCAATATTAGCGACTGTTTCAGATCCCTTGTTTGTCAGTTATTTGTCTGGTCCTTTATCACTTATATTCATAATAATGTATCTTGCACTTTGGGGAATGGGAGTTGTTCAGTCACCATTATAATGATTTTAGTTTATATTACTGTTCAGTGATGGAGTTTAGTGGAAAACTGAATTTGTTCTGTGTATTATCAACAAACCCATGCAGTGCTATAACAGGACTCGTTTACAAATATTTGAGACCCACTGTAGTGCATCATTTTATATTTTAGCAATATTTTGTTATTAAAAGTTGTTTTTAAAACTAATCATCCGAATTAACTGCAAAACACCCAACATCAATAAAGTACATCTATCTATTATTATTCACGGCAGCAGGACCCGTTTGACTGCAACCGTTGCATCAGTGTTGCCAATTTGTAAGTAAATATTTAACTAAAAATGATTTATTTCATTATTTGTGTGTTTTTGTGTCCTTCATTTGGTCATTAAGTCATTCCGTCCATTCCACTCCACAATCATGGCAGTGTTAAGTTTTTCATGTTTAGATACACACGTGGGAGGGGGGACTCACAGTCCTGCAAAGTACAGTGGTACCACACAGGTGAAGCAGAAGCAGGTACTCCCGTCTACTACTGACTGGGCAGGCTGGACATGCCTCCCCGCGAAGAACCGTGGTCCTTCCAGTTAGGCTGCTGCTTCTCCCGGCCTGTTCTGTGTTGATACACCGGTATTCTTTGTCAGACCAAGGTCCCCACTGACGCGCCGCCCAGTCTGCTCGCGCACCTCATGTTCTCCACATATGCCGAATTATCCTTTAGACCTACGCAATCACGGCAACTTCAGTATTATCTTTTTCAAGTGAAATTTGTCATTTTTCACTTCCTTGTTTTGTCCAGGGAACACTGTGGTGACTGACAGGTTTGTGGCACCACGGGTCCCTGGCAGTGCCCCAGCCCCCCCCCCCCCCGCACCTTGTGTTCTGTATGGCAAATATATCCATTAGACCTATGCAATCACAGCAACTTTATGATATATATTTTGACTGAGCGGCTCCATACTCGTGGATGCACACCTCAGCAGCAAAGCACTTCTAAAATCTTTGTTTGTGAGGCGTTGTGGTGACCGACAGGTCGTGATGCTGTGTTATCCAACCAGCATGGTCGTGACGCGGCGTATTCTCCAATGAGCACGGATGTCAATCCGAAACCTCGCCCACACTTCTTGAAGCCAGGGGGATGAAGACATTGAGCGGTCACACATCGGTGGCTAAACTTTTATCAATAAAAATTACACATTTTAACTGAGTGACTCCATATTTGGGGATGCACGCCCTCATAGCTTCAGCAGAACACATTTAAAATCTTAGGTCAGTGTCATAAACGGTTTGAGAGATATATGAGGTGTAATAGAGAATTTTAGTAGTCCTGTTTCTATAGGTCCTGAAGGAAAAACACCAGTCAGATCTGCAGAGTAGATGACCTTTTATTACTGCATGCAGGAGAACGGTGGAGAAGAAAAAGTCTGCTCACACTGCCCTGCTCAAAAGAGGAACATCTGATATTTATACACACACACAAGACTCTGTTTCGGTTTCCAAAAGTGGTTACACCCTAAGTGTGCACATTATCAGCACAACACAGTTAAGGCATATAATGGCACATAGATTGTTGCATACTGATTATGACATAGTAACAGTTAAACAGTAAATATCCATCTTGCTAAAGGCACAGAAACAGTAAATTTCCACCACAATTCTCCTCGTGGTCATATATGACCATATATACAAGACAGTCAATGTAGAACATCAGCAATAAGTACACCATAACAGGTTTAAACAAATGCTTCATAAACATCAACGTGGAAGACATGTGGGTTGTGAAGAGTCACAAGAGGCTGTTTTTGTGAGCACAGACACTCTATATGTGGCAAGCAAATAGGTTTGG
This sequence comes from Pholidichthys leucotaenia, assembly GCA_020510985.1. Taxonomy (NCBI): domain Eukaryota; kingdom Metazoa; phylum Chordata; class Actinopteri; order Cichliformes; family Pholidichthyidae; genus Pholidichthys; species Pholidichthys leucotaenia. Next base: position 45,929,511 of record CM035845.1, on the reverse strand, counting down.
AAGGAGGGGGGGCATTGTGGAGTTTACACACCGGTGTCTTGCACAGGTTTGCCCTTGCTGGTGCATTCATCACTATCATGGGGAAAAGGGAGCTCGGACATATCTAGAGTGGTGTAGTTAACATTTGTAGGGCTGATGGGTCTATGGTGTTAGCAGGCATATAATACAACATGTTGGAGATAAACAGCTTGGATATCATGTGTCTAATCATGGGAAGTATACAGCAACCACAGGACATCAAGAGCAGTTAAACAGCAAGCAATAGTATACCAATGCGTATTATCCAGTCCCTCCAGCCACCACTACAAAAAACAATCATAAATACCACCACCTGTAACATGGTCCTGGGGTGAGGCATCGCGGAGAGCAGTCAGATTGTGTACTGAGGGTAAAATTATTTGTCATGACCCGAGCACTATGCCTTGGTGCTCGGGTTAATCTTGTCAGGGTTTGACAGCGGCGCTATGATTCTAGCTCTCCGAGCTCTTATTGTGATAGTGCTCGGGGAGGCTTCCGCTCAGCTGTCAAACTCTGAACAGCTGTGCTGCATTTGTGGTCATTAGTGCAGGACTATTTCTACCCTCCCTAGCGATCACATCCTTGCAGCAGTGTCTGTTGACTCTCCGCCACGCTACGGATGCTTAGGATTTATTCCTACCACGTCTGCTTGGTTAGACCGTCGAGCCCCTGGACTAGTAAGTGTGCTGTTCAGCCTTACCCCTCCCGGTGTGTATCGATCTCTGTGTGTCTCTGCCTTAGCAGCTGGTGTAATCATTATTTTCACCAACCTTGCCTGCCTAGTGTATGACTGTCTCCTGCTATGGACCTGTAGAGCTGTTTAGCCTATGCCTCCTGTTGTGAGTAGACTCAAGAGTCATTGTCTCTGCAGCTTGTGTTGTCACTTTTCTCACCGTAAATAAAACTCACTGAACTCACTGGTGACTGTGTGGCGTCTTATGGTGGCTCACGAGAGCCACCCATGACAGTACACTGCTGCCAAAACGGCGTTTACGGTGGCGCCAACCCGAGACGCAATTCACCTGTGAGTTTTGAGTTTTTGGACAGTTGCTGTTCCCGTCTGGGTACTGAGAGTGTGGGGAGAATGCCGTCGCGGAGGGGCCACGCTGGGAGCCCGAGCCTCGAGCTGACAGGCTTCCTGGAAGTCGTGGATGAGATGCTCATCTCCGCTTCCCTGCTGAACTACCATCACAGTATACACTGGTACCTAGATGCTGCTGAAGACGTCCTTCGTCATCTCCCTTCCCGCTGGGCCGACCACCCGGAAGTCGACGCGAGGAGGGAAGATATCACCACACAACGCAAGATTTTCCTGATGCTGGAGGAGGAACGCGGCGTGAAGCAGGAGAAGAGGCACTCCTGCTCGTGGCCTATGGATCCTGATCCCGTCCTCGATCCAGTCCTGGAGTTCGCACCATCTGGGGGCCGGCGGAGGCAAGCTCCTGTTCCGGATCCAGTTCCGGGCCGCCAGGATTACCCCCTCAATCAGCCAGCTGCTGTGAGTGAGCTGAGTCCTGTGCCGGTGAGCTCCGTCCATGGGTCCTATGTTACCATCCAGCGAGTGAGGGAAGGAGCAACGTCCTCTTCAGCTGGCTCCATCTTACCTTCGGGAGGCAGGCAAGTTCAATTTCACTTTTCTAGTCATTATAGTGATTTGTCTTGTCTGACTCCTGGGGGTGAAGCTCGGGGTTCGCAGCTCCCCGAGTTTCCTTCTCCAGCTGAAGCCAGTTATACTGAACCTGCTGCCTCTGTGTTTCCTCCTGCGGAGCGGTCCTCGGCGTCAGTCCCACGCCGTCGAACGAGGGGGAGGCCTGCGGCTCTGGGAGATATCCCGGCCCTGCAGCCTAGTGTTGGACAGAGGAGGAGAACGGACTGCGGTGAGAAGCCATAGCCGACGAGAGAGCGTCCCCAGGGTTCCTCAGAGATGCAGCCCGAGTCAGCAGGTCGAGGGTCCTCTGCCCCCATGCCATACGGGTTATTGGCGTGGACGCCAGTGCGAGAGGATCCAGCTGCAGAGACCATCAGGCCGGCTGTGGAACCCAACGCAGCCGAGTGGGAGCCCGACGACGAGCGTCTGTCTGAACCTGGATTGACAAAGTCCTGGATGGCTCCAGAGCCCGAGTGCAGGCAAGTGCTCTTCCTTGTTTTCCTTTATGGCGTGTTAGAGCATTTTTGCCTGCCTCATGGGGAGGCGAGCGAGGGGCAGCCGTCTGCTGCACCCGAGCTCGTCTCGCTGGGCTCTGGCGCTGCCGGTGGAACTGATCCTGGTCCTCTCTTGTTCTCTGAGCCTCTCCACAGCGTTACTAGTCTGGAATCTGTCAAGGTCATGGGACTGGAGGTTCCAGGTTCGGGGATGGAGGTCGTCGCCGAGGTGACCTAGTCGGGGTCCGACGCGTGGGCCGAGGTGACCCAGTCGGGGTCCAACGTGGGTGCAGCGGTGACCCAATCGGGGTCCGTCCTGACCCAGTCGGGGTCCGACGCGTGGGCCGAGGTGACCCAGTCGGGGTCCAATGTGGGTGCAGCGGTGACCCAATCGGGGTCCGTCCTGACCCAGTCGGGGTCCGACACGTGGGCCGAGGTGACCCAGTCGGGGTCCGACGCGTGGGCAGTGGTGACCCAGTCGGGGTCCGTCCTGACCCAGTTGGGGTCCGACGCGCGGGCCGAGGTGACCCAGTCGGGGTCCAACGTGGGTGCAGCGGTGACCCAATCGGGGTCCGTCCTGACCCAATCAGGGTCCGACGAGGTCCAGTGGGGGTCCAGCGCAGGTGCAGCTGCGACCCAATCAGGATTCGAGGAGGTCCAATTTTTTGATTGTTCCCCTCTCAGGAGCCACCAGCTGGGGGCCGTTGGAGGGTTTTGTCTGGCAGTCTTGCGCTCTTATGTATTGTCGTCATTAGGCGGGCTGCATGCTATTCCTCCACGGTCCTGGTGGTTGTGGGATGCGGGTCGGCCACCCGAGGAACTGCTTTGTGCGTTCAGCATCTTGGGTTGGTCGCCCGATAAACTGTGTTTGCTACGGGGTGACCTGGTTCGGCCACCAGAGGACTTGTTTCTGGGGGCCTGGGACTGGGGCAGGCCGCCTGACCATGTACTGTTTTGTGGGACTATCCGTGGGCCATCAGAGGCAGGGAGGTCGCCGGAGCTCTGCCTGGGGGAGCGTTGGATCTCCGCCGATCATCTTTTTGCTTTGGCCCATACAGTGTCTAGTCTTGTCAAGTTATGTAAAGCAATTTTAGATTGCCTCATGTGTTTTGTAAGCCATAGTCAAGTCTTAGTCAAGTTATGTTAAAGCAATTTTAGATTGCCTCATGAGTTTTTGTAATCCATAGTCTGGGTCTTGTTTTTTTTTGTTTGGTTTCCCCCTCTTCCTTTGAGGGGCTATGGCCATGTTTTGCTTTTTGTTCGTTCCCCTCTTCTTCTTGAGGGGCCATAGTATGGTGTTCTCGTTCAGTTTCCAGGTGTTTTCATGTATTTCTGGTTTCGTGTGTGTTTGTTTTTTCCATAGTCACGGTGTGTTAGCACGTATTTCTTGTGTTGTTGTTTTTTTTTTTTTTCTCATAGTTGCCATGTGTGCATTTATTGTTTTTCTCATGGTTATCATGTGTTAGTATGCATTTTTTGCTCTTAGTCATGTTTGTATTTACGTTTTGTTTTGTTTCCATAGTTACCGTCATGTAATTTTTTTTTCCTTTTTTTGCCATGGTTATGTGTTTGCATTTATTTCCTGTTGTGTTCCTATAGTTACTGTGTGTTGGTTTATATTTTTTGGGGGCCTGGTTATGTACACTGGGGTTAGACGGGTTGTCTGTGGCCTCGGTGGGAAAATTGTCAGGGTCAAGTGTTTTTTGCTTTGTATGATTGTGTTCTCCTTGTTTTGTAGTCATGTCTTGTTTTGTTTTTTCTTCTTTCGTCATTGTTCTGGGGGGAAATAGGATGGATATTTCAAGTGATGTATTCATTTCTTTTCCTGTTTTGGGTGTTACTAGACGTTCAGAGCCCGTCAAGTGAGGGGGGCCTACTGTCATGACCTGAGCACTATGCCTTGGTGCTCGGATTAATCTTGTCAGGGTTTGACAGCGGCATTATGATTCTAGCTCTCCGAGCTCTTATTGTGATAGTGCTCGGGGAGGCTTCCGCTCAGCTGTCAAACTCTGAACAGCTGTGCTGCATTTGTGGTCATTAGTGCAGGACTATTTCTACCCTCCCTAGCGATCACATCCTTGCAGCAGTGTCTGTTGACTCTCCATCACGCTACGGATGCTTAGGATTTATTCCTACCACGTCTGCTTGGTTAGACCGTCGAGCCCCTGGACTAGTAAGTGTGCTGTTCAGCCTTACCCCTCCCGGTGTGTATCAATCTCTGTGTGTCTCTGCCTTAGCAGCTGGTGTAATCATTATTTTCACCAACCTTGCCTGCCTAGTGTATGACTGTCTCCTGCTATGGACCTGTAGAGCTGTTTAGCCTATGCCTCCTGTTGTGAGTAGACTCAAGAGTCATTGTCTCTGCAGCTTGTGTTGTCACTTTTCTCACCGTAAATAAAACTCACTGAACTCACTGGTGACTGTGTGGCGTCTTATGGTGGCTCGCGAGAGCCACCCATGACATTATTAGCGTAACAAGTGAATTTGGTGTGCAGGGGTATGAAAACCAGGCCATAGAGGGGCATTTCGTCAGTGCTATTAATAGCAAGGAGTTTAGAAAAATTGCGGCCTGTATAAGATGGCACGGAAGGCAGGTATCGGCCTGTATGCTGCAACACTGTTTGGTTCAGGAAGGCAGGTGAATATGCAGACGGGAGAATGTCAGGGAAAAGACCCGTTGAGTTAAATGAAATAGGTGATATATTGGGGTTCTTGGTAGCTACGGGTATCCTGGTGCACACATAGCAATTGGTGGTTTCCTGTTCCTTAGCAAGAAACTTGGCATAACGGTACCAGGAATTAAGGTGGAAGGCGGTGGTGAGGTTCTTCTTCTCTGCAGGAGGGTATAGGATGTTGTCAATGGTCAACTTGGAATTGGGGTCCGGGCGAGCTCTTTTAACTACCAAGAAAGAGTTCTCCTGAAATGAGGATGATGATGATGCACGAAGACGAATCAACAAATAGGTGACTATTGCAATCAGAAAGAAGAAAAACAACCTTAGATACAATAAGTCCCAGAAGGTCCAGTCATTTTGATGGCGTCGCTGGTGTCTGCCGCGCTGGCCACCCTTCGTGAGCAGGCATTGTCATGAGTCCGAATTATTCGTCATATCAGTATCAGTGTAAGTGGGCATGCATGGTGTATGTTACTGCTGAGCAGCGTTCGGCGTACACTCAGGTAGGTTTGTGACGGATGGCAAATGTGGTATGGTGTAGTCTTTATTTGTCACACGGCTCGGCTACTTCTCATCCTAGTCTACAACGTTGTGTGGTGATTGTGGCTAATCATTTACTTCTGCTTCTCGTCCTCGTCTGGTCTGGGTTTTTCTGGCTTGACTGCTGGGACCCTTTTTCAGTGTGTTGTGTTGATCCACATCGTCCTTTCTGCGATTTTCACAGCCGTGAATGTTGTCAGAAGGACCTGGTATAGACCCAACCACCGTTTGCTGTGCCAGTTCTTTCGTTTGAAGCTTTTGATCACCACCCAGTCATCGGGCCTGATGTCCTGGAGGACTCCCTCTGCAGGCTTAGGCAGGGCAGCTTTAACCTGCTGAGAAATGTTTTGTAGTTGACAGGACAAGGCAGAGCAATAAGACATAGCATTCTCAAAATGTAATGTGGTTAAAGGAGGCGGTGTCTTCCTGTCCACAGAGAATCCTAGAAAAGGAGGACAAGCAAACAGAATCTCAAAAGGTGACATATTTCTTCCTGACTTGCATGCTCATGTACATGAGTGCTAATGGGAGGCACTTAGTCCAGCATAGGTCAGTTTCATCTTCGAGCTTGGCAAGTTTATTTTTCAAAGCACTGTTTTCACGCTCAATGGCGCCACCTGACTGTGGGTGGTAGGCACAATGTTTTCTCAAGTCAAAGCCCAATGTGAGGCTCAAATCAGTTAAAGCTTCATTCACAAAATGTCTACCATTATCACTGGAGATTTTCTCAGGTATTCCCCATCTGGGAATAATTTCTGACAGTAACGCTCTGGCTACAACTGTACTTGTTGCATGTTTGGCTGGAAAGGCTGCTACCCATTTGGACCACATGTCAACCATTACCAGACAATACTTTTTACCCTCAGCTGGTGTTAATTCAATGAAGTCCATCATCAGATGCTGGAAGGGACCTGTAGGGGGCGAGTGAGCAGCTGGAACCTGTTTGGGGACTCTGTGAACATTGTTAGTGGCACGGATTAAACATTTTTTGCAAAAGTTACTGGCATAGACAGTGAAACCAGTGGTAAACCAGTTAGCATGCAGTGGTTGTATCATTCCCTCTTTTGACACATGATCTCTTCCATGTGTCAACTTAGAAAAATGATGAAAAATGTGAGCTGGTAGGCAGGGGAGGGCATTTGGGCCTCTCCATGCACCAGCCTGGTCTTTGTAGCATCCTTTCTTTGTCCAAGTCTGGTGTTCCTGTGGGGAGGAAAAAGACTGCATGGAGACAAGGGAATCAGTGGGTGGGGTAAAGGGAAGAGAAGAAGGGGAGGGAGAGGGGAGGTGGGCAGCTGAGAATGAGAGAGCTGAGGCCTTGGCTGCTGCATCAGCACGAGCATTGCCCCTGGACACCAGATCGGCAGAAGAGGTGTGAGCAGTGCATTTGCACACCGTCATGGAAGAGGGGAGAAGGATGGCTTCAAGCAGCCTGGAAACATAGACAGAGTTCTTTACAGGCATGCCTGCAGACGTGAGAAAATTGCATTCACGCCAGTGGGCGCTAAAGTCATGGACTACGCCAAAGGCGTAGCATGAATCAGTGTAGATGGTAACAGATTGACCCGCTGCATAAGTGCAGGCTTCTGCCACGGCAACAAGTTCTGCAGCCTGGGTGGAAAGATGAGATGGCAAAGAGCCAGAGAGTAGTGTGCAGTGGTCATTACACACTGCCCAACCCACTTTGTTGCGGCCTACAGAAGGGTCAACAGATGCAGAGCTGTCAACATACAGGACAAGGTCTGGGTTGGGAAGCGGAGTGTCAGAAAGGTCAGGTCTGGGAGAGGTGACAAGGTCAACCAAGGATAAACAGTCATGGTCACAGTTTGCATCATTGTCACAGGAGGGTGGGGGGAGATTGGTGGCTGGGTTGACTGACTGTGCACAACATTTGACAGTAAGATTTGGGGTCTCCAAAAGAGTGGAGTGGTATCGGAGCCACCTAGCGTGTGAAAAATGTGAAGATTTTTGCTCTGTTAGAAAGAGAGCCACAGCATAAGGGACATACAGTGTCAAGGGAGAGAACAAAACAATGTCACGTGATGCTGCCACAGCAGGCTCTGCTGCAGCCACAGCACAGAGACAAAGTGGTAACCCAGCAGCCACAGCATCTAATTTGCAGGAGTAACATGCTATGGGCCGTAGTTTGTCACCGTGCGGCTGCAAAAGAACAGAGGTCATGCATCCGGACTTCTCATCAATATACTGGACAAAAGGTTTGGCGGGATCAGGAAGTGAGAGTGTTGGAGGAGACAAAAGAGCTTTCTTCATGTTTGCAAAGGAGTCAGTAGCAGCAAGAGTCCACTCAAGAGGAAGATGAGAGGGACCCTTAGATTAGAGTTTCGTATTGTGTGGCAGGGCCCTGTGAGAGATGTGATGTGCAATGTGTTCTATGCAGTGGCATTGAGACTGTGGCATGTGGCGAAAGGGTTTTTCCCATCTCCGCCAGACTGGAACTCTGACTTTCATCCATCAGTGCCCACTCATAAATATACAACAGAGATGGAATTTTAGCAAAAGTTAAATCGGGAGTTTCAATTTTAGTTCCCTGTGGTGTACAGGTGAGAGACCGAGAGAGATTACACGAGATCTCAGCCTAACAAGTTGAAAGGGCACTGTGGGGAGAAAAGAAACTTATGTGTAAAATGTCGTCCCTCCATCTGACATAACAGGCTCAGTGAAAAACTCATGTGTGAAACCACCACTTGCCACCTGTGATGTGAGAGAACGGGAGGTGAGAGGGGGTCTGATACCCGCTGATTAGGATAGTACAGAATTTGTTGCACCAGAATCTACCATAAAATCTATCAGTTTCCCTGAGACTTTTACAGGTAAAATTGTCAAATCCCTAAAATGTGAGGTAGAGTATGATGCAAGAATCAAATCTGTAATATTGGTGTGCTGTGTGTGTGTGTAGCTGCAGCAGGTTTTTTGTTTGCAAGTGAATGTACGGCGTCAGCTGGGGGAAGAGAGAAATGAAGACTGAGCCGTTACAGGCTTATCTGACTGCCCTCAGCTACTGTATTTTGGTGTGCTGGTGGGAGACTCTCTTGTGGGGGTGGTCCCTGAGTCTGGCCGTGATCTGATGAGTGTTGTTGCCAGCTGTGATCTCCTCCACATTGGAAATTGCCCCTGCCCCGACCTCGAAAGCTGTTTCTGGGCTTAACAGGGCAGTCCTTTGCCCACTGTCCCCCTTGTTTACAGTAGTTGCAGCTGGAGAGCTGTGGGCATTCTTTCACCCAGTGTCCTTCTGCCCCACAGTAACGACACTGGTTTGGTGCTGCAGAAGACCCAGGGTGTGGTGAGGTTGAGGTGGGAACCCATTTAGCCATAGTGAGGAGTGCTTTCTCCAAGTTGTCTCTCTTGGCCTTGGCCTTCTTTTTTGTGGCACTCTCGGCCTTTCTGTGATGATGTTCAGCATGGCGCAGTATTCCCTGTGATGTCTGGGTTTTTCATCCTATGCATGTCTGTTTCATATCCGCAGCCAGACTAGGAAGGAGGCATGCCATGAACCACATATTCAGATGTGTGGAATAAGGGTCCACTGTCGTGAATCAGAATCAGAATCAGAATCAGAATCAGGTTTATTGCCATTGTTCATGTAGTACACAAACTAGGAATTTGTCTCGGTACAATGCTGCAACATTAAACATGATAAGATAAGAGAAATAAACTATACATGTAATAAAGTGTAGGATAAGATTAAGTGATACTGGTCAACAGTTAAAATATATATTAGCCAGCAGCAGATACTGTGGAGAACTATATAGTGCAGTCGGTAATGCAGGAAGAAAACAGTGATGATTGACATGAGTCTGGTTGAGCTGCTGTACATGGTGCACGAGAGTCACTTAGTGTTCAGCAGTCTAATGGCAGAGGGGAAGAAGCTGTTCATGTGACGGGAGGTTTTAGTCTGGATGGACCGAAGTCTTCTACCAGAGGGGAGGGGGGCAAACAGTACATGACCAGGGTGTGAGGGATCGGCTATGATCCGGCCAGCACGCCTCCGGGTCCTGGAGATGTACAGATCCTGGAGAGATGGGAGCTTGCAGCCGATCACCTTCTCAGCAGTGCGCACGACGCGCTGCAGCCTTAGTCTGTCCCTGGCAGTGGCTCCTGCGTACCACACGGTTATGGAGGTGGTGAGGATGGACTCGATGATGGCTGTGTAGAACTGCACTAACATCTTGGTGGGTAGCTTGAGCTTCCTCAGCTGCCGCAGGAAGAACATCCTCTGCTGGGCTTTTTTGATGAGTGAGCTGATGGTCAGCTCCCATTTGAGGTCCCTGGTGATGGTAGTGCCTAGGAAGCGGAAGGAATCAGCAGTGGTGATGGGAGAGCCTGAGAGGGTGAGGGGGGGCAGAGGAGTAGTGACTTTCCTGAAGTCTACAATCATCTCCACTGTCTTCAGAGCGTTCAGCTGCAGGTTGTTATTGCTGCACCAGGACGCCAGCTGGGCCACCTCTCTCCTGTAGGCGGACTCGTCGCCGTTGGAGATGAGCCCGATGAGGGTGGTGTCGTCCGCAAACTTGATCAACTTGACAGACTGGTGGCTGGAGGTGCAGGAGTTGGTGTAAAGGGAGAAGAGTAGGGGGGAAAGTACACAGCCCTGGGGTGATCCGGTGCTGATGCTAGTATAGTCTGAGACAGTCTTTCCCAGCCGCACATGCTGCCTCCGGTCCGTCAGGAAGTCGATGATCCACCTGCAGAGGGAGTCAGGCACGTTGAGCAGGGACAGCTTGTCCCGGAGCAGAGCAGGGCGGATGGTGTTGAATGCGGAGCTGAAGTCCACAAACAGGATCCTGGCGTAGGTTCCCGGGGAGTCCAGGTGCTGCAGGATGGAGTGGAGGGCCAGGTTGACTGCATCGTCTACAGACCTGTTGGCTCGGTAGGCAAACTGCAGCGGGTCCAGGAGAGGGGTGGTGATGGACTTGAGGTGGGACAGGACCAGGCGCTCAAAGGACTTCATGACTACAGAGGTGAGCGCTACAGGTCTGTAGTCATTAAGTCCAGTGATCCGTGGCTTCTTGGGGACAGGGATGATGGTGGAGGATTTGAGGCAGGACGGCACGTGGCATAACTTAAGGGAGGTGTTAAAAATGTCTGTGAATACAGGAGCCAGCTGTTTCGCACAGAGTCTCAGGGTGGAGGGAGACACGCCGTCTGGGCTGGGGGCCTTGCGCGGGTTCAGTCTGGAGAACTGTTTGAGCACATCCTGCTCACTGATGATAAGGGGAGGGGGGGAGGTGGGGGGGGGGGTGCCTTAAATGAAGTAGGGAATGTGGAGGCTGTGGAGCTGGAGGGAGGGGGGGAGTTGGACACAGATGACGAGGTGTCAAAACGGGCATAGTGTTGGGACAGTCTTTGACAAAGGGCTTTGTCATCCTGACCTTTAGGAGCCTGAGGCCGATAGTTGGTGATCTGCCTCAGTCCTCTCCACACGGAAGCCGAATCATTAGCAGTGAACTGCTGCTGGAGTCTCTCTGAGTACACAGATTTAGCCCTCTTCAGCTCTCTGTTAAACCGGTATTTAACCTCCCTGTAGCAGTCCCTGTCTCCACTTTTCAGCGCTGCTTCCTTCTCCTTCCTGATCTGTCTGAGCTTAGCTGTGAACCAGGGTTTGTCATTAGAGTAACTCACCCTGGTGCGTGATGGAAGAATGTTCTCTTCACAAAAGTGGATATATGAGTTCACAGTGTCCGTGTACTCATCCAGATCATGCGTGGCTCCTTTAAGCATGCCCCAGTCAGATATTTCCATGCACGTTTCCAGCTTCTCCTCAGCATCACTGGTCCGTATCTTCGTAGTGCTCACAACAGGTTTAGTGAGCTTCAATCTCTGTCTGTATGTGGGAATGAGGTGAACCATCACGTGATCAGATAATCCCAGCGCAGCTCGAGGGACAGCGCGATATGCGTCTTTCACTGTGGTGTAACAGTGATCCAGTGTGTTTAATCCTCTGGTGGGGCATTTAATAAACTGTTTGTAGCGGGGGAGATCGTGGCTCAGATTGCACTGATTAAAGTCGCCAGCCACAATAATCAGCGAGTCTGGAAAACTCCGCTCTGTGTGTTGAATGTGATCCGCGAGCACGCGCTGAGCTTCGCGCGTGTCCGCGTCGGGAGGGGCGTACACAGCGATCAGTATAAAAGAAGCAAACTCCCGTGGGGAATAAAAAGGCTTGCAGTTGATAACAAGAAATTCCAAGGCAGGAGAACAGTGTTTGGAAATTTCCGTTACATCAGAGCACCAGCTACAGTTGATGTAGAAGCAGACACCGCCTCCTGTGGTCTTGCCGGAAAGCTCTGTGTCACGATCAGCACGGAAGAGCTGGAAGCCGTCGAGGCGCAGCGCGCTGTCCGGTATATTTTCCCGGAGCCAGGTCTCAGTAAAGCAGAGGACAGCTGAGGAGGCGAGGTCCTTAAAACGCATCAGCAGTCTCAGTTCATCCACCTTGTTAGAGAGAGAGTTGGTATTGGACAGAAATATGCCAGGCAGCGCCGTTCGCGAGCCTCTCCTGCGAAGTCGTACGAGAGCGCCCGCTCGTCTTCCTCTCTTCCGCCGTCTCACTTTCCGAGCCAAACAATAAACCAGATCGGCGGCAGGGGCTAGAAAAACTGGGAGGAGGTCCGTGGGGGTCAAAGTCCTGATATTTAAAAGTTCTTCACGGGTATAAGTGCAAGCAGACACACAATTGACAAACAAAAACAAACAAAGAGCGCAGCGAAGCACCATGTCGACCGCTGTGGGCGCCATCTTGGAAATGAGATAGTGAGATAGTCATCTGGACTTTTACGCCCCCCTCACAGTCAAATACCTTTCTCAGCCTGTGGAAGTAATCGCTTGGAGTCTCATCATCTTTCTGTTTGCAGGAGAATACCTTAGAGAGGTCACAGGCGTGTTTGCATTTGGCCTTGATGGCATCAATAAGGGCTGCAAGGTCCGTTCGGTAGTCTCTATTTGCACCCTCAGCCCATGTAACGTGGGCCAGGTGTGATTGTTTATCCAAGTTTGGCATAAGCTTGGCCATATTAGCTGGAGTACACTTCTGTGCTATGATGCATCTCAGTTCTGAGAACGTGGGACGATAGGTCTCACAGAAGGCTTGGAGTTGAGTGCAGAAATAGCCGGGATCATTCTCCAACATAGGCAGAGTGGAGGCAAATTTTGGGATTTCTTCTGGGGCCCAGGGGCGGAAAACAAGTACTGGTGTCGCTTGTGGTCCAGCAACTTCCACCATTGGGACTATAGTAAGTGGTGCGTTGTAAATCTGTTCATCTCTTGTGTGTGGGGGGCTAAAGGGAATATAGCCTTCATTGCCCAGCGGAACCTGTACTGTGCCTGGGGGAGAGGCCGGCGGTGTCGACTGGTGTACAGGTGCCGAAGCTGCCTGGGACCGTGGTTGTTGTCATGGTTGTTGTGGTTGTGGGGGTATGTAGTCATCGTCGGGGAAATGGCAAGAATTGGGCATACTTGCAGCCAAAACTGAGGCAGTCAGCGTTGAGTATGGCGTAGAGGAGGAAGAAAGGGTATGGGGTGAAGGGGTAGGAAGAGACGGACCATCAGTCTCATATGGTGGAGGAACAGGGGTCCCAGCAGAGTGTAAAACCTGTTGTTGTGCATGGTATCCTTTATCTTTCTTTCTCTGTTCATTTTTCTGTCTGCCCAGTTCCTGCTTATTCCTATGTTTCTTTGCTTCGGCCAACCACATTTCTATTGCACCATTTTCCATTTGTAATTGTGTTAACTTCTTCCTGTCCTTTTTATTCTGCTTCTTACATATCTGAACTTTCCATATTTCAACATTAATCTTGTCTCTCAAAGTAGTAATGATGTCAACAGAAAACAAACCCCCTGAAGGAAATCCACACCTGCAGATCCATTTTTCTAAAAATTCCACATTTTCAGGACCATAATTATCAAGCATATATTTCACCTTCGGACCACCCAGATCTCTGGAAAACTGCTTTTGACTTAACAGTTCCCATCATCAAATTCAGATTTGACCACCGGGCATCCCCAGTGCATCCAAACACCGTTATATCCCCGACCCTGGAGTCGTATACAACTAGACGATGTTATATCCCCAACTCTGGCATTGTATACAACTGAATAAGGTTATACTGTATTCCCAACCCTGTAACTTGACAGGCGTCGTATACAGCCTTTAAATTAGTCCTGCCATGAAATTAATCCACTGGATTCCAAAAATAGTCCTGCCGTGGAACTAACCACCGGACTCCAAAAATAGTCCTGCCGTGGAACTAACCACCAGACTCCAGAAATAATCCAGCCGTGGAATTAACCACCAGACTCACAGAAATGGTCCAATAAAGATGAAATTTATGATTGATAAATCAACAAATGCTTACAGCCTCAGGCTAGTAGGGGATCTTCAAGGGTTGACCAACTCTGAATCACTTCTTCAGCAGTGCAGCTTGGTGCGGCGGCAAAAAAAAAAAAAAAAAAAGCAGCCCTACCCACAGCACTTATGCCTCTTATGTAAACAAGCTGCAGAGAGGACCTTGTTGAGATTTGTCATCATCATTATCATTGGCTCCCGCTGTCTAGATAGACAATTGATGCACCTAGTTGAGGTCTCAGTTTGTTGCCAATCCTGGAATGGCAGTCCTTGGCACAGTTGCTGCACACGAATACTGACTGTGGTGGCTGGAGAGTCACTGCTGCTGCTTCTCTCCTCTCTCTCCTGTTTGACCACAGATTGACTCTCTTCTGCTCTGCTGTGGTGATGCCTGTGTTTACAGTGTCTCGCCAACCATTCCGGTTTTCTGCCATCTCCTCCCATGTGTCCATGCTAATGTTGGCAGATTTTAGGCCCCTTTTGCAAGTGTCCCTGTATCTCAGTAGTGGGCCACCTGAACGCTGGGTTCCTGTAGCCAGCTCTCCATATAAGATGTCTTTGGGAATACAGCCATCTTGCATACGGCGAACATGGCCAATCCAACGCAAACGTCGCTCTGAGAGGAGCGCGAGCATGCATGGCATGTTGGCTCGGTCCAAGACGTCCTTGTTTAGCACATGGTCCTTGCAGGAGATGCCCAAGATCTGACACAAGCACTGCAGATGGAATGTGTTGAAGCGGTGCTCTTGTTGTACGTAGGTGGTCCAAGTCTTACTACCATAGAGCAAAGTGCTCAAGACACAGGCTCTATAGACTGTGACCTTGGTGGCTGTGGTAAGCTTGCCGTTTTCCCACACTCTTTTGGACAGCTTGGACATGGCAACTGCAGCTTTCCCAATCCGTTTGCTGAGGTCAGGATCAAGGGACAAGTTGCTGGAGACTGTAGATCCCAGGTATGTGAACTGCTCCACCACTTTCAAGGTGTACTCACCAAAGTTTATGCTGGGAGCTTCACTGACATCCTGAGTCAGGATCTCTGTCTTCTTGAGGCTTATGGTGAGGCCAAACTCTTTGCAGGCATGTGCTAGGCAGCTGACCAACCTCTGGAAACCAGCCTGTGTGTGAGATGTCAGAGCAGCATCATCAGCAAAAAGTATCTCCCTGATGAGGACTTGGCACACCTTGGTCTTTGCTTTTAGACATGCAAGGTTAAAGAGCTTTCCATCTGACCTGGTGTGTAGGTACACTCCACCATCTGAGTCCCTGAACACGTATGAGAGAACAAGGGAGAAGAAGATCCCAAAGAGTGTTGGAGCAAAGACACACCCTTGTTTCACACTGCTGTGGATGAGGAAAGGGGCAGAAGTTGAACCATCAAAGTACACTGTCCCCTGCATGCCGTCATGGAAGGAAGTGATGAGGCTCAGCAGCTTGGAAGAGGATTCTATCTTCTCTTGGAAAGTGAATAGTCCCTTTCTGCTCACCAAGTTGAACGCCTCCGTCAGGTCAATGAAGGCCATGTAGAGAGGTTGTCTCTGCTCTTGGCTCTTCTCTTGCAGCTGCCTGAGTGAAAAAATCATGTCGACGGTGGACCTCTCTGCCCTGAAGCCACACTGAGACTCTGGGTAGACACGCTTGGCGAGTGCTTGCAATCTCTTGAAAATCACCCGGGCAAATGCCTTGCCAATGATACCGAGAAGCCTCTGTAATTATTACAGTCGCAGTGGTTCCCCTTGTTCTTGTACAGTGTGACGATAATGGCATCCCGCATGTCCTGGGGGACTGATCCCTCTTCCTAGCACTGGCAAAGTAGCTCATAAAGATGACTAAGCAACACTGGTTTCCCAAACTGGATAACTTCTGCTGGGATCCCATCTTGGCTTGGTGCCTTTCCATGGGCTAGTGAATCTATAGCCTTGCTGAGCTCTCCCACGTTTTGGGGTTGATCTAGCTCCTCCATCATGGGCAGGGCAGGGATGTTCTCAAGAGCCAGGTCGGTAAGTTCTCGGTGGAGTAGAGGTCTTGGTAATGTCCGGCCCACCTTTCCATCTACTTGGCACGGTCACTGATAACAGCACCATCCTTGGACTTCAGTGGAGTGGTCTTACTGATGGTGAGGCCAAAGGCCTTCTTCAGTCCCTCATATATTCCTTGTATGCTTCCACTGTCGGCACAAGCCTGGATGTTCTGACACAGGTTCTGCCAGTACTCGCTGGTGCAGCATCTTGCTGTTCATTGGGCTTCACTCCTAGCTGCTCTCAATAAAGAAAGGTTCTTTGCTGATTGAGCTTTCTTGTAGTTAACTAGGGCTTTTCTCTTAGCGTTCATGACAGGCTCCATCTCAGACAGATGAGACTCAAACCAATCTGGGTTGGACAGTTCCTTCTTCCATAGAACTAATATGGCAGTGTTATAGATGTTGTTCCAGATGAATTGCCATCTTCCTTCCATAGTTTCAGCAGGGCTGTCTTTGAAAGCCTTTTTCCAGCTGGCCGATGAGCTGGGTGCATATCTCTGGGTTTGTTACCCTGGCAATGCTGATGCATGGGCGTCCCGTCCATTTAGTATGATGGATCTTCTTTGGTAGTAGTCTGACTTTGCTGAACACCATGGAGTGGTTGGTGTCGCAGTCAGCACTGTGGAAACTACGTGTGATGAACAAGTGTTAAGGGCAGTTCGTCTGGTGACAATCAAGTCCAGCTGGTGCCAATGGCTTGATCATGGGTGACACCAGGAGACTCTGTGTTGTGGCTTTGTCTCAAAGAACGTGTTGATAGTGCAGAGCTTGTGGTAGGAGCAGAGCCCCAACAGTCTCTGGCCATTGTCATTCATCTTATCAACACCAAAATGCCCCAGGCAGTCTGGCCATGTGTTGTAGTCTGATCCAGTTCTGGGATTGAAATCTACAAGCAGGATGATGTGCTCAGTCTCTGATATCTTGCTGATGGCAGTATCAAGTTCCTTGTAAAACTGATCTTTTGTTTCATGAGGCGACCTTAAAGTAGGGGCATAGACGCTGAAGATGTTTTCTTTGCCGGTCAAGGTTGAAAGGCAGAGGGAGATGATACACTCTGAGCTGCTAGTAGGAGGAACTGTCATAGGTAGCAGGTTGTTCTTTATTGCAAAGCCAACACCGTGCAGTTGAGGTTCCTCAGCAGGTCTGCGCTGTAAGAAAAAGGTGTAGTCTTTCTTTCGCGGCATGCCGTCTGCACCAAGCCTGGTCTCCTGCAGTGCTGCTATGTCAATGTTCAGCCTCCTCAGCTCAAGAGTCGATGATTGCTGTTTTTCTGCAATCACTAATCTGCAGCAGGTCATCAGAGAGGCCAGGAAACACTGTCCTGATGTTCCAAGTAGCCAGTCTCATGGCTGGCAGTTTCTTCTTTCTTTTCTGTGGTTTGCCTGGTGCAGTGATGGCTGAAGCAGGCAGACAGTGGTGGATCAGCACCTTACTGACCAGGGGCTGCCCAGCTTGGGCGTCCGGTAACTGATCAGTGGGACATGATGATCCCTCCCACCGTTGGAGGCAATCCCGTAGCACCTGTACCTTACGCCAATCAGGTTAGACTTATAACTTGTAACTGTTGCCTCCTGTGTTGTTCTGCTGCTTTGCAGTAGCTCCAAAGTGACCTCTCCGGGGCGCAAACCTGGGCAATAAATATGGAGATCCTGGGCTGCCCATAGGTCAGGACCCCCACTCATCCTTGCAGATGTGATCCAAAGGAAAGCAAAGCAATACATCTGGCATCAGCTTGGCTGCAGGACCTGCCAGATGGTGACATAGTATGCCATCCAACCACCTTTAGGGGCTCCACTCTGGATTTTGTTAGGTTTACTCCTTAGCCTTCCTTTTTCCAAAGGTAAAGCGATGTTGCTAGATGGCTATTGACCCTAATGGGTTCCTCCGCCCTTTGACAGGTCTTGCTTTTCATCCTGCTGGGTGTCTAACCACCCTCCTCACCAGGAGAAGTCCTGGTGGGGGAGGCGGTTTAGTCGCCAACAACCCGACCATGCAACAGGTTGTACTGGGTTACATGGTACCAGTAGCACTCATGAAATGAGTGACCTGACATGTGAGATTTGTAAAATTAAATAAATGACAGAAGAGTCCAGCTTCGCTTATCTTCCACCTGCCAGATGACCACTGTGATAAACTCTGCTTTAACAGCAGAACTAGTGCGAGTTCTGCCAGCGGTGATTCCACCTCCGACCTGCTGATCCTGTGGATTCAGTCTCCGGCTACAGTTAGCTCCAACTATGGTCCTGTCCTGTGTGCTGCCTCTCAAATATCATTTCTAATGACAAAATAGCAAAGGTAGGACAAAATTTATTGTAGTGGTTGTTCATTTTTGCTCTTCTTGTGTGTGTTTGTGCGTGCACACAGTTGTCTATTGCAGCTTCCCTGTTACATAAGGAGCTATTGCACTTCCTATGTGCTGGCACGGGGAGGCTTATTTCAAAGAGGTATGGTGGCATGCAATCTAATGCACATTACTACATTACTACTATAGTCCATGGCATGAGATAGTAAACAATAAAACGCTCAATAATAATGCACAAAAAAACAGTGACAAAATGACGCACCCCGTGAGTAACAACATCACACCCCCTCTGCTTCTGCACTTGGGACTTTGGAAAAATAATTTTTTAACCCAACCAAATTTTGCCAGAAGTTACACATATGTTTGTCAGTTTAAAAGGTAATTTTCCACATAAATAAGGGTGTAGGTTGTTGTATAACTGTTAAAATATATCAGGTAAAATACAGAATGTAAACTGAAAAGACTACAAACGCAGACTGACATTACATCATCGTTTTTGAAGCAATCCCACAGGGAAGAATCAAGTTGATACTATCAACAGTCCTCTGGATTAGCTGACAAAACAGCAAAGGTAGGATAAAATTTATCGTGGTGGTGGCAGTATAAAGTGAAACTTTTTTGTCTTCTTTGTCTGTTGGCTCAGATTCAGTGAATGTTGGTTGCAGAGTGATAAAATCTTGTAATCAGCGGCTGGGTCTCTGCTGGTATGGTTAACGCTGCAGTAACAGGGGTTATTATGTTATTGTAAACTGTGATGGGTGGACATGCATGTTAAGGTCATTTAGCTGTTTTAACCCTTTCACTGTGGATATATCGCACACCCCTAGTGGCACAGCGCAGCACTACGTCTGTCAAGTTGTAATCGCCTGTCAAAAACACTGCCGGCTCTATGGACCATTTGTGCTTATCATGCCCATACCCAAGATGGCAGACACGCGTTTGAGGACACGGAATACACTATAGAAGAAGAATCTTCTTCTTTAAGAAATGGAGAGAAAGAAGAAGACCTCCATGCCTGACAGTCGAGAAGAACTGCTGGACTGCTGGATAGAGTGAAGATCCATTCGAAAGATTTGTACGAGAGATTTCTTGAGGAAGATAGAGTGATCGTCGAAGAGAAGAAGAAGAAGATTGGGACTGCATTTACATCTGTGTTCGGCTGGTGGTAGGATTGATTTGTTTGTGGTGGATAGCAAAAACTGTACGCTATCTGTAACATTATGGCATCTAGCTCTGATGGGTATGATAAAGATGAGGTGAGCTGGACACTATCTAGGCCTGGGGGTCGGAAAAAAAAAGCTAGGGGGACAACAAGACCTAGAAGCGGGTCAGATGAGAGTGATGCGGGAGGAAGTAACAATGTGAAGAAAACATGAACTGGCCAAAATGGATGGCAGTTTGAGGATGTAGGGAATGACTGGAAGGTTGTCATTGAGTTCAGTCAGGGTGGGGGGCACTATCACCCAGTTAAGCTAACAAAAGCAATTGAGAAAGAAATTGGGAGAGTAAAGACTGCAAAGTTCTTGAAAAATAACCGGCTATTAATTCATGCCACAAGTAAACAACAGCAACAGAAAATACTGACAATGACATGTCTAAACGGAGAACAAATGAAAGCTCATGTTCCTGGCACGACAGCTAACTTGAGGGGAGTTATATCAGGTGTCCCTTTGTGCATATCTAGGGAAGAAGTGAAAAACGAGATCCAAGGAGGAAAGGTGAAGGATGTGAAAAGGCTACAGAGTAAAAAAGAAGGTTCACTGAAGGACACACAGTCTGTCAGAATTCAGTTTGAGGAAATACTCTCTAAATCAGTCCTAATAGGATACATGTATTTCAGTGTCAGAGAATACGTCCCAAAGCCACTCAGGTGCTACAAATGTCAAAGGATGGGTCACACTGCTTAGCAATGTAAGAGAAAGCTAAGATGTGCTAGGTGTGGAGGGGAGCACGAATAAGGTAAATGTAAATAAGGAGACTGAATTTATTTCTCAATTCAGGTTTAATGAAGATTTCACATCCCCAGCATTCTCTCAAAACAATAAGAGAGTAACTCCCCAAAAACTCCCACATTTATACATGGGACTCAAAAGGCAAAATCACACATTGTCGCCAAACCCCCTATTGACAATAATTCTCCCCCCGAGTCCCTTCATCGTCCGTCTGACCCCAGGAGGTCAGGAAGTCCTCTCAGAGTCTTATCACGGCACCTCCGCCTCCTGCCGTTATCCTCAGGAGGTCCAGACGTATTGTTCCATCCAAGACGTGAGGTCAAACAACACATGCAGTACTAAGCATCTCACTCCTGTGCTTATACATATGCAGTCAAAATATGTGAGCCACATAACCCCCCCCCCCCCCAAACGTCGAAGAATGAGCAATACAGCATAGTCCACACAACATGATAAAATCACACAATACAGCATAGTCCACACAACATGATAAAATCACACATCAGTCCGTACGCCGTCTGGGCTTCAAACGTCTTCCAAACTTGCTGTAAGCGGGCTTCGCAGCCCCTGCGGTGCCGTCTTGCAGTGGATCTGCTAACTGAGGATGAGAATCGTTATTTGATACCTGCGGGGGCTCCAGGACATGCTCCCTGGGGGGTCTGCCACGTCAAGGGGCCCTTACCACCCGTACAGACTCGTCGTTCATCACAAAAGCAGGCTTTAGTCTGTCAATACTAACTGTTTCCCTTCTGTCCCCCAAATCTAGCACAAAATGTTTATCACCTGTTTCCAGCACCCTAAATGGACCGTCGTAGGGTGGGCGCAGGGCCGGGCGCATAGCCTCGTGCCTGACAAAAACAAATTTGGCATTTTTTAAAGCTTTGGGAACAAAAACACACGGAAAAGTGTGATGAACAGGGCCTGGAAGCATGTCTGCTCCTGTGCCGATCAGTGGCTACTGAGCCGGGGGACGCCCCAGCGCCGGATGATCCGGTAGAAACTCGCCTGGCAGCCGGAGAGGCTGCGCGAAAACAAACTCTGCTGGGGAGGCCTTTAAGTCCTCTTTGGGCACAGAACGCAACCCCAATAAAACCCATGGTAGTTTGTTTACCCAATTTGCATCCGTAAGCGACGCTCTGAGGGCTGCCTTCAAAGATCTATGGAAACGCTCGCATAAACCATTAGCCTGGGGGTGGTAAGCGGTAGCACGGTGAATTGTCACCCCTAAGCTGTTGGCCATCGCTGACCAAAGGTCAGACACAAATTGAGGTCCTCTGTCTGACGTAATATCCGACGGAACCCCGAAACGTGCTATCCAGGCCGTCAAAAATGTGCGGGCCACTTCTGCAGCCGTGGTCGATGCCAGTGGGACCACTTCCGGCCAATGTGTGGTTCGGTCCACCATTGTCAAAAGATGTGTGAACCCCTGCGACGACGGTAGGGGGCCCACGAGGTCGACATGCACATGATCAAATCTCTTAGCCGGGATGTGAAACGGCTCTAAGGGGGCTTTAGTGTGCTTGTGAATTTTGGCCCGCTGGCAAGCCATACAGGCTCTTGCCCACTCTTTCACGTGCTTGCGCAGGCTTGGCCAAACAAACTTTTCCGCTACCATTTTCACAGACGCGCGCACCCCCGGGTGTGCCAGGGAGTGAACTGAGTCAAAAACACGACGGCGCCAAGCAGCCGGTACCACCGGGCGCGGTCGCCCGGTAGAAACATCGCAGATTAGGGGGGGCAAACCATTTTGTAAGCTCCTGCTCTCCAGCCTTAACCCTGTTGGTCCCGACTGGAGCGCGCAAACGTCCGCATCTCTACCCTGATCCACTACCATGGCCGCATAATCTATCCCCACGTGAAATGGGGCCACGTGCGCTTCCGCGCTGTTATTCTGCTCTGCGGCCGCGGTAGTATAATCTACCTCTGCGCGGACTGGTGCTGTTACCGCGCGAGAGAGGCAGTCTGCTACTACGTTGAGTTTACCCGCTACATGTTGAATATAAGATAAGATAAGATAAGCCTTTATTAGTCCCACAATGGGGAAATTCCAGGATTGCAACAGCATAGGGATAGCAACACTCAGAGCAACAATCAGAAGGCAAGAAAAAACAACATCTAGTAAACATATGTCCATATTACTATAAATGTATATATATAGACACACAGTGCAGAGCATTATGGCTGGTGGATGTGCAGCAGAAAGTCTAAGCTCTCTCTCCGCGGATGCAGCGGGCCAGCTGGAAGTCTTTGGGCATGATGGTGACCCCCTTAGCGAAGAAGAGACCACCAGGTGGGTCTCGCTGGTCTCCTGCAGAGCCATGACGGCGAGTAGTAAATTCTCAGTAGTAAAAATTATCAGTAGTAAATTCCGAAATTGCGGCTAGCTGCCTCTGCTGTCGGCCCGACCAAGGGAAATTTTGGCCATCGCAAAAGTGAGTGGTTTGTGGTCAACAAACGCGGTGAAACGCCGACCTTCCAGCCAGAATTGGAAGTGGCGAATGGCTAAGTGGAGCGCTAACAGCTCCCTGTCAAACGCGCTGTATTTTCACTCGGCTTCGCGCAAGGATCTGCTGAAACAGGCCAGCGGCTGCCAAATCCTGGCAACGTGCTGCTCCACAACCGCCCCTATGGCCAAATCCGACGCATCAGTGGTGAGCGCTATGCGGGTCGTTGGGTCAGGATGGGCTAACAACACAGCGTCTGCCAGGGCTTTTTTTTACCTCCGCGAATGTGCGCTCCCGCTCCGGGGACCAATCGATTGCATTGGAGGGTTTTTGCTTTTTAAGCGCGGCATACAGTGGTTGCATGAGCTGCGCTGCGTGGGGGAGGAAGTGGTTATAGAAATTCACCATTCCCAAAAACTCCTGTAACGCTTTGATCATTTGTGGCCGGGGAAAATTTGCCACCGTGTGCACTTTGTCCGGTAGCGGAACCGCCCCCTCTGGGGAAACGCGGTGCCCCAAAAAATCGATCTGCGCTACCCCGAACTGGCACTTGGCTGGATTGATTATTAACCCGTGCTCTCCCAACCTCCGAAAAACCGCTGTGAGGTGTTTTTCGTGTTCCTCCTCGGATGTGCTGGCGACTAAAATGTCGTCGTGGTAGGCGAACACGAAAGGGAGATCGCTTAACACGGCATCCATCATGCATTGGAAGGTTTGCGCGGCACCTTTGAGGCCAAACGGCATGCGCAAAAACTCAAAATGTCCAAAAGGGGTTATCACCGCTGTTTTGGGAATGTCCTCAACCCGGACTGGGACTTGATGATAGCCGCGGACCAGGTCTATTTTAGAAAAAATGCGCGCCCCCGCCAGATGCACCGAAAAATCCTGAATGTGTGGGATTGGGTAGTGGTCATGCGCTGTGGCGTTGTTCAACCTGCGGTAATCGCTGCAAGGTCTCCACGAGCCGTCAGCTTTAGGGACCATATGCAGTGGGGAGGCCCATGGGCTGTTTGAACGGCGGAGGATGCCCAGCCTTTCCAGGTTGGCGAACTCCTCGCGCGCTATGGACAGTTTAGCTGCATCCAAGCGCCGAGCTTTTGCGAAGACGGGGGGGCCAGCTGTGGTGATAAAGTGCTCCACCCCGTGTTTCGCAACTGTTGCCGAAAATGTGGGAACTGTGAGCGCTAGAAACTGGGTGAGGAGTGTGTGAAACTTACCGCCTGCTGTGGCGACGTTGGTCTGTGCTGGTGGCGGGGACACTCGAGCTGCACAAGGGATGGAATAAAAGGAGAGTGCATTAACCAAGCGCCTGTTGGCAAGATCAACTAACAACCCATGTGAGCACAGAAAATCAGCACCTAACATGTTGAAACTCGCTGCCGCTATAATAAAAGTCCATTCATAAGTGCGGCCGTGCAAGGACAGAAGCAGAGTCCTTTCGCTGAAGGTCTTAATGGTCGAGCCGTTCGCCGCTGTTGCTCCGTCACCACGGGGGCCTGCGAGCCGGTCAGCGTAGGTTGGGATGATGAAACTCACTTGGGCGCCCGTGTCCATGAGGAAGTGCCGCCCAGAGCGCACATCCGTGAGGTAGAGCAGCTTGTTCCGCTCGCCGAGGGCCAATGCTGCTAACGACTCCTGGTCCTGGCATTTCCCGAGCTCTTGAAGTGGCACGGCGGCACACACCTGCGCGCCTTCTCCGCGAAACACCGATGGTAAAAGCAGAGGTCGTCTCCTCCGCTGCGTCGGGGCCGCGCCACTGCCATTGTTGGCGGGATCGATTCTGCTGCCTCTGGCCTTCTGCTGCTCCCGGCCACCGCTCCAAGGTCTGCTGCTGCTGCGGTGGCCGCCTGCTCCCCGCAGGAGTCGAGGATCCGCTGCGCTTCTCGGGCCAGCGCACGGAAGTCCTGGGTCACACAATGAGTGCCCGACAGGGTCGCCCTCATCTGCGTTGGAAGGGTTCTCAGGACGATGTGTTTGAACAGGAAATCATCATTGTCTGTGTCCCTCAGCTGCAGCATGTCTTCCATCAGGTCGACTGGCCTGCATCCTCCCAAGTTGTGCAGAGCCAGGAGTCTCCTAGCTCTCTCCTCGGCTGAGGGCGTGAAACACTGGATGAGGGCAGCCTTCAGCTCGCTGTATTTGTCGCCAGCGGGCGGCTGCTGCACCAGGCTCCGCACGCATCGAGCTGTGCAGTCGTCGAGCTTTGCGATGACATGGTAAAATTTTGTATCATCCGCCGTTATTCCCCCGAGTGCGAACTGGGCCTCAGCCTGGAGGAACCATGAGTCTGGGTTGTCCTGCCAGAACTCTGGTAGCTTGATCGAGACGGCGCTCGCTCGAGCGGTCCCTGACGAGTCTGGTTCGGGGGAATTGGTTCTAGACATTGCACGTCTTCGGTCACCAATGTGGGAGCGTGAAATAAGGAGGCTGAATTTATTTCTCAATTCAGGTTTAATGAAGATTTCACATCCCCAGCATTCTCTCAAAACAATTAGAGAGTGAACTCCCCCCCAAAAACCCACATTTATACATGGGACATCAAAAGGCAAAATCACACATTGTCGCCAAACCCCCTATTGACAATAATTCTCCCCCCGAGTCCCTTCGTCCTCCGACTGACCCCAGGAGGTCAGGAAGTCCTCTCAGAGTCTTATCACGGCACCTCCGCCTCCTGCCGTTATCCTCAGGAGGTCCAGACGTATTGTTCCATCCAAGAGGTGAGGTCAAACAACACATGCAGTACTAAGCATCTCACTCCTGTGCTTATACATATGCAATCAAAATATGTGAGCCACAAATGTGACAAGGATGTGACAAGGATGCCAAAGTAAAGTGTTGCAACTGTGGGGGTGAGCACAGTGCTGCATATGGAGGATGTGTTGTGCAGAGGGAAGCTAGACAAGCCCAGGAAATCAGAATAACTAAGAAAATTCTGGCAAGATGGCGGCGCGTGCACAACGCGAGGCTCAGCGTCTTCTCAGATTTTGTGGATTAGCAGTGTTATTTCTGCTCATTTCGGGTCTGTTCGTTCAGAACAGCTTCGCTTTCACATCTTACACCCGAAATGAGCTTTTGGACATTGGATTACAAAATAACGATAACGATCTTTTAATCAGTCTCATCCCTGATTAAATTGATGATGATTGATGATTAATAAGTCTCATCCCTGAGCTCCGGGGAACACCCGACGCTCGGCAAGCTTCCCGGCCGACCGGAAGTGCTCGCAGGCGGCGTAGAGACCGTAAACAAAGGCGGGGGAAGCGCGGAGGGCTAAGAGCTAAGCTAAAGCTAACACCGCACCGGCTTTCTCTACCCAGTATTTTCCTCGCTAATGTACGGTCACTGGCGAACAAAATGAATGAGCTACGGCTTCGGATCACCAACAATAAGAGACTTATGAACTGCAATATCATGATTTTCACGGAAACATGGTTACACAGTGGAATACCCGACAATGCTATCAAGCTAGCCGGCCTACACACTCTCCGGGCAGACAGAGCAGCTGATGACTCCGGTAAGACCAGAGGTGGGGGAGTATGCATTTATATTAACAAGGCTTGGTGCACGAACTCTGTTACTGTTGGGAGACTCTGCTCAGCTAACCTGGAGTTTCTCATGGTTAAATGTAGACCTTTCTATCTGCCACGCAAGTTCACTTGTACCATCATAACAGCTGCTTATATCTCTCCGGATGCTAAGGCTAAGCTTGCTATGAAAGAACTACATGCAGCTATTAGCAAACAACAAACTGCACACCCAGAGGCAGCATTTTTGTGGCGGGTGATTTTAACCACTCTAACCTCAAGACAGTGCGTCCTAAATTCTACCAGCATGTCTCCTGTCACACAAGAGGGGACAAAACATCGGACCACGTTTACACCAATATTGTGGGAGCCTACACAGCAACTCCCCTTCCCCACCTAGGTCAATCTGATCACTTATCTTTGTTCCTTACCCCCAAGTATGTACCGCTCATCAACCGGGTAAAGCCATCAGTAAGGACCATCAAAGTGTGGCCAGAGGGGGTTGACTCTGTACTCCAGGAAAAGTTTAGGGACACAGACTGGAGTATGTTCACCTCTCAGGCTACCTGTGGCTCCCACATAAACATCGACTCTTACACCCACTCAGTCCTGGACCATATCAACACCACTATTGACAATGTCACCATGGAAAGACAGATCACCACGTACCCAAATCAGAAGCCGTGAATGAACAGAAAAGTGCGGCTTCTGCTAAAGGCACGTAACAATGCCTTTAGATCTGGTGACGCACAGGCCTATAGTTCATCCAGGGCAGATCTGAAGAGGGACATCAAGAAGGCCAAGCACAGCTACAAGCTGAAGGTGGAGGAACATTTTGGGGACTCTGACCCCCGACGCATGTGGCAGGGCATTCAAAGGCACTTTTCCATTAGCCCAGCATACTTTGGCACATCTCGATTCACTTCGACATGGTTCAGCATGCTTTTGTCTCCATTACAACCGTGTTGAGCTGGGGTGGGTGGGATTTCTATAACAGTGAGGCGGCACCACACTCCTGTGACGTAGAACACGCGACCCAAGCAAAACATAGCACATACAGCTGTACAAGGCCACTCCTCGGTCTGTGGCTTTTTTCACCGTAAACGCCAAAAAGGACCGCCAGACAAGGGTACAGGCAGCGAGATGAAACACTCTGGAAATAGTTCTGCAGCTTCTGGGAGAGCCGAAGATGTGAGGATACAAACTAGGTTATATATGACGGTAAGCTAATGGTTGCTAATGCTAGTTTGCTATAAGTACGTCGTACTACACTTTAATGTCTGCAAGTTATCGCTGTTAGGTACTAAAATATGTACGCTGTTTGTGTTTCAGATGGCTCTGTTGTGGGGAAATTACTGCTTCATTCGCTCTGGGCGAACCTAACCTGTCACGGATTTCATCAGCCTGTCACTGATGTCAGCACAGCTTCACAAACGATCAGTGATTATAGAGCTTAAGAATGTCTGTAGAAACATTTATTTCCTGTGCAACAAATTGCTCTGATCTGCTTGAAAATCATGGAGAGACTGTTGAGAGACAGTTTGAGACATCATGCACGTACCTGCTTCTGCACTGAGTCTGAGATGTGTCATAGAAAAAAATGATCAGCTGACACAACTTGATCGCCATGTTAATAACTATATTAGCCACAAAATATATATTCAGAAAGTAAACTTTACTGAGTTAGGTATAATAAGATATATTTGACAGTTATCATGCATTTTAGGCCAAAACAAACTTGATCTAGGATTAAAAGCAATTAAAATAATGCAGTCACAAGGTTACATGGAAAATACTTGATTTACTAGATACATGTACTGTAGAAATATATATTCTCTGCATCAACAATGTACTAGACATGCATTCATGTAGTATTGCACTGGGAATTGCACTGACAATAAACCTCTGAAGTTTTTGCAGATGTCTCTTTTTTTATATGTGAAGGTTACCACCATGTGGCATAAATTAAATACTGAAAGATTGGAAAAGCTAAGAATAATCCAGCAGTTTGAGAAATCACTTTTGGTTTGGTGTAAGTCTGTCAACAGAATTATGAACCATAAAGCAGTTTGTGTTAAAATGTTAAATCCCATTAAACCTAATCCGGGGGCTTCCAATCATGTGTCATGGGGGGCCAAGACCCTGCAGGTTCTCTCTTCTACCCAGTCTCTTCAGCAGGTGTTCTCACTGATCAGTCAGTGGAAGAAGTTCAGTGGAATCTGCTGTTGAAGACACTGGTTGGAGGTAAAGCCTGCAGGGTCTTGGCCCTCCATGGCACATGATTGGACACCCCTGCCCTAACCCATTATGATGAAGAGCAGATGCTAATATGACCCAGAATTCCTCCATATACTGGTACTGTCACTAAAGTATGCAGGGTCTTCTGTACAGTCTTCTAACAATATAGTCTTCAGTTAATAAAATAATTGTTTTGGTTACTTTTTTCTTAAAGGCGATGGACAGACGAAAATTCAATATCGCTAAATCATATCTCAAATTGTTGTCTGAGATGAGCTAATTTGAACCCCACATGTTTTGGTGTCAACGTATGTCGCATAAGGTGACAATGCGCTCTTGAAGTACGCTGTTGTGGAGAGCTGTCTGACCCAGCCAAGCGATCAGCGGCTAAGATGGCCACTGACTGTGTGATGTCATTTCGGTTAGGCACACGGTCGGCGGACATTGCTGTGTTTTACTTGATGTTTACGTTTTAAAATCGGCGATTACGGATATTTCTCAGAATACTTGTGGATTACAAATAGATTATTTATTAACATTAGGATTTCAGGAATCAAATTAATTATGGTTTGTCGTTGTGTTGTCTACGGGTGCGACGTTATACCAGAGGAGTATGCTGTGAGTGTTTTTGAATTTCCCGTCCCTGGGAAAATCAGAACGGCATGGGTGAAATTCGTTCAGAAAACGCGAAATAAAATGGACTGATGTTGGTAAAACACCCAACATGTGCAGTAGACATTTCGTTGACAGCGATTTTGAGAGTAAGATGCAATTTGTGTCACGACTCGCCACTCATCAGCGGCTTCAGCTGCGCGCACACCTGCGCCTCGTCAGCAGCGGCTATTTAGCCCACCTGCAGGACGCTGTCTCCCGGGCTCATCACCTGCCGACGCCAGCCACCTGTCCCTGCAAGTAAGCAACATTATCACTGATTATCCCTGTCTCGGTGTGGTGCCCGTTACCCTTGTCCTCTGCTCTTTTCCGGCTGAACGGCGCGCTGCTCTGCTGCCTGCGCATCGGTGTTCACCCCAACACATCCCCATACCGCATACATCCATTCACACACACCTGCTTGTTGAATAAAGCTGTTAAATCTATCCTGAGCCTGCGTGCGTGTTTCCTGGGCCAGACATTATGTCAATTTGAAATGGAATTTGCAAAAAGATTGCTGATAAAGAAAACGGCTATTCCAACTATATATGCCTCGATTTCCAAGTGTGACTCTGAGAAAGGGGTCAGTGACAGTGGCGTGAAAAGCACGAGTGATCTACCGATGCGATCAGCTGTCAGAAAACGAGAAGTAAACAGGGTAAGTTTTTTTATTTTTAATATTCACTGCAAATATTTACTAAACATCTTAAATGAATTCCAAGCCATGGTTTGCATTGCCTTACCAACTTATCAAATATTAGCATATTAGGGTGTTCATACTCATCAAATATGAAATTTTCAGTGCTGTATAGGGAGGTGGTTGTGCCTGTTTGATCAATTTATATTTCTATGTATGTGATCCAATTTGAGACCTCTGGGATAAAATTATGATGATCTACTTTTTTTGCAGATTTTATCAACTGTCACTCAACCTTAAAATAGTGTTGATGTTTCTGACCAAGCAGAGGAAGCTGATGAACAGGACTTTTATGTAAATCCAAATTTATACCATAAAATGGTAGAAAAATTATTGAAATGTATATGACATGCGACTTTGATGAATGCTGAACTATGAGAATTATAACATTGACATGAACATTAAGAAACTCAATATATGATTTTACAAAACTTTATTTAAATAACATTGTTCACAAATCTAATCTTGGTAGGCAAAATCCCTTGTAGTGATGAGATGGGAAGGTTTCTCTGATGAGGCTCACCGCACAGGCAGGCAACATCACCCTCACTTCTTCCCCAAAAAAATCCCCAACACCACCGTACCAGTTGCCTGTAGGCTATGAATCTGTATTGCCTGAAAAATATGGGATTGGCATTGATTATTCCGTTTGCATTGATTATTGAATGTATTGAATGATTTCTTCATAATTCATCTGGGAAATTAAATCAAATGAATAAATATTGTTTATAAACTCACTCGTGTGGACGACGTCATCTGTCTCATCAGCTCCAGCTGCGCACAGACCAGCAGGTGCTAATCAGCGGCTGTTAAAAGTATTGAGAAGATGATGATTAACAACATGTCATCAGGCAGCGAGTGACCAATGGGTAGTTTTAGTTTGAAAATTAAGTGTGTGACCATGCATGTCGCCAAAGAAAAATATTTCTAAGCATCTTTTACCAAGATAAATCTTCCAGCCGATCGTCGTCAACGTGGTCTGTTCCCGTCTGTGTTGCGTCTTCCTCCTCTCCCTCTGGCTCGAACAAATAAGGCTGACAGGCCACACACCACCCAAAACTTCTTCATTGTCAATGTCATCATTTATATTGAGGTCGTCAAACTCGAGAAAATAATCGCTGTCCGAATCACTTTGCTCTCGTTCTGCAATTTTCTTTCTTACCGAAATGACGTCAAGGCTGCACGCACCTATCGGGAGATGGCGGTACTGCAGCATCAGTGAGTGAAAGATGGGCTATGACCAAATAATGTCATTTATGGAGGATGGTGACACATATTAAATCAGGGGAATGGGAAGAATGGAATATTTTCATACAATCAGTTGATTGGTTCAATAAAAAAATGTCACTGTCCGTCGCCTTTAAAATTGAGCCATTATTTTCAAGGTCACCGATTAATCCTACAGTTGACTCTTTTCCCACCGGTGTCTTAACAGACAAAATAGAAAATCAAGATAGAAAAACATGATGCAAACACATAAGTCACTAAATTGTTTATTACAATCAGCAGCAAATTCCAGATTATTCAGAATGTGCAAAATTCAAACTGTAAAAAAAAACAAACTGGAATGGTCACACGCTGCCTCACTGAGAAGCAACTGGATTGGTCCGTACTGGTCCTGGTTCGACAGATCTACAGCCTGCATCTCTGTAAATAGTGAGGCAAGGTCCAGTTGGGGTGACAGTTTCCCTCTTGCCTAGACAAAAGACAAATGGGTGGTGGTTAATTAAAGCAAGTTTAAAACTTATTTGGGAAATACACTTGTTGCTAAAAGCCAGTGGTGGAATGTGAATTAATGAATGAATCTTTATTTCGGATTGATTAAAAGTAAAGATTAAAAGAAAATAGAATAATATAACAAAGGGGAAAAAATCTAACAAGGTCAAATTATACAATAACTCCTCTGATTATACAGTTCAACAGAGGTTATCTGAAATGGGTGATGGCTGAAGCTGCAGCTTATATTGCCCACCATATTTCATCCACGAAGTCAAAAGAAAAACAAAACAGGAGGGATTACAATTTGAATGTGACAATAAAGTACTTTGTTGTTGTATTTAACCACAATTTTCATGTAGCTGCACTTCAGTAGATTTTACAAGGGCTGGATTACATTTAAAATCATCTCTTTGTACTGTGGCCTCAGCAATCAGAATGAATTAATACATTCACTTGAATGTATTAATTCAATGTATAATAATTCAATGTATCACTCCATTGCGCACTCGGTGCTGTGGGTGAGGAGTGGATGACGACGAGGGGAGAATCCGCCGCCAGGGAATCCACCTGTGCACAGGGGAGAGAGACTGGAGAGAAGGTGAGATGAGTAATGGCTTACGTGAGAAGGGATGGTTGGTAGTCCAGAGATGTCGAGGTAGAGAAGGCGAGTGTGGGTAGCGCGATCGTTGGAGAGCAGACGGCTCCAGGCCGAGGCTCCAGGTGGAGCCGGCTAAATAGCCCGGGCTTGTTGAGGCGCAGGTGTGCGCGCAGCTGGAGTGGGAGACAGGCGAGAGCGGGCTGTGACAGAGGGGCCTGAGCCAACATCACTTGCTCGTCCGCCACCACAAAGGCGGGCTTAAGTCTGTCTATACATATTTTCTCCCGACGACCCCCCAAGTCTAACAAAAAATATTTGTCCCCTGTTTCCAGCACTCTGAACGGGCCATCGTAGGGTGGGCGCAATGGGGGGCGGTGGGCATCATGCCTGACAAACTCGAATGCCGCGTTCTTCAAAGCTTTTGGCACAAAAGCGCGTGGAAAACAGTGGTGGGCCGGGCCCAGCAGCATGCCTGTATCTGCGCTATGCTGCAAACGCTGAGACGGACAGTTGTCCAGCGAGGGATTATCTGGCAAAAATTCCCCGGGGAGCCGCAGTGGCTGAGAAAAAAACAAGCTCCGCTGGGGAAGCCTCCAAATCCTTTTTTGGTGCAGAACGCAACCCCAATAAAACCCACGGCAACCGGTCCACCCAATTTGCATCAGTCAGCGAAGCCCTGAGCGCTGCTTTCAGTGACCTATGGAAACGCTCGCATAACCCATTGGCCTGCGGGTTGTACGTGGTTGTGCAATGAATTGCAACACCCAGGCTATGGGCCATTGCGGACCAGAGGTCGGAAACGAACTGCGGGCCCCTATCAGACGTTATGTCCGACGGGATGCCAAAACGTGCCACCCATGTCGTCAAAAAAGCGTGCGCCACGTCCGCGGACGCGGTTGTCGCCAGCGGGACTGCTTCTGGCCAGTGTGTGGTGCGGTTCACCACTGTCAGAAGGTGCATGCACCCCTGCGATGGCGGGAGGGGGCCCGCGTGAACATGGTCGAACCTCTTAGCCGGTATACTAAATGGCTCCAAAGGAGCCTTCGTGTGTCTGTGTACTTTGGCTCGTTGGCACGCTACGCAGGCTGCAGCCCACTCTTTGACTTGTTTGTACAGGCCTGGCCATACAAACTTCGCTCCCACCATTTTGACTGACGCGCGCATTGCTGGGTGCGCAAGAGCGTGAACTGACTCAAACACTCGGCGGCGCCAAGCAACTGGGACCACCGGGCGCAGGCGTCCCGTGGAGATGTCGCAGATTGGGGGGGGCTGCCGTCTTGCAGTACTCTGCTCTCCAGCCTTAACCCTGTTGGTCCAGACTGGAGCGCACACACGTCCGCATCGCCAATCTGCTCTGCGGCCATGGCTGTATAATCTATCCCCACGCAGACCGGGGCCACTACTGAGCACGAGATGCAGTCCGCCACCACATTCAGTTTACCCGACACATGCTGAATATCGGTCGTAAACCCCGACATCGCAGCCAGCTGTCTCTGCTGCCGGCCTGACCTTGGTTCTAAAACCTTGGCCATCGCGACCATTAGCAGCTTGTGGTCCACGAACGCGGTGAAGCTGCACCCTTCCAGCCGGAACTGGAAGTGGCGTATGGCCAGGTGGAGGGCCAGTAACTCTCTGTCGAACATGCTGTATTTACGCTCACTGTCGCGCAAAGCCCTGCTGAAAAAAGTGAGCGGCTGCCAAGAACTGGCAACGCATTGCTCCACGACGACCCCTATGGCCACGTCCAAGGCGTCGGTAGTGAGCGCTATCCGGGCCGCCGGGTCCGAGTGCGCCAACAGTGCGACGTTTGCCAGGGCTGTTTTATCCTCAGAAAACGCCTGCTCCCTCTCCGGAGTCCATTCAACTCTGTCCGCCGGTTTCCGTTTCTTGAGCGCGGCGTACAATGACTGCATGAGCTGAGCTGCATGGGGGAGGAACCGGTTATAAAAGTTAACCATCCCCAAAAACTCTTGCAGCTCCCTGACCGTCTGAGGCGGGGAAAAATTCGCCACGGCGTGCACCTTGTCAGGCAAGGGTATCGCTCCCTCCGGTGAGACGCGGTGCCCCAAAAAGTCAATCACCGTCATGCTGAACTGGTATTTCGCCAGATTGATTATTAACCCGTGCTCCTCCAACCTCCGGAAAACCGTCCTGAGGTGGGTTACGTGTTCGTCCTCAGACGCGCTGGCTACCAGGATATCCTCCAGGTAGACAAACACAAATGGCAGATCGCGCAACACCGCATCCATCATGTGTTGGAATGTCTGTGCTGCGCCTTTTAATCTGAAGGGCATGCGTAAAAACTCAAACAAGCCAAACAGAGTTATTACCGCTGTTTTGGGTATGTCCTCCGCACGCACCGGGACCTGGTGGTAACCACGGACCAGGTCTATTTTAGAAAACATCCGTGCCCCGGTGAGGTGAACGTAAAAATCCTGAATATGGGGAATTGGGTAGCGGTCGTGCGCTGTGGCGTTATTCAACCTGTGGAAATCTCCGCACGGTTGCGACGATCCCTCGGCCTAAGGGACCATGTGTAGCGGGGATGCCCATGGGCTGTTTGAGCGCCTGATGATGCCCAACCTTTCCAGGTTGGCAAACTCCTCTCGTGCTATGGCCAGTTTAGCTGTTTCCAGGCGCCGAGGTCGTGCGAAAACGGGCGGCCCAGTGGTGGTGACAAAGTGTTCCACCCCGTGTTTAGTGCTGGCCGCCGAAAACGTTGGGACCGTGAGTGCTGGGAACTGAGTGAGCAGTGTGTGGAACTTACCGCCTGGAGCTGTGACGTTGGCTTGTGTTATTGGCCTGGCCCCTTGAGCTGTACAGGGGAGAGAATCAAAAGACATTGCATTAACCAGGCGTCTGTTAGCAACATTGACTAGCAACCTGTGTGCACACAGAAAATTAGCTCCCAGGATTGGGAAACTCAATGCCGCTATGACAAAAGTCCACTCATACATATGGCCGTGTAGGGATAAAGTCAGTGCTCTCTCACCAAAAGTCTTCATGTCCGAGATGTTTACAGCTACCAGCTGGGGACCGCTAGCTCCCGCTAGCCGGTCGGCGTAGGACGGCAGGATGAGGCTCTTTGGGAGCCGGTGTCTACAAGGAACCATCTCCCCGAGCACGAGTCCGTCACATAGAGCAGCTTGTTCTCTTCACCGGCGGTCGCAGCTGCTACCAACGGCCGGCCTTGGCGTTTCCCGAATGCTTGAATTGGCACGGTGGCACACATCTGCGTGCGTTCTTTCCAAAGCAGCAGTGGTAGAAGCAGAGCCTGTCTCGCTGGCGCTTCCTGGCCCCCGCTGCCGCTACCGTCGCTGGCTCCTCGTCTCTGCTGGTCGTCTCTCGCTGGGTTCCGACGCTGCCGCATTCACTGTGAGGGCTCTGGTGGTGAGGATGATCTGATCTGCCTCCTGGGCTAGTGCACGGTAGTCACGCGTGGCCAGCAACGGCGAACTGGCAAGGACCGCTCTTGCATCTGTTGGGAGGTTCCGGAGGAAAAGGTGGGCAAAGAGAAAATGCCCATCGTCCCGTGCCCATCAATGCCTACATCTTCTCCAACAGTTCGACCGCCGACCCATCTCCTAACTCGGAGCGCCTCAGGAGCTCACTGCTCTCTCACAGTCCGAGAGCGTGTAGCGCCAGGTCAGCGTGGCCTTGAGAGCCCCGTATTTGTCACGGGCTGGAGGCTGTTGGAGCAGGCTCGCTACTTGCTGAGACGTGCAAGCGTCCAGCGCTGCGACCACATAGTAATATCTGGTGTCGTCTGCCGTTATTCCCTGGAGGGCGAACTGAGCCTCAGTGTGGTGGAACCAAGACCGTGGGTCATGCAGCCAAAAGTCTGGTAGTTTGACCTGAACAGCGCACGCGTTGCTGGGGCTTTCCATCCAGGCCATCTCTGGGATGCTTGCTGCGTTGCTGGGGCTTCCCGGCCGGACCGACTCCGGGGTTCTTGCCTCGTGTTCCATAATTCGTCAAGGGGTCACCAGTGTGGAGAATGCAAATAACGGAGGCAGACTCATGCAGCAGATGACTTTATTCACTCTCACATCAATCATACACAGAAAAAGAATTCTCTCAATACACCAGGGTCTCTCCTTTTATATCAACTGCCCATTTCACATCTGCATGACATCTCGCATCACAATACATTCAACCCCTCTCCTCCCACTACTTCTTCCTGCTACCTCACCATAATCTCTCTCATCTCCATACCTATTGTCCTTGTCTGTTTACCCTCTGCATCCAGTCTGAGATGATTAACCCAGCATCTACAATATGACAGTAAGCTGAAACAAACCCACATCACCTCTTTCACCACCATGGCTTGTTTGATGTTCAAAGTTCAAGTATTGATTTGTCTAGGAGTATTACCTTCACTTTAAAAAAAAACTATCCTTGTGACAAAACTCCTCTGTGATCAGTTCAACTTGAACTTCACCAATATGGTGAAGAAACTGGGGTGGAAACCTCCAGCCGACATGTGCATAAATACACATGTTACCATGATGTATAAGATGATACATGGACTGGTAGCCATCCCCATTTTCAATTCCATTACTCTAAATACCAGACCAACTAGGAAAAATCACAATTTCGTGGCCTCACTGAACTCCTCCCACACCCAAATTTTAGCCTCAGCAACTTGTTGAGCTGTACCCCACTTGGCCTGCCGGTACAACTCAGCTGCTCCACAAGTCCCACAAGCCAGCCAAGCTCAGTAGGACTCCTTCAGCTTGATGCCACCCCCACCCCACCACCTCTGGTGTCCACCATTTAGTCCGGGGTTGCCACCACGAGAAGCACCAACAACCTTGTGGCCACAGCTCTGAGCAGCCGCTTCAGCAATGGAAGTGGACAGCATTGGCAATTCAGATTCCATGTCTCCCTCAGAATATTGTGGAAGTTCTTCCGGAGGTAGGAGTTGAAGACCTCTCAGACAGGATCCTCACTATATGTTTGGGTCATCTGGGACTGAATGGCATCCTCCTCCACCATTGGATCCAACTCACCGCCAGGAGGTGATCGGTTGACAGTTCTGCGCCTCTCTTCACCTGAGTGTTCAAGACATACAGTCACAGGTCTTGTGACACAATAACAAAATCAATCATCGACCTCTGACTTAGGGTGTCTTGGTTCCAAGTGCACATATGGACACCCTTATGCTTGAACATGGTGCTCGTTATGGACAAACTGCGGTTAGCACAGAAGTTCAATAACTGAACACCACTTGGGTTCAGATCGGGCAGGTCGTTCCTCCCAATCAAACCCCTCCAGGTTTTGCTGTCATTGCCCACGTGCACATTGAAGTCCCCCAGTACAAAAATGCAGTCTCCAAGGAGTGCACTCTCCAGCACCCCAGTCACAGATTCCAAAAAGGGTGGGTACTCTGAACCATCATTTGGCGCATAGACACAAATGATGGTCAGGACCCATTTCCCAACCTAAAGGTGCAGGGAAACAACCCTTTCTTTCACTGAGGAGAACCCCAACATAGAGGAGGCCAGATGGAGGAATACCAGAATATCCCTGGACAACTCCAGAAAAGGCCAAGGCCCAACCCCTCTCCCGGAGACTGGTTCCAGAACCCAAGCTATGTATCAAGGTGAGCCTGACTATATCTAGCAGATATCTCTCAACCTTGTGTGCAAGCAGCTCAAACTCCTTCTCCCCACTTTAGTCAGCTGGGGATCGGACCACCAAGGTCTCTGCCTTTGGCGGCTGCCCATTCAACATGGCACCAGACCCCCATGATCCCTCCTGCAGGTGGTGACCTCACTGGAGGGCAGACCCATGTGGTTCATTCTGGCTGAACCCTGCCAGGTTTCATAGGCAGAAACCCACCCACCAGGCGCTTGCTGTTGAGCCCCCCTCAAAGGCCTGGTTCCAGCGCAGGGCCCCAGTAACTCCGTATTGGATGGGGTACACCGAATCCTTGGTTGAACATCCATCATGAGAGTTCATTGGATCACTCTCAGTCTGACCCTTAACCCCGGACCTGTTTGCCTTGGAAAACCCTACCAGGGGTAAATTGTCCCCTGACAATATAGTTCCTGGGCTTGCACCCCCCACCCCCATCCACCATCATAATAAGGTGGTGATGCATGAGTAAGATCAATAATAAAAAAAAAGTCTGAAAAACACAAAGCATTACTTAACTTCCTGCGGCATCAAGAACGGAAGTGGCTCTTACCTGCTTTGGCAACCCAAGCCAGCCTTACAACTCACCTGGACCAAGGAACACTTCCTGCCTTCTGGTCTTGCCTCCATATCTACCTGAACCCTCACCAGCCATTCCCAGTCACCATACCTGTAATACATGTCCACTGGTTCCATCGTTTTTCTGCTTCCCATTCATTGTGTATTGGAAATGCAATGGAAAGCATTTGGCTCCGGAACGGTGAAAATTGGACTGTGGTGTGTCGAGTTGGCCATGGGTTTCCCTGCTGCTACATAAACAATCCGATTGGTCCTGATGTTTTCCGTACGGTCATGCGCCGGAAGCAGCGCTCTCATCCTGAAATTTTAAACCAGCAGTTTTTTATGTCAAATAATGACAGATTCATTAACTGAACCGACTATTTCTTCTTTACTATTTCATGAAGTGATGTTAGAAACACTTTTCACTGGTTTGTTTTAAAGAAAGTATATGGAGATCAACAACGAGATATTGTCTGGTAGCAGATGGGAGCTGAAGACCGCCCACGGACGGATCCATCAACCAATCCAGTGAACCAGCCAGCTGGAGGAGAAGACGAGAGAGGAGGGGGGGAGAAGAGTGTGAAGACATGGAAGAGAAATTAATAACCGCTGTTTCAAGCAACTACATGACCAGTGTCACGCCTGAGCGCTGATTGCTATCCGCGCTCAGGTTGTCCAGTTTTCCTCCAACTCCATCCCATTCCGGGCCTGGTCTTACGGCCTCCTCCGAGGCTCTAGTTTGACAGCGTCTCAGTAGACTTCCGGCTGTCAAGCCCAGCTGCTCCAGGACAGCTGACTGTTATCACTATTAATTACCTTCCCCGCTTCTGATTGGGTTCTGTCCCCCATTTAAGGGAGCAGCTGAGAATCACTCCTCGCTGCGACCTAAACGAAGGAAAGACAGACATCGTGTTTCCACGACTGGAGTTCCTACGCCCAACTCCAGTTTCCCATTGTCTCTGCTCTTCACCCTTCTGTAAGTGCTGCTGCTCAGCGTGTGTTTTTCCCTCGCTGTCTCCCTAGCCTTTCTCCCAGGTTAGAATGTTATTCTAAGTTGTGAATGTGTTTTTGCCCCACGTGGCTCTTTACTGTGTTATTTGTATATTGAGTGTCCTTTATTAATAAAGTAACGCAAACTCACCGGTCGCCTATAGCGTCTCCTTAATGGCTCGTGAGAGCCATTCATGACAGTAGGTTGCAGACAGACTGAGACGCCGGAGACCGTGAGTTTTGCTAATTTGGACTTGTTGTTTTTCCCCCTGTCTGGGTACTGGTGAGCTGGGATCATGTCGTCCTTCAGGAGCCGCGTGCGGCGTCTGGGCTACGAACTGGCGGAAGCCCTGGATTACGTAGATGGAACGCTTTTCACTGCAGGCCTCTATGACACTCCCAGCGATGTACGCCGGCACCTGGACCTCGCTGAGGACATAATCAACAGCCTTCCTCGCTACTCCCATCACCCTGAAGTTAAGGCGAGGAGGGCAGACATCCCTTCGCTCCAGGAGAGACTCCGTGGGCTGGAGGAAAACTCCGGCAGGAAGCCGAAGACAAGGCACCATCACTCCTCGCTTCGGGATCCCGCTCCTGCCCCTGATCCAGCCCAGGAGTTCGCACCACCCACGGGTCATCCCCAAGGAAGAGTGACGTCAACCGGGATTCCCCCGGAGGGGATACAGTTGACAGCAATCTCCATTCGGGAGCGAGTGACCGCTGCCCGCTCCACAAAATCATGAAGCACGTGACGGCGGCGGTCAGGCTGGTAGAGAAGAACCCTGAGCTGAATAATTATCCGGAATACGCTGACCTGCTTGCTTCAGTTTCCGCGCAGGAGCGACGTTTCCCTAACCTCATATTCGCCTTGCCCTCGGCCAGAAGACATCGCTCCCAACCCTCTCAAATACCTCAGCGAGAACCCCGTCCGGATTCAGCCCCGGGTAGTCACACAAACTCTGTCTCTCTGTCAGCTGTTGCCTCCGTGTCCCGCCGAAGAGGTGAATCAGCCACTCCCGTTTCCGGGTCATCTCTCCCCGCTGCCCCATCAGCTCCTGGTTCCCGGTTCGCCTCGGCTGTTTCTCCCTCCTCTTTGATGCTCACTCCAGCCGCTGTGAGATGCATGAGTCTGTCTCCGGATGCCCCCGGTCCTGATCCAGTGCGAGAGGCTCCTCCTCGTCTTCCCAGGGGGTCCTCCACTTCCATCCAGAGGGGAAAGGGAAGACTCAAGTCCACTGCGGTGGGTTCCACCGGTTCTCCAGGAATCAGGCAAGTGCCTTTTATTTCTCCTCCTTTATTGGGTGGATTTCCTTGTTTGATTCCTGGAGGTGGAGTTCGGGGTTCACAGTCCCCTGAGCTCTCTCCACTTGCTGCCGACATAAAATATGAACCTGTGCCCTCTGTTTCTCTCCCCCCTGAGCGTACCCCGGTGCTTGGACTACACCGCCAGACGAGGAGGGAGCCTGTGGCCCTGGAAAGCCTGATTCCAGCCCCGCAGCCACGTCATGGGCAGAGGAGGAGGTCGGACTGCCACTTGGAACCTGCGCCGACGATTAAGCGTCCCCGGGTCTTCACGGAGGAATGGTTTGGCCCAGCAGAATTCAGATCCCCTGCCACCACGCCGTGCGGGGCTTCGACGTGGACCTCGGCGCCGGGAGATCTTCAAACTGTGGGAACCATCATGCCGGCTGCGGAGCCCGTCGCAGTCGAGTGGGAGCCGGAAGACGAACTCCTGCATATTGAACCTGGACCATCGAAGTCCTGGATGGCAGTAGAACCCGAGATCAGGCAAGTGCTCTATTTTGTTTTTCTCCTCAATCTTCTGGAGCATTATTGCCTGTCTCTTGGGGGGACGAGCCGGGTGCAGCCATCCCCTGCACTCGAGCCTGTCTCACCGGGCTCTGCCGCTACCGGTGATCCTGATCCCGGTTCCTTTTGTTCCTCTGAGCCTTTCCCCAGGGTCACCGGAGACGAATCCGCTCTGGCTGTCGCAACGGAGGTTCCGGTTCGGTGCATGGAGTTCACCTCTGATGCTGCGTCGGCCCAATCGGGGCCCATCGTGGGTGCTATGTTGGCCCAATCGGGGCCCATCGTGGGTGCGGCGCCGGCCCAATCGGGGCCCATCGTGGGTGCAACGCCGGTTCAGTTAAAGGCTGGTGAGGGACCTGGGGGTTCGTTTTCCCCGGGTGTTGGGCTGATCCTGTCCCATACATCTGCTTTTTCCCCCTCGGGTGCCTTTGGGGTTCCCCTCGCCCGGGTCGGTTTCCTCCTG
The DNA here is from genome assembly GCA_020510985.1 of Pholidichthys leucotaenia. Classification (NCBI taxonomy): domain Eukaryota; kingdom Metazoa; phylum Chordata; class Actinopteri; order Cichliformes; family Pholidichthyidae; genus Pholidichthys; species Pholidichthys leucotaenia. The sequence goes on along the minus strand of CM035845.1, from coordinate 45,888,169 downwards.
CTTTCTCCCTCAGTGAAGAAGCCTAAGCTTCTCCCTCTGCTCTTGGTGGTCTGAGGGTGCGGGCTGACCGCCTGCGGAACCGTCTGGTTGGTTCGGTGATCTGGGTCATCCTCCTGAGATACTGTGTTCCTGAGCCTGGGACTCAGGTAGGCCGCCCGAACTGTGGATGTCGCTCCTGGCCAGGTGGAATCCGGGTCTGGGTCGCCCGCCGGACGAACTGTCATCTCTTGCCCCTCTCTACCTGCCGGCGTCCCTGGAAAGATTGACTGTTTTGTTGTTTTGTGTTTGGCTTGTCCTTCTTTTTGTGATTGTTATTATTCAGGACACTGTAGTTACTTGCAAGAGTTTTTGACTGTGGTATCAAATCCAGCCAAATTTTCTTTTGGAATAGCTGCTTTCTAAGGTCATATCTTGCATGTAGGATGGAAAGTATCTATTTTAATTTTAGTTGGCCCTTAAAGTAGTATTTTTGCTTCATGTTGCCTGGCCTCATTCTGAGTAATCTAACTTATCTGCAACCCCTCACAGCACCAGTAAATATACAGGGAACAGACATTGAGATGGTGACATCCTACAAGTACCTGGGTGTTCATCTGAACAATAAACTAGACTGGTCACACAATACTGACGCACTCTACAAGAAGGGACAGTGCAGGCTGTTCCTACTGAGGAGACTCAGGTCTTTTAGTGTACAAGGGGTGCTGCTGAAGACATTCTATGATACGGTGGTGGCATCAGCCATCACTTTTGGAGTGGTCTGCTGGGGCAGTGGCATTACTGCAGCCGATAGGAAGAGACTGAACAAACTGATCAAGAAAGCTAGCTCTGTCCTGTGGCAGCGCCTTGACCCGGTGGAGGAGATAGGAGAGAGAAGGACGGTGGCTAAACTGTCATCTCTGCTGGAGTTCGAGTTCCACCCTATGCAGGACATACTGAATGCACTGAGGAGCTCATTTAGCAGCAGACTACATCATCCCAGGTGCACAACCGAGAGGTTTCGCAGGTCCTTCCTACCAACGGCTGTCAGACTGTACAACCTAAGCAGGGCTGCTCGCAGAGATAGCAAAAAAGACGTAACAACCTAATAGTTTTTTGAATGCAAAAGATGCAATAGACTTACACAATGGTCCCCTCCGGCATACAACTAGGAAAATACCGGTCGCTATGGAGGGTGAGAATATGTATGGGCACATAATCATACCATGTAGGATAACTAAGTAGACGGTTGTGCTGTTTCATCCCATCTAGCAACAATGCTCTGCACTGTGTGTGTTTATATATTTTCATATTTATTCCATCTAGCTACAATGCTCCGCACTGGGTGTGTTTATATTTATATATCTTTTTTTTTCTTCTTTTTTTTGTCCTGTCAGGCAGCTAGGCAAACAGAACAGGGATCTGTCATCCTACTGTGCCAAAAAAGATTTACTTTGCCAAGAGGAGCCTATACAGTGCCTAACTTTGCACTGTATATTGTTGTAAACTCCTCCTGTAATAACTTTTAATACTTTATTTTAATTGTTTTACCCATGGAAGACCCAACAGGATGGGGAAGAGGGAAAGGAAGTGGGTGAAGGGGGGAAAGAAAAGGGAGGGGAACAGACAAAAAAAAAAAAAAAAGACAACTATATTATATATCTATATATTTATTCCATCTAGCTACAATGCTCCGCACTGTGTTTATATATCTACATATTATTCCATCTAGCTACATTGCTCCGCACTGTGTGTGTTTATATATTTACATATTTATTCCACCTAGCTGCAATGCTCCGTACTGTGGATGTTTATATATCTACATATTTATTCCATCTAGCTACAATGCTCCGCACTGTGTGTTTATATACTCATATATTTATTCCATCCAGCTACAATGCTCTGCACTGTGTGTCTGTGTGTATATACTGTATATGTATTTATACAGTAGTAATATGTACATATGTATATTAGCTGCTCTTGCTTTTTTTTCTTGCCTTCTGATTGTTGCTCTGAGTGTTGCTATCCCTGTGCTGTTGCAATCCTGGAATTTCCCTGTTGTGGGACTAATAAAGGCTTATCTTATCTTATCTTATTCTTACCCTCCTCCAGACTGACTTTCGACATCTGTAGTGCCGATATGATGTGATTGAGGAACTGATTTTTTTTTTTTTTTTGTATCAGTATGTCAATTTGCAGTACCAGGCTCAATTTCTCGGAGTTACCCCCAGATTGTCCTCTCAGTATGCTGATCCATCTTCGCCGGGTTTGCATGAGCGAGAATCTACTTTAATCGCAAGTTTACGGAGCTAGCTTGTTTTCTATGACCTTCGGGACATGAATTTTGCCTTGTCCTCGCCCTAAGTTCATTGTGGGTTTTTTTTCCTTTTTTTCATGACTATGTCGTTATGTCCCCGCATCTTGGGTCTTGTCGTTTTGCCCTGCCTTCTGTAGTTATTCTTATCAACCTTGTGGTCATTGCAGAGGGGGGGTGATGGTTATTTTATTTTAGACTGTCCATGTGGTACACTTTGCTGTGTTCTGAGTTAGGCCTCCGGGTTCACCTTTTTATTTCTGATTGTAAGGATCTGTTTGCCTGCTCTAGAGTACAGTATTTTTTTCTTTCTCCCTTTTCGCAGTGTTATTGTTTTTTGAGTGTATCTGTATCTTTTGTTGTGGCCTGTTGGGCGGCATGTGTCATATCTTATTCATTCTATGTTACCTGGGTTTTTTTTCTCTTTCTTTCCTCGTTTCTCTCCCCCCTGACCTGGTCCCCCGCCACCCTCCCTGGGCTGGCCCTAGTGGCCTTCCCTTGTGGGGGGGGGGGGGGCCTAAGCCAGCGCCGGGAGGCACGGCTCGGGGGGGGAGTACTGTCACGCCTGAGCGCTGATTGCTATCCGCGCTCAGGTTGTCCAGTTTTCCTCCAGCTCCATCCCATTCCGGGCCTGGTCTTACGGCCTCCTCCGAGGCTCTAGTTTGACAGCGTCTCAGCAGACTTCCGGCTGTCAAGCCCAGCTGCTCTGGGACAGCTTTCTGTTATCACTATTAATTACCTTCCCCGCTTCTGATTGAGTTCTGTCCCCCATTTAAGGGAGCAGCTGAGAATCACTCCTCGCTGCGACCTAAACGAAGGAAAGACGGACATTGTGTTTCCACGACTGGAGTTCCTACGTCCAACTCCAGTTTCCCGTTGTCTCTGCTCTTCACCCTTCTGTAAGTGCTGCTGCTCAGCGTGTGTTTTTCCCTCGCTGTCTCCCTAGCCTTTCTCCCGGGTTAGAATGTTATTCTAAGTTATGAATGTGTTTTTGCCCCACATGGCTCTTTACTTTGTTATTTGTATATTGAGTGTCCTTTATCAATAAAGTAACGCAAACTCACCGGTCACCTATAATGTCTCCTTAATGGCTCGTGAGAGCCATTCATGACAACCAGTCCTTGCTGTCATATAGAAACAACATACAAAGGAATGAGGCGTAGAGTGCAGTGGAACATGGGCTCATCCAGCCAAAGCTTAAGAACCAGGCAATGAAATTCGCCATGCATTTTGCAGGTCTGTAGGTTTGGATGAACCCAAAACTGGCAATGATGACAAAGTAATCGCCTTTTGTAGTGTAACTATACCAGCACTATTAAAAACAGACTTATCATTCTGTTCATGGTTAATAATGGCTATTCCAGTATTTCCTCGCACATTGTTCTGACTCCACCTGTCTGAGAACTCTACCGGCCCCATGCCCACGCCCCCTGTCACTTCACTGGTTCCAGTGACCAATTCCTTCCGGAAAAATCCAGACCAGTGGGCATGTAGCATCAGTCCCAAACCAAACAATAAAAACACTCATTCTGCCAGTTAGCCTCACTTACCCTCACCCTCTGCTCTACCCCTCCAGGCTGTCTCTCCAGTGTGGTTTCTGCCAGATTACACTTATATCATTTCTTGTCTCATTCAGTAAATATAAAGACTCCTTTGTCTTGTATCACTGTCTCCTGTGTCGGGCTTGCAATGGGTCTTTGTCTGAACACGATGCTTCATCCTTGCCTGGTTGCACAAACTGGGCACACAGGAGTTCAGCAATGGTCGACTTGCCCAGCTTTGCACAAAATCTCCCTGGCTCATGTAAAACCACTAAAGAGAACCTGTAGCAAGTTGTCTACATAGTCTATTTAGAAAGATATAATTCCATAAGTTAGACATGGGTTACAGAAATTAGTGACTCTAGTAGCAAGTATTGTAACAAATAATTGGTTCTGGCTCCATCGTAAGTAAAGAGCATTTCCCCTTATATTTTAGTGTTGTGACTCTACATACAGTCATGTGAAAAAATTAGGACACCCCCTTAAATATTCAGTTCTTTATTAAGAAGTGTTCACATATGTTTAGTTTAAGTTTAATGTTTATTTGAAAGGGACATTACATACTAATGAACATTAATACCAATGTAAGTATGCCAGATTTAGCAATACTGCTAATTTGCATCTGTAGTCCTCCAGGTCTACAGGTCACAAAAACACGCAAATAATCATACATGAGAAAAAAAATCTGCAATAAAACTGTACAAAGTGGATATGCTAAGGTGCTACAAAACAAAACATTCAAATGTCACACAAGTAAAGTACTGTGTATGCGTACACCAGTGGCGGACTATGTATTTTACAATTAGGCCTTCAGTGGTGATCTACCCGATGAAATGCCATTCATACCAAACACCGTAAAAATAGCCTATAGGGCTGTCAACACAAAGCATGTTAAAGATAACTTTAACTATAAAATTATAGTTTTAAAAATCTTCACCTTTTCATTGTAGAGCTCCATTTCCATGAAGCACTTGTTCGTTGAGCTGCAGATCCACTCTTGTTTCCCCAAAGGTTTAAAAGTACCGTTGCTTGTCCAGCGCTAGCTGTGCTTTGGTGCCTCGCTACTGCCTTGGTTAAGGCCCTGTCACACCTAGATGATTTAGGCAGTGTTTGCAAAACGTATGAAAAATTTGGAGAACGAGGTGTGTGAATCAGTTATGGCTCAGTTTTGTCTAAGTTAAGAGCACGCTGGTATACAGCATTGCTCGCCGAGCTCCTCTAAAAATTTATTCTCAGCATGCTGAAAATTTTCCAACATATCCAGCATATGGCTGATATGTCCCGCATTCATGGAGCAAATGGCATATTTGCAGTATTGGTTCACAGGAAAAACCCGTCCAGAGCTCTGCCTACAGCACATACGCACACACACACAGCTAAACACATGGGATCTGTTGGGGTTTTTACATTTAACTGAAGTCTATACAATCATCTGTCCTGTGTGGTTGTGAAAGATATGCAAAAATGTCAGAACACCGGAGGAGGAGGATTCAATCAGCTGATCGTCTGAAGTGCAGAGCGCAGCTGTTTACTTTCCTGTTGGCTGTGCCTCCTAGCAAAAGCACACTTCATGTGTTAGCTTGGTTTTTTTTTCACTTTATTGAAAATAGACTTTTTTACCGCCATCAGTTCGTGTGCCTTTGAGCCAGGTTGTGACAACTGTTTTCTGATGTCCCTGACGTGTCACATCAGCTGTTTTAGGTGTGACTGACCTGACAGATTTGACAGCTCTGCCAGGTCAGTCACATACCCCTCCATGGTGTTTGGAGGAGAGCTTCATCTGGGTTGAACAGAGATGATCTCTCCCAAAACTAGGATTCATGGACTGGGAGGTAATGGCAGTTTGGCATGACTGCGCTATGCAGAAGTTAGACTATTGTTGCGCATAATTGTGAATGTCGGCAACACGCTAAGCATTAGTTGGTTTAAGTTACTATTACGTAATTATATATCCAAGTCGTTATGGATACGTGATGCATATGGCCAAAAGTGAAAATTTCGGTGTATCCCAGCGTTTTAGACCAATTTTTTTACGTTTGGCAAACGCTGCCTAAATCATAATGATGTGACAGGCAGCTCAAGTTAACAAACCCTGTCTGGCTCCAAGTATCCATTTGATCAGTTGCAAACAACAGGCATTCCCAGCAAGATAATTTGCAGCACTCCTCGGAGGCTGTAATCCAAGGATACCACTCGTTGCTAATATGGAAGGGACGGACAAATCCTTTCCCTGGCTTAGGTGGGCCTGCTAGCTTCGGTGTTGGCCGACCTCTCTTCACAATGACCAGATTTTCTTGAAAAGTCTGTCTGGAAAATTCATTTTTTTAAAATATCAGTGACCAAATCATTTTCCTCTCCCCTGTTAGCCATTGTAGGTGGAAAAACAGCTATTATATTTAAACAGATACAGTATATTGTAGCTGCTTAAGCAAATCCTTGCACTGGAGTTTTGCTAGCTAGGATCCTCTGCACTGTGGGTGGAGGAGTCTAACCATCCAATCAAAAGACCTAAAAATACCCACGTTCTTGGATGCCTTCTATGTGTACCCCTGGGCGTACAGAAGACATCGGATTGGTTAAAGCAACAGGATAAATTTAATAGTTAATTTAACCCACAGAGCCACACTATTAATTCAGCGATTAATTCCTGAAGGCCCAAGGCAGATTTGCTTGACCCTGGCAACACAGATGGCTGAAATATGATTGGACAAAAAAAATCCTCTAACATGCATTACACTACTGGAAGGAGTGCAACCACAAGAAAAGCAAATGGAACAATGGAACAAATAAGTTGTAAAGGTTGAAAATGTAACTTGTGTTTAGGCCAGCAGATAAGGGTTTGCTGGCCCTGAGGGTCCACTACTGGCGTACACATGTACGCAAGCACCTCACAGCAACAGCAATAAACAAGAAGCAGGGCATATGTGTGTGACGCACAGGCACATACAGTACACAGTATATGCACATGCTACAGAGCAACCACTAGTTATGCACACAGTTTTGGTTGTTTAAAATCCATATTGATGTCTAATCTTGTTTTTATTTATCTCTGGAAAAGAAAGTGATTTAATTGCAGGTAAATAACAAAAATTTACCTTGTTTTACTCATTAAAAGATATCAACAAAAATGCCTATTCTTTTTTCTTTCCCCTTGTCCTGTCAGGCAGCTAGGCATGCAGAACAGGGATCTGTCACCCTTATTATGCCAAAACAGATTTACTTTGCCAAGAGGAGCTTATACAGTACCTAACTATGTATTGTATATTGTTGTAAACTCCTCCTGTAATAACTTTTAATATTTTATTTTAATTATTTTACCCATGGAAGACCCAACAGGATGGGGAATAGGGAAAGGAAGTTTGTGGAGGGGGAAATAAAAGGGAAGGGGAACAGACATAAAGACAAACAAACCAACAACTAAAACAAACAAAAGACAAACTGTTTCTTCCACCGAAGATGTCTCAACACAAGTCTGGTTTCCGCACTTGTTAAAAGAGAGACACTTGTGCGTGTATGTCTGCGTGTGTATATATGAGAGTGCACCCAAAATAAGTGTGTGCATGTGAGTGGTTTGTCAGGAAACATACGAAGTGGGGGCGGTCGCAGCAGCTCTCCCCCCGGGAACCCCAAGCAGGCAAGGCAGCGCCACCAATCCCCACAGGGCACAAACGTCCAAGGTCAGCAAGCCCTGGGAAAGCCAGGCATCCGCCACCAGAGGGACGATCAAGGGAGGCCAGGTTGCCAGGCGGCCGGCGCGGCAAGCCCACACCCCCCGAACCGCCAGCCCCCTACCCCCCCCAACAGGGCCAACGCCAGGCCCCAGGCTGCCAGGAGGCCAGTGACCCCACACCCCGGGCCGGAGACTGGCCCGCACCCCCCGGCGTAAGCCCCCAAGCCCCCCACCACCACCACCAGCACCACCACCCCACACCCCAGGGACCCCACGCCCAATGAAGTCCCCACGGCCAGGGGAGCTCACATTGCTGAGAGGCACTACCCCCCTTAATCCAGCACCTCCCGATTCGCAGACACACCCCTCCCTACACCTTCACACCCACATGCTCCCATGCGCACCCATTTGCACTCTCATTCTCACTCACCCGGACCAACCCATTCTCTCTCACTCCTGTACCTGCCCAAACTCACCCCTCATTCACCCTTGTTTCATAAGGCGGCTGTGAAGTAGATGCAGCGAGCCTGAACACACACCAGCAGCCAGGGAGACCGCCAGCCCAGGCCACAGAAGCAGACCCCACCCCACGGCGCCCACTCGAGCGACTGATCAGCAGACTACTGCAGATGCCCCGAGATGCCACCCAACACGCAAAGTGCTGCACAAAACCGACCCACCATCACCACCTCCATTCATCACCCCCTCACTCTCACTTACTCTCAAATTCAGTCCCGCTCTCACTCCCTTGGTTGTATCTATACATTCAGTAGCATCCAGGGATTTTGACAACATGACAGGTCCCAGGCTCCCAACCAGGCCCCCACGCCCCCAGCAAGAGGAGGGCAATGGGGTGGGGGAAGACCCCCCCTTCCCCCCCCCTGCACAAAACATGGTGAGTGTATGTTGGTTATATGATGTAATTGTGTGTAAATGTGTGGACTACCAAAGTGCAATTAAAACTGGGGGGATGGTGATTGGAGCACCACTAGCCACTGCGATGGGCAGCGGGGCCCCCATCCCCCCCAAGCCCTGTGTCTAAAATGCAATTAAAATTGAGGTGAGGGCAGCCCCACCGCACAGCAAAGGTATCCCCTTCACCGACACAGTGCGGCACACCCCCACCCCAAAGCCCTAAAGGTATCCAAGAAGATGTGTATTCCACCCAGAGTCAGGGGGAGGGGGAGGGCAGGAAATAAGACTGGGAAGGAGGCGATATAAAAGCGAGGCTGTCCACCCCAACAAGTCAGCTTGCAAACTGGTTCATGAGGCCACCCACTGCCCCCAAATCCCAACCCAGGGTGAGGGCCGCCAGTGCAAGCAGTCCAGAACCCACTAGCATCATGCCCTGGTGCTCCAGCACCACAAACATGATGGAGCAGCCATACCTATTCCCACTCATCTTACACACACAAACATGGACAACAGCAGTCACAATAGTGAACAATGGGCTGGACACCACTGTGCCCCACATGCCAAACGACACCCCCGAGCACCCATGCAGCCACAGGCACCCCAGGGCAACCCGACAGAAACACAGCCACCAACCCGTGCCAACGCCCCCCCCCCAACCACCCCCGAGCATCAACACACACCCGCCACCAATGACACCAGGGGCAATGCGACAAAGCACCCCACCCTGCGACACATCAGCAGGGCAGCTGGGACAAGTAGGCCCCGAAACACCAACCCCCATGCCACTAGATGGACTGCACCATCCCCGCCACCCAACGAAGTTCTCCTACCCATACACACATCGTTCACCCCCAGAAATCCACCCACAGGTAACTGCACCCATACACACACGTACCCCCACCCACCATCACACATGCCCACCTACATACAGCCCCACCTGCCCACTTACAACACACACACCAACTTCTGCACCCACTCATACACAAGCCCCCACTCACACCCACTCTCACACACATACACACACACATGCACACCCACACCCGCAGAACCCAGTGGATGGGAGGGTGACCCAGGACTCTGGCACCTGCTCCAGCGTGCCACCAGGGCCCCAGGGAGAACACAACCCCACCACACAAGGACGCACCGGGGCGAACCCACACCACCGGCTCACACCCAAACCCAGCCCGGGGGGGGGGGGACATCCCCCCAGCACCAGGGGCCCAGGGCCAGACCCTGATCCCGCCAGGATGCGAGGCCAGCCGGCCGGGGGTCCCAGCCCACCCCACAGCCCCCCCAGGCCAGACACACAGCCACCCTAGAACAGGCCCCTTGGACACCCATGGTCAAGGTGCAGCCAGGCGCCAAGGAGAGCAAGCCACCGCCCGCCACCCCCAGGTGGCTGGGGAGAGGAAAGTCTGGGCTTCTCTGCTTGAACTGCTGCCTCCGCGACCCGGACCTCCGGAAAAGCGGTAGAAGATGGATGGATGGCATTGCTGGTTAGATTTCCTTATTGAGAAACACTTTTTTTTTAAGGTTCAACAGTAGATGATTTTGAAAGAGCCACTCTTGGACATCAACCATACACTTAGACAGGACATCAGCAGCCTGTGTCGGTGTCTTGGCAGCTGTATGTATCACTGCATCATCTGCATAAAGTTGGCATGTTGCAGGTGAGCAGTTTAAAGGCAAGTCATTAATGAAGAAGCTGAAAAGCAGTGGATCAAGAATAGACCCTTGTGGTATGCCTATGTTGTTATTTTAAAAGGAGGATGTGTCCTGATCAACTTTGACAGACTGTCCTCTATTCTGGAGATAAGATGTAAACCATTCTATTGCTTCACTAGAAAAATCAAAAGCTGCCAATTTGGACAGAAGCAAACTGTGGTTGACAGTGTCAAATGCTTTTTTAAGGTCAAGAAAAACAGCTCCCACCACATTACCCCTATCCAAAGACTGTTTAATATTTTCAGTGAGGTAACAATTTGCTGTTTCTGTTGAATATCCTGGTCTAAAACCAAACTGATGTGGGTGGAGAAGTTGATTGGCCTGTAGGTGGTCTATCAGCTGTGTAGCAATAACTTTTTCAAGAACTTTAGACAGAACAGGTAAAATTGAGATTGGGTGGTAGTTGTCATGTTTGCTCCTTTGGAGCAGCAGGACAGACCCACGCGCTGGATTGTGTCTGTGCAGTTTATTAAAGAAAATAACATACAGTCCAGAGAACGGTGTGTAGACAATACAAAAATGCTGAAACATAAATAACTAACAAGCTTAGCCTCTGAGCAGGGTGTGCTCAGGAGAAGAAAAAACTTAAGAGGCTGAAGCAGTGAGGGATAAAGGACAATACAACAAATGCCACAAGAATAACTTGCACGGTTTTAACCTCAGAGCTGGAGGCGCTCTGGAGAAGAAAGACACTTAAGAGGCTTAGACTCCTGTAGAGGGTAGGAGACAATTCAAAATAGTCGCACTGTCACAGTGAATTGGCAGTGCTTCAATACAGAGAAAATGAGCTGCAGGTGTGAATCACAGGTGAGCAGGTGACCTAATTAACCAGCCACCCACAGCTGCGCTGGCAGAGAAGCAGGCAGTGGGCAGCTGGTGGGGAGAGTCTGGAGAGAGAGGAAGGGCTCTGTCACAAACCAAACAAACATACCAAAACTGACAACATAATAATGACAGCAGACAAACAAACTACAAATACAGTGAGGGTCTGAGCGCAATGAAAAAATGAGCTCAGACAGATGACAGTAGTTAATTATTTACCTTTTGTTCTTATTAAAGACAAAAATAGACAGGAGATGTTTTTACCTTCTTTACATGTTTCAACTGTCACTGCAGTCTTCATCAGAAGACAAGACAGTCGAAACATGTAAAGAAGGTAAAAACACTTCCTATTTTTGTCTTTAATAAGAACAAAAGGCAAATAATTAAAAGAAGACAAAATGAACCTACTTGAGCTACTAAGTAGTTACTTACATTGTCCTGGCTTCCTGATTTAAAAACTGGTATGATGACTGCTTTTTTCCAGCTAGAAGGAAATTTGCAGGTTCTAAAGGCGCTTTCCTCACTAGGGTCAGTACAGTACGGTTCGGCACGGTTTGTCCGCTTTTCCATTAGGCACCGGAAGTCCTTACAGTTCTGTTTTTTTTAGAACTATTCCTATTTTTTCGGCCCTACTCCAGAGCAGGTCCGAAGTGTATCGGCCCGGTTACGTCAAGCCACTGCTGGCCACTGATTGGTCCGGGCGTAGCGTCACAAGACTGGGCGTTACGCTGACGTTCCATTTGCAATTTTTCGTCCGTGAGCCAGCGAGCAAGTGATATTATAAACAACAACGATAGAATGGCTTAACAGAAATCAGCAGAAATCAACACCACGGTCCAGCAGAGTTTTCTGTGCGTTTCAGCTGATGAGAGAATGCAGAGGGAAGCGGACTGAGCTTGCAGTGGGGAGCACAAGCAGACACGCTAGAAAATAGACGGAGACGCACCGATAATTAGACCCAGCCACCCGAATTGAATTGAATGTACGGCCGCAACAGCACCCAACTTCAGCAGTTGAAGCCGTGATATTGTGATATAGAGGACGGTGAGTGATGTGATATTCATGTTTATTTTTCCCAGCAGTGGAAAGTTCAATTTGGACAGACAAAAACTTAATCGTTAATGGTTGTCTGTCTCTCTGTGTTGGCCCTGTGATGGACTGGCGATCTGTCCAGGGTGTACCCTGCCTCCCGCCCAAAGATGCTGGGATAGGCTCCAGCCCCCCCGCGACCCAAAAAGGATTAAGCGGAAGAAGATGAATGAATGAAAACTTAATCATGTTTAAACGATGACCTAGCTCAATGCTACGTCTGTGGTTGTATCTAGGCTTTGTGCTGACAATATCTGATGAAATAAGCTAGTTGTAATCCTGGTTAAAAAGATGTTTTTTACATGTTGCACTTTCGTGCTGTGTATGTACTTAAGGTGTGTGTATTTGTCACTGAGTCCAAACAGGATCTGCTCGGAATGACGACTTTTAGACAGCAATGTATTGTGACAGGTAAACAACACATCATATTTATAGTCAAATCTTTTGCTTTTTAAGTTAAAGTATAGGTAAACTGCTTGTTTATTTATTTTTGTTTATTACCTCCGCCAGGCTGTAGGCTGCAGGAGGTTATGTTTTTGCCAGCGTTTGTCTGTTTGTCTGTCTGTCTGTTTGTCTGTCTGTTGGTTAGCAAGATAACTCAAAAACCTTTGGACGGATTTCAATGAAACTTTCAGGCGTTGTTGGAAATGGTACAAGGAAGAACTGATTAAATTTTGGGGATGATCCAGATCACCGTCTGGATACAGGAATTTTTTAAAAGATTCTTTAACATTGTGAGATACGGCCATTTTCAACATGTGTGCAGGCGCAATGGAGGGTGCTGGTCGTCATGTCTGACGAACACAAACTCCGCGTTCTTCAAAGTTTTAGGCACAAAAGCACGCGAAAAACAGTGATGGCCAGGGCCTGGCGGCGTGCCTGTGTTTGCACTACGCTGCAAAAGCTGAGACGAGCAGCTGTCCGGCGCTGGATTATTTGGCAGAAATTCCCCGGGCAGCCATAGTGGCTGCGCAAAAACAAGCTCTCTGCCGGGGAAGCTTCCAAATCCTCTTTTGCCGCGGAGCGCAACCCCAATATAAAACCCACGGCAACCTGTCTACCCAATTTGCATCCGTCAGTCAAGCCCTGAGTGCTGCTTTCAGTGATCTATGAAAACGCTCGCATAACCCATTGGCCTGTGGGTTGTACGCAGTTGTGCGATGAATTGCAACGCCCGCAGCCTGGGAGTTTGCAGATGGAGGAGATGGACACAACACCAACACTTCAGTTTATTACCTCCGCCAAGGAGGTAATGCTTTTACTACTGAACCACTAATCCTATCATTGTGAATCCAATTGCTAGTCATATGTTTTCATGGTCAAGGAATCTGAAAACATACACACAAACACTGTATGGGGGGAACTGTGGCGCTTGGCGGAGGTCTGCGCTCTCCGAGTGCTTTTCTAGTTTTTTTTTTTTTGTTGTTTTTTTTTTATCAGATCATTTCTGTGATCCTTTATGAGTTATAGTCATAATAGTGTACCTTGCACCTTGGGGAATGGGAGTTGTTCAGTCACGGTTAGAATTTAGTCTTATATGTGTAGTCTATAGTATTTCATCTTTAAACTCATCCAGTAAAAGAACACATTACAAATATTTGAGACCCATTGTAGTACTTCCTTTTATATTTTAGCAATACAAGCACAAAACACTACCCACACTTGAAACCAGGGCAACACAGCGGTGGCTAAACTTTTATTGATAACGTTATTTCACACCGTCACAAAAACTCAGTATCTAAACTCAGTGTAAATGGTGTAGAGATTGAAAGGTTATCCAAAATTAAAATCCTTGGCGTAATAATTGATAGTAAACTGTGTTGTAAGTCACATGTTAATTATATTAAAGGTAAAATATGCAAATCAATCGCAATACTGCACAGAGTGAAATATTTGCTGAATCAACCCACACTATAGACTTTGTATCATTCATTAATACTCCCATACATGACATATGTACTGAAGTATGGTGAAATACATATAAAACATATATCCAGTCTTTATGCTTCAGAAGAGAGCTATTAGAATAATAAACAAAGCAGCTTACAGGGAACCAACAAACCCACTTTTTCTTAAATTAAAAGCTCTCAAGTTGAAAGATCTGGTTGACTTTAAAACTGCAGTAATAATGTTTAAAGCTAAGACTCTATCACTGCCCGCAAATATCCAAAAGTTGTTCCAAATAAGGGAGAAACAATATCATTTCAGAGGAACATGTATATTTCAAAAACCTTCAGTGAGAACTACCACCAAGCAACACTGTGTTTCAGTGCAAGGAGTCAGACTGTGGAACGCTTTTGGACCTGAATTAAAATCATGTACAACGCTTGGACAATTTAAACAAAAACTAAAGGAAGAAATACTCCAAACATATATACAAAACGACATGTAAAATCACATAAAGATTATCATATTCAGTCTGTGTTGCACTGTTGCTTAGTTTTTGTCACATTTTGTCTTAGCTTTGTTCTGATTTGTAATCACTCTTATTTTATTTTATTTTTGAATTCTTAGAAGGAATATGGGTGGGCAATATAAACTGTGGCTTTGTAGAGAGTGTGGGAAATGAGGAGGCAGGTTTACGAACAGACGAAGTTTATTACACTCTCTCATCAGTCATACACAGAAAAAGCATGATACAGCCAAGCACGGCTTCTCCTTATAAACCCAACCGCTCATCTCACATCTGCATGACATTTCACATCACACTGCATGACATTTAACATCACAATACATTCCCCTTAACCCCCCCCCCCCCCCCCCCCCCCCCCCGGCTTCTTCTTCCTGCCAACTCCCCATGATGTCCCTGACTATTGTCCTCCTATGTTTAACCACTGCATCCTGACTGAGACGCTGTCTGCTGACTCACCCAAGTCTCTATAATATGCATTTTGTCTCTGCTACAGCTTCAGCCATCACCCATTTCAGATAACTTATGTTGAACTGTATAATCCAAGGAGTTGCTGTTTAATTTGACCTTGTTGGATTTTTTCCCCTTTGTTATATTATTCTGTTCCTTTCTTTTAATCTAATCTATCCGAAATAAAGATTCAATCATTCATTTCTCAAATATGTTTTAAACTTGCTTTAATTATCCACCACCCATTTCTGTCTTTCATCTAGGCAAGGGGAAAATGATCCACCCAAACTGGACCTTGCCTCACTATTTACAGAGATGCAGGCTGAAGATCTGCTGAACCAGGACCAGTACGAGGGGCCAATCCAGTTGCTTCTCAGTGAGGCAGCGTGGCCGGCGTGTGTGACCCATTCCAGTTTCTTTTTTTTTTTTACAGTTTGAATTTTGCACATTCTAAATACTCTGTAATTTGCTGCTGATTGTAATAAACAATTTAGTGATTTATGTGTTTGCATCATGATTTTCTATTTTGTCTGTTAAGACACCGGTGGGAAAAGAGTCAGCAGTATGAACCATTTATCAGTGACTGAAAATAATGACTCATTTTTAAGAAAAGTAACCAAAACAATTATTTGCTGAAGACTGAGACAAAATAGAGACATCTGCAAAAGTACAAAGGTTTATTGTCAAAATTCCCAGGGCAATACTATATGAATACAAGTATAGTTCACTGTTGATGCAGAGAATATATATTTATACAGTATCTACATGTAGTCAGCAATACTCAGTACGATATATTTCCAGTTAATCCACGTATTTCTCCATGTGCCCTTGTGACTGCATTATTTTAATTACTTTTAATCCTAGATCCATTTGTTTTGGCTTAAAATGCATCATAATTGTTAAATATATCTTATGCCTAACTCAGTACTGTTTACCTGTTGAAATATATATTTAACGGCTCATATATTACAATATGGCACCTGACTGATCCATGTTTTGTCACAACACCACTGGCTGGAGCAGGTAAATCCCATGACATCTCAACAGTCTCTCCATGATTTTGACACAGATCAGAGCAATTTGTTACACAGGAAGCTAAACATTTCTACAGACATTATAGCCACTTCGCGTTCCTGAAGCTGGAGTGACACCACTGTGTTGAACGTTCAGACCGACCGTTTGAAGTGATATTTTTGCCACAAGAGAGCCATCGTATATCTTCAACATGAGCCTGAAACTGGGGAGGGTACCACAGCTGTGGAAAACATCTTGTGTGGTACCTGTACCAAAAACTTCCCACCCCAAAGACCTGAACAGCTACAGACCGGTGGCCTTGACGTCCCACTTGATGAAGACCCTGGAGAGACTGCTCCTTGCTCACCTCCGCCCCCTGGTGGAACCAGCGATGGATCCACTCCAGTTCGCCTACCAGCATGGCATTGGGGTGGAGGATGCGGTGATCTTCCTCCTTCACCGTTCTCTGTCCCACCTGGAGAAGCCCGGGAATATGGTGAGGATCATGTTCTTTGACTTCTCCAGTGCTTTCAACACCATCCAACCGATGATCCTGAAGGACAAGCTGCTGCGCGCAGGGGTGGACCAGCACCTGTCATCATGGATCCTGGACTACCTCACGAACCGGCCTCAGTTTGTGAGAACCCGGGACTGTGTGTCCGACACGATCATCAGTAGCACGGGGGCCCCCCAGGGAACGGTGCTGGCTCCCTTCCTGTTCACTCTTTATACTGCGGACTTCTCACACAACACAACACACTGCCATCTACAGAAGTTCTCTGATGACTCTGCGATCGTTGGCCTCATCTCCAATGGAGATGAAGCTGAGTACAGAGGGCTTATCCAGGACTTCGTGGACTGGTGCCATCGGAACTGCCTCCAGATCAACGCGAGGAAAACTAAGGAGCTGGTGGTGGACTGCCACAGGCATGGGCAGCCCCTCACAGTACCAGTAAATATACAGGGAACAGACATCGAGATGGTGACATCCTATAAGTACCTGGGTATTCATCTGAACAATAAACTAGACTGGTCACACAATACTGATGCACTCTACAAGAAGGGACAGCGCAGGCTGTTCCTGCTGAGGAGACTCAGGTCTTTTGGTGTACAAGGGGCGCTGCTGAAGTCATTCTATGACACGGTGGTGGCATCAGCCATCACTTTTGGAGTGGTCTGCTGGGGCAGTGGCATTACTGCAGCCGATAGGAAGAGACTGAACAAACTGATTAAGAAAGCTAGCTCTGTCCTGGGGCAGCGCCTTGATCCGATGGAGGAGATAGGAGAGAGAAGGACGGTGGCTAAACTGTCATCTCTGCTGGAGTCCGAGTTCCACCCTATGCAGGACATACTGAATGCACTGAGGAGCTCATTTAGCAGCAGACTACATCATCCCAGGTGCACAACCGAGAGGTTTCGTAGGTCCTTCCTACCAACGGCTGTCAGACTGTACAACCTAAGCAGGGCTGCTCGCAGAGATAGCAAAAGACGTAACAAACTAATAGTTTTTTGAATGCAAAAGATGCAATAGACTTACACAATGGTCCCCTCCGGCATACAACTAGGAACTTACCGGTCGCTATGGAGGGTGAGAATATGTATGGGCACATAATCATACCATGTAGGATAACTAAGTAGACGGTTATGCTGTTTCATTCCATCTAGCAACAATGCTCTGCACTGTGTGTGTTTATATATTTACATATTTATTCCATCTAGCTACAATGCTCAGCACTGGGTGTGTTTATATATTTATATATCTACATATTATTCCATCTAGCTACATTGCTCCGCACTGTGTGTGTTTATATACTTGCATATTTATTCCACCTAGCTGCAATGCTCCGTACTGTGGGTGTTTATATATTTACATATTTATTCCATCTAGCTACAATGCTCTGCACTGTGTGTTCATATATTCATATATTTATTCCATCCAGCTACAATGCTCTGCACTGTGTGTCTGTGTGTGTGTGTATATATATATATTTTATAGTAATACGTACATATGTATATTAGCTGCTCTTGCTTGCTTGTTTTTTTTTTTCTTGCCTTCTGATTGTTGCTCTGAGTGTTGCTATCCCTGTGCTGTTGCAATCCTGGAATTTCCCCGTTGTGGGACTAATAAAGGCTTATCTTATCTTATCTTATCTTATCTGAAACACACACACAGAATACATATTTTAGTACCTAATATCGATAACTTCTGACTTAAAAGCAAAGTAGCATTAGCAATCATTAGCTTACCTTGATATGTGTAGTTTGTATCCTCATGTCCTCTCCTTTATACTGCTCTATGGTTTCCTAAACATTCCAGTACTTTTCCAGTGTGTTGTATTGCCGCCTCTGCTTTCTGTTCTCCTTTTTTGCATTTATTCAGGCAAAAAAGACAGAGAAAGCAGACGCTGCATAACCTGCCAGCTTGTGTTTTGCGTAACGTTACGCTTGTTTTACACCAGTTACGCTGGTTTTACATAATGGGAGGGAGAGGGTTGCGCCGCCTCCCTGTAACTATATTCCCACCCACTTCAAATGGGACCTAGTGCAGTGGAAACATAAAGTGGGCTGAACTGTACCGTCCCGTCCCGTACCGTACCGTACTGACCCTTGTGGAAAAGCGCCTTAATGGAGAGATCAATGAGATGAGTCAGTGGTTTAATTATTATGTTGCTGTATCTGTTAAGAAATGAAGTACTCATATTATAGATATCATTAGTCTTAGAATTTGACAATTTTTTAATGACCCTGGCAATTAATTCCTCGTTTACCTCATTGATATGAAAACAACAATTGGATATCATTGCTTTTGGATAGTTGGACATTTGGCAGCACAGAATTTTTTGACTCCACAAAATATGAGTTAAATTCATTTGCCAAAATGGCATTGTTACTGATAGTCTTTCCATTAATTATAATTCCCTTTACTCCTTTCCGATTAATTTGTGTTGTTGGCCCAGTTGTTTAAGTGCTTCCATAGGGAAGTGTTTTTCCCCTTGCATGGCCTATTAATTTACTGTAGTAGGATACTTTAGATTTACGTAATTCCCTTACTGCTTTATTCCTTAGGCTTTTGTAAATTAAGTGATCAGTTTGAAGTTGAGAGGATAATGATGTTTTCAAAGCAGAATCTCACTTTTTCATAAGTTTCTTTATTTCATTGCTTAACCACGGTAAGTTGGACTTTTTTCGTCTATATTTCATTTGCTTTGTAAATTTTTCTATGGATTTTGTTATTGTTGCAATTATAGAATTACAACACTCCTGTACATCACATATTGACATGAGCTGCTCCCAATTTTGATTCTATAGGTCACATTCAAACTGCATCATTTTAGATTTGGGAATAATCAGTTTTATTTTGTCAGCATCAACACCCCCGAGATATTGTAGCTGTTTTTTAGTAAGCTTTCTGACTGTGAAAGTCGTATTGTGATCTGAAAGACCAGTTACCAGATTATAGGTTCTTGTTATACTTTCTGGCTTATTGGTAAATAATATTGTAAATAAAATTGTCATATTGATAGAAGGAACAGCTCACGTGCAGAGAGCAACACCAGAGAAAACACTCAACACACAGAGAAACAAGTTTAGATGGTTTATTGATAAATTTCAAAAGAGGAGCTCTTGTAGAAAAAACGTCACTCGCCAGAGGAAAGCTGGGCCTGTGGGGAG
Organism: Pholidichthys leucotaenia; assembly: GCA_020510985.1. NCBI lineage: Eukaryota > Metazoa > Chordata > Actinopteri > Cichliformes > Pholidichthyidae > Pholidichthys > Pholidichthys leucotaenia. Next base: position 45,868,571 of record CM035845.1, on the reverse strand, counting down.
GACAGGAGAGGTTAATGAGAGCAGTGACCAGATGACATGGAAAACCAAACAGGCAACTTACATGAACCGAGCAAAGAACCCAACAGAGCAACAAAAGGATTAGACGAACCAGCAGGATGAAGCTGGTCGAGGGTAGATTGAAAGTGGTCTGACCGAGTGAAGTGAGGAAGCTGAGACAGGATAAGGATGAAGGAGCAGGTGAGCGCACAACAATCCCCAGAAGCACACCGCACATATGGCTAGTGATGGGAAGGCAGGCTGCGGAGCTCCGAGGGGTGCTCCGAGCTTATCCAGGAAATATTTGGTGAAGCGGGTTTCGAGGCGTGTGTGTTGATGTTGGACCACGTGACTGAGTCAGGAAGTCGTTCATGATTTTGCATGAAATAAAGTGAGCAGCGATACCCAGTGGAAATCCCCATCTCTCACATTTTGTGTTGTCATGTTTGACTGTGTCAGGGATTTGTCACAGCCAATTTTCACATGGAGGCAGCAGCAAAAACATGGACTTCTCCCGTTTGGGAACAGTTTGAGCGCATTTCTCCCATTAACCCTTTAACTGCCTGGAAAAAATGGCAGGAAAACGCAGAGTTTGACCTCAAAATTTCAAATGATTATAGCTTCACAATGATGAAAGTTAGAGGATAACTGTCAATTGGAAAAATGTTGCGAACCAAAGGTCATGACTGGCCAATTTGCACCCATGCATCTTGCATAATTTGATCTGAAATACTAATGGTCTTTGAGTTACACCCCCCTCCTTTGTTGTTGCAGACGTTGCAATGTAAACGCAGACACACACACACCGATGTGAATACAGTAATATGCACCTACCTATGCACCAAATATGCACCTACATGCTCCAACTACATTCATTGTGAGACATAGAAAAATAAAGTGAATAAGACACAGTTTACGCCAACTCAGAATGGAGGGGACGTCATTTACGGTGTAACGGAAATATGGAATATTAATAAATAATAAATATGATCAGGTATGAATTATTTAATTTATATTGATGTATTGGAATCTGAGCTCAAATCTCATTTCATATACATCAGAAAAGTTAATAACACTCGTAAGGGGCACCAGCTTCTATCTTTAAGAAGCAATTTGATCTTTAATTTCACTTTATACCTGTTTGATCACTCAATAAATTAATCAATAATCAGTCTCAAAAATTTTCCATGAATTCGATACCTGGGCTTGAAACAGACTCGGAATGAAATAAATTCCCAACAACTTCTCTCATTTTTAAATATTTATTAAATGAAATGATTAACAGACATGGCAGTAATTTCATTAATCATAAAATCAATCTTGTAAATGATAGATTAACAATGTCAATATTTTCGGAACCAGGGTTAAACTGGCAACTAAATCAGTTTGAGTTAACAGATTATTAAAAAAAAAAACGCAAATTTATGGAGAAAGTTTATTAATTATGAAAAAGTCCTAAATTAATCTTAAGAAAATGAAAACGGAATTTTAATGAAAAGAAGAGCTATGTTAAGGGCTTCTTAATTTGCATCTGATTAGATATACAAATTATTACCGAACCTCAGACATTAATTCAGCAGTGGAATTAAAGTTTTTGCAGCTCACGTGCTCCTCGGTGATGATAGTTCTGTTGTCCGTCCTCAGCCCAAGATTTCGTGGATGTTAGGGGAAATATCTGCCCGCAGATATTTCAGGGTCCACAGTTCGACCTTTAGATTCAAGTGGTCGAAGGAGGCTGGATTCTGGGCTGTATGGCCCAGAGTTGTAACTGGGTTAGATGACTTTTCTTCAGCGTTTGATGAACAGCCTTGATTCCTCAGCTGCACGTGACGTGGAAAGCTGCGTCTTTCTTCAAGAGGTCTTCGATAATAATTAAAAGATATCCAATCCGATCTCAAATTAAAAAGGCTTCGGACTTTAGATAAAAATTATAGCTTCTGGTGGGTGCTTGGTCAAGGAAAATATTATAAAATAAAATCAAGATTAAAGTTTACATTAAAATTAAACAAACGGTGGTTTTACAGAAAGTTTAACAAAGAAAAGTGATGAATAAAAATTGGAGTTTAACTCCGATTAAGAATTGAGCTCAAAGAAATAGGAATTCCTAGGTATTTAAGAGAAAAAGAAAATACAAAGTTACATAAATTACGAGTTATCTGCTCTGTGTTCAGAAAAGCGACGCGTGGTCAGACGGTCCTTTGTTCTTCCTTGCTGTGTGTAGACAATGGAGAAGATCAGAAAAAAAAGGGAGCCGAGCCGGACAGAGGATCTGCAAAGAGTGCCCGGAGCAGAAGAAGGCTTGATGAAAAAGAGGCTGAAGCCGGAGTCTCTCTCCTTTATATAAGCTCTGTTGAGTTTCGCGGGCTTCTGGCCTGACCGGAATCTCAGCCAATGAGCGTCCTTCGTGGGCGGGCTCGATGAACTTTTAGTCCAATGAACAAACAGTCTATTGTTTGGAGCGCTTTGGAATGAAGAGTTGTCATGCAGAGATTGGCTGTTGGAGTCACATGTGATATCGAGGCAAAACTTTGATACATACTGGAAGTTAATATTTCTCTTTATGTATTAAACTAAGATAACTTTAGTGATTAGTATAAATTATAAGCAGTGCTTCTAAATCAACATGCAGGAATAAACATTCATTTAAAACATTAGCATGCATATATATAAAATCACAGATTAATGCATTTCACACATATTGATTTTCACATCAAAAACATCAGAGTCCATCTGCATTTTCATAGTTCTGAAAAGAATGAAGGTTTAGAATTGAGTTTGTAATAATGTACTTTTAAAGTTCACTGGTTAAATCCAGCGTTTCCCAGAATTTAAGGAAATTTGTGGGTCTGTGTGGCCAGGTCTGTTGCATGTTTATGGGGGCAATAAAAGTGAAGCCGGACATTGGGGAAATTCCTTAGGCTGGTTTTAACAAAACAAAGGGGATTTCAGCTGTGGCCTGGAGGAAGAAAATCCATTTCTTTACGTTATTCCTGGATGAAACAAAAATGTCCTTAAGCAGAAGAATAATTGTTGCTGAGCCAAAGTGAGATGATGCTACAACGGTCACGGTAACATGATTTGGTACATATATGGAACCAACGCTATCATATAACTCAGTTATAGTGGGGCACACACAGCAATAAGACTAACAACATATGGATAATGTGGATTATTCACTGTATTTTCCATATTGTGACGTAAGGTTCGCAATGTAAGGAGGCGGCTGTGGCGAAAAGGCTTGTTTTATGCACACATAACAGAACTGAGGGAAAGTCATGGAAAAAAAAACAACAGAAACTCCGCAGTTTTTTTCCCCCACAATATGCACTTACATGCTACAACTACATTCATTGTGAGAAATAAAAAAATAAAATGAATAACACACAGTTTACGCCAAAATATTTACCTGTTTGTTTCAACAGTGATCAGCCTCCAGAAGTCGTCAGTCCAAAACAAATTCAGAAAATCAGTGGGGCACGCCAAAGACATATAACCATCCCCACGATATCCACATGGCTCTTGGAATGGTTTGAGCCACGGCTGATATGTTTCTTCATCCGTAAGGAGCTCCCAGGCATCATTGTCCAAACCCCCAGCAGGATTTCTACTGCTGGTTGTTGCTTTTTGTCCCCGCCGTGCGTCATGCAACGGGGCACCCCGGGTTCTGAGTGGCCTGGTCCACCCAAACTTCGTCCACGAACTGTTCTGGGCCTTTTTGCCCCGGGGCCATGGTTCGGCAAAGCAGAACAATCTTTAGAAGAAGCCCCTGTTGTCATGCGGTGACCCTCGCGGGCCACCATAAGATGCCAAAAGTCTCCAGTGAGTTTTGCATTTGATGTTTAATATACACGAACACAAGACCTGGACATGAAACTATGAGCCACTGTGGGCAAAAACACACTATACAGAATCCAAGAGATCGTAGGGCTACACCCAGCCACCTACGATCTAGCCGAGAACAAAGACATGAATAAAGACACGAACCTTAGCATGAATGTAGACATCACCCAAGGAATCACGAGGCATGTTTGACGATACTCCAGCAATCAACTGCTGCCAGCGCCCGCTAATAAAGCCGGTTGCTAACGAGCAGTGATGCCAAACAGCTGATCGACCTTGACAGCCAGAAACCCCACCGAGCGCTGTCACAATAAGAGCCCAGTGGAGCCAGAATGTAATCCACAGCTGTCAAGGCCGGCAGAGATGATACATGGCCCGAGCGCGGACAAGATCGACGCTCGGGTCGTAACAGTATCCTCCCTCCGAGGGCGGGCTCCAGAACGCCCATAGTCATCCATGCCACCCCCACCCCACCCCCTTCAGGGTGGGCGGATGGGGGCAGCAACAGAAGATACAACACTCACTAGGGCAAAAAACAAGAAAAACAACTATACAAAGCCAGGCACAGACAAACAGAAAAAAAAAAATAAAAAAAAACGACTCAGAAAAAATACATGAAACACGTAGTAAACACATGGTACAGAAAAAAAACAACCACTAACTAGAACACAAAACAGAGTCAAGATCCGGCAAGAGAAAAAAAAAACTATACAAAACACGATGACAAAAAAAATATACCATATACCCAAATCAAATACACAGGACAAATGAGGCAACTGCAAGACACAACAGGGCACAGACAACCGGAAAAAAAAACAAAAGTACATGAAACGCCATAGCACAGACATAATAACAAAAAAAAAAAGACACACTAGAGCAAAAACATGATCAAAACAAGGCAGAAAAAGGGGAGAAAAAAACAACTATTCCAGGCACAATGACAAAAATATCACATTCCCATATGCACAAATCAAATACCCATAGGACACATGCGGCAGCTGCAGAACAGAAATCACAAATTCCCCGAAATACACAAATAACCATACGAGAAACAAAACACATGATAGCAAGAAAAACAGAACAAATACTGGATCAGCCTACCACAAAGAAATGACCTCTATACCCCCCCACCCCCCGACAGTTCATGCCAAGCGGCGGAGACCAAGCGCCACAGGAACAGTTCAGGCGGTCTCCCCGCGTCCAACAGCAGGCGGGTGGTCATGGGAGGCGGAACATGACCGGGTGGCTTATCATAGTCCCAGGCCCGGAAAGTCCACTCCTCTGGTGGCCGAACCAGGTTGCCCAGAAAAAGACAGAACAAGTCGGGTGGCCGACCTGAGGTGCCGAACCGGCGAAACAGTTCCTCAGGTGGCCGAACCAGGTTGCCCAGTAATACACATGACAAATCGGGCGGCCGACCCAAGGCGCCGAACTGGCGAAACAGTTCCTTGGGCGGCCGACCCACGTCCCTCAGCCACCAGTACCGGGGGAAAACGACCCGCAGCGGCTCCCCTGGCGAGGACAAAACTTGGGAGAGCCGGGGCGAGCGTAGCAGGACCCCCATGGCCCCCGACAAAGATGAGCAGGGGCAATGACTCAGAAGAGGGGAATTAAGGCAAGGATGAGCCCGAACTCTGTCCGGCGGCGAAGGGTATGCAGCTCCTCCACCATCCTTGGACCACACCAGCGCTGCACCTCCGCTGGACCCGGATTGGGTCCCTGCTGCACCCACGTCGGACCCCGATTGGGCCAGAACAGCACCTGCGGTGGACCCCGATTGGGTCCCTGCTGCACCCACGTCGGACCTTGATTGGGCCACAGCAACCTCCACGAAGGACCTTGACTGGGTCGGCGCAGCACCGCTGACGACCTCCACCCCCGAACCTGGAACCTCCAACTCAGTGACCCCAACTGGCTCCGTGCCGGTGACACTGCAAGGAAGCTCAGAACACACAGAAGAACCGGGATCAGTATCACCGGCAGCAACAGAACCCAGCGAGATGAGCTTGGGCGCAGCAGGTGGCTGCCCCTCACTCGCCTCCCCGAGAGGCAGGCAAAAATGCTCCAAAACAGGGGACAGAGACACAAGAGGGAGCACTTGCCTGCACTCGGGTTCTGTTGCCGTCCAGGACTCCGTCAATCCAGGCTCACGGCAAAGAAGTTCGTGCGCAGGCTCCATCTCAGTTGCGTCGGGCTCCGCAGCTGGCAAGATGGTTTCCGCAGCCTGAGGTTCCTCTCGTGCTGATGTCCACGCCGATGACCCGTATGGCGTGGAGGCAGGGGACCCTCAACCCACTGGCTCAGACCGCTCCAGCGAGGAGACCCGGGGACGCTTCATCATTGGCACAGGTTCCTGGCCGCAGTCCGCTCTTCTCCTCTGTCCACGACGTGGCTGCAGGGCCGGATCCAGGCTTTCCAGCACCGCAGGCCTCTTCCTCACCCCGCGACGTAGACCTGGCGTCGCAGACCTTTCAGCAGAGGGAGACACAGAGGCAGCAGGTTTGGTTATCACAGTTACAGCAGGGGGCGGGAGCTCGGGGGGCTGCGAACCCCGAACTCCGCCCCCAGAAGTCAGACAAGGCAGATCATAATTATGGTGGAATGAATGAACTTGCACTTGCCTGCCTCCTGGGGAGAAGATGGTTCCTGCTGCAGCGGGTGGAGTCCTCCTTCTATCCCTCCGGGAGGTAATAGCAAGCCCCTCGGGGCGACGAGGAGGAGCCGCTCGGGAAGGATTGCTGACGGGCCCCGCCGAAGCACGACTCACAGCACTCCCAGCCGCAGGGGACGACGTCGAAGAGGAGGACAAGACAGCCGGGGTGATATGGGCACGGGGAGCTGACAGCGCAGCTGGAACAGATGACCTGGGGGCGGCGACTGCAGGGGTTCCCTCCTGTCATGACGTGAGTGATGCGGCCAACAGGGAGGCTGGGTTCCTCCGACGACCCGGAGCTGGATCCGGACGGGATTCTCATTGGGACTTGGTAGGAGCATGGCGATGACGCCTACTGGCCAACGGTGCAGCGAGGGAACCAGGAACACATGGCGCTGGGACTGGACGGGCGACAGGAGCTGGATTCTGATTGGCTGGTCTCCTGCTGGGTTTTCCCTCCAGCCTATGGATCTCCACTCTCGCCAGGGACGCTGTCCTCGCGGGAGGTGGAGGGGTTTCCTGGAGCGCTTCGGCCATCAATTCGTGCTGTGCCACAATCCATGATAACCTCTCGCTTCCATCGGAGTAGAGGTAAGATGGTAACTGTGCAGGGCCCGTTGGGCGAGGCATAAGTGGTAATCGGCCGCTTCGGTGGGCATGAGACGGGCGGCTTCCACTAGATAGCCGTCAATCTCCTCCAGCCACTCTGGGCAAAAACCACACTCGCAGGCGGGCATCTCTCTACCAAGTCCGCTAACGGGGAAAAACTCCACCCTACAGCAAAAACTCACGGTGAAAAGGCGTCTCGGTGTGGCGTCTCCGTTTAGACGTCCTTGGCTGGAGTATACTGTCAAGCGGTGACCCTCGCAGGCCACCATAAGACACCAAAAGTCTCCAGTGAGTTTTGCATTTGATGTTTAATATACACGAACACAAGACATGGACACGAAACTATGAGCCGCTGTGGGCAAAAACACACTATACAGAATCCAAGGGATCGTAGGGCTACACCCAGCCACCTACGATCTAGCCGAGAACAAAGACATGAATAAAGACACAAACCTTAGCATGAATGTAGACATCACCCAAGGAATCACGAGACATGTTTGATGATACTCCAGCAATCAACTGCTGCCAGCGCCCGCTAATAAAGCCGGTCGCTAACAAGCAGTGATGCCAAACAGCTGATCGACCTTGACAGCCGGAAACCCCACCGAGCGGTGTCACAATAAGAGCCCGGTGGAGCCAGAATGTAATCCACAGCTGTCAAGGCCGGCAGAGATGATACATGGCCCGAGCGCGGACAAGATCGACGCTCGGGTTGTAACACCTGTGTCATTTTCGGCGCAACTCGACACACAAAAAAAAAACCTCTCGTCTCACGCGCAGGACTACCGTTTTTCTCACTTTCACTGGACTCACTTGGCACATAATCCGAGCTGCAGTCTTTATCAGATGAAGAACCTTGGCTCTTCCTCCGATCAGGGAGCAGCCCACAGCAGTGCTAAAGCATCTTCAAGACCGAGCGTTCTTCTCGCCACCCTATCTCGTCCGTATCAAACCACAGAATGAGCTCGGTCTGTCTTCAACGCGAGATTTGAACAAGAAGTTGCATTGCATCATATCCGTGGGAAGCGAAAAGCTCTTCCTGTATAACATCTTATAGTGTTAAAAGGTTATTACTTCTCTGACTCTATTAAGCAATACTGCCTTTGATTTGATTTATGACCTGACAGGTGCCATATGGCGCCTAGGGCAGTTAAAGGGGTAAGTATGCATGAGTACATTACTATTACTGCAATTGTGGGATTTCCCCTACATTTGAAAGTGCCATGAGATGACTGTTGTGATACGGCGCTATATAAATAAAGTTGAATTGAATTGAATATTATGAATATTTCTTTCCCTTCCCTACTCTCTCAATGGAAAAAAAGAAACACTAGAATAAAAATACAAAAGAAAAATACACATTTTTGTCATTTATGTAAACCATGACAAAAAAATCCTGCAGGACAAAACATGACACTTGATATTTTCTAACCTGGTTGTATACCACCATAGACAGAGAGAAAACCTGAATTAGACAGAGCTCAGAGAGGGCAAGATGAAACAGAAGAGAGGAGCCAAGAGGAAAGTGTTCAGGCAGAGGAAGGAGAGAAGGATAAGACCGCTAAAAAGTCTAAACAGGATGTCTGGGTGGGACCCCAACTGGCCCAATATTCAAGCCTCTGACACTGGAGGCAAGGTGAGTAAAGTGTCATTCCTCAGCTTAATCCAGATGATGTTGCATCACTTGAAGAAACATTCATTCATCTTCTTCTGCTTAATCCTTTTCGGGCCGGGGGGGGGGGGGGGGGCTGGAGCCTATCCCAGCATCTTTTGGGTGAGAGGCAGGGTACACCCTGGACAGATCACCAGTCCATCGCAGGGCCAACACAGAGAGACAGACAACCATTCACTCTCACAGTCATACCTAAAGACAGTTTAGAATCCCCAGTTTGATGCCAATTAACCTCACTTGCATGTTTTTGGCATGTGGGAGGAAACTCGAGAAATCCCGGAGCAAACCCACGCAGACACGAGGAGAACATGCAAACTCCACACAGATCACTGTTGGACGGGGGCTGGGATCGAACCCAGGATCCCCCGGCCAAGGGTGAGTTGCTGTGCTGCCGCAGTACTAACCACTCCACCACCAGTCTCCCCCGAAACAATAAAAACTTCAATCTTATCTTTGCAGAGTGGAAAGACTGCGGGGCCTGATGGCTTCCCAGCCAAATTTTATAGGAAATTTTGTAACAAGCTCGTGCCTCTCCTACACGCAATGTATATGGAGTCATTTCAGGTAAAAGGGCTCCCCCCAACTTTATATCAAGCCACCATTTCACTTTTATTAAAGAAGGATAAAGACCCCCTGTACTGCTCTTCTTATTAACCAATAAGCCTTCTTAATCAGGACTTCAAAATTCTGGCAAAAGTTCTTCATCACAGTTTAGAATTAATCCTCCCCTCTATTATCTCTGACAATCAGACCGGTTTCATCCATAACAGAGTTATTGTCTAATGTGCAGACTACTCAACATTTTACACACTCCCTCTGTGCTCTCTGCTCATGAAGCTGTTATTTCACTCGATGCGGAAAAGGCCTTTGACCGTGTCGAGTGGGATTACCTCTTCTTCACATTAGGCAAATTTGGCTTTGGCCCTAATTTCATCTCATGGGTTAAGTTGTTACATGCATCACCTATGGCCCCCCATTCTTATCAACCAACTAATGTCTGACCATTTCCACTTACATAGAGGCACGAGACAGGGGTGCCCTCTGAGCCCCCTCTTGGTTGCTGTTGCTATAGAACCTCTTGCTATATCATTGAGACAACACAATAGGATAGAGGGAATTGTCCGGGGTGGTCTGGTACATACAGTCTCTCTTTATGCAGATGACCTTTTTATCACAAACCCTACCACGACTCACCCCCATGTCTTTTCGACACTCAGTGCTTTTGGAGCCATTTCTGGTTATAAGCTTAATTTGCAGAAAAGTGAGTATTTCTCTTTAACTTCTTCCTCCACTCTCCTAATCAATGTACCTTTTAAAATTGTGAAGGATTCTTTTCATTACCTTGGCATAACTATTACTAGGTCATACTCAAAACTTTTCCATGCCAGTTTCACCCCCCTTCTTGAATGCTGTAAATCCAACTTTGCAAATATGGGCTTCCTTTCCGCTTTCGTTAATTGGCATTCAGTGAAAATTAATACCCTCCCCAAATTTCTTTACCTGTTTCAATGTCTTCCAATCTTCATCCTGCGCTCATTTTTTAAAAACACTGCAACAATTAATTTCTGGTTTTATTTGGTGGGGGGGGACCAGCAAGGATACGTAAAGAATTTGTTGAGAGGCCTAAACATTTGGGAGGTCTTTTCTCACCTAATTTTCTATACTGTGGCGAGAGGAATAATCAGGCCGAGCGTTCAGAGTAGATGAAACTTTATTCTCTTCCTCTCACATCCACCAGAATCCAAAACATTAGAAACACAGGTTGCAGGCACTCTCTTTTATATTAACCCTCCTCCGCTACCTGAGGTGCTGTATTTACATATCAACCCCCCATGACAATTTCCCTTGTCCCCCAGCACCTTTGATCTGCCATTCTTCAGTCTGAGGGAAAACTACTGAGGGGAAACTGCTGAGTGGCTTCCCACAATACTACTATTGGGGTGTTAATCTGAATAACATGTCTTTTTGGCTTTTTCCTCCAGATAATACAAACCGCCCTGCCTGGGTTAACATTAAGGCCCCATTGTGTAGTCCCTACTCTCCGGCGGCTCTCCTTGGAGCATCGCTTCCTCTTCCGGTCTCCATTTCCAAAAGAACGTGGTGGTGTTGCATTTGTTAAAGATCTTGAGGCAGTTTAAGTTGACCCTTGGTATACATGACATTTCTCTATTCTCTCCTATTCTGGAAAACCCCTTATTCCCTCCTGCCACTCATTCCTCTTCTTTTTTTAGCTGGGTTGCCAGGGGCATACAGAATCTCCAACACTTGTACATAGATAATACTTTCGCTAGTTTCACCTAACTTGCAGTTAAATTTAACTTGCCGCGCAGTCACTTCTTTCAATATCTTTAGATAAGGGACTTGGTCAGAAAGAAGTTTCCCAATTTCCCACTCTACCCACCTGAAACTCACCTGGACCAGATCATGAGCAAGTACTTGCAGTCTCAGAGGAGGAGGCTTGCTAAAATGTACAAATATTGTGGGGAACCCACTCAGTAGTTTTCCCTCAGACTGAAGTGGCAGATCAAAGGTGGGGAGAGTGGGGAGTGATATGTTAATGCAGCACCCCAGGTAGCAGAGAAGTGTTAGTGCTGTGATATAAAAGAGAGTGCCTGCAACCTGGCGGTGATGTTTTCTGATTCTGGTGAATGTGAGAGAGAGTGGAATAAAGTTTCATCTGCTCAGAAAAGTACGGCCTGGTTATTCTGTCCACACTGGTGACCCTTGATGCACAATGGAATGCGAAGCGAACACCCCGGAGACGACCCGGACGGGAAGTGCCAGCAACGCGTGCGCCGTTTCAGTCAAACTCCCAGACTTTTGGCTACACGACCCGAAGTCTTGGTTCCTTCACACTGAGGCCCAGTTCGCGCTCTGGGGAATAATGGCAGATGACACCAGATATTACTACGTGGTCGTAGCGCTGGATGCACACACAACTCAGCAGGTGGCGAGCCTGCTCCAACAGTCCCCAGCCCACGACAAATACGGTGTTCTCAAAACCGTGCTGACCCAGCACTACACGCTCTCAGACTGTGAGAGAGCGGAGAGGCTCCTGACGCGCTCCGAGTTAGGAGATGGGTCGGCAGTCGAATTGATGGAGAAGATGTTGGCGTTGATGGGCACAGATGACGGGTATTTTCTCTTTGCTCACCTTTTCCTCCAGAGCCTCCCGACAGTGGCCAGAGCAGTCCTTGCCAATTCGCAGCTGCTGGCCGCGCGCAATTACTGGGCGCTAGCCCAACAGGCAGATCGGATCATCCTCACTACCAGAGCCCTCACAGTGAACGCAGTGGTGTCGGAAGCCAGCGAGATGGCCAGCGGAGGCGAGGAGCCAGCGATGGTGGCTGCAGCAGGGGCCAAGAAGCACCGGAGAGACACGCTCTGTTTCTACCACCGCTGTTTTGGAGAGGATGCACGCCGATGTGTGCCACCGTGCCAATTCAAGCGTTCGGGAAACGCTGGGACCGGCAGTTGGTAGCAGCTGTGACCGCTGGTGAAGCAAGCAAGCTGCTCTATGTGACAGACTCACGCTCAGGGAGACGGTTCCTCGTGGACTCCAGCTCACAAAAGAGCCTCATCCTGCCATCCTACGCCGACCGGCTGGCGGGAACTAGCGGCCCCGAGCTGACGGCCACAAATGGCTCAGACATTAAGACTTTTGGAGAGAGGACACTGACTGTATCCTTGCACGGCCGTACATACCAATGGACATTCGTCATAGCGGCATGCAGCATCCCCATTTTAGGCACTGATTTTTTGTGTGCACACGGACTACTAGTCGATGTTGCTAACAGACACCTGATTAACGCAATGTCTTTTGATTCTCTCCCCTGTACAGCTCGAGGAACCGGGCCAACAACACTAGCCAACATCACAGCTCCAGGGGGTAAGTTCCACACACTACTCACCCAGTTCCCAGCACTCACGGTCCCAACGTTTTCGGCGACCGTCACTAAACACGGGGCGGAGCACTTCATTACCACTACAGGGCCCGTTTTTGCACGACCTCGGTGCCTTGACGCAGCTAAACTGGCCATAGCGCGTGAGGAGTTTGCCAACTTGGAAAAGTCGGGCATCATCAGGCGCTCAAACAGCCCATGGGCATCCCCGCTATATATGGTTCCTATAGCCGAGGGATCATAGCAACCTTGCGGAGATTTCCACAGATTAAACCATGCCGCAGCGCATGACCGCTACCCCATTCCTCATATTCAGGACTTTTCTGTTCACCTCACCGGGGCACACATTTTTTCCAAGATAGACCTGGTCCGCGGTTACCACCAGGTCCCGGTGCATGCTGAGGACATACCTAAAATGGCAGTAATAACCCCGTTTGGTCTGTTTGAGTTTTTACGCATGCCTTTCAGGCTAAAAGGCGTGACGCAGACATTCCAACACATGATGGATACGGTGTTGCGCGGTCTGCCGTTTGTGCTCATCTACCTGGACGACATCCTGGTGGCCAGCGCGTCCGAGGACGAACACGTAGCCCACCTCAGGACAGTTTTCCGGAGGTTGGAGGACCACGGGTTAATAATCAACCCGGCGAAGTGCCAGTTCGGGGTGATGGGAATCGATTTTTTTGGGCCACCGCATCTCACCGGAGGGCGAGATACCCTTGCCGGACAAGGTGCGCGCCGTGGTGAATTTTCCCCAGCCTCAGATGGTCAGGGCGCTGCAGGAGTTTTTGGGGACGGTTAACTTCTACAATCATTTCCTCCCCCGCGCAGCCCAGCTCATGCAGCCGTTGTACGCCGCGCTTAAGAAACGGAAGCCGGCAGACAGAGTCGACTGGACTCCTGAACGAGAGCAGGCGTTTTCCAAGGTTAAAACAGCTCTGGCGAACGCCGCACTGCTGGCGCAACCGGACCCAGTGGCTAGGATAGCGCTCACTACCGACGCATCAGACGTGGCCATAGAGGCCATCGTGGAGCAATGCGTCGCCAGTTCTTGGCAGTCACTCGCCTTTTTTAGCAGGTCTTTGCACGACAATGAGCATAAATACAACGCGTTCGACAGGGAGTTACTGGCTCGCCACCTGGCCATACGCCACTTCCAGTTCTGGCTGGAAGGGCGCACCTTCACTGCATTCGTGGACCAAAAGCCACTTACGTACACGATGGCCAAGGTTTCAGAACCATGGTCAGACCTGCAGCAGCGACAGCTGGCCGCCATCTCGGAGTTTGCGACCAATATTCGACATGTGGCTGGTAAACTCAACGTGGTGGCTGAATGCCTCTCGCGAGCATTAGTGGCCCCAGTCTACGTGGGGATAGGTTACACGGCCATGGCCGCTGAGCAGATGTAAGTGGTGTGATGTAAGGTTTCAATACATTGAAATCCTCTCTGGGCTCACTCACTCGGGTGTCTGATGACATGTTTCTCTTTAACCTCAATACATTTCACCCCTGACAGCTGCTTCAAGGTACGGTGCAGTGTGTGTGTGGCTTTGGAATGTGAATGGCCACTGTGACTGATGTGTGTTTGTTTGTGTGTGTAGGAACAAGTTATGATTCTGCATTAATAGAAGAGAACAAGAATACTCCCAGGTGTAGAAGAGCTTGGAATAACGAGGCGATGTGATTTATAAACCAAAGTTTAATATCAGCTTCGCTCCTCTAACAAGTCTCATCTCAGTGCAGAAGCAGAATAAGAGGTCGAACACATTCAGACCTTCATACTTATACTTACACACAACAAAAGACATTGCATATCAAAGCTGACATCCCGCATTAACTTAATCCCCCCTCCTTTGTCTTCCGTCTCCTCCACCTGACCCAGGGAGGTCAGGGCGATCGATCTCCTCCATTGTCCTCTGTCTCCTCCACCTGACCCTGGGAAGTCAGGGAGATCGATCTGGTCTCCACCGCTGCGACTCCGTATGCTCTTTGATCTTCGCTGGTGGTCGAGACCTCTTGTCCTGTTCTGAGGCGTGAGGTCATTGCACATATGTAATCACTAAACATTCTAATATGCTTATACATATGTAGGTATGGGATATATGATTAATATAAACCACACCAGGTTTCTTTTCAGCACTGTAGCCAGGCTAACAAAGAGTCAGGACTCTGTCAATCCTAGCATTTTCTCAGATCTTACGAGTAAGGACTTTATGAACTTTTTCAGTAATAAAATTTCATCTATCAGAGATAAAACCAGTCAGATTCTTCCCACCGTTAACTTAAATATAGTAACTACTACAACTCCTTCAATTGATATCTGTTTGGACGAGTTTACTCCAATTGATAAAATAATTTCCCTCATCCAAGCCTTCAACTTGTCTACTAGACCCTATTCCTCAGACTTTCAATGAGGTTTAAGTCTGAGTTCTGATTTAGCCATGTGAGGATGTCTACCTGTTTTTTATTTTTTTTTCCAGTGTGCTTTGGGTCATTAAGACCAAATAGGCCTGTTTTTGTCTCATCTGACAGTAACACCTTCTCCCATTTGGCCTCAGAATCATCTTGGTGTGATCTGGAAAAAGCTTTACGTGGTTTTTCTTGAGGAAGGGCTTTTTTTTTTCTTGCAAACCACCACCATAAGCCACATTTGTGAAAGTCTAATTTGAAGAAACAGTCTTTTGCTCCCTGGGTCAATGTGTGTGTGTGTGTGTGTGTGTGTGTGTGTGTGTGTGTGTGTGTGTGTGAGAGAGAGAGAGAGAGAGAGAAGAGAGAGAGAGAGAGAGAGAGAGAGAGAGAGAGAGAGAGAGAGAGAGAGAGAGAAAGGGGGTGATCCCCCTCATACAAACGATGGCCACTGGAGGAGACCCCCTGTTGAAAAAAAGCTTTGGAGTGTGGATGAGCCACGGAGGAACACGATATCTTTCATTCTGCCCCATTCAACATCTGTGGAGGTCATCTTGGTTTGATGTCTGCCATGATGAGACACTGAGTGATATCTGTTTTTGCAACTTGAAGCATGCTATAAAGCTGTCACCCTGATGAGAAGTCATATGTGACCTGAAGATCAAGTGACATTTTATACCCATCACTAATCTCAAAGGTCAAAGATCATATTTTCAAACCACTTCTGATTGACAACCTATCCCCTGAGAATTACATGGGTCACAGGTCAGGTCACAGGTCAGGTCAGGGGGCGGGGCACCTGTCAACTGGCTAAAGAGAGGTGCGTTATTAAGTATCACCTTCCCTCTCTCTGGATCAATCTCAGACAGAGAAATCACTGAAACAGTCCCTCCAGGATTTTGCGGGATGCTTTTATGATTGTTGCGGGCCAAAAAGCCTGAATTCGCGGGAGCTTTTTTAAAAAGTTGCGATAAAAGTTGCAATGTTTTTAAGAGTGTTTTCTGCACTAAAGTTGAATTCCAAATTTTAAAGCAGATGCTTTTTTCCAATTTACAGCAGTGACATTCTATATAACACAAGAAAAGCACAGGACTGTCAAAAATATCCTATTATAGTGATTTGTAAATTAAGCAGAAACTTCTGCTATACAGAACAACTCTTGTGCAACAGCAAATACAAACATTAACATAATATCCATTACAATAGCTAAATTGCATTGAACACATGTTAGAGTAGAGATTTGAAAACTCCCTACGGTTCCCAATCGCTCCGAATCGAGCGGAGAGGAAAAAATAATTTATTCTGTTGCACTGTATTGGCTATTGGAGTCTGTTTTTTTCTGAAAAAAAAAAAAATTACAGAGAATATTCTCTCTTTCCACTCTTGCCTGTCTGCTGCATGTTGGTCTTCTCACACACACACACACATCTTTCATTTACAGCGGGATGGCGGAGGGGGCGTGGATGGGTAGGTGCGTTTGTTCGTCCAGAGTCCACACCGGAGATTTAGTTTTAAAGCTCATTGGCCAGATGTAGTAATGATTTTACCTCTAAAGATGTATAAATATTCAAACACTGGCTGTAGTGTAGTGTACTCTCATGCACGCTCCCGTGATGGGGTGCTTTTGAAGCAGGTGCATGTTTTTCAACCTATCGCGTCGCACACGCAGTGAGGACAGAGCCATGGCAAGGCGTCCACGGGCAGGCTGGGGGAGACAGAGGAAGGGACGGTGTTGAAAACCTTGCGGGTGAGTGTTTTTTTGAAATCACACACTCTACAGATGAGTTCCATTACTCACTGTAAACTATAAACTCACTACTCACTGTAAACATGGAAGCGAACGCGGTGCAATGATGCATTTGATTGGTTAGACTGAGCATTTCAGCGCCAGTTAGACAAATTTGACTGGTGAAATTGGTGCAAGTTGACGAGGATTGGCCAAAATTGCGGGAAAGTTGCGGTGATTGGATAAAGTTGCAAGGTCGTGCAATAGTTGTGCTGATTGGCTGATTTCGCGTGAATTAGTGTGATAGCAACATCGCGAAATCCTGGAGGGATTGACTGAAAGGAGTGGAATACTGGACTTGTTCTTTTTGGTTGTTCTGGTAGCTTCCTATGGTAACGTATCGTCACTTCCTGTGTTGCTGGCTGTTTGTGTGGTTTGCTCTGTGGTTAGCTCTCCTGAGGATTTTTGCCTTTAATTGTATTTTAATCTCTTTTTTCCTTCTACTGTTAGCTCTCACTTCTGTTTAACAAGCCCCTTGCACCTGTGTGCGCACTCAGTGTCATCTGATCACCCTCTTTAGCCTTCTGTTCACCTTTCATCGGTGTTTTTTTGTTAGCTTCGGGTTAGCCACTAGCTATGGCTACTAGCTCTCCTTCCCCTTCTCCTCTGGTGTGCTCTCTGTGTCAGATGTTTAGCTACACCTCTGCCTCTTTTAGTGATAACGGTAAATGTAAAATGTCTTTTTGAGGCATTCGAGGCAAGGTTGTCTGATTTGGAATCCCGGCTCCGCTGCATTGAAACACCGTCTGCGCCAGTTAATAATGACGGATGCCCCTTAGCTGCAGCAGAGCTCCCTAGCATAGGGCGGTCTGCTAGCGGTCCTCCAGTCCTCCTCAGCAGCAAGGAGACTGGGTGGGTGGTGGTGAGAAGGAAGCCGAGTCGCAAGGTACCGGTTCACCACCAACCTGTTCATGTTTCTAATCGCTTTTCCCCACTCAGTGACACACCCACTGAGGAAAAAACTCCAATCATTGGCGACTCTGTAGTCAGAAACCTGAACCTAGAGACTCCAGTGGCCATGGTCAAATGCATTCCTGGGGCTAGAGCAGGCGACATCAAGTCAAATTTGAAAATGCTGGCTAAAAGTAACTGTAAATACTCCACAATGTTATCCATGCCGGCATGAATGACATCCGACTCCGACAGTCGGAAGTCACAAAACTTAACGTGGAATCAGTGTGTGACTTTGCCAAAACAATATCTGCCTCTGTAGTATTCTCTGGGCCCCTCCCCAATCTGACCAGTGATGACATGTTTAGCCGCATGTCATCCTTCAACTGCTGGCTGTCTGTGTGGTGTCCTGCAAACAATGTGGGCTACATAGACAATTGGAGGTCATTTTGGGGAAAACCTGGTCTTAATAGACGAGATGGCATCCATCTCACTTTGGATGGTGCGTCTCATTTATCTAACAATCTGGCATCATTTTTATTCAAATTTCCAAAACATTGACAACTCTGAGTTGGGACCAGGAAGCAGAGTCGCAGTCTTACACACCTCTCTGCAGCTTCTCTTCATCCGCCACCCCTCATCTTACCCCCGTCTTCCCCATCAGAGAATCATTGTCTGCTCCCTCCAAAGTAAATTAAAATATAATATATAAGCATCCCAAAGTGATTAAACAAAAAGTTGGTAAAACTCAAATTAAACATGAAGCCCCTAAATTGAATGATTTGGTCTCTGTTCCTCCTCATAATTTAAAAATTAAATGCGGTTTGTTAAATATCCACCCACCCATCCATCTTCTACCGCTTTTCCGGAGGTCCAGGTCGTGGAGGCAGCAGTTCTGGCAGAGAAGCCCAGACTTCCCTCTCCCCAGCCACCTGCTCTAGCAATTCAGAGAGGATACCAAGATGTTCCCAGACCAGCTGGGAGACATAGTTTCTCCAGTGAGTCCTGGGTCTGCCCCGGGGTCTCCTCCCAGTGGGACGTGCCCAAAACACCTCAAGTGGGAGGCGTCCAGGAGGCATCCTAATCAGATGCCCATACCACCTCAACTGACTCCTTTCAATATGGAGGAGCAGCTGTTCTACTCTGAGCTCCTCTCGGATGACTGAGCTCCTCACCCTATCTCTGAGGGTGAGTCCAGCAATCCTACGGAGAAAGCTCATTTCAGCCACTTGTATCAGCAATCTCGTTCTTTTGGTCATTACCCAAAGCTCGTGACCATAGGTGAGAGTAGGAACGTAGATTGACTGGTAAATCGACAGCTTTGCCTTAGAACTAAGCTCCCTCTTCACCACAACAGACCGGTACAACGTCTGCATCATTACAGATGCTGCTCCGATCCATCTGTCAATCTCTTGCTCCATTCTCCCCTCACTTGTGAATAAGACCCCAAGATACTTAAACTCCTCCACTTGGGCCAGGAGCCTGTCCCGAACCCAGAGAGGACAATCCACCTTTTTCCGGCTGAGGACCACGGACTCGGACTTGGAGGTGCTGATTCTCATCCCAGCCGCTTCACACTCAGCGGCAAACCGTCCCAGCAAGAACTGTAGGTCATTGCTGGATGAAGCCAACAGGACAACATCATCTGTAAACAACAGAGATGAGATCCTGTGGTCACCAAGCATGACACCCTCCATTCCCTCCATTGTTAAATATTAGGTCTCTAACTCCCAAGGCTCTGCTAGTCCACAATCTGTTAATTGATCATCAGATTGATTTACTATCCCTTACAGAGACTTGGTTGTCACACACGGCTCTAGGGAGCCGCGCAATAAGAGCCAAGGGCGAGCCAGTGAGTCGTGATGTTTTATTTAGGGTGAGGGATGAGGGATGAGGGATGAGGAGAGCACAGATACTCATACAGACGTACATTCACAGGTTGCACAGCGCAGGGGCAGGAAGCTCGTACCGGACGTAGGGGTAACAAGACGTACATACTCACAGCGGGTTACAATCACAGGAATGCTGCAAGGGGAGTAGAGGCTGACACCAGACGAAGGGGCTTCGGCCTAGCAGTGCTTATGTCGCAGCCCCGAGTCATCGAGGCTGCTCCTATTTATTCTCATTGGCAGCGCCCCAGCTGATGAGGACTAATTGGCCCCAGCCATCCGTAATGCTGCCAGCTGGGAGCCTGCTGAGATGCTGCTCAATGGGAAGCAGGGATGAGGGAAAACATGGGCTGAGCGCTGAGACGGCATCTCAACCCATGGTGACATTGGTTAGGGCAAGAAGATTATGTTGCTTTAAATGAATCAACTCCCTCTGGTTATTTAAACAGTCAAAATCCCAGAAGTTCTGGTCATGGAGGAGGAGTAGCAACAATTTACCATTCCAAACTACTAGCTAATGTAAAGCAAAAAATACACTGTAATTCCTTTGAGGGCCTGGTCCTCAGTATTGGGCATTTTAGCAATTTTAGGCTAAACCCAGTTTTATTTGCCATAGTTTATTGTCCTCCATCAACCTACTCAGAGTTTTTATCTGAATTTGCTGAATTCTTAGCCGATTTAGTGCTGAAATCAGATAGAATAATTATAGTAGGGGACTCTAATACACATGTAGATGTAGATAGTGATTGCCTTAATATGGCATTTAATTCAATATTAGACTCGATGGGATTTTCTCAGAAAGTAGGAAATTCTACCCATTATCTCCACCATACGTTGGACCTTGTTCTGACATATGGCATAGAAATAGAAAATCTGGTTGTGTCTCCTCATAACCCTGTACTGTCAGACCATCGTCTGTTAACCTTTGATTTTACCATTTCTGTAATTTGAATTTTATTGGGTTTTCAATTTAGAAAATAAAACAGAAACAAACAAACACAAAAAAAACAACAAAAAAAAACAAAAAACAAGTATACCCAGTGAGAGGATAAAACATTCCATTTCCACCCTAATACTCTTAAAATGATTAGCTTAATCTACTACACCTATAAAGGTAAGATAGGATCCCCACTTATTATAGAAGCTGTCCATCCTGTCCAGAAGCTTATATGAAAGGCGTTCTAGTGCAGCAAGCTTGCCCAACTCCCTGAGCCATTGAGCTACGGGTGGGGCAGAGGAAGATTTCCAGTAAAAAATGATCAACTTTCGGCCCAGCATCAAAGCAGTCTGAATCCACTCGGCATCAGAGATTGGGTCTTGAATCATTGATGGATCCCCAAGGACAAAAAGTCTCTAAATGGCACTTCTTGCTTAGCAATTGTCGATATTACCATTTCTGACTATTTGGCTTCTAAAGAAAAATATTACTACAGTAGATGCCTCTCAGATGATGTTGTAACCAAATTTAGGCAGATTGTTTCCTCTATGCCATGTGTCAACACAACGGAAATAAGCTACAGACAGCTTGCTCCTTCTGTGATTGATAGCATGGTAGATAATGTTATAGCTTCTCTGCATCAGACTCTAGACATGGTGGCCCCTTTAAAAAAGAAAAAGTTTAATCAAAGATTTCTAACTCCTTGGTTCAACACAGAAACTCGTAGCTTAAAACAGAAGACTCGTCAATTAGAAAGAAAATGGCACTCCACTAATTTAGATGAAATCTATTTAGCTTGGAGAAATCATCTTTTAATTTATAAAAAATCTTTTTATAAAAGCTAGAACGAGTTATTATTCTGCATTAATAGAAGAGAACAAGAATAATCCCAGGTTTCTTTTCAGCACTGTAGCCAGGCTGACAAAGAGTCAGGACTCTGTCAATCCTAGCATTCCCTTAGAGCTTACTAGTCAGGACTTTATGAACTTTTTCAATAATAAAATTTCATCAATCAGAGATAAAATCAGTCAGATTCTTCCCACCGTTAACTTAAATACAGTAACTACTACAACTCCTTCAATTGATATCTGTTTGGATGAGTTTACTCCAATTGACCTTTTAGAGTTGATCGATCAAAATATTCTACTTGATAGATTAGAACACTATATTAGACTTAATGGAACTTTGTTGCAGTAGTTTAGATCTTATTTATCTGACAGGTTCCAGTTTGGTCATGTCAGTAATGAGTTTTCTTTCAACTCAAAGCTCAGTCATGGAGTTCCACAGGGATCTGTACAACGCCCTACTCTTTTTAGTTTATATATGCTTCCATTAGGCAACATTATTAGAAAGCACTATACATTTTCATTGTTATGCAGATGACACACAATTATACCTGTCAATGAAGCCAGATGATAGTAATACTGGTCAACACCAAATTTATTGTTTAAGTTTTTTTTAGCTGATTTAGGACAATTTTGATGTGCTGAATCCAAAAATCACATTGGTTTTACTCAAGCAGGTCAACTTTTTGAATTATGGCCACATGTTTTATACATTTTTGTTTACATGTACGGGTATTTTCGCTTTATATGATGCAAAATTCTTCTTTATGTCTTGAAATTCTCTGAATTTTGAACAATGATGATGTAACATTCAATTTACATGTACTTACCTTTATATAAAGGTAAGTACATGCATGTCAACTTGTACTTGCTGTCAGCATGTACTTACCTTTATATAAAGGTAAGTACATGCACAGTACTATGTAAGTACTAAGTAAGTACAGGTTTTTACTTAGCACCTGATCGAGAGAAATGGATGTCATTTTCGGATTCAATGGTGCAAAATTGTCTTTAATCAGTTGAAAAAACACAGACAACTTACAAAAAAATTATTTTTGTAACCCTGTGTAATCAATTAGCCAAGTTAGAAGCCTGTCTTAAGGAAATCGAAGCTTGGATGACTTCTAATTTCCTGCTATTAAATTCAGATAAGACTGAAGTCATTCTTGTTGGTCCAAAAAAACTTAGAAATACCTTTCCAAATCAAACTCTTAGTTTGGATGCAGTTACTCTCTCTTAATAGCTTTGTGAGAAACCTTGGAGTTATTTTTGATCAAGATCTGTTTCTCAGTTCACATATTAAATTAATTTCTAAGACTGCCTTCTATCATTTGTGTAATATTGCCAAGATTAGGAGCATCTTGTCTCAGAGTGATGCTGAGAAACTGATCCACGCTTTTGTTAGCTCTAGATTAGATTGTTGTAACTCTTTATTATCAGGTTGTCCTAAAACCTCTTTAAAAAGTCTTCAGTTGATCCAAAATGCTGCAGCAAGAGTTTTAACAGGTACTAGAAAGAGAGATCATATCTCTCTGGTTCCGGCCTCCCTTCATTGGCTTCCCATAGAGTTTAGAATTAAGTTTAAATCCTTCTTTTCACTTTCAAAGCTCTCAACAATTAGGCCCCTTTTTATTTAAAAGGTCTGATACTACCCTATTATCCTAACAGAGCACTACACTCCCAAAATGCTGGATTACTTGTAATACCTATAATCTCCAAAAGTACAATGGGAGGCAGAGCCTTCTGTTATCAAGCTCCTCGCCTGTGGAACCAGCTGCCAATCTGGATTCGGGAGTCAGACTCGATCTCCATTTTTAAGAATAGGGTTAAAACCTTCCTTTTTGATATAGCCTACAATTAAGGAGGGATCATGTGCCTCTGAACCCCCCCCCCCCCCTCCTTAGTTATGCTGCTAATAGGTTTAGAGAGCCGGGGGACCTCCAATAACGCACTGGGCTTCACTCCTTTCTTCACTGTCAATGAATTTTTTTTTTTTTTTTCTGGTCATTAACATCTGTTTGTTCTCTCCCATAGACTGAGTCCCCATCGTGCTGTTTGCTCTCTACATGTCTGTTCTTCTCATCTTCTGTATCCCCTCACCCCCCAGCCAGTTGCAGCAGATGACTGCCCCTCCCTGAACGTGGATCTGCTGGAGGCTTCTTCCTGTTAAAAGGGAGTTTTTCCTCTCCACCATCGCCAAGCGCTTGCTCACAGGGGATCGCCTGATTGCTGGGGTCTTTCTGCAATTATGGGGGTTTCCCCTACAGTTGAAAGTGCTATGAGATGACTGTTGTTGTGAAATGGCGCTATACAAATAAAGTTGAATTGAATTGAATTGACTTGTTGGAGCCTGGAGATGGTTGCATGGCTGACAGGGGTTCACCATTGAGAAGATGTTGGCAGACCATGGAGTGAAACTGATCATTCCCCCCTTCAAAACCACAATACAGTTCAGTAAAGAGGATGCACTGAAAACACAAGCCACCGTTCAACTTCACATTGTTATGGAAAGAGCAATACAGAGTGAAAGAATATCATATCTGGGACAGCACTCTACTTCTAACTTTGTCAGGGACAGTTAACCAGCTGTGGACCAACTGTTGTCTGTTGACACTGTTTCAAGGACCGCTTGATTTAAAAGGCCACATCCCTGCTGCTTAAAGCATGTGCATATTATTGTGACGTTGAGGCCAATCGTGAGAATCTGATAAAGTGTTAAATCAGTTTTATTTCATTTCAGTAAACCTGTAACCACGTGACACTGATCCTAGGTGTCCTAGGGTAGGAGCATTATACCAAATTAACCACACTTGGGGATTCACATCCTATATATACACCCCCTGCATCCACTCCCTCTTCCTCTTTCTGATGACTGGGAGGAGCCTGCCTCCACCACCGAAGGACAATGAAAGGTTACAGGTTCACTTTCATTCATTAAACTGCGTTTACTTGCGTAAACGTACCTTCTGCATCAAACTGTTGAAATGTTCAGGTTCAGGTTGCTTTATTTGTACCCGTAGGTAGATTTGTTTTGCAGTCTGGTGACAACCATATTTAAAAGCCACTAATTACATTCAACATAGACACAAACACAGGCACACATGAAGCTGACTATAAACATGATAAAAATACTCAAGGCTCCATCAAACAGGGTATAAAAAGACAAAGAGATGAGGGAGAAACCAGAGGTAATAGAGAGGGGTCATATTGAAGTTAAAAGTTAAAAACTAAAATGTTTTCATGTAACTCATATTTTAATATTCTGTAATATCCATTGCCATTTTAGTTCCAATGCATTAGAAACATTTTGAATTCAACATGTGTGTGTATATATACACGTGTATATATGCACACACACACTCATATATATACAGTATATACAGTGTATAAACACTGTATAACCATATAAACTATATAAACACCATATAAACACCTCCCTCATGGATCGTCACTCCCTTATGGATCGTCACCTTATTGTGGTGGTGGGGTTTGCGTTCCCCAGTGATCCCAGGAGCTATGTTGTCCAGGGCAATTTGCCTCTGATAGGGTCACCCAAGACAAACTGGTCCTGGGTGAAGGGCCAGACTAAGAACGATCCAACAGACTCTCATGATAAATTCTATATCAAGGGTTCAGTGTATCCCGCCCGGTATGGGGTTACTGGGGCCCCACCCTGGAGCCAGGCCTGGGGGAGGGGCTCGATGGCTAGCGTCTGGTGGCCGGGTTTCAACCCATGGGACCCGGCCGGGCTCAGCCCGAAGGAGTTACGTGGGTCCGCCCTCCAGTGGGCTCACCACCTGCAGGAGGGATCATGGGGTCTGGTGCTATGTGGATTAGGTGGCGGTCAAAGGCAGAGACCTTGGCGGACTGATCCCAAGCTTTCTAAACTGGCTTTTGGTACGTGGAATGTCACCCTTCTGGTAGGGAAGGAGCCTGAGCTGGTGCACGAGGTTGAGAGATACCGGCTGGATATAGTCGGCCTCACCTCAACACACAGCCCCGGTTCCGGAACCAGTCTCCTGGAGAGGGGCTGGAGCTTGGCCTTTTCTGGAGTTGCCCCGGGTGAGAGGCGACGAGCAGGGGTGGGAATTCTTGTATCCCCCCACCTTGCTGCCTCTATATTGGAGTTTTCCCTGGTGGATGAAAGGGTTACTTCCCTGTGCCTTCGGGTTGGGAAACGGGTCCTGACCATCATTTGTGCCTATGCACCAAATGATGTTTCAGAGTACCCACCCTTTTTGGAGTCTGTGACTGGGGTGCTGGAGGGTACTCCTCTTGGAGACTGCATTGTCCTACTGGGGGACTTCAATGCGCATGTGGGCAATGACGGTGAAACCTGGAGGGGGGTGATTAGGAGGAACGGCCTGCCTGATCTGAACCCGAGTGGTGTTCAGTTATTGGACTTCTGTGCTAACCACAGTTTGTCCATAACGAACACCATGTTCAAGCATAAGGGTGTCCATATGTGCACCTGGCACCAGGACACCCTAGGTCGCAGGTCGATGATCGATTTTGTTATCGTGTCATCAGACCTGCGACCATATGTCTTGGACATTCGGGTAAAGAGAGGTGCAGAGCTGTCAACTGATCACCACCTGGTGGTGAGTTGGAGCCGATGGCAGGGGAGGAAGCCATTCAGACCTGGTAGACCCAAACATATAGTGAGGGTGTGCTGGGAACGTCTGGCTGAGGCCCCTGTCCGGGAGGTCTTCAACTCCCACCTCCGGAAGAACTTCAACCACATTCCGAGGGAGTCTGGAGACATGGAGTCTGAATGGGCCATGTTCTCCACCTCTGTTGTTGAAGCGGCGGCCCAGAGCTGCGGCCGCAAGGTGGTCGGTGCATCTCGTGGTGGCAACCCCCGAACCAAGTGGTGGACACCAGTGGTGAGGGGGCCATTAAGCTGAAGAAGGAGTCCTATCAAGCTTGGTTGGCTTGTGGGACTCCCGAAGCAGCTGAGGTGTACCGGCAGGCCAAGCGGAGTGCAGCTCGGGTGGTTGCTGAAGCAAAAACCCGGGTATGGGAGGAGTTTGGTGAGGCCATGGAACAAGACTTTTGGTCGGCCTTGAAGAGATTGTGGCAAACTGTCCGGCAGCTCAGGAGGGGAAAGCAGCTCCCTGTCCACACTGTGTATGGTGCGGATGGGGCGCTGTTGTCTTTGACTGGGGATATCGTCGGGCGGTGGAAGGAATACTTCGAGGATCTCCTCAATCCCACTGATACACCTTCCACAGAGGAAGCAGGGTTTGTGGACAAGGGGGATGACTCACCTATCACGGGGGCTGAGGTCACCAAGGTGGTTAAAAATCTCCTTGGTGGCCGGGCCCCGTGGGTGGACGAGATTCGCCCTGAGTACCTCAAGGCCCTGGATGTTGTTGGGCTGTCATGGTTGACACGCCTCTGCAACATTGCGTGGAGGTCGGGGGCAGTGCCTTTGGCATGGCATACCGGGGTGGTGGTTCCTCTCTTCAAAAAAGGGGACCGGAGGGTGTGCTCCAACTTTAGAGGGATCACACTCCTCAGCCTCCCTGGGAAGGTCTATGCCAAGGTACTGGAGAGGAGAGTCCGGCCGTTGGTCGAATCTCGAATTCAGGAGGAGCAATGTGGTTTTCGTCCTGGCCGTGGCACATCGGACCAGCTCTTTACCATCTCGAGAATTCTCAAGGGTTCGTGGGAGTTTTCCCAACCAGTTTACATGTGTTTTGTGGACCTGGAGAAGGCATTTGACCGCGTCCCTCGTGGGACTTCAACCAAGCACTGCAGCGCGGGGTCAACCTGGGTCAGGACCCGGGAGGAGGAGAACTCCGTCTTCAAGGTCTCAAACACTGCTGCTGCCTCCTCGGTCCACTGGAAGGGCACCTTGGGAGAGGTGAGACGGGTCAGGGGGGTGACGATGGAACTGTAGTTAGGCAAAAAACGGTGGTAAAAATTAACAAAACCAATGAACTGTTGCACCTGTTTCCTGGAAGTAGGGGTAGGCCACTCGACCACCGCTTTGACCTTGGCGGGGTTGGGGAGGATCTGATCATGGGAGATGATAAAAACCAGGAAAGAGGTCGTCTTGGCGAAGAACTCGCATTTCTCTGCCTTAACATACAGTCTGTTTTCCAAAAGCCACTGCAGAACCCGCCTCACGTGGGCTTGGTGCTCCTCCCAAGACCTGGAGAAGATCAGGATGTCATCTAAGTATACGAATACGAAGACCCCCAGGAAGTCTCGCAGGACGTCGTTAATGAGCCGTTGGAAGACGGCAGGAGCATTGGTGAGCCCAAACGGCATGACCAGGTATTCGAAGTGGCCGCTGGGTGTCCGAAATGCCGTCTTCCACTCATCGCCCTCCCGGATCCGAACAAGATGGTATGCGCTGCGGAGGTCCAGCTTTGTGAACCAGGTGGCCCCCTGGAGGGAGTGGAAGGCAGAGTCCACGAGCGGAAGGGTGTATCTGTCCTTCACCGTGATGTCGTTCAGGGCCCGGAAGTCGATGCACGGCCGCAGGGATCCATCCTTTTTGGAGACGAAAAGAAACCCAGCCCCGAGTGGAGACGAGGAGGGGCAGATGATGCCGGCGCTGAGCGACTCCCTGATGTATGTGTCCATGGCCTCCCGCTCCGGGGCAGACAGGCTGTAAAGGCGGCTGGATGGTAACGGCGCCCCCAGGCGGAGGTTTATGGCGCAGTCATACGGGCGGTGGGGGGGAAGAGACATCACCTTGGACTTGCTAAAGATGAGCCCCAGATCGTGGAACTCCGGAGGCACCAGGGTGAGGTCCGGGGGAGGTGAGTCAGGAGCAGGAAGAGGAGAGGATGGGGCACAAGCCACAGACTGGAGGCAGGTGCCCATGCAAAACAAGCTCCACGAGAGGACGCTGCCGGACTGCCAATCGAGCACGGGGTTGTGGAGGCGCAGCCACGGGTAGCCCAAGATGATGGGGGAAGCTGAGGTGGACAGGACAAACAGGCTGAGGTTCTCTCGATGGTTGCCAGACACAATGACTGACACCGGCTTGGTGCGATGTGTCACTACTTCCAGGGGAGAACGAGAGAGAGTGACGAGGTTGAGGGGAGCTGGTAATGCTTGACTAGGGATGCCCAAGCGGGTTGCCAGGCTCTTGGAAATAAAGTTTTGTTCTGCCCCCGAGTCCACCAGTGCGTGAGTGAGGTGCCCGGTGGAATTGTGGCAGAACCTAATGGGCAGTGAACAATTTGAGAGGGGATTTGGCTGGTTGGCGTCCGTGAGGCCGCCTACAATGACTCGCAGACCCCCCCGTTTGGCTTGATCGGACAATGCTCCACGGAGTGCTGGTCGCCCCCCGCAATACAAGCAGAGGCCCAGCTCCCGGCGGCGCTGCTTCTCCACTAGGGGGAGCTTAGTTCGCCCGACCAACATTGCCTCAGGCTCATCGGCAGACTCCGGAGTGGGTAACGCCAGGGGGCGAGACTGAGAGGCACGGGCGGAGGTTCCGCACGAGCGGTTGTAGGACTTCCGCTCGGCGGCCTGCTCTCGCAGCCTGTTATCTAAACTGATAGTTAGGGAGATTAATTCAGATTACCATCCCGGAAGATCCCGGCTAGCCAACTCATCCCGCAGACTAGAACAGAGGCTGCGGAGGAAGATGCTGCAGAGAGATGCCTCGCCCCAGCCAACCTCTTCCACTGCCACCCGGAAGTCAACAGCGTAATCGGCCGCCGACCGGCTACCCTGGCGAAGGTTAAGGAGCCGATCAGCTAGAATGCTGTCACGATCCAAGTGGTCAAAAACCTCAAAGAAATCTCGCACGAATTGGGTATAGGAAAGGTTCGCGTAGCTGGGCTTCGCCATGATGGCGTAAGCCCAAGCTAACTCTCGCCCCTCCAAGAGGTTAGCCACATACCCAATCCAGCTGTGGTCTGAGGGAAAATCCCCGGGAATGTGCTGAAACACCGACTCACACTGCAGGATGAACCCCCGCGCTTCACCGAGTCTCCCGTTAAAGCGTGCGGGTGTGGGGATTGGAGTGAGCCGGGTTGGCGCTCTCGAGCTAGGCTGGCTAGCCGAGGGAGCGGCAGAAGCTGACCTGCCAAGATGAGCCAGGGGGAACGCCTGCTGGGGGTCGAGGCGATCCAGCTGGTGAGTAATTGTAGTTAATTGATTGAGTATAACTTGTTGTTGATGAGCGATCAAGTCCACCCGAGCCTCGAGGGTGAAAAGACGGCGTGCGAGCCCGATGTCTGCTGGGCCGCCTTGCTGGAGCCGTACTGACATAATTACTGGCCCAGGGAACATGCACACAGGCTCAGGTGAGATTCAAAGGCTTTATTCAACAACAAGAGATGTATGGGTGCGTGTATGCGGAATGTGAATGGTCTGTGGGTGAACGAGGAGCGCCGGGGGCAGAATGGCACGCCGTGCAGCCAGGCAACCCTATGGACAGAGCAGATACAGGAATATGAGTTAACCTTCACCATGCGGGGTTAATGTACCAAGTGTTGCTTACTTGCAGATGTTACGGTGGCTGGCGTTGGCAAAGGAACTCTTGCCTGGGAGACAGCGCCCTGCTGCGCACTCGACGAGGGATGGATGAGGAGGAAGAGGAGGTGGCGAGGACGGAAGGAATCCGCCGCCAGGGAATCCACCTGTGCACAGGGGAGAGACTGGAAGACAGGTGAGTGAAAATACAGCTTACTTGCTGGTAGGAGATGCTGCAGGTCGGGAAGGAACGATCCTGCAGAGGGATTGAGAGCATTGATTAACAGACGGCTCCAGACCGATGTTCTGGGCCGAGTGGGTTAAATAGTCTGTGATTGACGAGGTGCAGGTGTGCGCGCAGCTGAGGCAGGTGACTGGGGACGGCGAGTTGTGACGGTCTCCATCTCACCCTATCCCTTGCATTTTCCTCTGTAACACCAACCCTCTCCATGTCCTCCTTCATTACATCCATGAATCTTCTGTGATCTTCCTCTTTTCCTCCTGCCTGGCAGCTCCGTCTTCAACATCCTTTGTCCAATATATCCACTAGCCATAATGCTCTGCACTGTGTGTCTATATATATACATTTATAGTAATATGGACATATGTTTGCTAGATGTTGTTTTTTCTTGCCTTCTGATTGTTGCTCTGAGTGTTGCTGTCCCTGTGCTGTTGCAATCCTGGAATTTCCCCATTGTGGGACTAATAAAGGCTTATCTTATCTTATCTTATCTTATCTTATCTTATCTTATCTTATCCCTCCTCTGCACATGTCCAAACCATGTCACCCTTGTCTCTCTTACTTTGTCTCCAAACCGCTCAACCTGAGCTTTCCCTCTGATATACTCCTTTCTAATCTTGTCCCTCCTAGTCACTCCTAATGAAAATCTTAGCATCTTCAACTCTGCCACCTCCAGCTCCACTTCCTGTCTTTTTGTCAGCGCCACCATCTCCAAAAAAATACATCAGGGCTATTCAATTACAAAGTCAGTTGGGCCACAATTTGAAATCAAGACATGTAACTGGGCTGAACATGTTCAGCGATCTGTTGAATGACAAATTTCAAACCAACACAGATCAATATGATGAAAAACATGCACGATTATTCATTGTATTATTCATATTGTATTATTCATTGTATTATTCATATTTATTCCATCTAGCTACAATGCTCTGCGCTGTGTGTTTATATATTCATATATTTATTCCATCCAGCTACAATGCTCTGCACTGTGTGTCTGTGTGTGTGTGTGTGTGTATATATATATTTTATAGTAATATGTACATATGTATATTAGCTGCTCTTGCTTGCTTGTTTTTTTTCTTGCCTTCTGATTGTTGCTCTGAGTGTTGCTATCCCTGTGCTGTTGCAATCCTGGAATTTCCCCGTTGTGGGACTAATAAGGGCTTATCTTATTGTCTTGATTTTAAATGTGTGCTTGGTACATGACAAAGGCATATCAAAAGCGCATAAAAACACCATAACAGTGCTGGGGTTGAGCAGAACTTGAAGTAGTAGAAGTATTTTTCCTCTTGAACAACAATTAAATAAATAGAATGAAAAAGAATTCTGTAAAAAAACATTTTTGTCACATCTTACTCAGGCATATCTCAAAGTGCATAAAAACTCAATGTGCGTTGTTAGTAGCATTAACATTTGTTTCTCTTTTGAAATAAAATATACTACATCCCAGTCATAACTGATCTTGGCACATCACAAAGTGCATTTAGCTGAATAAAGATGAACTGTCAAACATTTCAGTGCACAAACCCCCGCAAGAAAAGCTTGATAACATTAACAAACATTGCACATCCACTATTGTGGTTTGTTTTCTTTTAAATCACCACGTGTGAGTAGGAACCTTTTTCAATAACTACACATTCCATTACACACACATATCAGTCAACCAAAAATTTCTAGTGGAGTTAAGGTTGCAAAAAGCACCCACTTAAAACTTGAGTAATGACTTCAGTCTTGAAGATTTGAGGCTTTTCTCCAAAATTTATAACAATTTTCTGATAATTTTCTACTTTTCTTGGTAAATTTATCTAAATTTGAAACCATTTTCAACAAATTTATAATTTCCTCTTGTAAAATTGACTTTTCTTGTACATTTTAGACTTTATTATAAATTTGTGGATTTTTTTATGGCTAATTTTTGTTTGTTTTTTTTTTTAAATAAAATTACTGTTTAATAAATTTGAAAAAGATTGTGGTAAAATTTTGACTTTTTTCCTTATACAATTTACACTTTTGACCATAAGTTTGCAGAGCCAGAACAGAATAATAATTTAACTCTGATTTCAAAGACAAAATATTAATAAAATTATATTTAATGAAATAAATTAACTTAAATGACCAAAGTTGCTGTTATTTCTGTTAAAATATTTTTACAGTGGAGTGAAAAAGTGTTTGCCCCTTTATGATTTCTCTTTTTTTTTTTTGAATTTATTTATTTATTTATTTAGCGAATGCAAAGTCCTTAAGCCAAGCAGTTGCCTCCTGGTTTGCTGTATGGAGGGTGTGTAATCCTCCTTCCAGTCTTTGGAGCGGGCAAGCCTCTATGATGTGTTCCATTGTTTGCTCCTCTCCACATGCGCACAGTGGGCTAGGGCTACTGCCCCATCTGTGAAGGCTGGCCAAGCAGGGGCCATGTCCAGTCCTGAAGCGATTGAGTGTAGACCACTGTCTCCTTGGGAGGTTGGTGCCCGGGACCTGTTGGTTGGGGTTTATCACCAGCTGTTTGTTTGGGACCTCCTTGGTCTCCCATTCCTCTTGCCAAGCTGTCTGGATGGTAAAGTCAGCTGGGGGAGGGTTTTTCCAAATCGGCCGTCTGGATGAAAGTCGGGCAGTGGGTGGGGTGTAGATATCTGCATGGATTGGTAAGTGAGGAGAATCTTTAACTTTTTGGAGCATCCTTTGAGTTAATGCTGCTCGCCGGATGTGTGGAGGGGCTATGTTTGACAGTACAGAGAGCCAGGGGAGTGGTGTTGAGCGGATTGTTCCAGTTATAGTTCTCATGGTTGAGTTGAGCTGGGTGTCTACATGGTGTGTGTAAGATGACCTGGACCAGACAGGGGCACAATATTCTGCTACAGAGTATGAAAGGGCCAGTGCTGAGGTGCACAGGGTGGAGACTGCCGCCCCCCATTTTGCACCAGCGAGCTTGCAGAGCAGGTTGTTTCGTACCTTCACCTTAGCAGCCGTCCCCTTTAGATGTTCCTTGAAGGATAAGGTCCTATCAAGGGTCACTCCAAGATAAGTTGGATTTGGGGCATGCTTAAGCTTGAGTCCACTCAGGTGGATGTTTAGTTCTCTGGCAGCTTTTGCATTGTGGAGATGGAATACACTGGAGACGGTTTTTGCTGGGCTTGGTTTTAGGCGCCAGATTTTGCAGAACTGGTCCAGTTTGGTAAGATCTTCCGTGAGCACCCGTTCCAGTGGTTCAAAGTCTGGTGCTTGGAATGCCAAACAGATGTCGTCTGCATAGATGAATTTGCGGGATTTTGTAGTAGGCAGGTCGTTTATGTAGAGGTTGAACAGAGTTGGAGCTAGAACTGAGCCTTGTGGGAGTCCGTTTTTCTGCATTCTCCATGCACTTGTGTTCTGACTGAGGTGGACTCTGAACCTTTGGTTGGTCAGCAGGGTTTTTATAATTGCTGTTGCCCAAGCAGGGATTGCCTTTATAAGTTTCAGGAGGAGGCCTTTGTGCCAGACCGTATCATAGGCGGCTGTAAGATCGAGAAACACAGCCCCTGTCTTCAGTCTGCTCTCGAAGCCATTTTCGATGAAGGTGGTTAGGGCCAGTACTTGTTCTCCTGTACTGCGGTCCTTGCGGAAACCTGCTTGATCCACACTTAGAATATCCTCTATTTCTGGGGAAATGCGTTGTAGTATTAGGCGCTCCATGATTTTGTAAGGAACGCTGAGTAGGGAGATTGGGCGGTAGCTTGCTGGTAGTTTGTGGTCTTTGCCAGGTTTTGGGATGGCAATGACCTTTGCTGTCCGCCATTTCTTTGGGATCAAGTTTGTTTGTGTGATCCTTGTGTAGAACTGTGTCAACCAGGTTAGAGCTCGGGGGCCAAGATTTTTCATGAATTCTGGGAAGATGTTATCGTATCCTGCTGCCTTTCCACATTTCAGGCCCTGTAGGACTTTCTCCAGTTCAGCAGCCTCGAAGGGTTCAGGGTTCGTTTCCTCTACAGGCATTTTTTGGTGTTTTTTTTAGCTCAGTTGTAACTGCTCTTCTGGTGTCTTTGTCTTGGGGTGCTTTGGCGATAGTCAGTAGGTGGGATGCAACTTGATTGGGTGTGACGGATGCTCGGCTTTGGCTAGGGGGCTTCTGTGCAGCTCCTAGGCGACGGATGAGGCTCCAACATTTCCTGCTAGAGTGGGTAAAGCTCCGGTCAGCAACTTTCTCCTCCCATTTCTTTCGCCGGGCTGTATTTAGCGATTCAATGAGATGGTCTGCTATCTCTGGGTCCCCTGATGTTTGATAGGATTGTAGGAGGGCAGCACTTTCTCCGTCCAAACATGGGACATAGAGGGGTCGGTAGCCTCGTGGGATTGCAGTATGGGCAGCCTTGAAGATTGCGCTGCAGAAGCGGTTGTATGCTTCATCTACAGTGATGGTGTGGAGTGGGATGGTAACAACGCTCCGGTCCAGAGTTTCACTGAATTTCTTCCAGTTGGCTTTGCGGAAGTTCCAGCACATCTTCCTTGGGCTGTATATGACTGGAAGTTGTAGGCCAATGTGTACAAGCAGGGGCCAGTGTTGGCTGTGTGGAAAATCATCAAGAATGAGGATCTGTGTAGGATATGGCTCCCCATTCAAAGAGCTGGCCCAACACAGGTCAGGAGAATAGTCCTTCTTCCACCTAGCAGAGTGGAAGGTTCCTCTTTGTTTGGGGTCGTATATCAAAGCGAGGTCATTTCTGGATGCCCAGTCTGAAAGTGCCTCCCCATCACTGTCCACTGCTGGGTACCCCCAGTCAGGGTGATGGCTGTTAAAGTCCCCCACATAGATGGCAGGGTGGGATAGGGTGGGTAAGACCTGCAGATCCCAGTTGGCATTAGGGGGCTTGTACACATTGACAATATGGAAGCCACCAATGATTATGGTGTCTGAGAAATGTGTTGTTATCAGGTGATTTGCTTCAACTATGTCAGAACGCACATAGGTGGCACGTCCATGTTTAGCATGTAGAACATAGCACAGGAGGTCAAAGCCTTTGATGGTGAAGCGGCCAGCTTCTTCTGTGCCAATATGAGTCTCTTGGAGGCAGATTACATCAATCGAATGTTGGAAGGCGAGGACTTCGATAAGGCTTCGCTTGGCTGCAGATAGGCCTTCAACGTTTAGTTGTAATATGCGAAGGGCAGATCCTACCACAAAGTGCTCTTGGGGCTGTTTGCTTTCGGCTTTAGGACTGTGACTAGGATTCTTCTTTGACTTGGCACAGAGGCGTCGTCTCTTCGAATTTAGTCTGCTGGTAGGATCATTAGCTTCCCCAGGCGAGCCCGGGTACTGACTTTTTTTGAATGTTTGTCACACTTAAATTTTGTTTCAGATTGTGGAGGAACAAATAAGTTCAGATGAGATGCGACTAGCTGGAAGGTTTCAGTTTTCTTTCCTCCATCATGAGACACACATTGTAGCTCTGAGAGCTACAGTGCTGTGCGCTGTGGCTGTGTGTCCTGTGTGTGTTCTCTGAGGCATGTAAA
The DNA here is from genome assembly GCA_020510985.1 of Pholidichthys leucotaenia. Lineage (NCBI taxonomy): Eukaryota > Metazoa > Chordata > Actinopteri > Cichliformes > Pholidichthyidae > Pholidichthys > Pholidichthys leucotaenia. The sequence continues at coordinate 45,832,974 of CM035845.1, read as the reverse complement.
GTAAGCTCTTTTATACAGACAAGAGAGAATGCATGGCACATTTGCATACTGATATACATATCAGTCAATACATATCAATCGTGTAATTAACTGGCGCCGGACTTCCTCTCCTTAATCCGGGGATGTATAACAATAGTCATTGTTCTGATTGTCCCCCTAGGGGCTCTCTGTTTGTATGCAAATTGTTCTGCTTCCTACCCTAGCTGAGTGTGAAGGTTGAATGTCCATGTAGATTGTGGTGGGTCACCACAGGGCTCCCCCCAGAACACTCAGCAGGGGTTGTGACCCCCCCCCCCCCGTCGTTTGGCTCCAGTCTGGTAGAACTGTTGGAGGGCATGTCAGTCCGTGGGGGGGACAGAGGAGGGGTGGAAAGGGCAGTGTGCTCCGCTCCAAGTCCCAGCACGTTGAACGGCAGTGGATCGTGGGCGCACGAGCCGGTGTGCAGTCATGCGTAATGGAACCAGACGGCGATCGGCTGGCTTTAGGGAGTGAGGCGCGGGAACAGCTCTGTGCAGGAGGAGGGTCAGAATTAGCGAGTGCCGGCCCGGGACGTCAAAGGTGTCTGGGCCACGCAAAAATTGCGTGTGGATCCACGATGGTGAGGGACTTTCCCGGTAAACCTGGCGGAGATCCACAGCAGCTGTGAAAAAAACATTTTGTCTGACTCCTCCCGCGGCTCGATCCAACGAGGATGTGGAGAAAGCGAGCGGCCAAATTCCCCAAGGATGCATAGTGGCTGTGATAAACTGAAGCTGTGTCAGGGACTCAGCAGTTTGGCTTTAGGTGCGGGAAGCAGCCCTAAAGTCATCGGGGAAAGCACTCGGCAAAATTCCCGTTGTGCGCCAAGGCTAAGAAACCCATACAAAGTCCTGTGTGCAGGCTGCATGTCTGCTTCAGGTGCGAGAGCAGCTCTAAAGGTTCCAAGGATGGTGATCAGCTGTGTTCCTTGGGCATGTGCAGTGGCGGAGGACGATGTAAAAGTCTGTGGAGCCGGTTTGTCCCTGGTGCGTGGCGCCTGTCTGGCACAGTGACCACATAGCTAGCAGTTGCGCTGTCCTCGTTATCCTGTGGAGTGTGTGCGGGGCTTCTGTGCGCGGGAGGTCCACTGTCCGGAGTTTTGTCAGAGTCGGGGAGCTCGGTGGAAATCAACGCAGTCGGTGTCGATGATTGTCCCAGTTCAGGCTGCTTCCTTCGTTCGCTCGTGTCGTTCATGGTGTGTTTTGGTCCCAGCGCTGCGCTCCGGAGAGGATGAAGAGGTTGCAGGCATTCTCTGGTCCTCTGGGATCCACAGCGCGGTGAGAGGGAGCAGACGGTCATTCTCCCTCGTCAGGTCACCAGTGTGGAGGTAAGAGATCAGGCGAGGGGCCCACCATGACGCATGCTGAGGCTTCCCATCCGGGTCATCTCCGGGGTGTTCGCCTCGTGTTCCATTCTTCGTCAAGGGTCACCAGTGTGGAGGAACAAATAAGTTGAGGCGAGATGCGACGAGCTGGAAGGTTTCAGAGTTTTATTTCCTCCATCATGAGACACACATTGTAGGTCTGAGAGCTACAGTGCTGTGCGCTGTGGCTGTGTGTCCTGTGTGTGTTCTGTGAGGCATGTAAAGTAAGCTCTTTTATACAGACAAGAGAGAATGCATGGCACATTTGCATATTGATATACGTATCAGTCAATACATATCAATCGCATGACTAACTGGCGCCGGACTTCCTCTCCTTAATCCGGGGATGTATAACAATATTCATTGTTCTGGTTGTCCCCCTAGGGCAGGGGTGTCAAACTCATTCCATGGAGGACCAAGACCCTGCATGTTTTCCTTCCACCCAGTGTCTTCAGCAGGTGTTTTCACTGATCAGCAATCAGTTGGAAGAAATTTGGTGAATCACCTGTTGAAGACACTGGGTGGAGGTAAAACCTGCAGGGTCTTGGCCCTCCATGGAATGAGTTTGACACCCCTGCCCTAGGGGCTCTCTGTCCGTATGCAAATTGTTCTGCTTCCTGCCCTAGCTGAGTGTGAAGGTTGAATGTCCATGTAGATTGTGGTGGGTCACCACAAGATCATCAGATTTAAATATTAGACAAAGATAACAAAAGTAAACACAAAATGCAGTTTTTTAAATGAAGATGTTTATTATAACTGGCAATGAGTCTTTTATGGCGCTGTGGAGGAATTTTGGCCCACTCATCTTTGCAGAATAGTTGTAATTCAGTCACATTGGAGGGTTTTCAAGCATGAACCACCTTTTTAAGGTCATGCGACAGCATCTCAGTCAGATTCAGGTCAGGATTTTGACTAGGCCACTCCAAAGTCTTCATTTTGCTTTTCTTAAGCCATTCAGAGGTGGACTTGCTGGTGTGTTTGGGATCATTGTCCTGCTGCAGAACCCAAGTGTGCTTCAGCTTGAGGTCACAAACAGATGGCCGGATATTCTCCTTCGGGATTTTTTGGTAGACAGCAGAATTCATGGTTCCATTTACCACAACAAGTCTTCCAGGTCCCGAAGCAGCAAACCACCACCATATTTACTGTTGGTATGATGTTCCTTTTCTGAAATGCTGTGTTACTTTTACGCCGGATGTAATGGGACACACACCTTCCAAAAAGTTCAGCTTTTGTCTCATCAGTCCACAGAGTATTTTCCCAAAAGTCTTGGGGATCATCAAGATGTTTTCTGGCAAAACTGAGACAAGCCTTTATGTTCTTTTTGCTCAGCAGTGGTTTTTGTCTTGGAACTCTGCCATGCAGGCCATATTTGCCCAGTCTCTTTCTTATGGTGGAGTCATGAACACTGAACCTAACTGAGGCGAGTGAAGCCTGCAGTTCTTTGGATGTTGTTGTGGGGTCTTTTGTGACCTCTTGGATGAATTGTCGAAGTGCTCTTGGGGTAATTTTGGTCGGCCAGTCACTCTTGGGAAGGTTCACCACTGTTCCATGTTTTTGCCATTTGTGGATAATGGCTCTCACTGTGGTTCGTTGGAGTCCCAAAGCTTTAGAAATGGCTTTATAACCTTTTCCAGACTGATAGATCTCAATAAATTTGTTTCTCATTTGTTCATGAATTTCTTTGGATTGCAGCATGATGTCTAGCTTTTGAGGATCTTTTTGGTCTACTTCACTTTGTCAGGCAGATCCTATTTAAGTAATTTCTTGATTGAGAACAGGTGTGGCCATAACCAGGCCTGGCCATGGCTAGAGAAATTGAACTCTTCTTTCCAAAGATGTGATAAAGCACAGTTAATTTGTTTTAACGGGGGGGGGGGGGGGGGGTGTCACTTTTTCACACAGGGCCTTGTAGGATGTTTTTTTTACTCTTAATAAACACCTTCATTTAAAAACTGCATTTTGGCGGACTTCCGGGAAGATGGCGGAGAGACATAACGCTTAAACAGAGAGCTCTCCCTAGCCGGATTAAAAATCATCGGTAAATGGCCAACTCGACATAAGCGGATCAATAAACTAAGGGATGAAAACACGAAGGAGCCGGGCACAAGGACAAAAGCAGGGTAAAATTGAAGAATTCCTCTCCAACAACGCAGGAAAAACCGCTGAACGCGAAGCCCAAAAAAACGAGGTGTCTACAGCAGAGAAAATGGAGGACGCCAGACTCGAAAACATGAACACTGGCATCGCCAGTTTGGGTAAAGAGTTGAGAGAATTCAAGCGGCAGCTACAGCAGGATTTAGCGGCTCTTAAGGAGGAGCTGAAAAAAGAGATTAAGGAGGAAATTATGGGCCTCCGAAGAAAAATGGAGCGCAAGCTAACAGAAAACATGGAGGAGCTGCGCTCCCAGCGGGGGTGTATGACAGAAGCGCAGGCCCGAATATCGGAGCTGGAAGATTGGAAAAGCGAGGCAAACGAACAACTACAGACCCTGACGACGCAAACGCTGAGGATGCAGGAGAAAATAAACGACTTGGAGAGCATATCCAGACGAAGCAATATGCACATCTTTGGAATTCCGGAGGGCATTGAAGGCAACTTGATGACGAAATTCATGGATCATTTCTTAAAAAAAGAGCTGGAACTGCCCGAAGAAACGGATCTGCAGATTCAGCGAGCGCACAGAACCCCGGCACAGAACCCGAAACCAAACGCTACACCCAGGTCAGTTGTGGTAAACTTTGTGAAATATGACATAAAGGAAAGAATCCTGACGCAAGCATGGAAAAAAAAGATACGAATCGGCGACAAACAGGTATTCTTCGACCATGACTACCCGACAGAAATTGTGCAGCAGCGGAAGAAATATGCCAACATTAAAAAAACGCTGAAAGAGAAAAAAATTAGATTCCAAATGCCGCTAACGAAAATGAGGATTCATTGGGAGGACGGCGTAAGAACCTACAACACGGCCAGAGAGGCAGCGCGGGATATGATGGAGCGGGGCCTTGAGGTGAGCGTGCCAGAGGAAACGGCTGGAGCTGCGGCGGCCCTGAACGCATCACGACAGCCGGAGTGGGGACGAGTGAACGGCGGAAGAAGGGGGAGAGACGTGGCGCAGCGGGCCCAGGACAAGCTACAAGGCTTTCAACTGAAAGCCTAGATCTTAACAAAGATTAAGAAAGGCACAGAAGAAATGAAGGCCAAGAAGACAAGGTAAAAGAGAAACAGACGGCTAGGAGAGGTTTAAGTGATATTTGTTGGACATTTCTAGACTAATGATTATTACTTGGATAATAAATACAGGTCTAGGGAGGGCCCCTCACTCGGTGAGGACATTCCCTCCACCCACCAACAGGGACCAGTGGGCAGAAGAAAGGCCCAAAGTACGGAGGTCGAGATTTTTTAATGTGTTTTTATATAAATATGTGTTATTTTTGTTGTTAAAGGGGCTAGGAGCACAAGTTAAAAAAATGGAAAAACATGAATATGGGTAAAAATCTTAAGATAATGACACTAAACGTGAATGGTCTGAACTCACCTGTTAAAAGGGAAAGAATAATAAGAAAATTCAAGAAGGAAAAAGCCGAAATTATATTTATGCAAGAGACACATTTGAGCAAGACAGAACATGTGAAACTAAAGAGATTTGGCTATAAGAACTCCTACTACAGTTCATTTAAGGGAGGAACTAAAAGGGGGGTGACATAACGTTCGGCTCAGGAGACGCACACACACACAGGCTCAGAGTAGTTCAAACTGTTTATTAACAACAGGGATGTTTGGGTGCGTGTCTGCGGAATGTTAATGTGTTGGTGGTGGCGTCTGCTTCGGACCCAGAGGCAGGAGACCGTTCAGCCGGCAACCCTATGGGAGAAATCAGACACAGGGTGATGAGCACACACCAACACGGGAGGAGAATAGGCGAGGGAGAGAAGCTTACTTGTTTGGGCAGATGACTGGCGCTTCAAGGATGGAAGCCCGGGAGACAGCCACCTGCAGGGCTCGGTGCAGCAGCGAGGAGAGACGAGGGACGGGATTGTCCGCCGCCGAGGAATCCACCTGTGCACAGGGGAGCAGACTGGAGAGATGAGGTAAGTGAACTTCTTACCGGAGATGAGGATGCTGAAGAGAATGTGGTAGAAGTCCATACAAAGGAAATGAAGTCTACGGCTTCAGGCCGACGCTCAGGGCGAGGCGGCTTTTATCCTTCGCCGCTGACGAGTAGCAGGTGCGTGAGCAGGTGGCGCCGCTGATGAATGGCGCGGCGTGACAGTACTCCCCCCTCTAGCAGCGCCTCCTGGCGATGGCTTATCCGGGTGCGCTCGGTGGAAGTCCGCGATGAGCGACGGGTCCAACACAAACGACGGGGGCACCCACTGTCGATGCTCGGGCCCATAGCCCTCCCAGTCCACCAAGTATTGCAACCCACGACCCCGGCGCCGGGAGTCCAGGATGGAGGAGGCGGACCAGGCCGGATGGCCACCAATCATCCGGGGCGCGGGTTGCGCTGCAGGAGGAGGGCAAAGGGGGTCAGTAACCGCCAGTTTCACCTTCGACACGTGGAAAGTAGGATGAATGCGGAGGGAGGGGGGAATAGCCACGCGCACAGCCACCGGGTTGATGATCCGGGTGATGGGGTAGGGACCCATGAAGCGCTGTGCCAGCTTTCTCCTCTCGCCTTTTAGAGTGACGTCCTGGGTGGAAATGTAAACAAGCTGCCCAACTCTGTACGCCGGGGCAGGTCTCCTACGCCGGTCCGCCACAGTCCTGTTGCGCTCCGCTGTGCGCAATAGCGCATGGCGCGCGGCAGCCCAGGTGGAGCGGAACTGCCTGAGATGGGCCCTAACTGACGGGACAGTCACCTCACTCTCCTGCTCCGGAAACAGCGGGGGGTCGTAACCCAGGGACGCTTTGAAGGGGGACATCCCTGTAGCAGAAGAGCGAGCGGTGTTGTGGGCATATTCAACCCAGGCAAGATGGTTGCTCCAGGACGCGGGTTTGGATCTGGACACACAGCGGAGCGCAGCCTCCAGCTCCTGGTTGGTCCTCTCACACTGCCCGTTGGATTGGGGGTGATGGCCAGAGGAGAGGCTCACCTTGGCTCCGATGGCGTTGCAGAAAGACCTCCAAACCTCAGATGAAAACTGGGGGCCCCGGTCCGAGACCACGTCCACCGGAATCCCATGCAGCCTGACCACGTGTTGGACGAGGAGGTCCGCCGTCTCCAGGGCAGTAGGGAGGCCTCGCAGGGGGACGAAGTGCACGGCCTTGGAGAAGCGGTCCACGATGGTCAGGATGGTGTCATAGGAGTTGGAGATGGGGAGTCCGGTGACGAAATCCAGAGCGATGTGCGACCAGGGCCTGCCAGGGACGGGCAGGGGCTGGAGCAGACCCGCTGGAGGGGCATTTCCCGACTTGCAGGTGGCACAGATTGGGCAAGCCCGGGCGTAGCGGGCTGCATCCCTCCGCAGGCCTGGCCACCAAAAGGACCGTTGGAGGAGATCTATCATCCGGGAGGTGCCAGGGTGACAGGTGAGCTTGGAGGTGTGGAGCCAGTGGATGACCTCTCCTCGGACCGCGGATGGCACGAACAGCCTCCCCTCCGGTCCGCCGCCAGGGTCAGGTTCCACCTCCTGTGCCTTCCGGATCTTGCTCTCAATGTCCCACGAGATGGCTCCCACGACGCACGACCTGGGCAGGATGGAGTGGGGCGCCTCCTCCGACTCCACGGGGGCGAACTGCCTGGAGAGGGCGTCAGGCAGGACGTTCTTAGAGCCAGGCCTGAAGGTGATGGAAAATTGGAACCTGGCGAAGAACAGGGACCAGCGCGCCTGGCGGGCGTTCAGGCGCTTGGCAGACCGTAAGTATTCCAGGTTCTTGTGGTCCGTGAGGACCACAAACGGCAGGCTTGCCCCCTCCAACCAGTGGCGCCACTCCTGCAGGGCGAGCTTGATGGCCAAGAGCTCTCTGTCCCCCACATCGTAGTTCCTCTCCGCCGGGGACAAGCGCCGGGAGAAGAAGGCGCACGGTCGCTTGGCGCCATCGTCCGGTGACCGCTGGGACAGCACTGCTCCCACTCCCGTGTCCGAGGCGTCTACCTCTACAATGCACTGCAGCGCGGGGTCGACCTGGCGAAGGACCCGGGAGGAGGAGAATTCCGCCTTCAGCGCCTCAAAGGCGGCAGCGACCTCTTCGGTCCACCGGAACGGGACCTTCGGGGACGTGAGGCGGGTCAGTGGTCCCACGATGGCACTGAAGTTGGGGACAAAGCGGCGGTAGAAATTGGCGAAGCCAACAAATTGCTGCACCTGTTTCCGAGATGCAGGTGTGGGCCATTCCACCACCGCCTTTACCTTCTCTGGGTCGGGGAGCACCTTATCGTGGGCAATGATGAACCCCAGGAAGGATGTACTCCTGGCGTAAAATTCACACTTTTCCGCCTTAACGTACAGACGATTCTCCAGCAGCCTTTGGAGGACCCGCCTCACGTGGACCTGGTGCTCATCCCTGGACTTGGAGAAGATGAGAATATCGTCCAGGTAGACGAACACGAAAAGGCCAATGAAGTCCCGGAGGACGTCATTAATGAGGCGCTGGAAGACTGCAGGAGCGTTGGTCAACCCGAACGGCATCACCAGATATTCAAAGTGGCCGTTCGGGGTACGGAAGGCCGTTTTCCACTCATCTCCCTCCCGGATCCGGACGAGGTGGTAAGCGCTGCGTAGGTCCAGCTTGGTGAACCAGGTCGCCCCCTGGAGGGAGTGGAAAGCAGTGTCCATGAGAGGCAGGGTGTAACGGTCCCTCTCCGTGATATTGTTGAGGGCCCGGTAGTCGATACAAGGGCGGAGGGACCCATCCTTTTTCCCCACGAAGAAGAACCCTGCCCCCACGGGTGACGATGATGGGCGGATAATCCCAGCACTTAATGACTCCTTCAGGTAGGCGTTCATCGTCTCCTTCTCCGGCGCAGACAGGCTGTAAAGGCGACCAGAAGGTAAGGGAGCCCCCTGGCGGAGGTTGATGGCGCAGTCATAGGGCCGATGAGGGGGAAGAGACATAGCTTTCGCTTTGCTGAACACTATACCCAGGTCGTGAAATTCTGGGGGCACCAGAGACAGGTCCGGGGGTGCAGCGTCCGTAGCAGGGGGAGGAGCGGACGGAGAGCAGGCAGCGGACTGAAGGCAGGTGCCCATACAGAACGTACTCCATGCCGAGATCCCAGCTGATCTCCAATCCAGGACCGGATTGTGAAGGCGGAGCCAGGGATACCCCAGGATGACGGGCGACACAGAGTTGGGAAGGACGTAAAAGGTCATTTCCTCCCTGTGGTTTCCCGAGATGATGACCGGTAGGGGAACAGTTTGATGTGTCACTCTCCCGAGGGTGGCACGGGAGAGGTGGATCAGGGAGATGGGAGTGTTGAGTGCCTGGCAGCGGATGCCCAATCGGGTTGCCAGGCTTTGTGAAATGAAGCTGCCTTCTGCGCCCGAATCCACCAGTGCGTGGGTGAGGTGCCCAGTAGAGTTATGGCAGAAACGGATGGGCAGCTTCAATTGAGTAAGTGATCCTAACCGATTGACATCCGCGAGGCTTCCAACAGTGACTCGCGGACCCCACCGACTGGCTTTCCGTGGACAACGCTCCACGGTGTGTTGGTCGCCTCCGCAATACATGCAGAGGCCCAACTCACGGCGGCGTTGTTTCTCCACAGGGGAAAGTTTAGTCCAGCCCGTCACCATCGGCTCCGACTCCTCGGGGCGCGATGCTGGCGGCGCCGCCAGGGGGCGAGCTTGGAACAGGTGCGGCGAGGCTCCACGAGGGCGAGAAGAAGAAGACCTCCGCCCCGAGGAGCGCTCGCGCAGCCTGTTATCCAAACTTATCGCTAAGGATGTCAGCTCCGCTAGCGTCCCAGGGATATCCCGACCAGCCAGTTCATCCCTCAGATCACTATTGAGGCTGCGGAGGAACAGGCCACAGAGGGAGCGTTCCTCCCAGCCCAATTCCTCCGCCGCTACCCGGAAGTCGACCGAGTGGTCCGCTGCCGACCGGCTTCCCTGCTGGAGAGCGAGAAGCCGATCGACCTGGACCGTTTCGGTTTGTGAGTGGTCAAAGACCTCCAGAAAGCGCCTCACGAATTGGTCATAGGTGAGGGTGGCATAACTGGGCCTCGCCATTACGGCGTAGGTCCAGGTTAACGCACGCCCCTCCAGAAGATTCCCTATGTAACCAATTCGGCTGTGATCCGAGGGAAAATCTCCGGGCACACGGTGGAACACGGACTCACACTGCATAATAAACCCCCGCGCTCCGCCGAGCTTACCGCTAAAGCGGGCGGGGGTCGGAATCGGCGTGAGCCGAACCGGTGCCACTGGAGCCGGCTGGACGGCCGCTGGAACAGCAGGAGCCACGCCACCCTGGTGAGTCGGGAGGAACGGCTGTTGGGGGTCCAAGCGGTTCAATCGGTTAGTCAGTTCTAATAATTGATGAAGAACCACCTGTTGCTGATAAACAATCTGATCCACCCGAGCCTCGAGGATGGTAAACCGGTGTGCGAGCCCGCCGTCCGCCGAGCCGCTCTGCTGAAGCCGTACTGACATAACGTTCGGCTCAGGAGACGCACACACACACAGGCTCAGAGTAGTTCAAACTGTTTATTAACAACAGGGATGTTTGGGTGCGTGTCTGCGGAATGTTAATGTGTTGGTGGTGGCGTCTGCTTCGGACCCAGAGGCAGGAGACCGTTCAGCCGGCAACCCTATGGGAGAAATCAGACACAGGGTGATGAGCACACACCAACACGGGAGGAGAATAGGCGAGGGAGAGAAGCTTACTTGTTTGGGCAGATGACTGGCGCTTCAAGGATGGAAGCCCGGGAGACAGCCACCTGCAGGGCTCGGTGCAGCAGCGAGGAGAGACGAGGGACGGGATTGTCCGCCGCCGAGGAATCCACCTGTGCACAGGGGAGCAGACTGGAGAGATGAGGTAAGTGAACTTCTTACCGGAGATGAGGATGCTGAAGAGAATGTGGTAGAAGTCCATACAAAGGAAATGAAGTCTACGGCTTCAGGCCGACGCTCAGGGCGAGGCGGCTTTTATCCTTCGCCGCTGACGAGTAGCAGGTGCGTGAGCAGGTGGCGCCGCTGATGAATGGCGCGGCGTGACAGGGGGTTATGATACTAATTTCAAACAAAATACAATTTGAAAGTGAACAGGAAATCCAGGATAAAGAAGGCAGGTATGTAATAATAAAGGGAAGAATAGATGGTATGCAGATTACATTAGTGAACATCTATGCCCCACCAGAAAGTGACAAGGGTTTTTTTCAACATCTGTTTGATCTCATAGCAACACACAGTGAAGGAGTCCTAATTTGTGGAGGAGACTTAAATGCTGTCATGGATCATGAAGTTGATACAACAAGTGTTAAGAAAACAAAAAAACATGTAACAAAGTTCATAAGAACCTCACTGGCAGAAATGGGTATGGTAGACATATGGAGGGACCTACACCCACTCGAAAAAGACTATACACATTATTCAGCAGTCCATAAAGTACACTCTAGAATAGATTACTTCCTTATGAATGAAGGTGACAGACACAGGGTGAGAAATTGTTGGATTGGAGGGGCAGAAATATCAGATCATAATCCTATATACATGGAAATATATTTAAACAATAGAAAACGACAAACAACATGGAAACTTAATGTAGGACTGTTAAATGATGAGAAAATGAAAGAAAGAATAAAAATAAACATAAACGAATATATCCAAGAGAATGACAATGAAGAAGTGGACCCAACAATACTATGGGACGCACTAAAAGCCGTGTTAAGAGGTAAATTAATTGTTGAAACAGGAAAAGCAAATAAGACTAAACTGGAAGCGTATGAACAAAGATGTGAGAGACTGAGGGAATTAGAACGTAAACATCAAAGCACAAATGATCCAAAAATATATCAAGAAATTAAAGAAGAAAAAACAAAGATAAAAGAAACACAAATGGATGAAATTGAAAGGAAAAATAGATATCTAAAGCAAAAATATTATGAAACGGGACCAAAAGCCACAAAACTGCTGGCAAAACGGTTAAGAAAACAACAAACAATGAATAATGTATACAAGATTAAAGACCCCACCACAAATAAAACCACAGTTAACCCAGAAAACATCGAAGAAATATTCCATAATTTCTACCAAGAACTATACTCGCAACCTGAAGAAACAAACACTAAAGATATTAAAAAATTTCTAGGCACATTGGACTTGCCATCAATAGGAAATCAACAAAATGAAAAGCTAACAGCAGAAATAACAACACAAGAGATCAGAGATGTGATTAAGTCACTTAAAAACGGTAAATCACCAGGTAGTGATGGATACCCATCTGAGTTTTATAAACTGTTTATAGAAGAACTCACGCCACAGCTCCTAAAGTCATTTAACTGGACGTTGAACAACAACAAAATACCTCCATCATGGAACGAAGCTATCATTTCAGTTATTTTAAAGCCAGGGAAAGATAAAGAACAATGCGGAAACTATAGACCAATCTCTTTATTAAATGTGGATTATAAAATATATACAACAATTATATGTAAACGAATAAAGACATTCTTGACGGAATTGATAGAAGATGATCAAACTGGTTTCATAGAGGGACGCCAAACACATGACAATATCAGGAGAACAATACATATAATTAACCAAATACATAAAGAAAAGAAAAGCGCAGTAATAATGAGTTTAGACGCAGAAAAAGCATTTGACAGGGTTAACTGGAAATTCCTATATAGTGTACTGGAGCGCTTTGGATTTAACGAAAAATCAGTACAATGCATAAGGACGCTGTATCAAGAATCTGTGGCAAGAATCAAGATAAACGGTAGCTTAACAGACAAAGTAAATATACAAAGATCAACTAGGCAGGGATGCTGCTTATCGCCCACCTTGTTTGCTCTGTTCATAGAACCATTGGCTCAAGCGATACGACAAAATAAGAAATTAAAAGGTGTAACAATAAAGGGGGCGGAACACAAGATTGGGCTATTTGCAGACGATATTATAGTATACCTTGAACAACCAGATGAATCAATAATGGAAATGATGAACTTGATAGAAAATTTTGGAAAATTATCAGGATACAAGATAAACATAACAAAAACACAAATACTGACATTCCACTATAACCCTCTAAACCAGATAACTGATAAGATCAAACTAAACTGGAAACAAAAAGAAATAAAATACCTTGGAGTGAACATACCTAAAGACCTAAGCAAAATATATAAAGCAAACTATGATAGGTTGGAACAAGAAATAAAAAAAGATATTGATAGATGGTCAATCTTAAATATGGATCTGAATTCAAAAATTGAGACAGTCAAAATCAGCATACAACCTAGATTACTTTACCTCTTCCAGGCTATACCAACAGAGATTCCAGATGCCCAATTCTCAAAGTGGGACAGGATGATATCGAGATTTGTTTGGGGAGGCAAAAAACCAAGAGTGAAATATAAAACTCTCCAATTACCAAAAGAGAAAGGAGGCATGGGCCTACCGAGTCTAAAGGAATATTACTACTCAGCACAAATAAGATATATCATATGTTGGTGCGACGAGGGATATGAGGCAAAATGGAAAGAAATGGAAAAGGAAATTGAGGGACTCCCAGTACAAAGCATAATAGGAGATAAAGATGCATATAAGCAAATCAAACAAATAGACCCAATCACTAAATTTACTTTAGAACTGTGGTATAAAATAGTACAAAAATATAATATAAAGGAAGACATAAAACTATTGAAATGGGTAGCATTTGACAGTCAGTTTGAACCGGCAAAACAAGATAGGGGATACAAAAATCTGGTGAACAAGGGAATCACAGCATGGGGCAATATCGGAAAAAAAGATCTCGGGAGCTTTGTAAACATCAGGAAAAAATTTAAACTAGAAAGATCGGAATTTTTCAGATATCTGCAGATGAGAGATTATTATATGAAGAAGATTAGGCATTTTTTTTTTTTTTTTTTTTTTTCTCTCGGCGCCACACCAGTCGGCTGCCTTTTGCAACAGCGGCTCGATTCCGAGTCTTTTTCCCTTCCTCTCTCTTTTGATCCGTCTTTTTTTTTCACCCCACTTATATCACGGACACACAGATCGTCCTAAATGTCTCCTGAGCCGGTGGACGGAGCCACTGTTTATAGCAGGATACGATACAGCAGAGAACAGCTGCTAGCATTCAACCGCCACCCGGTCCCATTGGAAAAACTCGACATACCGAGAGAACTGAGGCGAAAACGCCGCGGCTGCCGGGCTGGAGTAAGGCGGAGGACAAAAAATATAAGGTACAGACCCTCCCTTCCATCTGTTGTCATGGGAAATGTACGGTCGATACTGGGAAAGTTAGATGAGCTAGCGGCTATCTCCCGTTATGATAGCACATACCGGGAGTGCTCTCTCCTTTTGTTTACTGAGACGTGGCTAACTGAACTAGCAGCAGATGCTAACATTGAGCTGGAGGGTTTTCACATGATACGAGCTGACCGAACACCAGACAGTGGCAAGGCTAGGGGCGGTGGAGTGATAATGTATGTTAACAACAACTGGTGCAGACCGGGACATATCACTGTTAAACAACGACACTGCAGCAAAGACATTGAGTTGCTAGCTGTTAGCATGAGGCCTACATATCTCCCGAGAGAACACTCACACGTGATCTGCATTGTTGTTTATGCAAATCCGACGGCGAACGCTGGGACAGCACGTGACGTCATCCATTCAGTAACCAGCAGGCTGCAGACAGAACACCCAGATGCTCTTCTCCTCATCTCAGGCGATTTCAACCATGTTTCACTGTCTCCCATTCTACCCACGTTCACCCAGTATGTCACATGCCACACTAGAGACAATAAAACACTGGATTTATTCTACGCAAACACTAAGGAGGCGTACACCTCATCACAACTCCCCCCACTCGGGAGATCGGATCACAACTTGGTTCATCTCCGGCCGGTGTACAAACCCCTAGTGCACAGACAACCTCCGGCCATGCACACTGTGGAGTTATGGTCTGAGGAGACAATGGACACCCTAAAGGGCTGTTTTGAAGCCACCGCCTGGAAGCAGCTCTGCGATCCACATGGTGAGGACATCGATGGCCTCATTCACACCTTCACGGGCTACCTCAGCTTCTGTGTGGACAAATCCGTTCCCACCAAGACCATACGGCGTCACTCAAACAACAAACCCTGGATCAACCCTGAGATAAAAACACTTCTGAGAGAGAAGAAGAGGATCTTCAGGTCAGGGAACAGGGAGATGCTGAAGTCCGTACAGAGGGAGCTGAGGAGAAAGATCAGAGAAGGCAAGGACAGCTTCAGGAAGAAGATGGAGGACAAGCTGCAACAGAGCGACATCAGCGGGGTCTGGAGAAACCTCAAAACCATCTCGGGGCTCCAGAATACCTCCCCCCAGGCCACAGGGGGCAGGGAGTGGGCGAACAACCTGAATCTGTTTTTCAATAGATTTGACCAACTGCCCTCCCCCCTGACTGCACAACAACCACTGCTGCCTCTAAAGAAATCAAGTCCTGCTGCCCACTCCCCACTCCACCAACACCCCCCCACTCCCAACACACAGCCCCCCATCCTGACCCTGACCAGGACCCAGGTGAGGACGGAGCTGAGGAAGATCAAGGCGAGGAAGGCGCCGGGACCGGACGGCATCAGCGCAAAGCTCCTCAAGTCCTGTGCAGACCAGCTGTGTGGGATTGTGACGTATATCTTCAACATGAGCCTGAAACTGGGGAGGGTACCACAGCTGTGGAAAACATCTTGTGTGGTACCTGTACCAAAAACTTCCCACCCCAAAGACCTGAACAGCTACAGACCGGTGGCCTTGACGTCCCACTTGATGAAGACCCTGGAGAGACTGCTCCTTGCTCACCTCCGCCCCCTGGTGGAACCAGCGATGGATCCACTCCAGTTCGCCTACCAGCATGGCATTGGGGTGGAGGATGCGGTGATCTTCCTCCTTCACCGTTCTCTGTCCCACCTGGAGAAGCCCGGGAATATGGTGAGGATCATGTTCTTTGACTTCTCCAGTGCTTTCAACACCATCCAACCGATGATCCTGAAGGACAAGCTGCTGCGCGCAGGGGTGGACCAGCACCTGTCATCATGGATCCTGGACTACCTCACGAACCGGCCTCAGTTTGTGAGAACCCGGGACTGTGTGTCCGACACGATCATCAGTAGCACGGGGGCCCCCCCAGGGAACGGTGCTGGCTCCCTTCCTGTTCACTCTTTATACTGCGGACTTCTCACACAACACAACACACTGCCATCTACAGAAGTTCTCTGATGACTCTGCGATCGTTGGCCTCATCTCCAATGGAGATGAAGCTGAGTACAGAGGGCTTATCCAGGACTTCGTGGACTG
Organism: Pholidichthys leucotaenia; assembly: GCA_020510985.1. Classification (NCBI taxonomy): domain Eukaryota; kingdom Metazoa; phylum Chordata; class Actinopteri; order Cichliformes; family Pholidichthyidae; genus Pholidichthys; species Pholidichthys leucotaenia. The sequence goes on along the minus strand of CM035845.1, from coordinate 45,817,146 downwards.
GTGCCATTGGAACTGCCTCCAGATCAACGCGAGGAAAACTAAGGAGCTGGTGGTGGACTGCCGCAGGCATGGGCAGCCCCTCACAGTACCAGTAAATATACAGGGAACAGACATCGAGATGGTGACATCCTATAAGTACCTGGGTATTCATCTGAACAATAAACTAGACTGGTCACACAATACTGATGCACTCTACAAGAAGGGACAGCGCAGGCTGTTCCTGCTGAGGAGACTCAGGTCTTTTGGTGTACAAGGGGCGCTGCTGAAGTCATTCTATGACACGGTGGTGGCATCAGCCATCACTTTTGGAGTGGTCTGCTGGGGCAGTGGCATTACTGCAGCCGATAGGAAGAGACTGAACAAACTGATTAAGAAAGCTAGCTCTGTCCTGGGGCAGCGCCTTGATCCGATGGAGGAGATAGGAGAGAGAAGGACGGTGGCTAAACTGTCATCTCTGCTGGAGTCCGAGTTCCACCCTATGCAGGACATACTGAATGCACTGAGGAGCTCATTTAGCAGCAGACTACATCATCCCAGGTGCACAACCGAGAGGTTTCGTAGGTCCTTCCTACCAACGGCTGTCAGACTGTACAACCTAAGCAGGGCTGCTCGCAGAGATAGCAAAAAGACGTAACAAACTAATAGTTTTTTGAATGCAAAAGATGCAATAGACTTACACAATGGTCCCCTCCGGCATACAACTAGGAACTTACCGGTCGCTATGGAGGGTGAGAATATGTATGGGCACATAATCATACCATGTGGGATAACTAAGTAGACGGTTATGCTGTTTCATTCCATCTAGCAACAATGCTCTGCACTGTGTGTGTTTATATATTTACATATTTATTCCATCTAGCTACAATGCTCAGCACTGGGTGTGTTTATATATTTATATATCTACATATTATTCCATCTAGCTACATTGCTCCGCACTGTGTGTGTTTATATACTTGCATATTTATTCCACCTAGCTGCAATGCTCCGTACTGTGGGTGTTTATATATTTACATATTTATTCCATCTAGCTACAATGCTCTGCACTGTGTGTCTGTGTGTGTGTGTATATATATATATTTTATAGTAATACGTACATATGTATATTAGCTGCTCTTGCTTGCTTGTTTTTGTTTTTTTTGTTTTTGTTTTTTTTTTCTTGCCTTCTGATTGTTGCTCTGAGTGTTGCTATCCCTGTGCTGTTGCAATCCTGGAATTTCCCCGTTGTGGGACTAATAAAGGCTTATCTTATCTTATCTTATCTTATAACCTCCAAACAGATGTGAGCGAGATTATACAACTCATTTTAAGCTCATATACAGGAAATAAAATAAGAATTATTTCAAAGCTATATCAGAAACTTATGACAAACAATCATACAAGTAACTATATAAAGGAGAAATGGGAGAAAGAGCTCAATTTAAACATAACAGAAGAAAGCTGGCAGGAAATATGGAAAACACAACACACATCAACAAATTCAAGGACATGGAGGGAATTTGGATGGAAAAACCTGATTCGCTTTTTCATTACACCACAGATTCAAGGAAAATATACAAATACCCAATCTATATGCTGGAGGGGATGTGGGGTTCAAAATGCAGACCACTCACATATGTTTTGGAAATGCTGCAAAATATCATCATTCTGGAAATCTATACATGTGGCAATACAGAGGATATTAGGATATAATATACCAATGAACTGTAACCTGATGTACCTATGTGATCTTAAAAGAGACAATGTTATACAGGCTGAGGACAGATATCTAGTTAAAATCTTGTTGATTGCATGTAAAAAAACAATCACAAAAAAATGGCGATCAGAAGTTCTTCCTGACCAAGAGCAATGGACTGACATTGTTGAGGACATACGTATGATGGAAAAACTAACATATCGACAAAGAATGCAAGAAGGACTATGGGGAAAAAAATGGCGGAAATGGACACACTACAAAGTGCAACAACGAGGCAGAAATTGAAAGAATAACCAAAGACACTGAAAAAACCAGAAAAATTAAGAGATGGAAACTAAAAACTTGATGCTCCAACATTTCTCCCCCCCCCTTTTTTTTCTTTTTCTTTTTTTTCTTTTTCCCTACCCTAACCCCTTTGTTTTTTAAATGTAGAATGTGATCTGAATGTATTATATATGATGAAAAATGAATAAAAATCTAAGTTACAAAAAAAAACCTGCATTTTGTGTTTACTTGTCTAATATTTAAATTTGTTCTGGATCATTTAAGTGTGACAAACATACAACCAAAAAAAAAAAAAAAAGAAAGGAGAAATCTGGAAGGGGGCAAACACTTTTTCACACCACTGTATATATTTATAGTTTTTAGATATCTCACCACCACCCAGAAAGCAGGAAAAACCTCCCTCATTTTGAAATCCAAATGTTGGGACGTTTAATGTGTCTGAAGGCTGTTGATGGATTAAAGTAATTGATTTGTGAATTTCGGTCATCTTAACTTGCCAGGTACATAATATCCATCCATTCATGAACAGATATTGTAGTAGCTGGTGAAGACGATCCTAAACGATTCAGTCACTCTTGCCTTTCTCTGCATACTAATAGTTTTTTGAATGCAAAAGATGCAATAGACTTACACAATGGTCCCCTCCGGCATACAACTAGGCATACAACTAGGAACATACCGGTCGCTATGGAGGGTGAGAATATGTATGGGCACATAATCATACCATGTAGGATAACTAAGTAGACGGTTATGCTGTTTCATCCCATCTAGCAACAATGCTCTGCACTGTGTGTGTTTATATATTTACATATTTATTCCATCTAGCTACAATGCTCCGCACTGTGTTTTTATATATCTACATATTATTCCATCTAGCTACATTGCTCCGCACTGTGTGTGTTTATATACTTGCATATTTATTCCACCTAGCTGCAATGCTCCATACTGTGGGTGTTTATATATTTACATATTTATTCCATCCAGCTACAATGCTCTGCACTGTGTGTCTGTGTGTGTGTGTGTATATATATATATTTTATAGTAATATGTACATATGTATATTAGCTGCTCTTGCTTGCTTGTTTTTTTCTTGCCTTCTGATTGTTGCTCTGAGTGTTGCTATCCCTGTGCTGTTGCAATCCTGGAATTTCCCCGTTGTGGGACTAATAAAGGCTTATCTTATCTTATCTTATCTTATACAGTATGAAGCCTCACCACACATTTGCTAAGTGACTCTTCACTATTGTTGCTCCCATTTCCAGTGGGTTCAAACCACCATAATTGCCTCAACTGCTTACATAGCTCTTCTGCTTTTTTCCGTGTTTAAAGTACTTTAATAAGCTCATGTTTCTCTGAGACAGCAACGCTAGAAAACCACTCTGCCTGCTGACTGGAATGCTCACGTGGGCGGGGTGCACGGATGACGGTCACGTGCATTGTTTGTGTGCGCACTTGCAGACTGTCATTCCTTCATATTTTTTTCTGAAATTTATATTTCCTTGGCGTGGCCTGGGCCACTCGGAGGATGGTTCTGGGCCTCATGTGGCCCGCGGGCCATACTTCATAGCAGGTCTCACGACCATATTGTAAATCTTCCCTTTCACCCTTGCTACTGTCCTTCTGTCACAGATCACCCCTGACACTTGTCTCCACCCACTCCACCCTGCTTGCACTCTCTTCTTCACCTCTCTTGTGCATTTTCCATTGCTTTGGATGGTTGACCCCATCTATTTAAACTCATTTATCTTCACTACCTCTACTCCTTCCATCTTCACCGTTACACCTGCCTCCCTCTCATTCACACTCATGTATTTTGTCTTGCTTCTATTGACTTTCATTCCTCTTTTTTCCAGAGCAAACTTCCAGCTCTCCAGGTTCTCTTCCACCTGCTCCCTACTCTCACTGCAGCTCACAATGTCATCTGCACACATCATGGTCCACGGAGACTCCTGCCTGACCTCAACTGTCTGCCTGTCCATCACCATGGCAAATAAGAAGGTGCTCAGAGCTGATCCTTGATATAACCTCACCCCCACCTTGAACCCATCTGTCACTCCTACAACACACCTTACCACTGTCTCGCTGTCCTCATGCATGTCCTGCACCACCCTCACATAATTCTCTGCCATTCCTGACTTTCTCACAGTACCACACTTCCTCTCTTATCACCCTATGCTTTCCCTCAGTGTTCAAAGAGAAATTGCAGCACCTTCTGACCTTCTCTATACTTCTCCATCAGCACTCTTAGAGCAAACATTGCATCTGTAGTACTCTTTCTTCTCATGAAAACATACTGCTGTGCACTGATTCTCACCTCTCCTCTTAACCTTGCTTCAGCAACTCTTTCCCATATCTTCATAGTGTGGCTGATCAACTTTATGCCTCTATAGTTACTACAGCTCTGAGCATCACTCTTGTTCTTGAAAACTGGTACCAAAACACTTCTTCTCCACTCCTGAGGCATCCTCTCACTCTCCAAGATTGTGTTAAACAATCTGGTTCAATTCTTCATCCTCTTCAAAGCTGCTTTCACTTCTGCCTTTCTCATCCTCGGGACTTCCTTGTGCACCATCTTTCCTTCATCCATTCTCCTCTTGTTCTCATTTTCTTCATTCATCATCTCCTCAAAAAACCAGCAGTACATCATTATGCTGAATCAGAGCAGTCACCAAAAAACAAACTGCTTAAGAATAAGAAAGTACACAATCAACAAAAAGTGTTGAGTAATAAGTAATATTAGACTCTTTGAGATTCCCCTCTTAATTTCTTTATTCTTTGCAGCCAATTTTGTTTTTAAATAGAAGCATTTTACTTTAAAATTCAGAACATTTCTAATAAATTCTCATAACTTCTCAATATTGTTTTTCTTCCAAACTTGCACATTTTTCTTCTATAATTTCATCTTTTTTCACAATTTGTAATTTTTTCTTTTCAAAATTACAGTTTCTTTTTCCTTGGAATGTTGGAATCCCATTTCCCCCCCGTCCACACAAAATTCCCATGCAGGGATTTAAACCTGCCAGGAGGGGGCATTAAAGATCTATTTTATGTCCCAGACAGAAAGGCGTTTTCACAAGGTCAAAGCCTGTCATGATCAGACAAGGCCTTAAATGCCTTACTGTCTAATCCAAGTTATTAGCTCTAACTAGTGAAAAAAAGTCTAATCAGCACCAATTCAGCATGCTAGACCATGACAGCACCACTTAAAAATATAGTTTATTGTTTATATGTCAAATACATTTTTGGACTGATTCACTACTTACATCATATATGCCAGTTTATTAGCACACATGTAATCAAAGTACTAATTCACAATATTCCGCACTATGTTGTCATTTAAAAACAAAACCCCCACAGTCTAAACTGCTGTTGGAATCATCTATATATGTCAGTAACAATCAGCAACATCTCAAAACTACACAAATATTTAAGAATGACTTTAAAATCACTTAAAATGTAAAGATTTGGGTTACAGCATCTTTGACTTTATTTTATAGTGACCATTAGGCAAAATTATTCTTTATTCATTTATTTATTTCAAACATGTAAATACAGAAAATAACATGATAAAATGGAAATTTTAAAAAGAACCATTGTAGACAAAGATCTTCAACAACATTTTTCCAGCAAATCAGATCATGTTTGTTTAAAAAGCAGTAGGATGAAGTTTAAAAGAACTTTTCCTAGTCCTACCCCCTTTTACAGCTTTTTTTTTTAAATGAAACTCAAATATCACTCATGTCAGTGACTTCAATTTCTATCAAACCAGAAAAGAAATTCTGCACACACAATCAAAAACTAAAAAGGAAAAAAGTTTAATATTCACTAGAGTCAAACATTAAGGCTCAGAAGAAATCAGTCCAACATAAATCTTAAAAGTCCATTTCAGAGCTGTTCAATTCATCCATCCATCTTCTACCGCTTAATCCTTTCGGGTCGCGGGGGGGCTGGAGCCTATCCCAGCATCTTTTGGGCGAGAGGCAGGGTACACCCTGGACAGATCGCCAGTCTATCGCAGGGCCAACACAGAGAGACAGACAACCATTCACTCTCACAGTCATACCTAAGGACAATTTAGAATCCCCAGTTTTGATGCCAATTAACCTAACTTGCATGTTTTTGGCATGTGGGAGGAAACCGGAGTGCCCGGAGTAAACCCACGCAGACACGGGGAGAACATGCAAACTCCACACAGAAGGGTCACCGATGGTCTGGGGGTGGGATCGAACCCACGATGGTCAAGGGTGGAATCGATCCCATGACCTTCTTGCTGTGCTGCCACTGTGCTAACCACTGCGCCACCGTGCTGCCCCTGTTCAATTCATGATTTTTAAATAGTATTTTGAGTTTGAGTGTCCCACAGGCTTTCATTTCATCAGGGAAATTATTCCATAATTGAACTCCTTTAGTTGAAATACAGCAATATCTTGTATTAGTTCTTACTTGTGCTTTTTTAATAAAAATATCCCTCTCAGTTCATGTCGGGTTTCTCTTAAGTGAAACAACGCTTGGACACTGTCAGGTAATTGTTATTGTTTTACTTTGAACATATCTGTGCAGTTTTAAAGTCCACCAAGTCTGTAGATTTGAGTGTTTCTAATCTGATGAAGAATGGGTTTGATTGCTTTACAGCAGGATTTATTTACTATTCTTATTGCTCTTTTTGGATTTGTGTGAGTTTTACATCTCACACTTCTACACAGTAGATGTACGGAAGCATGAGGGAGCAGTACAACGTATGCAATGTTGATGGTTTTTTTAATCTTGGCTTTTATAGAGTATTGCAACTGTTTTTGATATTTTGGTTCTCATAAATTGTTTTCAATTTAATATATAATCTCTTATTTTTCTTCAGTGAAATTTTTCTTCAGTGACTCAATTTCTACATTATTTAACATAATTTTCTTGTTCAGATCAGTTCTACAATTGCCACAGATAATGCATTTTGTTTTGCTTATATAGTAGAAAATATAAGTTTACTGTTATGTAATCAATATTAAATGTCTGTACTTTTAGCTTTTTGAATTACACCAATAAAAAAGCTTCACAGTATAATTTCTTGAGGTGCACTAGTGTATTTTAGGCAGTTCAGTGAACAGAGTGTACCCATGTCCCCATTTAACCTGCTACAGGGACAGAGGTGACCTTGAGCTTTGTATGTGTAGAAGTAGCAAAATTCTCTGCTCGACTCCCAGACTGGATAAGGAGCAGAGAGATGCCAAGCACCTCCTGGAGCACAACTGTACAGGTCATGGAGTTCAAAACCAAACACTCACCAAATTCAGGACTGTGCGTTTGTATATTAAAACAAAACCTTTGAGTTCCAAGTGTTGAACCAAGTAGATGTTCCTCTTTCAGGACAATGAGATGACTAGCGGCACCATTCAGTCCCTTGTGATGAAATTCCAATACACAGTTAGGATCTTTAAATAGGTCTACAGTAAGCAGTGTGATTATGGCACAAAGCTTAAACTATAAATTTTTTCCACAGCTTTTGTAAATTGCAATTAATTGAACAAATGCAAGCAAATGCATTTCTTATTTTATTAGACTATCCATTATACTGTAGAGAGTGCAAATAAAGGAACCAGACTTGCACGACAGACGAACTTTATTTCTCACTCCCGCTTCATTAATACACAGAAAAAGACTTCTCAATACACCAGGGTCTCTCCTTTTATATCACTCCATTCCTTCCCCCTGCTGCCTGAAATCTCGCATTACAATACGTTCACACATTCACCCCTGACTGCTGCATTACCATCTTTTCCCATTACAATACGTACTGTCCTTCTCCGTTAAATCCCCCACGCTCTGCCGACAGAGAGAATATTCCCCTCCCCTCTGCTTCCAGTCTGAGATGAATATCCCAGCATGGGTACCCCCCCCCCAGAGTCTCCGACTGAGCTTCAACCCTCACGTACTTTTGGCTTCAGTCTCCTCCCATATCTGCGGTAACGAGGGTCCGCTGCGCTGCTGTGCCGGTGAGGGGCTCCTGGGGGTGTGTCTGTCTGCGGGTGGGCAATGGTGAGGGGGGGACATTCTACTTGCCCGTGTGGCTGCTCTCATGAATCTTCTACCTGGGAAGTTCTCAGTGGGGGTCTTCCACGCCAAGGGGCCCGAGCCAACATCACTTGCTCATCCGCCACCACAAAGGCGGGCTTAAGTCTGTCTATACATATTTCTCCCAACGACCTCCCAAGTCTAACAAAAAATGTTTGTCCCCTGGTTCCAGCACTCTGAATGGGCCATCGCAGGGTGGGCGCAATGGGGGGCGGTGGGCATTGTGCCTGACAACCACGAACGCCGTGTTCTTCAAAGTTTTTGGCACAAAAGCACTTGGAAAACAGTGGTGGGCCGGGCCCGGTAGCGTGCCTGTATCTGCGCTATGCTGCGAACACAGACAGACAGTTGTCCAGCGTGGGATTATCTGGTAAAAATTCCCCGGGGAGCCGCAGTGGCTGAGAAAAAACAAGCTCCGCCGGGGAAGCCTCCAAATCCTCTACTGGTGCAGAACGCAACCCTAACAGAACCCACAGCAACCAGTCTACCCAATTTGCATCCATAAGCAAAGCCCTGAGCGCTGCTTTCAGCGACCTATGGAAACGCTCGCATAACCCATTGGCCTGTGGGTTGTATGCAGTTGTGCGATGAATTGCAACACCCAGGCTATGGGCCATCGCGGACCAGAGGTCGGAAACAAACTGAGGGCCCCTATCGGACGTGATATCCGACGAGATGCCAAAACGTGCCACCCATGTTGTCAAAAAGGCGCGCGCCACGTCCGCGGACATGGTTGCCGCTAGCGGGATTGCTTCTGGCCAGCGTGTGGTGCGGTCCACCACAGTCTGAAGGTGCATGAACCCCTGCGATGGCGGGAGGGGGCCCACGAGGTCCACATGAACATGGTCAAACCTCTTAGCCGGTATACGAAACAGCTCCAAAGGGGCCTTTGTGTGTCTGTGTACTTTGGCTCGTTGGCACGCTACACAGGCTGCAGCCCACTCTTTCACTTGTTTGCGCAGGCCTGGCCATATGAACTTCGCTCCCACCATTTTGACTGACGTGCACACTCCTGGGTGTGCCAGAGCGTGAACTGATTCAAACACTCGTGGGCGCAAAGCAACTGGGACCACCGGGCGCGGGCGTCCCGTGGAAACGTCACAGATTAGGGGGGGCTGCCGTCTTGCAGTACTCTGCTCTCCAGCCTTAACCCTGTTGGTCCAGACTGGAGCGCGCACACGTCCGCATCGCCAATCTGCTCCTCGGCCATGACTGTATAATCTATCCCTACGCAGACCGGGGCCACTACTGCGTGCGAGAGGCAGTCCACCACCACATTGAGTTTACCTGCCACATGCTGAATATCGGTCATAAACTCCGAGATCGTGGCCAACTGTCTCTGCTGCCGGCCCAACCATGGTTCCGAAACCTTGGCCATCGCGTACGTTAGCGGCTTGTGGTCCACGAACGCAGTGAAGCTGTGCCCTTCCAGCCAGAACTGGAAGTGGCGTATGGCCAGGTGGACAGCCAGCAACTCTCTGTCGAACACGCTGTATTTACGCTCACTGTCACGCAAAGCCCTGCTGAAAAAAGCGAGCGGTTGCCAAGAATCGGCGACACGTTGCTCCACGACGGCCCCTATGGCCACGTCCGAGGCGTCGGTAGTGAGCGCTATCCGGGCCTCCGGGTCCGGGTGTGCCAACAGTGCGGCATTAGCCAGGGCTGTTTTAACCTCAGAGAATGCCTGCTCTCGCTCCAGAGTCCATTCGACTCTGTCCGCCGGCTTCCGTTTCTTGAGCGCGGCGTACAATGACTGCATGAGCTGAGCTGCGCAGGGGAGGAACCGGTTATAAAAGTTAACCATCCCCAAAAACTCTTGCAGCGCCCTGACCGTCTGAGGCCGGGGAATATTCGCCACGGCGCGCACCTTGTCGGGCAAGGGTACCGCTCCCTCCGGTGAGATGCGGTGCCCCAAAAAGTCAATCCCCGTCACGCCAAACTGGCATTTCGCCGGGTTGATTATTAACCCGTGCTCTTCCAACCTCCAGAAAACCATCCTGAGGTGGGTTACGTGTTCGTCCTCGGACGCGCTGGCCACCAGGATATCATCCAGGTAGACAAACACAAATGGCAGATCACGCAATACCGCATCCATCATGCGTTGGAATGTCTGTGCCGCGCCTTTTAATCCGAAGGGCATGCGTAAAAACTCAAACAAGCCAAATGGAGTTATTACCGCTGTTTTGGGTATGTCCTCCGCACACACCGGGACCTGGTGGTAACCGCGGACCAGGTCTATTTTAGAAAAAATGTGTGCCCCAGCGAGGTGAACGGAAAAACCCTGAATATGGGGAATCGGGTAGCGGTCATGCGCTGTGGCGATATTCAATCTGTGGAAATCTCCGCACGGTCGCCACGATCCCTCGGCCTGAGGAACCATATGTATTGGGGATGCCCATGGGCTGTTTGAGCGCCTGATGATGCCCAACCTTTCCAAGTTGGCAAATTCCTCACGTGCTATGGCCAGTTTAGCTGCGTTCAGGCGCCGAGGCTGTGCGAAAACGGGCGGCCCAATGGTGGTGATAAAGTGCTCCACCCCGTGTTTAGTGATGACCGCCGAAAACGTTGGGACCGTGAGTGCTGGGAACTGAGTGAGCAGTGTGTGGAACTTATCGCCTGGAGCTGTGACATTGGCTAGTGTTGTTGGCCCGGCCCCTCGAGCTGTACAGGGTAGGCATGCTCGGGGAGGCATTTCCTCATGGACACCGGCGCACAGAGGAGTTTCATCCGGCCGACCTACGCTGACCGGTTGGCAGGAACCAGCGGCCCCGAGATGGCAGCAGCAAACGGCTCAGACATTAAGACCTTTGTTGAGAGGACTCTGCTCTTGTCTCTACACGGTCGTACATTTGAATGGACTTTTGTTGTAGCAGCATTGGATTACCATATACTGGGGGCTGATTTTCTATGTGCACATGGGTTGTTGGTAGATGTCGCTAACAGGCGCCTGGTTAATGCACTGTCTTTTGACTCTCTCCCCTGTATAGCTCGAGTGACCCAGCCAACAGCACAAGCCAACGTTACAGCAGCATGCGGTAAGTTCCACACACTGCTCACTCAGTTCCCAGCACTCACAGTCCCGACATTTTCAGCAGCTATCGCTAAACATGGGGTGGAGCATTTTATCACCACCACCGGGGCGCCCATTTTTGCAAGACCTCGGTGCTTGGACGCAGCTAAACTGGCCATAGCGCGCGAGGAGTTTGCTAACCTAGAGAGGTTAGGCATCATCAGGCGCTCAAACAGCCCATGGGCTTCCCCGCTACACATGGTCCCTAAAGCTGAAGGTTCATGGCGACCTTGCGGCGATTTCCGCAGGTTAAATAACGCTACAGTGCATGACCGCTACCCAATTCCCCACATTCAGGATTTTTCTGTTCACCTCGCAGGAGCGCGCATTTTTTCTAAGATAGATTTGGTCCGTGGTTACCACCAAGTCCCAGTGTGCGCTGAGGACATACCCAAAACAGCGGTAATAACTCCGTTTGGTTTATTTGAGTTCCTGCGCATGCCATTTAGGCTTAAAGGGGCAGCACAGACGTTCCAACGTATGATGGATGCAGTGCTGCACGATCTCCCTTTCGTGTTTGTCTATCTGGACGATATCTTGGTAGCCAGCGCGTCCGAAGACGAACACAAAATCCACATCACGACGGTTTTCCGTAGGTTGGAAGAGCACGGTTTAATAATCAACCCAGCGAAATGTCAGTTCGGGGTGACGGGGATTGATTTTTTAGGGCACTGCGTCTCTCCCGAAGGGGCGGTTCCGCTGCCTGACAAAGTGCGCACAGTGACAGATTTTCCCCGACCACAAACGGTCAGGGCGCTACAAGAATTTTTGGGAATGGTGAACTTTTATAACTGTTTCCTTCCCCGCGCAGCACAGCTCATGCAGCCATTGTACGCTGCGCTCAAAAAACAGAAACCCGCGAATAAGCTCGAATGGACCCCGGAACGAGAGCAGGCGTTCTCGGAAGTTAAAGCAGCCCTGGCAAACGCCGCATTGTTGGCACATCCAGACCCAACGGCCCGCATAGCCCTCACCACTGACGCCTCAGATGTGGCCATAGGGGCTGTCGTGGAGCAGCGCGTCGCCGGGGCTTGGCAGCCGCTTGCCATTTTCAGCAGAACCTTGCGCGACAATGAACGTAAATACAGCGCGTTCGGCAGAGAGTTGCTGGCTCTCCACCTGGCCATTCGCCATTTCCAGTTCTGGCTGGAAGGGCGCAATTTTACTGCGTTCGTTGACCATAAGCCACTAACATTCGCGATGGCCAAAGTTTCAGAACCTTGGTCGGGCCGGCAACAGAGGCAGCTGGCCGCGATCTCAGAGCTTACTACTGATATTCAGCATGTGTCGGGCAAACTGAATGTAGTGGCAGACTGCCTCTCGTGTGCTGTTGTGGCCCCGGTCTGTGTAGGGTTGGATTACGCAGCCATGGCCGCGGAGCAGGCTATTGATGCGGACGTGCGCGCGCTCCAGTCTGGACCAACAGGGTTAAGGCTGGAGAAGAGGACGCTGCTTAACGGCATTCCCCCCTTAATCTGCGACGTCTCCACAGGTCGCCCACAGCCTATGGTTCCAGCCGCGTGGCGCCGCCGCGTGTTTGAGTCGGTTCACTCTTTGGCACACCCAGGGGTGCGCGCGTCGGTCAAAATGGTAGGAGAGAAATATGTGTGGCCGGGCCTTCGCAAACAAGTGAAAGAGTGGGCGGCAGCCTGCGTGGCGTGCCAACGAGCCAAGGTTCACAGACACACGAAGGCTCCTTTGGAGCCGTTTCGCATCCCGGCTAAGAGGTTCGACCATGTCCACGTGGACCTCGTAGGCCCCCTTCCGCCATCACAGGGGTACACGCATCTCCTGACAATGGTGGACCGCACCACGCGCTGGCCAGAAGCGGTTCCGCTGGCGGCAACCACGGCCGGTTTTTAACAGCATGGGTGGCGCGTTTTGGAGTTCCGTCGGACATTACGTCCAACAGAGGTTCTCAATTTGTTTCTGAATTCTGGTCAACCATGGCCCGCAGCCTAGGTGTCTCAATTCACCGCACAACCGCGTACAACCCGCAGGCTAATGGGTTTTGCAAACGTTTTCATAGGTCGTTAAAAGCGGCTCTGAGGGCTTCACTGATGGATGCAAATTGGGTAGACAGGCTACCATGGGTTTTATTGGGGTTACGTTCTGCGCCTAAAGAGGATCTGGAAGCTTCCCCGGCCGAACTCGTTTTTTGCACAACCACTCCGGCTGCCTGGGGAGTTTCTGCCAGATAATCCTGCGCCGGGCAGCTCCCCATCTCAGCTGCTGCAGCGTTGCATAGGCTCAAGCACGCTGCCGGGCCCTGCCCACCACAGTTTTCCACGCGTTTTTGTGCCTAAAGCTTTGAAAAATGCAGAGTTCGTGTTTGTCAGACACGACGCCCCCCCCCCCACTGCGCCCACCTTATGATGGACCGTTTAGAGTGCTGGAAACAGGGGATAAGCATTTTTTGCTAGCTTTGGGGGGTAGGAGGGAAAAAATTGGCATAGACAGACTCAAACCTGCTTTCGTTGTGGCTGACGAGCAAGTGCTGTTGGCGAGGGCCCCTCGGCGTGGAAGACCCCCACGGGGCGCTTCCCAGAGAAAAGATTCTCCAGAGCACCCACACGGACAGTCAAAAAGTTTTCACCCCCAGACATCAGCCCCCCAGCATGGCAGCGCCACGGAGGCAGCAAATCCTGGCTACAGCAGATACGGCAGAAGACTGAAGCCCAAGCAGCATGCAGACTGATGTTGATTGTTCTACAGCATGTGGACTGATGTTATTGGTTTTATCACAGCATGTGGACTGTTACCCTTTTGTCCTAACTAAGTTGCTGGGGGGGGTGGCAACCTGGGGAGTGCATAATGGTTTAACCCCTTAGACAGGAACAAAGGACAAAGGACGCGAAGTTAACCTTTTGTGTGTGAGAAGTTTCTAGATGCCCTAGTAAGATAACAGGGAGGTGTCAAGGATGAATGGACTGACTGCAGTCGGACGGGGGGATGATCTTTTGTGTGTGAGAAGAGTCTAGACGGGGATTATCTTTTGTGTGTGAGAAGAGTCTAGAAGGATGTCATGTTATTTAAGGGAAAAGTTCCTACTTGTATGCCATTCTGTCTATGCTCCTTGTGTGAGTCGTGTAATAAACTGCTTGAACCAAATCAGCCTCATTATTTACACGCTCCACAAACTCTCCTTTTTGACCCTCTCTCCTTCCCCACATGGCAACAAAACTCTAACTGTAGGATGCTGATGCTGAGTGTGCCTTTGCAGATTGGCCCAGTAATTCATCATTATCTGTTTGCGCCTGACATTTAATGGCATTTCCCCCATTGCCACTTGAAGAGCAGCAACAGGGGTTGTTTTAAATGCACCACAACATATCCTCAATGTTTGGGCCTGGATGACATCTAACTTATTCAAAATTGTTTTTGATACAGATCTATATACAGTACATCCATAGTCCAACACAGACCAAGAGAGCAGACGCTTTTTTCTTCTCTCCTGCTGACTTTTTCCTCCCCTCCTACTACTGGATCCCAGCTTGCTGTTGTCTGTCTGCGTCTAACTGCGACCGCCGAAAAGAAATTATGGAGTTAATAAGCTGGGCTTTGAACACAATTGACACTATTTTTTCAACAAGGAAAAGTGCTCCGGGGGAAGCTGTCTGCCCCGCTGGAACGGCTCCAGTGGGCTATCTATGTGACACAGGTAATTGGAAAATGCTGTGTCTCTCTAATCTCTCTATCGAAGATATTGAAGATTTGTTTATCTTCGTAATCTTGGTGATTGGGATAATTCTGATTGGGACGGGAATTGTCTTGGTTTACTGTAAATTGCTGAAGATGGATTCAACCTATCAAAATGCTGGCCAGGCGAGGTGCATCCAACAAATTGAGAAACTGGAGAAGACCCTGATAGCGACTACTGGAGAACTGTCTCGTAAGGTGGATTACATCATGGGTTCGCTCAGGTCTTTCCACGACGAATTCAAAGCTGCGCAATGAAGGATTAATGTACTGAATCTACAGAAGAAATACAAGTCTCCTCTGTCTGTGATCAGTCCTATTTGGCATTATTATTCCCCATGAAAATTCCTCCTGGCTGTCTGCAGACTGTGTTTTTTCAAAATCATGAGCACAAGGCCTTGGACAGCCAGCTGCAGCGCCAGATAAGACTGGGCGCCAGACAGACAAAACATCTTCTGCCAAGGGTCCTTGGGTCTCTCTTATTATCATCAACACTGCTCAACACCGCACACACATTGATTCATGAACTGATTAAAGATATACTGTACACTGCTCTCTTGTGTCTTGTGAAATTCTGAGCTGTTGCTCTGTGCTATTGAGAGATTTTTTTTCATTGTAATCATAATCTGCTTAAAAATAAGCTGTATTATGATAACGAAGTTTTTTTTTTTCTCCTCCCCCCTTGTGTCGTTCCCTCCCTTCCCCTCCCTTTCTTATCTATCTCTGTTTGATGAGGCGCCTATTATGGCTGCCGTGTCGTTGGGTCGCGCGCATGCGCACCAATGTCAAGTCAAGTTCCTCGTGTGTTTTTTACATGCTTGGCAATAAAGTTTATTCTGATTCTGATTCTGATTCTGATTCTAATTAACGCAACATAAATGCTTTTAATAGCAGCTCAACTAGCACCCCACTCTGCCCCTGTTAAGCACCTCATTAGATTCAACACCTTTTTGCATTTTAATGTCATACTTTGAATATACTCCCTCCAAGTTAGATTAGCATCAAACCAGACACCAGATCCAGCGTGCGGAGAGCTCGTCGCTGGATCATCTGGGTTTGCAGCCACAGTTTATGCCAAGCTCTGTCTCGTTATTGTTTCCTTATACTTACCTTGTGTGTCTCGCTCCTCAGGTTGCTCCACCCACAAGTGTGTCTCTGGAACTGATCACGCTCGCCTGACCAGGAAGATCAGGACGTCCACCCAGGTCTCTGTCTTCCCCCTGTCCCCTGGTCCTATCATGTATGGCCCTTGCGAGCCATCATAAGATGCCACAAGTCACGGGTGAGTTTGCACAGTTTATTAAATGAACAGAAAAAGACACAAAATAACAAGCCACAGGGGGCTAAAACACACTACAATGAATGCACTCAATGACCGGGGATAACGGATACATCAAGAGGCACACTTACTATCATAGAGGAAGGATGGTCAAACGTCTGAACAGCGGGATGCTCGAATAACGTCTGACCATGGGAGGGTTTTGATGAGACTGCCACACATTCCGCTCCCAACTGCCCTCTTAAGAAAGGGGCAGCTGATGAGACAAAATGTGGATCAGCTGGCAGCTCTGACAGCCGGGAGCCCCGCCGAGCGCTGTCACAATAAAAGCTCGGAGAGCAAAAGGGGCACACAGCCGTCAGATAGGTGAAGATAATGCATGGCTCGAGTGCGGACGGGTTCGGCGTTCGAACCATGACAGTACCTCCCCCCCCCAATGACACCTAAGCCCCTCCTCCCCCCAGGGTGGGCGGATGGGGGAAAGGCCCGGAGGGAGAGAACCAGAGAAAAAAAAACATAACGATGGCAGGATACAAGTGAGGTAATACAGGGTAACAACACAATACTCTATATCACACAAATGATAATTAGACCAGGGCACAAATGAGGAAAATGCTGAGTATGGTTACAAGAAAAACACACTACTCAATAGCACACAAATGATGTTTAGATTGGGGCAAGGAAAAAAAAACAACCATGATGGTGACAGGAACAAATGAGGCAATTACAGAGTATGGTTGGAAGGGAAAAAAAAAAACAACACATTACTCCATAATGCACAAACGATGCTTGGAACAGGACACAAATGAAGAAAATGCTGAGTACGGTTAACAGAAAACACAATACACAGCGCTACATACACAGATCCACCTAGAGGACAAAACAATGCACCCGAGTGACCTTAATATTAACTGAAAATAAGCGACACCTGAGGATGACGGCCGGCAGAGTCCAGTAAAGCCGGGACTGTTCCGGTGGTCTCCCTGCGTCCATTGTCCAGCTAGTGAACTGGGGAAAAAGGGAACGTTCGGGCGGCCTACCACAGTCCCAGGCCTGGAAAGTTGGAACCTCCAGCGGCCGAACCAGGTTGCCCAGCTGAAAGCACCGTACATCAGGTGGCTGACCCAGGGCGCCGAACCGGCGAAGCAGTTCCTCAGGTGGCCGACCCGCATCCCTCAGTCACCAGAACCATGGGGAAACAATTGCCGACGGCCTCCCTGGCGAGGGAAAAGACGTGGGAGAGCCGGGCCGAATGTAGGGAACCCCAACGGCCCCCGGTGGCGACGAGCTGGGATGACAACGATGATGAGGGGGATGAAGATAACGATGAGCCAGCACAATGTCAGGGGGCAGAGGATCTGCAGCTCCTTCACCGACCTTGACCCATACCAGTGCTGCACCCACGACGGACCCCGATTGGGTCACGGCTGCACCCGCGATGGACCCCGACTGGGTCGGCGCAGCACCAGTGACGACCTGCAACTCTGGACCCGTAACCTCCCGCACGGCAACTGAGAACGACTCTGCACCAGTGACCCTGGGAGAAGGCTCAGGAAAAGGAAAAGAACTGGGATCAGGATCACCAGTAGCGACAGAGCCCAGTGAGATGGACTCAGATGCAGCGGACAGCTGCACCTGGCTCGTCTCCCCGAGAGGCAGGCAAAAATGTTCCAGAATTGAGAGAAGGAAGACAAAATAGAGCACTTGCCTGCACTCGAGTTCTGTCGCTGTCCATGACTTCGTCGATCCGGGCTCAGGACAAAGAAGGTCGTCGCCAGGCTCCCACTCGGCTGTGGCGGGCTCCGCAGCCGACATGATGTTCCTCACAGCCCGAGGACCCTCCAACGCTGACGTCCACACTGACGACCCGCACGGCGTGGTGGCAGGGGTTCCTCGACCTGCTGGATTGGACCGCTCTTCCGTGGAGACCCGGGGGCGCTTCATCGTTGGCACAGGCTTCAAACTGCAGTCCACTCTCCTCCTCTGCCCATGACGTGGCTGAGGGGCTGGAACCAGGCTATCCAGGGCCGCAGGCTCCCACCTCGTCTGGCGGCGTCGGCCTGGCGCCGCGGAACGCTCAGAGGGGGAAGCCACAGAGGTAGCAGGTCCATTATTATTTGCTGCAGCAGGTGGAGGGAGTTCAGGGGACTGTGAGACCCGAACTCCGCCCCCAGGAATCAAGAAAGACAATTCATCTGATATGGGAACTAAATGAAAAGTTACTTGCCTGATCCGAGGAGGCCCGATGGAACCTGCTGCAGTGGACTTCGTTTCTCCCTTTCCCCGCTGGATGGTGACAGAGGGCCCCCTGGGAGGACGAGGAGGAGCCACTCACGGTGGATCCATGATGGGCATCACCGAAGCAGGACTCGAAACCCTCACAGGAGCCGAGGATGACGTTGAGGAGGAGGGGGTGACAGCCGAAGCGATCGGGGCACCAGGAGCTGATGGAACAGCAGGAGGAGGCGACCCAGAGAGAGAGGCTGCAGGAATTCCCTCCTGACGAGACATAGGAGTGGCCACTGTCAGAAAGCTAAGAGTCCTTGTGACGACCCGGAACAGGATCCAGACAGGGTTCTTGCTGAGGCTTAGAGTTAGTGGTGTGACGACGATTACCGGCAGAGGGCGAGGCGAAGGAGAGATTTGGGAAGCGCCGCTTCTGTGCGGAAACAGAAGCGAGCAGGTCGGCGAACTCTGGATAGTCCTTCAACGCTGGACTCCTCTCCACCAGCCTGACTGCCGCCGTCACATGTTTTATCACCTGCGTAGGGTGAACGGCGGAGCGAGCAGCTGCCACTCGGTCCCTGATGGGAACAGCTGTCAGATGTAGCGTCTCCGGGGGGATTCCGACTGACGACACACTCTCTCAGGGATCACCCCTGGGCGGTGCGAACTCCTGGCCTGGAGCGGGGACAGGAATGGGATCCTGAAGTGAGGAGTGAGGATACCTCCTCTTCGGCTTCCTGCCAGGGTTTCCCTCCAGCCCACTGAGTCTCTCCCGCTGCACAGCAATCTCAGCCTTCCTCGCCGTAACTTCCGGGTGGTTGGAATAGCGGGGAAGGCGATTAATAATATCCTCAGCAAGGTCCAGGTGCCAGCGTACATCGCTGGGAGTGTCGTAGAGGCCAGACTTGAAGATAGTCCTGTCTACGTAGTCCAGAGCCTCCACCAGCTCGTAGTCCAGGCTCCGAGCGCAGTCCGTGCGTGACAACATACCTCCCAGCACACAGGTACCCAGACAGGGAAAAACCAAAGTCCAATTTAGGCAAACTCCCCGGGACTGGTGTCTCAGTCTGGCGGCAGTCTACTATCATGTATGGCCCTCGCGAGCCATCATAAGATGCCACAAGTCACGGGTGAGTTTGCACAGTTTATTAAAGGAACAGAAAAAGACACAAAATAACAAGCCACGGGGGGCTAAAACACACTACAATGAATGCACTCAATGACTGGGAATAACAGATACATCAAGAGGCACACTTACTATCGTAGAGGAAGGATGGTCAAACGTCTGAACAGCGGGATGTTCGAATAACGTCTGACCATGGGAGGGTTTTGATGAGACTGCTACACATTCCGCTCCCAACTGCCCTTTTAAGAAAGGAGCAGCTGATGAGACGAAATGTGGATCAGCTGGCAGCTCTGACAGCTGGGAGCCCCTCCGAGCACTGTCACAATAAAAGCTCGGAGAGCAAAAAGGGCACACAGCCATCAGATAGGTGAAGATAATGCATGGCTCGAGCGAGGACGGGTTCGGCGCTCGAACCATGACAGGTCCTTGCTGGAGTTCCTGTTGTGTTGGGTTTTCAGGGATCATTAGAGTGTGACACGGGTGCTGGCTCCATCTTTCTGGTTCCGCCACCACTCAGGGTATAAGAAGGCAGGGAGAGAGAGGGACAGTCTCTTGGCCTCCTCTTCTATCCTTTGCACTTCTGATTGGATGCTAAACTGTGTTTCATTACCTTGTATTCATACATGTGTAATGACAATAAAGTTGAATCTAATCTAATCTAATCTAATCTAATCCTATCTGTCTGGCAGGTGCACGTGTGTGGTGAAAAGGCATCATTAATAAACTTGCGTTCAGTTCAACACTCAGTCTCGTCCTTGGCTCCTACTCCCGACATAACATTTGGCGAAGAGGATAAAAGGTATGGAGGTGTGTGTCACATCAATTTGGCTGTTATTGGAGCATCCTGGTGAGCCGCCCGACTCTTGGGTGAGGTGGTTTGCCGCTTTTCAAACATACTTGGTGGCATTCAATCTTGGACGACTGGAGAAGTTGAGGGCACGGGCACTGCTGGTTCATAATCTAGGAATGGAGGGACAACATATTTTAAGCACTTTAGGCAAGTGTGATAGCTTTGAGGAAGTGGAGGGGCTAATGGTGTGACATTTTCACGCCCTGGAAAACGTCATCGTCTGCAGGATCCAGTTTCAACAGTGCCGCCAGCAGACTGGCGAGTCGGTGCAACAGTTTGTGGCAGACCTGTGCCATCTGACCAAAGACTGTCAGTTTGGAGCGTTGGAGGAAGAGATGGTCCGCGACCAGTTGGTGGAACGTACTGTTTGCCTGTCTACGAAGTCGAAGCGCCTTACATTCTTGGGTGAACTGATGTTATCCAAGGCCATCGAGTTAGCTCAGCCGTTGGAGGTTGCAGACAAGCTATCACTGGAGCTCGGCGAGAGAGCACCACATCGCCATTTTGAACTACAGTCAACAACGCAGGCAGTGGACCTGGACAGTGACGACAGTGTGGAGGATGAGGGAAGCTACACTCATGCTGTCAAGATGAGGTTTGCCCTGGGAACGCCCAGGTGTTTGGGTTGTGGGTCCACAAAGCACCGCTACAAGGCCAGGGAGTGTCCGGCAAAAGGGAAACACTGCAGGAAGTGTGGACTTTAGCATCATTTCACCAGAGCATGTCACAAGTACAAGCGAGGGAATAAGAGATGTAAGGAAGACCCTCCCACTCCCATGGTTATTCACACTGTATCCTCGAATACCAACAGCCGTTCCTACTGTGTGGTGGAACGGGACGGGGTAACAGTGCCATTGTTGACTGACATGGGAACGGTGAGTGCCGTGTTGAATTGGGCAACCGTGAGGCGTTTTTTCCGACATTATCGTATTAGAGGTGATTCAACACTGCTGTGTGGTTATGGGGGAGGAAGATTGGCCATGATAGGATTGGTGAGGATGACAGTTAGGTACAAGTCAGCAGAGGTGTGCAACCTGAGGTTCATCGTGACCGTCAGTGGAGAGAACATACTGGGATGTGATTTGTTTTATGGCCTGGGCTTTGCCATCACGAGCAGCACTGGAGAAGATTGGTCAGATTGTGGTTTGTGGAATCGGCCTGTCCCGTGAACGGAGGACAGAGCTGTGTGGGACAAGAACTTGCACTCTGGAGGAAGAGCAGAACCAACCCCACCCAGGGCCATCGTGGGAGGGTTCCGGTGCTAGTGCCCAAGTAGCCCTAGCTGAGGGAACTGAACGGCACAGTGGGACGCCCATGATGGTGGATGGCACCAAGTGGCTGGCTCCAGCTGCTCCCGGATTTTTGCTGGGAGGAACCGGAGAGCAGGGAGTCACAATGGAGTGGCAGCGGAAATGAAAGCAAGCAGGGCAGGACCGGCTGGCACAGTGAGATGACGCGCCAAACAGGAACACTGGAAGCCGAGTAGGGACCCTCTGGGGGTTCCTACTTGGTCTGGCCCTGGGAGGAGGCCCGGTCGAGAGGAGTTCAAGTCAAGCATCGGAGAGAAGGCGATCAGGGGCGGCTGCAGGTGGTGGCTGTCCGGGGGGATGCCTACCTCCAGCTATCAGATTGCTCGTGGAGGTATCCTAATGAGCTGAGGCGCGTCCGGGAGAAGAAGGAGGTGTTTGGGCCAGAAAGTGGGTCGTCCCCGTGGGTGAGGAAGAGGAGGCGCACCAGAGTTGAATCATCCGATGGTAATCCGGGGGGTGGTTCTTCTATTGGGGGAGACTGATTGCTGGACAGTATGTTAATACATGTGTGAGAAAGGGGGGACAACCGTTATGTTCTTTTTGTTATTGTTCTTGTTCATGGGGATTATTTTGTGTTTTTCTGTTAATTTAGGAACATGGCAGTTGTTTTCTTTTAGTTGGATTGTTTCTTTAGTAAAGACGGCAGAATAATCCGCTGTAGTTACAATTGGTTATAAGGTACAAATATTATTTAATTTATAATTAGAGGTGTGTGTGTGGGGATGGAGGTTTGCTTCCGAGTCCACGCTCACACCAGAAAAACACTCGTAAAGGGGCACCAGTCCAACGGGACAATTTATTAATAACTAATCTTTATACCTTAAATCAATCAGTCTCGAATACAGATGTGGACAAAATTGTTGGTACCCATCTGTTAATGAAAGAAAAACCCACAATGGTCACAGAAATAACTTGAATCTGACAAAAGTGGTAATATATAAAAATTCTATGAAAATTAACCAATGAAAATCAGACAGCGCTTTTGAATTGTGGTTCAACAGAATTATTTTAAAAAACAAACTCATGAAACAGGCCTGGACAAAAATGATGGTACCCTTAACTTAATATTTTGTTGCACAACCTTTTGAGGCAATCACTGCAATCAAACGATTTCTGTAACTGTCAGTGAGACTTCTGCACCTCTCAGCAGGTATTTTGGCCCACTCCTCATGAGCAAACTGCTCCAGTTGTCTCAGGTTTGAAGGGTGCCTTCTCCAGGCGGCATGTTTCAGCTCCTTCCACAGATGTTCAATAGGATTTAGATCAGGGCTCATAGAAGGCCACTTTAGAATAGTCCAATGTTTGGCTCTTAGCCATTCTTGGGTGTTTTTAGCTGTGTGTTTTGGGTGATTATCCTGTTGCAAGACACATGACCTGCGACTGAGACCAAGCTGTCTGACACTGGGCAGCACATTTCTCTCTAGAATACCTTGATAGTCTTGAGATTTCATTGATCAAAATACATAAAAAAAGCCAGACTGGAATTTGCCAGACTGCATGTTGACAAGCCACAAAGCTTCTGGGAGAATGGCCTATGGACAGACGAGACAAAACTGGAACTTTTCGGCAAGGCACATCAGCTCTATGTTCACAGACGCAAAAATGACGCATACCAAGAAAATAACACTGTCCCTACTGTGAAATGTGGAGGAGGTTCTGTTATGTTCTGGGGCTGCTTTGCTGCATTTGGCACAGGGTGTCTTGAATCTGTGCAGGGTACAATGAAATCTCAAGACTATCAAGGTATTCTAGAGAGAAATGTGCTGCCCAGTGTCAGACAGCTTGGTCTCAGTCGCAGGTCATGGGTCTTGCAACAGGATAATGACCCAAAACACACAGCTAAAAAGACCCAAGAATGGCTAAGAGCCAAACATTGGACTATTCTAAAGTGGCCTTCTTTGAGCCCTGATCTAAATCCTATTGAACATCTGTGGAAGGAGCTGAAACATGCCGTCTGGAGAAGGCACCCTTCAAGCCTGAGACAACTGGAGCAGTTTGCTCATGAGGAGTGGACCAAAATACCTGCTGAGAGGTGCAGAAGTCTCATTGACAGTTACAGAAATCGTTTGATTGCAGTGATTGCTTCAAAAGGTTGTGCAACAAAATATTAAGTTAAGGGTACCATCATTTTTGTCCAGGCCTGTTTCATGAGTTTATTTTTTAAAATAATTCTGTTGAACCACAATTCAAAAGCATTGTCTGATTTTCATTGGTTAATTTTCATATAATTTTTATTTATTACCACTTTTGTCAGATTCAAGTTATTTCTGTGATCATTGTGGGTTTTTCTTTCATTAACAGAGGGGTACCAACAATTTTGTCCACGTCTGTAATTTGTGAGTTCTACTGGGTGACCTTAAAAACAAACAGTAAAAGAAATCAACAGAACTTCTGTCATATGCACACCGTTCACTCCACTATTACGCACAGGGGAAGAAGGAGGAATGAGGATTTAAGTGCTGGGTTTCACCAAACACACATTTATTGACATGAAACAGTTCCAAACATAAAGACTTACAAAAAGGCAATTGTCTACACAAAATGGCTGACGCCAAACTGACCAGCGGGCAGACGACTGTGGACCATGGCCACAAGAAAACTAGAAAAGCACTCGGAGAGCGCAGACCTCCGCCAAGCGCCGCAGTTCCCCCCATACAGTCTTCAGATTCCTTGATCATGAGAACATATGACAAGCAGTGGTTCAGTAGTTATTGACGAAAATGGCATTTTCCGTAATTGCGGCCAGAGTTCCTCCCATACAGTGTTTGTGTGTACGTTTTCAGATTCCTTGACCATGAAAACATATGACTAGCAATTGGATTGACAATGATAGGATTAGTGGTTCAGTAGTTATTAACGAAAATGGCATTTTCCATAATGGCGGCCACAGTTCCTCCCATACAGTGTTTGTGTGTACATTTTCAGATTCCTTGACCATGAAAACATATGAGTAGCAATTGGATTGACAATGATAGGATTAGTGGTTCAGTAGTTATTCACGAAAATGGCATTTTCCGTAATGGCGGCCACAGTTCCCCCCATACAGTGTTTGTGTGTACATTTTCAGATTCCTTGACCATGTAAACATATGAGTAGCAATTGGATTGACAATGATAGGATTAGTGGTTCAGTAGTTATTGAGGACAATGGCATTTTGCGTAATGGCGGTTTTCTTGTGGACGGTGATCCGTATCACCACCAAAATCTAATCATCTGTAGGATACCTCATTTCTGACAATCTGTGAAAATTTCATGTAAATCCGTCCATAACTTTTTGAGTTATCTTGCTAACAGACAAACAAACAGACAAACAGACAAACAAACAAACAAACAGACAAACCAACGCCGATGATCACATAACCTCCCCCTTTGGCGGAGGTAATAATATGGTGCAGCTGGGCTTGGGAGAACGAGGAAGACTATAGGGAACTCTACTGGCACAGGGAAGCAAACTGGGAAACGGCCTAAGTGTAGCAGCTGAGCTGCAGGGAAAACGCTATCAGGAAACGTAGCAGCTAACTGCACCGAGAAACACTAAGCAATTTACTTACGGCCAGGAGCAGTCCCAGAAAGTCCAATTCTCCCAAGGCGCGAGCAGCAGTCCTTAGACGGGCGATCACTCCGTGGAAAGAGGAATGACTCGTTCAATGACCCAACGACATTTGTCTAGCGATCCACTGCTTAAATCCAAACGCCGCTGGTCACACTAAATCAGCACACCTTAGGCGCGGGAAAGATAGTTTGCGGGGCAGCTGGTGGAACAGAGAAATCAGGACCAAGCCGGGGGGAAACCAAACCGGCTCGGCACATGACAACTTCCATATACCGTTTACAGTTTTAATGATCAGATTCAGATTAAATGATAGTACATTCAACTGATTTGTTGGTAAAGTGAAATGACCAAGTATTAAGCATCACATTCAGCTTGAAACTGATTATGGAGCAACAGAGTGTAATCACATTTGTGGAACCAAGGAAACCTTAGTATGAACTTGTAACTGTGATGAAAATATAAACTGAAATAACTGTAACAAAAATATGAAGAAAATTGGACGCAAATTTATGAAGAAAATTATAAAAGCTAATTATATGGAAAAGCAATTCTGAGTTACTCAACAAAAAGAACGGAGGTTATTGAAAAAGGTGTATTAATTTTCTTTCAGCTTATAGCTCCAATCATAGCTTATGGACTAACTTTAACATGAAAAATTGGTCATATTCAATTAGAATTAGACATCACATTGAGGCCACCAGATAGTAAGTGGGAGTCTGGCTTACGAGCAGCTGTGGCTTCAGAATCCAGCGGTGATCTTGAGCACCAGCAGATGGCAAAAGGGAAAAGTGACTGCCAGCAGTCCTTTTCAGTTATAGCTGTGATGGCCCAGACTCAGCAGCAGGGCGCCCAGAGAGTGTAGCTGGTGGTAGAATGAACGGCTGGCCCCGGGCAGTTGTGACGTCTTTCTGGACAACTGATCCTTACCGGGTCCGCAGATTTAGATTATCCACCAGCCGATACGAACACAGGCTGAAGGAAAATTGTCATAAACCCCCCATGCGCCCTTCCATTGCGCACGGTGGAGAGAAGGAAGAATGAGGATTTAAACGCTAGGGTTTCCACACACACATTTATTAACACAAGTCTTAGGGCAAACCATACAAATGGCTAGGCAGCTCGGGCTAACAGAGTTCACTAGTGAAGCTAGGCTGTACTGGGGAAAAGCATAGCAGTTGTGTCGCACAAGGAAATGCTACAGCGTAGTGACACAACTGCACGGAGAAATGCTACAGTACTCACAGCCTAGCAGTCCAGGTCCTCCAATTGCACGACGAGCAGGGTCCTTCAGTGACTGACAGTTACACAGTGGAAAAATCGACCGTGTGAACTCGTACAATGATCCAGCAGCGTTTGTCCAGCAAAGAGCCGCTTATGAACAAATGCCGCTGGCGTGGCAAATTGAGAACACCTGGGCAAGGCGTGGAAAGGATGATTAACAGGGCTGGAAACAGCTGATGGAGTCAGAGGAAGAGCGAGGGGGCGTGGCTGGACCGACAGACTGTCAGCAGCGTGAGAGAAAGTAGGTCACCATGCTGACTAACAGCTGCCGGTCAGGCAGTGGCAAAGGATATGGAAATACACAAAGTGCACATAGACAGAGGAGCCAAAACCCACAGAGAGATCAGGGCTGAGCCGGGGAAAACCAAGCCGGCTCGGCTCATGACAAAAATAGGAATTAACAGTTCCATTCATGAAATCCTAGTTCTTCTGACTTAATGGTACGTGGATGAGGCAGGGAAAAAGTCCAAAATTCACTATCAGTCCACTTTAAAACATGGTGAGTTACAAAAAATCACTAAGGAAAAGTTTTACAGAATAAAATACAAAAACGTCTGGACATGGCATTTCACTCCGTATAAAAGTTTAAGCACAAAAGAAGGAAGAAAAAGTATTTTCCAGACGTTTAAAGGAAAGAGGATTTTAAGCAGGACACACAGGCTTTCACACAGAACAACAACTGCTGAACTAGGGTGTTTTCCCTACTTAAAACTGAGTAAGTTTTCCCGGGGAAGACTTGACTGACATAAACGGGAACCAGTTTGTCATGTACGTCCCTCCGGGGCAGGAAGTCAAACCCAGGCGTGTGGCATTTATTAACAAAAAGAACAGAAGTCCAAAAAACTGTGCAGAACATCATCATCATCACTTCACTCTATAAAAGCAAGAAATCTCTTGTCAGTGTGCGTGTCTGTCACGATCATAGGCTGCCTATGATGTTCCTATGATGTCGGCGATCATAGGACCGTCTACATGATGTCTATATGACGTCAGATAAACCGACGTCTATATGACGTCAGATAAACCGTAATGCTCATGTTCCTGTAATCTCTGACGGTTGTCTATATGACGTCATACAAACCGCAGGACTCGCTAAAAGACATACTGTATATATAGACACAGGTAATCATCACCTGAACTTTCTGGACATAAGTGCAGACAAAGGCTCTTAAGATATGTTGTGGTTCATTTAAATCTTCTCCAGTATCAGCGATCCAAGTAGAGATGGGGGAAATGCCCTTAAGGTTAAGAAGAACCAAATTAATGCTGGCATACTGGATCAGCTTGAAGGGGCATAAGAGGTCACATCCTGCAAAAGCTATTCCTAATGATTGCTGGGAACACAATAAGTCCAATGTAGCTTTGGATAGATAAAGTGATGCCATTGCTGAGCAGACAGGGTTAATCCTTTGAGTGTGTATGGTGCAGAACTGCGACATACCCTGCGACATACCCTGTGACATAACCTTTCACTTCCGCTCTTCAAGGAGAGTAGACGCTTCTCTCTTTTCTCTCTGCTCTAGCTCCCCACTTCCCTAACTAACTGGATCCCAGCTTGCTGTCGTCTGTCTGCGTCTACTGCTGATTATCGAAAGAAATTATGGAATTGATAAGCTGGGCTTTGAACGCAATTGACACTATTTTTTCAACAAGGAATAGTGCTCCGGGGGAAGCTGTTTGCCCCGCAGGGACAGCTCCAGCGGGCTATTTACGGGTGACAAGTGTTTGGAGGATCTTGTGCCTGAGTAATCTCTCTATCGAAGATATTGGAAGATTTGTATATCTTCGTAATAATGGTGACTGGGATCGTTCTGATTGGAACTGGGATTGTCCTGGTGTACCGCAAATTGCTGAAGATGGATACAACCTATCAAAATGCTGGCCACGCGAGGTGCATCCATCAAATTGAAAAAATGGAGAAGACTTTGATAGCGACAAATGGAGAACTGTCTCGGAAGGTGGATTACATCATGGTTACGCTTAAGTCTATCCACGACGGACTCAAAGCCCCGCAATGAAGGATTAAGCACTGAATCTGCAGAAGAAAATAAAGTTCTTTCTCTGTGATCAGTTCTATTTGGCTCTATTTGGCTCAATCTCCCTTACAAAAATCCTTCTGATAATCCCCAGTCTTTGTTTTTCAAAACACTGAGCACACGGCCTCCGGACAGCAGCTGCTTGGGACAATTGCCAAGGACAATTGCTGCAGCCAGACAAAACATCTTCTGCCAAAGTGTCCTTGTGCTCTTATTGATACAACACTGCTTCAACACTACATCCACACTGACCCAGAAACTGACAACAAGATAACATTCACTGCTCTCCTTGTGTCCTGTGATCTCTGGTCTTGAATGTGCATTGTGGGCTTTTTTTGTCTTTATAATCATAATATCGATTACTTATGGTCAATATTCTGAATTCAATGATTTTTTTGCTCCTTCCCATTGTATGATTTCTTATCTGTACCATCCTGTTGGCAGGCGCGTTCCAGATGCAGCCGTGTCACTGGAAATGCAGGTTCATTTTCTGTGTCAAGTCAAATTCTCTCGTATGTTATCAGTGATCTGTTAATGTACTTGGCAATAAATCTTTTCCTGATTCTGATTCTGATTCTAGTGGTCAAGAGTGGTAAATATTTTTTGTTAATAAAATAGTTCACATTTCCAAGGCTTTAACTTGAAAGTGGTAAGAGATAATGACTTACTGTCAATTAGAAAAATGTAATATATGATTCAAAGTTTCAGATAGGAATAAATTTATGCATCTAATTTGCATAATGTCACGGCATGTCTTTAAATTCCATAACTCAGTCAAAACTGGACTTTGGACGTATTTACGTAAAAAAATGGTTCAGTCTTTTGACACCGTTTTTTGTGCAGAAGTACCTCATCATCTTATCTTCAAAGTATATGAACAAGAAATCAGTACATTTAAAAAAAAAAAAATTCTCACTTTTGACAAAGAGTGAGAAGGCAAGGGCAGTACCGTGCTCTGCCACTAGGGGCAGGCAAATTCTCACACTCAAAGGGTTAAAACATATAGATTTTAGCCCAACAGTCTTGTGGTCTGTTATTCCTCCATGGCTGTTTAAGATGCCACTAGTAAATTCTGAAATGCAACAACTGAGGAGGCAACAAAAGCAATCAGCAACAGATTATATAGTGCATAAATATATTGAACAGAACTTCAGAAACATGCTGATAGCATTTACCGATGGTTCCAAGGACCCTACAACTGGTCATAGTGGAGCTGCAGTATACATTCCTCAGTATAAAATATCTATCAATAAAAGAACCAGCAATCACTTATCAGTATACACAGTTGAGCTAGTTGCCTTTGTATTAGCTCTACAGTGGAACTGTAGGAATAATGCTGTTATTGCTTCAGATAGTTGGGCAGTTCTCAAGAGTGTTCAGTCACTGCAGTCGTGTAGGCAGGACCTAATTGTAGAAATCCACTCCTTAATTTACAACATCTACAGTAAAGGCCAGTCAGTAAGCTTTCTTTGGGTTCCAGCCCATGTTGGAATAGAGGGTAATGAGGATGTGGACTTATTAGTGAAACAATCATTGAAATTTGAGGCAGTGGATCTGGAC
Source organism: Pholidichthys leucotaenia (assembly GCA_020510985.1). Classification (NCBI taxonomy): domain Eukaryota; kingdom Metazoa; phylum Chordata; class Actinopteri; order Cichliformes; family Pholidichthyidae; genus Pholidichthys; species Pholidichthys leucotaenia. Next base: position 45,787,115 of record CM035845.1, on the reverse strand, counting down.
ATCTCATAGTAATTAACAAGTATGCAGTGCAAAAGTGGCAAGAGTATTGGGACTCAATAGAAACAGGAAGATCTCTTTATGACATTCAAAAGCCAGTGGTCTCTGGAATGGGACTTGGCAGAAACAGGAAAGAGGAGATACTCATCATCGGATTGAGAATAGGACATACTACTTTGAACCAGACGCTACATAGAATAGGTAAACACCCAACAGGAAGCTGTGCACATTGTGGTTCTCCAGAAACAGTTCAGCAGTTTGTTGGAATGTCAGGGATACTGGGAACAAAGAAAACATCTGATTGCAGTAATGGAAAGGGCTAATTTGTTTTGGTTTGGAAAACACGTTAGGAACCTCAGTCAAAGAAATATATGTAGCTCTCCTTAGATATTTAAGTGCAACTGGATTAATCAAAAGAGTTTAGTTTTTTTGTTTTGTTTTTTTTGCTCCTCCCATTCTTGATGGTGCACCTGCGGGCTGGTTGCTGGCCGGCAATCAGATCTAGAAGAAGAAGAAGAGTGATATAAGCAGTGACACGGTTGATGACAACAAAACCTGGATGAATCCCGAATCTTGGTCAAAATGTCACAAAGCTATGAGGAAGACGTCGTCACAAAGCCACAAAGCTATGAGGATTACATCAGAAAGCTATGAGGATGACGTCACAAAGCTATGAGGAAATCATCATAAAGCTATGAGGAAAACGTTACAAAGCTATGAGGAAAATGTCACAGAGCAATAAGAGGAAAACGTCACAAAGCTATGAGGAAAACATAATCAAGTCAGTGGCAGTAATGCACCTTTGAGCTGGTTGCCAACCGCCAATCAAATCTAACAGAAGAAGAAGAAGAACATAACACAGAACAGTAACAAGCAGGGGTTCATTGCAACATCTGTGATTGGTGTCAATGCTGGACACACTCTCCTGATTCCACAAATCACACTCACACCATCTCACAACATGTTTCCATTCACCTTGCGATGTAAACAGTTTCCAGTAACACCCTGCTTTGCCATGACTGTGAATAGTCACAGGGCCAGTCTTCACAGCGCGTTGGTGTTTTCTGCACAAGAGATTTCTTCAGCCATGGCCAGTTCTACGTTGCCGTAAGCAAAGTTGCCAGATCAAGCAGTCTTCGTATTCTTGCTCAAGATGAAGAAACTAAAAATGTGTAACCTTGAAGAATGCCAGTCTACACTACAAATGTGTAAAATGCCAAGCAGAGCACTGATTTTCTCCGGGGGCTCCAGTTTCTTGGTTTCTATGGGCATGCACGGGTCTTCCTGAATAGGGTCGAAAGCCACTTTTTGCTCAGATCTATTTTCATGATCCTGTCCATGAACTGGAATTACGACGCACCCTCCCTGGTCTGAACGAAGAAGAAGAAGACCCACCACATGGAGAGCAATAGAATAAGGACAACTGCTGCACATCAAAAAAGATGCCATGAAGATGAAACACCTCAGGTTCGAGCAGTAAGCCACAGGCATGACTGTGAACAACACAGCCGTCTAAGGCAGGAGGAGACCCTTCAGCAACGGGCAAGCAGAAATACTTGCTTAAACTTGGTTTCTATGGGCATGGACGGGTATGCACGGGTATGTACTAGTACAAAAAATACAAATGAGGAAAACTTACAGTTGGGGTTCCAGAGGACAGAGAACGTGGAGTAATACAGAGGAACATATGTGGAAACATTCAATAGTGCAGCAGAGAATGAATGGGCAGAAGACGAATAAATACTAGTGGGCAACAACATAAATGATCACAGGTGTGGGTGCACCTGAGCGGGGAAAGAGGGGGAACCATAATAGTGATTGGGATCAGCTGGTAATGATGAGAGAGGAGTAGTTGGACTGACAGTCTGACAGGCAACACCCACGCAATGTGTAAACCCGGAGATGTTGCCTGACAGCTGTCAGCAAACAGAACCAATATGAGAAATACACATACTCAAATACAGACTAGAAAATAATTACAAATGAAACAGGACATGGCTGAAACAAAGCGAAACATAACAAAGAAAGTAAGAGGCAGTAACCACCCAAAAAGGCATAAAAATACAACAAATAAATATACAATTACAGAGAAGGAGCCACGAGACTGGGTCCAGCAGAACCTCCAGAACACAACTCGTGACACAATTGTCTTCCATCGCAGGAGGTTTGAATGAACTCTTGTCCAATAAGAAAACAGTCCTTTGTCAGTAACCAACCAATAAAATGAAAGGGGCCGTTGCCCAACAGAGACTGGCTGGTGATTGGCTGAGCCAGTCAGATGACTTGAGTACCGTACTTTTTCAAAAGGATGAAACACATGTTAAAAATAATGAAAAGTCCCTTAATATACTTATGTATAACATTTAAGTTAACTTCAGTGATTCATGACTAACTTCAGTGTAGCGTTAACCCTTTTTTGGGGTCTAATCTATAAAATAATCCTTTGCTGAAGAAAATTGTTTCAACTCAAAAGTCTGGTCATGAACTGCTTCTATCATCCCAGGACCAGAGCTGTAACACTATCCATTGGCCATAAAGTGGAAATTAATCCCTTCTCCAGGATTTAGTCACCCTCCCTTTTCTGCTCTTGGGCAAAGGAATGTTTCAAATTGACAGATTTATGGTTGACATAATTGAGACTTGGGAGTCAAAATTCTCCAGTAAACAACCAGACAGTTCCACAGTGCCATCTGGTGGATGAATCAGGAATATTTAATTTTTCTCTTTGCAGTGAATTTTATGCATTATGGACAAATAAATTAATTCATATTCTTTCTCTCAAGACAGAATCTGCTACTGACGACATGGTTGAACTCTTGGGACAGACAATGTGGTTTTAAATGTTTTTATTGATATGATTTGATATGTGTTGCTTTATTTTCAGAAAGAAATTAATTCTTGCATGCTTACTGTACAAATTAATTACAGTTATAATGTAGAGACATTGTATGTTCCCTTATTATTGGGTAGAATATCTTAGTCACTAAAGTTGAAGGAATTTATGCTTTATTCAGCACACATACTTTAAAGAGGGTATCACTTCTCATATCAAATGTCTCTCTCTCTCTGCTCTTTGGGACCCCCACCTCAGAAACTTTAGCTGACCAATAGAACTTCAGGCTTCACTGCATTTCCCTTTTTAGGTCGAGTTTATGACTTTTGCTGGAAAAAGAAGCAATGTAATTGGGCCAGCTCATGTTTCATGAAGTTTAGAACCATCCTGCCACACCCAAGGAAAACTTGTTTTTTTGATTCCTTCGTTCAGTTTTTGGGGTGTTGCTCAAGCTGTAAGGAGCCTTCTCTGCTCTCCTATTTTTTTTTTCTATCTTTAAGTAGGCCCAGAGCCTGTCATGCTCTGTGAAGATCCTGTTTCTTTTCTTTAAAATTCATTTTTCTTATTATAATCTTTTTTCTTTAAATCACCGTGCAAGAAGATTTTGATTTTTTTTTTAAGCTTAAACCAATTCATTTAAACCACCAACATCGGAAGGAATGGGTTTGTGATGTAATTTGACTTTCTGATAGGACTTTGCACAATAAACTAGTTCCTTTTCAGTGCATAAGAGGGAACCTCGCCCAGCCTGCTGAAGAACAGCCTTTGTGATCTCGGGAGTAGGCCAAAACTGTGGTAAGGAGCCTGTCTGCCAGTCTCCCAACAGAACCCATGTGGGTCCAGTTGAACAGAAAAGTGGACTACCTGCTACCCACTGGGACGCAACGACTCTATGGCTGACGGTGTGTTGTTTAATTTAAACTTAATTCTTCAGAATATTCCTGGTGTAAGTTCTGTAAACTTAATTTCATACAAACCCCCATCAGAATTTCAAAATGCATGTTGTCCTTTCATTAGTTTACATTCTTTTTCAAAGTAACACCAATTTTCCATTTTTATTAATAGCTAATCATCATTTTCTTCATAAAATTGCACCCATTTTTCTTAACCAATGCTATTTTATGGTTTTCCAATTTCCACTATACTGACAAATTAAATTAAGATTTATTTGGTTCCACAAATGCTTGATTCTTAAGTAACTCAGTAAAAGTCTACAATGCCCATCATACAGGTTGAATTCTCTGTTTCTAAGTTATCCAGATGTGTTAACCTATTCTGACATTTCTTATTAAACTATTGAAAGACGTGGGAGTTATTGTTTGATTTCATGTCCATCTTCTTGATCATCAGAAGAAAAGAACTCACTAGGGTTTTTTTGTTTGTTTGTTTGTTTGTTTGTTTGTTTTAGACTGATTCATAATTGGTACAAGTAAAGAATTGTTAATAAAATTGTCCCTTATCTGAATTGGTGCCCTACGAGGATCTGAGTGTAATGAAAATAAATCTTCAATCCTACTCACATTCATATTTGCATTAATACTTGCACCAACATTAAGATACCTATAAACCCCTAAATCCACTACATCAGTGAGCATGCACTTTTATAAACTTGCCCTTCTATAATTAACATGCAGTAGAATAAGGTTCATTTAAGCATCCAAACATGCAATCACATTTAACCACTTGCACTCCGGGCAATTTTCCTAAAAATGCCAAAAAATAACATGCCCAAAGTAAATCGAAAGCTGTTATTCAACCCTTTGCAGCATCTTCATGGGGTTGGTCTCATTTAAAAGAAAACACTTTGAATTTTTGGGCAAAAAAAACATAATCTCTCTACGTGCTCCGGCCACTGAGTTACAGTCATCTAAACATACTGAACTTGAAGGAAAAAAAATTGGACACAGTGTTTTCACACTCACAGTGAATTTCACAGGTGAAATTCACCTTAAAAGTCTTAAATGTTAAAGCTCTTCTTCCGGCTTTCAGAGAGAGCAGACGCATTTCTTCTCCTCTCCCTTCTCCTCCTCCCTTCACTGATCCCAGCTTGCTGTGTCCTGTCTGTGTCTCGCTCTTCTTCTGCTGCATCTCGACCCAAACGGAAAATTATGGAATTGAGCTGGGCTTTAAATGCAATTGACACCACTTTAAAAGAAGATCGGGCCAGGGGGGGCCCAAGTGGGGAGACTCATGGGACAATTGGAAACTCATGTGTCTCGATTAAAGATGCGGAAGACATCTATCTGTTTGGCTTATGATCACAGGATTTCTACTGTTTGGCTCTGGAGTTTCCTGATGTATCGGAAATTAAAGAAGTTGGAAGAGCTGATCAAAATGCGGACCCGGCGAAGCTCCTCCAACAATTCGACCAGTTGGGGAGTGCACTGATAGCGGCAAATGGTGAACTGAATGGCGAACTGATTCAGAAGGTGGAATACATCTTGGAGTCGCTGAGTGCTCTCCAGGGAATGATTTTAAAGTCTGTGAATGTGTGATACACAGAATCGCATGAGATGGAAAATTTTTATGCTCTAAGTGAACTGTGCTCATCTGGCCTTGATTCGGCGTCCTTGGTATTCATTCCTCCAGGAGAGAAGATAAGGCAGAAGGGAGTTTTGGCTTCTCCCTAACCCAAACACTGATGTGCAGCAAACTGAACTCTCTAAGGACAGCGTTATCACGTGACTTGCATGGAATTTTACCATCTGACATGAACTGAAGAGAGATGAACTCTTGTGGACATGTTGTCTATGTTTAGGACACTAAAGACATAACATCTAGCCGTTGCCGAGGAGAGAGGATTTGTTGTCCACCAGTAACTGATATTTCACACACTGCATTCACACTGATATCACTACCACTGACATACACACACTGGTCTCTCTCTTGCTTTGTTAATGTGTGATCTGTATTGTCTGCTAATTGTGCATTTAGAGGTTTTTTTCTATGTGATCACAATCTTGCTCATTCGAATGAGCTTTATTTTGATAAACTATGTTTTTTCTCTCTGCCCAATGTGTCATCCCCTCCCCCTCCCCCTCTTTACCCCTCACTGTATGAAGCGCCTTGTATGGCTGCCGTGTCATTAGGGAGCGCTTAACATGAGCGCACCTTAGTGATAAGTGGAATTCCTGGTATGTGCAAGCATACTTGGCAATAAAGTTGTTTCTGATTCTGATTCTGATTCTATAGTACAGGAAAGAGTCCATGCTGTAACCAAAAATCACTTCTGTCGGCTTATTATAAGCGACTTTGGGCTTGTCCTTCTCTAAAGTCACTTACAAATCTCGTCAGTTGTGGGTTGCGGGTTTTTGGGCTTGCTTTTAACGTGTAGTTGCCATTTGGTCTTGCCATACGGTGTTGCTCGAACAACAAACCCTGGATTAATCCTGAGATAAAAACACTTCTGAGAGAGAAGAAGAAGATCTTCAGGTCGGGGAACAGGGAGATGCTGAAGTCCGTACAGAGGGAGCTGAGGAGGAAGATCAGAGAAGGCAAGGACAGCTTCAGGAAGAAGATGGAGGACAAGCTGCAACGGAGCGACATCGATGGGGTCTGGAGAAACCTTAAAACCATCTCTGGGCTCCAGAATACCTCCTCCCAGGCCATGGGGGACAGGGAGTGGGCAAACAATCTGAACCTGTTTTTTAATAGGTTTGACCAACCGCCATCCCCCTCGACTGCACAACAACCACTGCTGCCTCTAATGACATCGAGTCCTGCTGTCCACACCCCACTCCACCAACACCCCCCCCCCACTCCCAACACACAGCCCCCCAACATGACCCTCACTAAGACCCAGGTGAGGATGGAGCTGAGAAAGATCAAGGCGAGAGTGGCGTCGGGACCGAACGGCATCAGCGCAAAGCTCCTCAAGTCCTGTGCAGATCAGCTATGTGGGATTGTGGAGCTCATCTTCAACCTGAGCCTGAAGCTGGGGAGGGTACTACAGTTGTGGAAAACATCTTGTGTGGTACCTGTACCAAACACCTCCCGCCCCAAAGACCTGAACAGCTACAGACCAGTGGCCCTGACGTCCCACATGATGAAGACCCTGGAGAGACTGCTCCTTGCTCACCTCCGCCCCCTGGTGGGACCAGCGATGGATCCACTCCAGTTCGCCTACCAGCATGGCATTGGGGTGGAGGATGCAGTGATCTTCCTCCTTCACCATTCTCTGTCCCACCTGGAGAAGCCCGAGAATGCGGTGAGGATCATGTTCTTTGACTTCTCCAGTGCTTTCAACACCATCCAACCGATGATCCTGAAGGACAAGCTGCTCTGCGCAGGAGTGGACCAGCACCTGTCATTATGGATCCTGGACTACCTCACTAACCGGCCACAGTTTGTGAGAACCGGGGACTGTGTGTCCGACACGATCATCGGTAGCACCAGGGCCCCCCAGGGAACGGTTTTGGCTCCCTTCCTGTTTACCCTTTATACTGCGGACTTCTCACACAACACAACACACTGCCATCTACAGAAGTTCTCTGACAACTCTGCAATCATTGGCCTCATCTCCAACGGAGATGAAGCTGAGTACAGAGGACTTATCCAGGACTTCGTGGACTGGTGCCATAGGAACTGCCTCCAGATCAACGTGAGGAAAACTAAGGAGCTGGTGGTGGACTTCCGCAGGCAAGGACAACCCCTCACAGCATCAGTAAACATACAGGGAACAGACATCAAGATGATGACATCCTACAAGTACCTGGGTGTTCATCTCAACAATAAACTAGACTGGTCACATAATACCGACGCACTTTACAAGAAGGGACAGCGCAGGCTGTTCCTACTGAGGAGACTCAGGTCTTTTGGTGTACAAGGGGCGCTGCTGAAGACATTCTACGACTCGGTGGTGATATCAGCCATCACTTTTGGAGTGGTCTGCTGGGGCAGTGGCATGACAGCAGCCGATAGGAAGAGACTGAACAAACTGATCAAGAAAGCTAGCTCTGTCCTGGGGCAGCGCCGTGACCCAGTGGAGGAGATAGGAGAGAGAAGGATGGTGGCTAAACTGTCATCTCTGCTGGAGTCCGAGTCCCACCCTATGCAGGACATACTGAACGCACTGAGGAGTTCATTTAGCAACAGACTACATCATCCTAGGTGCGCAACCGAGAGGTTTCGCAGGTCCTTCCTACCTACGGCAGTCAGACTGTATAACCTAAGCAGGGCTGCTCGCAGAGATAGCAAAAAAACATGACGACCTAATAGTACTGAATGCAAAAGACGCAATAGACTTACACAATGGTCCCCTCCAGTATATACAACTAGGACAGTATCAGTCGCTACGGAGGGTGACAATATGTATGGGTACATATTCATACTATGTAGGATAACTAAGTAGACGGTTATGCTGTTTATTCCACCTCGCTACAATGCTCCGCACTTTGGTATATATATTTATATATTGATGTGTATGTATGTATATCCACTGCTCTTATTTATGTCTTCCGTATCTTCTTAATTATTGCTCTGAGTGTTGCTATCCCTGTGCTGTTGCAATCCTGGAATTTCCCCATTGTGGGACTAATAAAGGCTTATCTTATCTTATCTTATCTTATCTTATCTTTGCTATCTGTGTGACAGCTCTCCATATGGGACCTTTTTTTAACTTTATTAGAACACACAGTTTTTACAACAAAACTGTTACTGCCAAGGTAATAATAATGTTTTTACATTTGGGAAATTTTCAAGCCAAGGTTGCAATGCAAAAATAAAATTAAAATACAATATTTATGTACAAATACTAAATTTCTCAGGAACACCAAACATCTTAATAGCTTTCTTATTTTTTATGTTGCTAATAGTTTTGCCATACTGTTTCAGTTCAAAATAAAAATGTGCAGTATCAATCAATGTGGCTCCAATCTATAAAAGCACCTTAAAGAAATTGTTTCACCCAAAAGTCTGGTCAAGAATTGTTTCCTTCACCTAAGGACCACAGTTTGGAAACACATTCCATGGTAAAAGGGTCGATAAGGATCACATTTCCTGCCAGGAATGGATTCTTTTACGAGTCATAAATCCCGAAGTTTCCTCCCCAACCAGGCAGTTTTATGCTTAGAGCAGTCTGTGAGATACCCCAGATCCCTTGACTGCATTCCACAAGTCGCTAGGAATTATCCACAGCTCAACATTGTCCCCTTCTGTCAACTCAGGGATATGTTGGATTTAATCAACATCGGAATTTGGGGTTTTATCTGCTGAAATAATCCTTTCTCCTCAAGACTGTATTTTTCCAGGAAGTACTGCTCAGAACTCTGTTGAAGCTGACCGCCTCTGTGTTGGACAATGAGGGGTTCGAAATGTTTCATTAATCACTGATTTTAAATGTATTGCATGTTTGAAAAGGCTTAAATGAACCTTATTCTAATGCATGTTAATTATAGAAGGCCAAGTTTATAAAAGTGCATGCTCACTGAAAGTTAGTCATAAATCACTGAAGTTAGCTTAGATTTCATATTAAGTATATAATGGATTTCACAGTTAAAATGTGTATGTCTTCTGAAATTTATGCCAGTCATCTGACTGGTACCAGCCAATCCCCTGGCCGTCTCTGCTGGATGATGCCCCTTTCATTCTATTGGTTGGTTACAGACAAAGGACTGCTTTCTTATTGGACCATAGCCCATTCAAATCTCCCACGATGGCCAATAATTGGTTCTTCCTGCTGCCAGTCATATTTTATGATCCAAGGAGCATGCGCCGTTAAATAGAGGAAACGCCCTAGCAGTTCAGTAAAGTTTTTGTTTTCAGTTAAGTCTTTGTTCAGTCTTTGTTTTAGTTTTTGTCGAGTTTTCTAAAGTCCTTAAAGTTGTCTTTTATTAAGTGTTTTTCTGTTTTTCTGGTATCTGAGAAGAGATCCTTCTTACTTGGAGTGAAACTCAAAAACGCCTTTTGCCCTCTCCTCAGAAGCCATGGTTATTCTGCTGAACTTTTTCTATTGATTTACCTTAATTCACTGTTAAAGTGGATTGATAGTGATTTTTGGACTTTTTCCCTGCCTCACCCACGTACCATGACATCAGGAGAACTAGGATTTCGTGGGTGTAACTGTTTACATCCATTTTCATTCAGCCTGTGTGTTTTCTTATCGGCTGGTGGACATTCTAAATTTGCGGGCCAGGAAAGGATATGTTGCCCAAGAAAGACATCACACCTGCCTCAGGGCCAGCTGTTCATTCTACCGCCGGCTCCACTCTCCGGACACCCACTTCAAAGTCTGTGCCATCACTGCTGTAACTGAAAGGACTGCTGGCAGTCTTTCCTTCTTTGTGCCATCTGCTGGTGTTCAAGATCACCGCTGGACTCTGAAGAAACAGCTATCCGTAAGCCAGACTTCCACTTCCTATGTGCTGGGCTAAATGTGATGTCTAATTCTAATTGAATATGACCAATTTTTTCATGTTAAAGTTAGTCCATAAGCTACGATAGGAGCTATAAGCTGAAGGGAAATTAATATTCCCTTTTCAATAACCTCCGTTCTTTTTGTAGAGTGACTCAGAATTTTCTTTTCCATATAATCAGCTTTTATCAATTTCCCATAGAACTGCGTCCAATTTTATGCATATTTTTGATACAGTTATTCCATAGTCTCCCATTGCATTACAGTCACAAATTCAAAATCTGGTTTCTCTTGTTTCCACAAAGGTTTAACTATAGACTTTATGCTCAGGAATCCATTACCAGTTAATATGATATTGGACACATGTTGATCATTTCACCTGCTAACAAATCATTTCAATGTAATGTCATTTAACCTGAGTCTGATTATTAAAACTGTTAACAGTTTAGAGAAGTTTCTGGTTGATTTCTTTTGTGTGTGCTTTTCTGAGTCACGGCAGAAGTATTAACAAGTTTGAGACTGGTTAATGACAGGTTCAAGGATTATTTAGTAATAAATTGTCCAAGTTGGACTGGTGCCCCAAAAACGAGTTTTTCCGGTGTGTGCGTGGACTTGAAGTGAACCTCCATCTCCACACACACAACTCTAAATATAAATTAAATAATCCTTGTACCTTATCACACTTAATAATCAATTGTTAAGCGCTATAACAGCTACGTGCTACGGATGTAGCAGCTGCCAGCAGCTGTGGACAGACATAGATAGATAGATAGATAGATAGATAGATAGATAGATAGATAGATAGATAGATAGATAGATAGATAGATAGATGGATGAACTTTATTGATCCCAAACTGGGAAATTACAGTGTAACAGCAGCATGACAGTAGCCAACCCCATAACAGAAACACACACATGACAGACAAAGGGATTACCCGTGGAAAGTAAAAACTAACATGATTGTAAAACCTATATACATCATAGCTTAATATATGATGACCCGTATAAACACATGAATCATCCCATTGCACAAAGAAGGACTATCAGGAGCAGAGTGAAATGTGAGGGACCACATTTAAGGTGCAGTGTGGCAGCATTGTTATGACCAGAATATAACATCATAGTGAGTTATTGTACAGTGAAATTGCATGTGGCAGGAAAGATTTCCTGTACCTGGCCGTTCGACAGTGAAGCTGTAGTAGTCTACTGGAGAAAGTGCTTCGCTGTCTGTCTAGTGTGTGGTGGAGGGGGTGATCAGGATTGTCCATGATGGATCGCAGTTTATTTAGTGTTCTCTTCTCCACCACTGTCTCAAAGGTCTCCGGTCTGAGACCAATTACAGAGCCAGCCCTCTTGATAATCTTGTCAAGTCTGTTGGTGTCTCTGGCCCTGATACTGCTACCCCAACAGACAGCAGCAAAGAAGATGGCGCTGGCAACAACGGTCTGGTAGAAAAGCTCCAGCATCCTGCTGCACACGTTGAAGGATCTCAGCTTCCTCAGGAAGTAGACTCTGCTCATCCCCTTCTTGTGTACAGCATCACTGTTGGATCTCCAGTCCAACCCACTGCTGATCCTGACACCCAGATATTTGTAGTCCTCAACCACTCCCACATCCCCCCCCCCCCCAATCTGCAGTGGCTGAGAAGGCGTCTTCCTCTTCCTGAAGTCAATCCATCTCTCTGGTCTTGCTGACATTCAACCTCAGGTGATTCTGCTCTGTCCACTCCACACATCTGTCTACCAGTGTCCTGTACTCCCCCTCCTCTCCTCCTCTTATACACCCCACAACAGCTGAGTCATCAGAGAATTTCTGCAGGTGGCATGACTCAGTGTTGTACTGAAAGTCAGTGGTGTATAAGGTGAAGAGAAAAGGAGAGAACACAGTCCCCTCTGGAGCTCCCATATCACTAGCCACCGCTCCAGACAAGACATTGCCCAGCCAGACAAACTGTGGTCTGCCTGTAAGGTAGTCAGTAATCCAGGAGATCATAGAGCTGTCAACCCCCATCACCCGCAGCTTCTCACCCAGCAGCAGTGGCTGACATGCCACCTGTTTCATCTTCATAGCTTTGAGATGCAGAGAACCTTGTCCATGCCTTTATCACCTCTAGGCTAGACTATTGTAATTTAGTTTTATCAGGTTGTGCTAAGCTTTAACCATTTTAAACAACAGTTAACTTCTGGTGTGGTTCCTGCAAATTTTAAGCATGCAGTAGTTAAACCCCTAATTAAGAAATCTGGTCTTGATCACACTGTGTTGGCTAATTTTCGGCCAATCTCCAAGCTGCCTTTTATTTAAAAAAATATTGGAGAAAATAGTTTATTTCCAGTTGAAGGATTTTTTGGATGAACATGATATTCTGGAGGTGTTTCAATCTGGTTTTAAAACCCTACATAGTACAGAGTCAGCACTATTAAGGGTTTTTAATGACATACTGTACTTTTGATGTCTGATTCTGGTGATCATGTGGTTCTTGTTTTGATAAACCCAACTGCTGCTTTTGATACAGTGGACCATGAAATCTTAATTTCTCGTCTGCAGTATCTTGTGGGTATTTCTGGTACTGCATTGGAATGGTTTAGGTCCTATCTAACTGATAGAACCATGTGTGTAAGCCTTGCTGGTTCTGAATCCTCCTCTGCTTCCCTGTCATGTGGGGTCCCACAGGGCTCAATTTTAGGACCTCTGCTCTTTTCACTTTACCTGCTTCCACTGGGTTCAGTTCTTAGAAAGCATGGCATCTCCTTCCACTGCTATGCTGATGACTGTCAGGTTTATGTTCCAATAAGGCAGAAAGAGAAGTTCTCAATTAAATCACTTCTTGAATGCCTTAATGACATTAAAGACTGGATGGCAGTAAACTTCCTAAGTTTTAATGAAAAGAAGACAGAAGTGATTGTGTTTGGACCCAGTGGCTCCTGTGAGTCCCCTCCTGTTGACTTGGGTCCCTTGACAGGGTTTGTCCAACCTACTGTCTCTAATCTGGGTTTTAAGCTAGACAGTGATTTTAGACTGGATCGTTAAATTGCTGCAGTAGTGAAGTGCAGCTTTTTTCATTTAAGGCAGCTGGAAATGGCTAAACCCATTCTCTCTAAACAGCACTTTAAGACAGTAATCCATGCCTTCATCACATCTTGGCTGGATTACTGTAATGTACTTTATTTTGGAGTCAGCCAGTCTTCCCTCGCACGTCTCCAGTTGGTTCAGAATGCTGCTGCACGTCTTCTAACTGGAACACATAAGAGGGACCACATTACACCTATTTTAACTTCCCTCCACTGGCTGCCTGTGCACTTCAGGGTTCATTTTAAAATTCTTTTATTTTTAAATCATTGAATGGCCTTGCCCCACCTTACTTCTCTGAGCTTCTTCACTTTCACACTTCTGCTCGGTCTCTCAGGTCAGCTGATCAGTTGCTCCTGGAGATACCAAAGTCAAAGAGGAAGCTCAGAGGGGACAGAGCTTTTTTCTGTTGCTGCTCCTAAACTTTGGAACAGTCCTCCTTTGCCTATTAGACAGGCGCCTTCACTGTCCACTTTTAAATCTTATCTTAAAACTCATTTTTACTCCTTGGCCTTCAACCCAGCTTGAGACATTGATTGTACTTGTTTTATTACTTTATTATATGATTGTCATTTTTATTTTTTTTATTTCATACATTTTTTTGTTGCATTTTATTGTCTTTTATGTTCTTTTCATTTTATCTATTCCTGGTATACAGCACTTTTTTATCAGCTGTAGTTGTTTTTAAAGTGCTTTAGAAATAAAGTTTGATTGATTGATTGATTGATTGATTGATTGATTGATTGATTGATTGATTGATTGATTGATTGATAATAAGTCCATAAAGTTTCTCCAACTCATTCAGAATACAGCTGCACATATCCTGACGAGAACAGAGAGAAGAGATCACATTACCCCAGTTTTAGCTTCTTTACATTGGCTCCCAATAAAACATAGAATTGAATTCAAGATTTTACTCCTAACTTATAAAGCCCTTAATGGTATGGCTCCTCCTTACCTGCAAGAACTCATAGTTCCCTATCATCCAACCAGAGCTTTGCGCTCCCAAAAATCCAAACTACTGGTGATCCCCAAGGTCTCCAGAAGTAGACTGGGAGGCAGAGCTTTCAGTTATCATGCTCCCCTCCTGTGGAACCATCTTCCCAGTTCAGTTTGGGAGGCAGACACTCTCTCTTTTTTTAAGGGTAAGCTGAAATCTTTTCTCTTTGATAAAGCCTATAGTTAAAAATGTTGCTACTGCCAGGCCTTCACCCACATGTGGAGCCTAACCTGGCTTGGTACTGGAAGGTCTGGCTGTGAATGTTAATGTTGAATTGTATTTGTTATGTTTGTTTTGAATGTAGCTACTGCCAGACCTCCTACATTTTACCTCTTTTTTCAACCCAACCGGTCGAGGCACATGGCCGTCCTCTATGAGCTATGGTTCCACTCAAGGTTTCTATGTGTTAAAGGGAAGTTTTTCCTCGCCTGTGTCGCCACAGTGCTTGCTCTTAAGAGTCTCCGCTGGGTTCTATAAATTTGAGAGTGTGGCCTAAACCCACCCTTTTTTGTAAAGTGCCTTAAGATGACCTGTGCTGTGATTTGGCACTATATAAATAAAACTGAATTGAAATGAAATTGAATAGCTTTGGGTTGGTGTTGCCAGGTTTTAGGAGAGAAACAAGCGGCCAGCTCTATGGAAACAAGCCCCCAAAAAGCCCAACAGGCAACCTACCACATTATAAAAGAGAGACTGCTTGATAACATATATCGATATTCATTCATTCATTCATTCATCTTCTTCCGCTTAATCCTTTTCGGGTCGCGGGGGGGCTGGAGCCTATCCCAGCATCTTTGGGCGAGAGGCAGGGTACACCCTGGACAGATCGCCAGTCCATCGCAGGGCCAACACAGAGAGACAGAGAACCATTCACTCTCACAGTCATACCTAAAGACAATTTAGAATCCCCAGTTTTGATGCCAATTAACCTAACTTGCATGTTTTTGGCATGTGGGAGGAAACCAGAGAAATCCCGGAGTAAACCCACGCAGACACGGGGAGAACATGCAAACTCCACACGGATCACTGTTGGTCGGGGGCTGGGATCAAACCCAGGATCCCCCGGCCAAGGGTGAGTTGCTGTACTGCCGCAGTGCTAACCACTCCCCCACCGCGCCGCCCATATATATAGATTTATTTTTGTTTGCAGTGAATTGACTGTCAGCATTGAATAACGGAATTTTATAAACTCTAATTAAAGGAAAATACATATGCATTCTGCATAAGCAACAGCAAATTTATAGTAAACACAGTCAACATAAAAACTTTGAATAAATTAAATTTTTAAACTCTGATCAAAAGAAAAGACGTGCAATCTGCATAAGTAACGGCACTGAACATGATTACAGTTTAGTGATGTGGGATGATGGGAGTTGTTGTCCGCTAGTCTTTTAAACAAAAACTAATGTTACCCTGTGGAGGAATGATGTGACGAGACACGAGAGCTGCCAGTTCAGAACTTTATTCAACTCCAACAACAAGACTAACTCCCTGGCACCAAGGCGCTTACATTTATATCTCCTGCCTCCTCCCCCTTGGCGCCAAGGTGCATACAGTTACACCTCCTGCCGAAGGCGCATACATGTACATCTCTTGACCTCTCCCCCTACTCCCCAAGCATTGGGTGAGAGTGGAACCTCCTGGTGGTCCACCACACAGCCCCCCACCCCCACCCCGAACACCCAGAAGGGGCCTTAACAGTCCAGTACCTTGGGCTTGAGCAATCGCACGTAACAGCTGTAATGTTGTGCAGCCGGGCCGACTGAGGGGCCTTCCAGTCGAGGTGGGGAGGGAAAAGACCTGTTCTCCGGCGAACAGTTCTCTGAAGGGGGAAAACCAACCTGTGAACCAACCGCAGGCAGGCGACCATGCCAGGGAGCCTGGGCCAGCACCACCTGCTCATCTATCAACACATAAGTGGGCTTAAGTCTGTCTATACCCTGTGTCCCCCAAAATCCAACACAAAATGTTTCACCCCTATTTCGTTTCCAAAACTCCTAAGGTGGATGCAGCGGGGTTCTATGGGCAGCACAGTTTTACCCTCGGCCGGGGGATCGCGGGGATCATGAGATCATGGGTTCGATCCCAGCCCCCGACCAACAGTGAGCTGTGTGGAGTTTGCATGTTCTCCCCGTGTTGCGCGGGTTTACTCCGGGATTTCTCCGGTTTCCTCCCGCTTACCAAAAACATGTAGGTTTAGGGCGCTCGCGCACGCAGCGACCAGCAGCCGGTGGCTTGTCACCAGACTGCAAACCAAATCTACCTACGGGTACAAATAAGTAACAAAAAAAAAAAAAAAAACAAAAAAAAAAACCATTAGCCTGCGGGTTGTATGCAGTGGTACAGTGAACTTTAACCTCCAGGCTCTTGGCCATAGCGGACCAGCATTCCGAAACAAACTGGGGACCCCTGTTGGAGGTGATGTCTGACAGGGAACTGAAACGTGTGACCCAGGATGACAAAAACACACGGACAATGTCGGCAGATGTAGCAGAAGCCAGCAGAACTGCCTCTGGCCAACGCGTGGTGTGGTCCACTATTGTCAAAAGGTGTGTGAAACCCTGCGATGGCAGAAGGGGGCCCACTAAGTCCATGTGGATGCGGTCGAACCTCCTGCTTGAAATCTGAAAAGGTTTGAGGGGGGCCTTGCTGTGCCTCTGCACCTTAGCCCGTTGACACACAATGCATGCAGCAGCCCACTTCTTCACATCTTTGCGTAAGTGGGACCAGATGAATTTAGACCCCACCAGCTTAACCAAAGCCCATATGCCAGGGTGTGAGAGAGAGTGAATGGACTCCAAAAACGTGGCAGTGCCAAGAGCCCGGAACAACCGTGCGGGGATGGCCAGAGGAGATGTTGCAAAGCAGGGGGGGCAACCATCCTGTACCACCCTGTTCTCCAGTTTAAGGCCTGTACCCGCAGAACGGAGAGCACAAATGTCCACGTCCCCCAGTTGGTCCGCAGCCACGGCGGAAAAATCAATACCCAAATAGACTGAAGAGACCAGCGTGCACAACACATAGTTAGCCACAACAATGAGCTTACTGGCCACATGTTGAATGTCGGTAGTCAACTCCGATATTGTGGCTAGGTGACGTTGCTGCCGCGCCAACCACAGTTCCAAGATTTTGGACATCATGTAGGTTAGAGGCATGTGGTCGACAAACGTGGTAAATGCACGACCCTCGAGCCAAAACTGGAAGTGATGCATAGCCGGGTAGAGGGCCAACAACTCTCTGTCGAAGGTGCTATACTTACGCTTGTTATCGCGCAGAGTATGGCTGAAAAAGGCGAGAGGTTGCCACGAACTGGAGACGTACTGTTCCACCACTGCTCCTACCGTGATGTCAAATGCATCTGTAGTAAGCATGATCCGCATTAGTGGGGATGGGTGGTCCAGCAAAGCTGCATTGGCAAGCATAGCTTTGGTGCCTGCTCAAGCATGGATTGGGTATCCAGCTATCCGCGGGTTTCTTCTTCTTGAGTGTGCTGTACAGCGGTTGCAGCAGTTGGGCTGCCCGGGGAAGGAAACTGTTGTAAAAATTGACCATTTCCAAAAATTCCTGCGGTGCACTCATGGTCTGCAGACGTGGGAAATCTGACACTGCCCGCACTTTATCCGGCAGCGGGATCGCACCCTCAGATGAGATACGGTGGCTCAAGAAATCGATCACTGGCAACCCGAACTGACACTTTGCTGGATTAACTATCGGTCCGTGTGCTTCCAGCCGACAGAAAACTTGTTTCAGATGGGAAAGGTGCTCCTCCTCAGATGCATTAGTTACCAGAATACCATCTAGGTAGACGAACACGAACGGCAAGTCGCGGACCACCGCGTCCAGCATCCTCTGAAAAGTCTGAGCTGTGCCCTTCAGCCCGAATGGCATGAGAAGAAACTCAAAAAGGCCGAAAGGTGTTATCACCACCATTTTTGGGACGTCTTCAGCGTGAATCGGGACCTGGTAGTAGCCGTGGACCAGATCCACCTTAGAAAAAATGCACATTCTGGCCAGGTGCACTGAAAAATTTTGAATGTGGAGGATGGAGTAACGGTCATGCTCAGTGATGTTGTTCAAGCGACGGAAATCACTGCGCAGCCACCACGAACCATCGGATTTGGGCACCATGTGCAGCGGGGACACCCAAGGACTATTAGAGCGCCTAACAATCCCCAAACATTCCAAGTTAGCAAAGTCTTCCCACGCGATGGCTAGCTTAGCTGTGTCCATTTGGCACAGGCGCACGAAAACCGGTGGGCCCTTTGTAGTGATAAAATGCTCAACCCCATGCTTGGTCACAGTAGTGGAAAAGGTAGGCACAGTGAGCGCGGGAAAATCAGAAAGCAAACGTTGATACACGTCCCCTGAGGCTAAAAAATTAGCATGTGTTAGTGGCCCAGCTCCCCGAGTCATACAAGGCAGTGAAGAAAAAGACATAGCGTCCACTAAACGTCTATTAGCAACATCTACAAGGAGACCATAAGCACACAGAAAATCAGCACCTACGATAGGAACCGAGCAGGCAGCTACCACAAAGTCCCACTTGTAGTTGCATCCATGAAAACACACAGTCACTGACCTTTCTCCAAAAGTCTTGATAGGGGAGCTATTAGCGGCAGGTAATGACGGGCTGCAGCCTTCAGCCAGCCTATCAGCGCTGACCGGAAAAATAAGACTCTTCTGGGAACCAGCTGCTACTGGCCGCTGGCTGGCCCATTTCCCAGCATCTTGAATGGCACGGCGGGAAACAACGCTGTGTGTCGGCGCTAGAACACTGACGGTACAAACACACCGTCCCATTCCGGCATCGCCGAGTGGCCGTCCCGGCTACAACTTTCAGCTCCGCAACCTCAGTGAACTCTGTCAAAGATCCCGGTGTCACTGCCTGGACGCCGAAACTCCTGTTTGCCAGGATAATGTGGTCTGTTTCTTCCGCCAGCGCACGGTAGTCCCTGGCAGCCAGCAGCAGTGAGTTGGCCAAAATTGTCCGCGCCGAAACTGGCAGTTTCCTCAGGAAGAGATGAGCAAAGAGAAAAGATCCGTCAACCGTACTCAGCAAAGCCAGCATACTTTCCATTAACTCCACAGCTGAGTCGTCTCCTAACTCAGAGTGGGAGAGGAGCTTCTCCGCTCTCTCCCCATGGGAGAGGATGTAACGCCATAACAGCAGCTGTTTGAGAGCATCGTATTTCCCCCAGGGTGGGTGGTCTCAGAGAAGGCTCATGGTATGCTGAGTGGAGCAAGGGTCTAGCAAAGCCACCACGTAATGGTATCTCGTGTCATCCGCAGAAATTCCACGGAGAGCAAACTGAGCTTCCACATGGATGAACCAGGCAGCCGGGTCATGAAACCAGAAGTCCAGGAGCTTGATCGCCACGGTGAAGGAGGCCGGGGTCTCGGGGGAAACCCTAGCGTGGGTGTTCCCAAAGCAGAGCTCACTTTGTCTTCCAGCCTGAGCATTTTCACGTTGTAGGTCACGACTGTGGAGGAATGATGTGACGAGACATGAGAGCTGCCAGTTCAGAACTTTATTGAACTCCAACAACAACACTGAGTCCCTGGTGCCAAGACACATACATTTATATCTCCTGCCTCCTCCCCCTTTGTGCCAAGGCGCATACATTTACGTCTCCTGCCCCAGCTGTCAAGGCGCATACATTTACACCTCCTGCCCCATTCGCATACATTTACATCTCCTGCCCCCTCCCCCTACTCCCCAAGTCACTGGGTGAGAGTGGAACCTCCTAGTGGTCCACCACAACATGGCAGCTGACAACTTATGTGGAAAATTATCTTTTAAATTGACAAACATCATATATGTAACTCGTGGCAACATTTGATAGGGATCAAAAGATAATTTTGTTCTTGCCATTCATTTCAATGGAGAATCGTTCCCAGTTTAAGGTCCCATTTGCACTGATCTGTATAAAAAAAACCTGGATAGCTCACGCCCCATTAGCGAGTACAGAGCTGAGTGGAGTCAGGCGGCCCGCTGATCTCTATAGAAAAACTGGATGGCTCATTGGCCACCAGAAGTGAAGCCCCTGGCCAGCCACCTTTACCTCAATAACTTCTCCAGAATTAACAGATTTTGAACTTATTGGTATGGAGACACAGTTTATAATCTTGCACAACCGAGCTGGAAGAGCTGTCACACAGACAGCAAAGCAAGCCCAAATAAGCAACTACACATTAAAAAACAAGCCCAAAAACCCGCAACTGACGAGATCGAGATTAGATTATTGTAATTCTTTATTATGAGGCTGTCCTAAAACATCTTTAAAAAGTCTTCAGCTGATCCAAAATGCTGCAGCAAGAGTTTTAACAGGTACTAGAAAGAGAGATCATATCTCTCCGGTTCTGGCCTCCCTTCATTGGCTTCCCATAGAGTTTAGAATTAAGTTTAAAATCCTTCTTCTTACTTACAAAGCTCTAAACAATCAGGCTCCTTTTTATTTAAAAGATCTGATACTACCGTATTATCCTAACAGAGCACTACGCTCCCAAAATGCAGGATTACTTGTAATACCTAAAATCTCCAAAAGTACAATGGGAGGCAGAGCCTTCAGTTATCAAGCTCCTCTCCTGTGGAATCAGCTGCCAATCTGGATTCGGGAGTCAGACTCGATCTCTGTTTTTAAGAATAGGGCTAAAACCTACCTTTTTGATATAGCCTACAATTAGGGAGGGATCATGTGTTTCTGAACCCTCCCTTAGTTATGCTGCTAATAGGTTTAGTCAGCCGGGGGACCTCCAGTAATGCACTGGGCCTCACTCCTTTCCTCACTCTCCATGAAATATTTTTTTTTTGCTGGTCATTAACATTTGTTTGTTCTCTCCCATAGATTGAGTCCCCATCGTGCTGTTTGCTCTCTACATGTCTGTTCTTTTCTTTTTCTCTATCCCCTCACCCCCCAGCCAGTCGCAGCAGATGACTGCCCCTCCCTGAGCCTGGTTCTGCTGGAGGTTTCTTCCTGTTAAAAGGGAGTTTTTCCTCTCCACCGTCGCCAAGTGCTTGCTCACAGGGGATCGCCTGATTGCTGGGGTCTTTCTGCAACTGTGGGGGTTCCCCCCTACAGTTGATAGTGCTATGAGATGACTGTAGTTGTGAAATGGCGCTATATAAATAAAGTTGAATTGAATTGAATTGAATTGAATTGAATTTGCAAGTGACTTTAGAAAAAAACAAGCCCAAAGTTGCTTATAATAAGCGGACTTGGCAACTCTGCTTTGGGTCCAACTGTCAGTAGGTGAGTAGTAGTCTAAAATTCTCAAGTTGTGTTTGTAATATCCACACACTCCCATGCCCTGTTTTTACTGCGTGGATGGTAACATCATGGGCGAGATAGTTACCTCCGCCAAGGAGGTTATGTTTTTACCGGGGTTTGTTTGTCTGTTTGTTTGTTTGTCTGTCTGTCTGTTACCAACATAACTCAAAAAGTTATGAACGGATTTTGACGAAATTTTCAGGAAAAGTCCGAAATGGGACAAGGAAGAAATGATTGGATTTTGGGAGTGATCCAGATCACTGTCTGGATCCAGGAATTTTTTAAAGGATTCTTTATCATTGTGAGATAGGGCCATTTTTAGCATATGTGTATGTAACTCCACAATAAATGGTCAGGATGCTTGCCAAACCCCCCCCCCCCCCCAAAAAAAACAGGATAAGATCCCAATAGGTTCTAGGAAATATCAAAGACTGATCTGGATCCTGCAAAAAATCTGGATACTGTGATCCAGAACAGGAAATAATAGGGGATCTTTGGAATTTTCATCACTTTCATCACTGTAAGGTAACAAATAAAGATACAGTACACCGTGGGCTGCACGGTGGCGCAGTGGTTTAGCACTGTGGCAGCACAGTTTACCCTCGGCCGGGGGATTGCGGGGATCGTGAGATCGTGGGTTCGATCCCAGCCCCCGGCCAACAGTGAGCTGTGTGGAGTTTGCATGTTCTCCCCGTGTTGCGTGGGTTTACTCCGGGATTTCAACGGTTTCCTCCCGCATACCAAAAACATGTAGGTTTAGGCGCTCGCGCACGCAGCGACCAGCAGCCGGTGGCTTGTCACCAGACTGCAAACCAAATCTACCTACGGGTACAAATAAGTAACAAAAAAAAAAAAAAAAGTATAAACATACAACAAACACCAAAATATAGCCAAGACACTGAGGAATCAGTAGTGTGCCAGTGGATTTGTTGTATCTTCAAAAGCTATGGAGCTATATCCAGAAGAAAACCGCCATTGTAGAATGTGTAAATGATGAGGCAAGTTGGTCTCAAGCAGTTTATTACACATTCTCTCTCATGAGCATAGTAGAAAAGAGGACCTCTCAAACAGAACTCTTCACTTATATACTCAGGTCCTTCTGCATATCAAAAGGTCACAATGCATTCACATAAAAGGTCACATTGCATGCACTTCCTTAATCCTTAAACATCCCCCTCACAGTCTCTGGCACACAAAGGAAACTCCAAACTACCTCTGACATACAAAAGATCACATTTCACAGCTTCCTGTTATCTCCAAGGAAACTCTGCCCTTTGTTCTTATCAAAGATGCTGCTCATTATTTTTTGGCCATGTGCGGCCACCCCCCCCCCCCCCCGAGCATATTGGATCGAACAAAAGAATAACAGTCTGTATGCTGAATCATTACACATCAATCCACATGCTGCTTGGGCTTCAGTCTTCTCCCGTATCTGCTGTAACCAGGATTCTCCGCCTCCGCGGCGCTGTCATGCTGGGGAGCTGCTGTCTGGGGGTTGAAAACCTTTTGTCTGTCCCTGTGGGTGTTCTGAGGAAATTCTACTCTGGGAAGCACCCCGTGGGGGTCTGCCGCGCCGAGGGGCCCTTGCCAACAGCACTTGCTCGTCCGCCACTACAAAAGCGGGTTTGAGTCTGTTTATGCCAACCTTTTCCCTCCTACCCCCCAAATCTAGCAAAAAATGCTTGTCCCCTGTTTCCAACACTCTGAACGGTCCATCATAAGGTGGTCGCAGTGGGGTCGATGCGCGTCATGTCTGACAAAAACAAACTCCGCGTTTTTCAAAGTTTAAGGCACAAAAACGCGCGGAAAACTGTGATGAACGGGGGCCTGCAGCGTGCCTGTGTCAATGCTACGCTGCAACAGCTGAGACGGGGAGCTGCCTGGCACAGGATTATCCGGGAGAAACTCCCCGGGCAGCCGAAGTGGCTGCGCAAAAACGAGTTCAGCTGGGGAAGCTTCTAAGTCTTCTTTAGGTGCAGAACGCAACTCTAATAAAACCCACGGTAGCTTGTCTACCCAATTTACATCCGTCAGTGACGCCCTGAGAGCCGCTTTCAATGACCTATGAAAACGTTCGCATAACCCATTAGCCTGAGGATTGTACGCAGTTGTGCGGTGAATTGTGACACCCAGGCTGTGGGCCATTGCTGATCAAAGTTCAGAAACAAATTGAGGGCCTCTGTCGGACGTAATGTCCGACGGGACTCCAAAACGCGCCACCCATGCTGTTAAAAACGTACGCGCTACTTCCTCGGCTGTGGTTGACGCCAGTGGAACCACCTCCGGCCATCGCGTGGTGCGTTCCACCATTGTCAGAAGGTGTGTGCACCCCTGTGATGGCGGGAGGGGGCCCACGAGGTCCACGTGAACATGGTCGAACCTCTTAGCCGGGATGTGAAATGGCTCCAAGGGAGCCCTCGTGTGTCTGTGTACTTTGGCTCGTTGGCACGCCATGCAGGCTGCTGCCCACTCTTTCACCTGTTTGCGAAGACTCGGCCACACAAATTTCTCTCCTACCATCTTGATTGACGCGCGCACTCCCGGGTGCGCTAAAGAATGAACCGAGTCAAAAACGCGGCGGCGCCACGCGGCCGGTACCACGGGACGCGGTCGCCCCGTGGAGACATCGCAGATTAGGGGGGGGGGGGGATACCGTCTTGCAGCACCCTGCTCTCCAGCCTTAACCCTGTTGGTCCAGACTGGAGCGCGCGCACATCCGCGTCACTAACCTGCTCCGCGGCCATGGCTCCGTAATCTATCCCCACGCGGACCGGGGCCGCCACGGCGCGTGAGAGGCAGTCTGCCACTACATTCAGTTTACCCGAGACATGCTGAACATCGGTAGTAAACTCTGAGATCACGGCCAGCTGTCTCTGCTGCCGGCCCGACCAAGGTTCTGAAACCTTGGCCATCGCGAATGTTAGTGGCTTGTGGTCAACGAACGCGGTGAAACAGCGCCCTTCCAGCCAGAACTGGAAGTGACGAATAGCCAAGTGGAGAGCCAGCAACTCCCTGTCAAACGCGCTGTATTTACGTTCACTATCGCACAAAGTCCTGCTGAAAAAGGCGAGCGGTTGCCAAGCACCGGCTACACGCTGCTCCACGACCGCCCCTATGGCCACATCTGACGCGTCAGTAGTGAGCGCTATGCGGGCCGTTGGGTCTGGATGTGCCAGCAACGCAGCGTTTGCCAGGGCTGCAGTGACTTCCGAGAACGCCCGCTCTCGCTCCGGGGACCATTCGATCTTATTCGCGGGTTTCTGCTTTTTGAGCACGGCGTACAGTGGTTGCATGAGCTGCGCTGCGCGGGGGAGGAAACGGTTATAAAAATTCACCATTCCCCAAAACTCCTGTAACGCCCTGACCGTTTGTGGTCGGGGAAAATCTGCTACCGCGCGCACTTTGTCAGGCAGCGGAACGGCTCCTTCGGGAGAGACGCGGTGCCCCCAAAAATCAATCTGCGTCACCCCAAACTGACACTTCGCTGGGTTGATTATTAAACCGTGCTCTCCCAACCTCCGGAAAACCGCCGTGAGGTGGGTTTCGTGTTCATCTTCGGACGCGCTGGCTACCAAAATATCATCCAGGTAGACGAATACGAAAGGGAGATCACGCAGCACTGCATCCATCATGCGTTGGAACGTCTGCGCAGCCCCTTTAAGCCCGAATGGCATGCGCAAAAACTCGAATAGACCAAACGGAGTTATCACCACTGTTTTGGGTATGTCCTCAGCGCGCACTGGGACTTGGTGGTAACCGCGGACCAAGTCTATTTTAGAAAAAATGCACGCTCCTGCCAAATGAACGGAAAAAACTTGGATGTGAGGGATTGGGTAGCGGTCGTGCGCTGTGGCGTTGTTCAACCTGCGGAAATCCCCGCAAGGTCTCCACGAACCGTCAGCTTTAGGGACCATGTGTAGCGGGGAAGCCCATGGGCTGTTTGAACGCCTGATGATGCCCAACCTCTCCAGGTTGGCGAACTCCTCGTGCACTATGGCCAGTTTAGCTGCATCCAAGTGCCGAGGTTTTGCAAAAATGGGCGGCTCGGTGGTGGTAATACAATGTTCCACCCCGTGTTTAGCGATGGCTGCCGAAAATGTCGGGACCGTGAGTGCTGGGAACTGAGTGAGCAGTGTGTGGAACTTACCGCTTGCAGCTGTGACGTTGGCTTGTGCTGTTGGCCGGGACGCTCGAGCTGTACAGGGGATAGAATCAAAAGACAGTGCATTAACCAGGCTCTTGTTAGCGACATCAACCAACAACCCATGTGAGCACAAAAAATCAGCCCCCAATATATTGAAATTCAATGCTGCTATGACAAAAGTCCACTTAAATGTACGGCCGTGCAGAGACAGAAGCAGAGTCCTCTCACCAAAGGTCTTAATCTCCGAGCCGTTTGCTGCTGCCATCTCGGGGCCGCTGGATCCTGCCAGCCGGTCGGCGTAGGACGACATGATGAAACTCAACTGGGCACCGGTGTCCACTAGGACATGCCTCCCTGAGCGTGCGTCCGTCAAGTAAAGCAGCTTGTTCTCCTCCCCGAGGGCCGCAGCTGCTACCGACCCCCAGTCTTGGCATTTTCCCGAGCACTTGAACTGGCACGGTGGTATACATTTGCGTGCCCTCTCTGCAAAGCGGCGGTGGTAGAAACAAAGGGTGTATCCTCCGCGTTCCTTGGCCCCCGCCGCCGCTGTCGTTGGTGGTTCCGTTACCGCCGTCGATGGCTCCTCACCGTCTCCGGTCGTCGCGCCGAGCTCAGTTGCCGCCGCCGTGGTCGCAAGCTCTCTGCTGGCCATGATGATCCGGTGTGCCTCCCGGGCCAGCGCACGGTAGTCCCGCTTGGCCAACAACGGCAAACTGGCCAGGGCCGCTCTCGTCGCTGACGGAAGGCTCCTGAGGAAGAGGTGGGTAAAGATGAAGTGGTCGTCGCCCAAGCCTTTCAACCTCAGCATCCTCTCCATGAGGTCAATTGGCGTGCAATCTCCCAACCCGGTCCGCACTAGGAGTCCCTCTGCCCTCTCCTCAACCGAGAGTGTGTAGTGCTGGATGAGTGCGGCCTTCAACGCGCCGTATTTGTCGCTGGCTGGTGGCTGCTCCAGAAGGCTCTCCACATGCTGAGCCATGTGGTTGTCAAGCTTTGCGATCACATGGTAGAATTTCATGTCATCTACCGATAT
The DNA here is from genome assembly GCA_020510985.1 of Pholidichthys leucotaenia. NCBI lineage: Eukaryota > Metazoa > Chordata > Actinopteri > Cichliformes > Pholidichthyidae > Pholidichthys > Pholidichthys leucotaenia. The sequence continues at coordinate 45,760,423 of CM035845.1, read as the reverse complement.
CCCCCGGAAGGCGAACTGCACCTCAACCAGGTGGAACCAGGAGCGTGGGCTGTGCTGCCAAAAGTCCGGTAGCTGGACTGTAACGACATACGCTTGGCTGGGGGCTCCCAACAAGGCTGGCTCTGGGGAATTCTCTTTGTGTTGCATGCTTCGTCTTGGGTCACCAGTGTAGAATGTGTAAATGATGAGGCAAGTTGGTCTCAAGGAGTTTATTACACATTCTCTCTCATGAGCATAGTAGAAAAGAGGACCTCTTAAACAGAACTCTTCACTTATATACTCAGGTCCTTCTGCATATCACAATGCATTCACATAAAAGGTCACATTGCATGCACTTCCTTAATCCTTAAACATCCCCCTCACAGTCTCTGGCACACAAAGGAAACTCCAAACCGTCTCTGACATACAAAAGATCACATTTCACAGCTTCCTGTTATCTCCAAGGAAACTCTGCCCTTTGTTCTTATCAAAGATGCTGCTCATTATGTTTTGGCCATGTGCGGCCACACCATTACCGAAAAAGTGATTTTTGTCAATAACTACTGAACTCATAAAGATATCAATGTGAATCCAATTGCTAAAGGTATGCTTTGATGGTCAAGGAATCTGAAAATATAGATAAAATAAATGTAGGACTATTATATTTGGGGAAAATCCCAATATTAGGGGGAACTGAGGTACTTGGCGGAGGTCTGCGCTCTCCGAGTGCTTTTCTAGTTGTTTATGTTTACAAATTTTCTATTAAAAGGGAAATTGTATCTGTTGTGACACATGAGGTGCATTGATTTGTGTTCGGTTGGTGGATGTTTGCTATGGGAGTGTAGTTGGGTTGCAGTGACATTACTGAGCCCTGGCATTCTGTTTTTTGCACATGTGGTAGTACTTTTGAGGATTTTCTGGAGAACATTCTGGATAGTTTTATCATTTTGGATATGATGAGAGCTTTAATAAACCTGCAGTTGAAGAAAGCAAGCATATTTGTCCACTCCCATATTTATAACAGTATGGCAAACTTGGAAAAATTACCAACTTAAGTTACACTGTATGTATTTGAATGAAAGAACATGTGATTAACGTGGTATGTGTTGTGTTATTGGGCGTAAGGATTCAGACAACACATTGTAGAGCAACTGGACAGCATTTATTAGCATGTGGTTCAAACTCAAAGCCATTCACATAGCATACAGGTTACCCCACGGCACTTCCTGTTAGCCCTTGCATAGTAAAAGCATACTGCACTAAACAGATTACACCACATCCCCCTTTCTTTGAAAAGAATGCAACCTTAAATGAGCATTTACTGCAAGCATGAAAACTATCTGAATCTTTTTTCTTTTAACTTTTACATATTATTGAACACGTTTCCTTTTCTTTGCATTTAAACATTCTGCATTCATAAGTCCAGTCTTTGTGGTTTTATGACAACTCGGCCATGCCTAGTTCTGGCAGGACCTGGGGAAGCTGTCTTTGGAGTCTGAGCTGCAGACTCAGATTGGTTTGGTGTGAGCAAGGCATCCTCTACTGGTCTGACTGGTGTACTTGGAATTTGTACCTTTGGTATGGTTTCAGGCAATGGCAGTAGGTGATACCTATTTCTCCTGATGGCTCCTGAAGGGCTCTCCACAACATATAGTATGAGTGGGGTGTGGAGTGAGATGAGATGACAGTCCCTTCACACTTGGTGTCTGTGATCCACACTGGTTGTCCAGGTGAAAGTTGAGGAAGATCTCTCATGCGATGTCTCCTGTTATACACAGTACTGTCCTTTAACCTCCTCTCTCTCTCCCTTGTCTCCACTGTAGCCTTGTTTGGCAGGCTGGGAACAAGCAAAGAGGGAAGCTGGGGTACTGGTGTGCGAAGTCTCCTTCCCATTAGTAGCTGCGCTGGGCTATATCCGTTAGCCAGTGGGGTCTCTCTGTAAGCTAAAAGTGCAAGATATGGGTCTTTTGCTTTCTTTAGTAGTCTTTTGACAGTTTGGACATGACACTCAGCCTCACCATTGTTTTGTGCAAACCTTGGACTGCTGGTTATATGTCTTAAACCATAGGCTGCTGTGAAGTCTTTGAACTGTTGGCTTGAGAACTGAGGTCCATTGTCGCTGTAGAAAATCTCTAGAATGCCATGTCTGGAAAAGATTGACTTTAGGTGCACCATAACGTCCTCTGATCTTGTGGGGGTCAGTTTGGCTATCTCCACAAATCTGGAGTAGTAGTCCACCAGAAGTACATAGTTGCTGTTGTTGAGTGTAAAAAGATCTGCTCCGACCTTCTGCCATGGTCTCTCAGGGAGCTCGCTGGGCACTAAGGGCTCCACTGGGTTGGCACGTTCTTTAATGCATATGGTGCAGTTTTTCACAAGTTCGTTGATTTGGCTACCCAGACCAGGCCACCACACTGTCTTTCTAGCTCTCTCTCTACATCTAGACATTCCCTGATGTCCCTCATGTAAGGCTACGAGGACAGAGTTGTGCATAGTGGTAGGAATAACTAGTCTGGTGCCTTTCAGTAACAGTTCATCATGTGCAGTTAGAGTGTCTCTGTGTGGCCAATACGCTTTGATTGGACCTGTGAAATGGCTGTAATCTGGCCAGCCTCTCTGACAAAATGACATTACTTCTGAACATAAGCTGTCTGTTTTCAGCTGTTCTTTTAGTTGGGTGATGTACGTCGAGCTAGCAGGCAGGCTTTTCATTATTTCATCCACATAGATGTTTGTGTCAATCAGTAGTTCTGCTGTAGCCTTTGAATCTGGGTCTTGATATACAGGTGCGCATGACAGTATATCCACTGTGAGGAGTGCTTTGTCTGGAGTGTATGAGATAGCGTAACTGTACCTCATGAGCCTGAGTCGGAACCGCTGGATCCTGGGTGGAAGCTCGGTTAGGGCTTGTTGTCCTAGCAGGCTGACAAGTGGCTTGTGGTCAGTCTCTAAGGAGAAGTGTCTCCCGATGAGAAAGTCTTTAAATCTTTCACATCCCCATGTTTGTCCAAGCGCCTCCTTCTCTACCTGTACATACCTCTGCTCTGTCTCTGTTAAGGAGCGTGATGCGTATGCAACAGGTCTCCACTGCTCACCCTCTTTTTAAAATAGTGTTATGAGCCGAGCCGGTTTGGTTTCCCCCAGCTTGGCCCTGATCTCTCTGTGGGTTTTGGTTTCATTGTTTATGTGTATTTTATGTATTCAGTCCACCATCTTAGCTACTGCCCGACCGGCAGCTGTTAGTCAGCCTCTGATCTTTTTCCCACACTGCTGACAGGCTGTCGGTCCAACCATGCCCCTTCACTCTCCATATTTCCACCAGCTGTCCCAGACCCGGTGATTCTCTGTCTCGCACAGGTGCTTCCAATTTGTGTGACCAGCGGCATTTGGATTTAAGCAGCTATCCGCTAGACAAAGGCCATTGGGTCATTGTATGAGTCACGCCATCATCCTTCGTCGTGTGACCGTCACGTCAGGAAGGATTATTGGACTATGCTCGCAGAAAGAACTGGACTCCTTGGGACCGCTCCAACTCGTGAGTAAACTGCTAGCATTTCTCTGTGTGGTTAGCTGCTATGCTGACCAGAAGCGTTTTTTTCCCCTGCTGTATTCTGCTACGCCTCTGGCAGCGTTTCTCCCCGCAGCATAACTGCTATGCTTAGGCTGTGCCCAGGTTGCATCCCCCCCCCCCCGAGTTTGTTGAGCTACCCTTTGTCTTCACTGCTCTCCCAAGCGCTCATGCGTAATTGTATTATTTTTCTTGTGGCCATGGTACACAGTGGTCTGCCCGCTGTCCACTTTGTGTCAGCCATTTTGTGTATACCATACCTTCTTGTAAGTCTTTATTTTTGAACTGTTTCATGTTAATAAATGTGTGTGTGGTGAACTCCTGCATTTAAATCCTCATCCTTTTCTCCCCTCGCCGTGCACATAAGAAAAGCGCACAGGAGGGTTTATGACAAATAGGACTGCTCCAAGTCCATAAGATGAGGCATCCACTGACAGTTTTAGTTCTTTGTTTGGGTCATAGAGTGTGAGAACAGGTGTTGACGTCAGATCACTTTTCAGCTGATCAAATGCTTCTTGTTGTGCACAGCTCCAAACCCACTGGTTTTTCTTTGACAGCAGGTCTTTTAGGGGCTTATCTTTTTCAGCCAGTCCTGGAATGAATTTGCCTAATTGGTTGACCATCCCGAGAAAGCTGCGCACTTCGCTGACATTTGACGGCTCGTTTATTGCTTTAACAGCTCTGATTTTGTCCGGGTCAGGTTGGACTCCCTCTGGAGACAAAATGTGTCCAAGGGACTTTACCTCTTTCTTGCTCAGTTCACATTTCTCCATGTTTAGTGTAACACTGGCCTCTTGCAATTTGTTAAGCACTGTGTGAAGTCTGGCGTTGTGCTCCTGCTGGTCCTGTCCCCAAATGAGGATGTCATCCATGTGACAAACCACGCCTGGCAGCCCATTGAGGATCACTGACATTCTCCGCTGAAAATGCTCTGGGGCTGAGGCTATTCCAAAGGGAAGTCCGTTGAAGTGGTAGCGTCCGAAAGGGGTAATGAACGTTGTGTAGTGTGCTGACTCAGGTGACAATGGAACCTGCCAAAAGCCTCTGTTTGCATCCAACTTACTGAAGACTGTTGCTCTAGCCAGGGATCCAAGTGTCTGTTCAACTGAGGGCAGGATGTACTTTTCTCTGCACACTGCTTCGTTGAGGTAAGTGAGGTCTATACAAATACGCACTGAGTCATTTTTGGGTGGTACTGGGACCATTCCTGAGCACCATTCAGTTGGCTCTTCAACTCTGCTGATTACTCCCATTGACTTCACTCTTTCCGGTTCCTGTTTCACTTTTCCCAACAAAGGGATGGGGACACGTCTTGGTGTGGCCAGGGAAAAAGGTACAGCAATAGGTTTCAACTTAATAGTATAAGGTTGCTGCATTAAACCCAAACCCTGACACAATTTGGGGTAGTTCTCATTCAACACTTTCATGTCTGTTATCCGCTCTTGACACAAGGTTTAGCCTGACACTTGCTGGCCTGCTTAACAGTGCTATGTGCAAATCTTTGATAACATACACATTTTCTTGTATCTCTTGTTCACCTTTACACAATGTTTCTCTGCACATACCCAATACATTGAGTGGAGTACCACCTGGTCCAAACAATGGTCTATCTGGTTTACATAACTCTGTCACGTTTTGGTTTATACCATAGTACATCTGGGCTGGGATTACAGAGACGTCGGCTCCAGTGTCTATCTTTAATCTGACTTTGTGGTTTCTGATAGTAAGGTCTGCATACCAAGGATCTGAACCTGCATCTACAGAACCAAGGAACATGGGTGTGTCATTACATTTCTCTGTTTCTATCACATGCACAGATTTAACAGATTTACACACTTTACCGTAATGTCCTCTTTTACCGCATGTATAACAGGTCTTTTGCTGGGCATTGTCCTTTACCATATGCTGGGGTTTTACCACATCTGTAGCACAGTCTCTCATTTGGTGTTTTGGCCTTTGTTGTGTGTTTTGGTTGACTTGGGGTCTTATATGTTGGATGCTTTTGTTTTTTGTATTTCACTGACACAGCATCTATTCCCGTTTTATTTTCCCCTCTGATGTCTGTTTGTTGCCTTTTTATTACTTCTGACTGCCGGGCTTGATTCACTGCTTTTCCCAGCATCAAATCCTTGTCCATTTGCAGTCTCTCAGCGAAGCTGGTGTCTTTCAGTCCCACAACGAGGTGATCTCTTATTAACTCATCACGTGTAGTGCTCCGTAGTTGCAGTTTTCAGCCAAAGCATAAAGCGTGGTGACAAACGAGTCAGCAGTCTCATTAGCTTGCTGCACTCTTTGATTAAACCGGGCTCTCTCATAGATGTTTTTCCTAGGCACAAAATATGTGTCTAAAGTGTCTCTTACTGCCTGGTACTGATGCCTTTGCACGTCCGATAAAGCTTGACCTCGAAGAATGTTGTCCGCTTCATCCCCCATACAGTAGATGAGCATGTTTACCTGGTTAGCCTCTGAGCTAAGGTGCAGGTTGCTAGTTAGTCGGAATCTTTCAAACCTCCTTATCCACTTTTCCCATTGCTGTGGCTTAGAAAAATCAAACGCTTCGGGAGGCTGAATGGTGAATGTGGTGTTCGGGGGGGTGGATTAGCATTAGCATTGTTGTCGCTATTCAAGATAAGATAAGATAAGATAAGCCTTTATTAGTCCCACAATGGGGAAATTCAAGGATTGCAATAGCACAGGGATAGCAACACTCAGAGCAACAATCAGAAGACAAGAAAAAACAAGAGCAGCGAATATACATATGTACATATAAATATATAAACACACAGTGCGGAGCATTGTAGCTAGATGGAATAAATATATACACTACCGTTCAAAAGTTTGGGGTCACTTAGAAATTTCCTTATTTTTGAAAGAAAAGCACTTTTTTTCAATGAAGATAACTTTAAACTAATCAGAAAAACACTCTATACATTGCTAATGTGGTAAATGACTATTCTAGCTGCAAATGTCTGGTTTTTGGTGCAATATCTACATAGGTGTATAGAGGCCCATTTCCAGCAACTATCACTCCACTGTTCTAATGGTACAATGTGTTTGCTCATTGCGTCAGAAGGCTAATGGATGATTAGAAAACCCTTGTGCAATCATGTTAGGTCTGCAATGCTGTAATTGCTGCAAATGGAGGATTCTTTGACGAAAGCAAAGTTTGAAGGAAAAAATTATTATTTCAAATACAAATCATTATTTCTAACCTTGTCAATGTCTTGACTATATTTTCTATTCATTTTACAACTCATGGTGGTAAATAAGTGTGACTTTTCATGGAAAACACAAAATAATTGTCTGGGTGACCCCAAACTTTTGAACGGTAGTGTAAATATATAAACACACACAGTGCGGAGCATTGTAGCTAGATGGAATGAACAGCATAACCGTTTACTTAGTTATCCTACATGGTATGATTATGTACCCATACATATTGTCACCCTCCATAACGACCGGTATTTTCCTGTACTGGAGGGGATCATTGTGTAAGTCTATTGCGTCTTTTGCATTCAATACTATTAGGTTGTCACGTTTTTTTGCTATCTCTGCGAGCAGCCCTGCTTAGGTTATACAGTCTAACAGCCGTTGGTAGGAAGGACCTGCGAAACCTCTCGGTTGCGCACCTAGGATGATGTAGTCTGCTGCTAAATGAGCTCCTCAGTGCGTTCAATATGTCCTGCATAGGGTGGGACTCGGACTCCAGCAGAGATGACAGTTTAGTCACCATCCTTCTCTCTCCCATCTCCTCCACTGGGTCAAGGCGTTGCCCCAGGACAGAGCTAGCTTTCTTGATCAGTTTGTTCAGTCTCTTCCTATCGGCTGCTGTAACGCCACTGCCCCAGCAGACCACTCCAAAAGTGATGGCTGATGCCACCACTGTGTCGTAGAATGTCTTCAGCAGCGCCCCTTGTACACCAAAAGAGCTGAGTCTCCTCAGTAGAAACAACCTGCGCTGTCCCTTCTTATAGAGTGTGTCAGTATTGTGTGACCAGTCTAGTTTATTGTTGAGATGAACACCCAGGTACTTGTAGGATGTCACCATCTCGATGTCTGTTCCCTGTATGTTTACTGGTGCTGTGAGGGGTTGTCCTTGCCTGCGGCAGTCCACCACCAGCTCCTTAGTTTTCCTCGCATTGATCTGGAGGCAGTTCCAATGGCACCAGTCTACGAAGTCCTGGATAAGTCCTCTGTACTCAGCTTCATCTCCGTTGGAGATGAGGCCAATGATCGCAGAGTCGTCAGAGAACTTCTGTAGATGGCAGTGTGTTGTGTTGTGTGAGAAGTCCGCAGTATAAAGGGTGAATAGGAAGGGAGCCAAAGCCGTTCCCTGGGGGGCTCCGTGCTACCGATGATCGTGTCGGACACACAGTCCCGGGTTCTCACAAACTGTGGCCGGTTAGTAAGGTAGTCCAGGATCCATGATGACAGGTGTTGGTCCACCCCTGCGCACAGCAGCTTGTCCTTCAGGATCATCGGTTGGATGGTGTTGAAAGCACTGGAGAAGTCAAAGAACATGATCCTCACCACATTCCCGGGCTTCTCCAGGTGGGACAGAGAACGGTGAAGGAGGAAGATCACCGCATCCTCCACCCCAAAGCCATGCTGGTAGGCGAACTGGAGTGGATCCATCGCTGGTCCCACCAGGGGGCGGAGGTGAGCAAGGAGCAGTTTCTCCACGGTCTTCATCATGTGGGACGTCAGGGCCACTGGTCTGTAGCTGTTCAGATCTTTGGGGTGGGAAGTCTTTGGTACAGGTACCACACAAGATGTTTTCCACAACTGTGGTACCCTCCCCAGCTTCAGGCTCAGGCTGAAGATGTGCTCAACAATCCCACACAGCTGGTCTGCACAGGACTTGAGGAGCTTTGTGCTGATGCCGTCCGGTCCCGACGCCATCCTCGCCTTGATCTTCCTCAGCTCCGTCCTCACCTGGGTCTTAGTGAGGGTCATGTTGGGGGGGCTGTGTGTTGGGAGTGGGGGGGTGATGGTGGAGTGGGTGTGGGCAGCAGGACTCGATGTCTTCAGAGGCAGCAGTGGTTGTTGTGCAGTCGGGGGGGAGGGTGGTTGGTCAAATCTATTAAAAAAACAGGTTCAGATTATTCGCCCACTCCCTGCCCCCCGTGGCCTGGGGGGAGGTATTCTGGAGCCCAGAGATGGTTTTAAGGTTTCTCCAGACCCCACCGATGTTGCTCTGTTGCAGCTTGTCCTTCATCTTCTTCCTGAAGCTGTCCTTGCCTTCTCTGATCTTCCTCCTCAGCTCCCTCTGTACGGACTTCAGCATCTCCCTGTTCCCCGACCTGAAGATCCTCTTCTTCTCTCTCAGAAGTGTTTTTATCTCAGGGTTGATCCAGGGTTTGTTGTTCGAGCAACACCGTATGGTCTTGGTGGGTATGGTGTTGTCCACACAGAAGCTGATGTAGTCCGTGATGGTGTGAGTGAGGCCATCAATGTCCTCACCATGTGGATCGCAGAGCTGCTCCCAGGCAGTGGTTTCAAAACAGTCCTTTAGAGCGTCCATTGCCTCCTCAGACCATAACTTCACTGTGCGCATGACCGGAGGTTGTCTGTGCACTAGGGGTTTGTACACCGGCCGGAGATGAACCAAGTTGTGATCCAATCTCCCGAGTGGGGGGAGTGGAGATGAGGTGTACGTCTCCTTAGTGTTTGCGTAGAATAAGTCCAGTGTTTTATTGTCTCTAGTATGGCATGTGACATACTGGGTGAACGCGGGTAGAATGGGAGACAGTGAAACATGGTTGAAGTCACCTGAGATGAGGAGAAGAGCATCTGGGTGTTCTGTCTGCAGCCTGCCAGTTACTGAGTGGATGACGTCACGCGCTGTCCCAGCGTTCGCTGTCGGATTTGCATAAATAACAATGCAGATCACGTGTGAGTATTCCCTCGGGAGATATGTAGGCCACATGCTAACAGCTAGCAACTCAATGTCTTTGTTGCAGTGTTGTTGTTTAACCGTGATATGTCCCGGTCTGCACCACTTGTTATTGACATACAGTACATTATCACTCCACCGCCCTTGCCTTCCCACTGTCTGGTGTTCGGTCTGCCCGTATTGTGTAGAAACCCTCCAGTTCAATGTTAGCATCTGCTGCTAGTTCAGTTAGCCACGTCTCTGTGAATAGCATAAGGCAGCACTCCTGGTATATGCTCTCGTAGCAGGAGATAGCCGCTAGCTCATCTGTTTTTCCAAGTATCGATTGTACATTCTACATAGCAACGGATGGGAGGGTGGGTCTGTACCTTATATTCCTTGCCCGCCGTCTTGCCCCAGCTCGACAACCACGCCGTTTCCGTCTCATCTCTCCCGGTATGTCGAGTTTTTTCGTTAGCATCGTGGGCCGGTTAAGTGCTAACAGCCGGTCTCTATTATACTGTCTCCTGCACGAAACAGTGGCTCAGGAGACATTTGGGCGATCTACGTGTTTGGATAGAATAAAGGTGACGCTAGATTTGCTTGCTTGCTATTTGCATGTTGCTGGGGCGGAGACCTGCGAGGCAGTGTAGCTTGTGCACTAGCTCCCACTTCTACTTCCGACATCTTTCTGTCCAAAGAAAACTCACTTTTTCACTCCCAGAACTGCTTACTTTCACTCCCTGGCGATTAAGCTCTTACTGCCACTCCGCTTCTGACACCATGTCGTATTACTGGGCATAAGGATTCAGGCGACACACTGTACAAGCAACTGGACAGCATTTATTAGCATGTCATTCAAACTCAAAGCCATTCACATAGCATACAGGTTAGCCCACGGCACTTCCTGTTAGCCCCTTCATAGTAAAAGCATACTGCACTAGCAGATTACACCACAGTATTAATTGTGATTAACTCAAACATTCCAAAAGATTAATCGTGATTAGAAATTTTAATCATCCAACAGCACTAATATATATGGTAACACTGCAGGTCAGTCAGAAAAGAAAAAAAAAAGCATGCCATGAGCCTTCTAAAAAGTGTTGCCATTGCTGTTACTGTGCATGTAAAAAAAAAAACTATCTGGGTTTGTTTTTTGTTTTTTTTTTGGTGTGGGGGGGGTCATTTTCCAAATATACTGAAAATGGAATCAAGTGTCAAAGTTTATTTTCCTGGGTATCAGCATCTGGTTTGAAATTCTAGTATCTTCAGGACTCTCCTGTATATACAGAGATGTAGAAAAGCCTAAAAAATTGAATGTTTTTCATTATACAGTAGATCAGAATTTCCTTCTAAAGAAACTGACACTAGACACAATGAATGTATCAATCCAAGTTAAAAGTATATTTAACATTTTAATTAGACATTAATTACATGATATATACAGTGTTTCATTGAAACAAGAGTGTAATACTGGTGGGCAAAGCCCTCTTTGCTCCTGAGGTCAAGAGATGGTTGGCGTACTCTCAAACCAAGATGTGTGTAAAGAACATCTTGGTGAGCTATAGTTTTGTGTTCAGGGGCCAACAACAAAGAAAACAGCAGATCAGGGACTTCCACACAACAGTTTTCTGTATGGAGTCAACACAACAGAAGCATTCAGTCTTAACAGAAATGAACTGTTGAGGCTCTGGATCACCAGAGCAGATTCGGTGTCACTAAGATTCACTACTCCATTCACCAATTTGTTTTACAGCTCAAATGTGAGGTTATAAAAAAAACAGACAAACATACAAACCAAAAGCATATATACAGGTGAACTCAACAGATATATATATACATATATGTACAGATATAATATTATATAAATATAGTAAAATAGACTAAATTACATTGATTTCATGGTCTTCCATAAATAGATGTTAAACAACAGTTTGGTTGTGTGTTAACATGGAAGCACAGTGACAGGCCCTTGACACTCTCCCGTTCTTCACGCTTTTCCCTACGAAAGTTTACCAGCACAAAACTGCGGCACCATATGAGGAAAAAACAGCTTTCTCTCTGATAGTTTTGGTTGTCAGTGTTTATAAGATCACACCTGACTTTTTTTACATGTTTTTTGTAATTTAACGGATTTTAACGGATTTTGTAATTTAACGGATTACTTATTTCAGGACTACTGCATGTGGTCAACATCAAAGTCTCCTATAAAGAAACTTCATGTTTCCCACCACGCCCTGAGCAGAGGGGGGAAACGGGGAGGCTAGTCAACCTTCTCAAAGCAGTAGTGTTATCGCCACAGGCGCTGATCAAGTGTGCTCTTCAGCAGGTTGTAAAGAGTAAATATATTCACAAGAGTCCTTCGGTGATTTTCGCTGCAGTGGCAGGTATGAAAAAGGCAGGTTTCATTGACCACTGCGCAGTTGTTCGTGTAAAGTTATAATGAGCAAGGTCACAGAAATACTGACTAGGCCTCCCTGTGAAAACTGACAAGTGTGCTGAACAGTAAGTGTTTTCCAATATACAAATATGCTTTACAAATACATTTTTGGCAATGTAAAACAAAATGTAAAAATGAAATGCTGTAAGGAACTAAAATGTCATTGAGGAAGAAAAATGTTCAAATCTGTCCTCTCTGTTCAGTCTTTCAATGATTCTCTGGGGTGCCGTTTTTAAAGTGAAACAAGCTAGATGTACTTTTTTTTTTGCCAGATTTAGCTTTGAAGGTTTTTAAAAATGTGATTGTTGTAGTCAAGTCATATTTGATTAAATTTACAACAATTTTTGTAAACTAAATAACTAGCAAATTAGCTACACCAGTAGCTAAGTCTGTTTAGGAGTATGTTAGCAAAATTAGCCATTAGTTTTTGTTCTGGTACTTCTACTGAGTAAATTTGGCATGGTAACTAAATATTTGGATTGCAAAATCATTTAGCATTTATATTTAACATTTACATTTTTTTTTAAAAATCTACATTCAGATTACAGATATTACTGTAAAAAGGATAGAAGGTCACATTTTAGAGGTCATAACATTAAATGAGGCAAAAAAAAAAAATCTGGGCACCCCATTTGATTAACACACTTTTCTCAGCAGGATGTTATATTTTCGAGTACGGCGGTCACAGCCACACTCGCACACAAACATCACGGTACCTGAGAGTATTGCTGCTGCATTTTGAACTTTGCAACCATTTTGTCTAAAAATCAAAATCTCCAGTAAAAAATAAAAAATTGCCAGTACCGTAACTACAAATACAAAAGAAAAAACAATAAAAATTAGCAAAAAGAGAAAAAAGCAATGAAAAGGTTACAGTAAAAAGAGGGGGGGGAGAGAAGTAAAACACCATTTTTGTGGTGTATCACAGTATACTGTACAAAGTTCAGATACATTCTCTTGGAATGGCAAGGTCCATTGCTCAGGGAGTCACAGCCTTGCATTTCTTTGAGTTCTTGCGTTCATTATTTACATTAGCCGTATTGGTTCTTGGGATCAGAGCAGCTTTAGTGTCCGTTGTGTGCGTCTGGGCTCGATGAGGCATTTTTGATCCAGTCAAGGATGATGAGGGTCATACTGCCAAACATGACGAGCATGCCGCATATCAGGAAGAGGGTGGCCTTGAGAAGAAGGCAAACTCATGTTTAGATTGTTTGATCATCCAAAGCAAGAAAAAAGTTTGTGTTTGAAGGAAACTATTAGCTCATCTCTTTGTAAATACACTTCAGGTAATGATTACAGCAAAAAACACAACATTTAAGAGTCATTTTAAACATTTTTAAAAGAACTTATGAACAGGTCATTAGTAACGTAATTATAAATGTATAACCATTTTATGTGGGGGCTTTTTTTGGTTACCATTTTTTGAAATGTGCAACTTTCTCTGAATAACTGAACTAGTTCTAGAAAACTAGCAACATTTTTCTGTTGTAAATTTTTAATTTCTCATACATTCACATTTTTATTAGTTTTTTGTAAAGTCAAAAAGAGCCACATGTGGCCCTGGAGCCGCGGCTTGGTCTAGTTCCTTACCCCGATCTTTTGTATGGACTTCTTTGACTCCTTCTTGACCAGCTTGATGTAGAAAGCTGAAGGCAGGATGAAGATGAGCATGGCAGCAGCAGAAGCACCTGATGGAGGAAGAAAAGTTGACCGTCGCAGTCAGAAGACTCTCCTATAATACTGGTGTACATGCAGTTAAAAAAAAAAAAAAAAGCTATGCAGTTATTTAACGTACCGATGAAGCCAAAGATGTCCCTGATCGTGGGGACAAAGATGACCAGGGTGTTGGTGCCAGCCAGCAGGACCACAGTGATTATGATGTGCCGAACCCAACTGAAATCCTTAGTGGGGCACATGAGGTGGTTCACGGAGGTACGGATCTGTACAGACAGATGGACAGATGGAGGTTAGGCTAAAAAAAAAAAGAAGTCTGCTTTTGCTGTAATACATTTGGACCTTGCAGATTCAAAGTTGAAACCGTTACTTTAAAAGAGCGATGTTCTCGATTACGAGAGACTGATACTTACAGGGAAGAGCACCACAGGAACGGTGAGGGTGACGGCGGTCAACACAGCAAGACGGACGACCAGCAGCAGCACGTCATACTTGTAGTATCTGGAGTACGTGTGCAGCAGCTCATGTTCTACTTGCACTATAGAAACAGAAAGGAGACACGCCACGTGAGTCATGAATACAATAAAGTGCTGCATTACTGAACATGTTATTAGCAACAGTGTGGATAAATGATGAATCTCAGTCACCTACCGAGACAATAGCTAAGAATTATGCCACATCATGCTAAAATTTTGATTCTTACACAAAATACAGAACCCTGGTCTACATATTACATACATATACATACTGTATATTTTAGGCTGAAATAAAGTAGAGAGCCCAGCTAATAACAGTATAGCCAAATACAAAGCTAAGCTAGTAGCCTAGCTTAAAAATATCTTTTTTCTTCTCAGAATAAAGACCAACGTTACACTGGCTGTGTGCATATTTGAACATTTCTTTCCTTGAATCTGTGTTTATGGCTAATTTTTTTAACTTCTCTCCTGCATTTGATATTATAATTTAGCTTTTTAAAAAACTAATGCTAATAGTATTTAAAAAAAATAGCATAGCATAAACTAGCATGTAAAAAATTTGTGCTGTTAGTAAGTATATGACCCCCAAAAAGTTTAATCATATATATATATATATATATATATATAGTTGCATCTAAAAAAAAAGGGGAAAAAATGAATATTGTGATGGTTCATTATTTAATTCAACAAGCTATATACAGTAGGCCAGGGGTGTCAAATGTGGCCGTGGAGGACCAGGACCCTACAGCCCAGCGTTCCGCTGACAAAACCGTTTGCAACCGTTCAGAATTGTTCGTTAGTTTCCTTAACTGAATGACACGGTCACCGCAAACCGTTTTCTCATTGGCTGAACTCCTCGGGGAGGTGACTCGCATAGCGAACAAAGATGGTAGCTAAGTAAGATAGTTTGCAATACCCTTTTTGTTTTATTTTCTTTTTGGAGCAGTTTTATCAATTTAAGAGTAGAGGTTATGCCAGTTTGGAAGTAAAACAATACCATGCATAAAATATTGTTTTTGGTAGGGGGATAACGGGAGAATTCTTAGGTAATATGAAGTTGAAGTAGGCTACAGACTACGCCGTAGTTACCGTATCAATATGGTCCTCCAACTGGCTGACAGGACCATAATACAGTAGATCTACACAAATACAGAATGCGTGAGCCGAACAAAAAAAAAATATTTGCCGAGAACTGCCTGTTCATTTAGGTTAGTTCACCTTGCAAACTATGTTTGGTGAACTGTTTTATGAACTGAACTCGCATCAGGTTTTACTTACAAGTATCACCAACAGCTGATTGCTGATCATTGAAAACACCTGCTGAAGAGCCTGGTTGGGAGTAAAACCTGCTGGGCCTTGGCCTTGACAGCCCTGCTATAAGTCATAATCATCAGAAGTAAAATGAGGCTTCAAATCTTTATTTTTCACCTTTTTAAATTAAATCACAAAAGGAAAAAAATGGATAGCATTCAATTTTTGTGCTGCCCCTGTATATAAATTAAATTTTATCCTATGTTTGCTGCCTCAATTTAATTTGGATTCCACTGAACTTTTCAGTATTGCATAAATGTATTGGGACAAGCATCGCAAGGATGGCTTGTCCTTCCTGAAATCCTACACCAGACCAAGCTGTTTTTTCTCCCTCATAGTGGCTGAGAACATTTTTGTGGCCCGACTCTACATATCAGATGTGTTGTTTCTCGTTCCAGGAACATTTCGGCTCGGTCTATCACATGTTCATGTGATCTAAAACATTAACACAAACAAGCCTGCCTGCTGTAAGCTGCGTCAGGTGCTGTTTTCACAGTCTTACATAACAGGACTCAAAATATTCACAATTTTCATTTGAACCTGGAAGCTTCGCTCATTTAATTCGGGATGATTGAACCGCTCTGATTTCTAACAATCGTGGACTCAGACTGAGACCAGGAGTATGCAGACATTAATGGTTTATTTTAGCTTTCATGAGTATATATGACCAACTCACTGTTAAAGGTCAGGTATCCGAAAAGAGCAGCCAGCAGGTACATGACGAACATAGCCAGGAAGGAGACGTTAGCAACTCCCTGCATCCTTTTACGGGAACGGCTGTATGAAAGAGAGGAGAGTGGATGCTTTATTTCGACACTAGACTTAAATATGTTCCATTTTTTTAAAGACTGCATGTTAATAAGGCAGCAGGTATTTTATTGTGTGGAGGACTCACTCTTTGAGCTCCTCATACATGGGCAGGATGGAAGGGTGGCACACGAAGGCGAATGTCAGGATAGGGACAGCGTACACAGTCTGGGGAAAAAAATTCAAAATTCAAGATTTAAACCAACAACTACAGATGATTCTTATTGCAGTGATTTTATTTGATTTATTTTTATATTTTTTTTATTTCATTACCTGAGAGTTGAAGACAAAGTATTTCGGCCTGCACATGTCCTCGCTATAGTCTACAGCGGTTTTGTTGACACTGATGGAGATGTTGGGGCCCTCCGTGGGCAACGTTTCATTCAGGGCGTCCTCGTCCTTAGGCAGAGGACAAGGGATTTGGAACTTTTTGATGATCACCTGTAATACCAGAACAATTTTATGATATTAGTGCTCAACTCTTCTTTTTCATTTTTTATTGTGTGTTTTAAAAATTGACATTTCAGTTTTGGGAAGTGACATAAAAATGATAAAGAGAAACATCTGAACACAGGTTTTATTTAACTTTTTCACATGGGAGTGAAGTTTTTTAGTTGTTTTGTTTTTTTTTTTCCTGGCACAGAAACATGTTACCTTACTCATATTGAACCGACAAAACAAGTAAATTCATGCACAAACTGGATGTGTTCGGGAAATACTGTGTGTAGGCGTGTGAGGAACGAGGAACTGATGTGGGCCACACTTACCACAATCAGGAAGAAGACCATGCAGAGCAGAGACAGACCGCTGCTGTAACCCAGGTATCCTAACCAGGGCAAAGAAAACAAAATATGAGTTACTGCTGCCTGCAGAGTACTCCTGCTTTTTATTGCTATCAGTCAGGCTTTCGCTGTGAACTGTTGGTAAATGTGCGTCAATGAATCCTTACCCAACCCTGCTTAGAAATGCATCAATTAAACAACACTCATGCAGCCACTCCTTACCCAAGTTTCTGAGCAGCGAGAGTGGCAGGATGATGACGACTGTCACTAGAAGGACCAGATAGTCTCCGTTGGTGTACCATTCTCTGAAAGAAAAAAAAACCACACACACACAAGGCAAAGCATGTCAGAGAGGCAGTTCGTTAACTGTGGATGATGCAATTTACCTAGACTATTATCTCCACAAAGGAAGCTGTTTTTTTCTGTTTTCCTTTTTGTTAGCAAGGTTATTCAAAACAGCATGAACAGATTTTGGTGTAATTGGTTGAATGTGTGGAACAATTCATTACATTTTACTGGCAATCTGAATTATAACCTGGCTTCAGGAGTGTTTAAAAAAACGAGTTGCAAAACTGTCTTGGTAGAAGGTTATGAAAATCCTTATCTTTTAATGCCCATTTACTACCCGCCAACTAGGAGCCATGTGTTGTCGTCTTCCTTTTCTTCAATTCTGTTTAGCATACATTTGCCTTCTGAAGTTGGAAATTGCCACAGAACTTTTCCTTAAAGGGGTCATTGACTGCAAAATTGTATTTTTGTTAGTTTTTAACCTTCTGAAATGTGTCTGTTGGTCATGTAATTATGGAAAACACATGGAAACACTCACTTTTCTTAAAAAAACAAACAAACAATAGGTTTTATCTTATTTTTCTCTCCAGGAAGACATTTTTAACTCTTCGGGTATTTTCTTGAAAGTCAAAACATGGGGAAATGTCACTAGCCTTAATACCTGGCCGCTGGTCTATTATTGGCCAGCCTAGCTGTCTGTCATGCAGAGGGGCGGGGAGCTAAAGGTGTTAGCTTAAGAGCTAACAGTGTTTCTACGATGCCCACATTTATCTTGTTATTTTCTTCAGATTTCTGTCACCCAAACAGACATCACTGTTTCCACCTGGTTCACTAAGCAACCAGTGATAATCTAGCTTGTACCATTCTGGTTTGTTTTGCTCTATTTTCACCATGATGCCACATTGAACTGTTAGCACCACCAAGGCAGCTAGCTGAAGCTAACAGTTTAGCAACTACTTTTGGCTCATTCACGAGTGTTTCTGTGCTTATTGCACTCCAAAGACTCGTCAAAACCTATTGACCACTGAAACCACACAACCTGTCCACTAGTGATGCATTAGTACATTCATTCTTTAAGATAAATTTACATTAGTTGGCTCCGAGCTAGGATCTAACCAGCTAACATTACCAATAGTGATATAAGAGGGAGGGCAGTGTTAATGCAGCCTTAGAGATTTAAAGAGACATGCCCTGAAATCAGCTGTTCTCAGAAAGCCTGCAAAAGATGATTCACATTTAAGTTGCAATAATTAAATAACTAAAGAATATTTGACCAAAATATGTCACAAACACTTCACTGAGACCTGTGTGAGTTATTAAAATGTGGAAAAAGAGTAAATGGCCCCTTTAAGTGAGTATATTTAAGATTTTAGATTTGCTTTTACATAGCTGTAAGCATTTACACAGTATTTGTACAATAATTTACTTTATTTTCTTTCAGCTTGCTATCTTTTCTGTCTGTACCTACAGTTGCTGTAACAGGGAGATAATAAAGTTTTATTATATGCTGTATTTCTTTCATGCATGCATCTCATCTCTGATCACACAAACAGTGTGCTTTGTCCAAACCAAATAACATGGACCAAAAAGTAAATCTAATTATATGTGAAAGTGAATCCTTGTTGCAGAAATCTCATTTTATCCACTTTTCTGTTTAATTTTTCTTTCTCTGCCTCTGATGCTCGGCAGCAACAGACCTGATCAAACCTCTCAGATATTGTGCTGACGTGTCTTGTCACAAAAAAAAAAAAAAAAGAAAAACAAGGCAGCTGCAGGATGACTGCATCTCTGACAGAAATAGATGCAACAAAGAGGCTCAGAAGGAGGCGAATCACATCAATTTTTTAAACTTGAAGCTGTGAGATCACCCAGCGCCTCCATCTCTATGCGCCACCGACTGCATCTTCTAACAGATGAAGAACAAGGGCCCTTTGAAGAGGCTGCAGAGGACTGTCCGTCCGTTTAAAGCAACCAGACGGCCCACGTACACACGCTCACATACACACACACACACACACATACAGTGTATCCCCACTTCACCTTCTCTGACTCACCGCTCAAAACACAACCGGCGGCCATTTTGTCTGATATGCTGTCACTGACTGTGCCCAAAATTGCCACATATCTCAATAAGACTTCACAATATGGATTCCACAGTATAGTTAAAGCTAATGTAACCCAATCTCATTCTGGCAGAACACCTCAATGAAAAACCCTCAGACATCTTTTCACCAAAATGTAACTTTATTTATAGCCCTGGTTCACCCTGCAAACACCATGTTGTGTAGACAAGCCTGTTTAGTTTCAACATTCACTTTACAGTCCACTAAAATCCAATCAGTCGTTCCCAGTATAAAGGCTAGTAAGAATGTTCTGCAGTTTCTCAGAAATGTGTTCACATTTTATCAGTCCTTTGCAGAATGCTTCATATTTGTTATGATTTAATCTGTGAGCAGTAAACTCTTCCTAATTTCAGGACTACGCAAGTCGCTGGATGACACTACTCTTTTTACATAGATTTTTCAATCCTTCACGGCAAATTATCCAGTGAGACACAAATAACAGAAAAATACTAGTACAACACTAAAGAATTAATCTTATAAGGATGCTAAAATTACTGTTCCATTTTGACCATTATAGAACAATATTTTAAACACCACTTTCATTTGTTTTTTTAAAGCAGATTACTAAGTACCTTATTGCAGTCTTAACAGATGTGAGCACCTGAATATTAGTGCTGTAGTCAAGACCGCTTCAAAACCAGACTAAGACCAGAGTCTCCCAAGACCAAGACCTACATACACAGTGGTCTTGGTCTGAACTTGGTCTTGGTCTTGACTTGGTCTCAACCCCTAAAGTCTTAGTCCTTCTACACTCTGGTCTTGACTACAACACTACTGCATGTAGACCCATTGAGGGATCATTGTGTTTGAGTTTGGCTGGCATCTGGGGAATTGCCTTGGAGTTGCAGAGATTTTTTAAATCAAGTACCCAGATCTGTCTACCTTTAAATACAGTTAATCCATCAATTTTAAGACTGAAAATGCTCACAGATACACATTAGCTTTGAACACTTCTAGACCTGTGTTTGGATCTGGAACTAGAGCCATTTTGGGATTTTTTTTTTGCCACAAGTAATCGGCATGGAACAGCAAAACTTCAAAGCCTTAAAATGAAGATAAAACAGCAGATTGCAACTTGCTTTACTAGAATATTTAGTCACTCACTCATTGTTGGTTCCCAGGAATGCTTGGATGACAATGGGCAGCTCATATTTCACAATGTAGAGGTAGCTCGACATGGCTGTTGAACACAAACAAAAATAAGACATGT
Source organism: Pholidichthys leucotaenia (assembly GCA_020510985.1). Classification (NCBI taxonomy): domain Eukaryota; kingdom Metazoa; phylum Chordata; class Actinopteri; order Cichliformes; family Pholidichthyidae; genus Pholidichthys; species Pholidichthys leucotaenia. Next base: position 45,739,890 of record CM035845.1, on the reverse strand, counting down.
TCACACAGAAAACTTTCCTATAATCTGGAGTTTGCATGTTCTCCCCGTGTTGCGTGGGTTTACTCCGGGATTTCTCCGGTTTCCTCCCACATGCCAAAAACATGCATGTTAGGTTAATTGGCTGTTCTAAATTGTCCCTAGATATCTGTTTCCTATAGGCCCTTAGAATAGAGGGTTAGTATTAATGAAAGCGCTTTGAGTGGTCTTTGTGACTAGAAAAGCGCTATATAAGTGCAGGTTAGTTAGTTACTTAGTTAGTAATCTAATATTTGGAGATGTGCTAAGATATTCCACAGAAGGAAAAAGCATGCATACTTTTTCCCTCCTTTTGACAAACTCACCCCCTATGTTCTGCATGGTGATGGAGCAGGAGGCAGCAAGTTTCCCAGGAACCCCAAAGGCTTTATGTCCTAGCTGCTCGTAAACAAGTGCACCTTTGACAAGGGAAGATGTACAATAAGTTTGGCCTTTTTTTTAACAGAAGAGTTGTGAAGAACGGCTGTTTCACAAACTCACCTCCTTCATTGGCTGTTTTCAGCAGCAAGTGGACAGAATATAAAGAGAAGATGGCGACGAATACGAGGAGAATCCTATAAAAAACATGAAAAAGATCTGTTTAGCTAAATGTTTATTCATAATTATGAGATAAAAAAGTATGATCAATGAGAAGCAAGTAATGTGCTAAGAAAAATCTGTTTCAAAATTTACAAGCACATGTTGTACAACTTTTCTAGAAAATCATTTCTTACATTTGCCACTTTTTAACTGAAATCTATTACTTTTTTTTTGTTTTACTCCTTAGGAGCCACTGAGTCAGTGGACTTTGCAGATCAGTTGAATTAAAAATGTATTTTCCTATACAGCTTCAATATACATTGAGCATTTTTAAGATGATTTCAAAGTCTTGCTTTTTCATTAGGTCAGCATTTTTGATAACCCTTCACAGGAACCTTCTGTCATTGTGGGGGTTTCCCCTACAGTCTGGCAGTGCTATGCGATGACTGTTGTTGTAAAATGGTGCTATATAAATAAAGTTGAATTGAACTACAAAAATCACCCCACTGCAAAAACCTGTCTTTTCCCTCACATTTCATGCACTCGATCAGCAAAGACCTTGAACGTCTGTTTGCTGAATCAGAAGCTGCATCAGCAGGGTGATGGAGGACAAAATGTCTCGGTGTTCGGGCTCCTCTTCAGGGATGCTGCAGAGGCAGAACTGAGTGGTCTGGGGTATTAATAGTTGAGGTGAAAATGGACCTCTGGAGTTATTTGACTTGCAGTGATTGCCATGAGCCTGCCCAGCTGTCCTTATGTGTTCAGGGGTTGCAACCTCTACTATGGAATTTTAATACTTTTTTTTAACAAAACAAATGTAAACTTTTAAAATGAAAATAAAATAATCTATATGTAAATATAAACTGGCCTGTCAAAATTAGTAAAAAGCACCTTAAAAAGCATTTTTTTTGATTATTCTTGGAAACGTTTTCTTGTAATTTTTTTTCTGTTAAATCTGCTGTTTTTCCTTGTCATTTGTAACTTTTCTTGGGGTGGGCACATTAATCGAGTTAACTGTGATCAACTCAACACACCGTTTATCGCAATCATTTTTAATTGCTATTAAAGAAAAAAAGTGGAACTTTCCAAACACAGGTGCTGTTTCTGTCAGACAGTCTATGGCGTGACTCAAAACAGAGACACATGAAGCCCACTCCATGCCACAAACTCCTCATTTCAGTAAACTCTGGGAGTTTAAATCAGTTTGCTGGAGCATCGCTGTCATACTGTGCAGACATTTGGACCGTGTAATTGCACAGTCCCGACCTGAACACTGGAGAGAAAAGAACAGGCCAGTGGAGAGGCATTAAATGTGGCTGCTGAAGGAGGGCTATCGGCTAAGCTAAAGGCTAACCCTGAGCGAACACTGCTTCCATCAGTCCTGATTGCAAATGTCCACTCCCTAGAAAACAAACTGGACTGTCTACTATTGGACCTCACATTGAAGAGGATGGTGAGAGCTGTAACTGGTATAACAACTGGTAAGACTGGGGTAATAATGCTAAAGTGGTCACTACTTGTTTGCACATACAGTATTTCTGCAGTACTTTTAAGGTTTTTATACCATTTGCATGTTGTCATTTTTAACACGAACGCTTTAAATAAACCTGCAGTTGCAGAAATCAAGTACATTTGTCCACTCCCATGTTAATACAAGTATGAAAAGCTTCAGAAATTACCAATTTATAGTATGTTATATAGAAAAAAAAATAGATTAAAGTGTGATTAATCAGGGTTAACATGCGACTTCAAAAGATTTTTTTCTTTACATAAACTGGTGTTTTTTTCACGTCAGTGCCATGGAGACTTAATCGTATGGCCAAAAGAGCCAAGTGTGACTTAACCTTTAGTGGGGACTATTTCAATTCTCTAAAATGCTAGCAAGCTTCAACCACCATTCTTTCAAAATAGAAGCAACACCACCGATAAGGTGTAGCCACTGTAGGGTCCAAACCCCAACCCTGCTGCAGACATGTGGGCTGTGGACTGAAAAGAGAGCTGTGCTGTGCTCCATCCATGATGGAGCTTACATTCTCATGTGAGCTTACATTATCTTTGCATTTACACAAGTGCTGCCTGAATGAAGCAGGATAAGCTCAGTTAAGCTGTTTCTGCTGCCGCTCCCTTTGTTTGAGAAGTGACGGTAACTGTAAATTGAAGCCTACATATGGGTGCAGTCATTTATACGTCATTGCAAAATTGTTTGATTGCAAAGACAATGATTGAAAGAGTTTTGTGAGTCATCTAAAAGATGGAATGCTGAGGATCAATTCTTTACCATGCTGCTTCAGTGTTTACTCATTTGGCATTTAAAGATACTGTCCTCTATGTGATTTAAAAAAGTGTACTAAGTTACTGATTGAAAATTATGACCTTTTTTTTTAAAAAAAATTTCACATTTTTAGGTTGCCACTGATGATAGGCAAGACAGCTGAGTATGGCTCCAGAGGCAGCAGACCCCTAATCTAAAGCAAACACGATAGTGAGCGCGCCACCTGTGTAAAACTGAAACAATCCTAAACTTTCGACCCTGGTTTAATCTGCTTTGGGTTGACCAGCTGCTGAACATAAACACACAGCTGGTGGGGAGAACAAAAAAAAGAAGGGTTTACATAAATCATGACCTCCAACCTTGATGCAACAGACAAAACCACACCTGCGTGCCTCAGAGCACATTGAGAAACATCTACTAGCTTCTCACATTTATTACAACAATAAGGCATGCATGTCTTCCATGCTTAAAGGTCATGGCTAACCCCAGACATGATGGTGACGTGTTACGATTGCCCTGTCCTTGATTGCTAAAGAAGCCCCAATGGTGCTTTGTACAAGAATACTTACACAAACAGGGCGATTCCCGTGTTGGCCATGGCGAAGGACAGACCAAGGATGCCACTGCCCATGATGGCGTTGCTGAGGTTGAAAACGGACATGCCAAAAGAGGCATTACCCTGGGGCTGTGAGGTCAAAAAAAAAAGTCAGTTATGATAAGGTCATGTATGAAAACAAACATCTGATCAGAGGAGAAAAATTTGCTAGAGAGGTGCTTACATATTCAGCAGCATATTTCTTGCTGGCTTTATGCTCGGGAAGGAAATTCTGGCTCTCTGCATCAAAATCAGAGAGGTGCCTTAAAGAGAGAAGAAAAGAATTTGAAACAGGTGTGCACAGTGTGTGCAGAAGGGTTTCATTCTTCCATCACAGTGTCAGCGGGCCTTCTCACCCGTCCAGCATCTTCTTCATGGGGTAGTCAGTGTTGTAGGTGGTGCTGTCCTCATCCAGGGGAATGCTGCCATTTAAAAAGTCCATATTGGTTTTGCATGTGGATTTCTCAGACGGCATTTTAAAGCTGGAAAATAAGAGAATTTCTCAGGTAAGCGGTTGTATATGCAGTGTTTGAGTTAGAAACTATATGGGGAGCTCTAGAAGTGAGTGGCTTGGTCAGTGGGCCTTCTCACCTGTCCAGCGGAACCTTCTTCATGGGGTAGTCAGTGTTGTAGGTGCTGCTGTCCTCATCCATGGGAATGCTGCCATTGTGCGTTCTGATTTTGCATGTGGAAGAGAATTTCTCAGGTAAGCGGTTGTATATGCAGTGTTTGAGTTAGAAACTATATGGGGAGCTCTAAAAGTGAGTGGCTTGGTCAGTGGGCCTTCTCACCTGTCCTGTGGAACCTTCTTCGTGTGGTAGTCAGAGCTGTTGCTGCTGCTGCTGTCCTCATCCTGGGGAATGCTGCCATTGCCCATATTGGTTTTGCATGCGGATTTCTCAGATGGCATTTTAAAGCTGGAAAATAAAGAGAATTTCTCAGGTAAGCGGTTGTACATGCAGTGTTTGAGTTAGAAACTATATGGGGAGCTCTAAAAGTGAGTGGCTTGGTCAGTGGGCCTTCTCACCTGTCCTGTGGAACCTTCTTCGTGGAGTAGTCAGTGTTGGAGGTGCTGCAGTCCTCATCCAGGGGAATGCTGCCATTGTGCGTTCTGATTTTGCATGCGGAACAGAATTTCTCAGGTAAGCGGTTGTATATGCAGTGTTTGAGTTAGAAACTATATGGGGAGCTCTAGAAGTGAGTGGCTTGGTCAGTGGGCCTTCTCACCTGTCCTGCGGAACCTTCTTCGTGAAGTAGGTGTTGGAGGTGCTGCTGTCCTCATCCTGGGGAAAGCTGCCATTTGAAGAGTCCATATTGGTTTTGTATGCGGATTTCTCACACTGCACTTTAAAGCTGGAAAATAAGAGAATTCGTCAGGTAAGCGGTTGTATTTGCAGTGTTTGCGTTAGAAACTGCATGGGGAGCTCTAGAAGTGATTGGCTTGGTCACGGGTGATGCTGACTGCTTGGTGATAACCTAAGAGAGCCCCCCACGCGCAGGCACCAGCCGCAGCCCTCCTCATGAATATTAGATCATGTGACTCATTTCAGGAAGAGGAGGGGTGGCGCCGGCCAGCAGTGGAAAAGTACCAGCGGCAGCATCACCTCCGCACAGGAGCCCGCAGTCAGCGCGCCGCATTTACGCACATTTTTGTTTGTCAGTTTTTGGTGATGTGGAATAAAAAGTGTGTTATCCTCTTTTTTTTTCTTTTTTTTGTTTTTACCCAACACACTCACTGAACTGAACTGAACTTACATTACAACAGACTGCCTTGACATTATGCCTGAGGTTCTCGCTCATTAAATTATTTAAAGCTTTTTTGTTTGTTGGTTTTTTTTGTCTTGGATGAATCCTAAGCATGCACGGATCCCCGCCCCAGAGACCCAACAGGGTGGAACATCAAGTCCATTTAAAGGCGTGACGTTCCGCGAGCGGCCCCGGTGGAAACAATGACACGTGTGCGCGCCAGTCCTCTACGCGGGCACGGCTGTTGCGCAGCGCCGTGGTTCACGCCCGGTCAGACTCCTCTGCGCTCAGATGCCGCCCTGCCACATTCTCAACACATCCACCTTTTTCACCCGCGTGTGTGTGCGCGTTTGGAGGTGCTGTCAGCCCTCCGCCACCTTCCACCACTGTCACGCATCATCATTTATTTATGTGTGGACTGACCTGGAGACAAGCAAAATAATCACCCAGTAACGCTCGGGTTCAATGTTAAATCTGAGTTAAAATGAGTTTAAAACAACAGAAATTCAAACGGTGCCAAATCGGGATTTTTAAAAAAAAAATGCCGCGCGCCGCACATCCGGTAAATTTCCGTTGACGGGCTGACGGTAAAAGGAGGAAGATGCCGGTCTTACCTTTTGGAGATGTCAGGAGAGGGTCTTTAAAGAGTAAAGATGATCCGAAAGATTCCTCCACAAATCTAATCAGCTGATCCTTGGGAATATTTAGATCTTCAACCGGAAATAGAAAATGAATTAACGAATGAATGAATGAATGAATAGATATGTAGAATTCAAAAAACCTCTTGAAACCGTTAAAGTACCCAAAATAAATAATAATAATAATAAAAAGAAAGCTGCTCTTAGAATAAATAAGCTGACAGTAAAGCCAAAACGGCAAATAATTTGGATTTATTGAGCTACTTGGTTTCCAGAGATGTGCTCTTCCTAGTCAAGACCCTGTTCCGAGGGGATGGCTGAGCTGCAGTGTTAATAACTGCGAGCCGTTGCATCAGCCGTGAGAGGGAGGAGCAGGAGCAGGAGGAGGAGATGAGAGGAGGAGCGGCAGTCTTTTTACACACTGCAAATGACGTGGTTTGTATACAAACACAAAACCTCTGCTGGAAAACCACCAAGCGCACAAAGGAAAGTCACACGCTGCACTGACAATGACTTCAGCAATTAATTAATCAACAAAGTATCTGTGATGTATGAATAGTGAGACAGGAGCCGTGCTGAACTGAACAGCGAACTACTCTTTATTGTCAGAACACACAATTATACACCAGTGGCCCGCCTGACATCACCCTGTGGGCAGGAACGGCAGCACACTATCCACCATATTGCTCGGCCCCGTGGTGCCTTGCGTGAATTATGGGCGCAACTTCTGGTACAAGTTCAGAACGTATGGCTGTCACTGAAACGGGACACTTTTCCTTGTTAAAAAACAATGACTTTGGCATCAAAAATGCGGGAACACGGCCTTTTGCACCTCAAAAACAGTAATATAATCACACCACTTCCCACGACTATGGAGGGATGGGAAGATGACCTTAAATAGTGGCCTCACAGACAGTAGCTCCGTTTGTTAGCGCCGCTGCTAAGATGCTAACGCTGTAAACAAATAAAAGCTCTGAAATATATGAATGTCTCCACTGCAATAAAGTTGGTTGCATTTTGTTAAAATATGTTGGACATAATCAAATTTGCTTTAGAGCAGACGTACGCCACAACACCGTGCTTGGCTGTCATGGTATATACAGACAGCTGCAGCCGTTCGTTTTACCCCAAAATTTAAAATGCTCATGCTGCTGTCGTGCCATAAATGCTTGTTATTTAACTTAACACATACATTTTCTGACAATTGTTCAGAATTTTATTGACCTATATTTTGTGATAATTTAAAAATTAATGCATACTGAAGTCCATATCATTACAAGGCAGTGCAACAAATGCAAAAAAAAAAAAAACCCAAAACAAAACTGATATCTTTCTTGAATCGTTAAGCCTTAGGAAGCAAACTGTTACTACTTTACTTCATGCAGCCTTCATTCTGGTGACACATATAACACATAAACATCAGATCTGTGACATCCATACAAGTGAAAACACACCTGCTGTGCTCTTGTGTCTGTCCTGTGTCTGTACCACCAGTCACATGAATAGTCCTTCTGTGGCGGGTTGGTGTAACCCCCACAACAGACTGGACAGACACAGCGCTCGGCTAGAGCAATTAACAGAACAGTGAAATGTGTGTATTAATGTCTACAGGCAGCCCCGCTTCTTCTGGCTCACTACTGTGATGTTAATGTGCCTTTCATGCATTGTGTTTCATGCTTCCTGTCCTCACTGTGACCTAGACACTGATATCAATATGTAGATGTGCCTTGTAACCTCTTTTGTCCTGCAGCTGGAGCAGAGGTGAATTCCTGGCCAGCAATCTCCTCATTGTTATGTGTGTCTCTCATATGCAAATGCCCATATCTCACACTGTGAATGTCTTTGATTGTTATGTGTGTCTCTCATATGCAAATGCCCATATCTCACACTGTGAATGTCTTTGATCTATTGTCTGAGCTGAGTATATATAAGCTGTCTGATTTTCATGTTCATCATCTCACTCTCAATCTGATTCCTGCAACTGCTGCTGACACACACTGTGTCTCCTCTCTGAGAGCCTGAGGAATTCAGCTTCAGCCTGCTCACACTATGGGCTGGAGCCGAGTTCCCGTGAAGGCGGTATGATTTAATAAACCTGCTTAAAACTCCCATCGCTGCCTTTATTTTATCATCCGCTTCACTTTTGCATTTTCAGTGCATCATCTACATATTGCCGGTGAGAAGCCTCCATTTATCCAGTCTATGGGCACAACCACAAACACCAGCAAAAAGTACCAAAACTACACCAAAACATTCAAAAAATACAAAAACGACAAGTGCTGAAATTAGCTGCCACTTGAGTGCAAAACACGTATGTGGACTATACATTAAAATGAGTTTGAAAAACTTTTAAAAACGCTATTTTAAATGCCCCTGCTACTCCACTCTTGCTGACTGATTTAACACTACTTCAGCCGAAACCGTAAGTTCCGCCCATAATCGTTCCTACAGCAGCACCACCAGGAAAAAGGTGGATTACGCTGCTGTTTCAAAATACAATATTAATCCTAAATATCATAACTGCACTCACCAGCGCTTGATCCTGGTCTACTGGACAAATCTAGCTCTGTAGCGTGACACTTTAACCATTGAGTTAATCACTGACAGGATCCACAACAGAGTTGCCAAGTTCTCAGTAAGAAAAGTAGCTATTGGCCTTCCTAAAAGTTGCTAGGAGTCGCTACATGGTATCACCTAATTTGCATAATTGGCCATTTGCATGCAATTGTAATGGACGCTGTAGGAAAGAAAAATAATGTCATGGGAGAGGCAAAACCTGAATAAAAAACACCCTAAATATGTTTAGAACTACATATTAGCTTTCTTCTGTTGATTCTTGGTTTGTTTTAATTCTGCCATTTAAATAGGCCATCACTTCTCAAAATAACGTCATGACTTTAATGCTTTGTCTAGACCCACATTACATAAATCAATTTTGTCTTGCATTGTTAAATGTCAAGGTGCCTTTGCACCAAATGCGAGCGAATCCATACCAAGTGAATGGAAAGAGGCGAGTACATACAAAATTGCACATTCACACGTTCACGTCTAAGGTAATATGCTAGTTTTGAGATTCTGCCATCACCGGAGTAAAAGTATCACCATTGCAGAGTAAACTAGTTTGAAAATGCGACTGCCACTTCACCTGTTTCACTTGGAAACAGGAGGACCAGGTGCTCTTCAACTAAATCGGGATGAGTTATTTACCCGGGGATTCCAGCCACGGACGTGCTAACAAGGCTAGCAAGCTAGCAACGGAAACACTCATCATCTTGTAAAGTTTTGGAGACAGGGACAACTTTTTCAGGTGAGCTCCCCGTCGGATAATGTAAACGTAAAGCATGATGCTATTTTGGGGATTTCCACAGTAGGTTGAACACTGCTGCAGAAGTTATAAAGGCAACTTCGCCTGTCTGCATCTCATTCAGACCGTGAATTCACGTCTGTTTGTGTGTTTACATTGAGTTATAATGTAATCACACCGCACAAAAAATTCACCCATTCGCGTTTTGTCTGAACACACCTTTAGAATATTAAATTTATTAAAAGACTGTTATGTGGGGTGGAATTGCTAGCTCTACATCCAACCGTCTGTGATGATCAGGCGAACGTGCTCCCCCTCCCCTCCTGTTCCTGTTTTCCTGGGTCCGGAGTCATCAGCACACCTGCATGATTTGCTGCACCTGCTGCTCTCCGGGTCGCCAGCGTATTTAAGATCCAGTGTGTGAATGCTGCGCCGCTGGACCATTGGGTATTGCTGCCCAGAACAACTACAGTTAATGTTGTTTGACATTTATTGATCGTGTAGTCTTACCTTGTGTGTCTTCTCCCCTCAGGTTTGCTGCCATCTCAGCAGTGTGTTCTCCGGGGCTGGCCATGCTCACCTGAACCTCTCTCTCGAAGACAATGGATTCTCCGCCCAGGTCATCTGCCCATTCCCATTCTCACCTTTTGTCCGATGCAGGAGTTCCCTGCTGGGTCCTCTGCTCCAGGCAGTAAGCTATCTCCTCCTTTCTTATTTTCTTCTACTCTGAGATTACCTGTCACTATTTCTCTCTTCTCTCCTCCCAGGCTGCATGCGTTCCAGCGTGCTCCTGCGTTTTGTGTGTCAATTTAAGTTTGTGTCAAGTTTGCGCTGTTCTTTAGTTTTGCACCTTTATTTAAGTTTGTGTATTTTGAGTCTGTATGTTTTCATTAAAATTGTGTATTACCATCTGAGTCTGAGTGTTCATCCGGTGTGGTTTGCTCTGCATTTGAGCCTTTCTGGTGTAATCATGCCACCCTCCTCCTTTTTCCTGGCTTGGGACAGTACAGGCAGTATGCCCATGTATCATCTCCAATAAACGGCTTCCTGTAAAACAGGGTGAGATTGTTGTGGGGGGTGTTGTGTGGAGATTAGGCCTTTGAAGCTTGCCGTAGCCAGCGCAGAGCGCACAACGTGGTGACATCAGGCGGGCTACGGCAAGTGTAAAAGTTCTGCCTTTTGACAATAAAGTGCAGTTCATTGCTCGGCATAGAATGGCTCACGTCTCACTCTTTTGGTACATAACATTTGGTGACTGAGGATTAAATCATGGGGCGTGTGCAAGACCACCACCTCCATTCCTGGAGCCACCGGGTGTGCCAGCCAGACCATGGCGCCGCTGGTTGGAGGCTTTCGATGCTTATATCATCGCGGCTGGCCTGGGTGGCGCTGATGAAGAAAGACTGAAGAGCATCCTGATTCATTGCCTAGGCAAAGAAGGACAGTGAGTGGTTCGTGCGCTGGGCAGTACGGACTCCTTAGACAAGTGCATGAGCCTAATGGACGGGTGCTTTGCCGAAAAGTGTAACATCATGGCGCGGAGATGCAAATTCTTCATTCACTGCCAGGAAGTGGGTGAGTCCATGCAACATTATCTTATGGAGCTCTGAAAACTAGCGAGCATGTGCACATTTGGGCCATTAGAAGATGAGCTAATTTGGGATAAGGTAGCATGTAGCATGAGCAACGAGTGGCTAAAGGAGAAGCTATTGCTAATGGAGGACAATTTTGCACTAAGCCAGGTGATGCAGATGGCTAGCCAAATCAAATCCTCCACCCAGCTAGGAAAGCATATTGTAACGTGCGCGCCCAACTGACGACGTCCCACCGGGAGGTTCGAACTCACGCCTCGTGCTCTGGAGTCCCGCACTCTACCTGTGTTGCCAATAGGGTCAACCCACTTGGCAAGCCAAGTAGGGTGCTCATATTGAGTTCAGTGTAGCGAACTCAATATGAGTTCAGTGTAGCGAACTCAATATGAGCACCCTACTTGGCTTGCCAAGTGGGTTGACCCTATTGGCAACACAGGTAGAGTGCGGGACTCCAGAGCACGAGGCGTGAGTTCGAACCTCCCGGTGGGACGTCGTCAGTTGGGCGCGCACGTTACATTGGTGTCAGAAGTGGGATCTCCTGTCCAAAGCAGTAATGGGGCGCTGACATCGGGACGATGTCGAGAACCAGAGGGGAGTAGTGTGACGTTTGCAAGATTCACACAAAGAAAATGGAGCAGATGGCTGTGATCAACCGGATTTATTTTTCACACACTCTGAGCACAGGCAGGAGGGGAGGTCATTCTCCCAGACCTCTGTTTACATCACGGTTACACACACATAACGTTTTCATCTGGCAAAGCATGCTGGGAAATTCACTTAACATGGCCCCAACGTTACACTGCCCCCCCCTCCCCGGACTGGTTTCTGTCCCCAGAAAAATTAAAGTCCAATTTAAAAGTCCAATACAAACTCATCCAGGTGTCGGGGCGGTCTTCGGCGCCGGCGGCCAACACGTACAGGCCCCCTAGTGTCCATCTGGGTCTCGGTCGGGGTATCGGGCCGGGATGGAAGGTCCGGTTCATCCACCAGCGGTGCAGATGGCCGATACGGGGCGAGACGGTCACGATGAAGGACCACAACCCGGTCCCTTTTTCTAAGCCTCACCCTGTACACCACATCTGACAGTCTCTCCAGGACCACGCATGGCCCCGACCACTGGCTCGCCAGCTTCGGTGATCGTCCTCTCTTCCTCTCAGGGCAGAAAACCCAGACTCGATCTCCCGGTGCAAAGTCCCTCCCCTGGCAGCGGGAGTTGTACGCTCGCTTCTGCCGACCCCCTGCCACTGCCAGGGCCTCTCGAGCCAGCTCGTGCACCGTGTGGAGACGTTCTTTCAAACAAAAAAAATAATCCAATCCGGGTCTTCCCTCCACCTCCGGCTCAGGGGGGCAACCGAATACCAAATCCACCGGTGTGCGCAGCTCGCGTCCAAACATGAGCACCGCAGGGGTGCACCGGGTAGATTCCTGAGCTGCCGTCCGGTACGCCCACAAAACAAAAGGCAGATGCAGGTCCCAGTCTCGCTGTCGCTGGTCCACTAGGATAGCGAGCTGGGTGGTGAGGGTCCGGTTGAATCGTTCGACCAGGCCGTCGCTCTGTGGATGCAGTGGGGTGGTCCGGGTCTTCCGGATGCCCAGCCGTTTGCAGACCTCTCCGAAGACCTCCGCCTCGAAGTTCCGACCCTGATCGCTGTGCAGCTCCTCCGGTGCGCCAAACCGACAGAACATTTCATCCACCAGCTTTGATGCCGTCATAGCGGCGCTCTGATCCGGGACCGCGTACGCCTCTGGCCACTTAGTGAAATAATCCATCGCGACCAGCACGTAGCGGTTCCCCCAGTCCGTGGTCGGGAAAGGGCCCAGTATGTCCACTCCCACTCGCTCCATCGGTGCTCCCACCCGGTACTGCTGCAGGGGAGCGTGGGATCGCTGAGTTGGTCCCTTCTGAGCTGTGCATGTGTCGCAGCGATGAACGTGGAGCTCCACGTCCTGATGACAACCGGGCCAGTAGAACCGGGCCCGAAGGCGCTGCAGCGTCTTTGTCACTCCGAAGTGGCCCGCTCCTACCGCCCCATGAACCAGCTGGAGTACTTTGGGCCGGAGTCGACGAGGAACCAGCAGCTGCCAGACGTGCCGCTGCCCAGCTGGAGTCTGCCACTGCCGATACACCACGCCCTCGTAGCAGCGGAGGTTGGCCCACTGGGAGTGCAGGGCCTTAGTCTCTGGGTCCAGCGGTGACACAACCTCCCAGGCAGGCCGCTGTCCTGTGTCCAGCCACTGCCGAACCCACGAAATGACCGGGTCTCTGTCCTGCTCGCTCTGCAGCTGCTGCATGCCAAGAACCTCTGTGACGTCATCGCTGGGGAGAACTGCCTGATCATCTGAGGAGGGGCTGTGCGTCGCTGCGTTATTCCTGCTCGCAGCGGCTCGGAGAGTGGCAGCCCGTGGGGCGGTTTGGTCCCGATCTTCAGCCCGTTGACAGTGACGACACTCCTCTGTCGCGCAGGGGCGCCGAGACAGCGCGTCAGCGTTGGCATGGAGGCGGCCTGCCCGATGCACAATCTGGAAATTATAATCCTGCAGTGCCTCCAGCCACCTCGCCAACTGTCCATCCGGTTCTTTGAAGTTTAACAACCAGGTCAGGGAAGCGTGGTCCATCCTGAGCTGGAACCTCCCCCCGTACACATACGGGCGGAAGTGACGCAGTCCTTGAATGACAGCCAGCAGCTCTCTGCGAGTCACACAGTAATTTCTCTCGGCTCTGCTGAGAGTGCGGCTGAAGTAAGCGACTGCCTGCTCTCCATGCTCTCCCTCCTGGGATAGCACCGCCCCAATGCCCTGGTTGCTGGCGTCCGTGTCCACGATGAAAGGGCGGTTCGGGTCAGGATACCGCAGGACGGGGGCTCTGATGAGTGCTGCGCGAAGCTGGGAGAAGGCAGCAGCACAGCTGTCACTCCACTGGAATGTGCGTCCTTTCTGCGTCAGCTGATGCAGCGGGCTGGCGATGGTGGCGAAGTCTTTCACAAACCTCCTATAATAGGAGGCCAATCCAAGAAAACTCCTCAGTTCTCCAACGTTCCGCGGCACTGGCCAGTCTCTCACTGTTGCCACTTTTTCCGGGTCAGTGGCGACCTCCGCTGCGCTGACGACGTGGCCCAAAAAGGTGGTCTCCCGCCGGGACAGGTGGCATTTCTTAGGGTGTAACCGTAGCCCCGCCTGCTGGATGGCTCCCAGCACCTCTCGGAGATTTGACAGGGCGCTGTCAAAATCAGCTGCATGCACCAGCAGGTCATCCAGGTAAACAACGCAGCGACTCCGGGGCACGTGAGCCAGCACTCGCTCCATCAAGCGCTCAAAGGTGGCCGGAGCGTTGCAGAGTCCAAACGGCATCACTTTAAACTGGTACAGTCCCTGCCCGATGGAGAAGGCTGTTTTTTGGCGGGCCTCGGGTGACAGCTCTACCTGCCAATAGCCGCTGCATAGATCCAGCGAGCTGAACCAGCTGGAGCCGGCGATGTGGTCCAGTGCGTCATCGATGCGGGGCAGGAGGTAGGAATCTTTCCTGGTGGCATCGTTCAGGCGTCGGTAATCCACACAGAACCGCCACGACCCGTCCTTCTTCTTGACCAGCACCACAGGCGCCGCCCAGGGGCTGCTGGAGGGCTCAATAACATCTGCCTCCAGCATTTCTCGCACTTTTTGTTCCGCCGCTGCCCGCCTTGAAAAGGGCAGCCGGCGTGGGTGGAGTCGAATCGGCCTGGCCTCACCGTGTCGATCTCGTGCTGCACCAACCCGGTCCGGCCACATTCCTCATCCTTCGCAGCGAAAACACCCACGTAATAGTCCAATAGCTCCCGCAGCTGGCGTCTCTGTTCCGGGTCCAGCCCACTGCAGCTCTGCTGAAATAATTCCTCCACCGCCTGCTGCGTCTCTGCTGACACGTTGACCCCTCCCCTTGCTGTCCCTGTGTGTGCTTGTGCTCCCTCTGTCTGCGCTGGTGACGTCATCGTTTCCAGTCCTCGCGGTGGCCTGCCTGGTCCGGTCTGTCTTGGCGATCCCTCGATTGTGCGTGCCCCCGTGTCCCTTCCCTGGGTTCTGCTGTGGAGCGTGATGGTCCGGTTTCCCAGCTGGAGGGAAGGTCCGGCGGTGTCGATCTTGGCACGCCAGGCTGTGAGCAGGTCTAGTCCAATAATACAGGGGTCTTGGATGTCAGCCAGCCAGAACGGGTGTCTTATGTTCTGACTGGCCACCCCCACCACCAGCACTCTCCGCCCCTTCAGTCGGGCGCGCTCACCGGTAGCTCTGGTGACGCAGCGCTCGGTGGGTTCCCACCCCCGTGGAGCCGTCTTGCTCGTGCCCGGCAGCACACCGGGTCGAACCAAGGAGATTGTAGAGCCGGTGTCAATCAGGGCCCGGATCGACGTCTTCCACAAGCTGCACTGTAGATAGATCCCTGGGGAGTGTCCAACTCGGCCCACGCGCGGTGCCGGCTCCTCGGGGGAAACATCTGCTGGAGGTGGCCTGTCCCCGTTCACACCACCTCGCTCTAGTTTAACGCCGGCGAGGGGCCGGTTTGTCGTGGGGTGGGTGCGGGGCAGTATCGCGCGATGTGTCCCATCTCTCCGCAGCGGAAGCACCCTTCCTCGCGCCGCCGAGGCCATCTTCTCCGTGGACGCGCCGCCGTGGTCTGCCGTAATTCCTCCTCCTCCCCCTCGCTCTCCATCGTAGCCTGGTAGGTTCTTCGGCTGTGCGTTGCTGCTTCAGCGGTGCGATTTATTAGCGGCTCTGCCCGCTCTGCTTCTGCCACTGCAGTCCTCCAGTCGCTCGCGGCGTGGAGCCGTACGTGGCTCTGGAGCTGGGCCGGGCGGAGACCTTGGATGAAACTCCGGAGGGCGAGCTTCTCTACTGCCTCCGGCGCAAAATCTGGGTAGCTGCGCCGGGTTAACAGCCATATGTCTGCAGCATAGGCTCCTAGTTTTTCCTGGTGGTTCCGGCGGCGGCAGGTCAGTTGTTCTTGGGCGTGCTCAGCATCCGCTATTCTCCCAAATCGTCTCTGGAGCGCCCCTTGTAGTGCTGGCCAGCTGTGGTGCTCCTCGGGCCGGAGATCAGAGAGCGTGCAGAGGGCTTTCCCTTCCAAGGCCAGCGCGACCTGTACGGCGGTTTCCTCTGGCGACCAGCCATTCAGCGCCGCAGTCAGCTCGACCTGTGTCAGGTAGTCATCCAATGTGGCTTCGCCATTGAAACGGGGAATCTTGGCCCGCTGTCGAACAGGTGGGGTGGTCGTTTCCTGATCGATCGCCACCCTTGATCGCCGTGGGGTCGCCAGCCCATGCTGTCCTGAGAAGGGTGGAACGTTTGCTCTGTTCTGCCCACTCTGTCTTGAAAAAGACAGGAGGCGGGGTGCGCTGGCCCCGTCAGGTCCGCCGCTTCGTTCGTCCCGGCTCCGGGCTCCCGGTAGTGGTGTCTCGGTCTCATCGTCCATCATCAGCTGAGCAATGGCCTGCTCCAGCTGCTGGATCTCCATTCTGATCCTAGCTTCCATTTGCTCCAGGCCCACTTCTGACACCAGTGTGACGTTTGCAAGGTTCACACAAAGAAAATGGAGCAGATGGCTGTGATCAACCGGATTTATTTTTCACACATTCTGAGCACAGGCAGGAGGGGAGGTCATTCTCCCAGACCTCTGTTTACATCACGGTTACACACACATAACGTTTTCATCTGGCAAAGCATGCTGGGAAATTCACTTAACATGGCCCCAACGTTACAATATTCTAGCTAAGGAACAATTAGCCAACCAAGTTCCCGCTCTACGCCAGGACAATAGCAACCCAGCTAGCTACTTGAGGCGGACTTCCACACGGAGGCGGGACCGTGGCATGGGCAGGAGCAGGAACCCGGAGACTGTGTGGTCGCTGTGGCTCTTCTCTTCACTGGACGGGCTCATTCGCCTGCCCCACTAGGAAGAAAAAGTGCTGCAACTGCGGTTAAGCTAACCACCTGGCTAGAGCTTGCACCACCACCAACGAGACAGTGGATGCAGGGTCCGTGGATGTTGCCTCTGTATGTGTAGCAGGTGCCAAGAATTGGTTGCTAAAATGGTATGTTGTGCAGCTCAACGGAGTTGACGTGTTGCTTATGGTGGATTCGGGTGCTGTGAAGTCCATATTGAGTGTGTCCACGGTAAGAAAACTTTTCCCAAAAAAGACTATTGTAGTGGGTGCTGTTAACATGTTTGGCTATTGACATGCGAAGATTAGCATGGTGGGCACGGTCAGGTTCTCTGTGGTGTGTGGGCCAAAGACTATTCCCACGTTCACCTTTCAGGTTTCGCGCCATGGGGCTGACTTGTTGGGTATTGACTTATTGGGAGAGTTAGGCTTCCCCATTACGGTCCCTACGGGCTCCATGGTGCTAACAGTTTCCCCAGCTTGGCATGTTCGCTGGCCGGCACTGTTTGCAGGCCTGGGCTGTTTGCGGGCCTGGGCTGCGTAGCGGCTTTCAACCACCATTCGCTCATTGACCCAGGGGTGACACCCAAAATTCAACCTCTTCACCGGTTAACACTCACCCTGCAGGATGACATCACGGTGGAGCTGAACAAGCTTCTGAGTGCTGGCATAATTGAGAGAGTGGACGGCTCGCCGTGGATCTCAAATATTGTGGTGGCTAAAAAGAAGTCAGGTGGCATCCGACTGTGCATCGACCTCAGAATGATTAACAAAGCAATCATTCCGGATAAATATCCACTACCCACAATGGAAGAGCTCACCGCAATGTCCAGCGGCTACAAGGTGTTTTCGAGACTGGACCTCTGATAGGGTTATCTGCAAGTGTCTCTCCACCAAACCAGCCACAACCTGACAGCGTCTGTGACTTACACGGGCGTTTTTAGATATACCCGCATGCCCTTTGGCTTGAGTTCAGCACTGGGTTGCTTCCAAAAAATTATGTCCACAATACTCGCCGGCCTCAAGGGTGTGGTGGTGTATCTGGATGACATTGTGGTACATGGCACGTCATGGGTGGCACACGACGAATGTTTGGAACGAGTGATGGAGGGGCTGCTGGAACATGGGGTTACGCTGCACAGGGAAAAGTGCATCTTTGCAGTTGAGTCCATTGAGTTTGTGGGATTTCGGCATCTGCTGAGGGCCTAAGGCCCCTGCACTCGAACGTGGAGGCGGTTCTGTGACTTCCGGACCCCACGATGCCCACAAGAATTACATCATTTCTGGGCATGTAAAATTTCTATGGACGTTTCATTCCCCATTATTCAGAGACTATTGAACCTCTTCGAGCCCTCCTGAAGCAGAATGCTCCGTGGCCCCCGGCCTGCTCAGGAGCTGCCGCTAAACTGAAATCTCAGCTCACCTCCCTGCCGGTGTTGGCCCATTTTGACCCTCAATGCCCCACTTTTGTGACTTGTGACGCATCTGGCTCGGCAGTGGGGGCAGTCATGTCTGAACTTCAGAATGGTACGGCGCTCTGTAAAACGTGGTGGCGAACCTCCTGTCATGTGCCACACTTAACACCACGCTACCTGACAACTGTGATCACCTGGAGGCGGACTTGATCAACATGCTACACAAACCCCTCCAGACCACAGTATCCCTCCAGGAACTCCAGGCGGAGTCGGAGCAGGACCCAACTTTGTCTCAACTGCGCTCACGAAGATGCAAGGTGATCTGGCACCTTTTCACAGGGTCAAGGATGAACTGAGCTGCTGAAATGATGTGTGCATGGTGAGAGGACACTGCACAGTGGTTCCAGTGTCGCTAAGGGCTCGCATTTTGACCGTGCTCCACGAGGGCCATCTGGGGGTGGTTAGGGTGAAACAACGCTGCAGGGATTCGGTTTGGTGACCAAGTATTGACAAGGACATTGAGATTATGGTAAAGAACTGTGTACCATGTTTGGAGAGCAGGAAAATGGGATACCCTTCCACCCCGCCCCTGTGACCGCTGCAATATCCGGAGAGCCCCTGGAAGCACATCCAACTGGATATCTGCGGTGAGTTACATACAGCCCCTACGAACAGCCATTTGCTATTGGTGGCTTATGATCTGTTTTCGAAATGCCGGAGGTGTTGCCCACCAGTTCAGTCACAACCGACGTGGTCACCAGTTTCCTCGTGTTGCTTTTCGCTAGGTGGGGAGTTCCAATCGCCAATACAACAGACAATGGGCTGCAATTCATCTCTGGGGGGTTTGAGGAGTTTTTGGGTGAGAGGGGCGTGGAGCACATTAAAACCACATTCTATCATCCTCAGGCTAATGGGGGTGTGGAACGTTTCAACAAGATGTTAAAGAATGGAATATATGCACACCTGGTGGATGGCTTCATGTTCTTTGACACCCTTCAGAACATGCTCCTCCATTATAGGTCATGACAGGGTGCTCCCCGGTGAAGCTCATGCTGGGACATGAGTTACATCTGCCCCTGGATCAGATGCAGCCCCCCTGACTGCTCCTCCAGCGGACACAGAACCACCAAGGGGTCGGGTCCTCAAACAACAGCGAAGAATGAAACAGCGCTTCGACAGGAAGCATAGGGCGAGGACTCATAGACTCGGTGTGTAGGACTGGGTTAGGATCAGGCACCCCAACTGCACACATAAGCTGCAGCCGTTCTGGATGGGACCACTGCAAATCGTGGAGCAGTTGGGCCCGGACACGTTCCACCTCTCAGACGGGTCATGGTGGCATTCTAGCCACCTCAGGAAATCTTCACCGACCCAGGATCCGGGGGCTCTAGCAGACGAGATGGACACTGGTTGGGATTTGACTGACGGGACGCTGGGGGCACCCAGGTATGGCCGATGGAGTCTGTAGCAGGACCTCCATTTGTGAGGCGCTCGGCGAGAAACCATCAGAGGCCAAGGTACCTAAATGACTTTGAGGTGGGACTTGGTTAGTTAGGACGTGCTGACCAATAGGTGGCAGAATAGTCCACCTCAGCATGAGGGCATACTGGCAGTCCACCCAGATGCCCAGTTAGTCATTTGGTTTTTTTTTATGAAAGCAAAATGTTACTGTTTTACTTATGTGTTTTGGGAGTGTTTAGTTTGCTAATTTGGAGGAGGTTTTTTTTTTGTTATGTGTGGTTCTACAGTTTGTGGGGGGGAGGGGTGTTGTGTGGGGATTTGGCCTTTGAGGCTTGCCGTAGCCAGCGCTGGGCGCACAACATGGTGACGTCGGGTGGGCTACAGCCAGTGTGTATAAGTTCTGCCTGTTGACAATAAAGTGCAGTCCGTTGCTCAGCATAAAAAGGCTCACGTCTCGCTCTTTTGGTACATAACAGGGGGGGCACGCACAATTCATTTGCAGTATGGACAGTGGCGTCGGTCTCCTCTCTGACTGCAGCTACCTTCTGCATGACATGCACGTGCAGGGGGGGAGCTTTAGGGGCTT
Source organism: Pholidichthys leucotaenia (assembly GCA_020510985.1). Taxonomy (NCBI): domain Eukaryota; kingdom Metazoa; phylum Chordata; class Actinopteri; order Cichliformes; family Pholidichthyidae; genus Pholidichthys; species Pholidichthys leucotaenia. The sequence continues at coordinate 45,719,817 of CM035845.1, read as the reverse complement.
GAGCCCCTCCCCTTTGCCAAAGTGTCCAGAGTGCCCTTTTGATTGGCTATTTAAATTTTCAACATTCATTCAGTATAATTAGACACAGAGTCTGTGCCATGGAGAGTCATTCTGGGTTTGTGCCCCCATAAGTTACTGTGTCCCCCAAAGCCCCAGAGTAAGCCTTTGGCATCAAACTTCATTATATGAATTGATAACACTGGTCAACACCAAATTTATTGTCTTAAGGTTTGGGGGTTTTTTTTAGCTGATTTAGGACAATTTTGATGTGCTGAATCCAAAAATCACATCGGTTTTACTCAAGCAGGTCAACTTTTGAAGAAAGAAAATGAAGACAGTAGGATGAAAACTGTAGCCACAATCACAGTTTATCCAAAAAATATTTTCTAACTGTTCTACACTCTAGCGATAATGTCATCAACTCTAACCTTACAGCATTCCATGCCGTTGACTCCCATGTTAAATGCTGAAAATTGTCTGAAATGTCTACCCAATTTTAAAGCTGAACCATTCGAAAACTATTTGAGATATTTAAATGAAAAGTAATACAATAAAAGTAGAGACTTGTAGAAGCATTTTAAAATTTGAATGGTTTGTCTAGCTGAACATGTGCTGAACTTGTAATGCTGAACAGCTGAAGATGCTGAAAGAGAATTTGAAAAATTTCTCCATTGAAAACAAAGCAAAAATTTTTGTGGAAAACGTAAATAAATTAAAAGTTTTAAAATGTATAAACACCAAAAGTAATATAAATGTCCTAAATGAGCTATGCTAGCTTACATAATAAAATATCATAATATTTGAAAATATTAGCACAAAAGAGGAAATGGGTTAAAGATGCAGGAAGTTAGCTTAAATACATTAAAAATAAGCCTAAAATGTAAAAAAAAATAAAATAAAATAAAAAATGCTAATTTACATGCTAAAATAGCACAATCTTAAAAAACTATATTAGTAGAAATAGTTGAACATTGCAAGAAATTAGCTTAAAGATGCTAAAGTTAAGCTTTAACCTTCAAAAATGCTAGCTTATATGCTAACAGCTTAAAGCATGAAAAATGTTAGCATTAAGTCAATACCATTTATAGTTGAAGAAACTTGACTTAAAAATGATAAATACAATATTAATCCTAAAAAATCATTACTGGCCTCACCTGGATTCAAAACAGGTCTGCTAAAGTAAACCTGCTCTGTAAACTGGCACCTTAGCCATTGAGCTATACACTAACATTAATTAGCAAGCGTCAGACACGTCTTTGAGATTGAGTTACCAGCTCCATATTAAAATGTATTGGAGAACAGTCCTTGAACAGGCCTCAATAAAAGACAAACCGTGAGACTGACAGATATAATTTTGGCATCATGAGAATTCCGAGGCTTTGAGCTATGCACCTGTGTAAATTTAATGTTCCTAAATGCAAAATTGTGGCCATAATGGCAAATTAAAAACCGAGAAGATTTTTGGATCAATATATTTCAACCCCATTCTAACGTATAGGAGATTTTTTTTGTTTTTTGTCCACTTCAGGGCTTCTGGAGAAAAAAAAATACACAACTTTTGGCTTAAAGGAGATGACTGTGAGCGACAGGACATGTGTGGCTGCATTTTTGTAAAAAAATGAAGTCTGTAGAGTAAAAAAATATCTTCAGGCTGAGAATTTGTTTGGAAAATTTTCTTTTAATTTTTTTTAAGACCTGACACTCTAAAGGTGCGTTCACACCAAATGCAAATGGGCGAATTTTTCACGCAGCACAATTACATTATAACTTAATGTAAACACTCAAACAGACATGAATCCCCCTTCTGAGTGAGATGCAGACAGGCGAAGTTTCCTTTAAAACTTCTGCAGGTATGTTCAACCTGCTGTGGAAATTCCCAAAATAATGTCATGTTTATGTTTATATTATCCAACCGGGGGCTCACCTGAAAATGTTGTCTCAAGCCTCCAAAAGTTCACAAGATGAGGGGTGTTTACGTTGCTAGCTTACTAGCTTGACCATGACAGGAAACCGTGGGTAAATAACAACATCCCAATTCAGCTGAAGGGCTCCCAGTCCTCCTGAGTCTCGAGGTGAGTGAGTCAAATTTTCAAACTAGTTTTCTCTGCAATGGTGATACCTTTACTCCGGTGATGGCAGAATCTCAAAGCTAGCAGCTAGCTAGCTAGCTAGCCTGTGACGAGCGACTGTGCAAATTTGCGCGTACTCACGTCTTCCCATTCACTTTGTATGGATTTGTGCCGCCCGTTCGCATTTGGTCTGAACGCAGCTTAAGATATGACATCATGCACTCATAAGATAGAATTTTTGGTGAAAAATCAGGTCAGAAATGTGGGCACCCATGAAAAACTTGACAACTTAGAGAAACAGTTGTCGGACCATGCATGGCTGAGATAGAGGTCTCTGAAATCTGGGGTTTTTCTTTGAAAACTTCATTCATTTTCAATGGGAAAATTTTTCCGGTTTTTGGCTAATATTTCAGACACCGAGCAAAAAATCTAAAATAAAAATACAAGCATAAATCTCTGGATGGAGCTACATGCTTTGATATATATTTTGTGGGGGTTTTCTCAATGCTGTGAGAGGAGATACATATCAAAAAAGTGGCAGAAACTGGAAAATAATAAATTTAACTCCAATGAGTTAAACTTACGATATGAACTAGGAGGAATGGAGGTAGGAAGTGGGAAAGAGGATGTTTCGGGTTTGGTGGAGCCTAAAAGAAGCAAACGTAAATGTAAAGAAAATCAATCAAAATGTTATCAAGTGCTGATGAATCAGAAGATGAACAATCCCTGAATATACAGAAGGAGTGTAAAGCAATCATTAAACTTACTCAGGAAGGAGCATCATTTCGTGAGTGGAACCCAATTAAGCTCACAAATACAATTAATGGGTTACTTGGAGAAGTTTTAAAAGCAAGAATTTGTCATGCGGTGACCCTCGCGGGCCACCATATGACGTCAAAAGTCGCCGGTGAGCTTTGCATAGATGTTTATTTAACAAGACAAGACGAGAACATAAAGCTATGAGCCACTGTGGGCAAAAATACACTACACAGGATACAAGGGATCGTAGGGCCAACCCCAGCCACTACGACCTAAACTATGACATGAACCCACGCTAAAGAATACGAGGGATTGTAGGGCTAACCCCAGCCACTATGACCTTAACTATGACATGAACAAGACACGAACCTGACATGAGCGTGCTGACACACCAAGAATCTCTCAGGATGTTTTGACGATACTCCAGCATCAACCAGCTGTCAGCGCCTGCTAATAAAGCCAGCGACTAACAAGCAGTGATGCAGAACAGCTGATCGACCTCGACAGCCAGAAACCCCACCAAGCGCTGTCACAATAAGAGCCCGGTGGAGCCAGAATGTTATCCACAGCTGTCAAGGCCAGCAGAGATGATGCATAGCCTAAGCGCGGATGAGATCGGCGCTCGGGTCATGACAGAATTCTTCGTAATGGTTTATTACTAGTTACATGAAAAGATAGTGTTCAACAAGGAAAAACAATCAGAGTCAATAAGATGGAGTGGGAAAATGTGCAGTGTTCAGTATTGGAAGGAAATAAGGCAGTGAGAGGAGTGATATCGGGCATCTCAATGAAATAATGAAAAACTTAACTGGAGCAAAAGTGACAGAGGTACAAAGATTGAAAACTAATAGAAATGGTGAAAAATGTGATAGTCTGTTGGTAATGTTAAAATTTGATGAAACAAGACTGCCAAGTAAGGTGTATATTGGCTACATGAGCTATGAAGTCAGATTTTACATTCCTTCTCCATTCAGATGTTTCAAATGTCAAAAGTTTGGTCATGTAGCAGTGATATGCAAAGGTAGACAACGATGTGCCAGATGCTCCGGTGAACATGAATATGGAAAGTGTGAAAGAGGAGCCAAATTAAAGTGCTGTAACTGTGGTGGTGAACATAGCTCTGCATACCGAGGTTGTGAAGCCAGCAGAAGAGCAGCAGAAATTCAGTAGGTAAAAGTCTTCCAGGGATTAACATATGCAGAAGCTGCGAAAAAGGTGCCAGCTAAAAAAGTGGGAGTGGACTCTAACAGGGAAAGTGTGCAGGCTTTCAGTGCATGCAGCAGAATTAAGGAAGATTCTCTGGTTATGAAGGAAAATAATTTTGTCTTATTTGTGGTAGATGTGATAAACTACAGTGCACAGACTTCCAAGAAAACAGAAAAAATCAAAATCATTGTGAAAGCAGCAGAAAAATATCTTGACATTAAGGGGCTACATTGGGAAGCAGTTGACGACTTGTTAAGTGGGGATCTTTAAGTTCACAGACATCATGGGCTGGTGGATCAGCCGCCAATCAAATCTAAAAGAAGAAGAAGAAGAATGAGATGAGACACAGATACGGACTAGAGCTCCTGACCAGATGCAGTGATGATGTGGAGTGGGGTGAGTGACGGTGATGCACCTGTGGGCTGGTTGCCGGCCGCTGATCGAGTCTAAAAGAAGAAGAAGCCGATTGTTCAGAACTCCTTATAAGAACTCCTTATACAAAGATATCGAGTGATGATAATCAAGTCAGTGGTGGTAATGCACCTGTAAGCTGGTTGCCAACCACCAATCAAATCTAAAAGAAGAAGAAGACATAGAGTGAAGTACTTGGTGGTAATGTACCTGTGGGCTGGTTGCCAACTACCAATCAAATCTAGAAGAAGAAGAAGAGTTAAACTTACTTAGAAACTTAATAAAACTAAATAAAGTGGAATTTAAAATATATGTTGTACAAAGTAATGCTTCTTTACAACATGCAATATCTGTTCCTCTTAGTTTTTTCAGAACAATTGGTTTCCATGCTTGTTCTAAGTAAGGCTAACCAATTGGCTTTTACTTGGGTATTCAAATTTACTCCAGACATCCATTATTTGGCTTTGTGTGCAACATGTACTGTGTGTGTTTGATCTACCGTACGATTATAACTGGTTTGTTGTCGGATTATGAGCATCCTGGGCCTGTGTCAGCCCAGATAAGGGTGAAAGATGAGCTTCAAAGTAGACCTCCATGCTTGAAGGAGATTATGCACCAAACGGCGTCATGTGACAGCCAGTCATCCAGATCCTCGTTACAACTGGTCAGGTGCGGGTCTGTGTGTGTGTGAAATCTTCCATAGCTCTGGTATCTTGGTTTATTATTAATGAGAACAGTGCGGTCTGTCTTGTTATCCGCAGTTTTATAACCTGAAATATTGCTCCACATATCTTAAGAGATGAAACACTTCCTACTGAGTCAACTTTTACTACTGTTTACTATTATTATTACTATTCCTACTGTTATGAATACTGCAATCTTGTCAGTGACTTTTTTTCCATTGTAGCAATCACCTAACTAAACTATGGCCATTCTTGTGTTTCTACTACTAATACTAGTACCTACATTACTGCACTGGCATGTGTCCTTTTAATGTACTTACTCTAGTTTTGTCACTATTAATAACTAATTAGTACTGCCTTCAGTTACTACTACATTACTTCTGATGACCAGTATCACTATTGCCTAATAATGCCATTAAGTGTTACCTAACTATATTACTATTACAGAATACTTTTACGACAGTTATTATGGTTATCTCTTAGTACTGCTGTTTTGCTGTTGTGTGATTAACTATCAATATTCTCTATATTACCTGCAGTAGGTGAGTGTTACTTTTTAACAAGGGGGATGGGGGTATTCACAAATTTAGTATAAGGTGCAAATGTATACATGTAAATTAGGCACAAATTCGGAAGAATAAAGATGCAAAAATATGATAAAAGAAGCAAATTTACAGTTAAAAAGTCACAAGTTGCAATTTAATTACAAAGCGTGAAAAAATACCAGAATCCAGATGAAAGTACAAAAAAAAGTTAAAATTTTACAAAAAAAAGTTAAAAATGTACAGGGAATAGTGGCAAATTTACATGAAAAAGCTACATATTTACGAGAAGAAAGCAGCAAATTTATGAAGAAAAAAGTTGAACATTTTTGAGAAAAAAAGTTGAAAATATATGAGAAAAGAGTTGAAAATTTATGAGAAGAGTTGCAAATTTGTGAGAAAAAAGGTACAATTTTTTAAAAAAGTCACAAATTTATGAGAAAATCAGTTGCAAATTTTTATGATGATATCCCCTTCAAAATACCTACTGATTACAGATAATTATTGCTACTATCATTAGTATGTACAAGTAATTCTATATATTACTGACTGTTATTACCTCCGCCAGGCCGAAAGGCCAGGAGGAGGTAATGTTTTTGCCGGGGTTTGTCTGTGTGTTTGTGTGTTTGTCTGTTTGTCTGTCTGTCTGTCTGTTTGTCTGTTGGTTAGCAAGATAACTCAAAAACTTTTGGACGGATTTCAATGAAACTTTCAGGCGTTGTTGGAAATGGTACAAGGAAGAACTGATTAAATTTTGGGGATGATCCGCATCACCGTCTGCATACAGGAATTTTTTAAAGCATTTTTCCACACTGTGACATACGGCCATTTTCAACATGTGCGCAGGCGCAATGGAGGGCGCTGGGCGTCGTGTCTGACCAACACAAACTCCACCTTCTTCAACGTTTTAGCCACAAAAGCATGCGGAAAACATTGGTGGCCTGGGCCCGCCAGCGTGCCTGTGCCAGCCATAGGCGCTGCGCACATTGCGCTGGTCGTCGTGTCTGACCAACACAAACTCCGCGTTCTTCAACGTTTTAGGCACAAAAGCACGCGGAAAACACTGCTGGCCTGGGCCCGCCAGCGTGCCTGTTTTTGCGCCACGCTGCAAAACCTGACACAGCCATCTGTCCGCCGCCCGATTATTTGCCACAAATTCCCCGCCCAGCTATAGGCGCTGCGTAAAAACGACCTCTCTGCCGGGGAAGATTCTAAATTCTGTTTTGCCGCGGAGCGCAACCCCAATATAATATAAAACCCACGGCAACCTGTCTAACCAATCTGCATCCGTCAGTGGAGGAGATGGACACACCAACACTTCAGTTTATTACCTCCGCCAAGGAGGCAATGCTTTTACAACCATAAAACGGGGCTATAAGGGACGGCGGGGTAATATGGGACACTTTTCTAAATGTAATTCTGCTTTTTTAATTTTGCTTCCGCCTAGATTTGATGAAGGATTCATGGATATTTGACAATAACAACACAACTCAGTGTCCTGCTCAAAATAAAAAAAGCAGAATTACATTTAAAACATTTCCCAGAAAAGTGTCCCTTATTAACCCGCCGTCCCTTATAGCCCCGTTTTACACTACTGAACCACTAATCCTATCACTATCACATTGATTGTCATTCATTAATTGTCTGTTTATTGCACTGTCCATGTCAAATAAACAAATAATCATTGTGAATCCAATTGCTAGTCATATCTTTTCATGCTCAGGGAATCTGAAAACGTACACACAAACACTGTATGGGGGGAACTGTGCCGCTTGGCGGAGGTCTGCGCTCTCCGAGTGCTTTTCTAGTTGTAATTGTAGCTGCTCTTCAACCTCAAGCTTGAAAAACTGAGATATTCACTATCAGCTTCAACAAAGACATTCCAGGACACCTGGAACCCTTTTTTGAAATTTGTTGATTCTCTTCGGCTATGCCCTGGTATAAACGAGGTTTGGTGCCCTCTGATACTAGTCTGTAATCGCTACTGTGGCCCTACTCCCCGTAATCACCCCCTTTCTTTTTTCCCCTTTTTTTCCTGTTGTGGTTTACCTCACTTGGTCTGAGTGAGTTGGGATGAAGGTGGGTTAAAAAGGGACGTGGGATTTTCCCTTGGCATACTTTTATTGTTCAAATAATAGTTGCTTTTTAACAATGTTGTCATGTTGCCATAAACACCAATAAAAACAGTTGGAATAATAATAATATTTACTTACAAAAAGTAAAGGTGCATTTATTAGATCTAGGAAAAAAATGGCTAGAAGAAGGTGAACAAAATTCTCGCTACTTCTTTAGTCTGGAAAAACAACACTCTCAATAACACAATTGGAAAATTAAAAATAAAAGATATAATCACTGATAATTACCTCCGCCAGGCCGCAGGCCAGGAGGTTATGTTTTTGCCAGCGTTTGTCTGTCTGTTTGTCTGTTGGTTAGCAAGATAACTCAAAAAGTTTTGGACGGATTTCGATGAAACTTTCAGGCGTTGTTGGAAATGGTACAAGGAAGAACTGATTAAATTTTGGGGATGATACGGATCACCGTCTGGATACAGGAATTTTTTAAAGGATTCTTTAACATTGTGAGATACGGCCATTTTCAACATGTGCGCAGGTGCAACGGAGGGCGCTGGTCGTCGTGTCTGACGAACACAAACTCCGCGTTCTTCAAAGTTTTAGGCACAAAAGCACGCGGAAAACAGTGGTGGGCCGGGCCCGGCAGTGTGCCTGTGTTTGCGCTACGCTGCAAAAGCTGAGATGGGCAGCTGTCCGGCGTCGGATTATTTGGCAGAAATTCCCCGGGCAGCCATAGGGGCTGCGCAAAAACAAGCTCTCTGCCAGGGAAGCTTCCAAATCCTCTTTTGCCGCGGAGCGCAACCCCAATATAAAACCCACGGCAACCTGTCTACCCAATTTGCATCCGTCAGTGAAGCCCTGAGTGCTACTTTCAGTGGAGGAGATGGACACAACACTAACACTTCAGTTTATTACCTCCGCCAAAGAGGTAATGCTTTTACTACTGAACCACTAATCCTATCATTGTGAATCCAATTGCTAGTCATATGTTTTCATGGTCAAGGAATCTGAAAACGTACACACAAACACTGTATGGGGGGGGAACTGTGGCGCTTGGCGGAGGTCTGCGCTCTCCGAGTGCTTTTCTAGTTACTACTGTATCACTATTGACTACATGTGGCGATGTTAAAATAAGGCACGGCGACTGGAGTTTTTAAGGAAGTTTATTCATCAATCATCGCCATCACGGAGCTCACCCCAGCTACTGTATAAGCATGCTGGAGCACGCTCTCAGGCTCTCATGAGCAGTAGTCAGAAGCAGTCAGAGTGAGAAGAAGGTGAACATATCATATTCAGCCACTTAAATACCCAGCTACAGACAATACATCAAAGGCATGTTATCATCAAAGGAACTGCAGTCAGGCATGGGACATTTGCAACACAATGAGAGCAGGAAGCATGAATGTTTGCATTTGAGTCATACACATCCACAGGATACTGGCGCCTGAACTAGACACGGAGAGGCTGCCTATTGATCTCAACACACACATCTCATTGCTCTGCTAATTGCCCCAGCTGAGCGCTCTGTTTGTCCGTGGCTGTTGTGGGGGTTACCCCATACACTCCCCCCCAGAGGGCTTAGCAGGGAGCTGAGGCCTCGATCGTCCGGCATTGTGAGCGAGCTGCTGGGAAGGTCTGTGCCGGGGGAGGGAGGAGGGTGGGGGTAGCAAGTGCCGGGGGATGTCCGTGGCTGTGGGAAGAAAAGTTCGTCTCTGATTCCTCTCGCGATTCAGTCCGGTAATGAAGAAAAACAGGAGCTGAAGCTGTGTGAGGGACTTGGCATTTCGGCTTTAGGCGCGTGCGCGGCCCCCAAAGCCCTCGGGGACTGTTGACGGCTGAATTCCCATCGTGCGCCGTGGCTGCGACCTACACAAAATCCTGCATGCGGGCTGCGTGTGTGCTTCAGGTGTGTGAGTAGCCCTGAAGAGCCGTGTGCAGCGGCGGAGGATGATATATAAGCCTGTAGAGCCAGCCTGTCTCTGGTGCGCGGTACGCGCTGCGGCCACGTACCTTCCAGCTGCGCTGTTCTGATGCGAGGCTCCTGTGCATGGCCGGTCCGCTGTCGCGAGGCGAATCAGGGTCAGGGGGCTTGATGGAGATCTGCGCAGTCGGCGCCGATGGTCTCCCCCGTTCGGGCTGTTGGTTGTCGCTCGTGCCGGGTCATGGTGCGTTGGGGCAGTGAGAGGGAATAGACGATCTTTGTCCCTCGGGCTCGCGTAGATGCGTAGGAGCGGTGAGAGGGAGGAGACGATCTTTGTCCCTCAGCCGGTTCCAGCGTGGACGTGCAGATCTCAGGCATGGATCGCACAATGACGCTTTCTGCAGCTTTCCCAGTCGTGGATGATCTCCGAGGGAGTTCGCTTGATTTCGGTTCTGCGTCGAGGTCTCTCATGTGGCAGAAGGGAGGGCAGTGCTCTTGCGTCAGGCTGCTGCGTTCGCTTGTCGTCGGAGATACCATCGGGGCTGCATTCGTTGTCAGCGTGTTCTCTTCAGCGTCGGGTCACCAGTGTGGCGATGTTAAAATAAGGCACGGCGACTGGAGTTTTTAAGGAAGTTTATTCATCAATCATCGCCATCACGGAGCTCACCCCAGCTACTGTATAAGCATGCTGGAGCACGCTCTCAGGCTCTCATGAGCAGTAGTCAGAAGCAGTCAGAGTGAGAAGAAGGTGAAAATATCATATTCAGCCACTTAAATACCCAGGTACAGACAATACATCAAAGGCATGTTATCATCAAAGGAACTGCAGTCAGGCATGGGACATTTGCAACACAATGAGAGCAGGAAGCATGAACGTTTGCATTTGAGTCATACACATCCACAGGATACTGGCGCCTGAACTAGACACGGAGAGGCTGCCTATTGATCTCAACACACACATCTCATTGCTCTGCTAATTGCCCTGGCCGAGCGCTCTGTTTGTCCGTGGCTGTTGTGGGGGTTACCCCATATACATACATACTACTTTACTATTAGAGATTACTTTTAAAATGATTACTATCATCTACTATTACCTCTTTACTTAGTATACCTAATATACCACTACTACTGTAGGTAGTATAGCACTATTGATTACTATAACTATACTATTGTGGGACCCTGGGGGGAGTCAGATTATTTAGCATCTCAGACAGAGACAGTGAATAAGCATGGGAGAACAATGCTCAGGGAGTTCCTGGGGATACAGCGGAAAGGAGTCAGGGACATAGGGGCGTGAATGCAATGTAATGTAAATGTCATGCTGTGTGATGAGAAAATGCCTTGTAAACATGTGAAGAGGGAGTTGGGTAAAAGAGGAGATCGTGCTGAAATGATTCAGTCTTTTCTGTGCTTGAGAGATGTGAGTGTGTAATAAATCCGTCTGTCCACAACCTGCCTCTTTATTCACACACTCCACACTGGTGACCCTAGACGAATTATGGAACACGAGGCAAGAAGCCCAGAGCCGGCCCTGTCGGGAAGCCCCAGCGATGCAGCAGCCATCCCACAGACAGCCCGGACTGGCACCCCCAGCAACGCGTGCGTGGTTTCAGTCAAGCTACCGGACTTTTGGCAGCACAACCCGCGCTCTTGGTTCCACCACACCGAGGCCCAGTTCGCCCTCCGGGGAGTAACGGCAGGCGACACCAAGTTCTACCATGTGGTAGCAGCGCTGGACGCTCGCACAGCCCAGCAGGTAGCGAGCCTGCTCGATCAGCCTCCAGCCCGCAACAAATACGAGGCGCTCAAGGCTGCCCTGACCCGGCGCTACACGCTCTCGGAATGTGAGAGAGCGGAGAGGCTCCTGGGGCGGAGAAAGTTAGGAGATGGTTCGGCTGTCGACCTGATGGAGAAGATGTTGGCGTTAATGGGCACGGACGACGGGCACTTTCTGTTTGCCCACCTTTTCCTCCAGAACCTTCCAACAGAGGCGAGAGCGGTTCTGGCCAATTTGCCGTTGCTGGCCGCGCGTGACTACCGTGCGCTAGCCCAGGAGGCAGACCAGATCATCCTCACCACCAGGGCGATCACAGTCAACGCCGCGGCGGCCAAGCCCAGCAAGACGACCAGAGGAGGCGAGGAGCCACCGACGGTAGCAGCAGCGGGGGCCAAGGAGTGCCAGAGAGACACGCTCTGCTTCTACCACCGCCGCTTCGGAGAGAACGCGCCCAGATGTGCGCCACCGTGCCAGTTCAAGCGCTCGGGAAACACCAAGGCCGGCAGTCGGTAGCAGCTGCGACCGCCGGTGAAAAGAACTAGCTGCTCTATGTGACGGACTCGCGCTCGGGGAGACGCTTCCTCGTCGACACCAGAGCCCAGAAGAGTGTCATCCTGCCGTCCTACGCTGACCGGCTGGCAGGACCTAGCGGCCCTGGACTTGTGGCAGTAAACGGCTCGGAGATTAAGACGTTCAGTGAGAGAACACTGGCTTTATCTCTACACGGCCGCTCGTACGAGTGGACTTCTGTCATAGCAGCACTGAGTTTCCCGATCCTGGGAGCTGATTTTCTGTGTGCGCATGGTTTACTTGTGGATGTTGCTAACAGGCGCCTAGTTAATGCACTGTCCATTGATTCTCTCCCCTGTATAGCTTGAGGGACCCGGCCAACAGCACAAGCCAACATCACAGCTCCAGGCAGTAAGTTCCACGCACTGCTCACTCAGTTCCCAGCACTCACAGTCCCGACGTTTTCAGGCGGCCATTGCTAAACACGGGGTGGAGCACTTTATCACCACCACTGGGCCGCCCATTTTTGCAAGACCTCGGCGCTTGGACGCAGCTAAACTGGCCATAGCGCGCGAGGAGTTTGCAGGTAGGGCATCATCAGGCGATCGAACAGCCCATGGGCATCCCCGCTACACATGGTCCCTAAGGCTGAGGGGTCGTGGCGACCTTGCGGTGATTTCCGCAGGTTGAACAACGCCACAGCACACGACCGCTACCTGATTCCCCACATACAGGATTTTTCCATTCATCTCTCCGGAGCACGCATTTTTTCCAAAATAGACCTGGTCCGCGGTTACCACCAGGTCCCAGTGCGCGCGGAGAACGTACCCAAAACAGCGGTAATAACTCCGTTTGGCTTATTCGAGTTTCTGCGCATGCCATTCGGGTTAAAAGGAGTGGCACAGACGTTCCAGCGCATGATGGATGCAGTGCTGCACGATCTCCCGTTTGTGTTCGTCTACCTGGACGATATCCTGGTAGCCAGTGCGTCCGAAGACGAACACGTAACCCACCTCAGGACGGTTTTCCGGAGGTTGGAGGAGCATGGGTTAATAATCAACCCGGCGAAATGCCAGTTCGGCGTGACGGAGATTGATTTTTTGAGGCACTGCGTCTCTCCGGAAGGAGCGATCCCGCTGCCCGACAAAGTGCGTGCCGTGGCGAATTTTCCCCGGCCTCAGATGGTCAGGGCGCTGCAAGAATTTTTGGGGATGGTTAACTATTATAACCATTTCCTTCCCCGCACGGCGCAGCTCATGCAACCATTGTACGCCGCGCTCAAGAGACAGAAACCCGCGGATGGGGTCGAATGGATCCCGGAGCGAGAGCGGGCGTTCTCGGAGGTTAAAGCAGCCCTGGGAAATGCCACACTGCTGGCGCATCCAGACCCGGCGACCCGGATAGCGCTCACCACCAACGCTTCAGACGTGGCCATAGCGGCTGTCGTGGAGCAGCGTGTCGTTGGGGCTTGGCAGCCGCTCGCCTTTTTCAGCAGAACTTTGCGCGACAGTGAACATAAATACAACGCGTTCGACAGAGTTGCTGGCTCTCCACCTGGCCATACGCCACTTCCAGTTCTGGCTGGAAGGGCGCAGCTTCACCGCGTTCGTGGACCACTAGCCACTAACATTTGCGATGGCCAAGGTTTCAGAACCGTGGTCGGGCCGGCAGCAGAGACAGCTGGCCGCCATCTCAGAGTTTACTACTGATATTCAGCATGTGTCGGGTAAACTGAATGTGGTGGCGGACTGCCTCTCGTGCGCCGTGGTGGCCCCGGTCTACGTGGGGATAGATTACGCAGCCATGGCCGCGGAGCAGATTAGTGATGCAGACGTGCGCGCGCTCCAGTCTGGACCAACAGGGTTAAGGCTGGAGAGTAGGAATCAGAATCAGAATCAGAATCAGAATCAGGTTTATTGCCATTGTTCATGTAGTACACAAACTAGGAATTTGTCTCGGTACAATGCTGCAATATTAAACATGATAAGATAAGAGAAATAAACTATACATGTAATAAAGTGTAGGATAAGATTAAGTGATACTGGTCAACAGTTAAAATATATATTAGCCAGCAGCAGATACTGTGGAGAACTATATAGTGCAGTCGGTAATGCAGGAAGAAAACAGTGATGATTGACATGAGTCTGGTTGAGCTGCTGTACATGGTGCACGAGAGTCAATAAGACACTTAGTGTTCAGCAGTCTAATGGCAGAGGGGAAGAAGCTGTTCATGTGACGGGAGGTTTTAGTCTGGATGGACCGAAGTCTTCTACCAGAGGGGAGGGGGGCAAACAGTACGTGACCAGGGTGTGAGGGATCGGCTATGATCTGGCCAGCACGCCTCCGGGTCCTGGAGATGTACAGATCCTGGAGAGATGGGAGCTTGCAGCCGATCACCTTCTCAGCAGTGCGCACGACGCGCTGCAGCCTTAGTCTGTCCCTGGCAGTGGTTCCTGCGTACCACACGGTTATGGAGGTGGTGAGGATGGACTCGATGATGGCTGTGTAGAACTGCACTAACATCTTGGTGGGTAGCTTGAGCTTCCTCAGCTGCCGCAGGAAGAACATCCTCTGCTGGGCTTTTTTGATGAGTGAGCTGATGGTCAGCTCCCATTTGAGGTCCCTGGTGATGGTAGTGCCTAGGAAGCGGAAGGAATCAGCAGTGGTGATGGGAGAGCCTGAGAGGGTGAGGGGGGCAGAGGAGTAGTGACTTTCCTGAAGTCTACAATCATCTCCACTGTCTTCAGAGCGTTCAGCTGCAGGTTGTTATTGCTGCACCAGGACGCCAGCTGGGCCACCTCTCTCCTGTAGGCAGACTCGTCGCCGTTGGAGATGAGCCCGATGAGGGTGGTGTCGTCCGCAAACTTGATCAACTTGACAGACTGGTGGCTGGAGGTGCAGGAGTTGGTGTAAAGGGAGAAGAGTAGGGGGGAAAGTACACAGCCCTGGGGTGATCCGGTGCTGATGCTAGTATAGTCTGAGACAGTCTTTCCCAGCCGCACATGCTGCCTCCGGTCCGTCAGGAAGTCGATGATCCACCTGCAGAGGGAGTCAGGCACGTTGAGCAGGGACAGCTTGTCCCGGAGCAGAGCGGGGCGGATGGTGTTGAATGCGGAGCTGAAGTCCACAAACAGGATCCTGGCGTAGGTTCCCGGGGAGTCCAGGTGCTGCAGGATGGAGTGGAGGGCCAGGTTGACTGCATCGTCTACAGACCTGTTGGCTCGGTAGGCAAACTGCAGCGGGTCCAGGAGAGGGGTGGTGATGGACTTGAGGTGGGACAGGACCAGGCGCTCAAAGGACTTCATGACTACAGAGGTGAGCGCTACAGGTCTGTAGTCATTAAGTCCAGTGATCCGTGGCTTCTTGGGGACAGGGATGATGGTGGAGGATTTGAGGCAGGACGGCACGTGGCATAACTTAAGGGAGGTGTTAAAAATGTCTGTGAATACAGGAGCCAGCTGTTTCGCACAGAGTCTCAGGGTGGAGGGAGACACGCCGTCTGGGCCGGGGGCCTTGCGCGGGTTCAGTCTGGAGAACTGTTTGAGCACATCCTGCTCACTGATGATAAGGGGAGGGGGGGAGGAGGGGGTGTGTGCCTTAAATGAAGTAGGGAATGTGGAGGCTGTGGAGCTGGAGGGAGGGGGGGGGGGGGGTTGGACACAGATGACGAGGTGTCAAAACGGGCATAGTGTTGGGACAGTCTTTGACAAAGGGCTTTGTCATCCTGACCTTTCGGAGCCTTAGGTCGATAGTTGGTGATTTGCCTCAGTCCTCTCCACACGGAAGCCGAATCATTAGCAGTGAACTGCTGCTGGAGTCTCTCTGAGTATAGAGATTTAGCCCTCTTCAGCTCTCTGTTAAACCGGTATTTAACCTCCCTGTAGCAGTCCCTGTCTCCACTTTTCAGCGCTGCTTCCTTCTCCTTCCTGATCTGTCTGAGCTTAGCTGTGAACCAGGGTTTGTCATTAGAGTAACTCACCCTGGTGCGTGATGGAAGAATGTTCTCTTCACAAAAGTGGATATATGAGTTCACAGTGTCCGTGTACTCATCCAGATCATGCGTGGCTCCTTTAAGCATGCCCCAGTCAGATATTGCCATGCACGTTTCCAGCTTCTCCTCAGCATCACTGGTCCGTATCTTCGTAGTGCTCACAACAGGTTTAGTGAGCTTCAATCTCTGTCTGTATGTGGGAATGAGGTGAACCATCACGTGATCAGATAATCCCAGCGCAGCTCGAGGGACAGCGCGATATGCGTCTTTCACTGTGGTGTAACAGTGATCCAGTGTGTTTAATCCTCTGGTGGGGCATTTAATAAACTGTTTGTAGCGGGGGAGATCGTGGCTCAGATTGCACTGATTAAAGTCGCCAGCCACAATAATCAGCGAGTCTGGAAAACTCCGCTCTGTGTGTTGAATGTGATCCGCGAGCACGCGCTGAGCTTCGCGCGTGTCCGCGTCGGGAGGGGCGTACACAGCGATCATTATGAAAGAAGCAAACTCCCGCGGGGAATAGAAAGGCTTGCAATTGATAACAAGAAATTCCAAGGCAGGAGAACAGTGTTTGGAAATTACCGTTACATCAGAGCACCAGCTGCAGTTGATGTAGAAGCAGACACCGCCTCCTGTGGTCTTGCCGGAAAGCTCTGTGTCACGATCAGCACGTAAGAGCTGAAAGCCGTCGAGGCGCAGCGCGCTGTCCGGTATATTTTCCCGGAGCCAGGTCTCAGTAAAGCAGAGGACAGCTGAGGAGGCGAGGTCCTTAAAACGCATCAGCAGTCTCAGTTCATCTACCTTGTTCGAGAGAGAGTTGGTATTGGACAGAAATATGCCAGGCAGCGCCGTTCGCGAGCCTCTCCTGCGAAGTCGTACGAGAGCGCCCGCTCGTCTTCCTCTCTTCCGCCGTCTCACTTTCCGAGCCAAACAATAAACCAGATCGGCGGCAGGGGCTAGAAAAACTGGGAGGAGGTCCATGGGGGTGAAAGTCCTGATATTTAGAAGTTCTTCACGGGTATAAGTGCAAGCAGACACACAATTGACAAACAAAAACAAACAAAGAGCGCAGCGAAGCACCATGTCGACCGCTGTGGGCGCCATTGGATACAGTAGTATCCAAGATGGCGGTAGTATCCAAGGAGTAGGGTGCTGCAAGATGGCATGCCCCCTCAATCTGCGATGTCTCCACGGGACGCCCGTGTCCGGTTGTCCCGGTCTCGTGGCACCGCCACGTGTTTGAGTCGGTTCACACTCTGGCGCACCCAGGAGTGCGCGCGTCAGTCTAAATGGCGGGGGAGAAGTTCATGTGGCCGAGCCTACGCAAACAAGTAAAAGAGTGGGCTGCAGCCTGCGTGGCGTGCCAACGAGCCAAGGTACACAGACACACGAAGGCTCCCTTGGAGCCGTTTCGGGTACTGGCTAAGAGGTTCGACCATGTTCACGTGGACCTCGTGGGCCCCCTCCCGCCATCACAGGGGTGCACGCACCTCCTGACAGTGGTGGACCGCACCACGCACTGGCCAGAAGCAGTCCCGCTGGCGGCAACCACGTCCGTGGATGTGGCACGTGCTTTTTTAACAGCATGGGTGGCGCGTTTTGGAGTCCCGTCGGACATTACGTCCGACAGGGGCCCTCAGTTTGTTTCTGACCTCTGGTCTGCGATGGTCCGCAGCCTGGGTGTTGCAATTCATCGCACAACCGAGTACAACCCACAGGCCAATGGGTTATGCGAGCGTTTTCATAGATCACTGAAAGCAGCACTCAGGGCTTCACTGACGGATGCAAATTGGGTAGACAGGTTGCCGTGGGTTTTATTGGGGTTGCGCTCCGCACCAAAAGAGGATTTGGAAGCTTCCCTGGCAGAGCTTGTTTTTGCGCAGCCCCTACGGCTGCCCGGGGAATTTCTACCAGATAATCCCGCGCCGGACAGCTGCCCATCTCAGCTTTTGCAGTGTAGTGCAGACACAGGCATGCTCCCGGGCCCGGCCCACCACTGTTTTCTGCGTGCTTTCGTGCCTAAAACTTTGAAGAACACGGAGTTCATGTTCGTCAGACACGATGCCCACCGCCCCCCATTGCGCCCACCTTATGATGAACCCAGAGTGCTGGAAACAGGGGATAAGCATTTTTTGCTAGACTTGGGGGGTCGGCGGGAGAAAATTTGCATAGACAGACTCAAACCTGCCTTTGTACGGGCGGACGAGCAAGTGCTGTTGGCTAGGGCCCCTCGCCGTGGAAGACCCCCACGGAGAGCTCCCCAGGGAAACGATTCACCAGGGCAGCCACACGGACAGACCGAAGTTCCACCACCCCTCGCCGTGGCCCACCCGCAGTCAGACACACTCCCAGCAGCCCCCCTCCAGCACAGCAGCGCCACAGAGGCGGTAAACCCCAGTTACAGCAGATATGGGAGGAGACTGAAGCCAAAAGAGCGTGTGGACTGATGTTCTATCTAAGATGCTGGGGGGGCGGTGTGGGACCCTGCGGGGAGTCAGATTATTTAGCATCTCAGACAGAGACAGTGAATAAGCATGGGAGACCAGTGCCCAGGGAGTTCCTGGGGATATAGCGGAAAGGAGTCAGGGACATAGGGGGTGAATGCAGTGTAATGTAAATGTCATGCTGTGTGATGAGAAAATGCCTTGTAAACGTGTGAAGAGGGAGTTGGGTAAAAGAGGAGATTGTGCTGAAATGATTCAGTCTTTTCTGTGCTTGAGAGATGTGAGTGTGTAATAAATCCCTCTGTCCACAACCTGCCTCTTTATTCACACACTCCACACTATAACTATTAGAGTTTCTAGGGACATGCACAAACTCATTACATCCTAGCAGTGCTACTCAACATTGCTGTTTAAATATGGTGTAACTACTACAAAAAGTAATCAAAGTGGTGGCCTAGAGGTAGAATATCCATCACAGCTGGGAGGTTGTGGGTTTTTGCACCTTGGCTGGGTCATACTTTCTTCATTTACTATTACAGAAAGTAGATGGTGATAGTAAGATGTTCATACTAATGATGACGATACACAGACTCTCACTTGTCCTTTAACAAAAGAATCAGACTTCAGAACAGAGTTTATGATTAAACTTACTCCTGGTCATTCGTGAAGACCACTTCATCTAGAATTAATTAGTTAGTGAAACAATAACAAAAAGCCAGCGTGGAGCCATTGTTATGAATCTGCCTCAACTGGAGGTGAAATGTCAGCAGCAACAAATAAAGAGACCTTTCTTTGAAGAAAAATTATGCAACGTCATTATTATGTCTCAGCAGTCTGAAATGTACAATACTAAATGTTCTTGACCTTATGTCCACTTTGGCATTGTGATCTTGTAGCACCAGTTTGGATTACAAATATTCCGCAGGATAGAGTGATCTGAGTCACAATGATAATGAACAGGAAGTACTTTTAGTAACTGCTGCAGCTGTAGGTCTTGAATTACCATTTATACAGGAAAATGTTCATATTTCACATAGTCTATGTGAGTCTATAGGAAGGAAATGGATATACAGTAGTTGGAGTGCCGGGCATGTATGATTGCAGTCCACCAAACAGATTGGAAAGCAAAGGCCAGAGGTGACCACCTGTGGCTCCCTGCAACTGTCCCCTCTGCCCGTCCAAAAGTTTGAGTTTTTCAGAGATGGGTATGATTCACAACAAAGAGCACTTGGCACAAAGGGCAACTTTGTTGATGCCACCGCCCAGTTTTACTGGTAATCTCTCACCACACACACACACACACACCTCTGCATGAATAGATTTGGTATGTGTGTCGCTCTCTTTGGGGCAAAATGAAGAGGAAGTCGAAAGAAAATATCAGGACGAGGCCGTCTGTCGAGCTGCAGTGACAGATTTGAATCGTCATTTTCCCTCTTCATAAAATCTCTGCTTTGGTTTAGATTTCTTTTTATAACCCTATACTCTAGTTCATAAATAGTCATATGTAATAAGAGTAGTAAAGCTGGGCATAATGAAAGATCTTAGATGCTTAAGGGTGGATTCACACTACAACATTTGGATCAACTTTTACTGACGTTTTGGCAAACATCTGGCTCTGCTGGCAAAAGTTGATAAAAGTTAATGATAGTTGGTGTTTGTAGGCCAACGTTGGTGAAAGCTGTGTTCTTTGAAAATTTTTAGCATGCTGAAAATTTGCCAACGTTTGGAAATACACGTTGGTGAAAGTTGTGCTCAGTTTGTAAAAGTTCCTGAGTGCTGGGCTAAGTTGTACAGAGCTAGAATAAGTCGGCCTGAGTTGGGGAATGTCGACTGAAACGCTGGCAGTAGTGGACTTATCCTAGCACTTGTCTAACAGAGGTGAACGTGTATCCAGCTGTTGGCAACAAGGGACTGACGTAAATGAACTTTCCACAGCATACCAGTAACTTAGGTGAACTTTGGACAACAGAGCAGCGGAGCCCAACACAAGCCAACTTTAAACAGCATTAAACAACTTTCAGGAACTTTTGTGAATGATTTGAACATTTGTGTTTGCCAGCAGTCATCAGCACACTCCCAGCGTGACCCAGACGTTTGAGAACGTATGCAGTCAAGCCCCTTTTTCTCTCCCTTGCATAGTCCAAAACACTAAAATTATTCATTGAAATGTATGCCCAAGGGAGATTTGTTCACTCCAAAAGCAGGTCCAGAATGGCAGGAAGCCTCCACAAATGCTCATCTTTTTATGAGCGTCGCCTGATGCTGATGTCAGCTGGCCTGCGCTGAGTGTTTGTTTAATGTCACGAGTCAAGCCGGCTTGGTCTTCCCCGGCTCGGCCCTGATCTCTCAGTGGGTTTTGGTTTTACTGTTTATGTGCATTTTGTGCTTATTCCATATCCATAGCCACTGCCTGACTGGCAGCTGTTAGTCAGCCTCGGTGACCTACTTTCTCCCACGCTACTGACAGTCTGTCTGTCCAGCCACGCCCCTTGCTCTCCCTTTGGTTTTCATCAGCCGTTCCCAGCCCCGGTAATTATCTTTCCCGTGCCTCGCCCAGGTGTGCCCAATTTGTGTGGCCAGCGGTGTTTGTATTTAAGCGGCTCCTTGCTAGACAAACACCGCTGGACCATTGTATGGGTTAGATTGTTATTCTCCGCCGTCTGACCGTCACGTCCCGAAGGATCTTTCATGTTTGTGCTCGCTGTCAGCCTTGGATGACTCGGACTGCTCCTGCACAGTGAGTAAGAGCTTTTCCGCATTTCTGTCTGCAGTTGTGCTGCTACGCTTGTCTGTAGTATTTTCCCTTGCAGCACAACTGCTACGCTTGGGCACTGCTGCCCAGCTCTTCTCCCGTGCCAGTTGAGCGCCCTCAAGAACTCCACATTTACATGAGCATTCTGTCCTGTCAGTTTCTGTGGCCACGGTGCACAGTGGTCTGCCTCCTGCATGCTATTTGTGTCAGCCGTTATGTGCACAACTGTTTCATTTCTGTTTGTCTTTACGTTCTGAACTGTTTCTGTCAATAAAGGTGTGTTTGGTGAACCCTGCGCATAAATCCTCATCCATCCTTCTCCTCCTCCGTGCGCTGTGGAAGAGCGCACAGGGAAGTTTACGACACTTAAGTTAACCTATGGTGGCAACAGCTACACATACACTAGTCTAAGCTGGCAAAAGTTTGCCAACGTTGAATGCAACACTAGCAAATGCTAGCAAAAGTTCATAAAAGTATGTAAAAGTTTGTAAAAGTTGGTGTGCGCTGGATTAAAAAAACCTGCTCCCTAACATAATTTCACCCACATTTGGACTAATTTCTCAGATTTTTCGAAACATCTGTAGAAGTCAGTCCAAACACTATAGTGTCAACCCTGCTTATACACCTCAAGAGTCGGCAACCTTTTCGACCATTTAAAAAAAAAAAAAACATCTTAAAACCCATTATTACACCTTGGCTATTGGCTCGGTATGAGACACCGATTTTAATTGTGTTTATTGTTTTGTTGTATTGACTAGTGTTTTTTTTAAAAGCTGCATTATATTGCTTTGGTTTGTTGTTGTGTCTTGTGATTTTTCAATTTTATTTATCCATGATGTTTCAGCTGTGTTGTTTTTTTAAGTGTTTTATGAATAAAGGTGATTGGAAAACAAATCTGCATCAAGACACAAATCATATTTAAACTTTAAAATGAAGGTAAAACAGTGGAGTTACCTCGATAAACTATTGAAGCATTGATCGTGAAATGTTGAACTGAGACAGATGTTGAAAATAAGCTGGCCCATGATTGTTCCTTTTGTTTTTGTTTTCATCTATTCCATCGACATTGCCAGAAAGATAAAGAAGTATGTGGTGTTTTAAAAAAAAGAACTGAAATACTTTAAAATGGTTCAGTTGTAGCTGTAGTCTATTACCGTCATTGACACAAAACAGGAACACACCAGATAAATATCAGCCACTGATGATATCTTATTTGCCAGTAGCCGGTATCAGTAACATGAATGTTGGCCAGTAATGACTTTATTGTCATTCCACACACATTGACACATGGGGTGGGACAAAATTCCATAGAGTTCCCAGATAAGCCAACTAACACAGTAACCAGAATACACACAACTGAGATGCAGACCCACACCTTTTGTAGCTCCGTAGATGTTAAACCTTGGCCTTTGACCCCAGACCCATAGTTAGAGGGCAGGGTCAGGGTGTCAGGGTGAAACTGTGCACCAAATCTGGTGACCCTAGTTTTCGTTGTTCTTGAAATATAGTTTATATTGGATTTTGACCTTGACCTTTGACCTTGAGATCCCAAAACCATCATCACAGTTAAGGATCCTAAGTGTACCGAGTTTGCCTGAGCTACGTTCCGATCCACAGTGTACTTCAACAGTACTCCCTACTCCCTGATCCGTTCTCAGGGAATATCAGTTAACAGCCCTTCACAAATTTTTTTCCATTTGATACACCTTGCAACATCACCTCCCTCCTCCATACATTACCATGGTAACTATGGACACGTACTGATACAACTGTGAAATTCTATACTTCTTAAATAAAATATTAATACAAAAATATTTTATAAGAAAAGATAAGATCAGATAAGTCTTTATTAGTCCCACAGTCTCAGATCTACCCTTGGTAGATCCGAGACGATGAGGTGTATGCCTCCTTGGTGTTTGCATAAAATTATTATCACCATTATCACTATCAATTGATATAAACAATAACCAACTTTAGTTTAGCTTGTTAATAACATTAGCACAATAGTTTGTTTTACTCGTATTTGAGGTGCAGTGACTTATGGGTAATCGTGTCAACTTACAGTGAAGTGATGCACGGTTGTTCACTTCTTCCCTACTCAGTTCTCATTTCCCTTTGAACTGAACACCATTCACTCCCTTCAGTTTGGAATCTCACATAATATCATGGAATACCCTATGCAGTCCACTTTAGAATACACTATTGGGAAATCGTAACGCACCTCGGTCCTTTAACAATAGTGCATAGGGAATGTAAACCTTGACCTTTTGACCCCAAGCCCATAGTCAGAGGTCAGGATCTCAGGGTGAACCTGTGAAAATGTGGTGGCCCCAGCTTTCTTTGTTGTTGAGATATAGGTTGTGTCTCAATTCAGGTTCTGCATCCTCCAAGCGTGCATTTCTAGGCCAGATACATCACTGTGCTGCGTCCAAGGCTGTCCCATTCCCTGGACTTCTTCACATGCAGCTGACAAATGCAGCCTTCAAAACCCCGAAAACCAAGGATACATGAAAAGGATCCTTGTGGCCCTGACATATCCCAGCATTCAGCACGTGGCTCAGCCTGGCTTTTTTTTCCCCTTGGCTCAGGCAGAAGGGGAATGAAGTCAAAAACAGTTCAAAGTAAGTTTTTTGCTTGAATTCTGCAGCGGTTTTAACTTAAAAATGCCAATAATCCAGAAAACAGCAACATCTGTGACATGATTTACGACCCAAGAGACAGACGCTGACATGAGAGATACAGACAATTATCTTTATTGTGAGTTAATGAGTGAAGTGTGAGTGAATGTGTGAATGCTCGTCTGGCCACTGGAGCTGAGCCCGTCTTGTGGTAACCTGGCAACCCTGGAAAAACACAAGCACAAGGTTACTGTTGCACAGTAGCAATGTTCGGCGGATATGCTGCAGGGGCTTACTTGCAGGTGCCACAATGAGAGGCTGACTGACTCCTGGTGTCCGTGCGACGTCGTGCTCGTGGTGTCCGGTGCTGTGGAGGTGAGGAGGAGCTCCGTGGAGCGGAAGACGATGCCTCGTCAGCAGAGGAGGGTGGTCCGCCGCCAGGGAGGTCCACCTGTGCACAGGGGAAAAGGCTAGCAGAGGAATTGTGAAGAGATGGCTTACGTGGCCTGGTTTGGCAAAGCGTAGATTTCTTCACGAGAGGTCGAGATCTTGGCACGTTGCTTAGTGAGAGTGACCGACGACTCTGTGCTGAGGCGTCTGAGCGTTGGGCTTTTATGGCCCGCTGATTGCCACCTGCTGAAGTGAGCGCAGCTGATGTTGATGATGCTGATGACGGCCTAGCGGCCATCATGACAATCTGATTATTTAAGCTCATGTTACATGACATTGTGGGGGCATGGTGTGGGGATTTCTCCACCCAGAGAAGGCAGGGGGAAGGGGAGAACAATGGACCGAAGGAGGAGGTGTCACCGGGGGGTATCAGATGGGACTGTTGGGTCTATGCAGAGTAAGAGCTGCTGGTGCCGCGGAGAGAAGAAGGGCGTTGTAGTGGCGCCGGCATTATGTTATGTTATTGTGCCATACATTTCTTTGTTCAAACTACAATGTGTTATGGTCGGAAGTCCAGGTCTCGATGCATGGAAATAAAGATATAAAAGAGGAATGCACAGAGACCCGGGATTCAGTTCAGTTCAGTTCAGCTTTATTTATATAGCGCCACATCACAACAAAGTCATCTCATAGCGCTATCAAATGCAGGGAAAACCCCACAATTTCTGAAAAACCCAGCAATCAGACGATCCCCTGTGAGCAAGCACTTAGCGACGGTGGAGAGGAAAAACTCCCATTTAACAGGAAGAAACCTCTAGCAGAACCAGGCTCAGGGAGGGGCAGTCATCTGCTGTGACTGGCTGGGGGTGAGGGGATAGAGAGGATGAAGAGAACAGACATAATGAACATGAACAGTGAGAAGCCAAGTACATTATTGGAGGTCAACCGGCAGTCTGAATTTATTAACAGTAGAACAAAAGGGGGGTTAAGAGACACAAGATCCCTCCCTAATTGTAGGCTATATTGAAAAGGAAGGATTTTACCCTGTTCTTAAAAACAGAGATCGAGTCCGACTCCCGGACCCAGAGTGGTAACTGCTTCCACAGAGAAGGAGCTTGATAGCAGAAGGCTCTACCTCCCATTGTACTTTTGGAGATTCTGGGTATTACAAGTAATCCAGCATTTTGGAAGTGTAGTGCTCTGTTAGGATGATAGGGTAATATCAGATCTTTTATATATAAGGGGGCCTGATTATTAAGAGCTTTGAAAGTGAGAAGAAGGATTTTAAACTTAATTCTAAATTCTATGGGAAGCCAATGAAGGGAGGCCAGAACCGGAGAGATATGATCTCTCTTTCTAGAACCAGTTAAAACTCTTGCAGCAGCATTTTGGATCAACTGAAGACTTTTTAAGGATATTTTAGGACAACCTGACAATAGCGAGTTACAATAATCTAATCTATAGCTGACAAAGGCATGGATCAGTTTCTCAGCATCATTCAGAGACAAGATGCTCCTAATCTTGGCAATATTGCGCAGATGATAGAAGGTAGTCTTAGAAACAAATTTAATATGTGAGTTAAAGAACAGATCTTGATCAAAAATAACTCCAAGGTTCCTCACAGAACTATTCAGAGTGAGAGTAGTAGCATCCAAATTAAGAGTATGATTTGCAGTGTTCTGATCTGAGTGATCTGCATTGTTGATCAGATTGGAAGCAAGAGTGATGGCCGCTCAGCAGAAGCTGTGCTGAGGTCTACTCCTGTGGAGGTTTACTCCTCCACAACTGTGTCAGAGAAGAACCTATCTGTGTTTGATCAGAAATGCTGAAAGAGTGGAAAAGGAGCCGTGGGATGTGCTAAGCTAATGTGCTAAGCTAACGCTATAGCTAACGCCATAGCTAGTCGTAGCACCTAACACTGATACAAAGGAGTGACTCTGTCCCCGGTTCGTCTCACTGACCTGGCATCGACCCGGTAGATGACGGCTGAGCCTCCCACGCAGATTCTTAGAATCTTGTGACTGGGGCTCGCCGGAGGAACTAACCGAGGTAACAGTCAGACGGGAGCCAGATCGGAGTTCAACTATAGCGGCGGTAGGAGACGGGGACCAGTGGAGGAGCAACCGGGGCCCCAGCTGGATAAGAGCCGGATCAGAGCTCAGTTACAGCTGTGGGGCTCGGCGGAGGAACTACTGAGAAAGACGACGGTAAGTGGTGGGGATCAGTGGAGGAACTCCAGCTGAGACAGGAGCAGGATCGGAGCTCAACTACAGCGGAGGTGGGCGGCGGGGATCAGTGGAGGAGCTGCCGGCACCTTGGCTGGACAGGAGCTCAATTACAGTGGCGGTAAACAGCGGGACTAGCAGCGGAGGGGGCTAGCTGAGGCCCCAGCTGGATTAGAGGTCGGTCGGATCGAATACCGGTGACACCAGCAGAGATTGTTTTATTATGAACAGGTCGGTAAAAATGCCACCAAAGAAGGAGGAAATGGAAGAGGTCAAAAAATCTCTGAACTTCTTGTCAGAAGAACTGACCAAAGTGGCCAATCAACAGTTTAAACTATTAGGGCTAATGGAAGAAGTCCGAGAATTAAAATTAACAATTAAGGAAAAAGACAAAAAAATTGCAGACTTGGAGCGATGCATCAAGGATCTTGAACAATATTCTCGTATGGATGATCTAATTATAAGTGGACTAGACATTAAATACCAATCATGTGCCAATGTTACAGCAGGAATGAGAGGCGAGGAGGCTCCCCTAAGTGAATCAGTCTCCCTGGAAAACCAAGTGCTTCACTTCCTTGAAAGCAGAAATATAAAGGTTGAAGTAAATGCAATTTCAACCTGTCATACTTTACCCAGAAAAGATAATAAAACAAATAAATCAATTGTGATGTGTTTTGTGAACAGAAGGGTAAAGAATGACATACTGAGGCAGGCCAGAAAGCTACGGGGAACAGAAGTTTACCTAAATGAACATTTAACAAAGGCTAATGCTGAAATAGCACGGCAAGCACGGATGCTGAAAAGACAAAATAAGATACAGGCAACATGGACAAGAAATTGTAGAGTTTGGATCAAACTAAATGGAACACCTGAGGAAACAAAAGCCATAATAATCAGAGATTTCACTGACAAATAAATATAGATGAACACTGATTATTGATCCAACTAAAGGCTATGGATGGTGAAATGGTTTTGCAGGAGAAAGACAAGATCCTGGACAGATTTGCAGACCACTTTGACCAACTACTAAACAACCCTGGAGATCTCACTGAAGAGGCTAAAGAAGCTCTAGTGCAGTGACCAGCTGTATCAAGCCTGGATGAACCACCAAATTTTGATGAACTAATGGCAGCTATCAGGACAACACAGGATGGTAAAGCTCCAGGAAGGGATGGAATTCCAGCAGAAGTGTGTAAATGTGGTGGTGTTCAGCTGACCAACTGCCTGCACAAGCTCATCCAAGAGATATGGGATGCCCAGAAAGTACCTCAAGACTGGAAGGATGCAAGTATTGTGCCTTTGTTCAAGAAAGGTGACAGGAAAGATTGTGGAAATTACCAAGGTATATCACTGCTAGCCACTGTTGGTAAGATTCTCTCACGTGTACTACTGAACAGACTCAGTGAACACATCTCGCAGAATGTACTACTGGAAACCCAGTGCGGCTTTAGAAGTGGAAGAAGCACAATGGACATGATTTTCTACTTGAAACAGGTTCAAGAAAAGTGTATCGAACAGAACATGCCGCTTTATGTAGTCTTCATAGACTTCAGTAAAGCCTTCGATACTGTTTCACGACAAGGACTTTGGCAGGTACTCAAGAAATATCGCTGTACAGAGAAGTTTGCCAGCCTGATCGAGGCACTCCATACAGGTATGCAAGCAAACGTGGCAATGAGTGGCTCAGTATCTAAAGACTTTTCAGTAAGCGGTGAAAGAAGGTGAAAGAAGGTGAAACAAGGGTGTGTGCTGGCACCTACACTCTTCTCGCTATATCTGGCAGCCATGCTGGAGGTGGCCTTCAAAGACACTTCAGAAGGAGTATACATTCAAACGAGGAAAGAAGCAGACTTGTTCAGTGTGGCACAGTTTAAAGCCAAGAGTAAGACATCGATAAAGGTAGTAAGAGAAATGCTTTTTGCCGACGACAGTGCTCTAGTTGCACACAGTGTGGAAGATATGCAATCTTTAGTGGAGAAATTTGCAAGAGCAGCTAGCCAATTCAGCCTCCAAATCAACATCAAGAAGACAGAGTGCCTTTATCAACCACCAAAGTTCCAATTATCAACATCACTACCAGAAGAGATCAGCACTGGTACAGAGCCACTAGTCAAGTGCAAGACTTTCAAGTACCTAGGGAGTACTGTTTCAGAGAATGCTAGGCTGGAGGATGAACTATTTCTCAGAATGGGAAGAGCGAGTGCTGTGTTTGGAAACTTGAGGGAGAGACTGTGGAACAATCGACATGTGTCTATCCGTGTGAAATGCAAAGTGTACAGAGCAACAGTACTGGCTACTCTATTATTCAGTGCTGAAACTTGGACTGTCTACAGAGTGCGGGTGAAGAAACTCCACGCGTACATGATGAGACACCTTCGAGCCATAATGAACATCTCATGGAAAGACAAGATAACCAACATAGAAGTGTTGAAACGAGCTGGTCTACCATCAGTGGAGGACATGCTAATACAGATGAACCTGAGATAGCTCGGACATGTTGAGAGGATGGACCACCAGCGTTTCCCTCGGCAGTTACTCTACTCACAGTTATGTGAGGGCAAACGCAATCAGGGTAGACCAAGGCTCAGATTTAAAGACACTGTAAAAAGAAACTTGAAGAAGTTGGACATAGACAGGAGTTCCTGTCAGCGGAAGGCTAAGGACAGAGCTGTGTGGAGGAATCTGATCAGACCTAAATGAAACACTCATTGTCACCCACGACAGACTGCTATGATGATGATGATGATATGAGGATGTCATCCAAGATTTTTTGATTGACTGGAAAAAAAAAATTGCCATGGTGTTTATGTCTTCTCTACATGGACACAGAGGAAGCACATGTCCAGCACCTGGCATAGGAGCACTGACTGTCTAATTTTCCGAATTTCGTCAGTGAAGAAAAAGGCAAAGTCATTGCAGGCATGGTTGGATAGAAGTTCAGGAGCTACTGACACGGGGATTTGTTAGTCTGTCAACAGTAGTGAACAAAGTGTGTGCATTTTTGTTGTTTTCAGCAATTGGGTCAAAAAATATGCTTGCCTTGCATTTCTCAGCTCCAAATTATAAATGCTCAATCTCTTTTTATAGATTTCACAATGAACCTGTAATTTAGTTTTTTGCCACCTAAGTTCAGCTTTTCAGCACTCTCTTTTTTCAGCTCTTACTAGTTTGGCATTTCTCCATGGAGGTTTCTTGTTAATAGTGACCACCTTTTCCTTGATGGGAGTGATGACATTGATAATATTTGTAATTTTACCACTGAAATTTTCTGCAAGCTAATTTACTGAAGGTGAAGAGAAGGGGGTGAGGAAGAGAAAGCTTGGATGAATGCGTACCATCTTTTGATGACCTCTGTCTGGATATTTCTGTTGACATTAACAGCACTCTCAAAGAAAACATAAGAATAGTCGGACAAAGCAACGTCCATCACCATAACCTTAGAGATGTTCAGACCTTTGGAGATGACCAAGTCCAGACTGTGTCCTCCGTTGTGTGGGACTATTTTTTTCTCAGCTGCGCAAAATAACTGGTTAAACAAACAAATCATAATATTTTGTCCAGTATTGCTGTCATATAATAAAATGTGCTTGCGGAACTGTTGTATAAAAGCAATATTACACTCGTGGTCATTACAGTATCATGAATATATTAACTCCGGATGTGATACTCTAATGCCCTCCAAGTAGCGGAGATAGATAAGTTAGAGTATCACACCTTGGAGTTATTATATTCATTGATACCGTACTCCCTCTCTTGTAATATTGCTTAAATAACCCATGTGACATTCTTCCCATATTGCAATATAGTATCAAATACAAACCCATGCATTTTTTTTTTTTTACACTTTGTAGCTTCCTTTTTATTGATCTGATAGGTTTCCATATTTTTATGTACATGAAGACAGTGTAGTCATTTCATGCAGAACTCGGGTAAAATATAGTAAAATATTGCCTAACAACAGCTGGGTTGAATGATGCACATTAGAAGTGTATTTGTAATGTTTGTTTCGATCAACAACGATTTTTCACATTTCTAAAGAGAAAAAAACAGCCAAGTGTTAAGTGTGTAAGGTAGATGAATCTAAGTATTAGAGCAATTTTCTTTGAACTTGCATGTTGTTATTTTCAGACTTTATCCCCTTTTGGGGGTGTTACACATTTCTGAGAAGAGCACCGCCTCCTCCCTGTTATCAACAGCATGATTGTAGCAGACAGGAAGCTGTCAGAGTGAAGGCATTTCACTTGTTTCCTGTGTTGAAGAGACACTGCCATACAGAGGAAAGCAGAAACTCACACGTCACAAAAAGGAAACTAGAGGTCACCAAGTACATCTTCTTTTGTTTGACTCCCCACTGCCCACAAGCATTTTTAGGCAACTTCTTAGTGATTTTTAATTGCAACAGCTCGGCTTTAAACAAAGCACTGAGCTTCAAACAGTTCCATTTAAAAGCTCTTTTAATAGTTTGTAGCAGAGAAGTCATTTTTTGCAAGTCCTAGTCAAGTCTGAAGTCACTTTATGGTTGTAATATCTCTAAGGAATTTAAAATATGTTATCCTTTATCTATATGTGCCAGGAATTATGACTCCTTCAGGCGGGACGGACTTCAGTGCAAGAAGATTTATTTACAAGACACAAAAGAACAAACAAAAAGCAGCTCAGGGGCTGCCAAACACAAACTGTGCAGAGAACGCTAAACACTTACAGGAGATGAGGAAGGAACTGAGGGAGATACTGCAATGATGCTGTTGTGTCCATAATTCTCATATATGGAAGTAGGCTGGAGGTGCGGTGAACGTAGCTTTATTAACAATGCAAATATATACAATGCACTTACAGCACTCCTGCTTGCCAGGGGTCAACAGCAAAAGAGACATGGCTGCCTCCCGCTGTGCCTTTTATACCCCGGGTGACATCCCCACCGGAAAGGCGGTCCATCACCCCTTGCTATTCCCCGGGAGCCCCGGCCACCATATTACTACTTGTATTCCATACATAACATTTCCCGCCCCTTGCAGAAAAATCTTAAACACGCCAACTGAGCCCTCCCAGAATCTGCAACCCAACTCGCTCACTAACAACAAAACCAAATGTACAAATATAAAAAACGAACCTATCCATTCACACAACGTAAGCTAGAGGTGCCAGGTAGACTGCTGACGCCCCCTGCACGGCCAGGTGGGTTATTCTGCCTCCTTAAACACCAGTCCAAACTAAAACAGTAGCAATGCTCCTAAAATGTAAAATTAAACCAAGAATAGTCACCATATGCACAACCAAGCTAAACAAGCACATCAAAGTTAAACAGACAGTATGCATACCCCCTACTGGCGGCCCCCCACCCCAATACACCCACCCCACACTTGGGCACATCCCCAAATTCAAAATAACCAGTGTTGGGCATTACAAGTCACCACTCATAATTTTCTTCACATTTTCAATTTAAACCTATTCATCCATCCATCCATCTTCTTCCGCTTAATCCTTTTCGGGTCGTGGGGGGCTGGAGCCTATTCCAACATCTCTGGGTGAGAGGCAGGGTCCACCCTGGACAGATCACCAGTCCATCGCAGGACCAACACAGAGAGAGACCGACAACCATTCACGCTCACATTCATACCTAAGGACAATTTAGAATCCCCAGTTTGATGGCAATTAACCTAACTTGCATATTTTTGGCATGTGGGAGGAAACCGGAGAAATCCCGGAGTAAACCCATGCAGACACGGGGAGAACATGCAAACTCCACACAGATCACTGTTGGTCAGGGGCTGGGATTGAACCCAGGATCCCCCGGCCAAGGGTGAGTTGCTGTGCTGCCGCACTACTAACCACTCCGCCACCACGCTGCCCCAATTTAAACCCCAAAATTACAAAATATCTTCTTCTTTGTTTGTTTTTTTAAAAACACAATTCAGTCAAAATAATAATAATAATAATGCATCAGATTTATATAGCGCTTTTTTCATAGACACTCAAAGACACTTTACAAATAGATGCATTATTCATTCACTCCAGGCAGACAATGGTAGGGTCATATTGACTGGACAATCAGCCTAAATGCAGAGTGCAACACCAAGAGAAACACACAAAATGACCGCTTATTGATTTTCAAAAGAGCGAACTTGAGGAAAAACCAGAGCAGCAGCAAACCTGCAGAGGGAGAGACGGGACTGATTGGTAGGAGGAATGGAGGAGGATTGGGAATTCCAAATAATACCACTTACGTGGGAGAGAGAACCCAGCGAACGAGATGGACCAGCAGGTCGGAACTGCTGGGAAGGGGAATGATGAGCTGCGTCTGACCGGGTGGAGTAGAGGAACTTCAGCGGAGGAGCAACAGGCTGGTGAGCGCACCGAGACACCTGGAGACACACCACTTAGTTGGCAGCAACCTAGAGAAGGAGGAGAAAAACGTGTCAGGTAATATCACTAACACAGAGAGCTTTACACGTCTGATACAATTCTGCTCAAGGCAGTATATGTTATGGATGGCTCTCACGAGCCATCAATGAGACCCTGCAGGCAGCCGTTGAGTTTGTACGTTTATTAAATAAAGGCAGATGACAAAATAATAAGCCTCGTGGGGAAAAACACAAATAAAGACAAGACACTTACATACAGTCAGCGAGGGCGGAACCTGAATGCTGGGAAGAACTGACTTCGGGGTTAGGGAAGCCAGACTGGAAGGCAGGCGAGGTCGCAGCCCCGAGCAAACAGAGCTGCTCCCTTAAATAGTGCTGAATAGATTAATCAGCTGATGAAGGATCATCAGCTGATTGGAATCAGGCCGTTCAGCGGGGCTCCATTGACAGCCGGAGACCCCGCCGAGATGCTGTCAAAATAAAAGTCTAGCAGTGCGCCAGAGGAGAGAATGGAGAACTACCACACAATCCGAGTACCGACAGAGTCAGCACACGGACCATGACAGTTGCCTCCGTTCCGGACGCGGATTCTAGACGCGGGGTAACATTGGGCTCCCCCCAACTGGGAGGCCAACAAGACCCCCCCAGGGAGGGAAGAGGGGGAAAAACGCCGAGGAGGGCTAGATCCTGGCAACAAGGGTGAACACAGAAAATACAACAAGGAGACACTACAGAGCATGGGAAAACACAAAAAATACTCCATAATGCACAGATGGATAATAGACAGAATAATAAGTGCAAATAAGGGAAAACTAAGCCTACAGGCCACAAACAGAAAACGCGGGTCTAAAGACCAAGATACACAGTTCCATGGAAAACACATATCATCCCCCAACAGAGGAAGGGAGGGAGAGAGAAAAAAAAAAACACACTAAATAGCGTTGAACCCCTACAGTTTAAATCCATACAAATAAACTGTTACAGGCCACAAAAGGACATCTCCCAGCCTACGGAAAGAACAATCACAACAGAGGGGGGGAAAAAAAAAACACACGCTAGGGAGCGGTGAAATACACAGTTCATCAACAAAACACTAGTACATCCCAAAAGGTTACAGCAGAGCAAAAAAACCAAAACAGGGATGACCGCAGGCTGAGCACAACAGCGTGAAAGCCAATAGTTCGGGGGCCGCCCTGCATCTAGCGTCCAAATCGCTGGCAGGGGGAAAAGGAACAGTTCGGGCAGCCTATCCCAGTCCCAGGCCAGGAAACACAGTGCTTCTGGCGGCCGGGCCAGATCACCGAACAGAAGGGAAAGTTTGTCAGGTGGCCGACCCAGAACGCCAAACGGGCGAGGCAATCCTCCAGGCGGCCGACCCGCATCACTCAGCCACCAGGACTGCAGGGGAGAAAATGAAGACGGCCTCCCTGGAGAGGAGGGAAACGAGGGAGAGCCGAGCCGACTATGGAGAACCCCAACGGCACCCGGTGGAGATGAATTGGGGGAAGGATGATGGGCCAGTCCAGCATCAGGTGGCAGAGGATCTGCAGCTCCCTCACCGACCTTGAACCGAACCGGCACTGCGCCCCTGCTGGACCCCAATTGGGCCCGAGCTGCACCCACGACGGACCCCGATTGGGCCGGAGCAGCACCCACGACGGACTCTGATTGGGCCGGATCAGCACCCACGATGGACCCCAATTGGGTCACGGCTGCACCCACGTCGGACCCCGATTGGGTCAATGCCACACCCGCGATGGACCCCAACTGGGTCGGCGCAGCACCAGGGGCGACCTCCAAACCCAAACCCGGAACCTCCAGCACAGCGACCGGGATTGACTCCACACCGGTGACCCTGGGAGAAGGCTCAGGAGAAGAAGAAGAACCGGGATCAGGATCACCGGTAGCGACAGAGCCCAGTGAGACGAGCTTGGATGCAGTGGACGGCTGCAACTGGCTTGTCTCCCTGAGAGACAGGCAAAAATGCTCAAGAACAGATAGAAGGAAGACAAAATAGAGCACTTGCCTGCACTCGAGGTCTGTCGCCGTCCAGGACTTCGACGATCTGGGTTCAGAAGGCAGAAGGACGTCCTCTGGCTCCCACTCGGCTACGGCGGGCCCCGCAGCTGGCATGATGGTTTCCACAGCCTGAGGACCCTCCGACGCTGATGACCATGCCGATGACCCATACGGCGTGGTGACAGGAGATCCTCGACCTGCTGAGTCGGACCGTTCTTCCGTGGAGACCCGGGTACGCTTCATTGTCGGCGCAGGCTCCAAACTGCAGTCAGCTCTCCTCCTCTGCCCATGACATGGCTGCGGGGCTGGAACCAGGCTCTCCAGGGCCGCAGGCTCCCTCCTCATCTGGCGGCGTAGGCCTGGTGCCGCGGAATGCTCAGGGGAAGGAGACACAAAGGTAGCAGGTCCATTACTAATTACTGCAGCAGGTGGAGGGAGTTCAGGGGCCTGTGAACCCCAAACTCCACCCCAGGAATCAAGCAAGGCAATTCATCCAATGTGGGAACAGAATGAAAAGTTACTTGCCTGATCCGTAGAGGCCCGAGGAAGATGTTGAGGAGGAGGGGATGACAGCCAAGGCAATCCGGGCACGAGGAGCTGACAGAACAGCAGGGAGAGATGACCCGGGGGGAGAGGCTGCGGGAATTCCTTCCTGACGAAACGTAGAAGAGGCTGCTGACTGAGAGGTAGAGTTTTTCCGACGACCCGGAACAGGATCCAGACGGGGTTCTCGCTGAGGCTTGCTGTTGGAGGTGTGACGACGGTTACCGGCAGAGGGCGAGGTGAAGGAGAGGTTCGGGAAATGCCGCTCCTGCGCGGAAACAGAGGCGAGCAGGTAGGCATACTCTGGATAATCACTCAACGCCGGATTCCTCTCCACCAGCCTGACTGCTGCGTCACATGTTTGATGATCTGCGTGGGGTGGACAGCGGAGCAAGCTGCAGCCACTCGGTCCCGGATGGAAGTTACTGTCAGTTGTAACTTCTCCAGGGGAATCCCGACTGACGTATCACTCCTTAGGGAATCACCCCTGGGCTGTGTGAACTCCTGGACTGGAACGGAGACAAGAACGGGATCCCGAAGCGAGGAGCGAGGGTGCCTACTCTTCGGCTTCCTGCCGGAGTTTCCCTCCAGCCCACGGAGTCTCTCCCGGTGCGCAGAGATGTCTGCCCTCCTCGTAATGACTTCAGGGTGGCTGGAGTAGCGAGGAAGGTGGTTAATGATGTCCTCAGTGAGGTCCAGGTGCTGGCATACATCGCTGGGAGCGTCATAGAGGCCAGCAGTGAAGAGAGTTCGATCAATGTAGTCCAGGGCCTCCACCAGCTCGTAGCCCAGGCTCCGAGCGCGGCCCCTGAGTGACGACATGACCTCCCAGCACACAGGTACCCAGACAGGGAAAAAAAAAAGTCCAATTTAGGCAAAACTCACGGTGACCGGCGTCTCAGTCTGGCTGCAACCTACTGTTATGGATGACTCTCACGAGCCATCAATGAGACGCTGCAGGCAGCCGTTGAGTTTGTACGTTTATTAAATAAAGGCAGATGACAAAATAATAAGCCTCGTGGGGCAAAACACAAATAAAGACAAGACACTTACATACAGTCAGCGAGGGCGGAACCTGAACGCTGGGAAGAACTGACTTCGGGGTTAGGGAAGCCAGACTGGAAGGCAGGCGAGGTCGCAGCCCCGAGCAAACAGAGCTGCTCCCTTAAATAGTGCTGAATAGATTAATCAGCTGATGAAGGATCATCAGCTGATTGGAATCAGGCCGTTCAGTGGGGCTCCATTGACAGCCGGAAACCCCGCCGAGACGCTGTCAAAATAAAAGTCTAGCAGTGCGCAAGAGGAGAGAACGGAGAACTACCGCACAACCCGAGTGCCGACAGAGTCAGCACACGGACCATGACAGTATACCCAAACAAGCCAGCGTTGAATCATCAAAGCGCGCTTCCTTATTAACGCTGGCTCAGCAGAATCAGCAGATGTGTCAGATGAGGTAATCAGTAGAGCAGAGAAACAGGATGGTGGGGGTGAGCGCTCACCAGGACATGACAGGTAGTGACAAGCTACTACTGTAGCCACAGCTGCCCTGGGGCAGGCTGACGGAAACGTGGCTGCCAATCTGCGCTAACGGCCTCTCCAGCCATGACGAATGCATTCTTTTGCTTTTTTTTCCATTCAAATACACACAGGGCACAAACCCAATAGGTCTCTGTAAAAAGTATATACAATATGACATGGGGAACATAACATTAGAACACTTTAAATACACCCCAATCACTTCACAAACCCCATGGAGGCCCCCCCCCCCCTTGGATTGCCATCTAGTGGTTCCTACCCAGAGCGCCTCCGACTCCTGGCCTCTGGAGATGGGCTGCACCACCTCCTTTTCTCCACCACGTGGCGCAGCTCGCTGGGGTACCTCTACGACTCATCAGACAAACCTAAGCAGCCGTCACTCCGGGCTGCCGTCACCTGCAGCCGCCCCTTGTCATCACGCTGGTTGCGGGATTTATGGGTCCCTCACAGCCGAGCTTCAACCTTTGGGCTGACCTCGTCACCAATACAAAGGGGAGCTCTGTCATGCTTCTTAGGACCACCATGTTGCGTGCGGCCTCCCTTTCAGGGCTGGTCGTGTTGCCAACCCGGCCTGAGGCCCTCCTCAAAGGCCGTCGTTTGGCATGTTGTGAACTTGCGCCAGTCGGTCTCGCCCCGTTCTCTTTCATTGTGGCGCAGTGGTTAGCACTGCGGCAGCACAGTTTACCCTTGGCCGGGGGATTGTGGGGATCGTGGGATCGTGGGTTCGATCCCAGCCCCCGACCAACAGTGATCTGTGTGGAGTTTGCATGTTCTCCCCGTGTTGCGTGGGTTTACTCCGGGATTTCTCCGGTTTCCTCCCACATGCCAAAAACATGCATGTTAGGTTAATTGGCCGTTCTAAATTGTCCCTAGATATCTGTTTCCTCTAGGCCCTTAGAATAGAGGGTTAGTATTAATGAAAGCGCTTTGAGTGGTCTTTGTGACTAGAAAAGCGCTATATAAGTGCAGGTTAGTTAGTTAGTTAGTTAGTTCATTTCCTGCTCTGTCACAGCCACCGCAGCTCCCTGCTTCCCGGTAGCACTCGACCTGAATCCGGAACCAAAAAAAGTCTGCGTCTTGGCTTGGCCCGCCACTGCAGGTGCGCCACAGTGCCGGTCCTGCACACTTCACATCACCTCAGGCCAATCACTATCCCAAACCACGTCGTCATCCAGCCACACATTGCAGCAAATGTGCCCCTCTGTGCTCGGAGAGACATGAACAGCAGCAAGAGTCACGGCAGAGGAATCTGCTCCACATCTTTGGTCCTCCCACCCAAATGTCCTGCAGGCCCTGGTAAAATGGTGTAATAGACCACACTTTCCACAGCGCTCGCCCTTCGCCGGACACTCTCCTGACCTATACCTGGTGGACCCGCAGCCATGATACCTTGGCGTTCTGGGGGTGGACCTAATTTTCACAGTGGCGGCGTATTCTTCTTCACTCACGCCATACCCGCTGTCCGAGTCCAAAGGCAGCGCATTCCCTTATGGTTCTTCCCGCCACAGCACTCCAGAAACGGCGCCAGTGGCAGAGGCACCCTGCACTCTTCCATTAGTCTCCTCGTCGCCAAATATTGTATCTATAATTCTCATATAAGGAAGCAGGCTGGAGGTGCGGTGAACGTAGCTTTATTAACATTGCAAATATATACAATGCACTTACAGTGCTCCTGCTTGCCAGGGGTCAACAGCAAAAGAGACATGGCTGCCTCCTGCTGTGCCTCTTATACCTCGGGTGACGTCTCCACTGGAAAGGCAGTCTGTCACCCCTTGCTATTCCCCGGGAGCCCCAGCTGCCATATTACTACTTGTATTCCATACATAACAGATGCCATGGGGAGAAATGGAAACAGCTGGTATACAGACGTGGACAAAATTGTTGGTACCCCTCTGTTAACCTGTTGCACTTTGGTGTACCACGGGCGGACACGTCTCTGCGTCCTAGGGCACACGAGGGCGTCCTAGGACGCACACCGTGCATCCTAGGAGGCACTGAAAAAAAAAAAAAAGCTGCATTTCCATTCTTCCACTACAGACACAGCCGCGAAGAAAGCCAAAGGAGTGCTTTGATTGGTTTAGATGTGATTGACCTCTCATTCGACTAATAAGAGCCTTGAATTGGGTTTCTGAAACCTTGGAGAACCAATGGCTGAAAACCTTGCAAGAAGGACCCGTCTGCCAACGGCTGCGAATACAGCGAGCCAATTGAAGCACAGTAGTTCGAAAGCGTGCCTCCCTTGCAAAATCTGTTTTGTTTTAGCCGCTGGATGACACACACACGTTCGCCAGTCTTTTTTTCTTACTACTGTTCTTATTTGTTTTGAAAAATCGTTCGCCAAAACCATGAAAGCGCAAAACCGCAATAATGGAATTATGGTTTGACCCGGTCGCGTGACCAGAACCACGAGTCCGTAACAAGCGGACCAGCGTCATGTTCGTCTGACAATGAGGAAGAGAAGTTCGCCAGCGACACTGCTGTTGTGGACAGGTAAGTGTTATAAGCTAAATTATTCTTTATCTCTGAAAATTGTAATCAAAAATGACTTTAGACCGATTGGTAAATTACAACTGTGCGTAGTAGACCGCGGCGCACCGTGACCGTGGCGCACCGGGCGATGTCCGTCCTCTGTAACGGGTGGGGTGGGGGGTGGGAGTTGTTATCTTCTACATTACAGATATTTTAGTATAATTTTTAGTGCACTGTAGGTTATTTTTTCTTGTAAAAAAAGCCACACATTTTTTACGTGGCATGCTTCTTTGTGTGTGGGGGTTTGTTTGTTCATTCATTCATTCATGAATGAATAAACAACCCCCCACACCATGTACCAATTGTACCATTTGGCACAATTTGGCACAGTTCAAAAACGCCTGGGAACAACCTGTGAAGAAAGCTGTGTAATATATTCACTTTTTGTGGTATTGTTACAAAATTTTGACCTCAGCTGGAAAACACTTGGTTCTACATTTCTGTTGCATTTTCCAGCCCGGATCTGACAGCTGTGTGTTATTTGCAAGCATTTGTATCCAAAAAAACACCCAGGCGAAATTTATTTTCTTCAAGTTCAGTATGTTTAGATGACTGTTACTCAGTGGCCGGAGCACTTAGAGAGATTATGACTGTTTTGACAAAAAATTCAAAGTGTTTTCTTTTAAATGAGACCAACCCCATGAAGATGCTGCAAAGGGCTGAAGAACAGCTTTTGATTTACTTTGGGTACATTATTTTTTGGCGTTTTTAGGGAAATTGACCAGAGTGCAAGGGGTTAATGAAAGAAAAACCCACAATGGTCACAGAAATAACTTGAATCTGTTATGACCCGAGCGTGGGTTCTGATCGCGCTCGGATTAAGTCATGTCTCGCTGCCGGCCTTGACAGTTGCGGGCTGTATTCGGGCCTCACCGGGCTCTTATTGTGAAAGTGCTCGGTGGGGCTTCCGCCTGTCAACGGCCGGTCAGCTGATTGTAATTACTGTTGTTAGTGCTTCGCCTTTTTAAGCCCGGCACTGGCGGTGGTAAGACGCAGCAGTGTCAGTCTTTCTCCGTCAGAGCTACGGATGCTTTGGACTATTCCCTACCTCATCTGCCTGTGGTTGACTGTCGCTTCGCGTGGACCAGTAAGTGAGCTGTTAGCCTTACCCCTCCCGGTGTGAGTAGACCTCTGTGTGTCTCTGCCTCAGCAGCCTGTGTAGTCATTACTCCACCAACCTTGCCTGTCTGTGTATGACCGTCTGCTCCTATGGACCTGTAAGAGAGCTGTTTAGCCTTACGCCTCCTGATGTGTGTAGACTGATATGTGTCATTGCCCCAGCAGCTTGTGTTGTCATTTTCACTGTAAATAAAACTCACTGAAACTCACTGGTGACTGTGTGGCGTCTTATGGTGGCTCACGAGAGCCACCGCATGACAGAATCTGACAAAAGTGGTAATAAATAAAAATTCTGTGAAAATTAACCAATGAAAATCAGACAGTGCTTTTGAATTGTGGTTCAACAGAATTATTTAAAAAAAAAACAAACTCATGAAACAGGCCTGGACAAAAATGATGGTACCCTTAACTTAATATTTTGTTGCACAACCTTTTGAGGCAATCACTGCAATCAAATGATTTCTGTAACTGTCAATGAGACTTCTGCACCTCTCAGCAGGTATTTTGGCCCACTCCTCATGAGCAAACTGCTCCAGTTGTCTGAGGTTTGAAGGGTGCCTTCTCCAGACGGCATGTTTCAGCTCCTTCCACAGATGTTCAATAGGATTTAGATCAGGGCTCATAGAAGGCCACTTTAGAAAAGTCCAATGTTTCGCTCTTAGCCATTCTTGGGTGTTTTTAGCTGTGTGTTTTGGCTCATTATCCTGTTGCAAGACCCATAACCTGCAACTGAGACCAAGCTGTCTGACACTGGGCAGCACATTTTTCTCTAGAATACCTTGATAATCTTGAGATTTCATTGTACCTTGCACAGATTCAAGACACCCTGTGCCAGATGCAGCAAAGCAGCCCTAGAACATAACAGAACCTCCTCCATGTTTCACAGTAGGGACAGCGTTCTTTTCTTGGTATGCTTCATTTTTGCGTCTGTGAACATAGAGCTGATGCGCCTTGCCAAAAAGTTCCAGTTTTGTCTCATCTGTCCATAAGACATTCTCCCAGAAGCTTTGTGGCTTGTCAACATGCAGTTTGGCAAATTCCAGTCTGGCTTTTTTAGGATTTGTTTTCAACAGTGGTGTCCTCCTTGGTCGTCTCCCATGAAGTCCACTTTGGCTCAAACAACGACGGATGGTGCGATCTGACACTGATGTACCTTGACCTTGGAGTTCACCATGAATGTGTTTAGAGGTTGTTCTGGGCTCTTTTGTTACCATTCGTATTATCCGTCTCCTCCTGTGGCCACGTCCAGGGAGGCTGGCTACAGTCCCGTGGATCTTAAATTTCTGAATAATATGTGCAACTGTAGTAACAGGAACATCAAGCTGCTTGGAGATGGTCTTATAGCCTTTACTTTTAACATGCTTGTCTATAATTTTCTTTCTAATCTCCTGAGACAACTCTGTCCTTTGCTTCCTCTGGTCCATGTTTAATGTGGTACACATCATGTCACCAAACAGCACAGTGACTACTTGTCACCCTTTAAATAGGCCGACTGACTGATTACAAGTTTGTAGACACCTGTGATGTTAATTAGAGGACACATCTTGGTTGAACATGTCCCTATGGTCACATTATTTTCAATCTTTTCTAGGGGTACCATCATTTTTGTCCAGGCCTGTTTCATGAGTTTGTTTTTTAAAATAATTCTGTTGAACCACAATTCAAAAGCATTGTCTAATTTTCATTGGTTAATTTTCATAGAATTTTTATTTATTATCACTTTTGCCAGATTCAAGTTATTTTTGTGACCATTGTGGGTTTTTCTTTCATTAACAGAGGGGTACCAACAATTTTGTCCACGTCTACAGGGACACAGAAATTAACTAACACAGGACAGCTGGGTAACTAATTAGGGTCAAATGAAAACACACGTGAGTGGCTGAAAGAATGAGAGGATGATGGGAGAGACTAGAAAACAACAGCTGAAACAAGAAACTAAAGACACGCAAACTACTAATGAAAACAGAATTGTGCCAATAGTTCAAAAA
Organism: Pholidichthys leucotaenia; assembly: GCA_020510985.1. Classification (NCBI taxonomy): domain Eukaryota; kingdom Metazoa; phylum Chordata; class Actinopteri; order Cichliformes; family Pholidichthyidae; genus Pholidichthys; species Pholidichthys leucotaenia. The sequence continues at coordinate 45,677,351 of CM035845.1, read as the reverse complement.
TCCCAGAAAGCATGGACAAAATGTAACAGTAACTGGTCAGCAGCTGGATATTATTACAGGTTGATGAAATTAAATAAAAACACTGAAAGTTTGCCTTATATATTTAACATGGATTTTTTTTCCCCAAAAACACAGTTTGTTTTTTTTGTTGATTTTTTTCTGGAGAAACTGTCATATTTGATGGATCAAATTATCTGTGTTGTTTTAACAGTAGAAATCACCTGATTTTAATTCCTAAAGGAAATTCAGTGCTTTGGATGTTTAACATTAAAAATAATTTTTTTTTCATAAGTTCCAAATCATGTGTCCAAGTCAAGTCTGAAGTCCTTCTGGTTGCCCCGGATTATTAAAAGGGCTTACCGGGGCTACTGCCCCCGGGCCCTGGCTTGTTTGGAGCCCTGAAAGAAACACTTTTTTTTTTTCTGATTCTGCCATGCCAAACATTTGTTTTGGCGTATCAACTTTTTATTTGTTGAGGTGTACGTCCGTCCCGCCTGCTTAATTTAATTGGTTAAGAGTTGACATTTGACCTGATTTCTGCACCCCCGCCCCTTAAGACTTTTGTGTACCTGACTTCTGAACAAAATACCAGAGTAACAAGGATGTCCTCTAGGTGGCACTATTGCATCCTCCTACGTAAAACTGCTTTTGGACAATCGGCCTTGTCATACAAAGCTATAACAGAATGGAACAAGCTCCCCACTGCTTTGAAGACCAGAACAAATTACAGAGACTTTTCCACAGGGACTAAAAAATTGATTTTAAATAATCAAGCCTGCCAGCATTGACTCTCTCCCTTAAATAGGATTTGAAATTGTACTCTTAAATTGTTATGTGTGCCGTTTCTCTTATCTTTTTACCTTTTAAACTTACCTCCTGCGTGTTTCGGGGTCAACAGTTTCTGAAACCCGACCTGAATTGCTTTCTATATGTGCTGTTTTTTTTTTTTTTTTAATATCTTCCTGCCTGCCTCAGGGATGACAGATGGAAATTAGTGAGAACGCTATAATCTGGTACAGAGCATCTTTACCCTGTCTTTAATGTTTTTCTGTACATGGTCCCTGTCGAATAAACCAATAAACAAAAAAAAAACTAATTAAGGTTGGACATGGGCCGGTAGTGAATCCATGGACAAATGAATGAATGAATGTACGATAGCAGCGTCCAAAAGAGAAAAAATAAAGAAAAACAGGAACATAGAAGGAGGTTTTAAAAAAAGACTCCTAAATTGACAGGGTTTTTTTAAGTTGCCATAGTCAGTTATACACACCAGGAATGCTGATCCAGAAAAGGACCGAAGAGCTGCCAGAATAAGGACGCTGATATCAGAGCATTTGAACGTTACAAAGGGCAGAAACGTTTTTTTCTCCAAGTGCCATTTCAATCGCAAACTTCCAAATGGTGAGTACATTTCAAGACGCTGGCTTCTATTTTCTCTCTCCATGGCTGTTTGTATTGTTTTGCCTGCCGCATATCCACCTTATTCCCAGGTCCCATGATGCTTTGTGTGAATTATGGTAGCAACTTCCAGTACTAGTTTAGAACGTATGGTTGTCACTGAAACGGGACACTTTTCCTTGTTAAAAAACAATGACTTTAGCATCAAAAATGCGGGAACACAGCTTTTTACCCCTCAAAAACAGTAATATAATCATACCACTTCCCACGACTATCTAGGGATAGGAAGATGACCTTAAATAGTGGCCTGGCAGACAGTAGCTCCGTTTGTTAGCACCGCTGCCAAGATACTAATGCTGTAAACAAATAAAAGCTTTGAGATATATCAAATGTCTCCACCGCAATAAAGTCAGCTGCATTTTGTTAAAAGATGTTGGACATAATCAAATTTACCTCAGAGCAGATGTAGAATCTAGTCAGAGCCACAAAGAACCACAACACTGTGTTGGGGTAAATACAGGTGGCTGCAGCTGTTTGTTCTACCCTGAAATTAAAATGCTCATGCTGCTGTCATGCTGTAAATACTTGTTAATTAACTTAACACATACAGACATTTTCTGACAATTGTTCAGAATTTTATTGACCTATATTTTGTGATAATTTAAAAATTAATGCATACTTCATATAGCCTTCATTCTGGTGACACATATAACACATAAACGTCAGATCTGTGACATCCATACAAGTGAAAACACGCCTGCTGTGCTCTTGTGTCTGTCCTGTGTCTCTACCACCGATCACACCAACAGTCCTTTTTCATATTCAGTGCATCATCTGCGCATTGCCGGTGAGAAGCCTCCATTTATAGAGTCTATGGCACACCAGCAACAAGTGCCAGAGCTATGCCAAAACATTTGAAACACTTTGAAAAACGCTATTTTAAATGCCCCTGCTACCCCACTCTTACTGACTGATTTAACACGACTTCAGCCGAAAACAGAAGCTCCACCCATAATCGTTCCTACAGCGGCACCCCCAGGAATAAGGTGGCTACAGCAATTTTTTTTCCCCCACTAAGTTGGGTTCACACTATAGCGTTTGGACCAACTTTTACAGATGTTTTGAAAAATCAGAGAAATTAGTCCAAATGTCATGAACTTACATTCGTGAGCAGGTTTGTTTGTTTGTTTTTAAATCCAGCACACATCAACTTTTATGAACTTTAAAGAAGCTTTTTAACCCCACAGCCTTGCTTGGCCACGGATGAGAGCGCTCCGCTACAATTCAGAGATAATGCCAGTCTTTCTCTTTGTTCAGTAGTTGTAAAATGTCCTTCAGTTATATTATCTTTCATCTCAGCTAGAATTCTATTAATCTGCTCTGGTGAATGCAAAATTGTAGATTTAATTCAAAACAACTGTCGGGATATTTTCATTTTGAATCACTCTTTTTAAAAAATGACAGTGAATGAGGTTTACATTGTAAAAACTGTCTTGAATATCAGGGCTGCACGGTGGCGCAGTGGTTAGCACCGCGGCGGCACAGTTTTACCCTCGGCCGGGGGATCATGAGATCGTGGGTTCGATCCCTGCCCCCGGCCAACAGTGATCTGTGTGGAGTTTGCATGTTCTCCCCGTGTTTGCGTGGGTTTACTCCGGATTTCTCCGGTTTCCTCCCACATGCCAAAAACATGCAGGTTAGGGAGTTAAGGGGCGCTTGCGCACGCAGCGACCAGCAGCTGGTGGTTTGTCACCGGACTGCAGAACAAATCTACCTACGGGTACAAAGTAAGTCCAAAAAAAAAGGTTTGTCTGCACATAACCTGCTCTTCTCCTGTGGAGAACATTTTTTCCCTCTGCGTAGTGAAAAACCCTGTTCTGGCTTCCAATAGCTAATATTTAACCCTTGAACAGAAAACACCAGCTGAGTGTGTTTTTGAATTGTCATAATGAAGTTGTGGGTTGATACAAGATATTTGTCGGTTGCTAGTCCTGATGGCACTACATTTTTCTGCTATTCAAGCTAAACCTAGAACTTTGTGGTCATTCACTTTTTTTAGTAATTGGCAGTGTCTATGGATATGGAAGCTGTAGCCTTGTACAAAATGTCTATTTGTATGGAAGAGTTGACAATCTGACAAAACCTTTTCAGATCAGCTCCAAGCCAACTGCTGCTGTGGCTTAGGTAGATAGTACGTTGGGCCTGTGATCAGAAGGTTGCTGGTTTGCATCTTGCTACCGGCACCTTGTCAAAACCAGTTTACTATGTGATGAAATTGAGACTTAAAACTAAGAAGTTATCCTTAGGAGTTGGAAGTGGGTAAGGTTAAAAAGGTAGTAAATAGATACTGATTAAAACTGTGAAACAAATAAATGCCTCAGATTTCTGTACCTGTAGCCTGCTGCTTTTGAGATACACATTAATAGAACGTACTGGCCAATCAGATTGGAGCTGTATCTGTAACAAGAATTCTATGGGTACGGTTCCATATCCATAGCCACTGCCTTAGTAATTTAAGACATTGCAGGTCAAGCTGATCCATCAGTGACCCTGATAACTAGGAATAATCAGATAATGGTAATCAGATTTGACATGTTTACATGCACTGAATAAATGGATTATTGGACAATATGTCATGGTCCGAGCGCCGATCTTGTCTGCGCTCGGGCCATACATCATCTCCGCCAGGCTTGACAGCAGTGTTTACCTTCTGGCTCCCCGAGCTCTTATTGTGACAGCGCTCGGAGGAGCTTCCTGCTGTCAAAGCCCAACAGCTGTGCTGCATTTACGGCTCATCAGTGGCCGGCATTTAAGCAGACGCTGAGAGTAGTACAATGCAGCAGTCTCATCAATATTCTCGTCAATATTCTTGTCAATATTCCTTGCCAGATGCTGAGCGAGCGGTTCTCGTCTCAGACGTCACTTATTCCTTGTTCCTGGTCAAGATTGTAAGTAGCTGTGTGTTAGCCTTACGATCCCTTGTGTCTTGTGTAGTGTGTTTTAGCCCACCGAGGCTCATTGCTTTGTGTATGTTACCTTGTGTTCGTGAATTAAACATCATGCAAACCTCACTGGCGACTTTTGGTGTCTTATGGTGGCTCGCGAGGGCCACCGCGTGACAGTAGACTGCTGCCAAGGCGCCTAAATGGAGACGCCAAACCGAGACGCCGTTCCCGGTGAGTTTTGCTTATTTGGACAATTGTTCTTCCCTGTCTGGGTGACAGCATGCTGGGAAAATGCCGTCTTCCAGGAGCCGCGTTCGGCGCCTGGGCTACGAGCTAGCGGAGGCTCTGGAGTATGCAGATGGAGCGCTCCTTGCCGCTACATTCGACGACACCCCCAGTGAGGTGTGCTGGCACCTGGACGTTGCTGAGAATATCTTAAATCATCTCCCCCGCTACGCCGGCCACCCCGAAGTCAGTGCGAGGAGGGATGACATCGCCGCTCAGCGCGAGATACTCGATACGACAGGAAGCAGATACGACAGGAAGCAGAGGAGGAGGCATCCTCGCTCCCCGTGTTGGGAAACCGTTCCTGCCCCTGATCCGGTCCAGGAGTTCGCGCCATCTGGGGGCCGTCGCAGATGCTGACGCCAGGCCAAGGTGAACCTCAGCAGAATCCCCGGCTGGACCCGCTGCCGGCGAGCCCGTCAGTGGACCTTTGAGAGCGGCTCCTCCTCGTCCTTTCAGGGGGCCCTCTGTCACCATCCAGCGGGGAGAGGGAGGAACTACGTCCCCTACAGCAGGCACCATCCTCCCTCCGGGAGAAAGGCAAGTGCAAGTTCATTCTTTACATGATAATTGTGATCTGCCTTGTCTGACTCCTGGGGGCGGAGTTCGGGGTTCGCAGTCCCCCGAGCTCCTACCACCTGCTGTAGTTGTGATAAGTAAACCTGCTGCCTCTGTGTCTCCCTCCACTGAGCGGTCCACGACACCAGGCCTACGTCGCCGGACGAGGGGGGGACCTGCGGTTCTGGAGAGCCTGGATCCAGCCCCTCAGCCACGCCGTGGACAGCGGAGAAGAGCCGACTGCGGCCTGGAGCCTGTGCCGACGGTGAAGCATCCCTGGGTCTCCTCGATGAAGTAGTCCGAGCCAGTGGATCAAGGGTCCCCTGCCCCCACGCCATACGGGTCATCGGTGTGGACGTCAGCGTCAGAGGAACCTCAGGCTGTGGAAACCATCATGCCAGCTGCGGAGCCCGACGTAGCTGAGTGGGAGCCTGCGGACGAACGTCTTCGCTCTGAACCTGGATCAACGAAGTCCTGGACAGCGACAGAACCCGAGTGCAGGCAAGTGCTCTCTCTTGTGTCTCTTTCTCCTGTCTCGGAGCACTTTTTCCTGCCTTTTGGGGAGGCGAGTCAGGGGCAGCCGCCTGCTGTGCCTGAGCTCGTCTCGCTGGGCTCTGTCGCTGCCGGTGATGCTGATCCCGGCTCTTCTCTGTTCCTCTGAGCTTTGTTGCAGTGTCACCAGCGCGGAGCTGGTCGTGGTCGCTGTGTTGGAGGTTCCAGGTTCGGGGGTGGAGGTCGTCAGCAGTGCTGCGCCGACCCAGTTGGGGTCCTCTGTGGAGGCTGCTGTGGCCCAATCGGAGTCCGACGTGGGTGCGCCGGAGACCCAATCGGGGTCCATCACGGGAGCGGCTTTGGTCCAATCGGGATCCGACGTGGGTGTGCCCGAGGCCCAATCGGGATCCACCGCAGGTGCTGTTCTGGCCCAATCGGGGTCCGACGTGGGTGCACCCAGGACCCAATCGGGGTCCAGCGGAGATGCAGCGCCGGTGTGGTCCAAGGACAGTGGAGGAGCTGCAGACCCTTCGCCACCTGACTTAGTACAGGCTCATTTTCGCCTTCTTTCCCCTCTTCGGAGTCATCGCCCCTCCTTATCATCGCTGGGGGCCGTGGGGGTCCCTCTTCGCTCGCCCCGGCTCTCCCATGCTTTGTCCTCGCCAGGGAGGCCGCCGCGGGCTGTTTTCCTCGAGGCCGCCCGAGGAACTGCTTCGCTGGTTCAGCACCTTGGGTCGGCCACCCGACTTGCTGTGTGTATTACTGGGTGATCTGGTTCGGCCACCGGAGGAGTGGACTTTCCGGGCCTGGGACTGTGGTAAGCCGCCCGGTCATGTTCCGCCCCCCATGACCACCTGTCGGCCGTTGGACGCAGGGAGACCACCTTAACTGTTCCCGTGGCGTTTGGTCTCCGCCGGTCGGCATGAACTGTCGGGGGTAGAGGTCATTCGTGGTGGTAGTCTAGCCCTGTAATTGTTCTGTTTTTTGTTTTTTTTCCTGTCCTGTGCTGTATTTGCTTTGTGACTTAAGAGCGTGGTATTTTTGTTACCGTGCCATGTATTGTGTTTTTTTTTTGCCTTGTCTTGATCATGATTTGTGCCTTAAGGAGTGTTTTTTTTTTTTTTTCTGTTTTCGTGCCTATGTTAACTGTGTTTCATGTGTTTGGGAGTCGTTTTTTTTTTTCCTGATTGTCTGTGCCCTGGTTCACGGTCGGTGATTTGATCCTCTCCCGCCGGGCCTGCCCCATCCGCCCACCCTGGAGGGGGTGGGAGGGTGGGGGGCTTGGATGTCTATGGGCGTTCTGAACCCGCCCTCGGAGGGAGGGTACTGTGATGACCCGAGCGTTGATCTCATCCGCGCTCAGGCCATGCATCATCTCTGCCGGCTTTGACAGCAGTGGATTACATTTTGGCTCCCCGGGCTCTTATTGTAACAGCGCTCGGTGGGGCTTCCAGCTGTCAAAGCCGATCAGCTGTTCTGCATCACTGCTCGTTAGCGGCCGGCTTTATTAGCAGGCGCTGACAGCAGGTTGATGCAGCAGTATCGTCAAACATTCCTGGTCTACATTCGTGTCAAGGTTTGTGTCTTTATTCATGTTCATGCTCTCGTTAAGATCGTAGGTGGCTGGGTGTAGCCCAACGATCCCATGCCCTTTGTAATGAGTGTTTTTGCCACAGCGGCTCACAATTTGTGTTATTGTCTTGTGTCTTGTGTATTAAACATCAATGCAAAACTCACTGGCGACTTTTGGCATCTTATGGTGGCCCGTGAGGGTCACCGCGTGACATTAAATCCAATCATTTTTGCTGAATTAATAAATATAAATACCTTAAGGTAGTTTATGTTGTGATGGGAAGGTCTCCTCTCACTGTTCTGTTAGCTGCGCATTGCATTATGGGATATACTGTACTTGACATGGTTGTTGACCCAATGAGCAGACTCGGACACCAGAGCAGATACAATTATATTTATTAACAACAATATCGTGAATGTAAGTGTGTGGGTGTGTGCTCTTGCTGCAGCTGGGGGAGAGCAGAACGCTGTACAACGTTCGGTTGTGAGCCAGGACGGCTCCGACCCCCGAGTCCGAGGCATCCACCTCTACTAGGCACTGGGGTGTGGGGTCCACCTGGGCCAGGATGGGAGAGGCCGAGAACTGCCTTTTAAGATCAGCGAAGGCTGCAGCCGCCTCCTCAGTCCACCTGAAGCGCACCTTTGAAGAAGTGAGACAGGTCAGGGGAAGAGCAGTGATGCTTTAATTTTTAATGAAGCGGCGGTAGAAATTGGCGAATCCTAAAAACTGCTGCAGTTTTTTTCTGGAAGAGGGGGTAGGCCAATCTACCACCGCTTTTACCTTGCTGGGGTCTGGGATGATCTCATTGTGGGAGATGATAAAGCCCAGGAAGGATGTCTTGGATGCGTGGAATTCGGACTTCTCGGCTTTAACAAAAAACTTGTTTTCCAGGAGTCGCTGCAACACTCACCTCACATGCACCCGATGCTCATCCAGGGACTGTGAAAAGATGAGAATGTCATCAAGGTAGACAAAGACAAAGACACCCAGAAAATCCCTCAGCACATCATTGATCAGCTGTTGGAACACAGCAGGGGCGTTGGTCGTCCCGAACGGCATGACCAAATATTCAAAGTGACCGCTGGGGGTCCGGAACCCCATCTTCCATTCATCACCTTCCCGGATCCGGACCAGATGGTAGGCGTTCCGCAGATCCAGCTTGGTGAACCAGGAAGCCCCCTGGAGGGAATCAAATGCCGAGTTAACAAGAGGCAGGATGTATTTGTCCTTGATAGTGATGTTATTAAGTTCTCTGAAGTCAATGCATGGCCTTAGCGAACCGTCCTTCTTTCCCACAAAAAAAAAAAAAAAAAGCGCCTTCACCACTGAGGATGACGGCCCAAATATGCTGGAGTTTAAAGACTCTTTAATATAAGCCTCCATGGCCTCCTGCTCTGGAGGTGACAGGCTGTATAAACGACTCGACGATAGCGGGGATCCGGCACGGAGATTAATGGCACAGTCATATTGGCAGTGAGGGGGAAGGGAGAGGGCCTGGGTCTTGCTGAAAGCGGCCCCAAGGTCGTGATACTCCGGGGGAATCTTGGACAGATCGGGAGGAGGGATGATGGGAGCACTCAGGGGCATGGCCGGTGAGCAAGCAGCTGATTGAAAGGCAGGCACCGAGACAGAATGAACTCCACGATAATACACTCCCAGAGCGCCAGTCAATAGAGGGATTATGAAGCTGTAACCAGGGATACCCAAGAATAACCGGAGAGGAGGAAACTGGTAACACAAAGAACTTCAGTTCCTCCTGATGATTCCCAGATGTAATGTAGAGTACTAATTAGCCACTTAACATGTCAGCAGATGTTTAAAATGTTCATTGGTGCAGCAACTTTCTATATGATAACCTTTCTGTTGCTCGTTCTGTGTCATGCCAGATGAATTGTGTCACTGGTGCATGTCTGTATGCATGTGGACCAAATTTGCTTGCTATTGCTGTTGTAGTAGTAGTAGTAGTAGTAGATTAGTTTATTTGACAGGGACAGTGCAATAAACATAGACAATTAATCAAAGACAATCAATCTGATGTGTTGCACATAGAGTGTATAGCTATTAGCTAATTTGCAACTCTTGTCCCTGGATGGGCTTTAGAAAAAAGAATCAAGATAAAAAATATACACAATAACCACATACATCAATGCAGAAAAATTATAAATACACAATTATAAATATTATAAATATTATAAATACACAAATATAACAGCCTGACTCACATTTAACATAAATATTATAAATATTATAAATACACAAATATAACAGCCTGACTCACATTTAACACATATAACATAACTCACATTTGCCTATTTCAGGCCTTCCTCCCTCCGTCACTCACTATAAACAAACACATTTATTCCTTCCCTTCATTCACTCTCACTTTGCAGACAAATAATTCATACATGAGTGCATTCTTGTTTATTTTTCAGCCAGTTTTTAACATTTTTAGTGAATGTTTTAAAGTCCGTTATTATTTTAATTTCATTTGGCATTGTGTTCCAGATGTGACTGCCCTTTATAGAGAAAGCTGTTTGTCCAAATGTGGTTCTGCGGTGGAATATTTTACAGTTATTGTTAACAGAACTCCTGGTGGCTCTGCTGCTGTCCTGTCTTTGGACGAAACCAGCAAGTGGCTCGGGTGCTGATTTATGGAAACATTTGAACGTTAATTTCAGAAGACAGAGGTCAATGAAGCTCTCAAAACTCAATAGGTTGTATTTTTTTAAAACATTACAGTGATGCCACCTAATGGGCTTTTTGTCGGCCACTGGGAGGGTCTGCTGGGATACAGTAGCGAGAGGGGCTTTGGACAGGGCGATGAGCTTAAGTGGGACTTTGAGCGATTGGCAGGGAAGACCCAACCGGGTTGCCAGCTTCCCTGAGATAAAGTTCTGCTCTGCCCCTGAATCAATCAGTGCGTGTGTCCCTATTTCTGTCTGTTTGTAAATGAAAGAATAGGGAGAAGTAGCCTGGATAGGGGATTAGCTTGAGGTGAGTCCGTGAGTCCCCCTACTGCGACGCATGGACTCCCCCTTTTGGCCTTTCAGGACATGACACTACCTCATGCTCCTCGCTCCCGCAGTACAGACACAACCCCAGCTCGCGGCAGCACTGTTTCTCCGCCGGAGGTAATTTGGATTGTCTCACTACCATAGGTTCCAGTCCTTCCGGGGAATCAGAGGGAGGCAGGGCCAATAGGGAAGGCCGAGGGGAGTGGTGATATTGGGCACCCGAGCGACTGGAGGACATACGTTCCGCTGCCTGCTCCCTTAATCTGTTATCCAGACTGATGGAGATTAATTCGGTAAACCTACCAGGTTTCTCCAAGGGAGCCAACTTGTCCCGCAGGCTAGGGCTAAGACTCTTCACAAAAATGCTGCAAAGTGAGGCATCTTCCCACCCAACCTCTGTAGCCACCACCTGGAAGTTGACAGCGTAGTCTGCCACTGACTGAGTTCCCTGTCTAAGGTTAAGCAGCCGGGAGGTAAGCACACTATCACAGTCGGAGTGGTCAAACACCTCCTTGAACTCACTGACAAATTGCTTATAAGTCATGTTAACAAAACTCGCCCTAGCCATGACAGCGTAGGCCCAAGCTAGCGCTCGCCCCTCTAACAGATTAATAATATGGCCTATCTGGCTATGGTCTGTGGTGAAATCCCCGGCTACCCGCTGAAACACTATCTCACATTGGATAATGAAACCACACGCCTCCCCTAACTTTCCACTGAAACGGGTGGGAGTGGGAACGGGGGTTAGCCGAGGAGAAGGGCCCTGCCCGGGTGGGGAGCTAGCGAGAGCCGAGGGGCTACTAGGGGCCAAAGGAGCCGGAGGAAACGTCTGCGGGCCTGCCAAATGATCCAACTGGTCCGTTAAATGGGTTAACTGGGTCAAAATGATCTGCTGTTGATAAGCTAACTGATCTACTCGGGTTTTGAGGTTGTTAACCTTGCATGTCAGCACGCTGTCAGCTGGGTCATTTTGGCAGAATCGTACTGACATGGTTGTTGACCCAGTGAGCAGACTCGGACACCAGAGTAGATACAATTATATTTATTAACAACAATATCGTGAATGTAAGTGTGTGGGTGTGTGCTCTTGCTGCAGCTGGGGGAGAGCAGAACGCCGTACGACCTGGCAACCCTAGGGACAAACAGAGGCAGGACTGTTAGTGGCAATACAGGTGGCCAAGTGCAGATTAATCCCGAGCTTACTGTTTGCAGAGATGTAGTGATGCTCAGGTTTAGCTCGGCGGCTACAGCCAGGAGGATGTGTCCGGTGAGGGTGTGAAGCTCGGTCCACCGCCAGGGAGGAGAGAAGTCCGCCGCCACGGAGCTGTGCACAGGGGACTGAGATGGGATTGGAGAGGTTAAGCAAAGGCTTACTTGCATGGTGGAGGTCTTCTTCCAGATGCCGGCAGGCAGAAGGTTGGAAACTGGGGCGAAAGCAGGCTGTGGCTAGGATCTCTGGAATCTCAAAGAAGGCGTGCGTGGGTCTCATGGAGTAAGACAGACGACTCCGCACAGATCCCAGGGCAGCATGGATTAAATAGCCCTGACCGTGATGAGGACCAGGTGTGTGCGCAGCTGAGGAGGATGAGCAGCCAGAGCAGACCATTACAATATTGGCTAATGTAGTGACCATCCGTTGTAAACTACTTTTCAAAATGCATTGTGGGATATTTTGAGTATGGTATATAGTGAATGAAATTTTCAGTTAAGATTTTGAACAGCACTACAAAATGGCTGATTCACTATATAGTACACTACACTGGGGAAAAAAAAAGCCTGTTTTCCACTAGCCCAGCACACCTCGGTACGGCTCGATTCACTTCAGTACGGCTCGGAATGCTTCTGTCTCCATTAGCACGGTGTTGTGCTTGTGCTGTGTGGTTTTTTTTTAGGAGGTTTTAGAAGCGGGGCAGCAGCAGATTCTTAGCGAGGCGGGGCCACACTCCCGTGACGTTACGCACCCGACTGAGTCCTTATTTACACGAGACAAAAAAGGATCCAAGGATTATTGCCTTGCTGCTCTGTGGATTTATCTCACAATCAACTTTCTCCTCTCGGCGCCACACCAGTAGGCTGCCTTTTGCAACAGCGGCTCGATTCCGAGTTTTTTTTCCCTTCCTCTCTCTTTTGATCACTTTTTTTTTCACCCCACTTATATCACGGACACACAGATCGTCCCAAATGTCTCCTGAGCCGGTGGACGGAGCCACTGTTTATAGCAGGATACGATACAACAGGGAAGAGCTGCTAGCATTTAACCGCCACCCGGTCCCACTGGAAAAACTCGACATACCGAGAGAATTGAGGCGAAAGCGTCGCGGCTGCCGGGCTGGAGTAAGGCGGAGGACAAAAAATATAAGGTACAGACCCTCCCTTCCATCTGTTGTCATGGGAAATGTACGGTTGATACTGGGAAAGTTAGATGAGCTAGCGGCTATCTCCCGTTACGATAGCACTTACCGGGAGTGCTCTCTCCTTTTGTTTACTGAGACGTGGCTAACTGAACTAGCAGCAGATGCTAACATTGAGCTGGAAGGTTTTCACATGATACGAGCTGACCGAACACCAGAGAGTGGCAAAACTAGGGGCGGTGGAGTGATAATGTATGTTAACAACAACTGGTGCAGACCGGGACATATCACTGTTAAACAACGACACTGCAGCAAAGACATTGAGTTGCTAGCTGTTAGCATGAGGCCTACATATCTCCCGAGAGAACACTCACACGTGATCTGCATTGTTGTTTATGCAAATCCGACGGCGAACGCTGGGACAGCGCGTGACGTCATCCATTCAGTAACCAGCAGGCTGCAGACAGAACACCCAGATGCTCTTCTCCTCATCTCAGGCGATTTCAACCACGTTTCACTGTCTCCCATTCTGCCCACTTTCACCCAGTATGTCACATGCCACACTAGAGACAATAAAACACTGGATTTGTTCTACGCAAACACTAAGGAGGCGTACACCTCATCACAACTCCCCCCACTTGGGAGATCGGATCACAACTTGGTTCATCTCCGACCGGTGTACAAACCCCTAGTGCACAGACAACCTCCGGCCATGCACACTGTGGAGTTATGGTCTGAGGAGACAATGGACACTCTAAAGGACTGTTTTGAAGCCACTGCCTGGAAGCAGCTCTGCGATCCACATGGTGAGGACATCGATGGCCTCATTCACACCTTCACGGGCTACCTCAGCTTCTGTGTGGACAAATCCGTTCCCACCAAGACCATACGGCGTCACTCAAACAACAAACCCTGGATCAACCCTGAGATAAAAACACTTCTGAGAGAGAAGAAGAGGATCTTCAGGTCAGGGAACAGGGAGATGCTGAAGTCCGTACAGAGGGAGCTGAGGAGAAAGATCAGAGAAGGCAAGGACAGCTTCAGGAAGAAGATGGAGGACAAGCTGCAACAGAGCGACATCAGCGGGGTCTGGAGAAACCTCAAAACCATCTCAGGGCTCCAGAATACCTCCCCCCAGGCCACGGGGGGCAGGGAGTGGGCGAACAACCTGAATCTGTTTTTCAATAGATTTGACCAACCGCCCTCCCCCCGTCTGCACAACAACCACTGCTGCCTCTAAGAAATCAAGTCCTGCTGCCCACTCCCCACTCCACCGACACCCCCCCCCCCCCCCACTCCCAACACACAGCCCCCCATCCTGACCCTGACCAAGACCCAGGTGAGGACGGAGCTGAGGAAGATCAAGGCGAGGAAGGCGTCGGGACCGGACGGCATCAGCGCAAAGCTCCTCAAGTCCTGTGCAGACCAGCTGTGTGGGATTGTGACGTATATCTTCAACATGAGCCTGAAACTGGGGAGGGTACCACAGCTGTGGAAAACATCTTGTGTGGTACCTGTACCAAAAACTTCCCACCCCAAAGACCTGAACAGCTACAGACCGGTGGCCTTGACGTCCCACTTGATGAAGACCCTGGAGAGACTGCTCCTTGCTCATCTCCGCCCCCTGGTGGAACCAGCGATGGATCCACTCCAGTTCGCCTACCAGCATGGCATTGGGGTGGAGGATGCGGTGATCTTCCTCCTTCACCGTTCTCTGTCCCACCTGGAGAAGCCCGGGAATATGGTGAGGATCATGTTCTTTGACTTCTCCAGTGCTTTCAACACCATCCAACCGATGATCCTGAAGGACAAGCTGCTGCGCGCAGGGGTGGACCAGCACCTGTCATCATGGATCCTGGACTACCTCACGAACCGGCCTCAGTTTGTGAGAACCCGGGACTGTGTTTCCGACACGATCATCAGTAGCACGGGGGCCCCCCAGGGAACGGTGCTGGCTCCCTTCCTGTTCACTCTTTATACTGCGGACTTCTCACACAACACAACACATTGCCATCTACAGAAGTTCTCTGATGACTCTGCGATCGTTGGTCTCATCTCCAATGGAGATGAAGCTGAGTACAGAGGGCTTATCCAGGACTTTGTGGACTGGTGCCATCGGAACTGCCTCCAGATCAACGCGAGGAAAACTAAGGAGCTGGTGGTGGACTGCCGCAGGCATGGGCAGCCCCTCACAGCACCAGTAAATATACAGGGAACAGACATCGAGATGGTGACATCCTATAAGTACCTGGGTGTTCATCTGAACAATAAACTAGACTGGTCACACAATACTGACGCACTCTACAAGAAGGGACAGCGCAGGCTGTTCCTGCTGAGGAGACTCAGGTCTTTTGGTGTACAAGGGGCGCTGCTGAAGTCATTCTATGACACGGTGGTGGCATCAGCCATCACTTTTGGAGTGGTCTGCTGGGGCAGTGGCATTACTGCAGCCGATAGGAAGAGACTGAACAAACTGATTAAGAAAGCTAGCTCTGTCCTGGGGCAGCGCCTTGATCCGATGGAGGAGATAGGAGAGAGAAGGACGGTGGCTAAACTGTCATCTCTGCTGGAGTCCGAGTTCCACCCTATGCAGGACATACTGGATGCACTGAGGAGCTCATTTAGCAGCAGACTACATCATCCCAGGTGCACAACCGAGAGGTTTCGTAGGTCCTTCCTACCAACGGCTGTCAGACTGTACAACCTAAGCAGGGCTGCTCGCAGAGATAGCAAAAAGACGTAACAAACTAATAGTTTTTTTTTTTTTTTTGAATGCAAAAGATGCAATAGACTTACACAATGGTCCCCTCCGGCATACAACTAGGAAAATACCGGTCGCTGTGGAGGGTGAGAATATGTATGGGCACATAATCATACCATGTAGGATAACTAAATAGACGGTTATGCTGTTTCATCCCACCTAGCAACAATGCTCTGCACTGTGTGTTTATATATTTACATATTTATTCCATCTAGCTACAATGCTCAGCACTGGGTGTGTTTATATTTATATATCTATATATTTATTCCATCTAGCTACAATGCTCCGCACTGTGTTTTTATATATCTACATATTATTCCATCTAGCTGCAATGCTCCGTACTGTGGGTGTTTATATATTTACATATTTATTCCATCTAGCTACAATGCTCTGCACTGTGTGTTCATATATTCATATATTTATTCCATCCAGCTACAATGCTCTGCACTGTGTCTGTGTGTGTGTGTGTGTATATATATATATTTTATAGTAATATGTACATATGTATATTAGCTGCTCTTGCTTGCTTGTTTTTTTGTTTTTTGTTTTTTTTTCTTGCCTTCTGATTGTTGCTCTGAGTGTTGCTATCCCTGTGCTGTTGCAATCCTGGAATTTCCCCGTTGTGGGACTAATAAAGGCTTATCTTATCTTATCTTATCTTATCTTATTAATTTTATCTCATAATTAAGCTGCAACAACACAAGTCACTTTTGTTTTGAATTAACTGCCAAATGACCTAGAAATAATGAGCTGAAATTTGTTTTTATTCGTATTAAATAATGAGACGGTGGCACACTGGCCTACACCAAATTATTATTTTTTACATCCTAGGGCATTTTGGATGTACTGAATTAAAAAAATTCATGTTTTTCACCTTCAGGTCAACGTTTGGAACAACAGTATTATTATTTTCCGTTTAGATGATGCTACACTCCTTCTAAAGTATTGTAATTCTCTGAATTTGGAATGCCGATAGAACATTCAATTTACATATACTTACTTTTTTACATACTTTGACTTGTAAGCTTGATCAGTCTGTCCTGCTGCATTTTAAAGTCCAACTGTGCAACTTCTTATAAGTTAACATAAAAAATGTACCCAAAATTTAGAACTGGATCATGTGGGGCTAATTTTTTATGATATTTCAATAAAAAGAACAGAAAGCTTACAAAAACATTTGTTTTTTGGTCTAGTTAAAAATTACATTACCTTTACAATGGTTGACCCTGACAGGAAGATCAGTATCATTTTGATCAGATTAGGCAATGGAATTTCTATGTAATTATACTGTTTTATAATTCAGTGTTATAACAGACAAACCACACTTTCCAAAACAATTCCATTTTATTATATACAAAATATTAAAAGAAAAAAAAAACTTTGCAACACAACATGAAGGTTAATCGACATTTTATACACGCCGACCACTGAGTGTCTACACCAGCTTCCCAAACTGGGTCACGACTCGGCTGAATGAAGCGTCTCTGCCAGCTGTGGGTCAGGATGGCTCGGTTGAATAATCCGGACGGGCTGTCGCGGCGGACGCGTGGGATGATTCTACAAGGAAAATGCACACAATAAAATACAGCACAGTAGTTTTTAACAAGAATACATAAGCTTATTTCAGCGTATTGTTCACATGAATAATTAAAATAAAAGCTTTAGTCCGCAGTGTGCTGCAATAAAGCAGCAATCCATCCACAAATGAACAGCTTTTTTATTGCATAAATAAACTGAGCGTCTTACCGAATATATTTGCAAAAAAACGCACAATAAAAAAAAATTAAAACTCACCGTTAAAGGACTCCGATGTCGAGACCTCCCGGTATATTTTTTCATTCCGGGCGGCTCCGTCTAACTCGCGCTACGTTCGTCTGACAATGCAGTGAGCAGACACTGCAGCTCCTTATTGATGCATGGAACACCCTTATTACACGAAGCCATTTTTGATAGAGATAATGAAAATAGCACAGCAATACACTGAAAAGAAACCGCCAACAGTGGTTGCGTGCTGAGTAAAGGCGGTCGTGAAGATTCTTGTTTTTTTTTTTTCAAAAACTTTATTGAGAAGGTCGTGAAGATTTGGTAGATGAGGAGGAGGAGAGGGGCGGTTACAACCTGACCAATCAGCGCCGGTTACGACCTGACCAATCAGCGGCGACCAGTCTGTTAACGTCACAACACGGCACAGCTCAGCACTGCTGTACCCTGCCCTGCAGCGGGGCTGAGAATTGCGGCTGTTAAACCGTGTTGGGGCTTGTGGAAAAGCGTACAAAGTGTGCTGAGCCGTCCTGTGTCGCGCTAAAGCGTGCTAGTGGAAAAGGCCCTAAAGTATTTAGTCAGCCACCGATTGTGCAAGTTCTCCCACTTAAAAGATGAGAGAGGTCTCCAATTTTCATCATAGGTATACCTCAACTATGAGAGACAAAACGAGAAAAAAAAAATCCAGAAAATCACATTGAAGGATTTTTAATGAATTAATTGGTAAATTCCTCAGTAAAATAAGTATTTGGTCACCTACAAACAAGCAAAATTTCTGGCTCTCACAGATCTGTAACTTCTTCTTTAAGAGGCTCCTCTGTCCTCCACTCGTTACCTGTATTAATGGCACCTGTTTGAACTCTTTATCAGTATAAAAGACACCTGTCCACAACCTCAAACAGTCAGACTTCAAACTCCACTATGGCCAAGACCAAAGAGCTGTCAAGGGACACCAGAAACAAAATTGTAGACCTGCACCAGGCTGGGAAGACTGAATCTGCAATAGGTAAGCAGCTTGGTGTGAAGAAATCAACAGTGGGAACAATTATTAGAAAATGGAAGACATACAAGACCACTGATAATCTCCCTCGATCTGGGGCTCCACGCAAGATCTCAACCCGTGGGGTCAAAATTATCACGAGAACGGTGAGCAAAAATCCCAGAACCACATGGGGGGACCTAGTGAATGACCTGCAGAGAGCTGGGACCAAAGTAACAAAGGCTACTATCAGTAACACACTACGCTGCCAGGGACTCAAATCCTGCAGTGCCAGACGTGTCCCCCTGCTTAAGCCAGTACATGTCCAGGCCCGTCTGAAGTTTGCTAGAGAGCATTTGGATGATCCAGAAGAGGATTGGGAGAATGTCATATGGTCAGATGAAACCAAAATAGAACTTTATTGTAAAAACTCAACTTGTCATGTTTGGAGGAGAAAGAACACCATACCTACTGTGAAGCATGGGGGTGGAAACATCATGCTTTGGGGCTGTTTTTCTGCAAAGGGACCGGGACGACTGGTCCGTGTAAAGGAAAGAATGAATGGGGCCATGTATCGTGAGATTTTGAGTGAAAACCACCTGCCATCAGCAAGGGCATTGAAGATGAAACGTGGCTGGGTCTTTCAACATGACAATGATCCCAAACACACTGCCCGGGCAACGAAGGAGTGGCTTCGTAAGAAGCATTTCAAGGTCCTGGAATGGCCTAGCCAGTCTCCAGATCTCAACCCCATAGAAAATCTTTGGAGGGAGTTGAAAGTCCGTGTTGCCCAGCGACAGCCCCAAAACATCATTGCTCTAGAGGAGATCTGCATGGAGGAATGGGCCAAAATACCAGCAACAGTGTGTGAAAACCTTGTGAAGACTTACAGAAAACGTTTGACCTCTGTCATTGACAACAAAGGGTATATAACAAAGTATTGAGATGAACTTTTGTTATTGACCAAATACTTATTTTACCGAGGAATTTACCAATTAATTCATTAAAAATCCTTCAATGTGATTTTCTGGATTTTTTTTTTCTCATTTTGTCTCTCATAGTTGAGGTATACCTATGATGAAAATTGGAAACCTCTCTCATCTTTTAACTGGGAGAACTTGCACAATTGGTGGCTGACTAAATACTTTTTTGCCCCACTGTATATGGGGAGGGAGTGATAATTTTGAACACAGCAACAGACATGCAAAGAACATGCAGGGCACCATACAAAAATATACTAAAACATGAAAGGACAAACAAGACACAGACACCAGCTGACAAGGGAAGACATGATAACAATAAACAGGGAACTTACTCATAGTCAAACGTATAATCATAACAACAATATGGTGAAAACAAACCACAAGGAACAAAATCATAATCAATTTCATAATCATAACTAGAAAAGCACTTGGATAGCGCAGACCTCCGCCAAGCACCACAGTTCCCCCCATACAGTGTTTGTGTGTACGTTTTCAGATTCCTTGACCACGAAAACATATGACTAGCAATTGGATTCACAATGATAGGATTAGTGGTTCAGTAGTTATTGACGAAAATGGCATTTTCCGTAATGGCGGTTTAGCGCCACAGTTCCCCCCATACAGTGTTTGTGTGTACGTTTTCAGATTCCTTGACCATGAAAACATATGACTAGCAATTGGATTCACAATGATAGGATTAGTGGCTCAGTAGTTATTGACGAAAATGGCATTTTCCGTAATGGCGGTTTTCTTCTGGACGGTGATCCGGATCACCACCAAAATCTAATCATCTGTAGGATACCCCATTTCTGACAATCTGTGAAAATTTCATGAAAATCCGTCCATAACTTTTTGAGTTATCTTGCTAACAAACAAACAGACAGACAGACAAACAAACAGACAGACAAACCAACGCTGATGAAAACATAACCTCCTTGGCGGAGGTAATAACAACTAGAAAAGCACTCGGAGAGCGCAGACCTCCGCCAAGCACCACAGTTCCCCCCATACAGTGTTTGTGTGTACGTTTTCAGATTCCTTGACCATGAAAACATATGACTAGCAATTGGATTCACAATGATAGGATTAGTGGTTCAGTAGTTATTGACGAAAATGGCATTTTCCGTAATGGCGGTTTAGCGCCACAGTTCCCCCCATACAGTGTTTGTGTGTACGTTTTCAGATTCCTTTACCATGAAAACATATGACTAGCAATTGGATTCACAATGATAGGATTAGTGGTTCCGTAGTTATTGACGGAAATGACAATTTCGTACACACAAACACTGTATGGAAAGCATACACACAAACACTGTATGGGGGGAACTGTGGCGCTTGGCGGAGGTCTGCGCTCTCCGAGTGCTTTTCTAGTTTACTTCTGTTATTTGGCCAGAATGCTCTATAGCAGGGTTCCTCAAATGGTGGACCCAGAGGGTCTACCATCTGGACCCCAAAGCCTTTTGATACTATTTGAAGAAAAAACAAACACTCATTTTGTTTTGAGGGAATGAAAAAAACGGAACTCAAGCGCTGTAATGGCTGCCAGCTGGACAGTTTATGGCATAAGGACAGCCCTGAATGGAGTGAGGTCTGAGGCCCTGTTAAACCAGGGCAAAATGCTCAGTGAAGGCAGGTAAGCACCGTGCACCCCACCCCAAGGAGAGAAAGAAAACGGTTGCGACTGTGGCTCATATATTTTTGCCAACATATGTATAAGCACAAAGAGAAGCTTAGGACTGCATGTGTTGATTGACCTCACGTCTTGGATGGGACAATACGTCTGGACCCCCTGTGGATGATGGCAGGAAGATGGAGGTGCCCTTATAAGACTCTGAAAGGACTTCCTGACCCCCTGGAGCCAGACGGAGGACTAAAGGACTCAAGGGAAGAATTATTGTCAAGTGGGGGTTTTGACAGCAATGTGTAATTCTGACTTTGATGTTCATGTATAAGAGCGAGGGTTTTGACGCAGCTCACTCTCTTCTGTTCTTGAGAGAAAAGCTGGGGATGTGATTCTGCAATAAACCTGAATTGAGAAATAATTCAGCCTCTTCATTTCATGCTCCCCACAGCGACCGCCACTGGTGACTGGAGAGCAACAACCTGGAAAGGGCACCTGCATTCCACCTCTGATAATCAGGGCTTACAGCGCCCCGTACCACCACACTCCATGGACCAGCAGTCAGGGCTGGACTGGGACAAAAAAATGGCCCTGGTATTTTTGGTCCAGGCGGCCCATCATGATAAGTTGAACAACAACAGCACAGATGGTCCAGTTAAACATGTGCAAGTCTTGTGCCATTCCCCAACAATAAAGCTGAGTAGTCGGTTACATGCAAAACAGGGGAATAGAAACATAAAGCTTCTCCTTTACAACAATCGCATGGATGTGCAGCGACATTCTGAGGGGCCAAAGTAAGGGCACTCTCCCACTCTAATTCCTGTCACTTGAGTAATTGACAACCTACTGTAAATCTTCTAATAGAAGCTTTGCTCATGGCTTCATGTCGACAATTAACAATTTGCTAAGTAGCAACATTCAACCATCACACTTAATGGCCTAACAAAGGTTAGAATTACCCCACTTTTGCCCTTGACGAGAGAACCCCTGTGGTTTTGAAGAAAGAAAGAAAGAAAGAAAGAAAGAAAGAAATTACTTATTGTCTTTTGCATAAATATTTTATCATAGTTTTAAAGTCTTAAAATTTTCCAAAGGTGCAAAACTTTGAGAAAAAGCCCCCCCCCCCAATTTTTTTTTGAAAAAAGCCAAAAAAAATTTTTTTTGAACAAAAATTTTTCATGACGTTTCAATTTTCATGAAGTTTCAAAATTTTGTTAAAGTCTGTAATTAAAAAAATGAATAACTAGAAAAGCACTCGGAGAGCGCAGACCTCTGCCAAACGCCACAGTTCCCCCCATACAGTGTTTGTGTGTATGTTTTCAGATTCCTTGACCATGAAAACATATGACTAGCAATTGGATTCACAATGACAGGATTAGTGGTTCAGTAGTTATTGACGAAAATGGCATTTTCCGTAATGGCGGTTTTCTTCTGGACGGTGATCCAGATCACCACCAAAATCTAATCATCTGTAGGATACCCCATTTCTGACAATCTGTGAAAATTTCATGAAAATCCGTCCATAACTTTTTGAGTTATCTTGCTAACAAACAAACAAACAAACAGACAGACAGACAGACAGACAGACAAACCAACACCGATGAAAACATAACCTCCTTGGCGGAGGTAAAAATAATTATAAGAAAAAAGTAGATAATTTATGAGAACTCTCTAAATTCAAATAAAAAATTCCACATTTTCAATTAAAAAAAATCTCCAGTTTTGGTAGTAGAGTTGCCTGAAACTGCGCACAAGTAAAAGTTGGTTATTTTTATATATTATAACTCAAATATACATAAGAGTAATTACCCAAAAGTAGTTTGAGAAGAAGTTACTGAGATTTGACTTTAGTCTGGACAGTATGAAGTTTTTCTTCTAAATTTATGACAGTTTTATTCTAAATTTACTATTTTTTCCTTGTAAAATTGAAAGTTTTTGTTTCTCCCACTAAAATCAACTTTTCACATACAGTAATTTGTGTTTAATGCTAATTTAGGGCTTGTTTGTCTTGTACATGTGAGACTTTACTCTCATAAATTTGAGGTTTTTCCTCATAAATTAAAAATCAAAAATTAAATGAGCAAAGCTGCAACATTTTCTGTTATATTATAGGTGCTATTTAGAGCCTATTAATGGCCCATTTTCTAACCCCCACCCCAGGTGAAAACCTCACGTACTTGAAACCTAAATGTCTGCAGGTATGCATCCTACTCTTATTGAATAAATTCAGACAGACCCCAAAACTATGCATAACTTTGCAGAATATTCAAGATGAGGCTGGCATCATACATCATTATGAGATGTGACTAAAACACTTGGTAGAGCTGAGTGAGTAGACGTGGCTCAAATTGTGGAAAAATTTGCCAGCATGTTTTGTGTCAGCAAAGCTTGCACTTTTTTGTGTTATCCATTTGTTTTAATGATTTGGTATTGATGAAATAATTTTGTATTCTTTATCTTTTGGTACCTCAGAGTCTGTGTGAAATGTGTACAAGGTTGACCAGCTGAACATTTATCTGGTTGTTCTCATGCGAACGTTCTGTGCTGTTATGAGTATGTCCGAGAAAGGAGACAGTTTGGAAGAACCAGCCTGAACCAGATATTCTCTCATGGACAGTTTTGAGATAACAGAATGCTTAAAGACTGAAAGTTGTGTCTGTGATTCAGACCAATTTTTGGACACTCGACTCTGAGTGTATCACTTATTGTTCTCCACTGATCAGTGTAAATTAAATTTGCTGAAACTTTAATCCTGCCTGATTCTTTGACTGAAGGTTGAAGAGAATTTTTCCAACAAAACTGGCACACCAAACAGGGACTCCAGACATCTTTTCTCCAGACCTGTGGCGCTTTGGACCATTCTCAGCCAGTGCACGGACTGCTGAAAAGACCTCCCACCCGCCTCCCAATTGGAAGCGATTGGCTGAAGTGATCCTGCCTGATTCTTTGACTGAAGGGTGAAGAGAATTTTTCCAACAGGTATATTTATATAAAGTCATTTTAATGAAGAACAAATAAACTAAACTACCTATAGAAGAGCTGAAGGAGCCTCCTGCCTGCTCACCTTTCCCGCTGTTGGGATAGGGAGAGCCCTGATGTTCCATTCAATTACACTCAGATGTTTGACTTTGTTGGAATTAGTAGGGTAAAACATAAAGTTTGACACATAAGGCTTTTTCTGGAGCTTTTTAATAGACTAGTATGTCCTTTATTTTAATAAATTTAGTGGCATCTATTTCCATTTTAAAAATTTTCCCCTATTCTTTTCAGCTCCACTTTTTTGCTTTTATTTGTCCATTTTCATCCGACATTTCTGTTGTCACACAATCAGTGTTGCCAGGTTTCACGAGAGAAACAAGCGAGCAGCTCTATGAAAACAACCCCCAAAAAATACCAAACAGGCAACCTACCACACTGGGTAAAAGAGAGGCTGCTTGATAGCATCGATATATAGATTTATTTTTGTTTGCAGTGAATTGACTGCAAATACAGTTAGCATTGAATAACGGAATTTTATAAACTCTAATTAAAGGAAAATACATGTGCATTCTGCATAAGCAACAGCAAATGTATAGTAACCACAGTCAACATAAAAACTTTGAATAAATTAAATTTTTAAACTGTGATCAAAAGAAAAGACATGTGCCTTCTGCATAAGTAACAGCACTAAACACGATTACAGTTTAGTGATGGGGGATGATGGGAGTTGTTGTCCGCTAGTCCTTTAAACAAAAACTAAATCTTACTCTGTTATTATACGACAGCCAACAACTTTAACTACGTGGAAATTTATCTTTTAAATTGACAAACATACGTGTAACTCGTGGCAAAATTTGATTGGGATCAAAAGATAATTTTGCTCTTACCATTCATTTCAATGGAGTTTTTTTTTTTTTTCAATTTAAGGTCCCATTGGATTTTCCCCATTGTGGAACTAATAAAGGCTTATCTTATCTTATCTTATCTTAGCCGCCAGAAGTGAAGCCCCTGGCTGGCCACTTTTACCTCAATAACTTCCCCAAAAATTAACAGATTTTGAACTTCTTGGTATGGAAACACAGCTTATAATCTTGTGCAACCAAGCTGGGAGAGCTGTCACACAGACAGCAAAGCAAGCCCAAATAAGCAACTACACGTTAAAAAAACCATCCCAAAAACCTGCAGCCCACGATTGATGAGATTTGCAAGCAACTTTAGAAAAAAGCAAGCCCAAAGTCGCTTATAAAAAGTGGACTTGGCAATTACGCACACGGTTTGTTCCACAGTAAACTCGGCTCTGAAAGGGGCCGGTGCACGCTGAGAAGGAAGGGGTGGGGGGCAATAGGGGTGCTTAAGAGATCTGATTTGGCAGTCTAGTGTAATGAAAATAAATGAATGGGCTGCTGCCAGTATTTCAAAAGCCGGTGCACAGCGGCCCTTGAAGGTGTGGTTACATAATTATATTTAACTAATGACAAGGCATAGACCCACATTTGGCTTCAGCCCACCGGTCAAATGCCCGGTATGCCAGATGGCCAGTCCAGCCATGCCAGCAATCCAAACATGATGCAAAAACTAAAGCCAGGGAGCAACCGTCAGACAGTGGTAGAGTTGTTCCCAGTTTTTATTAGAAGTCTGATATTTATATGTTATAAATTATGTGTCTTTTTGACTGAAGGAGAGCATTGCTCATTTGTTTTATTTCCCTTTTATTTAATATGTGCTTCTCCGTGCTTATCAACTTTGCTGCGCTGCCTGTGTGTGACTGAATCAGTGTTATGTACACGCATTGAGGGACACCTGTGCTCATGAGCACTCCATTCCAAACACAGCTGCCTGACCACTACTACCAAATTGGCCTTGCTGCCACTGTAGCTCAAAGAACGCTGTGGGCGTGCCCATCACCTGTGCAATTTTGTACACTAATTTTCAGCTAGCTGCTCCTGAAAGTGTCTGCATTCACCCAGCTCCTCCCACAGCAGGACAGCCTGGTGACATAGGCGTATAAGGGGATCTGGGGGGACTTTTTTTCTTTAAAATCTGAAGCTTTTCTCATAAATTTGTAACTTTTTCTTATTAAATTACTACATTTATTTGTAAATGTTTTTCTTGTAAATTTGCCATTTTTTTCCTCATAAATCTGCTGTTTTTGGAGCTTAAATCGGCATTTTTTTTCTTGTAAATGTGCAACCTTTTTCTAATAGATGTGATTTTTTTTCTTGTAAATTTACACATTTTTCTCATGAATTTGCAACTTTTTTCTAGTAAACTTGATTTTTGTAAATTTGCAATTTTCTCACAAATGTATGACCTTTTTCTTGTAAATTTGCAGTTTTTTTTCCCATAAGTGTTCATTCTTTCTCATAAATTTGTGACAGACTCCTCGTCAGCCTCCGTCGGTCTATGATGACCATGGAAGAGAATCCTAAACGTCTACTCTGCTGGAACAGCACCACCTGTGGCTGAACAGGCCGATGCGCGAATGGCAGTCCCTGTCACACAGGTCGCACTTGTGGGTGGTCTCCGTGCTGCTGGGTCTGTGGCGGTTCTTCCTGCGGGTCCTTTTTTCATCTGCTGCAGCAGTCAGTCTCTCTTCGCCCGCCTTGAGCTGTCTGGTCAGGGTGCCTCTCCATTTGGAGTGGTCCGTTGCAAGGTCCTCCCAGCGCTCTGTGTTGATCTCCAGAGCCTTCATGTCTCTCTTGCAGACGTCTCTAAAGCGCAGCTGTGGGCGGCCAACATCTCTCCTGCCAGTCGCCAGTTCTCCATAGAGGACGTCTTTGGGGATTCTGCCATCCTCCATACGGTGAACGTGGCGTAGCCAGCTGAGCCTGCGCTGCCTGAGTAGAGTGAACATGGAGGGAAGGCCGGCGCGGGACAGAACTTCTGTGTTGGGCACTTTGTCCTGCCAGGATATGTCCAGGATGTGGCGAATGCAGCGCAAGTGGAAGGAGTTCATTCTCTTTTCCTGCCGGGCGTATGTTGTCCACGTCTCACTCCCATAGAGCAGTGTGCTGATGACGCAGGCGTTGTACACTGCCATCTTCGTCTTGACAGAGAGTTTGGGATTCTCCCACACTTGTGTGGTGAGGCGAGCGAGTGTGAAGGCTGATTTTCCAATCCTCTTGTCGATCTCTGTATCAAGGGAGAGGTTGTTGCTGATCGTGGACCCCAGGTACGTGAACTGATTCATGACCTCCAGCTCGTAGTCGTCGATGGTGATGGTTTGTGGTGCTTCCGTGCCTTGCGCCAAGACGTTAGTCTTCTTCAGGCTGATGGTAAGCCTGAAGTCCTTGCATGCCTGGGAGAAGCGGTCCATCAGGGTCTGAAGCTCCTGCTGTGTGTGGGTTGCGACTGCAGTGTCGTCTGCGAACAGCATGTGTCTGATTAGAGCCTCGCGTACTTTGGTTCTGGCTTTCAGGCGGGTGAGGTTGAAAAGCCTGCCGTCAGATCTTGTGTGCAGGTAGATTCCCTCTGTTGCTGTGCTGAAGGCATGCCTCAGGAGCATAGCAAAGAAAATCCCAAAGAGGGTTGGCGCAAGTACACAGCCCTGTTTCACTCCGCTGCGTATGTTGAATGGCTCTGAGACATTGCTGTCGTGCTGCACTATCCCCTGCATGTTGGTGTGAAACGATTCGATGAGGCTTTGCAACTTTGGTGGGCATCCTATCTTTGGCAGGATCTTGAAAAGGCCCTCTCTGCTGACCAGATCGAACGCTTTGGTGAAGTCGATGAAGGCGACGTACAGGGACATGTTCTGTTCTCTGCATTTCTCCTGAAGTTGGCGGATGGAGAATATCATGTCTACCGTCGATCGCTCAGCACGGAAGCCACACTGAGACTCGGGGTAGACACGTTCAGCAAGCTTCTGTAGATGAACGAGAACAACTCGTGCGTAGACTTTGCCAACAACGCTGAGGAGGGAGATGCCCCTGTAGTTGTTGCAGTCGCTTCTCTCCCCTTTGTTTTTGTAGAGGGTGATGATCTTGGCGTCCCTCATGTCCTGTGGTACGGCACCTTCCTTCCAACACTGGCAGAGGACGTCATGCAATGGCAGCAGTAAGGCGGTCTTGCAGTGCTTGATCAGGTCGGGGGGTATGCCATCGTTGCCGGGTAGCTTGCCAGCGGCCAAGCTATCAATGGCCTTGCTGAGTTCGTCGATGATTGGCTCGGCGTCAAGTTTGTCCATGGATGGCAGGCAGTCGATGGCATCAAGGGCTGACGGTGTCACGGTGTTCTGTCTGGAGTAGAGGTCGGAGTAGTGTTCCACCCATCTCTCCATTTGCTTGTTCTTTTCTGTGATCATCTCCCCAGTGGAGGATTTGAGGGGGGCCGTCTTGCTCTGAGCCGGACCAAGTGCTTTCTTGATACCATCGTACATACCACGGATGTTCCCTGTTATGGCAGCGGTTTGAATGTCTTGGCTGAGCTGAGTCCAGTACTCGTTGGCACAGCGCCAAGCAGTCTGCTGAACTTTGCTTCTCGCAGCCCTGAAAATCTGGAGATTCTTCTCGTTTGGGTACTTCTTGTACTCAGCAAGTGCTGAGCGCTTGGCTTCAATGACGGGGGTCATCTCGGTCAACTTGGCATCAAACCAGTCCTGTGACTTCGAGGTCTTCCTCCCAAAGGTGGCCAAGGCTGTGCGGGGGATGGTGTTTCGCAGCTCTTACCACTTCTGCTTTGCAGATTCTCCTTCTTGTGGTACACCAAGTTCCTTCTCAAAGGTGGAGGCAAACTGCTCAACAAGTTCTGGTTGGGCCATCTTGTTGGTGTCAATCCATGCCTTTCCAGGTTGTCTAGCACGATGGAATTTCTTCAGCTGCAACTTGACCTTGCAACACACCAATGAATGGTCTGTGTCGCAATCTACACTCTGGAACGAACGGGTGATTAGCACGTTCTTCAGTGAGGTGCTCCTGGTCAGGATCAAGTTCAGCTGGTGCCAGTGCTTTGAGCGCGGATGTCGCCAGGAAACCTTGTGTTGGGGCTTGGTCTTGAAGAACGAGTTTGTGATGCACAGATCGTGATATGTGCAGAACTCGAGCAGCCGCTGTCCGTTGTCGTTCATTCTGCCCACGCCAAATGGTCCAAGACAGGAGGGCCAGGAGTCGTGGTCAGCACCCACTCTGGCACTGAAGTCTCCAAGGAGAATGAGTTGTTCAGAGTTGGGGATGATCCTGACAGTTGTTGCGAGATTCTCGTAGAACTCGTCTTTTGCCTCTGGTGTGGCTGTCAGTGTTGGGGCATACACACTGACGAGGGTGACTGGGCCTTGAGTGGTGTTCAGGCAGAGGGTGAGGAGTCGTGCAGAGCCATTGCTGCCCGGTTCCACCATCTTCAGCAAGGTGTTCTTCACTGCGAAGCCCACTCCGTGTTCCCTGTGTTCGTCACTGCCCTTTCCCTGCCAGTAGAACGTGTAGTCCTTCTCTCTCCGTGTGCCTGTGTCAGCCAACCATGTTTCCTGGAGAGCGGCGATATCCACTTCCAGTCTCTTCAGCTCATTATTGATGATGACAGTCTTCCTGGTGTCGTTGATGTCCTTGAGGTTAGCAGCGAGTCCTGTCATCATAGTGCGGATGTTCCAAGTTCCCAGTTTTAGAGTTGGTCTCTTTTGTTTTTTTGTCTTGCCTGGTGCAAAGGTTCTCAGCCTGCCATTCGGACTTCTCCTCATCCCCATGCACCCAATGAGGAAAGCAAGCTGTGGCGGGACAACACCTTATTGGCTGGGGGCTGCCCAGCTTGAGGCGGGCGGTAGCTGTCCAGTGAGATCCGATGATCCCTCCCACCATCGGGAACAACCCCTGGTGCCGCGCTCTACGCCAATTGAGCGGTGGCTTATAACCGGTAACTGTCATTCCCCGTGTTTTGTCTACGCCAAAGGCGAAGCTGGAGTGTCCTCTCCAGTGATCCGGTGTTCTACCTTCCAGCGTTAGGCGTTGGTAGGATTCAAGCCTGGGCAGGAAGATATGGAGGACAAGATGTTGCCCATGCAGCATGTCCCCCCTCTCCACGTCACTGATGGATCCAAAGGAACAGCAGGGCTGCTACAGTTTTGCACCAGCGCCGTCGCAGGAGCTGCCAGAACGATGTTGAGCACAACAGAGAACTGCCTTAGGGACTCCGACTCCGGATTTTTCCTCAGGGTTGACTCCCGAAGCCTTTCCCATGACCGGGTGAGCCGCAAGGCAGCGGAGGTTTGAAATCAGGGTTTACCTTCCCCTAGATGGGCTACCTTCCCAGGTTGACGAGCCACCATCTACCCAAAGCATCTGGTTTTAAGGCGCCAGGGATCTGCCCTCGCCCCTTCTCCTCTTAGTAAAAGCAGTTCCGCCGGGCTTAGAGACTAAACCACACGGGCAGGCTAGGAGTTGGACTTAGTTGTCAGAGGCTTTTCGAGACGCACGCCATAAGGAGCATTTTATGAGCACTGGGAGCTTAACCCCAGTGCCGCTCCTGGCTATGACAACCAGAGCAATATTTGCTCTGGAGAGTAAATATTGATTTGTGTTTATTGTCCCTCCCAACATGGAAATGAAATATCCACCCATGCAGCATGTTGGCACTGCTTTCAGACCTCTGTCCCACTGGAAAAAACAAATGCGGACCCCTGGCAAAAACATCCGAGGAAAGAACCTCTGGTCTATAGTGATTTTTCAACCAGGGTGAGAGATCATTTGGGATGCCATATAAAATTGTCTAATTTCCCTTAATTGGACCCAAAAATTGGCAATGATTTGCATTTGCTGTGTGTCAGTGCCTGTAGTGGTTCTTCATTGTCAGTGGGTGGCAATATGAACACAATTCTTTTTCTTCTTCTTCACCCTGCAGAAAGGCAGGGCTACTTGCCGTGGAAAAAACACTGTCATGTTTGAGTTCACAACATTTTCCGGAGGGGCACACGGCTGGGAAAATGTCACTGCCTCCTCCAGAAACTGCATCTTGATATCAGTTGTTTTCAGCACTGAACAAGTGGTGGATACTAACACAGAATTGTCGGTCTATGTGTCTCCAGTATGTGGCAGTCTCATTTTTCAAACTAATTTATTGTCCTGGTCACAGCAG
Source organism: Pholidichthys leucotaenia (assembly GCA_020510985.1). Classification (NCBI taxonomy): domain Eukaryota; kingdom Metazoa; phylum Chordata; class Actinopteri; order Cichliformes; family Pholidichthyidae; genus Pholidichthys; species Pholidichthys leucotaenia. Next base: position 45,646,592 of record CM035845.1, on the reverse strand, counting down.
AATATCAATGCCGTTTGGCTAACCAAGCATCAAGCAAATTTTTCACCAGACCTGAACAAAATCCAACTCATGAACCCAAATTTGTGTATTTTTGCATCACCTGGAGCAAATGTGCTTGTGCTTGCCCCTTTCATCACACCATGTTTCACACAGAGTATAAACAAATTACAAGACTAAATTATCATTACATTTGCTATATAGGCTACAATGTGTCACTTTATAACACTTTCGGTTTGTGGTTTGCCACAATATAAATAGGGTGCTGTGGCTCAAAAAACTTTGGAAAAACATTGGTCTATCTAATATAAATCTGTGCCTGTATACATCTTATTGCATCTTCATCTGGTCCTGTGGTAACCAGGACCAAGGGGGAATGGGTCTGATATCTTGTTCAGTACAGGCAGAAAATAAAATTGTACTTAATAAAAAAAAATAGTTGAAGAGTCAGTATTTTGTTATTAATGGGACTTGAGTATATTTGTGCTGCTGAATTTCTGATTCTGCTCTTTTTACTCACTACTGCTCACTGAAACAACCGGTACCCCGTTACATGTCCTAATTCTCCTAGTCCCTGCAGTTCGTCCCTGTGCCAAAACAGTGCCCTGACTTTATCCTGTGCGGTGAACCGAATTACCTCTGTATGCCCTCTTCCCCCCTTTCCCTTCCCCTTCCCCTGGTGATGTGAGACATTAAGTTGATTCACGTTCTCAGAGCTACACTATCACACCCAATTACACAGACACACAAAGCTAAACAGCATGAGCCATGAGAGTAGTGAAATTGAGATAACTTGCTTCACAGGCCAGAAGTACTCTAAACATGCTGTACTGAAGAGTTGGGGTCCATTTGGAATCTAAATACAAGCAAGAGCCAGAAGGTCGTGTGATACTACCTGAAAAGTAGCGTATTCTCACTTCCAGCAAATACATTGAAAAAAACAATGATAAAACTGATTTAAGAAATTAGCAGCACTTCTTAAGACATCTTAAGTCATTCTTAATTTTAAATATGTCAGATGTTAACCTCTGGCAGAACAGGAAGGATTACACCTTTAGGCAGGCTGGACTTTCAGTGTAGGAATAAGATTTATTGTGAACAGACAAAACCAAACAGCACAGGGGCTGAGAGCAAAAGAGAGCTGGCTTGGCTATTAACACTTGCAAATGTAAAAATAACTGGAAGGAGAGTTCTATAATGTCCTGACAATCTGCAACAGAAAGTGACGACTTAAAAAGGGAACAAATAATTAACATAAGACAACTGGGACTAATGAAGGGCTGAACAGAAACATGCAGAAGTGGCTATAGGTATAGAAAAACAATGGAAGAGACTAGAAAACAATAGCTGAAACAAGAAACTAAGGAGAAGAGGAGAGTCCGACAGCTGGTCGAACCTCAGATTCAGGAGCAGTAATGTGGTTTTCGTCCTGGCCATGGCACAGTGGACCAGTTCTTTACCCTCTCGAGAATCCTCGAGGGTTCGTGGGAGTTTGCCCAAACAGTCCACATGTGTTGGACTTGGAGACTTGGAAAGTCTGGACTTGGAGAAAGCACTCAACCGCGTCCCTCATGGTCACTTGTGGGGTGTGCTGTGGGTATCGGGCTCATTGTTATGAGCTATCTGGTCCCTATACAACCGTTGCAAGAGTTTGGTTTGTATTGCCAACACTGAGTCAAACTTGTTTCCAGTGAGACTTGGACTCCACCAGGGCTGCCCTTTGTCACCAATTCTGTTCATAATTTTTATGGACAGGATATTTAGGTGCAGCCAAGAACTGAAGGGTGTCATGCTCGGTGACAACAGGATTTCATCTCTGCTGTTTGCAGATGATGTTACCCTGTTGGCTTCATCAAGCAATGGCCTACAGACCTTGCTGGGACAGTTTGCTACTGAGTGTGAAGCAGCTGGGATGAGAATCAGCACCTCCAAGTCCGAGTCCATGGTCCTCGGCTGGAAAAAGGTGGATTGTCCTCTCCGGGAGGGAGACAAGCTCTTGCGCTAAGTGGAGGAGTTTAAGTATAGATGAGGGTCTCATTCACGAGTGAGGGGAAAATGGAGCAAGAGATTGACAAATGGATCAGAGCAGCCTCTGCAGTGATGCGGACTGGTCTGTTGTGGTGAAGAGGGAGCTGAGCTCTAAAGCAAAACTGTTGATTTACTGGCCAATCTACATTCCTACCCTCACCTATGGTCATGAGCTTTGGGTAATGACCAAAAGAATGAGATCGCAGATACAAGTGGCTGAAATGAGCTTTTCCGTAAGATTGCTGGACTCACCCTTAGAGATAGGGTGAGAAGCTCAGTCATCTGGGAGAGGCTCAGAGTAGAACCACTGCTATCGAAAGGAACCAGTTGAGGTGGTTTGGGCATCTGATCAGGATGTCTCCTGGATGCCTCCCACTTGAGGTGTTTCAGGCACGTCCAACTGGGAGGAGACCCCGGGGCAGACCCAGGACATGCTGGAGAGACTACGTCTCTCAGCTGGCCTCGTAACGTCTTGGTATCCTCTCTGAAGAGCTGGAGTAGGTGGCCAGGAAGAGGGAAGTTTGGGCTTCTCTGCTTGAGCTGCTGCCTTAACTCCCAGACCTCCGGAAAAGTGGTAGATGGCTGGATGGATGAAACTAAGGATACACAAATTACTAATGGTAACAAAATAATGGCGCAAACAGTTCAAAAATAACAGAAAGTGTGGACATGGTGTCCAGATCATGACAAGACATGTATTCTCTAGCATGCAAATAGCAAAGAAATGAACAAAAACACAAAGCATATTCACCCATTGAGGATCCTTTTTCTCCAAGACAAAACAAAATTTAAAAAGCTCCTATTATGCTCCTTTTCCACATGATGACACAGGTCCCATAGGTGTTAATGAAATGTCTGTGAGATGCCTTGGTCAGAACAACTCAGGGGTTAACTATTGCTGTACCATTTAACATTGGGAGCCACCCTCCCTCTCCTTATGTATCTGAGATTTATGTTTTGATGGCAACATCATGTTTGAGCCAAGCATCAGCTTTTGGTTTTGGCTTTCGGACAAATAATACATATAGTAAGCATTATCAGTCAGGGGTGTGTGATTTGAGTGGTAATGTAATAAACACAGAAAGAACCCCAAATAAGTGAATGGCTAGCTCCCCTCATGGCACTGAGCCCCTGCTAATTGAGGAGACATCCTGGTCAGAGTATAATAGACTATAATAAAATTTGATAAAATAATGTCAGGTTGACAGTCAAGTCAGTTAGAAACCCCAACTTTGTCTGCTCAGACCAGCTAATGTTAGCATCCCAATTTACCCAGCTATCACAGCCAAAAGATGACACAATAGGGCTGTCTACACATCTGGGTACTTGCATGGGAACCTACCCACTGCGGGAGCAGTGAGGTAATAAAAACTGGCAGTTTACCATTGAAACAATACAGTATATCAATATTATGACAAGCTTTGGCAGAACATTGGCAGAACACTCAGTGCATTGGCAGAACACTCTAAAAATAGAAAATAAATTGCACCTGCTGTGGAAATACCCAAAAAGCCATCATGTTTAGGTTTGCAAAATTTATCCGCCAGAGCTCACAGGACAAAACCTCCTGTCTTCCCATATGGGAGACTGCTGTTTATTTACACTCATTAGCCCTCCTTAATCTCAACACTTTATTTCAGCTCTACAGAGCTTCAGTCCATTTGTCAGCAGGTAAGTGTCAGTCTTAATTTTAAACAAGTTTAATTGCAGTGTTGATGCATTTACTGGCTGATTAGCGGCTCAAATTGGAATGAATATTCCTACCAAACTGACACGTTTCTATGCTAATGGTATTCCAGCTATTAACTCCCTCGGATGCAAATCTGAGTGGTTTTTGCATATTTACATTAACTTTACATGTAGGCAAATTACTTTTAGTGATAAATAAGAGTCTATAGTTTCGGTTAATAGACATACCTGTTATAAAGTGATCAGAACAGATGTAGACGTGGGTCAGCCTCCACATCCCATTATGAAAGGCATTCTCCTTCGGCAGACATTAGCCCACAATATCCTCCTTCGGTAATCTCTGTTGGCTGATGGGAATCTAAAAAACTTGTATTTCTGATTGCCATCACCATCTTTCATAAGATGGTAATGGCTACATGAGCCAATTGCACACCATCTTGGCATTTTTGTTCTTTAAATTTAGCTAGCATTTCCATTGAAATACATTGAGAATGTTATTTGTTTGTACCTTGCTCTGCCTCTAGGGCTAAGTTCATGCGAGTAAGCATAGACAGCCCTATAGAGCCTGTAAGAAATTGTAGACAGCCCTATAGAAAGCGTAAAGGTGCCTTCAGACCAAACGCGAATGGGCGGCACGAATCCATCGAATCCATACAAAGTCAATGGAAAGAGGCGAACACATGCGAAGTCGCAAATTCACGTGCTCATGTCCAAGGAATAGCGCTAGCTTTACTCTGCCGTCACCAGAGTACAAGTATCAACATTGGAGAGTAGACTAGTTTGAAAGTGAGACTGCCACTAACCTGGAGACAGGAGGACCGGGAGCTCTTCAGCTGAATCGGGATATCGGAGTTATTTACCCACGGACTCCTGCCACGGATGTACTAACAAGGCTAGCAAGCTAGCAACGGAAACACTCATCATCTTATAAAGTTTTGGAGACAGGGACAATATTTCAGGTGAGCCCTCCATCGGATAATGTAAGCCTAAAGCATGACGTTATTTTGGGGATTTCCACAGTAGGTTGAACACTGCTGCATAAGTGATACAGGCAACTTTGCCTGGCTGCATCTCACTCAGATGGTGAATCATGTCTATTTGTGTGTTTACATTGAGTTATAATGTAATCGTGCAGCACGAAAAATTCACCCGTTTGCCTCTACTTCCACACATGGGACCTTAAATCGGAAAACATTTCCATTGAAATGAAAGGCAAGGGCGAAATTATCTTTTGATCCTGATTGAATTTTGCCACAAGTTACACATGTGATGTTTGTCAATTTAAAAGATAATTTTTCACGTAAATAACAGCATAGGTTGTTGTCAAACTGTTAAGGTATAAGATTGTGAAAATGCGTAAATTAAAAAACTACAGGAAGACTTACCTTAAGTTACGTCATCGCTTTCAAAGTGCGCCCAGGGGGAAGTAACTAACAGTTGTCTGGATCAGCTGCAGCTCTCAAAATACAAAACAATGCATTTTGCTTTTCTCCTCTTTGGATTCTTCTTTCATTGGTCAAAAAACAGGAGGTGAGCTTTGAGAGAGAAACCGCCATGATCGTGTTTGGTGATGTGGGATGATGGGAGATGAAGCCCGCTAAACGTATTCACAAAAACTAAATATTACTTTGTTATTAGACAACAGCCGGCAACTTTAATTACGTGGAAATTTATCTTTTAAACTGACAAACATCATATGTGTAACTCATGGCAAAATTCGATCGGGATCAAAAGATGAGTTTGCTCTTGCCATTCATTTCAGTGGAGAATTTTTCTGATTTAAGCTCCCATATGCTGAAGTAGAAGGGGCATGACTTAAGCTTTCTATAAGCCATAGTGTCATGAGATAATCGACTGTGGATTAATGGCGGTGCTGGTCAGGTATGCTGACTACAGTTTACAATAAAGAGCCAAAAAAATCTTAGTTGGTGCTGCCACTAAGCTAACCAGGCTAATAGTAATGGTACGACGGCAATGCTCTAAATTAATGAAAGAGCTGAGACCAGTGATTTCTAGTCAGGTGACTAGAGTTTACAGAGAAGAGCTCTAAAAAACATGGTCTGGCCACTGGCAAACTTGATAGCTATGCTAGCTGCACTGTAGCTATCTGAGTTCTGAAGCCCATTAGGAAGCTACCTCTTATTCTCCAAGGAGAGGATGTGGTAGATTAGCCAGGGGACAGGCCTGTATCAGTTTTGTGACCTGACGACATGATAAGTAATGGATGCAAATCCAAACAAGGTGATTTAGGCAGGGTTGTTGTAAGAGAGGACAATGCCTTTGCAGGCAGACTGGGCTACTTGCCTTTGTAAACCATATAATGTCACAATAATCCTACAGAATAGTTTAGAACAAAGTGGAAACCCCACAATGCATAATAATAATAATGATAACAATAATAATTTTGATTTGAATGAAACATTAACATGATCTTTGACATATTTCACCATGTGTCTTATTCTCTGTATTTAAAAAAAACAAACATCAGATCCCACCACAGCCTAGTAGAGGTATACATGGAGTCACCAGGTTCACAGCGTCTATGGCAGCCCTTTGTGGGTGGAAAGTTTTTGGAGAGCGAGGTGGGCGGCCTCTCCTCTCCCCTCCTGGGCCTCTAGGGCTAATGTGATCCCCCATTTGTGCAGTTGCCATGAAGAATGAAGCCACTAAACCATTTTCCCACCACTAAGAGGATTATTAATGTAATGCTCCTGAGTTAAGAGATGCTCCTGCATATCTAGGTACTGGGAAAATTATATTAACAACTAATGTAGTATCCCAGACTAAGATTATGCCCTGTGGATCAAACGGCCATCTTATGTAGAAGGAATCTGTGCTGACAGATCAAGGAAATGTGTAGTGGTTTGAGCTTTTAAAATCTAATTGCTTTCATTGTTCCCCAGATGGTCGTTCTAGTCAACCTTAAAACTTTAGCTTCTTGGTAAGGGTATAACTGATTGATATTCAGCAACCACATACAGTATGTGTCTGCCTGGTTGCCATATTGGCAAGTTCAGTGGTCAGATTTTGACAAGTAGACACATGTAAACACAAAGCTGTACTAATTGATGAAATGTACAAAGAAGGCACTGAGGGATCTAGTAAGTGATTTTTAATGTGATTTTTTTTTTCAGTCAGGTTAGTGTTATCATCTCACCCAACAGGCCGTGTCAAAGGAATACTGGAATATAATATATTAGTAGTTTTGGATCTGAAACCTGCTTCATGTGAGAGTTAGATGACTGCTTAACCAGCAAACTATTGTGCCATCCCATGAGTGAGATGTGTTTCTGAAGATATTTGAATGCTGTTGCAAGATTAATCTTTTTTAGCTCATTCTAGCAAAGCTGTAAGGAGCTAATGTGATGATGAGGTGTCCGTCTGTCCATCACTACTCCTTCTAGGCAGTTGCCTCGATACTCACCAAATTGACACAGAATGATCCTCGGGTGGGTGTGGATCCAGGTTGTGCCGAAGGTCAAGGTCAAGAGATCTGGGCACTTAAGTGATTCCAGAAAAAATGACTATTCTATCTCTAGGCAATTGCCTCGATGCTCACCAAACTCACAAACAGTGATCCTCAGGTAGTCCTACATCCAGGTTGTGCTCAAGGTCAAGGTCAGGGTCAAAGGTCAGGATCTGAGCACTCTCAGGGTGGTTTCATGAGCCACTCCATCACTGACGGCCTGGTTTTTAGAAAGGCAGCTGTTAGTTTTACACTTTTGCACCAGTTTTTCCTCCAAGTGATGCATTACACTAGATAGAACTCATTTGCATAAGAACTATCGAAATAAGATAAAGGCAAATTGTCCACCCACATTTAGAAAAGTGACAGCACAACAACAATAAAGTGAACTCCAGGCTATAGAGACAATGAATGGGAAGCTAAAGATAGTCATGTCTGACAACACAGAAGCGATAATGCTGGAATTTGCCTTTCTAAAAATCTTTACAAGTTCATCAAACATTTAGTAAATTTTTTGGGAAGGTAATCTTTAATAGATGATGTGTGTCCTTAATAACAACAACAACAACAACAACAACAACAACAATAATAATAATAATAATGGATTAGATTTGCATGGCGCTTTACATGTCGGGTGACATCTCAAAGTGCTTACATTGAGTCCATTATTCATTCACTCCAGACAGACATTGATAGTGGTAAGGCTACTGCTGTAGCTACAGCTGCCCTGGGGAAGACTGATGGAAATATGGCTGCCAATCTGCGCCAACGGCCTCTCCGACCACTACCAAACATTTATACACATTCACACCCTGTGTCATGGACACTGGAGGCAAGGTGGGTAAAATATCTTGCCCAGGGACACAACGATAGGATGGCTGGGGAGAGCGGGATTCAAACCACCAACCCTCTGGTTACTGGACAACCTACTCTACCTCCTGAGCCACTGCCGGCCACATTCCATTTTTGCTGAGAAACAAGCTGGCCGGCAGGAAGTTTCATTTTTATTTGGTCTTTGGCATGAATCCCGACCTCCCAGTTGTAGGGCGGATGTTGTATCTGTAGGCCACAAATTAGGGATATTTGGCTTTCGGGTGAAATTTATGGAAAATGTAACACGTTAAACACTACAGTGATATTATAGTATATCATAAAAGTAGGGCATTTAAGTACAAGCATGCAATGGTGATTTCCTCATCTTAAGCAATTTATTGAAACAGAAGCCAACAACAGTGGTGGGTATATCACAACAAAAAATGTCAGTGTCTCAATAACTTGTCATGTGCCCTTGAGCATCAATTACAGCTTGACATCGATGGCTTGTGCTGTTCACAAGTCAACTTTGTCTGCTGAGGCATGGCATTCCACTCTTCTTGAAGGATGACCTTCAGGTCATTGAGGTTGTGGGGTGCAGGGTTACAAGCCTCTACACGATGACTCAGCTGATCCCATAGGTTTTCTATGGGATTCAGGTCTGGAGAAAGTGTAGACCACTTGATTTTAGGTATCCCAGCCTCCAGAAGCCATTCCCTAATGATGCGACCTCAATGGGCTGGAGCATTGTTGTTCATGAAGATGAAATTAGGCCTGTGCTGTTCATGTAGGGGCACAATGACTGGATTAATGATGTTATTCAGGTAGTATTGGCTTGTCACTGTACCATTCACAAGGTGTAGGGCAGTTCTGTATTGACTGGACACACCTGCCTAGACTGTAACACCACCACCACCAAAGGCTTAAATGGTGACAACAGTGGCTGATGCATAGTGCTCTCCTTGACATCTCCAACATCATTGGTGGCCATCATTTCTGCTCAGTGTGAAGTGACTTTCATCAGAGAACAGCCCTGAGGCCCACTGGTCTGTTATCCAGCATAAATGCTCCCTGGCTCATGCAAGACGATGATGCCTGGGCTTCTTGGTGTGGTCAGGTACCCTTGCAGGTCATCTAGCACGCAGACCACGCTGATGTAAATGGTTTCAAATGGTCTGACGTGACACTTGGGTGCCTTTCCCCTCCTTTAAATGTGCCTGGAGTTGAGTGGCATTCATCATCCTGTTCCACAGGCACTGCTCACAATGAAGTGGTCATCAGGGTGGATGTAGCCAAAGGATGTCTGCTCCTATGCCTTTCTGTGACTCTTCCAGTCTCTTTATGTCTCTGCTGCAACCTGCTGATGACACTGTGTGACACTAAGCTCAGTGGCCACTTTCCTCTGAGAACATCCTGTTTGAAGCCTCGCAGTGGCGAGGTACTGTTGATCAATTGTTAGGTGTCGTCTTGGTCTCATGATGTCAAAATGTGAACAGCGTGATGAAGAGGACTGTTTAAATACCAATTCCAATTGAACCAGAAAATTTATTGGTCGATTCATGGATCAAACACCTGTTGTGAATTTTGCCGTTAAGCACCTTGTTAGAGAACAGTAATTTATGCAAGAAGTACAGAAACATTGAACAGTTAGACATGTGCATTCAAAAGGTTGGAGAAAGTTAAACTAAGTTCACCTTTACAGGTGAACTTAGTTCACTCACGAGCTGTGTCACTTACTAGAACTTAGTTCTACTAAGTTCTACTTAGCTGTGTCACTTAGTAGAACTTAGTTCACTCACGAGCTGGATGACACAAGGCTTTATTTTTCCAACATAACAGCAAACACTCTTCTGAGCTCTGCTGAGCTACTGCGCTACCTGGGTCTCTGTACATTCCTCTTTTATACTTTTATTTTCATACGTAGAGACCCAGAGCTTCCGACCCTCATACACTGTTGTGTGAATAAAGAGAAATGTAGCACATTAACATAATATATGCGGGTTCTGCACAAACACACTTCTTCTCTCCAGCATTTACTCCTCTCCCTGGGGGGGGCAGGGTCTCAACAGTCCCGTTTGATACCCCCCGGTGACACTTCCTCCTTCAGTCCATTATTCTCCCCTTCCCTCTGCCTTCTATGTGTGAGCAAACCCCCAAACTGTGCCCCCACAATAGTACATTTTAGGTGCATCCTGAAATTTTACCCGAAAGCCAAATATCCCTAACTTTTTGTGAGTAGTGTAATGTGACTGATGAACTTTTTCTAATTTGCCTCATATCCACTCAGTGTAGCAACTGTAATAAAAGGGTCTGCAGCATGAGAGGCAGTCAGGATGTGAATGTGATCATTAAGTCATTTTTTTCAGTCCTGTAAAGAGAGTTCAACAGTACTTGCTGGGTCTGTGACTTTTTGTGTTACGAGGTTGAGTTTAGCTGTGGAGTGTTTACGTAGCAACCCTGATCCCATCAAAAACCTCACGTCCGATCAGGATCAACTATGCATCTGTATGCATGTGAGAGACATAAGAAAGGTTCCAAAAGATAACTCACTTCCTTTCCTGTGACTTGTTTTCTTTTCAGTCTGGTGGCCACCAGGCCCCTTTATGTGGCCAATGTCAAATGGAGCGGAATTCATGCACCCAGTGTCTACCAAAAAAAAAGATACATGCACATACACTTAGATGTATGTAAAAGCCAACTCAGTCTCAGTAAAAAATGTATCTAATAAACGTTTTCCCGCCCCTCTAAAAACGTACATTTCCACGTTAAATAAAAAAAACGTGCCTCGCTAGGTTTTTACAAGTTCACTCACTGCGCAGTTCTCACCGCACATGCGCACAACGCATCTTTTACTTTGCTTTCCCAAGGCTCATTCGGTTGGTGGGAGGGGGATGGCGGACAGTCCTTACACAGCAAAAACACACAAGTTTGACTCCCACTCTCGTCTGTCACTGACCTTTTTCTTCTTTTTTTCCCTTGTTTATTTTCCTTACTTTGTTTTTCATTCCACTTATGAAAGGTTCCTGTGAGGTTAGGGTTAGGCATTAAAGTATGGGTTGGGTTAGGTTAGTTGCTCCATGCTCAAACACAGTAAAAGTGGAAAAAAAACCTGCCGTTACACACCTTTCTTAGCTGTAAACGCCACGTACCCACTGCACGTCAAAAATCCTTTTCACGTGCCTCTGTACGTTTTCTCTGACTGACAAAGCATGCAATTGAATGTTGTTGTTTTTTGCTGAGACTGGGCTCATAAAAGCATGTATAAAACAGGGAATGTAGGATGAAAAGAGTACATTATTGTAGTAAAACCCTTTCTGAAAAGCATCAAAATGCCCAATAATTTTAAAGCTCCACAGGTACAAATGCATATCATCTCTTTCCAGGTCCATTCCTGCAGTGTCTCCGTCTCAGCTTATCCCTCATCTGCAAATAACCCAGTACCACCTCACATGTTACCTGTAAGTCGCTGCATTCTCTTTTTGTTCACTTCGGAAAACCCAATGACCTCTATTTTCCTAATAAAACAAAGGAGACCACAAGAGCTCCTCCTTGGAAATAATTAAAAAAAAAAAAATCATCCAGCTATATTGTAATAAAGATCGTCCTTAGAGGTTAACTGTTCCAGGAATGCTCACAGTGGGGATGGGGTCAGGAACATAAAAAATCCTCAGTCTAATGTAAGGGAAAATGAAAAGTTAATCAGTAAAGCCTTAGAGGCCGAGGGGCAGGTGGGGATATAGTGATATAGTGATCTGGCCTGGCCACATTAAGGGGGCTTGGTGGGAGACCAGTCAGCAGTGGGAGCTGTTCAGTTGGTCAGTGAGTGAGGGGCTTACATAAGAAAATGGATGGCTACCCGGGGGATGATTCATTCTGGGGTAAATGGGTACACTCGCCGCAGGCAAACGTCACAGCTTTAAACAGCCCATATAGGCCAAAATAATGCCTGTAGGTTTTAACCTCATAAAATACTTCTGTGGATCTTTTAAAATATTAAAACACTCACTTTTCATAGAAACACATAGAGCATTCATTTAGACAGTGACAGAAACAAGCAGATTAAGTTTCTTTACAACCTTAGAAAAGAATAAGCCCTGCCTTCAGTTCCTCTCTCGTCACAGTCCTGTTGGTTGTGCTATTGATAAAGTCTACCCTCATGATCCTGTGTTTTCATCATAACTATGCACATTTTACTATTTCTCCTCATGGAGCACTGCTCAGTAACAGGTTGCAGTGTGCCCACTTGAGTGCCAATCAAGGATCCACCCACTTAACTTACACACACACACACACACACACACACACACATATGCTACTCACAAAAAAGTTAGGGATATTTGGCTTTTGGGTGAAATTTATGGAAAATGTGGTTCAGCGGTTTCAACTAATCTGTAGGAAAATATCCTGAATTTAATGACTAGACCATTACTATACATATTTTGTTACTACTCTTACAAACTTTTAATTAATTTTTAAAATGCATGGAGCCTGCTCGAGCTTAATGACAGCAGCCACCATCCACCCACAAACGGTAAAATGGTAAATGGCATTCACTGACCCTCCAATTAGTAGTCAGCTACACTACACCTGTACCACCGGCTTCCCCCTGTAGTGAAAACGCAAGCCTGATTGAGTTACCGCTTCAAACTGTAGGCTTACCATGATAAAGTTAACTTAATTGCTTTATGAAAACTAGTGCTTACCCATGCACGCCCGTAGAAACCCATGCATGCCTGTAGAAACCAATTAAAAGCAAGTATTTCTGCATGCCCATAGAAAGCAAGTGTAAGCAAGCACATCACCACTCGTTCAGTGATGCCCACCTTTGATCTTTGATGCCTGCTTTTGATATATAGTGCACACCCATGCATGCCTGTAGAAACCAAGTATAAGCAAGTATTTCTGCATGCCTGGAGAAAGCAAGTGTAAGCAAACTTGTTCAGTGATGTGTCATGAATTGCCTCTCGGGGCAGAGAGGAGAGACCCACGTGCTGGGCTGCTAGCTTGTGAAATTTATTGAAAGAAACAAAACACAAAGTCCACACAGTGCTCAAACACAAAAACCAAACTGGCATACAAAGTTAACTCACAGATTACCACACCAGAACAAGGGTGGGTTCTGGTGGAGATGAGGGAAGAGAACTTAAGACTCCGGCAAAGAGAAATGAACATAACAGCTCTTAAATAAGGCTAGACACAAATGAAACAAATGATGACAGGTGTTGTGGGCAGTGCCCCTGTCAGCTGTCAGTCCTGTCTTTTTCCACTCATTGCTCCCAGCTGATCCCAGTTGTAATCATTCTTACTTCCTGCCTGCTTATGTGACCCACACCTGTTATCACTTGTATCATTTGTTTCTGGCCCTATTTAAGGGCTGTTATTTTCATTCCTCTTTGCCGGAGTCTTACACACTCCCATCTCCACCAGAACCCTTTCCCTGTTCTGATGAGTTGTGTTCCCATTCATCCGTGCGTAAGTTTACTTTATTATCTGTTTGGATTTTTGTGTTGGTGCACTGTTTGGGACTTAGTGCTTTCTGTTAATAAATACCACAAACTACAGTTCAGCGTGTGGGTTTCTGTTCCTGCCTCAAGGGGCAATTCATGACACACACAGTATATCTACCTTTCTTCTGTTCATCATATCAGCCAACTCTCTGCCTTTACCAGTCATAGTCCTAACATTTAACATCCCTACTCTCACCTCCACACTTCTGCCTTTCTTTTTGTCTCTCTCCCTCCTAACCCTGGATTTACACTGACTCCGGATCTGGTCCATTACGGCTGTGATCCGACCTCCACAGCAAATAGTTTCCATTCTTGCCAGTTTTCTAATCCCTACCTGGTCCAGCAACTGCGGAATGAAACTGGCTCTTCAGATTCAGTTTGCTAATGAAACACAGCGACTCTATTTTTGACAGATGCCGGATCCAGTCTGCAAGGAAATGCCATGGTATCTCATCGCCGTTTGTTCATTAAAAACTATTTAAGGATCATTGGTTATTTTATGAGGTCTACTCCACCATCACTGTGTCAGAGAAGGTAAAAACTTGACTTAGCATACAAACACTTGATAGAATTAAAATTAACAGGCTACTTACGTTTTATTTACAGCCTCAAAATTCAGCTGGAGAGCTGCTACATCACACATCCTTGTTATCACGTGATCGCGATCGGTTCATTTTGGTCACTCTTGGGTCTTCCTCGAGATCTTGCGTTATTTGTATAATTCTTGTGTGATCTTGTATTTCGAACTTTATTCTTATCCATGTCACTACAAAACACAAATAGAGCTGGTTTGAATGCAAGGGAACATCCGCACTGCATCTGCAACGGACTGCATCCGAAGTCAGTGTAAATCCTGGGTAACCCATCTTCTCCCTCTCCTCCTCCTCAATATTCGATCAACAGTAGCCCAATTTCCACTAGCACCCCGTCGGTTAACAGCACTGGTGGCGGTCGTTGTTAACCCAGGCTTCGACTGATCTGGTATGAAAGTCTCATTCATCTTGAGCCGCATGTTTGATTTGGGAAATATTTTACATCGGATGCCCTTCCTGACACAAAGCTGACTCTGAGCTGTAGTAACTACAGAGGCATAAAGTTGATCAGCCGCACTATGAAGATATGAGAAAGAGTTGTTGAAGTCAGGTTAAGAGGAGAGGTGAGAATCAACAAGCAGCAGTACAGTTTCATGCCAAGAATGAGTACTACAGATGCAATGATTGCTCTAAGAGTGTTGATGGAGAAGTATAGAGAAGGTCAGAAGGAGTTGTACTGTGTCTTTGTAAATCTAGAGAAAGCATACAATAGGGTGCCAAGAAGGGAAGTGTGGAACTGTATGAGAAAGTCAGGAGTGGCAGAGAAGTTTGTGAGAGTGGTGTAGGACATGTATGAGGACAGCGAGATGGTGGTGAGGTGTGCTGTAGGAGTAACAAATGAATTCAAGGTGGGGGTTGGATTACATTAGGGATCAGTTCTGAGCCCCTTCTTGTTTGCCATGGTGATAGACAGGCTAACAAATGAAGTCAGGCAGGAGTCTCCGTGGACCATGATGTTTGCGGACAACCTAGTGATCTGTAGTGAGAGTAGGGAGCAGGTAGAAGAGAACCTGGAGAGGTAGAGGTATGGTCTGGAAAGAAGAGGAATGAAAGTCAGTAGAAGCAAGACAGAATATATGAGTGTGAATGAGAGGGAGGCAGGTGTAACAGTGAATATGCAAGGAGTAGAGGCAGTGAAAGTAGATGAGTTTAAATACCTGGGTTCAACCATCCAAAGCAATGGAAAATGCACATGAGAGGTGAAGAAGAGAGTGCAGGCAGGGTGGAGTGGGTAGAGACGAGTGTCAGGGGTGATTTGTGACAGAAGGATAGCAGCAAGAGTAAAAGGGAAGATTTACAATATGGTAGTGAGACCTACTTTGATGTATGGTTTGGAGACGGTGGTGCTCACAAAAAGATAGGAGGCAGAGCTGAAGGTGGCAGAATTGAAGATGCTAAGATTCTCATTGGGGGTGACTAGTGAGGGACATGATTAGAAATGAGTATATCAGAGGGACAGCTCAGGTTGAGTGGTTTGGAGACAAAGTAAGAAAGGCAAGGCTGAGGTGGTTTGGACATGTGCAGAGGAGGGCTAGTGGATATGTTGGACAAAGGATGTTGAAGATGGAGCTGCCAGGCAGGAGGAAAAGAGGGGGACCACAGAGAAGATTCATGGATGTAGTGAAGGAGGACATGGAGAGGGTTGGTGTTACAGAAGAAGATGCAAGGGACAGGGTGAGATGGAGACAGATGATCCGCTGTGGCGTCCCCTAAAGGGAACAGCCAAAAGAAGAAGACTCACACACATTTGCAACTTTTTTCATGAATGCTTTTTTTATGAACATAGATTTGTTTTCTGATAATTTTGTGACTTTTTTCACCATAATTTTTGATTGTTTTGCTCTTACAATTCTTTTAAATTTGCAGCATTTTATTTGTGTTTTGGCCAAAGCTGTATGGACCCCTGATTATGGGCTGTTATGGGCTGACTCCTGTTTTGGATATTATTTTTCACGTAGAGCAGAAATAACTGAGACAGCTAACACAACAGTCCGCACTGACTTCTGCTCCTAATAGAGCACACTTTGTTTGTGTGGTAAGTGAAGGAAAACAAGGCTCTCACTGTGACAATGTCTGGATCTGAGTGACTGTGCTGCAGCATAAATAAGCTCTGTCTCCAAAGACTGGCACAACTCCGAAACCTCATGGCTGTGAACGTTTCTGCTCAACACAAATCTCAATGGACCTTATCTGCAGAACACCTTTGCAGAACAGAACATGAAGTGCATTGCATACCTTGACATTGCTCTTTGCAGTTTTCGCTGCATTATTTAACTAGGTCAAATATGGAGACCTGTAGAACATAGTGACCTGAGGAAATGTTGCAACAACGTTGCATCCATCCTTCCCGTAAGATTGTCACTGAAGAAAACCAGAATTTCATGAGAAACTGAAACATTTGAAACTGTTGGTGAAACTGAAAAACAAAGCACATGGACATTTTTCATAGCACAATATGTGTTAAAGATTTAAGTTTAATATATACACCATGAATCTGAATCCCACAAATCTGGAGCATACATACAGTTCTTATGCCCATAACAAGAGAAAGTCGACAAAAAAAATAAGAGTTAAAGGACAAAAAATAAAAAGAACTTTAAAAGAATACTGATGCAGATTTATTGGAAACAGTTCTAAATTTGCAAGAAATAGTCACAAATTTAAGAGAAAAGATGCCAAAATTCCAGAGGAAAAAAACAAACGAATTTATGAGAAAAAAGTTTTTAATAGAATATAATAGGCTTTATTGTCATTGTACAGTTGTACAGCACAACGAAATTTGTGGCTGCTCCACCAGGCTACTGCGCAATAAAGTAAGCGAGAAGAATTTGAAATAAAAGTTACAGAACACACGGTTAATCATACGACTGAAGTAGAAATAACAAGTAAAAATAGCAAATAGCCCATTGGTATATACACAGGTATGGTACTGCCTTGGCGGGTGGAACTATGTACATAAGAGTGCGGCGTGCAGAGCACATAATTGAGTGAAATGGAAAATATGTACAGTAGCGATTTCACAGATGGGTCAATATACATGAAAGTGCAGAGTGCAAAGACAGGTGAGTCATAGTGATAATTAAAAGGTCCTCAGTTCTGTGCATGAGCGTGTTCGGGGGGGCTCTGACTGTCTGCAGGTCGGATGGACCAGGGGAAGAAAGAAGAAACTGTTTGTCAGTCAGTGGGAATAAAATTGAAAATTTCTGTGAATAAGGATTCAAATTTAGAATGGAAAAGATCACAAATTTACCAGGAAAACTTGATTGTCAGTGACAGAGTACCTCAATGCTGCCTGATGAAATCACCCCAAGAGTGGTCTGATCTCCTGACCTTTAATCTGAAGCACAAGGTTGATGTAGATCAACATGAGGATCATTGTGCATGAGTTTGCCGAACACTGGGGTAATTGGCTTGGAGGAATAATGATTTTTATGAAATAAATGCCCAGGTCTTCTGACCTTTAACAGCGGCCTTGACCTTAAGCTCAACCAAACAGACAAACCAGGATCATTGTGTGTGAATTTGTTGAGAATTGGGGCAATAGCCTAGGAGGAGTAACAGTTTTCATAAAATCGTATAAATGTTCAGATCTGCTGTAGTCCAGGAGCCAGATGGGGTCCCCTTGCATCCCCCTCCCCCAACCAGCAAAGCGACCCCTATATTTTTTGAAATCTTGGGATGTTCACTATGTGAAAAGAGCAGGTGACATTGCATAAAGTCATTTGCACTATATTCTTTCAGTCCATTTTAACACCACCTTCAGATATGGATTTTTGCACAGATTTTAGATACAGACAAATTCAAATTGTTTTAATAATTTTAATCAAATTATTTTAATCATCAAGATAAAATTCTCTAGAATAAAACTATAACTTGATATTGCTGAAAATGTTCAATTTTAAGATAAGATAAGCCTTTATTAGTCCCACAACGGGGAAATTCCAGGATTGCAACAGCATAGGGATAGCAACACTCAGAGCAACAATCAGAAGGCAAGAAAAAATAGCAAGAGCAGCTAATATACATATGTACATATTACTATAAATATATATATATATATATATATATATATATATATATATATATATATATATATATATATATATATATATATATATACACACACAGACACACAGTGCAGAGCATTGTAGCTGGATGGAATAAATATATGAGTATATAAACACACATTGCGGAGCATTGCAGCTAGATGGAATAAATATGTAAATATATAAACACACACAGTGCGGAGCATTGTAGCTAGATGGAATAATATGTAGATATATAAACACACAGTGCGGAGCATTGTAGCTAGATGGAATAAATATATAGATATATAAATATAAACACACCCAGTGCGGAGCATTGTAGCTAGATGGAATAAATATGTGAATATATAAACACACACAGTGCAGAGCATTGCTGCTAGATGGAATGAAACAGCACAACCGTCTACTTAGTTATCCTACATGGTATGATTATGTGCCCATACATATTCTCACCCTCCATAGCGACCAGTATTTTTCTAGTTGTATGCCGGAGGGGACCATTGTGTAAGTCTATTGCATCTTTTGCATTCAAAAACTATTAGGTTGTTACGTCTTTTTTGCTATCTCTGCGAGCAGCCCTGCTTAGGTTGTACAGTCTGACAGCCGTTGGTAGGAAGGACCTGCGAAACCTCTCGGTTGTGCACCTGGGATGATGTAGTCTGCTGCTAAATGAGCTCCTCACTGCAATCAGTATGTCCTGCATAGGGTGGAACTCGGACTCCAGCAGAGATGACAGTTTAGCCACCGTCCTTCTCTCTCCTATCTCCTCCACCGGGTCAAGGCGCTGCCCCAGGACAGAGCTAGCTTTCTTGATCAGTTTGTTCAGTCTCTTCCTATCGGCTGCTGTAATGCCACTGCCCCAGCAGACCACTCCAAAAGTGATGGCTGATGCCACCATCGTGTCATAGAATGTCTTCAGGAGCGCCCCTTGTACACCAAAAGACCTGAGTCTCCTCAGCAGGAACAGCCTGCGCTGTCCCTTCTTGTAGAGTGCGTCAGTATTGTGTGACCAGTCTAGTTTATTGTTCAGATGAACACCCAGGTACTTGTAGAATGTATAGAAATATATACACTACCGTTCAAAAGTTTGGGGTCACTTAGAAATTTCCTTATTTTTGAAAGAAAAGCACTTTTTTTCAATGAAGATAACTTTAAACTAATCAGAAATACACTCTATACATTGCTAATGTGGTAAATGACTATTCTAGCTGCAAATGTCTGGTTTTTGGTGCAATATCTACATAGGTGTATAGAGGCCCATTTCCAGCAACTTTCACTCCAGTGTTCTAATGGTACAATGTGTTTGCTCATTGCGTCAGAAGGCTAATGGATGATTAGAAAACCCTTGTGCAATCATGTTAGGTCTGCAATGCTGTAATTGCTGCAAATGGAGGATTCTTTGACGAAAGCAAAGTTTGAAGGAAAAAATTATTATTTCAAATACAAATCATTATTTCTAACCTTGTCAATGTCTTGACTATATTTTCTATTCATTTTACAACTCATGGTCGTAAATAAGTGTGACTTTTCATGGAAAACACAAAATAATTGTCTGGGTGACCCCAAACTTTTGAATGGTAGTGTGTGTGTATATATATATATAAAAATTTTAATATACTTTTCACCCATTAAAATACAGTAACGTTCTAAAACTAAAATTCACCAATTAAATGTCTATAGTCCAGGGTCTAGATAAGGTACATTTGGACCTTTTACATTAGGTTTAAATATGCAGTGGTGTGAAAAAGTGTTTGCCCCTTCTTGATTTCTCTTTTTTTTTGTATGTTTGTCACACTTAAATGTTTCAGATCATCAAATAAATTTAAATATTAGACAAAGATGATACAAGTTATCATGAGCCGAGCTGGTTTGTCCTTCGGGCTCGGTTCCATGACCTTCCTCTCGGTGTCTATTTATCTGTGTGTTGTACGTTGGCATGATTATTTGTGCATTATTTTGTTCCTTGAGTTTCTTATGGTCTTCCTTATTTCCTGGTCACTGTTTAGTTTATCTCTGTCATGTTATATCTTTAGGAAGCTTGGAATCAATCCGCAAAGGTCTCCGCCTTTGACCGCCACCTGATCCACATAGCACCGCACCCCCATGATCCCTCCTGCAGGTGGTGAGCCCACTGGAGGGCAGACCCATATAATTCCTTTGGGTTAAGCCCGGCCGGGTCCCATGGGCAGAAACCCGGCCACCAGACGCTAGCCATCGAGCTCCTCCCTCAGGTCTGGCTCCAGGGTGGGGCCCCGGTAACCCCATACAGGGTACACTGAATCCTTGTTCTAGTATTTATCATGAGAGTCTGTTGGATCGTTCTTAGTCTGGCCCTTCACCCAGGACCAGTTTGTCTTGGGTAACAATACCAGAGGCAAATTGCCCCCGACAACATAGCTCCTGAGATCACTGGGGCACGCAAACCCCTCACCACGATCAGGTGACGATCCATGAGGGGATCAGGATGCCTCCTGGACGCCTCCCACTTGAGGTCTTTTGGGCTTGTCCCACTTGGAGGAGACCCCGGGGCAGACCCAGGACTTGCTGGAGAGATTATGTCTCCCAGCTGGTCTGGGAACACCTTCGTATTCAGGTGGCTGGGGAGAGGGAAGTCTGGGCTTCTCTGCATGAACTGCTGCCTCCTCGACCTGGACCTCTGGAAAAGTGGTAGAAGATGGATGGATGGATGGATGGATGGATGGATGGATGGATGGATGGATGGATGGATGGATTAATGGATGGATGTTTTATCTTATTTTGTATTTCAGTCTACACTTGGTGTGGGCGTTGCCTGCCAGTTTGCCAGCCAGACCACTCCCCTGAACACTGCCAGCCAGAACACTCAGCTGTTCTCGGTTCTGTAATTATTCCCCTCTTGTCCTTGCTCAGGTGCACCCAATTATTAGCTCATCAGTATGTGTATTTAGTTTGCTCATTGTAATTTCTGCACTACTGGATTATTGTGCCGTCACTGCCATGTTACGCCATGGCTTTCCTATAGTTCTAGTTCTACCACGTTACGTCGTGGTTAGCCTTGTTCTCGTTACGCCTTGGAATCCCAGTAAGTTTATTCGTCTTTGCATTTTTTGTACATCTGCACTATTTTTGGGACCTTGCTTTAATAAATGTGTTTGTGGTATAACCCTGCACGTAAATCCGTCTCTCTCCTCCGTGCGCTTCTACACAGCGCATGGGGAATCGTGACAGAATAATCCAGCCAAATAAGGATTTAGCGGGTTACACCCAGGTGTCATTTTTTTTCCCTTTTTGAACTGTTTCTTGCTTACCTGGTCTGGAGTTCGTCATGGATGCAGTGTGCCTCCTGGAAGACATATGGTCGCAGGCACGAGTCTCTCGCTTCCCAGTGACGGTCCAGAGGAGCTGGAACAGCCTGTGTTATGCAGGCGTTCCATTCCCTAGCCTGTGGAGCCATCCGAGGGTGGAAGAAATTCTCTCCTCCATTTTTTTCCCTGCCGGGTGAGGGGCCAGGGAAGATGGCTCCTACACCTGTGCTGATTACAGCACTCACATCGCCAGCTCCTGCACCAGGACGACAGAGTTACCCTCTGTCCAAACCCCGGAGGAGGCCCTCTTCTTCGCTCGCAGTCATTTTTCCTCCTGCAGCCGTGAGGTCCTCCAGGGTCATCCCGGGAATGCCCCCTTCCGCGTCTTTGGAACCGGCTCCTCCGCTATCCTTTGAAGGAGCCAGCATAGCCATTGACACAGAGAGCGATGACTGCCTATCTACAGCAGCTGTTGCCATCAAAGACCGGGATGACAGGCAAGTGTTTTTTCATTCTATTCAATCTTGTAATGACAAACCTTGTCTGTCTCCTGGGAGAGAGACCCAGTTTCAGCAGTCCACTGGGTCCTCGCCTCCAGCGGCAGATGTTAACTTTTTCCCTGTCCTCGCCGTATCTCCCCCGCCTATCCCTGAGTGTCCGTTGGTCCAGGAACAGAGCTGTCGGGTGGTGGAGGAGCCAGTGGCCCCTGAGGATTCTGCTCCAGAGCCAGCAGGGAGCTGTTCCCCAGCAACCACACCGGAGGAGTCTCCAGCATTGGAGCTGCTGTCGGGGGACTGTAGGACTGCTGTCACCATCATGCCAGCTGTGGAGGCACCCACAGCGGATTGGGAGCCTGAGCTGGACCTCCTAGTGGCTGAGCCCAAGACAACATCGCCTGGATCGTCAGAGCCCTGGACAGTGGTGGCGCTTGAGCTCAGGCAAGTACTCTCTTTTGTCGTTCTCTTCTCCATATTAGAACAATCTTTCCTGGCTCTTGGTGAGGACAGCCGGGTGCAGCTAGCTGCTGCACCTGAGTTTGCCTCGCTGGGCTCTGCCGCTGCAAGCGACCCTGACTCTGCTTTGTTTTGTGCTTTGTCTGAGCTTCCTTCCAGGGCCACCGGAGATGTTCCGGAACCTTCTGATGTCTCCGAGGGTCCAGGCTCACCACCAGAGGACGCCGTGGGTCCAGCTTCCCCCACTGAGGTCGTCCCAGATCCAGCTTCCCTTCAGCCAGAGGCTGTCGTGTGGGTTCCTCTGCAGGCTGAGTCTCTGTGGGTGCACCGTCCAGGCCTGGGACCCTCATGAGGGTTACGCCCCAGTGTTAGCCCGACGTGGGTGCTGTGCTCCTACATGGACCTGTCATGGGTGCTACGCTCCAGCCCGGGTTCTACCACGAGTGCAGCATTGACCCAGCTGGGGGACACCAAGGGTGCAGCTGTGTCCCAAACCAGGACCACCGAGGGTGCTGCCAGCCAGCCTGAGGACACTGGGGCCTTCACTTCTCAGTCAGATGCCATTGTGGTCCCCTCTCTCTTTTCCACCAAACGCCGTGGGGATTCTCCTCCTACAGTCCAGTAACCCACCAGTGAGCCTTCCGGTGGGCAAGCCACCTCCTGCCTTGCCCCTCCTGTCCTGGTGGCTCAACAGTGCTGGCCAGCCGCCCGAAGGACTGTGTCTCTGGGTCAGGTGGCCCATGTTTTCCGGCAGGCCGCCAGACTCTGTCCATCAGATCTTCTGCTGGGCCTGGGTCTCAGGGCGACCTCCCGAGCCTCCATTCCTCTGGACTTGAGGGGGTTAATGGTTAATGGTTGTGTTTGTTATTGTTGTGTGTGTTTTTCTGTTGTGGGCCCTGAGCGGGGTTGTTTTTTGTTCCCTCCTGTCCTGTTTCCCCCTACCTCCTGCCATGGGTTTATTGTTGTTGTTGTTCCTGCTGGGAAGGGGGGGGGCAGGGTTTTTCTTTCCTCTGTGATGTTACGCTGGGTATCTGGATTCCACCCCTGCAGAGGGGGGCTCTGTCATGAGCTGAACCAGTTTGTCCTTTGGGCTCGGTTCCATGACCTTCCTCTAGGTGTCTATTTATCTGTGTATTGTACGTTGGCATGATTATTTGTGTATTATTTTGCCCTTTGAGTTTCTTATGGTCTTCCTTATTTCCTGGTCACCGTTTAGTTTACCTCTGTCATGTTATATCTTATTTTGTATCCATTTCTAGTCATTTCTGTGTTTTGTGTGTTTGCTCTGGCTGACAGGCTGTCAGGTGGCATATTCAGTCTACACTTGGTGTGGGCGTTGCCTGCCAGTTTGCCAGCCAGACCGCTCCCCCTCTCCTGACACTCAGCTGTTCTCGGTTCTGTGATTATTCCCCTCGTGTCCTCGCTCAGGTGCACCCAATTGTTAGCTCATCAGTATGTGTATTTAGTTTACTCATTGTGATTTCTGCGCTGCTGGATTATTGTGCTGTCACTGCCATGTTACGCCATGGCTGTCCTATAGTTCTAGTTCTGCCACGTTACGTTGTGGTTAGCCTTGTTCTCATTATGCCTTGTTCTCGTTACGCCTTGGAATCCCAGTAAGTTTATTCGTCTTTGTATTTTTTGTACATCTGCACTATTTTTGGGACCTTGCTTTAATAGATGTGTTTGTGGTATAACCCTGCACTTAAATTTGTCTCTGTCCTCCGTGCACTTATATGCAGTGCACGGGGAATCATGACACAAGTAAACATAAAATGCAGTTTTTAAATGAAGGTGTTTGTTATTAAGGGTAAAAAAAAAAAAGCAAGCCTACATGGCCCTGTGTGGAAAAAGTGATTGCCTTGCTTGTTAAAACATAAATTAACTGTGGTTTATCACATCTTTGGAAAGCTGAGTTCAATTTCTCTAGCCACACCAAAGCCTGATGACTGCCACACCTGTACTCAGTCAAGATCCTCAAAAGCTAAGCATTATGCTGCGATCCAAAGAAATTCAGGAACAAATGAGAAACAAAGTAATTGAGATCCATCGGTCTGGAAAAGGTTATAAGGCCATTTCTAAAGCTTTGGGACTCCAGCAAACCACAGTGAGAGCCATTATCCACAAATACTGAAAACATGAAACAGTGGTGAACCTTCCTAGGTGTGGCCGGCCGACCAAAATTACCCCAAGAGTGCAGCAACGACTCATCCAAGAGGTCACAAAAGACCCCACAACAACATCCAAAGAACTGCAGGCCTCACTTATGATTCCACCATAAGAAAGAGACTGGGCAAAAATGGCCTGCATGGCAGAGTTCCAAGACAAAAACCACTGCTGAGCAAAAAGAACATAAAGGTTTTGCCAGAAAACATCTTGATGATCCCCAAGACTTTTGGGAAAACAATCTGTGGACTGACAAGACAAAAGTTGAACTTTTTGGAAGGTGTGTATCCCATTATATCCGGAGTAAAAGTAACACAGCATTTCAGAAAAGGAACATCATACCAACAGTAAAATATGGTGGTGGTAGTGTGATGGTCTGGGGCTGTTTTGCTGCTTCAGGACCTGGAAGACTTGCTGTGGTAAATGGAACCATGAATTCTGCCATCTACCAAAAAAATCCTGGAGAATGTCTGGCCATCTGTTCGTGACCTCAAGCTGAAGCGCACATGGGTTCTGCAACAGGACAATGATCCAAAACACACCAGCAAGTCCACCTCCAAATGGCTTAAGAAAAACAAAATGAAGACTTTGGAGTGGCCTAGTCAAAGTCCTGACCTGAATCTGATTGAGATACTGTGGCTTGACCTTAAAAATGTGGTTCATGCTCGAAAACCTTCCAATGTGGCTGAATTACAACAATTCTGCAAAGATGAGTGGGCCAAAATTGCTTCACAGTGCTGTAAAAGACTCATTACCAGTTATCGCAAACTCTTGCGCTCGGGCCATGTTCAACTCGCTGCCGGCCTTGACAGCTGCGGGCTGTAATCTGGCCTCACCAGGCTTTTATTGTGAAGGTGCTCGGTGGGGCTTCCGCCTGTCAAGGCTGGCCAGCGGGATGTCGTTGCCGTTTGTTAGTGCTTCGCCTTTATAAACCTGGCACTAGCGACGGTATGACGCAGGAGTATCGTCTAATCTTCCTTGCCAGACGTTGGTCAACACTTCGTCAGATCTCCCTGTCAGGTTCGTGATCTGAACTCATGTCATAGTTTAGCTTGTAGTGGCTGGGGTTAGCCCTACGAGCCCAAGTACTGTTCATGTGTGTTTTTGCCCTGAGGCGTTCGTTGTCTTGTTACGTTGTGAAAATAAATTAACATCATTGCCAAACTCTCTGGTGGACTCTTTGGCGTCTCATGGTGATCCGCGAGGATCACCACATGACAGTATACTCCTGCCAGGACGTCTAAACGGAGGCGCCACACTGAGACGCCGTTTCACCATGAGTTTGTGCCTAAACGTGACTGTTCTTCCCTGTCTGGGTGCCTGTTGCTGGGAGAATGCCGTCATCCAGTGGCCGTGGGCAGAAAGCTAGCGGAGGCGCTGGAGTACGCCGACGGGGCGCTCCTCGCCGCTACTTTTGACGTCACCCCCAGCTACATGCGCTGGCACTTGGACTGTGCTGAGGATTTTCTGGACAATCTTCCCCCCGATTGTGACGATCACCCGGAGGTGATAATGCGGTGGGAAGAACTCGCCACGCAGCGCGAGAGACTTCGTGGGCTGGAGGAGGAAGAGAGCAGGAAGCAGAGGAGGAGGCATCCTTGCTCCCCGCGTTGGAGTTCTGTCCCCGTCCCGGAGTTGGTCCAGGAGTGCGCACCGTCTGGGGGCCGACGACGACGTCGGCGCAACGGCGCGGGCAAGTCGCAGCAGAATCCCTGGCTGGACTCGCTGCCGGCAGAGCCCGTCAGCGAACCTCCGAGAGCGGCCCCACCTCGTCTTCCCAGGGGGCCCTCTGTCGCCATCCAGCGGGGAGAGGGAGGAACGACGTCCCCCACAGCAGGAACCATCTCAGCCCCGGGAGGAAGGCAAGTGCATGATAATTTGTTACACCTAGATTTTGTTCTGCCTTGTCTGACTCCTGGGGGTGGAGTTCGGGGTTCGCAGCCCCTCGAGCTCCCTCCACCTGCTGTGGATGAAATTACTAAACCTGCTGCCTCTGTGTTCTCCCCCGCCGAGCGGTCCACGACGCCAGGCCAGCGTCGTCGGATGAAGAGGGCCCCTGCAGTGCTAGAAAGCCTGGATCCGGAACCTGCAGCCACGCCGTGGACGGAGGAGAGGAGCGGACTGCAGCCCGGAGCCTGAGCTGACGGAGAAGCGTCCCCGGGTCTCCTCGCCAGAGCGGTCCGAGCCAGTGGGTCGAGGGTCCCCTGCCCCCATGCCATACAGGTCATCGGCGTGGACAACAGCGTGGGAGGAACCTCGGGCTGCAGATGAGATCTTCCCAGCTGCGGAGCTCGACGCAGCTGAGTTTGAGCCTGCTGATGAGAGTCGCCCTGAACCTGGATCGTCGGAGTCCTGGGTGACAACGGAACCCGAGTGCAGGCAAATGCTCCCTCTTGTGTCTCTGTTCCCTGTTTTGGAGCATTTTTGCCTGCCTCTCGGGGAGGCGAGTGAGGAGCAGCCGCCTGCTGCGCCCAAGCTCGTCTCGGTGGGTTCCGCTGCCACCGGTGATTCTGATCCCGGTTTTCCTGTCCCTGAGCTTTATCGCAGTGTCACCGGCGTGGAACAGGTCGGAGTCACTGAGTTGGAGGTCCCAGGTTCGGGAGTGGAGATCGTCAGCGGAGCTGCACCGACCCAATCGGGGTCCACCGCGGGTGCACCGGAGGCCCAATCGGGGTCCACCGTGGGTGCGGTTTTGGCCCAATCGGGGTCCAACGTGGGTGCACCGGAGGCCCAATCGGGGTCCACCGCGGGTGTGGTTCTGGCCGAATCGGGGTCCGACGTGGGTGCGGTTTTGGCCCAATCGGGGTCCACCGCGGGTGCGGTTTCGGCCCAATCGGGGTCCAACGTGGGTGCACCGGAGGCCCAATCGGGGTCCGCCGCGGGTGCGGTTCCGGCCCAATCGGGGTCCAACGTGGGTGCAGCTGGGACCCAATCGGGGTCCAACGGTGGTGCAGCGCCAGCATGGTCCACAGACGGGGGAGGAGCTGCAGAACTTTCTCCGTCGAGCAGATTACGGGCTCGCCTTGCTCGTCTGTTCCTTTTGGGTCACCGCCCCTGGGTGTCATCGCCGGGAATCGTGGGGGCTCCTGTTCGCTCGCCCCGGCTCTCCCGAGTTTTGTCCTCGTCAGGGAGGCCGCCGCGGGTTGTTGTTTCCCTGGACTGGTGGCTGAGGGACACGGGTCGGCCGCCGGAGGGACAGTTTCGCCGGTTCACCGCCTCGGTTCGGCCACCCGATCTACTGTGTGTGTCATCGAGCTACCTGGTTCGACCACTGGAGGAGCGGACGTGCCGGGCATTGGACTCTGGTGAGCCGCCTGGTCATGTCTCGCCTCATATGACCACCCGCCGGCTGTTGGACGCGGGGAGACCGCCTGAACTGTTTCTGTGGCGCTTGGTCTCCGCCGGTCGGCGTGAACTGTTGGGGGGGGGTAGTGGTCGTGTTTCTGGGTTGTTCTGTCTGTGATTGTTCTGTTGTTGTTTTTTTTCCTTGCTGTCTGGTGTATTTTGTGTTATGTCTTGCAGTAGCCTTTTTTTTGTTTTGTGTATACTCAGATATGTGCCAGTAAGTGTTCTGTTTCTGTATTTGGTTTTTTTTTTTTTTTTTTTTTTGGAGACTCATGTGAATTCACTCGGGGGGGGGGGGGGTTGTCATCTTCCTGTGTGACATGTGAGCCAAGATTTTTTTTTTTTTTTCGTGCTGTCTTGTGTTTCCTGTAATTTAGTTGGGGATTTTTGGCAATTGGGTTATGTTCTGCTGTTGCCTTATTTTCCTCTGTGATTTATATGATTTGTATATTTGGTATTTTGTCTTAGGCCTTGTATTTAGTCTTTCCGACCCAGTAGTTCTGTTTTTTGGGGGGGGGTTTCGCCTTGTGTTTTTTTTTTCTTGTGTTTTTTTTTTTTTTGAGTGGTTAGTTTTGTCATGGTCCTGGATGTAGTTGTTGTCATTTTTTGTTTCTGGTTTTGGGTTCTCTCCCTCCGCGCCTGCCCCCAGCCTCCCACCCTGGGGGGGGGGGGGGGCAGGGTGGTCCCTTGGGGCGTTCAGAGTCCGCCTGTGGAGGGAGGGTACTGTTACGACCCGAGCGCTGGTTCTGATAGCGCTCGGGCCATGTTCAACTCGCTGCCAGCCTTGACAGCTGCGGGCTGTATTCTGGCCTCACCGGGCTTTTATTGTGAAGGTGCTTGGTGGGGCTTCCGCCTGTCAAGGCTGGCCAGCGGGATGTCATTACCGTTCGTTAGTGCTTCGCCTTTATAAACCTGGCACTAGCGACGGTATGACGCAGGAGTATCGTCTAATCTTCCTTGCCAGACATTGGTCAACACTTCGTCAGATCTCCATGTCAGGTTCGTGATCTAAACTCATGTCATAGTTTAGCTCGTAGTGGCTGGGGTTAGCCCTTCGAGCCCAAGTACTGTTCATGTGTGTTTTTGCCCTGAGGGGTTCATTGTCTTGTCTTGTTATTATTACCTCCGCCAAGGAGGTAATGTTTTTGCCGGGGTTTGTCTGTTTGTCTGTCTGTCTGTTTGTTTGTCTGTTTGTCTGTCTGTTGGTTAGCAAGATAACTCAAAAACTTTTGGACGGATTTCGATGAAACTTTAAGGCGTTGTTGGAAATGGTACAAGGAAGAACTGATTAAATTTTGGTGGTGATCCGGATCACCGTCCAGAAGAAAACCGCCATTACGGAAAATGCCATTTTCCTGAATAACTACTGAACCACTAATCCTATCATTGTCAATCCAATTGCTAGTCATATGTTTTCATGGTCAAGGAATCTGAAAACGTACACACAAACACTGTATGGGGGGAACTGTGGCCGCCATTACGGAAAATGCCATTTTCGTGAATAACTACTGAACCACTAATCCTATCATTGTCAATCCAATTGCTAGTCATATGTTTTCATGGTCAACGAATCTGAAAACGTACACACAAACACTGTATGGGGGAACTGTGGCCGCCATTACGGAAAATGCCATTTTCCTGAATAACTACTGAACCACTAATCCTATCATTGTCAATCCAATTGCTAGTCATATGTTTTCATGGTCAAGGAATCTGAAAACATACACACAAACACTGCATGGGGGGAACTGTGGCCGCCATTACGGAAAATGCCATTTTCCTGAATAACTACTGAACCACTAATCCTATCATTGTCAATCCAATTGCTAGTCATATGTTTTCATGGTCAAGGAATCTGAAAACGTACACACAAACACTGTATGGGGGAACTGTGGCGCTTGGCGGAGGTCTGCGCTCTCCGAGTGCTTTTCTAGTTACGTTGTGAAAATAAATTAACATCATTGCCAAACACCACTGTATATAATATAGACATGTTTGACTGGAACATACAAGCGTGATGGGATAAGACATTCCCATCAGCCATCGCAGGATTTTATTAACATCTACATCTAAATCTACAGCATCAAATAAATCATCCATGTCACAACAAATATCCTTTCAACAAAATCTGAATTGACATCATATAATAAAAACATATATTCAGAGAATGAATGAATAATACAGACATATACAGCATGTAACTAGAACTGAAGAGTGTCATGGCACAAAAGTACTACACAATCACAGAATTTATTGGCATGTAAAATTCACTGTGTAATGTTGAGACAGGTTATATATTTAATTGCAAAATATATAATGTGTCCATCCATCCATCCATCCATCCATCCATCCATCTTCTATCGTATACTGTATCTGGGGGTCCAGGTCATCGTGGCAGCAGTCTAAGCGGAGAATCCCAGACTTCTCTCTCCACAGCCACCTCCTCCAGCTGTTAAGGGAGAATACCAAGGTGTTCCCAGGCCAGTTGGGAGACATCATCCCTCCAGCATGCTGTTGGTCTGCCCTGGGGTCTCCTCCCAGTGGGACATCCCCAAAACACTTCACATGGAGACATCAAGGAGGTATCCTGATCAGATGCCTAAACCACCCAGCTGGTAAATTGACAGCTTTGCTTTAGAACTAGTCTTCTTCTTCAACACAACACAAGGGTACAATATTTGCATCACTGCAGATGTTGCTTCAATCCATCTGTCAGTATTTTGCTCCATTCTCCTCTCACTTGTGAATAAGACCCTGAGATACTTGAATTCCTCCACTTGGGGAAGGAGCTCTTCCCCAACCCAGAGAGGACATTCCACCAATTTCTGGATAACAACCATGGGCTCGGACTTGGAGTTTTCTGCTTCTCATCCTAACTGCTTCAGTCGGTAGCAAACCACCCCAGTAAGATCTGTAGGTCATTATTCAGTGAAGCCAACAGGACCACATCATCTGTTACCAGCAGAGACAAGCTCCTGTGGCCGTCGAGCATGACAACCTCTGTTCCTTGCTTGCACCTAGAGATCCTGTCCATAAAAATTATGAACAGGATCAGTTCGAGGGCAGCCTTGGCAGAGTTGGCAAACTCTTCTCTGGGATAACTGTCCTGTAAAGCACAGACACATAGGTCATCTCTTGTAGCCACCTAAGACCCCTGAAGCGTTTCCATCAGTGTTGCCTCTGCTCCATTCACTGGAGCAACTTCATCACCAACAACAAAGTCTTTGAACAAGGTAGTAAGAAACATCAAGGCCATGCTCTTAGGAACACAACTACAATGGACAGGGCACAGCTCTAGAATGAAGGATCACTGCCTTCCTAAGATTGTGAGAAAGTACTGCAGTTATTAGAACCTGTCCTCTGGTCACATTAAAAACTAGAAAAGCACTCGGAGAGCACAGACCTACGCCAAGCGCCACAGTTCCCCCCATACAGTGTTTGTGTTTACGTTTTCAGATTCCTTGACCATGAAAACATATGACTAGCAATTGGATTGACAATGATAGGATTAGTGGTTCAGTAGTTATTCACGAAAATGGCATTTTCCATAATGGCGGCCACAGTTCCCCCCATACAGTGTTTGTGTGTACGTTTTCAGATTCCTTGACCATGAAAACATATGACTAGCAATTGGATTGACAATGATAGGATTAGTGGTTCAGTAGTTATCCAGGAAAATGGCATTTTCCGTAATGGCGGTTTTCTTCTGGACGGTGATCCGGATCACCACCAAAATTTAACCAGTTCTTCCTTGTACCATTTCCAACAACGCCTGAAAGTTTCATCGAAATCCGTCCAAAACTTTTTGAGTTATCTTGCTAACCAACAGACAGACAGACAAACAAACAGACAGACAGACAAACAGACAAACCCCGGCAAAAACATTACCTCCTTGGCGGAGGTAATAAACTGGTGTTGCTTTACTGTGGAGGGTGCATGGAGACCCTATCTGGACCCTGGACTATAGACATTTACAATAAATAGTGATTTTTTTTTTATTTTCAGAACATTACCCTATTTGGATGGGTGAAAAGTGCATTATAATTGGAAAATTTTCAGCAATATCAAGTTATAGTTTTATTAGAGAAATTTATCTTTAATTTATTGTATCATTTGTATGGGTTGGATTAAAATAATTTGAAAACTGAAGCAACCAACATAGTGTAGAAGCATGCTCAAATAATGAGGCTGAGTTTCAGTCATAAAACCAGCTTTATTTGACAGAACGCAGCTTCTAGCATTCTCAAAGCAGGAAAGAGAAAGAATCATACTTCAACCCCCTTTTATACATTTCCAGCATCAGAATTCAAGCCACATGGTGTCTTCAGTCAACATACAGTTACAAAGCATCCCTTTGAAGCTTCACCATTGTCTCTCATTTCTTGATGAACCGGAATACCCTCCGGGGCGTCTTCTGTGGGACAAAGAGACAAATCTCACACTTCCTTGTTACCTCCTGTAGATTCGAGTCCTTAGTCCTTGCAGAAGTGACACCCCGCAATACACATTCAGTCCTGTCTCTGTGGCAGCGTGAGCCCACAATGTGTGTCGGCCACAATAGTGAACTATTTGTACCTAAAATCAGTGCAAATCCACATTTGAAGGTGGTGTTAAAAAAGTGCATATGAGTTGTGGGGGCATGGAAGGAGAAACTATCTAGCTCCTGACTTTTGAAGAATTTCAGATCTGCCTATATAATAGTACATGTGGGCAGCAGTGGCTCAGGAAGTAGAGCGGGTCATCCAATAACCAGAGGGCGGGTGATTCCCACTCTCCCCCTCCCCCCCATCCTGCCGTTGTGTCCCTGGGCAAGACACTTTACCCACCTTGCCTCCAGTGTCCATAAGATAAGATAAGATAAGATAAGCCTTTATTAGTCCCACAACGGGGAAATTCCAGGATTGCAACAGCACAGGGATAGCAACACTCAGAGCAACAATCAGAAGGCAAGAAAAAACAAGCAAGCAAGAGCAGCTAATATACATATGTACATATTACTATAAAATATATATATACACACACACACACACACAGACACACAGTGCAGAGCATTGTAGCTGGATGGAATAAATATATGAATATATGAACACACAGTGCAGAGCATTGTAGCTAGATGGAATAAATATGTAAATATATAAACACCCACAGTATGGAGCATTGCAGCTAGGTGGAATAAATATGCAAGTATATAAACACACACAGTGCGGAGCAATGTAGCTAGATGGAATAATATGTAGATATATAAAAACACAGTGCGGAGCATTGTAGCTAGATGGAATAAATATATAGATATATAAATATAAACACACCCAGTGCAGAGCATTGTAGCTAGATGGAATAAATATGTAAATATATAAACACACACAGTGCAGAGCATTGTTGCTAGGTGGGATGAAACAGCATAACCGTCTATTTAGTTATCCTACATGGTATGATTATGTGCCCATACATATTCTCACCCTCCATAGCGACCGGTATGTTCCTAGTTGTATGCCGGAGAGGACCATTGTGTAAGTCTATTGCATCTTTTGCATTCAAAAAAAAAAAAAAAAAAAAAAAAAAACTATTAGTTTGTTACGTCTTTTTGCTATCTCTGCGAGCAGCCCTGCTTAGGTTGTACAGTCTGACAGCCGTTGGTAGGAAGGACCTACGAAACCTCTCGGTTGTGCACCTGGGATGATGTAGTCTGCTGCTAAATGAGCTCCTCAGTGCATCCAGTATGTCCTGCATAGGGTGGAACTCGGACTCCAGCAGAGATGACAGTTTAGCCACCGTCCTTCTCTCTCCTATCTCCTCCATCGGATCAAGGCGTTGCCCCAGGACAGAGCTAGCTTTCTTAATCAGTTTGTTCAGTCTCTTCCTATCGGCTGCAGTAATGCCACTGCCCCAGCAGACCACTCCAAAAGTGATGGCTGATGCCACCACCGTGTCATAGAATGACTTCAGCAGCGCCCCTTGTACACCAAAAGACCTGAGTCTCCTCAGCAGGAACAGCCTGCGCTGTCCCTTCTTGTAGAGTGCGTCAGTATTGTGTGACCAGTCTAGTTTATTGTTCAGATGAATACCCAGGTACTTGTAGGATGTCACCATCTCGATGTCTGTTCCCTGTATATTTACTGGTGCTGTGAGGGGCTGCCCATGCCTGCGGCAGTCCACCACCAGCTCCTTAGTTTTCCTCGCGTTGATCTGGAGGCAGTTCCGATGGCACCAGTCCACAAAGTCCTGGATAAGCCCTCTGTACTCAGCTTCATCTCCGCTGGAGATGAGACCAACGATCGCAGAGTCATCAGAGAACTTCTGTAGATGGCAATGTGTTGTGTTGTGTGAGAAGTCCGCAGTATAAAGAGTGAACAAGAAGGGAGCCAGCACCGTTCCCTGGGGGGCCCCCGTGCTACTGATGATCGTGTCGGAAACACAGTCCCGGGTTCTCACAAACTGAGGCCGGTTCGTGAGGTAGTCCAGGATCCATGATGACAGGTGCTGGTCCACCCCTGCGCGCAGCAGCTTGTCCTTCAGGATCATCGGTTGGATGGTGTTGAAAGCACTGGAGAAGTCAAAGAACATGATCCTCACCATATTCCCGGGCTTCTCCAGGTGGGACAGAGAACGGTGAAGGAGGAAGATCACCGCATCCTCCACCCCAATGCCATGCTGGTAGGCGAACTGGAGTGGATCCATCGCTGGTTCCACCAGGGGGCGGAGATGAGCAAGGAGCAGTCTCTCCAGGGTCTTCATCAAGTGGGACGTCAAGGCCACCGGTCTGAAGCTGTTCAGGTCTTTGGGGTGGGAAGTTTTTGGTACAGGTACCACACAAGATGTTTTCCACAGCTGTGGTACCCTCCCCAGTTTCAGGCTCATGTTGAAGATATACGTCACAATCCCACACAGCTGGTCTGCACAGGACTTGAGGAGCTTTGCGCTGATGCCGTCCGGTCCCGACGCCTTCCTCGCCTTGATCTTCCTCAGCTCCATCCTCACCTGGGTCTTGGTCAGGGTCAGGATGGGGGGCTGTGTGTTGGGAGTGGGGGGGGTGTCGGTGGAGTGGGGAGTGGGTAGCAGGACTTGATTTCTTAGAGGCAGCAGTGGTTGTTGTGCAGACAGGGGGGAGGGCGGTTGGTCAAATCTATTGAAAAACAGATTCAGGTTGTTCGCCCACTCTCTGCCCCCCGTGGCCTGGGGGGAGGTATTCTGGAGCCCCGAGATGGTTTTGAGGTTTCTCCAGACCCCGCTGATGTCGCTCTGTTGCAGCTTGTCCTCCATCTTCTTCCTGAAGCTGTCCTTGCCTTCTCTGATCTTTCTCCTCAGCTCCCTCTGTACGGACTTCAGCATCTCCCTGTTCCCCGACCTGAAGATCCTCTTCTTCTCTCTCAGAAGTGTTTTTATCTCAGGGTTGATCCAGGGTTTGTTGTTTGAGTGACGCCGTATGGTCTTGGTGGGAACGGATTTGTCCACACAGAAGCTTGAGGTAGCCCGTGAAGGTGTGAATGAGGCCATCGATGTCCTCACCATGTGGATCGCAGAGCTGCTTCCAGGCAGTGGCTTCAAAACAGTCCTTCAAAACAGTCCATGACACTGGGTATGAATGTGTGTAAATGGCATTCACTTATATGGCGTTTTTTTTTTTCCTCATCTCAGGATGACCAAAGCACTTTACAGATCCTGCTATCCACCAATATAAACCAATGTATAAATGTCCGGTAGTGGCCGGAGAGGCCGTTGGCGCAGATTGGCAGCCACATTTCCGTCAGTTTGCCCCAGGGGCAACTGTGGCTACAGTAGTAGCTTACCACTATCAATGTATGTGTGGCGTGAATGAATAATGGACTCACTGTGAGCGCTTTGAGATGTCACTAGACATGTAAAGCACCATATAAATCTAATCCATTATTATTATTATTATTACATATTTTTTTATTCCAGTTGTCTTAGTCCTGATTGGTAGGTGTTAAATTTGCTGCTTATTCTAATAAGACCATTCAATTATAAAGGGAACAAGGTGAGCAAGCAACTTTCCTTTTAGGTACAATATGAAATTATTAGAAATAAAAATTACAATATAAAAAATAATAAAATTACACAAAAAGCAAAGCATTCATTGCATCTAGCATGCACCACCACTGAGATTTCTAAAATGTCATTCAGATGTGCCAAAATGCAAAAGGAACATGTTTTTCCTTGGAACTGGTTTAATGCGTGTGACTGTGACATTCAGCTGGTTCAACTGGTTTATTAATGCTCTTCATTGTTGTATTTTTAGGTGTGGTATCTTTGTGGTACAACCAAAAGGAACTGAAAAATGAAGCCAGACCTGGGCTGTCCAAAATATTGCAGCAGCAGCGGCTCCATACGGACTCTCACAATGTTAATGGCAATGTCTATGGCGCAGTCATAAGAGTGATGGGGAGGTAAAGAAAGCACTCTCGACTTGCTAAAGATCTCTCTAAGGTCATGATAGACCTCGGGTACAAGGCTGACATCCGGCGGCTCAGCCAGAGGGGAGGAGATGGGCAGCGATGGTAAACACTCGGCCAAGCTAAGACAGGATGCCAAACAATACAGGCTCCAGGAAGAGATGGAATTATGTGTCCAATTAATAATGGGGTTATGTTTCCGGAGCCACGGGTACCCTAGAACCACCGGGTAACATGATTTAGGGAATATAAGGAACGAAATAGTGTCATGTTGGTTACCGGAATGAAGGACGGAGACTGGCCCTGTGCTTTTGGTGATGGATGCTACATTTTCGCCCGACAGTGTAGTAACATTGAGGGGCGTGGGCAATTTGGTTGTGAGGATGTCTACATCCCACGCGAGGTGCGCAGAAATAAAGTTTTGCTCAAAGCCATGACTCTCGTCTCAACCCCCGGCAGCTGGATAAGGGTCAAAATGAAGAAGTTACCGGGGGGATGAAAAGATTTCCCACCCGTCAGATCCCCCACAGCTATTGATGGGCGTCTTTTGGCTTCAGATGGCACTTATGCAGTGTGTGCTTTAAGGAGCCACAGTACATGCATGTGCCGGCTCTCCTCTGCCACTGGTGCTCTTCCGGAGTCAGACGGACTCAGCCGAACTCCATAGGCTCGGAGGAGGAGGTGGCTCCACCTGTGTCAGTAGCCAAAGAGGGCGTGGGCATACTGGGGAGGTTAGAGGAGGCCTTGCGCTCCTTCACGTGCTCGTGGTATTGGTTGTCTAAACTGACAGCCTGATCAATAAGACCATCCAGGGAGGAGGGAACTGCATGAAACACTAGGTCGTCACGGAGGTTTTCATTTAAACTCTGTAGGAAGACGCTGCATAGCGAAACGTGTGTGACTGTGACATTCAACTGATTTAACTGGTTTATTGATGTTCTTCGTTGTTGTATTTTTAGGCGTGGTCTCTTTGTGGTCCAACCAAGAGGAACTGAAAAATGAAACCAAACCTGGACTGTCCAAAATATTGCAGGAGCAGCAGCTCCATACAGACTCTCACAATGTTAAAAATGAAACACTTCAGCGTGCAAAAGTTGTCTTGTTTCAGTTTCTATTTAATAATTACAACTCTATATGGAAGGGTTTTTTTAATAACTGAAGCTGAAACTGTATGGACAAAGCATGAGAAGATGGAGCTGCCAGGCAAGAGGAAAAGACAAAGACCACAGAGAAGATTCATGGACGTAAAGGATAGGGTGAGATGGATGCAAATGATCTGCTGTGGCAACCCCAAGAGGGAGCAGCCGAAAGAAAGAAGATGAAGAAGAAGATGATGATGATGATGATGAAGAAGAAAAAGAAGAAGAATTGATTGATAGGTTGTTTTTTTTTTTTAAAAAAAAAGGTCTTAAAATACACTAAAAAGCACGAAGTATGATCTTTCAGTCACAGATCTGCAACACTGTGTCCGATATGAGTCTCTAATTTTGACATCCAATGCCACTAAAAAAAAATCACTTCCTGTAATCATTTAAAATAAAGTCCTCTACTTTGTTATACCCCTTTACACAAGGGTGGAGATCATTGAGAGATCTGGCCAGTTTTTGATCTGTCAGTGATCCTCAGTGATCTCCACAGTCACCACGATCTCCTCAAAGTTTTGACTCAGTCCAAAATGCACAAGGATCTCCCAAATGATCCTAAGATCATAAAAAATGTATGGAAAATCTAAAATGTTCACACTACAGCAATATTGTATCATGAAAGCAGGGCATTTACGAAGAAGCATGCATTAGTGATTTCCTCATTTCAAACAATTTATTGAAACAAAAGCCAACAATAGTGGAGGGTATACCACAACAAAAATGTCAGTGTCTCAATAATTTGTCATGTGCCCTTAAGCATCAGTTACAGCTTGACAGCAAGGTCTCATGTTGTTCACAAATTTGACTTATTGTCTGCTGAAGCATGGCATTCCATTCTTCCTGAAGGGTGACCCTCAGGTCATTGAGAGTGTGTGGTGCAGGGTTACGAGCCTCTACATGGCGACTCAGCTGATCCCATAGGTTTTCTATGAGATTCAGCTCTGGAGAAAGTGCAGGCCACTCCATTTGAGGTATCCCAGCCTCCAGCAGCCATTCCCTAATGATGCAATCTCGATAATCTGGAGCATTGTCGTCCATGAAGATGAAATTAGGCCTGTGTTGTTCATGCAGGGGCACAATGACTGGATTAATTATGTTATTCAGGAAGTATCGGCTTGTCACTGTACCATTCACAAGGTATAGGGCAGTTCTGTATTGAATAGACACACCTGCCCAGACTGTAACACCACCACCACCAAAGGCTCATCTGGTGACAACAGTGGCTGATGCATAGCACTCTCCTTGATGTCTCCAGCATCATTGACGGTCATCATTTCTGCTCAGCATGAATCATCTTTTATCAGAGAACAGCACTGAGGCTCACT
Source organism: Pholidichthys leucotaenia (assembly GCA_020510985.1). Classification (NCBI taxonomy): domain Eukaryota; kingdom Metazoa; phylum Chordata; class Actinopteri; order Cichliformes; family Pholidichthyidae; genus Pholidichthys; species Pholidichthys leucotaenia. The sequence goes on along the minus strand of CM035845.1, from coordinate 45,607,824 downwards.
GGTCCCTTGTCCAGTGTAAATGCTCCCTGGCCCATGCAAGATGATGACACCTGTGCCTGCTGGTGTGGTCAGGTATCCTTGCAGGTTGTCTAGTATGCAGACCACGCTGATGTATATGGTTTCAAATGGTCTGACGTGACACTTGGGTGCTTCTCACCTCCCTTATATGAGCCTGGAGTTGAATGGCATTCATCATCCAGTTCCGCAGGGCACTGATCACAATGAAGCGGTCATCAGCGTGGGATGTGGCCAAAGGACGTCCACTTCTATGCCTTTCTGTTACTCTTCCAGTCTCTGTATTTTTGTGGCAACCTACTGATGACACTCTGTGACACTCTAAGCTTAGTGGCCACTTCCTTCTGAAAACATCCTGTTTGACGCCTCGCAATGGCGAGGTACTGTTGATCAATTGTTAGGTGTCATCTTGGTCTCATGATGTCAAAATATGAACAGCATGATGAAGAGGACTGTTTAAATATCAGTTCTAATAGAACCAGAAAATTTATTGGTCAATTCATGGATCAAACACCTGTTGTGAATTTTGCCATTAGACACCTTGTTAGAGAAAAGCAACTTATGAAAAAAGTACAGAAACATTGAACAGTTGGACATGTGCATTCAAAATGTTAGAGAAGGTCAAATTAAGTTCACCTGTAAAGGTCATAGTGCATATTAGGTACATCCTGAAATTTCACCTGAAAGCCAAATATCCCTAACTTTCTGTGAGTAGTGTATGTTTCAGTGAGTTTCACAGGTCTATTACAGCCCATGCAGTGGTATTTGAAATCACACAGACATAAACACGAGAGCTGCTAGCCGCTAAGCTAACTGGGGAACTATTAAACGGCTCAGTATAAAATAAGATAAAATAAGATAAGCCTTTATAAGTCCCACAATGGGGAAATTCTAGGACTGCAGCAGCACAGGGATAGCAGCACTCTGAGCAATAGTTAATATGATAAGATAAGAATTGGTTAGCCAAAGCAGTAAATAAATATACATATGTATACAGTTATATACACAGTGCAGGAGCATTGCAGCTAGATGGTATCAACTACAGTAGGTGAAGTAAACATCAAAGATGCTTTGCTACAAGCAGAAACTGCAGAAGCAAATTAGATGAAACATTGGTGGCTGAGTGGTCAGAGCTTTGTTAGAGGATCCCTTCTGCATCATCAGCAGGTGCCTCAGGGTCAGAGGCGTTTTGCCCCTGAACCTGTATGCCTCGTCTGAGTGGGGCAGCGAAGATTAATCTTCACTTGCCGAAGGGTCCCAACTACAGTCTCTTGTTGTCATGATTGGTAATAACTGACAGCTCACGTGCAGGGAGTGACACCAGAGAAAACACACGATAACCATCCATCCATCCATCCATCCATCTTCTTCCGCTTTTCCGGAAGTCCGGGTCGCGGAGGCAGCAGTTCAAGCAGAGAAGCCCAGACTTCCCTCTCTCCAGCCACTTGCTCCAGCTCTTCAGAGAGGATACCAAGGTGTTCCCAGACCAGCTGGGAGACATAGTCTCTCCACCGAGTCCTGGGTCTGCCCCGGGGTCTCCTCCCAGTGGTCGTGCCCGAAACACCTCAAGTGGGAGGCGTCCAGGAGGCATCCTAATCAGATGTCCATACCACCTCAACTGACTCCTTTCAATGTGGAGGAGCAGCGGTTCTACTCTGAGCCTCTCCCGGATGACTGAGCTCCTCACCTTATCACTGAGGGTGAGTCCAGCAATCCTACGGAGAAAGCTCATTTCAGCCGCTTGTATCCGCAATCTCGTTCTTTTGGTCATTACCCAAAGCTCGTGACCATAGGTGAGAGTAGGAACGTAGATTGACTGGTAAATCGACAGCTTTGTCGATAACACAGAGAAGTAATTTGATTTTATTAATTTAAAAAAGAAAGCTTCGTTAATGAAAGACATCACTCGCCAGAGGAAGACCCAGCCTGAAAGGAGAGATGAGAGCAAGTTAGATAAGGAGGGAGACAACAAAGGGATAGATTGCACTCATGTGGGAGAAACAGAGAACCCGGCAGCGAAACCCAGCACAAACAGCGAACCAGGGAAGGATACTGGTTGGCAGGAGTAGAGTTGGGTGAGGTGTCTGACCGGCTGGATAAGGCAGATGAAGTGATGATGATGATGGGGCAGGTGAGCACACAACAATCCCGGAGGCACATCACGAAGATGGTAGTAACCTGTAGGAGAGAGGACAAGGGGAATTACTTATTTTCCTCTGAGAGAGAATACAAACTTACTTGCTTGTTAGTAGGTAGTATACCCAATGAGCCAGCGCTGAAGCATTAACATGAAGGTCCTTTTAAGTGCTGGCGAGGCAGAGGCAGCAGGTGCGTCTCATCACACAGGTGTGGTGATTGCCTGTGGAGCTGGGGAAAGTCAAGCAGGAAGGAAGGGGGAGACTGCGCTCACCTGAACATGACAGTGCCCTCCCCCCAAAGAGCGCCTCCTGGCGAGCAGAGCACCGTACAGCCTCGCAACCCTATGGAAGAGCAGAGACAGGGGGAATTAGTGACAAGACTCTGGAGAGATGGTGCTGTAATGTTAGTCTTACTGTTGGCGAGTTGGAGAACAGCTCAGGCTTGGCCCCGAAGGCTCCGGCCAGGGAAACAGTGTCTTCAGGCCCGGTTGCAGAGGGAATGGAAGGCGGGTTTGATGAAGTGCAGGGAGTGCTTGGTCCGCCACCAGGAGGAGGAGGTCCACCGCCACGGATTTCCAGCTGTGCACAGGGGGGCAGAGCGTAGAGTGGTGATAATGAAGAGGGAGGCTGACTTGATGTTGGGGAGGAGGAACTCCCGGGAGAATGACGAGGTAGAGAAGGATTCTTGGAGAACAACGAGGTAGAAGAGAATCCCTTGGTGAAACGACGAAGTAGAGAAATATTCTCAGAAGATTGATGAAGTGGTGTAACGGTCTCATCAGACCAGGGAGTTAGACGGCTCCATGCAGACCAGAGGGCAGCACGGCTTAAGTAGTTCTGCTGATGAGGAAAGCAGGTGTGCACGCAGCTGTGGAGGATAAGGCAACAGGCAGGCAAAGCGAATCACCACATCCCCTTGTTGTGAAAGTTGGAACTGGGGATCCAAGATCTTTCTTCTGGTCCGTAGTCCTTCCAGTGGACAAGATATTGAAGCCCCCGGCCCCGACGCAGATGTCCAGAATTCTCTGGACCGTGTAGGTGGTTTGACCGTCGAGGACCTGAGGGGGAGAAGGCGGCTTCGGGGGAGGGCAGAGAGGGCTGGCGGAGAGGGGCTTGATTTTAAAAACATGGAAGGTGGGGTGAATTTGCATTGCTGGCGGGAGCTTCAGGCAGACCGTGACGTCATTGATGACCCTGGAGATGGGAAATGGGAAAAAGTTTCCTGGACTCCGTCTTCAAGGGCACCTGGTCCGCCGACAACCACACTTGCTGTCCGATGGAATATTTGGGCACTGGAGTACGCCTACGGTCCGCATACTGGCGGTTGCACTAGGCCGAGCAGGCGAGGGCGGCTCGAGTGGCTTTCCGGAGTCGGCGACAGCGACGTGCATGGGCCCCCACCGATGGAACAGCAATGTCCCTCTCTGTCATCGGTAGCGGGGGGGGGGGGTATACCCCATGGAGGCCTCGAATGGGGTCAGTCCAGTGGCCGTTGAAACTACAGGATTGTGGGAGTATTCCACCCAGGTCAGAGGAGTGCTCCAGGTGCTGGGGTTGCAGGCTGCTATGTACCTAAGGGCGGCCTCCAGGGATTGGTTGGCGCTCTCAGCCTGCCCATTACTCTGAGGATGGTATCCAGAGGTAAGGCTGATGGTGGTCCCTAGGGAATGGCAAAAGGATTTCCAGACCTGGGAGGTGAATTGAGGCACTGGTCAGACACATTGTCCACAAGAATGCTGTGCAGGCGGATGACGTGAGTAGTGAGGAGGTTCACCGTTTCAGAGGCAGAGGGTAATTTGGGTAGGGGTACCAGGTGGATTGCCTTAGAAAAGCGATCCACACAGGTGAGGATAACAGTGTTGCCTTGAGGGGCGGGGGGTGTCCAGTGATAAAGTCCAGGGCAATGTGGGACCAGGGTCGGATGGGGATTGGAAGTGGGTGGAGGAGGCCAGAACGGGGCGAGGAGTCAGATTTGTTGGGGTTGCAGACTTGACAGGCTTTGACATAATCCTGGATGTCGGTCTGCAGGGCGGGCCACCAGAAGACCTGTTGGATGAGGTTGATGGTGCAAGAGATACCAGGATGGCTGGCGAAATGGCTGGTGTGGCCCCACCTGATGACGTTGCTGCAGAGAGTGGCCAGGACAAACAGAAGACCGTCAGGGCCCCCTTCTGACTTGGGTTCCACGGATTGAGCCCGCTGGACCCTCTGCTCAATGTCCTACGTGAGCACTCCATGGAAGCAAGAGGGTGGGACAAAGGGTCGGGGCAGAACTGGTGGGAGAGAGCGTCCGGTTTAACATTGTGGGAGCAAGGCCTGTAAATGATGGTAAGATTAAATTTAGCAAAAAATAAAACCCAATGGGCCCGCCTCGCGTTCAGCCTGCGGGCCGACCAAAGATATTCTAAATTTTTGTGGTCTGTCCACACAATGACAGGCTGGGCCACACCCTCCAGCCAGTGTCTCCACTCCTCGAGGGCCAACTTAATGGCCAAGAGCTCTCAGTCCCCTACATCGTAATTCCTCTCGGCAGGCGTGAGCCGCTGAGAGAAATACGTGCATGGATGGAGCTTCTGATCTGAAGCTGAGCGCTGTGATAGGACAGCGCCCACCCCTGAGTCAGAAGCATCCACCCCTAGAATAAACTGGAGCTGGGGGTCAACCTGGGCCAAGATGGGGGCATTGGAGAACAGACCCTTCAATTTGGAAAAAGTCTGTTCAGCTGCCTTGGACAAACTAAAGGGCACTTTAACTGAGGTCAGCTGGATAAGAGGCTGTGCTACCCCACTATAGATTCTAATGAAACGGCGATAAAAATTTGCAAACCCCAAGAAGTGCTGGAGCTCCTTGTGGCAGTGGAGTGTAGGCCAATCTAGCACAAACTTCACCTTGGCCGGGTCGGCCCTCACTTCTCCTTCAGCTACGATAAAACCAAGGAACGAAGTGGAGCGGGTGGAAAACACACTTCTCGGCTTTAACATAAAGCTGTTTCTCCAGGAGCCATTGTAGAATGGCCCTGACATGGACTGCGTGTTCCTCTGGCATGTGGGAAAAAATCAAAATGTCGTCAAGGTAGACAAAAACAAATTGATTTACCATATCGCGGAGGACGTCATTGATCATACGCTGGAAGACGGTGGGGGCACTGGTGAGCCCGAATGGCATAACCAGATATTCAGATTGCCCCAAGTGTGTTTTAAAGGCTGTCTTCCACTCGCTTCCTTCACGAATGCGAACCAGATGGTAGGCGTTCTGATGTCTCAGCAGAATCTTGAAAAACTTGTCCATGCATTTATCTTTAGTAAACCGGACTACTGTAATGCCGTCCTCACAGGTCTCCCTAAAAAGTTCATCAGACAGCTGCAATTGGTTCAGAGTGCTGCAGTTCAAGTCCTCACTAAGACCAAGAAAGTGGATCATATAACTCCAGTTCTCAGATGAGCCCAGTCTCAGCAAAAAAATGTTCAATTGCACGTTTTGTCAGTCAGAGAAAACGTACAGAGGCATGTAAAAAGGATTTTTGACGTGCAGTGGGTACGTGGCATTCATAGCTTTAAGAAAGGTGTGTAATGGCATTTTTTTTTCCACTTTTATTGTGTTTGAGCATGGAGCGACTAATCTAACGTAACTCATTCTTTAATGCCTAACCCTAACCTCACAGGAACCTTTCATTAGTGGAGTGAAAAACAAAGTAAGGAAAAAAAACGAAGAAAGTGTGTGGCGGTAATAGAGTGATAAGAAGAAAGAAGACACACGAGAAGAGCTTGTCGACAGAAGAAGACAGACGATAAGAATTAAGGCGGCAGACGGACTTCGACAGGTGGAAGGTTGAGACAGCATTTACGTCTGTGTTTGGTTGGCGGTAGGAGTGATTTGTTTGTGGCGGATAGCATAAACTGTACTCTGACTGTAACATGGCCTCTAGCTCTGATGGGCTCAATAAAAATGAGATGGAGTGGATGGTACCCAGGTCTGCGAGGCGGAAAAGAGCAGCTAGGGAGGCAGAAAGAAAAGCAAGAGCTAGAAGCTGGTCAGGTGAGAGTGACGCGGGAAGAAGTAACAATGCTAAGAAAACACAAACTAGCCAACATGGATGGCAATCTGATGATGTAGGAAATGAGTGGAGGGTTGTCATTGAGTTCAATCAGGGTGGGGGGCACTATCACCCTGTTAAGCTAACAAAAGCAACTGAGGAAGAAATTGGGAGAGTTAAGATTGCAAAGTTCTTGAATAATAACCAGCTGTTAATACATGCATCAAGTAAACAACAGCAAGAGAAAATACTGACAATGACATGTCTAAAAGAAGAACAAATGAAGGCTTATGTTCCTGGCACAACAGGAAACTTGAGGGGAGTTATATCAGGTGTCCCTTTGAGCATGTCTATGGAAGAAGGGAAAAACGAGATCCAAGGAGGAAAGGTGAAGGATGTGAAAAGGCTAAAGAGTGAAAGAGAAGGTTCACTGAAGGATACACTGTCTGTAATGATTCAGTTTAAGGAAACACTCCCTAAATCAGTTAAAATAGGATACCGGTATTACAGTTTCAGAGAATACGTCCCAAAGCCACTCAGGTGCTACAAATGTCAAAGGATGGGTCACACTGCTCAGCAATGTAAGGGAAAGTTAAGATGTGCCAGATGTGGAGGGGAGCACGAACATGGTAAATGTGAAAAGGACGCCAAAGTAAAGTGTTGCAACTGCGGGGGAGACCACAGTGCAGCATATGGCGGATGTGTTGTGCAGAGGGAAGCTAGACAAGCCCAGGAAATTAGAATAAGTAAGAAAATCTCGTATGTGGAAGCTCTAAAGACAGTTAGAGAGGCAGGAATTGTCAGAAACACAACAGGCCTTCCTCAAAGAAGTTCAGTTCAAAGGGAAACACAGCCATCAACAAATCCCACACAAACACAAGCTTATGCCGCTGCAAGGAATTTTTGTGGATACAAATGCAAAATAGATGATGACACATTGATAGTTAAGAGGACAAACTCTGTAGCTTTTATCTGCCATGTAGAGGAGCTGGAAATGATGAGGCGATTTTGTATTAAAAACAGAGTCTTTAATGAACAGCTCTTCTATCTAGTCTCATCTGGTGCAGAGCTTGGCAGAAGGCAAAGAGAAAGAGTTCTGCCCAGCTCGCTGGTTAAATACAGGCACACATCAAAGACATGCATCACACAAGCCGACATCCCCTGTTATCTTAATCCCCCCATTGTTCTGTTATCTCCTCTCTTCGTCTTGGGAGGTGATGGGAACTCCTCTCCTCGCCATGGGGGGCGAAGGTGTCTAGTCCGTCTCTGCCGCCGCGTCCTGGGACATGTTTGTTCTTCACACGGCGGGTGAGATTCCTTTGTCCTTTCCAAGGTGTGAAGTTCCTTACATATGCTATCACAAAACATTTCCACTTGCTCTAACATATGTAGGTATGGAATATATGAGTAATATATACCACAGGCCCCCCAAACAACTAGGAAAGGACACAGAAAGGTTCAAAGTCTAGGGTAATTACTAAGACATACTACGTGTTACAGCTGTTGCCACAGAAGAAACTTTCAAGCAGCCATGCTCCTAAGAGAGTTCAGTGGTAAACATAACAGCATAGTACAATCATAAGTCAGTCCTAAACTGTTGTAGCACAATTAATGAATAATTGCGGAGTGGTTAATATCAGTCCCTGTGCTGTCTGGGTTTTAATCTTCTCCCAAAACTGCTGTAGGTTGGTTTAGGTGTCCTGCTGGGACCTTCTTGTGAGGAATCTGCAGTGTGGGAAGGAGAGAGATTATTTGTTCCTTGCCTGGGGGCTGAGACTTTTCCCTTGGGGGGTCTACCTCGCCGAGGTGCTCGAGCCAGCTGTGCAGGTTCGTCTCTCAACAAGAAGGCAGGTTTGAGTCTGTCAATGCTGACCGTTTCATTTCTATCCCCATAATCAAGCACAAAGTGTTTGTCACCATTTTCCAGCACTCTGTACGGGCCATCGTATACTGGGCGTAACGTTGGTTTTAGAGCTTCATGCTTAACAAAAACAAACTCAGCGTTTTTTAAAGTTTGAGGAACAAAAACTCGTGGAAAGGAGTGATGAGCTGGACCGTGGAGAGAGTCCGGTCCGTTACTGCCTAAAAACCTTGGGACTGGGAGGTGCCCTGGTTCCGGGTTTTCTGGTAAAAATTCACCTGGTAGTCTGATAGGCTGAGCAAAGACTAATTCTGCAGGGGAAGCGTCTAAATCCTCTTTAGGTGCGCACGCAACCCCAATAAAACCCAGGGAAGTTTATTTACCCAATTTGTGTCCGTTAATGAGGCTCTGAGGGCGGCCTTTAAGGACCTGTGAAAACGTTCGCATAACCCATTAGCCTGAGGGTGATAAGCGGTGGTACGGTGAATTGTTGCCCCTAAACTGTTGGACATGGCTGACCAGAGCTCTGAGACAAATTGAGGCCCCCTATCTGACGTGATGTCTGATGGGACGCCGAAACGTGCCACCCAATTTGTTAGAAAAACGCGAGCGACTTCCTCCGCTGTAGTTGCCGCTAGAGGGACTGCCTCTGGTCAGCGCGTGGTGCGGTCTATCATTGTTAGCAGGTGTGTGAAACCCTGGGAGGAAGGTAGTGGCCCCACGAGGTCGACATGAATGTGGTCGAACCTTCTAGCAGGGATTGGAAAAGGCTCCAGAGGGGCTTTTGTGTGTCTGTGTATTTTGGCGCGTTGACAAGGAATGCAAGTTTTTGCCCATTCTTTTACGTTTTTGCGCAGGCCTGGCCACACAAACTTTTCGGCAACCATTTTGACCGAGGCGCACACACCTGGGTGCGCGAGGGAGTGAATTGCGTCGAAAATGCGGCGGCGCCAAGCAGCTGGTACTAACGGGCGAGGTCGGCCGGTTGAAACATCGCATATTAGGGGGGGCACGCCATCGCGCAACCCTTTTTTCTCCAGCCTTAACCCTGTTGGTCCAGACAGGAGCGCGCGCACGTCTGCATCACTGCTTTGTTCTTCCGCCATGGCTGCATAATCTATCCCTTCATGGATAGGTGCTGCGTATGTGTCTGCGTTAGTGAAGAGTTCCGCTGCTGAGGCAGTGTAATCTGTCTCCTCGCGCTCTGGCGGTGCCACAGCGCGAGAGAGAAAGTCCGCTACTACGTTAAGTTTGCCTGCTACGTGTCGAATGTCTGTGGTGAACTCTGAAATCGCAGCTAGCTGTCTCTGTTGTCTGCCAGACCATGGTTCTGAAATTTTAGCCATAGCAAAAGTGAGCGGCTTATGGTCCACAAAAGCCGTGAAACTCCGCCCTTCTAACCAAAACTGGAAGTGGCGGATGGACAAATGAAGCGCCAGCAGCTCTCTGTCAAAAGTGCTGTATTTGCGTTCAGTTGGGTTTAGCGATTTGCTAAAGAATGCTAAAGGTTGCCAGACCCCGCTGACAAGTTGTTCTACAACTGCCCCTATGGCCAGGTCTGAAGCATCTGTGGTTAGTGCAATGCGGGCCGCGGGATCTGGGTGGACTAACATTGTGGCGTTAGCTAGGGCGTTTTTTACTTCCACGAAAGCGCGTTCGCGCTCCGGGGTCCATTCGACCGCGTTGGAAGCTTTCTTTTTTTTAAGCGCGTCATATAGGGGCTGCATGAGCTGAGCTGCGTGGGGGAGGAAGCGGTTGTAAAAATTAACCATCCCCAAAAATTCCTGTAGCGATTTGACCGTTTGGGGCCGTGGAAAACCTACTATCGCATGAACTTTGTCTGGAAGCGGAACTGCCCCTTTCGGGGAGACTTTATGTCCCAAAAAATCAATTTGCGATACGCCGAATGTGCATTTGGCTGGATTGATTATTAGTCCATGCTCTTCCAGCCTCTGAAAAACGGTAGTGAGGTGCTGCTCGTGTTCTTCCTCGGACGGGCTGGCTACCAGCATGTCGTCAAGGTAGACGAAAACAAAGGGGAGGTCGCGTAGGACTGCGTCCATCATACGTTGAAAAGTTTGGGCAGCGCCTTTGAGGCCGAAAGGCATTCGCAGGAATTCAAAAAGGCCAAAAGGGGTTATAAGCGCTGTTTTAGGAATGTCTTCAGCTCGGACTGGGACTTGGTGATAACCGCGGACTAAGTCTATCTTTGAAAAAATGCGCGCACCCGCTAGATGCAGTGAAAAGTCCTGAATGTGAGGGATGGGGTAGCGGTCATGCACTGTAGCGTTGTTTAATCTACGGTAATCTCCGCACGGTCTCCAAGAACCATCGGATTTCGGAACCATGTGAAGTGGTGAAGCCCAGGGGCTCTTCGAACGTCTACCAATGCCCAATTTTTCGAGAGTTGTAAACTCGTCCCGTGCTATGTTGAGCTTGGCCGCGTCTAAGCGGCGAGCTTTGGCAAAAACGGGAGATCCCGTTGTCAGAATGAAGTGTTTAACCCCGTGTTTGGCTACAGTGGCTGAGAATTTTGGGGTTGTGAGTGCTGGAAATTGGGTGAGGAGTTGCTCAAACTTACCTTCTGCCGTGGTGACGTTGGCCTGCACAGGTGGTGGAGAAACTCGAGCTGAGCATGGAATAGAAGCAAAAGATAGTGCATTAACCAGGTGCCTATTTGCTAGATCCACTAATAACCCGTGTGCACACAGAAAATCTGCGCCTAACAAGTTAAAACTCACCGCCGCTACAACAAATGTCCATCTGTAGCTGCGACCGTGAATGAGGAGGTGCAGGCTCTTTTCCCCGAACGTGTCGATGTCAGAGCCGTTGGCTGCCACTGCTCCGTTGCCCCGGGTGCCCATGGCTCGATCTGCGTGGGAGGGCATGACGAAATTCAGCTGAGCTCCCGTGTCGATGAGGAACTGCTTGCCTGTGTGTCCATCCGTCATGTATAACAGCTTATTTTTCTCGCCGAGAACCGCTGCTGTTAACGGCCCTCGGCTTTGGCGTTTCCTGACAACGTAAACTTGCAGGGGGGAACACATTTTCAGGCTTTCTCGGCGAAGCGGTGGTGATAGTAACAGACGTCATTCTGTTTGTTGCGCTTGGGCCGCGCCGCTGTCACCGTGGGTTGAGTCTGCTCCATGGGTTGTGGCTCTCCAAGGCTCGGGGCATCAGTTTTGAGGTCTGCGGATGCCACTGCAGGTGTCAGTTCTCTGCAGGCGTTGACGAGCCGATAAGCCTCGTTGGCCAGTGTGCGGAAGTCCTGATGATTGTTGCACTTCATACTGGCAAGTGTCCCTCTCATGTGTGGTGGTAGCGTGCTGAGGAAAATAAATTGGAAAAAGAAATTATCATTGTCCTCCTCCTTGAGCTGCAGCAAATCCTCCATGAGGGTCTTTGGATTGCCCCCTCTGTGGCCGTAGACCGCCAGGATTTTCTCAGCTCTTTCCTCCGCTGACGGGACGTAATTCGCCACGATGGTCGCCTTGAGTGTCTCATACTTGTCCCGGGCCGGTGGTCGCTGGATCAAGCTCCGCACACACCTCGAAGTGGCGGAGTCGAGTTTGGAGACGATATGGTAGAATTTAGTATCGTCTGCCGTGATGCCCGCCAGTATGAACTGGGCTTCAGCTTGATGAAACCAAGAGGCTGGGTCTTCTCGCCAGAAATCTGGCAGTTTGACAGCGACGGCGTTCGTGCACATCATCACTGTTGTGCCTGCCGGATGAGAGTGCCTTGCCTCGGCTCTCACGGTGGTGCTGGAGCTCAGTTGAGCTCTCTCGGTACCCTCTGCCGGGGGAAACAGCCGTCCGCTTATTCCCTCGTCTGCGTCGTCGCTGGCGTATGCAAGAGTTGCCACGGATGAGTCGCTTGAAGAACGCCTCAGGTCCATACTCACGTCAAGGTCACTAGTGTAGAGGAGCTGGAAATGATGAGGCGATTTTGTATTAAAAACAGAGTCTTTAATGAACAGCTCTTCTATCTAGTCTCATCTGGTGCAGAGCTTGGCAGAAGGCAAAGAGAAAGAGTTCTGCCCAGCTCGCTGGTTAAATACAGGCACACATCAAAGACATGCATCACACAAGCCGACATCTCCTGTTATCTTAATCCCCCCATTGTTCTGTTATCTCCTCTCTTCGTCTTGGGAGGTGATGGGAACTCCTCTCCTCGCCATGGGGGGTGAAGGTGTCTAGTCCGTCTCTGCCGCCGCGTCCTGGGACGTGTTTGTTCTTCACACGGCGGGTGAGATTCCTTTGTCCTTTCCAAGGTGTGAAGTTCCTTACATATGCTGTCACAAAACATTTCCACTTGCTCTAACATATGTAGGTATGGAATATATGAGTAATATATACCACAGCCACACCATTAATGTTGCAGCACAGCTAAAGAAGAAAAGTGACAGAATCAAAATCATTGTGGAAGCAGCAGGAAGATTCCTAGATGTGAAAGATATCAAAGTCGACCAGATTCATGTTTTATTGACAGCTGAAACTGGGGAGAATGCACATGTTGAAACTTAAGATCTTAATTATGGTACTATACTGTACATACTACAGTGGAATGCGAGGAGTCTTATAGCAAATGGACAAGAACACAAGAAGTATCTTTACGAACTACAAGTTGTTCCAGAGGTAGTGTGTATACAGGAGACATGGCTTCAGCCTCACTTAGATTTTGTCATTCCAGGATATAGTTCAATTAGACAGGATAGAATTAACAGAGTAAATGGAGGAGGATGTGCCACTTTCATTAAAGATGGCCTGGCATATAGGGTGATTCCCTGCCCTGAGGATATAGAGTGTAATATTATTGAACTATGTCGGCCACATGGACAAGGAAATACTAAGCTGATTAATTTTTATAACCCATGTAGGAAGTTAAGAGCAGATATTTTCAGTGTTATGGCAGGAGAAGGGCATATGAAAGCGGTATGGTGTGGAGACTTTAATGCCCATAATAGTTTGTGGGGAAGCACACATACAGATAACAATGGAAATGTTGTGGAAGAGATGTTCGATGAAAGATCGTTAATTTGTCTCAACAGTGGTGAAGGTACCAGGGTGGATGTACATAGGGGCACATCATCATGTATTGGCCTGACTCTGGTATCTGATTCTTTAGTAAGCACCTGTGAATGGACGGTTATGAACAGTACAACTATTGGAAGTGATCACTTCCCAATACTTACAGTCATTAAAACTGATGCATACAAGAGGGAAGACGTTTTACAAGATGGTGTTTTGACAAGGCAGATTGGGGAAAATTTAGGCAATACTGTGTACAATCATGTCATTTGGTAACATTAGAAGGTGGCACCACTGTCACAAGTGTGGAAATGAAAGAGAGAGAATGAAAAATGAAGTTGGAGGGGCCGGTAGGGAATGGGATTTAACTGGGATTCTGGGAACAGATGGAGATGGAGAGGCACTAAGAATCATGAGAAGGGCTCTTTTTTCTTTTTTAAATAACACAGGATTAAGTCATAGAATTTAGGGGTCGGGCTCAAATGACATAATGCTACACACTCTTGTACAGTAAGTGGTGGTTTGCATCTTTCAGTAGCTTGCTAGCCACCAGTAACCGAGAGAAGAAGAAGAAGAAGAAGAAGAAGAAGAAGAAGAAGAAGAAGAAGAAGAAGAAGAAGAAGAAGAAGAAGAAGAAGAAGAAGAAGAAGAAGAGGAAGGACACAGTCCATAGAGTGATATAGAGTGATGATATAGAGCAGGGGTGTCCAACCATGTGCCATGGAGAGCCAAGACCCTGCAGGTTTTACCTCCAACCAGTGTCTTCAACAGCAGATTTCAGTGAACTTCTTCCCACTGATTGCTGATAAGTGAAAACACCTGCTGAAGAGACTGGGTAGAAGAGAAAACCTGCAGGGTCTTGGCTCTCCATGGCACATGGTTGGACACCCCTGATATAGAGTGAAGTACGTGATGGTAATGCACCTGTAAACTGGATGCCAACCACCAATCAAATCTAAAAGAAGAAGAAGAAGAAGAAGAGTGAAGTACGTGGCGGTAATGCACCTGTAAGCTGGTTGCCAACCGCCAATCAAATCTAAAAGAAGAAGAAAAAGATCAGTGACAGACAAGAGTGAAAGCTGAACTCGTGTTTTTGCTGAAACAGCTGTGTAAGTAACCATCCGCCATCCCCCTCCCACCAACTGAATGAGTGTTGGGAAACCAAAGTAAAAGAGGCGTTGTTGTGCTCATGCGTGGTGAGGACTGTGCAGTAAGTGAAATTGAAAAAACATAGCAAGACCCTTTTTTTTGATTTAACGTGGAAATTTACATTTTTAGAGGGGTGGGAAAACATTTATTAGATACGTTTTTTACTGAGATCGGGTTGTCTCAGATCTTTACACTGGCTTCCTGTCTGTCAAAGAATAGATTTCAAAACATTGCTGTTGGTTTATAAAGCTCTGAATGGTTTAGGGCCAAAATACATTTCAGATCTGCTAGTCCATTATGAACCACTCAGAGACCTCAGATCATCAGGGTCAGGCCTACCATTTATGCCCAGAGTTAGAACCAAACATGGTGAGGCAGCGTTTAGTTTTTATGCCTTTCACATATGGAACAAACTCCCAGAAAGCATCAGGGCTTCTTCTTCTTCTTCTTCTTTTAGATTTGATTGGCAGTTGGCAACCAGCTTACAGGTGCATTACCGCCACATACCTCAAGATCATCACTCTATATGTCTTTGAAGTTCACGCTATCACCTCTTCCACCCGGCTCAAGCTGAAACTCTCAGCTTCTTCTTCTTCTTCTTTTAGATTTGATTGGTGGTTGGCAACCAGCTTACAGGTGCATTACCGCCACGTACTTAACTCTACATCATCACTCTCTTTTTCTTCTTCTTCTTTTAGATTTGATTGGTGGTTGGCAACCAGCCCACAGGTGCATTACCGCCACTAACTTGATTATCATCACTCTATATCTTTGTATAAAGAGTTCTTATAAGGAGTTCTGAACAACTCCTTATGTGTGAAGAAATTATCCGTCTTGGCCGTAGCCAGATCTCTCGAAACTCTCAGCTGCTTTAAATTGAGGTTAAAAACTCTCTTATTTTCCGTTCTTCTTCTTCTTCTCTTAGATTTGATTGGCGGTTGGCAACCAGCTTACAGGTGCATTACCACCACGTACTTCACTCTGTATCATCACTCTGTCTGTTCAGGAGCTGTAGTCCTTAGCGCCACGTACTTCACTCAGTAAACATCACTCTATGTATCAAAAGTCGGAATTCTTCTCGGTTGGCAACCTCTTCTTTGTCTTTTTCAATCTATATCTTTGTATAAGGAGTTCTTATAAGGAGTTCTGAACAATCTTCTTCTTCATCTTCAGTGAGATTTCCATGTCTACATATGTCTACAACACTCTATCTCCTATTTTCTGTTTCACATACATCACCTTATATATAAGTCAAGAAATCTCTGTCTGTCACGACCATAGGACTTGCTAAAAGATCTTAGGATCGCTTATGATGTTCCTATGATCTCTACATGATGTCTATATGATGTCATATAGATCATAGAACTCGCTAAACGATCATGGGACTCGCTATGAGATCAAAGTCAGGCATCACTCACTATCATAGGACTCGCTAAAAGATCATAGGATTTGCTATGACATCATCAAAGATCACAGGCAGTCATCACTCACGATCATAAGACTTGCTATGACATCTTCAAAGATCTACAGCAGGCATCACTCATGATCATAGGACTCGCTATGGCACCGTCAAAGATTAAAGACAGCCATCAGAGATCAAAGGCAGTCATCACTAAATGAGTGGTGACATCAAAGATCAAAGGCAGGTTTCACCATGGTTACTGTTGATATCAAAGGCAGGTTTCACCATGATTACTGTTGTTATAATAACAGTAACTTTCTACAGGCATGCAGAAATGCTTGCTTACACTTGCTTTCTATGGGCATGCACGGGCATGCCCAGGTATGCACTAGTGTAAACAAATTAAATATTGTCAAAAGTAATAAGTGTTGATAAAATATCCGTGTTGAGTTGGTACTGCAGAAGACCTGAAATCAGAATGTCGGTTGTCAGAACACTGGCAGCTAGCCGGTATCTAGTAGTCAGCATGCTAATGATTAGCACACTTCTCTCCCTTTTCTTCACATTTTCAGATGAAACAGAATCCATCACTACAAAGGTATTGAGGTTTGTTAATCGAGACAATAAATACAACTCTAGCATTGCCTATTTTTTTAAACAGATGTGAAATAGCCTCATAACACTTATACAAAAGCAGACTGTATGGTGCTGAGTAAATTTTTCTTCAGAAGGGTGGGATTTCCGAGTTAGGTAAGAAATCTTTTCACACAGTGTTTCACTGTGGAAATTAGGGATTTCAACACAGTATTGCAAATGTCACTGAGAGTTCATCATCATCATCATCATAGCAGTCTGTCGGGGGCGACAATGACTGTTTCATTTAGGTCTGATCAGATTCCTCCACACAGCTCTGTCCTTTGCCTTCCACTGTCTAGTAATTACTTATTACTTGTCTAGCAATTTCTTGTCTAGTAATTACTTGTCTAGTAGTTACATGAACACCTTTGAAGCAGAGTGATACATATCCAGTGAAGATGGAGTGCAATTAGGCCTATCGTGGATTTTATTAACTCCTGGTGTCCCTATTGTCCAATCAAAATGCTTGGTCGGAACAAACTGTTGTATAATTTATTACCATGTACAGGTATTTAGGACTGGGCATCAGTGCAGGCCCAACAGCTAAATGCTGGTGGACTTCTGCCATGGTTTTACTAGCAAGAAAAACGACAGTAATATAAATTACTCAACGTAACAAAAATAATTTTTTTGTAAGTTATCTGTGTTTTTTCAACTGATTTAAGACAATTTTGCACCACTGAACTCAAAAATGACATCCGTTTCTCTCGATCAGGTCAGGTTTTTATGTTAAGTTATAAGCAGTTGTACAGCAGTTGTACAGTTGTACTGTAAATTGAATAGTAGACATTGATAAAGGTAAGTACACATAAATTGAATGTTACATATCACTGTTCAAAATTCAGAGAATTTCAAGAAATAAAAAAGAATTTTGCATCATATAAAGTGAAAATACCCGTACATGTAAACAAAAATGTAAGAAAACATGTGGCCATAGTTCAAAAAGTTGACCTGATTGAGCAAAACCAATGTGATTTTTGGATTCAGCACATCAAAATTGTCCTAAATCAGCTAAAAAAAAACTTAGACAATAAATTTGGTGTTGACCAGTGTTATTAATGAAAAGTCACACATTTACCTTAAACAAGATCCTCATCAAGCTGTTCAACCTCTCCCTGACGCATGCCACCATCCCCTCCTGCCTCAAGGCCTCCACCATCATCCCTATCCCCAAAAAGTCCGCAACTGACAGCCTGAATGACTACAGACCCATAGCACTCACGTCTGTAGTCATGAAGTGTTTGAGCGACTGGTGTCCCAGCACATCAGGGACTGTCTTCCCCTCCTTCGACCCCCACCAGTTCATCTACAGGGAGATCCGGTCTACCGAAGATGTCATCGCCACCACATTCCATAAAGCGTTGAGCCACCTGGAGAACCCAAGGAGCTACGTGAGGATGCTCTTTGTGGACTACAGCTCAGGTTTCAACACCATCATCCCAGATATCCTGATCAATAAACTGCACCTCCTCCAGACACCCCCTCCAACCTGCTCCTCGATAAAAAAGTTTCTCACCAACTGCCTACAGACAGTCAGACTTGGCCCCCACCACTCCTCCACACTGTCTGTCAGCACTGGCTACCCCCAAGGCTGCGTGCTAAGCCCACTACTGTACTCCCTGTACACCTTTGACTATATTCCAACCCACCCACCCACCATCATTGTGAAATACTCGGATGATACCATCTTGGTTGGGCTAACCGATGATGATGAGAAGGTATGCAGGGTGGAGGTAGAGAATCTGCTGCTGTGGTGCCAAGCTAACAACCAGAAACTGAATGTCCAAAAAAACAAAGAACTCATATTGGACTTCAAAAAGAACAGACAGGACCACATCCCCCTCCTCATAAATGGCGACTGCATGGAAACCATCCCCACCTTCAGGTTCATGGGCACTCACACCTCCTCTGACCTCTCCTGGTCTGTCAACTCCAAGGCCCTTGTGAAAAAAGCCCAGCAGCGGCTGCACTTCCTCCGTGTCCTGAGGAAGAACAACCTCGACCAGAAACTGCTGCTGGCCTTCTACCACTGCTCAGTGGAGAGCGTGCTCATCTACTGCCTGGGTGCATGGTACGCCAGCTCCACAGCCGAGAACAGGACGGCTGTGCAGAGGGTCATCAACAGTGCCCAAAAAAATCATTGGTGGCCTTCTGCCCTCCATGGAGGTCATCTCCAGATCCTCCTGTCTCAGAAAGACCAAGACCATCACAGGAGACCCCTCACATCCTGGCCACCACCTGTTTGACCTGTTCCCCTCTGGATGACGGTTCAGATCAATCAGGTCCAATACCTCCAGACTGGCAAACAGTTTCTTCCCCTGGGCCATCTAGACTGCAAACTGTCAGAGGCCCCACCCCCTCCCTCCGAACTCTCACATGCACAGAACTGAGGACCTTTTCAGTTATCATAATAATCACACCTGTCTTTGCACTCCACACTTTCATATACACTGTGTTGCAAATTATTATGCAAATATGATTTTAGTGTCATAAACATTCAATTTTTTGTTTTTCAATGAAACTCATGGATGGTATTGTGTCTCAGGGCTCTTTGGATCACTGATATCAGTCTCAGACAACTGTCATAATTAGTTTGCCAGGTGAGCAATGATTAAAAACAGTTGGAAATTTATGAGAAAAACAGACTGTTTGCTAGCTTTTTTCGTCAAACCTTTAGTTATGGATGCAAAAAAGAAAAAGTTACAGACTGTTTGCCAAACTCAGTATCATTCAGTGTTGCATTCATGCATAAAATGTTTGTTAATGACTGCTAATTTCTGCCATAATTGTGTTTTTTTTCTGGTTGCAAATTAAACCAAAGCAGTTATGTTTCTTTCAGAAGTTATTTGTAAATCTTTGCAAGATCATCTGCTCCAAAATTATTGATGAGATGATCTTTAGATTGTGTCACACAAACATCACTGGCTCTGTTTAGAGAACTCATGATGACTGAATAGGTGATGTTATGTTAGTGCTGCAGAGCTATTCTTACCGAAAGACTCAGCAACTGCGTCAAATCCACACTGTTGTGCGTTTGTGTTAGTATAAGTCTCGGTATTTGACAGCATGGTGTGACTGTGTATCTGACTGACTGATTTCAAGTTTGTGTGCCAACCTCCTGCCTTTTTCATCTCCAGGCCTGTTGTGCTGACTGACTTCAGATGTGCTAGTTTAACCAGACTCTGAGTTATTTTATGGTTTTTTTTATCCCAAAATGAAGAAAAGGATCAGCATTTGACTTCTCACACTCAGATTATCTATATTTCAATGATTTCAGTGTCTGAGTGCTTGGGTAATAATTCTAATCTGATATGACTTGATTTCAGACAGGGGTAAAAGTGATGTCGGAGTCAAGATTTGTACTATTTTATCATATTGGAGTGAAAATGTGGTGTTGTGGTTGGTTATTTTTGGCCATCATATTGGAGATTTGTGGTATGCTACTGAATCTTTTATAAGACACCACAGACACAATATATTAAGCTGCTCAAACAAATCCTACCAGCCATTAGTATTCCACTTCTACATATTGTTAACCTATCATCAAACACACTGCATAGCACAGGCCCTTAAGACGTCTCTAATTTTGTCAATACTTAAAAAACAATTGATCCACTTGTTTTAGATAAATACAGGCCAATCTCACTTTTTTCAATCGTCTTAGAGTTGTGGCAAATCAGCTTCATGAGCATTTACAAAGAAATTATTTATCTGAAGAGTTTTAGTCAGGTTTTGGAGTTCACCGTAGCGCTGAAACCACTTGAGTGAAGGTCACTGATGATTTACTTATAGCATTTGATAATGTAATTGTTTCCATACTTGTGCTTCTAGATCTCAGTGAAACTTTCAACACTATTGACCACAACATTATATTTCATAGATTGGAACATTCTTCAGGCCTCAAAGGAGCAGTTTTTGCAGTAGTCTGAAACATAATTTGTCCCACAGACTTCAATTTGTTCACATCCATGATGAGCCATCTTACTCATGGAATACCACAGGGTTTTGTGTTAGGTCCAATAGTCTTAATTGTATCAATCAAAATTATTCAACCCCCACCGCATTTTAGGTTTATTGGCAAAATATTTTTACAGGTGTTTACAATGAACAATTTACACAAGAACAGTTTGAAGAGTTAAATAAAATTAATATTACAAAGATTTTATCCAAATTCAACATGAAATCCTGCAGTCTTAAAATTATTCAACCTCCTGAATAGAATTCCTCATAAGAGCACACATTTGCAAATAGATAGATAGATAGATAGATAGATAGATAGATAGATAGATAGATAGATAGGTAGATAGATAGATAGATGTACTTTATTGATCCCAAACTGGGAAATTACAGTGTAACAGCAGCATGACAGTAGACAACCAAACAACAGAAACACACACATGACAAAGGGATTACCCATGGAAAGTAAAACTAATATGACTATAAAACCTATATACATCATAGCTTAATATATGATGACCTGTATAAACACATGAATCATCCCATTGCACAAAGAAGGACTACCAGGAGCAGAGTGAAAATGTGAGGTACCAGTTAGTCTGTAAGGTGCAGTGTGGCAGCATTGTTATGACCAGAATACAACATCATAGTGAGTTATTGTACAGTGAAATTGTCTGTGGCAGGAAAGATTTCCTGTACCTGGCCGTTCGACAGCGAAGCTGTAGTAGTCTACTGGAGAAAGTGCTTCGCTGTCTATCTAGTGTGTGGTGGAAGGGGTGATCAGGATTGTCTATGATGGACTGCAGTTTATTTAGTGTTCTCCTCTCCACCAATGTCTCAAAGGTCTCCAGTCTGAGACCAATTACAGAGCCAGCCCTCTTGACAATCTTGTCAAGTCTGTTGGTGTCTCTGGCCCTGATACTGCTACCCCAACAGACAGCAGCAAAGAAGATGGTGCTGGTGACAACGGTCTGGTAGAAAAGCTCCAGCATCCTGCTGCACACGTTGAAGGATCTCAGCTTTCTCAGGAAGTAGAGTCTGCTCATCCCCTTCTTGTGCGCAGCATCAGTGTTGGATCTCCAGTCCAACCCGCTGCTGATCCTGACACCCTGATATTTGTAGTCCTCAACCACTCTCACATCCCCCCCCACCACCACCACCAAATCTGCAGTGGCTGAGAAGGAGTCTTCCTCTTCCTGAAGTCAATCACCACCTCTCTGGTCTTGCTGACATTCAACCTCAGGTGATTCTGCTCCGTCCACTCCACAAATCTGTCTACCAATGCCCTGTACGCCACCTCCTCTCCTCCTCTTATACACTCCACAACAGCTGAGTCATCACAGAATTTCTGCAGGTGGCATGACTCAGTGTTGTACTGAAAGTCAGTGGTGTATAAGGTAAAAAGAAAAGGAGAGAGCACAGTCCCCTGTGGAGCTCCCATATCACCAGCCACCACTCCAGACAAGACATTGCCCAGCTGGACAAACTGTGGTCTGCCTGTCAGGTAGTCAGTAATCCAGGAGATCACAGAGCTGTCAACCCCCATCACCCGCAGCTTCTCACCCAGCAGCAGTGGCTGGATGGTGTTAAAGGCACTGGAGAAATAAAAAAAAAGTGATTCTCACAGTATCTCCTCCACCATCCAGGTGCAGATGGGCTCATTGCAGCAGGTAGATGACAGCATCTTCAACTCCTAAATGGGGCTGATATGCAAACTACAGAGGGTCCAGCCACGTCTTCACCTGAGGCCTCAGGTGGGCTAAGACCAGTCTCTCCAGGACCTTCATCACATGAGATGTGAGGGCAACTGGCCGGTAGTCATTCAAATCCAATGGAGATGACTTCTTGGGGTCAGGAACCAGGCAGGATGTCTTCCACAGCACCGGTACTCTCTCCAGACTCAGGCTCAGGTTGTACAGGTGTTTCAGTACCGGAGCTAGTTGGTTGGCACAGGTCCTCAGGGTCCTTGTGGAGATGCCATCAGGGCCCGAAGCCTTCCACTGACGGAGTCTCTCCAGCTGTTTCTCCACTTGATCTGTAGTCACCACGTGAAGTGAGGGAGGGTCCTGGTGCCCCCTGAGGAGAAGGATGGGGTCGATGGAGAGAGGTTCTGCACAGGAGGGTGGGTGGGGAGGCGTGCGTGGGGATCTGGTTGTGTTGCTCGGGTGACAGACTGTGAGTTGAACCTATTAAAAAACAGATTCAGTTCCTCAGCTCTCTCCTGGCTCCCAGATGGCTGTCTGACTGTCCCCTTGCACCCAGTTATTTGTTTAATTCCCTCCCACACATCTTTAGCATTGTTTTGCCTGAGGTGTTGTTTTGCTTGAGCTAGCACACCTCAAATACCTGGACTGTTGATGGTGATGTTTGAGTGCATGTTACAAATATAGAAAGAAAGTTGAGAGAAGAGATCATTGCCTTGTACAAACAAGTAAAAGGATACAAAATATAGCAAAGGCACTGAATGTTCCTCGAGATACAGTTGGAAGCATAGGTCACAAATTTAAAGTTAAAGGAACAGTGGCTAAACTACCTGGATGTGGCAGAAAGAGGAAGCTGTCAACGGCTGTCGCCAAAGTCCTGAGGAGGCAGGTAGTCAAAAGCCCTCAACTGACTGCAAAAGACCTGCAGCAAGACTTAATGGTGAAGCATGGTGGTGGCTCAATAATGTCAGTGATGGTGGCAGCAGGCAGGCAGGCTTCAGTTTCCTCAGTAAGGCAAATACTAAACACTGATAGGCTCCATGCCCAAATTCCAACACATACTCCACTACTGACCCAAAAGCACAAAAAAAAATCAACTCCAGTTTGCTCATAACTATATAAATAAGCCAAAGAGGCTTTGGGATTCTGTTCTGTGCAGCAATGAAACAAAACTGGAACTTTTCGGGCATATGGCTCAGCAGTATGTCTGGAGGCATATGCAGAAAAGAACATCACGCCTACAGTGAAGGATGGTGGCGGTTCAGTGATGTTCTGGAACTCCTTGGCTTCCCCTGGCACTGGAAACATGCAGCATGTGGAGGGCAAGATGGATTCAATCAAGCATCAAGAAATCCTCAGAGAAAATGTCATGACGTCTCTGAGGAAGCTGAAGCTTGGGTGTCATTGGACCTTCCAACAGAACAATTAATCCAAGCATACCTTTAAGTTTGCCAAGGTTTGGTTTCACAAGAAGTCCTGGAAGATGCTAGAGTGGCCATCACAGTCATCTGACTTGAACCCCATTGAAAATGTCTGGTGGGATTTGAAAAAGGTGGTTACAGGACGCAAACCCAAGAATATTAGTGATCTGGAGGCCTTACCCCATGAGGAATGGGCTAAGATTCCTCAGGAATGCTGCCAGAAGCTAGTGTCTGGCTATGTATCATGTTTGCAACAGGTTATAACACCAAAAGGGTGCTCTACTAAGTACTAAAGATGCTTTTCATGAAGGGGTTGAATAATTATGAGACTGCAATAGTCATTAAAAGTGGTATTTTGTGTTGAATTTGAAGAAATCACTTGTAATGTTAGTTTTGTTGAGCTATTTAAATTTTTCTTGTGTGATTTGTTTATTGCAAACAGCTGCTAGTTTTTACATTTTACCAATAAGCCTAATTTGCAGTGGGGGTTGAATAATTTTGATTGCAACTGCTGGAAAAAATGTTTCATGCTGTCGCTCTTTGCGTGGAAAAGTGTCTGGCAGTCTGGCAGGGAATATTACTATTTTATGGACAGGATGGTATAAAACTTGTGTTACTGGAATGTGGAGAGACAGCAGGAAACTGCGAGGGGCAGGATGTGGGGGGTCGATCGTGAAACCAGATGGGTTGGAGACAAAGGAGATGGGAAGTGGGACAGAGAGACTCAGAGAGTGGACCAATCAGAGGAAGACAAGAGGCACCTCCCCTTCGCTATAGAGAGAATAAAACAGAATGCACTAAGGAGCAGATTTCAGCACACACTCTTTTTCTTATACTGAGATTGTATTTATGTGCTCCATCAGCTGATGTTGTGGAGGAATAAGATCAGGCGAGATGTGACGAGCTGGAAGGTTGCAGTTTTATTTACTCCATCAAAATGAGACACACATCGTAGCTCTGAGCTACTGTGCTGTTGAGACATGTCACACAAGCTCTTTTATGCAGTGATACAGGAAGAGAGAATGCATGGTACATTAGCATCACAGTCAATACACATGATTAGCATGACATTGGTTGGCTCGAGGACACATGCATACAGTCCCGTCTGACTGCCTCCTGTGGCTCTTTGTCCGTCTGTGCATTGTCCTCTGTATGCTAATTGTCTTCTGTTTCCTCCAGCCCCGCTGAGTGTGAATAAAGGGCCTTTTCCACTAGCACGCTTTAGCGCGACACGGGACGGCTCAGCACGCTTTGTACGCTTTTCCACAAGCCCCAACACGGTTTAACAGCCGCGATTCTCAGCCCCGCTGAAGGGCAGGGTACAGCAGTGCTGAGTTGTGCCGTGTTGTGACGTTAACAGACTTGTCGCCGCTGATTGGTCAGGTCGTAACCGGTGTTGATTGGTCAGGTTGTAACCGCCCCTCTCCTCCTCCTCATCTACCAAATCTTCACGACCTTCTCAATAAAGTTTTTGAAAAAAAAAAAAAAAAGAATCTTCACGACCGCCTTTACTCAGCACGCAACCACTGTTGGCGGTTCCTTTCAGAGTATTGCTGTGCTATTTTCATTTATTCTCTATCAAAAATGGCTTCGCGTAATAAGGGTGTTCCATGGAGCAGTAAGGAGCTGCAGTGTCTGCTCACTGCATTGTCAGACGAACGTATGCAGCGCGAGTTAGACGGAGCCGCCCGGAATGAAAAAATATACCGGGAGGTCTCGACATCGGAGTCCTTTAACGGTGAGTTTTAATTTTTTTTTATTGTGCGTTTTTTCGCAAATATATTCGGTAAGACGCTCAGTTTATTTATGCAATAAAAAAGCTGTTCATTTGTGGATGGATCGCTGCTTAATTGCAGCACACTGCGGACTAAAGCTTTTATTTTAATTATTCATGTGAACAATACGCTGAAATAAGCTTATGTATTCTTGTTAAAAACTATTGTGCTGTATTTTATTGTGTGCATTTCCCTTGTAGAATCATCCCACGCGTCCGCCGCGACAGCCCGTCCGGATTATTCAACCGAGCCATCCTGACCCACAGCTGGCAGAGACGCTTCATTCAGCCGAGTCGTGACCCAGTTTGGGAAGCTGGTGTAGAGACTCAGTGGTCGGCGTGTATAAAATGTCGATTATCCTTCATGTTGTGTTGCAAAGTTTTTTTTTTTCTTTTAATATTTTGTATATAATAAAATGGAATTGTTTTGGAAAGTGTGGTTTGTCTGTTATAACACTGAATTATAAAACAGTATAATTTCATAGAAATTCCATTGCCTAATCTGATCAAAATGATACTGATCTTCCTGTCAGGGTCAACCATTGTAAAGGTAATGTAATTTTTAACTAGACCAAAAAAACAAATGTTTTTGTAAGCTTTCTGTTCTTTTTATTGAAATATCATAAAAAATTAGCCCCACATGATCCAGTTCTAAACTTTGGGTACATTTTTTATGTTAACTTATAAGAAGTTGCACAGTTGGACTTTAAAATGCAGCAGGAGAGACTAATCAAGCTTACAAGTCAATGTAAAAAAGTAAGTATATGTAAATTGAATGTTCTATCGGCATTCCAAATTCAGAGAATTACAATACTTTAGAAGGAGTGTAGCATCATCTAAACGGAAAATAATAATACTGTTGTTCCAAACGTTGACCTGAAGGTGAAAAACATGAATTTTTTTTAATTCAGTACATCCAAAATGCCCTAGGATGTAAAAAATAATAAGTTGGTGTAGGCCAGTGTGCCACCGTCTCATTATTTAATACGAATAAAAACAAGTTTCAGCTCTTTATTTCTAGGTCATTTGGCAGTTAATTCAAAACAAAAGTGACTTGTGTTGTTGCAGCTTAATTATGAGATAAAATTAATTGTGAGACAAATCCACAGAGCGAGCAAGGCAATAATCCTTGAATCCTTTTTTGTCTGGTGTAAATAAGGACTCAGTCGGGTGCGTAACGTCACGGGAGTGTGGCCCCGCCTCGCTAAGAATCTGCTGCTGCACCGCTTCTAAAACCTCCTAAACCATCACAGCACAAGCACAACACCAATGGAGACAGAAGCATTCCGAGCCGTACTGAAGTGAACCGAGCCGTACCGAGGTGTGCTGGGCTAGTGGAAAACAGACTTAAGAGTCAATCTGCATTGTGCTGGGTCACCACAATGCAAATAAATTTACTCTTTTCCAACTAAACTGATCTGGACATTGGGTTAATATTGATTTACCCAACAGCAATCCGATGCTCTCCTTTGGTAATATTATCAGAAAACACTCCATACATTTCCACTGTTATGCTGATGACACACATTTATACTTATCAATGAAACCAGAAAACACAAGACAATTGACAAAACTATATGTATGTCTTAAAGATGTAAGAACCTGAATGGGCTAGATTTTTACTGCTAAGTAAAAGACAGACAGAACTGAAGTTTTTGTAACTGGCTCAAAAAACTTAGAAACAGTCTCTGACCAGATACAGGATGTAGTTTAGGTGGTTTTGCCCTAACTCCGAACACCACGGAGTGGCTGAGGAGGTAGAGCAGGTCGTCCAATAACCACATGGTTGGCGGTTCGAATCCCGCTCTCCCCAGATATCCTGCCGTTGTGTCCCTGGGCAAGACACTTCACCCCAATTGCTCCTGGTGGGTCTGGAAGCACCATGTTAGGCAGCATGCCACCATCAGTGTGTGAATGGGTGGATAGCAGGATCTGTAAAGCGCTTTGGTCATCAAGAGATGAAAATAAAAAGCGCTATATAAGTGAAAGCCATTTACCACTGTTAGGAATTTCTAAGTCATTTTTTAATCCTTTAATACACACATCAGATAAATCTCTAAAACTGCTTACTTTTACCCATATAATGTTGCCAGAATTAGGAACATCTTGTCCCAAGCTGATGCAGACATTAGATTATTGCCATGTGATGATCAGGCGCGCGTGCTCCTCCCCCACCCCCCCGTTCCTGTCGTCACGCCTCCGGAGGATCAGCTACACCTGCATGATTACACACCTGCTGCGTCCTGATGACCCAGCATATTTGAATCTTTATTTCGGATAGATTAAAAGTAAAGATTAAAAGAAAAGAACAGAATAATATAACAAAGGGGAAAAAAAAATCTTACAAGGTCAAATTAAACAATAACTCCTCTGATTGTACAGTTCAACATAAGTTATCCAAAATGGGTGATGGCTGAAGCTGCAGCTTATATTGCCCACCCATATTCCATCCAAGAATTCAAAAGAAAAACAAAACAAGAGCGATTACAATTCAGAACAAAGCTAAGACAAAATGTGACAAAAAAAAAAATAAGCAACAACACAGACTGATATAATAATTATGTGATTTTATATGTCATCTTGTACATATGTTTGGAGTATTGCTTCCTTTAGTTTTTGTTCAAATTGTCCAAGTGTTGTACATGATTTTAATTCAGGTCCAAAAGCGTTCCACAGTCTGACTCCTTGCACTGAGACACAGTGTTGCTTGGTGGTAGTTCTCACTGAAGGTTTTTGAAATATACAAGTTCCTCTGAAATGATATTGTTTCTCCCTTATTTGGAACAACTTTTGGATATTTGCGGGCAGTGATAGATTCTTAGCTTTAAACATTATTACTGCAGTTTTAAAGTCAGCCAGATCTTTCAACTTGAGAGCTTTTAATTTAAGAAAAAGTGGGTTTGTTGGTTCCCTGTAAGCAGCTTTGTTTATTATTCTAATAGCTCTCTTCTGAAGCATAAAGACTGGTTATATGTTTGTTTTATATGTATTTCCCCATACTTCAGTACAATATGTCATGTATGGGAGTATTAATGAATGATACAAAGTATACAGTGTGGGTTGATTCAGCAAATATTTCACTCTGTGTAGTATTGCAATTGATTTGGATATTTTACCTTGTGGAGTGTGTAATTGACGAGGCATGTTTGTCTCAAGGCAATTTATTACACGTCTCCAACATGAGCATTGTAGAAAGAGGACATCTCAGAAAAAACTCGTCCCTTATATACCCAGGTCTCCCCACAGCTCACAAGTCACATTGCATTCACATCGAAGTTAACTTTGCATTTTCACTTAAATCCCTTAGCATCCCCCTCACAGTCTTTGGCCCACAAAGGATCCTCCAAGCAGTCTCTTGGCACACAAAGGATCCTCCAAGCAGTCTCTTGCATATAAAAGATTACACTTTCACAGCTTCCTGTTATCTCCAAGGAAACTCTGCACTTTGTTCTTATCTAAGATGTGAGGCATTATGCAAGGCATTAAGTAAGTCACATGTGTGGCTACCCCCCCCCCCCAAACATTTTAGATCGAACAAAAGAATAACAGTCTGCATGCTGTGATAGAATCATTACACATCAATCCCCACGCTGCTTGGGCTTCAGTCTTCTCCCGTATCTGCTGTAACCCGGATTCACCGCCTCAGCGGCGCTGTCATGCTGGGGAACTGCTGTCTGGGGGTGAAAACCTTTTGTCAGTCCCTGCGGGTGTTCTGGGGAAATTTTACTCTGGGAAGCTCCTCGTGGGAGTCTTCCGCGCCGAGGGGCCCTCGCCAACAGCACTTGCTCGTCCACGACCACAAAAGCAGGTTTGAGTCTGTTTAAGCCAACCTTTTCCCTTCTACCCCCCAAATCTAGCAAAAAATGCTTGTCCCCTGTTTCCAGCACTCTGAACGGTCCATCATAAGGTGGTCGCAATGGGGGGCGATGTGCATCGTGTCTGACAAAAACAAACTCCGCGTTTTTCAAAGTTTTAGGTACAAAAACGCGCGGAAAACTGTGGTGGGCAGGGCCCGGCAGCATGCCTGTGTCGATGCTACGCTGCAAAAACCGAGATGGGGAGCTGCCCGGCGCAGGATTATCTGGGAGAAACTCCCCGGGCAACTGAAGTGGCTGCGCAAAAACGAATTCGGCTGGGGAAGCCTCTAAGTCCTCTTTAGGTGCAGAACGTAATCCCAATAAAACCCATGGTAGCTTGTCTACCCAATTTGCATCCGTCAGTGACGCTCTGAGAGCTGCTTTCAATGACCTGTGAAAACGTTCGCATAACCCGTTAGCCTGTGGATTGTACGCAGTTGTACGGTGAATTGTGACGCCTAGGCTGCGGGGGCAATAAAGTTGATTCTGATTCTGATTCTGATTATTAACCCGTGCTCTCCCAACCTCCGGAAAACTGCCGCGAGGTGGCTTTCGTGTTCGTCTTCGGACGCACTGGCTACCAAGATATCGTCTAAGTAGACGAACACGAAAGGGAGATCGCGCAGCACCGCGTCCATCATGCGTTGGAACGTCTGTGCAGCCCCTTTAAGCCCGAATGGCATGCGCAAAAACTCGAATAGACCAAATGGAGTTATCACCGCTGTTTTGGGTATGTCCTCAATGCGCACTGGGACTTGGTGGTAACCGCGGACCAAGTTTATTTTAGAAAAAACGCGCGCCCCTGCCAAATGAACGGAAAAATCTTGGATATGAGGGATTGGGTAGCGGTCATGCGCTGTGGCGTTGTTCAACCTGCGGAAATCCCCGCAAGGTCGCCACGAACCGTCAGCTTTCGGGACCATGTGTAGCGGGGAAGCCCATGGGCTGTTCGAACGCCTGATGATGCCCAACCTCTCCAGGTTGGCGAACTCCTCGCGCGCTATGGCCAGTTTAGCTGCGTCCAAGCGCCGAGGTTTTGCAAAAACGGGCGACCCGGTGGTGGTAATAAAATGTTCCACCCCGTGCTTAGCGACGGCTGCCGAAAATGTGGGGACCGTGAGTGCTGGGAACTGAGTGAGCAGCGTGTGGAACTTACCGCTTGCAGCTGTGACGTTGGCTTGTGCTGTTGGCCAGGACGCTCGAGCTGTACAGGGAATAGAATCAAAAGACAGTGCATTAACCAGGCGCCTGTTAGCGACATCAACCAACAAACCACATGAGCACAAAAAATCAGCCCCCAATATATTGAAATTCAATGCTGCTATGACAAAAGTCCACTCAAATGTACGGCCGTGTAGAGACAGGAGTAGAGTCCTCTCACCAAAGGTTTTAATGTCCGAGACGTTTGCTGCTGCCATCTGGGGGCCGCTGGAACCGGCCAGCCGGTCGGCGTAGGACGGCATGATGAAACTCAGCTGGGCGCCGGTGTCCATGAGGAAATGTCTCCCGGAGCGTGCGTCCGTCAAGTAGAGCAGCTTGTTCTCCTCCCCGAGGGTCGCAGCTGCTACTGACCCCCGGTTTTGGCGTTTTCCCGAGAGCTTGAACTGGCACGGTGGTATACATTTGCGTGCCTTCTCTGCAAAGCGGCGGTGATAGAAACAAAGGATGTCTCCCCCGCGTCCCTTGGCGCCCGCCGCCGCTGTCGTCGGTGGTTCTGCTACCGCCGTCAATGGCTCCTCGCCCTCTCCAGCCGTCACGCCGAGCTCCGTCGCTGCCGCCGTGGCCGTGCGTTCTCTGCTGGCCATGACAATCCGATTCGCCTTCCGGGCCAGCGCATGGTAGTCCCGCTTGGCCAACAACGGCGAACTGGCCAGGGCCGCTCTCGTTGCTGATGGCAGGTTCCTGAGGAAGAGGTGGGAAAAGATGAAGTGGTCATCGTCGGAGCCTTTCAACCTCAGCATCTTCTCCATCAGGTCAATGGGTGTGCAATCTCTCAACCCGGTCAGCGCCAGGAGTCTCTCTGCTCTCTCCTCCACCGAGAGTGTGTAGTGCTGGATGAGTGCAGCCTTCAACGCGCCGTATTTGTCGCTGGCTGGTGGCTGCTCCAGAAGGCTCTCCACATGCTGAGCCGTGTGGTTGTCGAGCTTTGCGATCACATGGTAGAATTTCGTGTTGTCTACCGATATTCCCGGAGGGCGAACTGTGCCTCAACCAGGTGGAACCAGGAGCGCGGGTTGTGCTGCCAAAAGTCCGGTAGCTGGACCGTAACGGCATACGCTTGGCTGGGGGCTCCCAACGCGGCTGGCCCCGGGGAATTCTCTTCTTGCTGCATGCTACGTCTTGGGTCACCAGTGTGGAGTGTGTAATTGACGAGGCATGTTTGTCTCAAGGCAGTTTATTACACGTCTCCAACATGAGCATTGTAGAAAGAGGACATCTCAGAAAAAACTCGTCCCTTATATACCCAGGTCTCCCCACAGCTCACAAGTCACATTGCATTCACATCAAAGGTAACTTTGCATTTTCACTTAAATCCCTTAGCAACCCCCTCACAGTCTTTGGCCCACAAAGGATCCTCCAAGCAGTCTCTTGGCACACAAAAGATCCTCCAAGCAGTCTCTTGCATATAAAAGATTACACTTTCACAGCTTCCTGTTATCTCCAAGGAAACTCTGCACTTTGTTCTTATCTAAGATGTGAGGCATTATGCGAGGCATTAAGTAAGTCACGTGTGGCTACAACCTTTAATATAATTAATATGTGACTTCCAACACAGTTTATTATCAGTTATTACTCCAAGAAATTTAATTTCGGATACTCTTTCAATCTCTACACCATTTACACTGAGTTTAGATACTAAGCTGTTGTGATAGTTGTTAAAAATTATTAATTTTGTCTTACTTAAATTGAGCGTTAATTTGTTTGAATCAAACCACAGTTTAAGCTTTCCTAATTCCTTTCCGAGTGTATCCAAAAGTTGTTCCAAATTGCTTCCACTGCATAATAAATTAGTGTCATCTGCAAACAATATTAAATCCATTTTTTCCAAACCTTTACATATATCATTTATATACACTACCGTTCAAAAGTTTGGGGTCACCTCAGACAATTTTGTGTTTTCCATGAAAAGTCACACTTTTATTTACCACCATGAGTTGTAAAGTGAATAGAAAATATAGTCAAGACATTGACAAGGTTAGAAATAATGTCTTGTATTTGAAATAATATTTTTTTCCTTCAAACTTTGCTTTCGTCAAAGAATCCTCCATTTGTAGCAATTACAGCATTGCAGACCTAACATGATTGCACAAGGGTTTTCTAATCATCCATTAGCCTTCTGACGCAATGAGCAAACACATTGTACCATTAGAACACTGGAGTGATAGATGCTGGAAATGGGCCTCTATACACCAATGTAGATATTGCACCAAAAACCAGACATTTGCAGCTAGAATAGTTATTTACCACATTAGCAATGTATAGAGCGTATTTCTGATTAGTTTAAAGTTATCTTCATTGAAAAAAAGTGCTTTTCTTTCAAAAATAAGGAAATTTCTTAAGCCCCATTTCCACCAGTATCACCTGGGCTTTACTTTTTTTTACTTGGTTCGGTTTTTCACCATTTCCACCCAAGTCCTCACGGTTTAACCGTTACGATTTTCGTGCCTGTTCAGAGGCAGGGTACAGCCGAGCGAAAAGCGAGGTGTGATTTGATGTCAATCGACTGCTAAACGCTGATTGGTCAGGGCGTAACGTCACAAAACGCGTCCGTTTTCTGTTTTCTGTTGAAGCTACACGACCGCCATTTGTAATTTCAGCGAGTAACCGCGGTGACTGGATTCACAATTGTGTTCTCATATAACGACTGTCTAGCTGCAGCATTTTCTTTGCAGTCATTTTCTACGTTGTTTTAGTGTGTAATTAGCCACCACTGAACAGATAACCCTTATAAAGAACAATAGATTGTACAATGATACTCAAATGCTACACAGTACAAACAATGGGCCTAGATTTGGATTGGCTTTTTTATAATATTTTTATGGATTTTTATGGACGATCCCCCTCATGGATCGTCACCTTATCGTGGTGGGGGGGTTTGCGTGCCCCAGTGATCCCAGGAGCTATGTTGTCCGGGGCAATTTGCCTCTGATAGGGTCTCCCAAGACAAACTGGTCCTGGGTGAAGGGCCAGACGAAGAACGATCCAACAGACTCTCATGATAAATTGTATATCAAGGATTCAGTGTACCCCGCCCGGTATGGGGTTACCGGGGCCCCACCCTGGAGCCAGGCCTGGGGGAGGGGCTCGAAGGCTAGCGTCTGGTGGCCGGGTTTCCACCCATGGGACCCGGCCGGGCTCAGCCCGAAGGAGTTACATGGGTCCACCCTCCAGTAGGTTCACCACCTGCAGGAGGGATCATGGAAGTCCGGTGCTATGTGGATTAGGTGGCAGTCAAAGGCGGAGACCTTGGCGGACTGATCCCAAGCTTTCTAAACTGGCTTTTGGTACGTGGAATGTCACCTCTCTGGTGGGGAAGGAGCCTGAGCTGGTGTACGAGATTGAGCGATACCGGCTAGATATAGTCGGCCTCACCTCAACACACAGCTCCGGTTCCGGAACCAGTCTCCTGGAGAGGGGCTGGAGCTTGGCCTTTTCTGGAGTTGCCCCGGGCGAGAGGCGACGAGCAGGGGTAGGTATTCTTGTATCGCCCCACCTTGCTGCCTCTATATTGGAGTTTTCCCCGGTGGACGAAAGGGTTGCTTCCCTGCGCCTTCGGGTTGGGAAACGGGTCCTGACCATCATTTGTGCCTATGCACCAAATGATGTTTCAGAGTACCCACCCTTTTTGGAGTCTGTGACTGGGGTGCTGGAGGGTGCTCCTCCTGGAGACTCCATTGTCCTACTGGGGGACTTCAATGCGCACGTGGGCAACGACAGTGAAACCTGGAGGGGGGTGATTGGGAGGAACGGCCTGCCCGATCTGAACCCGAGTGGTGTTCAGTTATTGGACTTCTGTGCTAACCACAGTCTGTCTATAACGAACACCATGTTCAAGCATAAGGGTGTCCATATGTGCACCTGGCACCAGGACACCCTAGGCCGCAGGTCGATGATCGATTTTGTTATCGTATCATCAGACCTGCGACCGTATGTCTTGGACACCCGAGTAAAGAGAGGTGCAGAGCTGTCAACTGATCACCACCTGGTGGTGAGTTGGATCCGATGGCAGGGGAGGAAGCCATTCAGACCTGGTAGACCCAAACGTATAGTGAGGGTGTGCTGGGAGCGTCTGGCTGAGGCCCCTGTCCGGGAGGTCTTCAACTCCCACCTCCGGAAGAACTTCAACCACATTCCGAGGGAGTCTGGAGACATGGAGTCTGAATGGGCCATGTTCTCCACCTCTGTTGTTGAAGCGGCAGCCCAGAGCTGCGGCCGCAAGGTGGTCGGTGCATCTCGTGGTGGCAACCCCCGAACCAAGTGGTGGACACCAGTGGTGAGGGGGGCCATTAAGCTGAAGAAGGAGTCCTATCAAGCTTGGTTGGCTTGTGGGACTCCCGAAGCAGCTGAGGTGTACCGGCAGGCCAAGCGGAGTGCAGCTCGGGTGGTTGCTGAAGCAAAAACCCGGGTATGGGAGGAGTTTGGTGAGGCCATGGAACAAGACTTTCGGTCGGCTTCAAAGAGATTCTGGCAAACTGTTCGGCGGCTCAGGAGGGGAAAGCAGCTCCCCGTCCACACTGTGTATGGTGCGGATGGGACACTGTTGACTTCAACTGGGGATATCGTCGGGCGGTGGAAGGAATACTTCGAGGATCTCCTCAATCCCACTGATACGCCTTCCACAGAGGAAGCAGGGTTTGGGGACGAGGGGGATGACTCGCCTATCACAGGGGCTGAGGTCGCCAAGGTGGTTAAAAATCTCCTTGGTGGCCGGGCCCCGGGGGTGGACGAGATTCGCCCCGAGTACCTCAAGGCCCTGGATGTTGTTGGGTTGTCATGGTTGACACGCCTCTGCAACATTGCGTGGAGGTCGGGGGCAGTGCCTTTGGCATGGCAAACCGGGGTGGTGGTTCCTCTCTTCAAAAAAGGGGACCGGAGGGTGTGCTCCAACTTTAGAGGGATCACACTCCTCAGCCTCCCTGGGAAGGTCTATGCCAAGGTACTGGAGAGGAGAGTCCGGCCGTTGGTCGAACCTCGGATTCAGGAGGAGCAGTGTGGTTTTCGTCCTGGCCGTGGCACATCGGACCAGCTCTTTACCCTCTCGAGAATTCTTGAGGGTTCGTGGGAGTTTGCCCAACCAGTTTACATGTGTTTTGTGGACTTGGAGAAGGCATTTGACCGCGTCCCTCGTGGATTTTTGTGGGGGGTGCTTCGGGAGTATGGGGTATCGGGCTTGTTGTTACGAGCTATTCGGTCTCTGTACGACCGTTGTGAGAGTTTAGTTCGCATTGCCAACACTCGGTCGGAGTCATTCCCAGTGAGAGTTGGACTCCGCCAGGGCTGCCCTTTGTCACCGGTCCTGTTCATAATTTTTATGGACAGGATTTCTAGGCGCAGCCAGGGAATGGAGGGTGTCATGCTTGGTGACCACAGGATCTCATCTCTGTTGTTTGCAGATGATGTTGTCCTGTTGGCTTCATCCAGCAATGACCTACAGTTCTTGCTGGGACGGTTTGCCGCTGAGTGTGAAGCGGCTGGGATGAGAATCAGCACCTCCAAGTCCGAGTCCATGGTCCTCAGCCGGAAAAAGGTGGATTGTCCTCTCCGGGTTGGGGACAGGCTCCTGCCCCAAGTGGAGGAGTTTAAGTATCTTGGGGTCTTGTTCACGAGTGAGGGGAAAATGGAGCGAGAGATCGACAGACGGATTGGAGCAGCATCTGCAGTGATGCGGACGTTGTACCGGTCTGTTGTGGTGAAGAGGGAGCTTAGTTAAGGCAAAGCTGTCGATTTACCAGTCAATCTACGTTCCTACTCTCACCTATGGTCACGAGCTTTGGGTAATGACCGAAAGAACGAGATCGCGGATACAAGCGGCTGAAATGAGCTTTCTCCGTAGGATTGCTGGACTCACCCTCAGAGATAGGGTGAGGAGCTCAGTCATCCGGGAGAGGCTCAGAGTAGAACCGCTGCTCCTCCACATTGAAAGGAGTCAGTTGAGGTGGTATGGGCATATGCCTCCTGGACGCCTCCCACTTGAGGTGTTTCAGGCACGTCCCACTGGGAGGAGACCCCGGGGCAGACCCAGGACTCGGTGGAGAGACTATGTCTCCCAGCTAGTCTGGGAACGCCTTGGTATCCCCTCTGAAGAGCTGGAGCAGGTGGCTGGGGAGAGGGAAGTCTGGGCTTCTCTGCTTGAACTGCTGCCTCCGCGACCCGGACCTCCGGAAAAGCGGTAGAAGATGGATGGATGGATGGATGGATAATATTTTTAATTATTTTGTAAGTTAAAGTTAACTGGAAGTATAACAAGTTTCCACATATAATTCCAAGGTCAATTGGCAATTCCATCAGACCAAAAGTGCATTGTCTAGCTGCTGCTTTTTTTGGGAAGTCAGTTTATCATCAGTGTATCATTATTACACAATACACAAAATGGGTCTAGATTTGGATTGGCTTTTTTATAATATTATAAATTATTTGGTAAGTTAAAGGGGTTTAGGATTAAGCTTCTGCATTATTTTAAATTACCCCGGTGTTTCAGCATTTAATTAACCGTCTGTTAACATTTAACCGTTTTGAACAACAGAGGCGACGTAGTTTAAAAGTGCACAACATTTTATTTAAAAAACACGTTTGACATATGTATGCACATGAACACTGAACAAATGAAATGATCTCTGAATGATCTCTGCTTCATATGCAGCTGCTTCAGATTCCTCCTGGGCAACCGCTATTCTCCTCTCCTGCTCCAACGTGTGTTGTCTCAATCCACGTCGTCTTCTCCTGTAAAATTCTCTTGTCTCGTTAAAGATATTCATTGTGTTAAAAACCCACAGAAGAATAGTGACCACCGTGGAAATCCTCCGCTCGTAAGCCGCTATTTTTTTCTTTGTTGTGGAGGAGTCGGTCGCGTCCTTTACTACGTCAGCAGAGTGTAGCGCCACCTCAATCCCGCCCACCCCCAGCAATACTCGGCTTTCCGCGGTTTTGATGGAGGCGCAGCCGCGGGAGAAACAAGTAAAAAAGAAAAGAGTAGAGCAGAACTATATAGTGGAAATGTGGCATAAGTGACCCCAAACTTTTGAATGGTAGTGTACATATTGAATAACAATGGCCCCAAAACTGAACCCTGTGGGACTCCACAAGTAACCTTCAGTAACTGTGAGTTTTTGCTACCAACTCATACTGTACATACTGATGTCTGTTCTTTAAGTAACTACATAACCAGGACAGTGCTACCCCCAATACCATAATTTTGTAGTTTCTTTAATAATAAATTATGATCCACTGTATCAAATGCTTTTTTTAAGATTTAGGAATACCCCAACTGAATACTCTTTATTTTCAACGGCAGTTGATATTTTTTCTATAAATTCCATTAGAGCAAATGCAGTTGTCCTCTTTTGTCTGAACCCATATTGCTGCTCACACAATAAATTATTCATCATTATGAAGTTGTCAACTCTCTCACAGAATATTTTCTCAAGTATCTTGGAAAATTGCGGCAATAGCGAAATTGGTCTATAGTTTGAAAATTCCCCTCTGTCACCCGTCTTGTGTATCGGAATTACTTTAGCTATTTTCATTGCATTGGGAAATATACCTGTTTGGAGAGACAGGTTGCAAATATACGTCAGTGGCTTCACTAAGCATTCAATGATAGTTTTGAATAAAAGCATGTCAATACCATCACAATCCGTAGATGTTTTACTTTTAAACAATTTAACAATTTCAATGACCTCTCTCTCATTTTTGTTCTGGCTCTTTAAGAGTCAGCGTGTGGGTAACCCATCGCTGGATTGTTAGATTTGCTTCCTGAAGACAACTAAGCCTTTTATCTCGTTATTCTCTCAGTTTGACCTGTGTTGCTCACTCCCTCTTTCCTCTTGTCTCTTCAGGTTTGCTGCCCACCTTCGCGGTGTGTTCTCCGGAGCTGATCACACTCGCCTGACCAAGAAGACGCCAGACGTCCACCCAGCTCACCATCTTACCCCTGTTCCCCTAGTTCACACAAGAGTTCCCTGCCGGGCAAATCTGCTCACAGAGTAAGAGTGCTTCTCCATTATTATTCTCCCCTTTGTGAGAATCTGTCCCTAATAAACTCTTTCTGCTCTTTTCCCGTAGGCTACGTGCACTCCAGTGGGCACCGGTTTTTGTGTCATTTAAGTGTGTGTTTTTGTGTTGCACTTTTCCTTAGTTCTGTACTTTTATTTAGAGTTGTGTGTTAGTTTTGATTTTACAATAAACTAGTGAGTTTTTACATCTATGTCTGAGTGTTTGTTTGTTCTGGCAGCTCCGCGTTTGAGCCTTACTTGCTCTGAATCATGACATGCCATTCGTTATTATCAGGTTGTCTTAAAAACTTTATCAAAATTCTCCAGTTAATCCCAAATGCTGCAGCAAGTCTATTAACAGGCATTAAAAGGAAAGATCATATTTCTCCCATATTAACTTCCCTCAGCTAGCTCCCTATAAAACCCAGAATCTGATTTAAAATCCTCCTCCTGACACATACAGCTATACATAATCTGTCAACATATTATCTTAAAGACCTGATTGTATGATATCGTCCTAGTAGAACATTACATTATCAGAATGCAGGGCTTTCAATGATTCCTAGAGTCTCTATCGGCACTATGAGAGATTGAGCTTTCAGGTTCCTTTCTTATGGAGCCAGTTACCAGTCTCAGACTGTGAGGCAAACACTTTTCTCCACCTTGAAGATCAAGTTGATTTTTTTTTTTTATTTGACAAAGTTGAGGATTAAACTTAAGGATATCTACTATATCTACTGCTACACCATATGAGAGTGGAGAACATTAAGTTCCTCGGAATGCAGATCTCGCAGGACCTGACCTGGAGCAAGAATTCCTTGGGGATCAGGAAGCGGGCCCAGCAGAGACTGCACTTCTTGAGGAAACTCAAACAGGCCTCTCTCCCCATCTGCATCCTCAGGACCTTCTACAGAGGTGTGGTGGAGAGTGTTCTGACGTACTGCATTGCAAGATGGTACTCCAGTTGCAGTATGTCAGACAAAAAAGTCCTGCAGAGGATAGTTAAGGGAGCTGAGAGGGTAATTGGAGTTTCCCTCCCCTCTGTTCAAGAACTTTTTCAGAGCCGTTGTAGGAGCAGGGCACTGAACATTGTCAAGGACCACTCTCACCCTCTGCACAAACACTTTGAACTGCTGCCATCTGGCAAACGATTCCGGAGCATTAGAGGCAGAACCACCAGACTGATCAACAGCTTCCTTCCACAAGCTGTTAGGATGTTGAACAGTTGATCCGGAATTCTTTACACATATTACTGTACTTTATGGACATTATGTATATTATATGTATATTATAGTTTTAGTCAGTTTTAAGTATTTATTTCTCTTAGCTACTTAGATTCACTTAGCCATTTTAATTGTTTTATATATACATAGGCAGTTATTATCATTTTAACTGCAACTGTAATAAGTTAGCATTACTGTAATATCCAAATGTGTCTCAGGGATGTGCTGTCGGGGTGCAGGGGTGAGTGTGTTTTTAAATTATGTTCTTTTTACAATACAGATGCCTACAGAAACGCAATTTCATCTTGCTTGCACTACAGTTGTATGCATAGCATCATGACAATAAAGATTGATTGATTGATTGATTGATTGATTTGTTTGTGTGCATAGTGTGATGGCCTGCATCAATGAGGCCCAGGTATGCATGTGTTTGCTTGTGTGTACAAGCTGTGTGACAAGCTAAGAAACAGTGATAGTATCCTTTGATCAAAAGCTAATAATTTTTGATTGGACTTTGCACACATTGACTCTCACTATGCACATGTGTCATTTGTATGAATGTTGTGAGTTGTATCTTATTTGTATGTTATTGTTATCTGTATGAATGTCATGTCTACTGTCTTCTTTCTTCTTCTTCTTCTTTTAGATTTTATTGGCGGTTGGCAACCAGCTTACAGGTGCATTACCAAAACGTACTTCACTCTTTATCATCACTCTATGCTCGTGTGTCCTCATATCTGTGTGTCTGTCTACTGTCTTTTCTCCTGCTCTGAACAGTTGCAGCAGATGGCTGCCTCTCCCTGAGCCTGGTTCTGCTGGTGGGTTTTCCTTCCCACTGTTGCCTAGTGCTTTCTCCTCATTTGATTGTTGAG
The DNA here is from genome assembly GCA_020510985.1 of Pholidichthys leucotaenia. NCBI lineage: Eukaryota > Metazoa > Chordata > Actinopteri > Cichliformes > Pholidichthyidae > Pholidichthys > Pholidichthys leucotaenia. Next base: position 45,567,541 of record CM035845.1, on the reverse strand, counting down.
GTTTTATATAATTTAATTATTGTGTGCCTTAGGTCTCCAACACTTTGAGATGACCTTCTGTTTTGAGTAGGTACTATATGACATGAGTTCAGGCCCAGGGAACACGCACACAGGCTTGAGTCGATTGCAACAAGGATTTATTAAATATTAGGCGTGTGTGGATGCGTGTGAGTGAGTGTGAATATGATGCTGGGAGACAGGATGCACCGAGGGCGGAGCAGCGCGCCGTGCAGCCAGGCAACCCTAGGGCAGAGCAGGAAAGTGGTTAGCTGCAGAGTCTGACCCAGTGGAATAATATTTGGGCTGTGGCTTACTTGCAGATGTTCTTGGTGGCTGACGTCGGCAAGCCGCAGGTCTCCTGCCTGGAAGACAGTGCTCCAGTGCGCTCTCGACGCTGTAGGTGAAGATTAGGTGACGATGAGGGGAGAATCCGCTGCCAGGGAATCCACCTGTGCACAGGGGAGAAGAACTGGAGAGAAGGTGAGACGAGAGATGATGGCTTACGTGAGAAGGGATGGTTGGTAGTCTAGAGGCGTCGGAGAAGAGAAGGCAAGTGCGGGTAGCACAGTCGTTGGTGAGCAGACGACTCCAGACCGAGGCTCGAGGTGGAGCGGGCTAAATAGCCCGGGCTTGATGAGGTGCAGGTGTGCTCGCAGCTGGAGCGGGAGACAGGCGAGAGCGGGCTGTGACACTATATAAACAAAGCTGAACTGAAAAGTTGAACTGAATTGAAATACTGCTCTCAAAAATATCCCAGAAACTTAGCATCACTAGTTTAGCATATTGAATAATTTCAAACCTAACATACTGTTAGATATAAAGTTGAGTGTATCTGTCATGATTACCAATTAGGAACAGCTCACGTGCACGATGCAGTGACAGAAGGACAACCAAACACACAAGCATACGTTTGAGAAGTTTATTGAATATCAAAATACAGCACAGCTTAGGGAAAAACGTCACTCGCCAGAGGAATGAGCCTGTGGAGACAGAACGAGAGCTGTGAGTGGAGGAATGGAGATAGGGAAAAGGGGTGAGCCAAATTGCCACTTACGTACGATATAATGGAGAACCGGCAGGACCCCGAACCAGGGGAGAGATGAACCAGAAAGGTGAAGGTGGTGGAGTCGATGGTGCCTGACCGGGTGGATGATGATTGCAGCAGAGTGAAGGTGATGGGGCAGTGAGCGCATGCAGTCCCTGGAGACACACCCGCACGATGGCAGCAACCTGGAGAAAAAGAGAAAAACAGGTGAGTATGAAAACTACACCTAGGAGTTAGCACTAGCATACAAAGTACTCTGCTTTAGGCAGTATACCCAGACGACCCAGCGTCAGCACACTGAAGAGAAGCTCCTTATAAATGCTGGCTGATGAAAGGTGGCAGGTGCGTCTCCTCACCCAGGTGTGTTGATGAACTGAGGAGAAAAACAGCAGGAAGGTGGGAACGAGCGCTCACAGTCATGACAATACCAAGATGGCGGCACCCTGGGTGTAGTGGGAGGTGACGCCCCACCTTTCCGATGGTGGCGTCATGGGGAGTATAAGAGGCCATGGCGGAAGAGGTTCTGTCTCTTTGCTGTGGACCCTTGACCTGTACCAAGTGACTCCTGTTTGGTTCCGGTTCTTAGTTAATAAAATACATAAACTGTCACCTTGCCTCCTCCTCTTTTAAGGACACAACATTTGGCGACGAGGATTTAAGGTATGGAGCGAGCTGCTACCGCTTTTCGGCCGTTTCTGGAGGCTCCGGGAGAGCCGCCCGTGCCCTGGGCCAGGTGGTATGCAGCCTTTAAGAACTATCAGGTCACTCTTAACCTCGGTGAGCTCGAAAAGCTGCGTGCAAAGGCAATCCTGGTCCATAATCTCGGAATGGAGGGCGAGAGAATTCTTAGTAGGCTGGGAGGTGGTGATAATTTTGATGATGTGGTACAACTAATGGCGGGTAGTTTTGTGCCCTGGAAAACACCATAGTGAGAAGAATTCAGTTTCGACAGTGACACCAGCAGCCAGGGGAATCAGAGCAGCATTTTGTTGCCGAGCTACGCCAGCTGGCCGGAGAATGCCAATTCGGCAAACTCTCCTGACCTAAACCCCATAGAGAATCTATGGATTATTATCAAGAGGAAGATTTGAGACAACAGACCCAACAATGCAGAGGAGCTGAAGGCCACTATTAAAGCAACTTGCGCCTTCATCTCAGCAATACCACAGGCTGATTGCCTCCATGCCATGCCACACTGATGCAGTAATTCATGCAAAAGGAGCCCTGACCAACTATTGAGTGTGTACATGGGCATACTTTGCAGTCGGCCAACATTTCTATTAAAAATGTTTGTTTTTTTTCTCATTTGTCTTATATAATATACTAATTTTCTGAAAAACTGAATTTTGGGTTTTCATTAGCTATAACCCATAATCATCAAAATTAAAAGAAACAAACACTTGAAATATATTATTCAGTGTGTAATGAATCTATACAGTATATGTGTTTCACTTTCTGAATTGAATTACTGAAAATAAAATAACCTTTTGATGTTATTCTAATTTTTTTGAGATGCACCTGTATATGGACTAAAAAGACTTTTTATCTTCCTTGTAAATTCATAATAGTATTTAGTATAATAGTATTATTTAACAGTATTTGACTAGCACATGTCAGGCAACAAAGTATTACCAAAACATAAGTAAACATTTGCCACAATGATGGGACACACATCGTATTCTGTTCTCTTACAAAAATGCGTCTACACTTCAGTTGTAATGCTGCAGTGGAAAAAAGGGGGAAGCAGAAAAACAAACAGAAACTGCACTAATACCTGCTGAAGATCTCACAGAACCTCCATGCTGGCTCAACTTTTAGACTTGTTACCATAACATTATACAGGGTCTTTCCAATCACCATGTTTGACATAGTGACAATGCGCTTAAGAACCCCTCGCAGCTGGCTTTGCTGTAGCTGTTTGTTGTTGTTGTTGTTGTTTTGTTTTTTTTTTGCTTTTAAGAGATTTAATAATGAGACTGCAAGTACAGTGGTGTGAAAAAATGTTTGTCCTCTTCCTGATTTCTCATGTTTTTGTATGTTTGTCACACTTTAATGTTTCAGATCATCAAAGAAATTTAAATATTAGACTGTAGAGAAAATGAACAAGGCGAGGCAATGAGCTGAATCAGCACAGACTTTATTCTCTCTAACAAGTCAAGATTACATGAGAGCTCCCAGGCCACAGTGCATCTCACTTATATGAATTTAATCATTTGCGTAGTGGCCTGGGACGCTGACATCATACTTATTACATAACAAAGCCTGTGCGGTGCATTAACATAACATTTCGCTGGTGCCGCACTACTTCCTTCTCCCGGCGGCCCAGCATCTCCTCTTCTCCCCGGGGGGTGGGGGGGTGCCCAACCTTTGCTGCTCCGTCTGGACCCCCCGGCGGCCTCTCTTCTCCTGGACCATAACTCTCTGGGTGGAGAAGTCTAACACCTAGCTCCCCCACAAGACAAAGCTAACACAAGTAAACATAAAATGCAGTTTTTAAATGAAGATGTTTATTATTAGGGGTAAAAAAAAATCCAAACCTACATGGCCCTGTGTGAAAAAGTGATGGCCCCCCTCTCCCATTAAAACATAAATTAACTGTAGTTTATCACATCTTTGGAAAGCTGAGTTCAATTTTTCTAGCTACACCCAGGCCTGATTACTGCCACACCTGTTCTCAATCAAGAAACCACTTAAATAGGACCTGCCTGACAAAGTGAAGTAGACCAAAAGATCTTCAAAAGCCAGACATCATGCTGCGATACAAAGAAATTCAGGAACAAATGAGAAACAAAGTAATTCAGATCTATCAGTCTGGAAAAGGTTATAAAGCCATTTCTAAAGCTTTGGGACTCCAGCGAACCACAGTGAGAGCCATTATCCACAAATGGCGAAAACATGGAACAGTGGTGAACCTTCCCAGGAGTGGCTGCCCGACCAAAATTACGCCGACAGCGCAGCGACGACTCATCCAAGAGGTCACAAAAGGCCCCTCAACAACATCCAAAGAACTGCAGGCCTCACTTGCCTCAGTTAAGGTCACTGTTCATGACTCCACCATAAGAAAGAGACTGGGCAAAAATGGCCTGCATGGCAGAGTTCCAATTCAAAAACCACTGCTGAGCAAAAAGAACATAATGGCTCGTCTCAGTTTTGCCAGAAAATATCTTCATGATCCCCAAGACTTTTGGGAAAATACTCTGTGGACTGACGAGACAAAAGTTGACCTTTTTGGAAGGTGTGTGTCCCATTACATCCAGTGTAAAAGTAATGCAGCATTTCAGAATACCAACAGTAAAATATGGTGGTGGTAGTGTGATGGTCTGGGGCTGTTTTGCTGCATCAGGACCTGGAGAACTTGCTGTGTTAAATGGACCCATGAATTCTGCTGTCTGTTATGTCCATAATCAATATTCCAATAATGAGGCTGAAGATGCAATCGAATGGAACTTTATTAAACAGACTCACACTACACGGCGGCAGTGGCTCAGGAGGTAGAGCAGGTCGTCCAATAACAGGATGGGTGGCAGCTCGAATCCTACTCTCCCCAGATAGCCTGCCTTTGTGTCCCTGAGCAAGACACTTTACCCCCAATTGCTCCTGGTGGGTCTGGACAGCGCCATGTTGGGCAGCTATGCCGCCATCAGTGTGTGACTATGTGTGTGAATGGGTGGATAGCAGGATCTGTAAAGCGCTTTGGTCATCTAGAGATGATAATAAAAGCGCTATATAAGTGAATGCTATTTACCATTTACACGAAGGTGCTCCCATCAAGGCAGAGGTGCTGGTTGTAAAGAGACCGAGCCTCTTCTGTGGTGGGCCTTTTATACCCTGGGTGGCGGCGGAACTGGAAAGGTGTAGCCATCACCCATAACATACAATAATAATAATCATTTTTAATATCTAACCCCCCTTCCCGTAGAAAAGTCCAAGACACACCATTAGGCCCACCAAAATTTCAGCCCGAATCACACACTAACAGTAAATACAATAACAGGGCCTATCCATGCACATAAATAACTAAAACTAGAGGGGGACAGGTGGACTACTGTCCCACCTCCACATGGCCAGATGGGTTATTCTGCCGTCTCTAATATAAAACAGTCCGCAGGACAAAATAAGCTGCTGTGTTCCTAGTATAACATGTAAAATAATCCCAAAACATATGTACAATCAAAGCCATTTCAAAACAGTTAACAAACAGACAATATGTACATCCATACCCCACTGTGCCAGCCCCCCTCCCAACACCCTCACCCCACAACTCGGGCAAATGACATATCACGCATGCAAGTTAATGCAGCAATACAAACAGTGTTGGGCCTTTTATTTTTTAAACACACACAGGGCAATCCTACAGCGAGTAAGTGTGAAACATATTACCTCCATGACTCCGGAAATACACACCTATTAACAAATTCTGCATAGCTCCCCCCCCCCCCACGATAAAAGTAGCCCACACTCTCTTTTTAAAAAAAAAAGAAAAAAAAAAGGAGCACTTAACCCAGCCACTTTTATGCATATACCATGTTAACACAACAATAACAGAGCCCTGGTAGTGCACACATTGACATTTCAAACATTAGCATGTTAATAGGTCAACCCCAAAACACATCACCCCCTTGCCACCATACAGTCTCGATGGAGAGACCACCCCCCAGAGACCCGTCCAGTGGGTACCGACCAGAGCTTCTCCTGCACTTCACCGCCGGAGATGAACCACATTGACGCCCCAACACCGCCTTCTCTTCTACAGCACGCCTCAGCTCGTTGGGGTGTCTCCACGACCCATCTGACATCTGAAGATAACCGTCCTTCCGGACAGCCACCACCTGCAGCCGTCCCTGGTCTTCTCATCGTTTTCTCTTGCTGTGAACCCCCCTTAGCCGAGCCTCCTCCCTGGGTCGAACCATGTCAGCGACCCACAGGGAAGCTTGACTTGGCTTCAAACATCCACAACATCTAAGTTGGGCTTCCTTTCTGGGTCGAACCACTCCACCGACCCCATACGAAGCCCGACTCGGCCTCCAGAGTTGCTGTGTGGCACGTCTGTCCACCGTGCCAGCTGGTCCTGCCCCGGTCTCTTTTATTTTAAATGCCGACGAAGCCATTGCAGCCCCTTGCATCTCGGTATCTCCAGGCCGAACTCCGGAAGCAGAGGGAGCCGTACTCACAGCTCCACCCACCGCCGCGGGCGTTCCACCGTGCCGCCCAGTTCTCACATCCAGGGTAACTTGGGCCCTGGCACCAGAACTGCCTTGGGTGGTCTTGGTCCTGTCCATCTCCCAGAATACTAAGCCAAACTTTGTCCCATACTGCATCGTCCACCACGCACAGAATCGATCGGTCCCACAAACTACAGCCCGACCACTCCTCTCCGGTACCGCTGGTGATTGTAAAGCCCAGTCCGTAAAACAGGTCACAGCCCATCACATTTGACCCCTTCATAGTCACCACAAACTTGATGTTTGAGACCACAGCTGACTTGTACCTTGCCATCAACTCCAGCGAACCCATGGTGGCTAGTCTGTTACCTCCATAGCCACAATACAGTGTCGATAGTCCTCTTACACGGTAATACAGGAACAAACTCCTCACAGTCATCGCTACCCAGGTCCACAGCCTGCGCCACTGATTGTGAGTCAGACGGACTCAACATTGTTCTCTCACCAATGTCCTTTGATAGTTTTTCTGCTGCTTCGTACTGTTGAGCTATGTCCACAGCTGTAGTCAACGTCAGTTCACCAGAGTGCGTGGGAGCCTGGACCGTGCCGCAGAACATAGAGTGTGCTCCACTAACTGATCGCGGGCCATTTCTTCCTCCAAAGCCCCGAATTGGCACTCTCCAGCCAGCTGCCGCAGGTCCTTAACATACTATTGCACCGACTGTCCCGGCTGCTGGCGTCACTGTAGGAACTGGATCCGCCAGATGATGACGTTCTCAGGAGCGTGAAAGTAGCACGCCATTAGCTCAACTACGTCCTCAAAACTATCACTCTCTCCCAATGTGCTGAGAATACGTTGCCCTTCCATGCCGAGATTATGGACCAGTATCACTCATGCACGTAGTTTGTCCAATTCGCCGAGGTTCAATGCCACCAAATAATTTTGGAACGCTGCAAACCACCTCGCCCAGGGAAATGGCAGCTCGCCTGGGAGCTCCAAAAATGGCCGAATACTAGAAACTCCTTTTTCCATTACTTTATCCTCGTCTCCAAATGTTATGTCCATAACCAATACTCCAATAATGAGGCTGAAGATGCAGTCGAACAGAACTTTACTAAACAGACTCACACTACATGAAGGAGCTCCCGTCAAGGCAGAGGTACTGGTCGTAAAGAGACAATGCCTCTTCCAGGTAGGTCTTTTAAACCCTGGGTGGTGGCAGAACCAGAAAGGTGTAGCCATCACCCATAACATACAATAATAATAATAATAATAATAATAATAATAATAATAATAATATTTAATATATAACACTGTCTACCAAAAAATCCTGAAGGAGAATGTCTGGCCACCTGTTTGTGACCTCAAGATGAAGCACACTTGGGTTCTGCAACAGGACAATGATCCAAAACACACCAGCAAGTCCACCTCTGCATGGCTTAAGAAAAACAAAATGAAGACTTTGGAGTGGCCTAGTCAAAGTCCTGACCTGAATCCGATTGAGATGCTGTGGCATGACCTTAAAAAGCCAGTTCATGGTTGAAAACCCTCCACTGTGGCTGAATTACAACAATTCTGCAAAGATGAGTGGGCCAAAATTCCTCCACAGCGCTGTTAAAGACTTATTGCCTGTTTTTGCAAATGCTTGATTGCAGTTGTTGCTGCTAAGGGTGGCCCAACCAGTTATTAGGTTTAGGGGGCAATCACTTTTTCACACAGGGCCATGTAGGCTTGGATTTTTTCCTCCCCTTAATAATAAACACCTTCATTTAAAAACTGCATTTTGTGTTTACTTGTGTTATCTTTGTCCAATATTTAAATTTGTTTGATGATCTGAAACATTTAAGTGTGACAAACATACAAAAAAAATGAGAAATCAGGAAGGAGCCAAACACTTTTTCACACCACTCTATAGTATTTACAATATGAGTGCAGTGAAAAAGTAGTGCCTTGTTACCATGAGTCAGGGAGCTCTGTTGGGTTTTCATTTGGTTATATAACACAGTATGGAGAGTTTATCAAGAGCTGAACTACCTGCCTCAACTGTTTGTGTCCTTTAAATTGATTTCTTTTCTGCTGCTAGTCATGATAGAAGTCACCAGGTAGGTAAGGCCTGATGAGGTTTAGAAAGTTGTACTGAAAGTCGTGTCAATCAATAATTATCTGTATTTCAAAAGTGAATATGGTCATAAATGGAGCTATTCATGAACTATCCAACGTCCTTGCCTGCCAGCAAGCAAGCATTCAAATTGATGACCCAAAGACTGTTTTATCATTTAAAATAAACTTTTTGTACTTTTGCAAGCTATTTTGTGCAGCCTCTACCCTAAAAGGTCAGCACAAAGGAGCCAATCATGCTGTTTAACCCTTTCTGTGCCACTAATGAGATATTCCATCAATGTGTCTTTTCACTATTACACTTTGGGAGGTGCAATGAACAAATGCAGCATGACTGGGTCCAAGACCAAGCAAAGAAAAAGCTCCACAGAGACCAAGGAGTGCAAGTTGAGAATCGAAACAAAAAGCCTGTGCTCACAAACAAATATATGGTTACAGAATTATTGAAGCCTTTGATAGACTCAGACTGTGATTGTTCATATTTTGACTATTCTGAATCTGATCTTTTGTATTCATATTATAGCTTATTTTAATTTCTTAAATGGAAATCTTGGAAGCTCTGCTGAAGCCCTTGGGAAAATAGCCAATGACCCTTCAAGATCTACTGTAACACTAATGGTACATGTTCAGGTTCAGGTTCAGGTTACTTTATTTGTACCCGTAGGTAGATTTGTTTTGCAGTCTGGTGACATCCATACTTACAAGCCACAAATTACATTCAACATAGACACAAACACAAGCACACATGAAATTGACTATAAACATGATAAAAATACTCAAGGCTCCATCAATCAGGGTATAAAAAGACAAAGAGATGAGAGAAAAACCAGAGGTAAGAGAGAAGAGTCATATTAAAAGTTAAAAACTAGTCAAAGAGGTTAAAAACAGCACTTTCAAACTGTAGGGGAATACCCCACAATTGCAGAAAGACCCCAACAATCAGGCGACCCCCTGTGAGCAAGCACTTGGCGATAGTGGAGAAGAAAAATTCTCTTTTAGCAGGAAGAAACTTCCAGCTAACTACCAAAGTCCCAACAACCGATGCTTGGCAAAACACACAAGGTGCCCCTCATTGGTTGGTGCGTCCTCCAATGGGCAGTCTGTTCAAGTTTGTTCACTTGCACTGAAGATGGCGCCGGAACAATAAACTTTCTCCTATATTTTCAGAACTAACCAATGAAATGTGTTTCTGGAGACAACTGAGGTGAGAAATAAATAGTGTATTTTCTGAATATGTGTTCACTTTTCACTAGCAACTATTATTTTAAAAGTTCAACATGAGCCGAAAGTAGAGAGGCCCTCAACTTTATGCTTATGAAGAAGTGGGAAACTCCAGGTGATGGTTCGCAATTCTAAGAGAAAAGAAGCTGCCAGAATGCATCACAAGGCATTTTACACAGACAATGAATTGGAAGTGGAAAAATGCATGTCTAGGTGGACACGTACTTTAAATTCACCTGACAGACACCTTTTCAGGAGGCAAACGATAAGGGAACTGCTAATTTCCTATTCTGTAGACCTTGATATACTGTAATCCTAAAGAAAGATTTTGTTCCTAAGCCTCATACTTACTGACCCTATAAGATGTACCAATCAGCCTACTTACCAGCTTAAGTTCAGTTTTTATTTTTCTTCTTTAATTGCTCCCTGAAGAAATTCACAAAACCACTGAAATAATAAAGCTAAAAGTAAAACACAAACCTTCTGACACGTCGGACCTTCGGACACTTCTGACGAAGGCTGCAGTGCACAGTCGAAACATGTAAAGAAGGTAAAAACATCTCCTTTCTATTGTTGTCTTTAATAAGAACAAAAGGTAAATTTAAAAAAACCCACAAACCTAACAAGATACAGATTTTAATTTTAGTAATGATGGAGTTTACTTAAGCCTCGGGTTCACATCTTGACCAACTTTCCCCTCTGGCCGTGGCTCCAGTAACAATGTTTCAGTAAGTGGGTGATTCTTCAATGAAGGGAGTTTTTCTGTCCCCAGGGTAGATTTTCAAGAAAAAAATGTTTTTTAGAAAAAACAATGGTTGCTTTTGTTTACTTTAGGTTGTAGTAGCTATGAAAAAAATAACTGTGTCTCAATGATGACATTTTAATACTTTTTCAATGTGTTGAAAATTCAAATGTGCAAGAATTTCACTGTTTTGTGCTTGTCCCCAACCCAGACTTTTTGACTTCCCCTCTATAATAAAGTGATAAAAAGTGCTAAATTCATTAAACCTTTACTTTGCATTTCCTCATAACAACTTAAAAAGGATATTTTTCAAATTCATATATTTTATATTTGTTCAATTCACTATTTATTTATAGTTAAATATCGCTGTCCCTCATACATCTGTCATTACCATCACGCTCAACGTTTTAGAGAGCAATAAAGTTTTCAAAAACAGTTACTTAAATTGTTGCCTGCAGATTAGACGCTCCAGAGGAACACGTCCAGACATGAGGCACAAGCCTGAGTTTTTGACGCCCACATATGTAAGAAATTTGATGTTTTATACATCCTGATCTGAGAACATGTTTATTAGGCGTCATTACCAAACAAGTTACTGTTTGAGTATTTTAATTCATTAATACAAAATTCCACTTTATTTAGATATATTCAGTGTACATTGTATGCTAGCTAACCAATTAGCTTAGCAAGTCTAAAACTTAGCCAACATTTTCTGCAGAGTGAAAATTGTCATTACCATCACATGTCATTACCATTGCATGTCATTATCATCACAAAAGTGACTGTGATGGTAATGACAATTTATGTTTTTGTTTCCTAATAACTAGCATATATTAGCTTAATTTACTATTTACTACTTTACTATGACACATAATTGAACAGTTACCAACTGTAATTTAGATTATTTTTGTTTGAAGATGTCAGCATGGCCCCAACTAAACCAGCTCAACGGTCAAAAAAATACAGAGACAAAATCAAGGAAGATCCTGAGAAATATCAGCAATATCTTGAAAGAGAAAAAGAGAGATACAAAAAAAGAAAAGAGACAGGAAAATTGAAAGCCATCTCACAGTTATCAAAACGGGAAGAAAGACGCAAGAGATAAGATAAGATAAGATAAGATAAGCCTTTATTAGTCCCACAACGGGGAAATTCCAGGATTGCAACAGCACAGGGATAGCAACACTCAGAGCAACAATCAGAAGGCAAGAAAAAACAAGCAAGCAAGAGCAGCTAATATACATATGTACATATTACTATAAAATATATATATACACACACACACACACAGACACACAGTGCAGAGCATTGTAGCTGGATGGAATAAATATATGAATATATGAACACACAGTGCAGAGCATTGTAGCTAGATGGAATAAATATGTAAATATATAAACACCCACAGTATGGAGCATTGCAGCTAGGTGGAATAAATATGCAAGTATATAAACACACACAGTGCGGAGCAATGTAGCTAGATGGAATAATATGTAGATATATAAAAACACAGTGCGGAGCATTGTAGCTAGATGGAATAAATATATAGATATATAAATATAAACACACCCAGTGCAGAGCATTGTAGCTAGATGGAATAAATATGTAAATATATAAACACACACAGTGCAGAGCATTGTTGCTAGGTGGGATGAAACAGCATAACCGTCTATTTAGTTATCCTACATGGTATGATTATGTGCCCATACATATTCTCACCCTCCATAGCGACCGGTATGTTCCTAGTTGTATGCCGGAGAGGACCATTGTGTAAGTCTATTGCATCTTTTGCATTCAAAAAAACAAAAAAAAAACAACAACAAAAAAAAAAAAAAACTATTAGTTTGTTACGTCTTTTTGCTATCTCTGCGAGCAGCCCTGCTTAGGTTGTACAGTCTGACAGCCGTTGGTAGGAAGGACCTACGAAACCTCTCGGTTGTGCACCTGGGATGATGTAGTCTGCTGCTAAATGAGCTCCTCAGTGCATCCAGTATGTCCTGCATAGGGTGGAACTCGGACTCCAGCAGAGATGACAGTTTAGCCACCGTCCTTCTCTCTCCTATCTCCTCCATCGGATCAAGGCGTCAATCATCATGTCAAGAGACGACAAAGTTAACCAAAGAAACAAAAGGGCCAGTGATGAGAACAGAGAGAGGATACAGAGTTATAGAGCTGGAAACACAACAAGCCAGGAAGGATCAGCCCTGGATCTGCAGCCACCTGAGATGGACACACAGCCATCAACACTTGTCCCCGTTTCAGAGATCACAGATCAGCTGATCGGACAGTGGTGTGCTGTTCAATATGACCAAGATGTATATCCAGGCATCATTCAGGATGTAGATGCAGAAGGTTGTACCCTTGTGAAAACAATGAACATCATTGGCAAGAACCGTTTCTTTTGGCCTATGAAAGATGATGTTCTGTGGCATCAGCCATGTGATCTGCTTGGTCTAGTCCCAGAGCCCCAGCCAGTCAGAAAAAGGCACATGAGGCTACCAGAGAATGTGTGGAAGATGTTGAGCTCTCTCAGGGAATGAAACAAACTTGTGTCTAAGGTTTATGTTGGTAGCACACTCTAAACTGTCAAAATAGCTTTTTACAAAGTGATATTTGAATGCTGTTGATTAAAAAAAGTGTTAAAAATAAAGGCAGACACTTTAATTCTGCTATTGAGGTTCTGCACATGATGAGTTTTTATATTACACGAAGGTCGAGTGCAAGCAAGATGTTTGTGTCTGTGAACATTCCGTCTTTTGGCAAATTGATGCGTAAGAATGTTTACAGTTTTATGAGAAGGTTGCTGGCATGTAACAATCATCTTATATCAGCAATTGTCAACTCGTCACTCACACTTCATTCCAGCATTTGGAAGTGGTGGCGTTCCATTTTATACTGAGCCCATTATTGTATGTTATTGTTGTTACAAGAGCGCGAGTGTCTGCTGATCTGTATATACTTTTATTTATTTATTTATCTATTTTCTACTCGTTTTAGTTTTGCTCTTAATATGAACCCTGAGTTTGAAATAAACATTTGAATTTGAATTTGAATTTGAATTTGAATTTATATTGTTAAGTGCATTTTCTTATTGCTAGTGTGTAAAATCAATTAGTTACTTTTGTGGTTGTTGCAGTCACAAAATGTTTTTTAATGAGTTAAATACTATTTTTCTTACTATACTGTATTTCTTACTAGTATTTGTATTTTATTTATGACATTGTTCCAATGATTTGTATAAGCTGGTTGATAATCCCCAGCAGGTCCCTGACTGTTGTTTAATATGGGTCACACCACTGTTGCTGTGCATGAATTAAAATGCTACACACTTATTTCAGAGTGCTGAAAACTTTATTTTCTATTTTATCATTTTTGGATTGGCACTCATCATATGGGACAATTGAGCTGAGCATGCCAGTTCTCTTCTTTGATCCTTTTTTATGTCAGAAACGAGCCAGCCGGCCAGAAGAGCAGATTATTACATAAGCAATGCTGTGTTAGTTTACCAAGTGATTAATTTTAATGGAAGGTTAAGTGTACAAAAGGTGGTGTTTTTAAAAAGTAGTATTTTCTTTGTCTTTGTTGTAAAAAAAAAAAAAAAAAAAATCCACCAGTGTTAATTTTTATGTCATTACCAAAACATGTTGTCATTACCATCACAATACATTTTTTGATAGAAAATGTTGCTTTATTGTTAACTTGGGTTTTACCACAATCATTGTGGTAATGTTTAAAAGTCTAAATTTGCATTTAATGAAAAAAAATATACATTGCAATTCAAATATTCTGATTAGTACGCAATATTTCATTGTTGAGACAAGGCAATATTTTAACAAGTCAGAGAGAAGATGTTGTTAAAATGTATTTTAAATGTACTTACAAATATTTAGAACATGATTCTTAAAGAGCATGTTTTGTACTTACTGGAATGATTGTAAAACCTTTGCTTGTCAAATCATTTTGTATTAAAATCAGTGTTTTGTTTTTGTGATGGTAATGACATTTTGCCGTGGCAAATTTGAACTAGAAAAGCACTCGGAGAGCGCAGACCTCCGCCAAGTGCCACAGTTCCCCCCATACAGTGTTTGTGTGTACGTTTTCAGATTCCTTGACCATGAAAACATATGACTAGCAATTGGATTGACAATGATAGGATTAGTGGTTTAGCAGTTATTCACGAAAATGGCATTTTGCGTAATGGCGGTTTTCTTGTGGACGGTGATCCGGATCACCACCAAAATCTAATCATCTGTAGGATACCGCATTTCTGACAATCTGTGAAAATTTCATGAAAATCTGTCCATAACTTTTTGAGTTACACTACCGTTCAAAAGTTTGGGGTCACCCAGACAATTATTTTGTGTTTTCCATGAAAAGTCACACTTATTTACCACCATGAGTTGTAAAATGAATAGAAAATATAGTCAAGACATTGACAAGGTTAGAAATAATGACTTGTATTTGAAATAATAATTTTTTCCAGATACTCAACCTGCTCAAAGGAAGGTCAGTTTTATAGCTTCTCTAACCAGCTAAACTGTTTTCAACTGTGCTAACATGATTGCACAAGGGTTTTCTAATCATCCATTAGCCTTCTGACGCAATGAGCAAACACATTGTATCATTAGAACACTGGAGTGATAGTTGCTGGAAATGGGCCTCTATACACCCATGTAGATATTGCACCAAAAACCAGGCATTTGCAGCTAGAATAGTCATTTCCCACATTCAAAAAAAAATTAAATCACCCTTATTGTCATTCAACCGTACAACCAATCATGTACAGCAGAACAAGATTGTGCTTTACCTATCTACAGTGTAAATCACACACACCCCAAGTGCAGAATCAGAGGGCCGCTGCCATGCAAGGCGCCGCCACAGAGTTCCCTCCTCCATTCCATTTATTGCTGAGCACCAAGCTGGACAGCAGGAAGTTCCACTTTTATATGGTCTTTGGCATGACCCGGCCGGGAATTGAACCCCTGCCTCCCGGGTGTGGGGCGGATGCTCTACCAACTGAGCCACCACTTCGGTGATTAGCAATGTATATTAGATATTAGAGTGTATTTCTGATTAGTTTAAAGTTATCTTCATTGAAAAAAAACAGCGCTTTTCTTTCAAAAAAAAGGAAATTTCTAAGTGACCCCAAACTTTTGAACGGTAGTGTATCTTGCTAACAAACAGACAGACAAACCAACGCCGATGAAAACATAACGTCCTTGGCGGAGGTAAAAAAGCATCATAATATCAAAATTATCATGAAGTAATATCAAAGCTACACTCAGATTTGTGTTCCAGACCAATTGCTAAACCTTTTGAAACAGAAATATAGAGATTAAAGAACATTTTTTTCCCCAAATTCTAAACGTCAAAAGTGCCCCTAATTGAAGAATCACCCAAGTCAGGATTACTTTGATAAATTCCTTATATTTGTTTAGGATTACATGTTGTCCTTCTTGTGAGAAATATGTAGCTCTAAACTATATTAATGTTGGGCCATTTGGTTTCCACAGCCATCCTGTCCCCCCTTTTTAATGCACATGCGCTAGAAATTCTGAGATGACTTTGGAGTTGTTGTCATCACATGACCACTGATTATGCTTCTTGGGTTCAGTAAACCTAGAAAATGAAATTTGCACGTTGGATCAAAGCATTTGTTGAGTGAAAGATCTTAAATAGCAGCTGTCACATGGTGACTTCAGTAATGATAGCTTGGACTGTTTTATGTAATAATCATACACTGTGATGGAGACAATTTTCCCTTCATTGATAAACTTTTGGTTGTGAGAATGAATTCCAAACATGTTCTGTTATATCTTCACAACATTATCAATTCACTCACACTACCAGGTGGTTGTGTAAGAGGACATATTGCTTTTGAAAAAAAACATGCATGCAACACTTTATTACATGTATTTCTTTGATATTTGCTAGCACTGCAAGTAGGGAGTGCAACATTAAATATATAGTGGATATAAAAAGTCTACACACCCCTGTTCAATTGCCAGGTTTTTGTGATGTAAAAAAAATGAAACCAAGATAAATCATTTCAAAACTTTTTCCACCATTAATGTGACCTATAACCTGTACAACCATATTAAAAACAAACTGAAAATTTTTAAGGGAAAAAAAAAAAAAAACAACGTTCAATAACCTGGTTGCATCAATAAGCACACCCTTAAACTAATACTTTGTTGCAGCACCTTTGGCTTTTGTTATAGCACTCAGTCTTTTTGGGTAGGAGTCTATCAGCGTGACACATCTTGATGTAGCAATATTTGCCCACTCTTCTTTGCAAAAACGCTCCAAATCTGTCAGATTGGGAGGGCATCTCCTGTGCACAGCCCTCTTCAGATCATCCCACAGATGTTTGATCAGATTCAGGTCTGGACTTTGGCTGGGCCATTCTAAAACCTTAATCTTCTTCTGGTGAAGCCATTCTTTTGTTGATTTGGATGTGTGCTTTGGGTCATTGTCGTGCTGAGAGATGAAGTTCCTCTTTATCTTCAGCTTTCTAGCAGAAGCCTGAAGATTTTGTGCCAACACCAGGGTTGGACTGGGACAAAAAACAGCCCTGGCATTTTTGGTCCAGGCAGCCCACCATGATCAGACAAACAACAACGGCACAGACAGACCAGTTAAACATGTGCAAGTCTTGTGCCATTCCCCAAAGCAATGGTAAAGTTGAGTAGTAGGTTACATGAAAAACAGGGGAGTAGAATAATTAGTCACATGATCACATTCCTGTTTAAAAGATGCATAACTGGGAATAATTTCATAACATAAAGGTTCTTCCTTGCAACAATTGCAGGGATGTGCAGAGACATTTTGAGGGACAAAAGTAAGGGCACCCTCCCACTCTAATTCCTGTTATTTGAGTAATTGCCAGCCTACTGTAAGTCTTCTAATATTAGAAGCTTTGTTGATGGCTTCATGTCAACTACTGTATTAACAATTTGTTAAGCAGCAACATTGAACCAGCAAATTTAATGGCCTAAAAGAGATTAGAATTATCCCACTTTTGCCCTTGACAAGTGAATCCCTGTGGTAAGAAAGAAAGAAAGAAAGAAAGAAAGAAAGAAAGAAAGAAAGAAAGAAAGAAAGAAAGAAAGAAATTACTTTATTATCTCTTTTGCATAAATATGTTGTCATAATTTTAAAGTCTTAAAATTTTCCAAAGGTGAAAAACTTTGAGAAAAAGCCTCAAAATTACAAGGAAAAAATATCACAAACATATATACAATAAAAGTTTCAAATTTACCAGAATAGCAAAACAAATTTAGAGGAACAAATGCCCATTTATTTAAAATATGTTCTAAATTCATGAGAAAAAAATACAAAATTACAAGAAAAACAAACTTGAATTTAAAAGATAAAAGTTGCATATTCCTGGCAAAAGTTGCAAATTTATGAGGAAAAAATTCACATACAGTGGATCCGAAAAGTATTCACAGCATTTCACTTTTTTCACATTTTGTTATGTTACAGCCTCATTCCAAAAAGGATTACATTCATTTTTTTCCTCAAAATTCTACATACCCCATAATGACAACATGAATAATGTTGTTGGGGTTTTTTTTTTTAGATTTTTACAAATTTATTAAAAATAAAAAGCTAAGAAACCACATGTACATAAGTATTCATAGCCATTGCTCAGTCCTTTGTTGATGCACCTTTGGCAGCAACTACAGCCTCAAGTCTTTTTGAATATGATGCCACGAGCTTGGTACACCTATCTTTAGGCAATTTTGCTCATTCTTCTTTGCAGCACCTCTCAAGCTCCATCAGGTTGGATGGGAAGCATTGATGCACAGCCATTTTCAGATCTCTCCAGAGATGTTCAATTGGATTCAAGTCTGGGCTCTGGCTGGGCCACTCAAGGACATTCACAGAGTTGTCCTGAAGCCGCTCCTTTGATATCTTGGCTGTGTGCTTAGGGTCGTTGTCCTGCTGAAAGATGAACCGTCGCCCCAGTCTGAGGTCAAGAGCGCTCTGGACAGGTTTTCATCCAGGATGTCTCTAGACATTGCTGCATTCATCCTTCCCTCTATCCTGACTAGTCTCCCAGTTCCTGCCACTGAAAATTATCCCCACAGCATGATGCTGCCACCACCATGCTTCACTGTAGGGATGGTATTAGCCTGGTGATGAGCACTGCCTTGTTTCCTCCAAACATGATGCCTGGCATGCATGCCAAAGAGTTCAATCTTTGTTTCATCAGACCAGAGAATTTTGTTTCTCATGGTCTGAGAGTTCTTCAGGTGCCTTTTGGCACACTCCAGGCAGGCTGTCATCCGCCTTTTACTAAGGAGAGGCTTCTCCTTACTCCTTATCCCTTACTTTTGCAGTAATGTGCAGTGTAATGAAATTACTGTTTAAAAATTCAGTAATGCGTTACAGTTACTGAAATTTGATTAGATGTGTTACTCGCGTTACTCGTTTTATTAATATGGATAGATATTGTTAACACAAATAAATATAAACTGATCCTATGTACAGTAGTTCACGCAGCCGTCAGTCTCCTCCGCGGGTTGGTTTCCTGTCCTGCCCCAGTTCACACCGCAACCCGGTGGGGAGAAATGCCGTGGCGTGGCGACTTCTCATATCAGGCCCTTATCACCTGTTGTCCGGGTGGTGAGTAGCGCCCAACAGCTCCTACCTCTGTGGTTAAACATGAGTATTTTTAGAGCAAGAAGCTATATTTAATGTCTGCATTTGTGTAAATGGTTTTTTTTTACCGCACAGAGAAAAAGTGACTGTGATTTGTTGCAGTAGAAAACAGCTTAAGGTGAACTTTCATTTATTTGTGCTTTCTGTTTTATCTTATTCATTTACATGCTGTTGTGATCTGCAACTATTTCATGGAAGTAAATCCTCTAAATAAGCATTTTTAATGGGCTGGTCCAGGAGTGTCAAACAATGTCGAGCAATGTCTCTTTTATTTTATATGTGTGTAAGAGAAGTAGGGGTTGATGTATGTGCCTGTGTATGTTGTTTTTGTGGGTATGTTTATGGGAGGGTTGGAAGGGGTGGGGATGTATCATGTAAAATATGTAACTAAATGTGTCTATTGTTTTTATCTATGTGAAGCACTTTGCGCAGCATCTGATGTTTTAAAAGTGCTGTACAAATAAAGTTTGATTGATTGATTGATATGGGTCGTGGGCCAAAAACAGTTCACCAGGGGGTCCAACATTTTCTCTTTGAATTTATAGCTTTATTTCTAGTAAATTTCTGACTTTCTACTGATTACAACAGTTTGTGTAAATCTGAGACGTTTTTTCTCTGTAGGATGAGACTTTTTTCTCATCAGTTTTCTTTTTCGTCTTTTTTCTGCTGAGAACAAGGGGCCCTTGATCTTCCTGTGTGTGCAAGATGATTTAAGTATGCATTTAAAAGTAACGTGAAAAAGTTACTTTTCCAAGTAACTAGTTACTTTAATCATGCAGTAACTGGTAAGTAATACAGTTACTTTTGAAAAGAAGTAACTAGTAACTGTAAGTAGTTACTATTTTTGTGGTAACTTGCCCAACACTGTTTGTTACAGAATGAAGATGTGGTAACAGTAATTTTCCATCAGACAGGTGAGAATGTGAGCCACTGAAGTTAAAACACCTTTACCTGCTACCTGGATAAAGATTATTCAAAAATGGATTTGATCTCCAAAAGGAATTTGAGGGACTGGATCATGTCTCTGTCACAGCAGACATTTGGACAGTGGATAATGGACATTTTCTTTGGATCACTGCACATCGGATTAAATACATAATATAAAGGTAAGATAAACATTGACAGATTTATGCAGAGTTGTGAACTCATCCTTTTGGAGTGATTCTCACTCTTTTTCCCTCTCTCACTCCACAAACCCTATTTCTCACTCCAAAATGTGGAAATTACTGGCAATTTTGTGTTGATTTTCTTCAGATTTTTCCCACAATAAGAGCTCTCAAGGCAGGATAAAGCAGACTGAACATGTTTTAAATGCTCTGTCTGAAACAGTCTGTTTCCAGCCTGACATTAATAAGCTCCTAATGTAATCCATTAATTAAATTATCTTGCTATGTGTGCAAGATGAATTAAGTATGTATTTAAAATTAACGTGAAAGTTACTTTTCCAAGTAACTAGTTACTTTAAACATGCAATAATTGGTAAAATAACTGTTACGTTTGAAAATAAGTAACTAGTAACTGTAATTAGTTACTATTTTTTAGTACCTTGCCCAGCACTGGTAATACATATACTCTATGTACAGTGGTGTGAAAAGTGTTTGCCCCCTTCCTTATTTTTTTTGTATGTTTGTCACACTTAAATGTTTCAGATCATCAGATTTAAATATTAGACAAAGATAACACAAGTAAACACAAAATGCAGTTTTTAAATGAAGGTGTTTATTATTAAGGGGAGAAAAAATCCAAACCTACATGGCCCTGTGTGAAAAAGTGATTGCCCCCTAAACCTAATAACTAGTTGGGCCACCCTTAGAACCAATAGCTGCAGTCAAGCATTTGCAATAACTGGTAATGAGTCTTTTACAGAGCTGTGGAGGAATTTTGGCCCACTCATCTTTGCAGAATTGTTGTAATTCAGTCACATTGGAGGGTTTTCGAGCATAAACCGCCTTTTAAAGGTCCTGCCAGAGCATCTCAATTGGATTCAGGTCAGGACTTTGACTAGGCCACTCCAAAGTCTTCATTTTGTTTTTCTTAAGCCATTCAGAGGTGGACTTGCTGGCGTGTTTTGGATTATTGTCCTGCTGTCAGATGGCCGGACATTCTCCTTCAGGATTTTTTGGTAGACAGCAGAATTCATGGTTCCATTTACCACAGCAAGTCTTCCAGGTCCTGAAGAAGCAAAACAGCCCAGACCAGCACAGACCATCACACTACCACTACTATATTTTACTGTTGGTATGATCCTTTTCTGAAATGCTGGGTTACTTTTACGCTGGATGTAAAGGGACACACACCTTCCAAAAAGTTCAACTTTTGTCTCATCAGTCCACAGAGTGTTTTCCCAAAAGTCTTGGGAATCATCAAGATTTTTTCTGGCAAAACTGAGATAAGCCTATACGTCTTCTTTGCTCAGCAGTGGCTTTCATCTTGGAGCTCTGCCATGCAGGCCGTTTTTGCCCAGTCTCTTTCTTATGGTGGAGTCATGAACACTGATCTTAACTGAGGCAAGTGAGGCCTGCAGTTCTTTGGATGTTGTTGAGGGGTCTTTTGTGATCTCTTGGATGAGTCGTCTTTGCACTCTTGGGGTAATTTTTCCATCCATCCATCCATCCATCCATCCATCCATCCATCCATCCATCCATCCATCCATCTTCTACCGCTTTTCCGGAAGTCCGGGTCGCGGAGGCAGCAGTTCAAGCAGAGAAGCCCAGACTTCCCTCTCCCCAGCCACCTGCTCCAGCTCTTCAGATGGGATACCAAGGCGTTCCCAGACCAGCTGGGAGACATTGTCTCTCCACCGAGTCCTGGGTCTGCCCCGGGGTCTCCTCCCAGTGGGACGTGCCTGAAACACCTCAAGTGGGAGGCGTCCAGGAGGCATCCTAATCAGATGCCCATACCACCTCAACTGACTCCTTTCAATGTGGAGGAGCAGCGGTTCTACTCTGAGCCTCTCCCGGATGACTGAGCTCCTCACCCTATCTCTGAGGGTGAGTCCAGCAATCCTACGGAGAAAGCTCATTTCAGCCGCTTGTATCCGCGATCTCGTTCTTTCGGTCATTACCCAAAGCTCGTGACCATAGGTGAGAGTAGGAACGTAGATTGACTGATAAATCGACTGCTTTGCTTTAGAACTAAGCTCCCTCTTCACCACAACAGACGGGTACAACGTCCGCATCACTGCAGATGCTGCTCCAATCCGTCTGTTGATCTCTCGCTCCATTCTCCCCTCACTCGTGAACAAGACCCCAAGATACTTAAACTCCTCCATTTGGGGCAGGAGCCTGTCCCCAACCCGGAGAGGACAATCCACCTTTTTCCGGCTGAGGACCATGGACTCGGACTTGGAGGTGCTGATTCTCATCCCAGCCGCTTCACACTCAGCGGCAAACCGTCCCAGCAAGAGCTGTAGGTCATTGCTGGATGAAGCCAACAGGACAACATCATCTGCAAACAACAGAGATGAGATCCTGTGGTCACCAAGCATGACACCCTCCATTCCCTGGCTGCGCCTAGAAATCCTGTCCATAAAAATTATGAACAGGATCGGTGACAAAGGGCAGCCCTGGCGGAGTCCAACTCTCACTGGGAATGACTCCGACCGAGTGTTGGCAATACGAACCAAACTCTCACAACGGTCGTACAGAGACCGAATAGCTCGTAACAACAAGCCCGATACCCCATACTCCCGAAGCACCCCCCACAAAAATCCACGAGGGACGCGGTCAAATGCCTTCTCCAAGTCCATAAAACACATGTAAACTGGTTGGGCAAACTCCCACGAACCCTCGAGAATTCTCGAGAGGGTAAAGAGCTGGTCCGATGTGCCACGGCCAGGACGAAAACCACATTGCTCCTCCTGAATCTGAGGTTCGACCAACGGCCGGACTCTCCTCTCCAGTACCTTGGCATAGACCTTCCCAGGGAGGCTGAGGAGTGTGATCCCTCTAAAGTTGGAGCACACCCTCCGGTCCCCTTTTTTAAAGAGAGGAACCACCACCCCGGTTTGCCATGCCAAAGGCACTGCCCCCAACCTCCACGCAATGTTGCAGAGGCGTGTCAACCATGACAACCCAACAACATCCAGGGCCTTGAGGTACTCGGGGCGAATCTCGTCCACCCCTGGGGCCCGGCCACCAAGGAGATTTTTAACCACCTTGGCGACCTCAGCCCCTGTGATAGGCGAGTCATCCCCCTCGTCCCCAAACCCTGCTTCCTCTGTGGAAGGCGTATCAGTGGGATTGAGGAGATCCTCGAAGTATTCCTTCCACCGCCCGACGATGTCCCCAGTCGAAGTCAACAGTGTCCCATCCGCACCATACACAGTGTGGACGGGGAGCTGCTTTCCCCTCCTGAGCCGCTGGACAGTTTGCCAGAATCTCTTTGAGGCCGACCGAAAGTCTTGTTCCATGGCCTCACCGAACTCCTCCCATACCTGGGTTTTTGCTTCAGCAACCACCCGAACTGCACTCCGCTTGGCCTGCTGGTACACCTCAGCTGCTTCGGGAGTCCCACAAGCCAACCAAGCTTGATAGGACTCCTTCTTCAGCTTAATGGGCCCCCTCACCACTGGTGTCCACCACTTGTAATTTTTTTTAATTTAATTTTTTTAAATTTAATTCTCATAGCACTATCCAGTTGATAGTGCTATGAGATGACTGTTGTTGTGAAATGGCGCTATATAAATAAAGTTGAATTGAATTGAATTGGTTTTGGCCGGCCACTCCTCTCACTGTGGTTTGCTGAAGTCCCAAAGCTTTAGAAATGGCTTTATAACCTTTTCCAGACTGATGGATCTCACTTACTTTGTTTCTCATTTGTTCCTGAATTTCTTTGTATCGCAGCATGATGTCGAGCTTTGAGGATCTTTTGGTCTACTTCACTTTGTCAAGCAGGTCCTACTTAAGTTATTTCTTGATTGAGAACAGGTGTGGCAGTAATCAGGCCTAGGTGTGGCTAGAGAAATTGAACTCAGCTTTCCAAAGATGTGATAAACTACGGTTAATTTATGTTTTAACTGGGGTGCCAATCACTTTTTCACACAGGGCCATGTGTTATGTCCATAACTGGAGCATTCAAGGAGGAGGCTGAAGGTTATAGTTGAGCGTACTTTATTATGGGAACCAATACAATGCCAGGTACTCCGTACAGGCCAAGGGTTCAATGGCGAAAGAGGAAGAGCTCTTCCGGTCTGGCCTTTTATACCCCTGGTGACGGCGGAACCGGAAAGGCGGACCGTCACCCCCCCACTACACCCATGGTATACATGCTGCCATCTTGGTACACAACATTTTCCCTCCCCTGTAGAAAAATGCCAAACACACCAATTAAGCCCTCCCAAATTTAAGCCCGACTCACATGCTAATGATACAGTATATACAGGCCTAACCATTCACACAACATAACTACCTAGAAGGGGACAGGTAGACTACTGCCCCACCCACCTTCCTACACGGCTAGATGGGTTATTCCGTCTGTGACCCTAAACAGTCCTTGAAAATAAAAAAAAAAAAACAGCCGTGTTCCTAAAAACCAAAATCCCAGTCCCAGATATATGCATATACACAACCAAACTTTCATAACAACAACCAAAAACAGTTAATATGTACATCTACATTTTGTTGCTACCCCCCACCTCGCCGTTAATTCCAACGAACCCACGACAGATAGTCTGCTTCCTCCATAACCGTAGCATGGTGTCGACAGGTCTCTCACACGGTAATGCGGGAACAGACTCCTCACAATGGGCCAGTTCAACAGGGAAATCACTGATCCCGTGTCTACCAACAACGGCACTTCTACTCCGTCCAGCGAAACGTCGCAGTAAATCCACCCATCTGTGCTTAGAGAGATGGTATGAACGACCATAGGAGTCGCTGCGGGGGGGGTCCACCTCGTGTCTTCGGTCCCCTCACTCAAAATTCTTGCAGGCCCTGGTGAAATGGTGTAGCCAACCACACTTTCCACAGCGCTTGCCTTTCACCGGACACACTCTTGCCTTGTAACGGTGCCTAGTGGACCCGCAGCCATAACACCTTGGCATACCCGGGGTGGATCTAATTCTTACAGGGGCAGCATATTCTTCCTCATTCATGCAGTCCTCGCTGTCCAAGTCCACAGCTAGCACCTTCAAACATGGTTCCTCGCACCTCAATGTGCTTCCCTCACCGAGGTCTCTGGACAGTTTCTCTGCTGCTTCGAACTGCTGCACTAACTCAACAGCCATGGCTAACGTCAGTTCACCCAGGTGGGTCAGGAGCCTCGACCGTGCCACAGAACAAAGAATGTGTGCCGCCAGTTGATCACGGACCATCTCTTCTTCCAGGGCTCCAAATTGCCACTCCCTCACCAGCCCTCTGGTGGCACTGCCAAAACTGAATCCTCCGAACTATGATGTTTTTCGGAGCGCGAAAATAGCATACCATTAGCCCGACCATGTCTTCAAAGGTATCAGCTCCTCCTAATGTACTGAGGATCCTCTGACCCTCCATGCTAAGATTATGGACTAAAATAACCCTCACACGCAGCTTCTTGAGCTCACCCAGGTCCAGGGCCACCAGATAGTTCTGGAAAACCGTAAACCGCCTAGTCCAGGGGACGGGCAGCTCGCCCGTAACCTCCAAAAACGGTCAAAATGCGGTGGCAGCTTTCTCAATACCTTTTTTCTCCTCGTCGCCAAATGTTATGTCCATAACTTAAGCATTCAAGGAGGATGCTGAAGGCTATAGTTGAACGTACTTTATTATGGGAACCAATACAATACCAGGTGCTCCGTACAGGCCAAGGGGTCGATGGTGAAAGAGTAAGAGCTCTTCCGGTCTGGCCCTTTATACCCCTGGTGACGGCAGAACCGGAAAGACAAGCCATCACCCCCCCACTACACCCAGGGTATACATGCTGCCATCTTGGTACACTACACCGTGTAGGTTTGGATTTTTTTTTACCCTTAATAATAAACACCTTCATTTAAAAACTGCATTTCATGTTTATTTGTGTTATCTTTGTCTAACATTTAAATTTGTTTGATGATCTGAAACATTTAAATGTGACAAACATATGAAAAAATGAGAAATTAGAAAGGGGGCAAACACTTTTTCACACCACTGTATGTATATTACAGTATATATATGACTGTATGTATGTATATTTGGTACGATATGAGACCCTCACCTGAGGTAGCTTGTAGAGACACAGTGAGATGACCCCTCCCATCCATAGTCTTGGGGTGACACTTTGGGCAAGTGTCAGCAACCCCTCTGCCCCCCACGCTGGGGTTACAGTGAAGACGTCAGCAGCAGGATGTTGGATGTCTCGCAGAGCAGAGGAATTCTCTTGAATCAACGGTCTTAGAGATGCAGTGGGCAAGCGGATGACCTGCCTAAAGTAGACAACAGTTGGGCAGAGAAAACCTTTCTAAATGTGGTACTGTGCCCACAGAAAGTAATAGCAGCCTACTGTGTGGTACTACCTGCCTACAATTCTAAGAAACCATGATTCAGAACTCAAAAGACAACAACATACCATCTGACATTGGGACCCCTGGAGTGTCATATAGGAATGCTACCAGGGAAGTGGGATCCTCTGAAAGAAAACCTGGTTATAATGATACCATTGAGCAAAACCCAATAGCTGGAAGCTCACTGGTTGCTGGAGCCAGTAGTAGTGGGCAGAATGGAAACCAAAACAAGAAGAAACTGAAAAAGTGGAAAATTCTCCAGTTTGGAACGTGGAATATCCGAACCATGAAACAACTTGGTAAGCTACACTTATTGGTTAGCAAACTAATGTCTGTTAAAATTGACGTGTGTGGACTGTGACGTAAGGTGGTCAGGAAAGGGACACTTCACCCATGAGGAATCTATAGTAATTTATAGTGGAGAGAAAGGAGATCAACGGAGAGTAGCAGTCATCCTGATGGAGTCAACAAAGGACAGTCTTATAAGCTACAGTGCTATATCTGACAGAATATTTGTGGTGAAACTCAACACGAAACCCCAGCCCATTGTGATCATTCAAGCCAACCCTTATCCATGATGAAGATGACCATGAGGACTTTTATGAGAAACTACAAGCTGCCATCAAAAGTGTCAAAAGCCATGAAGTTTGTATGGTAATGGGTGACTTCAACACTAAGGTTGGAGAGGGCAAAGATATCACCCACGGGGTTGGACCTTATGGCCTCAATGAAAGAAATGAAAATGGTGACAGGTGTTAGAAAAATTCTTGAAAACCTTCAGTCAAAAACCAGGCTGGATCAGAGTTTCAGCAAATTTAATTACATTGGCCAGTGGAGAACAATACAAAAATAGTCTCAGAGCCTATTCGTGAATCATTCTAACTCAAACACACATCACTCAGCTCTTTAAGCCCTCCGTTATCTGAGAGGTGGAGGAGCAAATTGTCCATCATGATTGGTTCGGTACATCTGGTCAAAACTTGGTGTACAGATTATCTTTTCTCAGGTCACTCTGTCCCAGTCACACAGGAGCCATGCAGGCTAGTCTAAAAACAAGATGATAACTAGTGCAGCTGTAGCCTTGCTACTTTTACACAAACTCTAAGTTAGACTCTGAGACAAAACAAAGACCAATATAAGACAAATATGAAATTTTTCTATCAC
The DNA here is from genome assembly GCA_020510985.1 of Pholidichthys leucotaenia. Taxonomy (NCBI): domain Eukaryota; kingdom Metazoa; phylum Chordata; class Actinopteri; order Cichliformes; family Pholidichthyidae; genus Pholidichthys; species Pholidichthys leucotaenia. The sequence goes on along the minus strand of CM035845.1, from coordinate 45,539,965 downwards.
AGATTAACAGAGTCTAAAAAGCCAACAATCTGATAATAACGAAAACACTGTTCAACCATCACAAATGGAACAGACATACCTGGGTATCACCAGATAGCCGAACAAGAAACCAGATCAATTATCATGATTAATTGACAAATGAAATCAAGTGTCTTAGACTCAAAATCGTGGCCTGGAGCTGATGCTGATTCTGATCAAAACCTGGTCATGGCAAAAGTAAGACTCAAGGTGCACAGGTTGAAGGTGAATTACTCAGTGTGGAAGTTCACAGTCGAAAAGTCGAAAGATGACAGGAAAAGAGAAGAATACTTAGTAGAAACAGAGAATAGATTCAAAATCCCGATGGACACTATCACAGAAGAGCAAACACCAAATAAGATGCTAGAGAACATGGAGCAAATCTGGAAAAAATCAGCAGAGAAAATCATCGGTTTTCAGCCTAGAAGAAGAGAGAAGCCACATATCACAGAGGAAGCCAAGCCCTTAAGCTGGTAGAGGTGACAAAATGGGCAAAGTCAAAACTGCAGAATAAGGAGCAATACACCAAGGTCAAAAGAGAAGTACAGCAGAAGATCAGAAAAGACAAATGGAAATGGATAGAAGATCAATGTCAGTTGCTGACTGAAAATGATAGACTGAGTAAATCGAAGGGAGTCTTCCAATAGTTAAGAAAGGTTCTCCAAACCAAATTTCAACCACGTCAAATGGCGATCAAAGATCAGAATGGAAATGTATTAACATTCCCAGAGGCAGTGCTGAATTGCTGGAAACAGTATGGAGAACGCCTCTTCTCAAAACCTGATACAGACACCAAACAATATGTCAAAGTCAATACAGAGAAAGAACCATCATCCATGCAAAGTGAAGGTGAAAGTGCTATTAAAAAACTACACTGTGGGAAATCACATGGGGCCTCATGTACAAAGACTTGCATGGATTTCCTGCTGAAAGATGACATACGTTTAAATCAAGAAAATGGCGTAAGCACAAAAAAAAATCAGATGTATGAAACAGTGCGTATGCAAGAATCCAAGCACATTTTCTTTGTACACCCCAATCTACCTGGAATTGAACACACATGAGGGAATACCATACTCCTCTCTTGATATGCCAACTTTTGAATATGCAAAGAGATGTAAATATGCCCAGCATGTGAGATTCTCCTCACTGCAGGATCAGAAATCATGTCTATACATGGGAAGAAGAGGAACTTCACACTTGAAATGACTTCAGTTGACATAAAAACATAATTTTATCTTCATTGTATTCCTGATTTAGAAAGTTGGAAATATACTATACTGTAGCATTCTGGGAACTGCAGCCACAAGAGCTGGTGGAAAATGATTAATGTCTAAATATAAGCATGTTCTCTTTAAGCAAATTATTTGAAAATAAGTTAAATGGTCAGTTACTGTGCTAAAGTGGTTCTGTTAAGATTTTCTTGTCTTCTAATTTTTATGTCAGCACCATCAGTGTGAGCACTGTTGTGTGGAGAGAATAATCTCAGTCAAAGATGGCTGCCGGTTTCATCATTGAAGTCTATTGAACCTCTTGTTAAAAGCTAGTGATGCTACAATATGACAGAAACACCAAGCAATAGTGTAACAATGTGGAAGCACAAATAATTCTTGACTTGTTTTGGGTGGCGGGGGGGGGGGGGGGGGGGGCTGGAGCCTATCCTAGCATCTTTGGGTGAGAGGCAGGGTACACCCTGGACAGATTGCCAGTCCATTGCAGGGCCAACACAAAGAGACAGTCACAACTCTCACAGTCATACCTAAGAAAATTAATACCTGAAGAAAATGTATAAAACAAAAATAAAAAATACAGATTCAGAAAAAAAAATTATTTTTATGTATGTTTTTCAACTTTCTGTATCCTTGTTTTTTTTTATACAATTCCAGATTTGTGAATTGTTTCCATACTTTTCTATTTGTTTATCTTTTTTATTTTTATGTATGTTTTCCCCTTTCTGTATTTTTTTTTTATTTTTGATTTATACATTTTTTTACAATCCAAGATGTGAATTATTCTTGTTTTCACATTTTTGTTCATGTGTCTCTTGTGTGTACAAAAAGTGTTTTCACATCATTAACAGTTTCCCAGGATCACCTCTATGTGTCAACAATTGGACCAATAACTGTAAAAACGTGCGTACACCAGCCATGAAATTGACATGGGGCTGCACACATTTCCATGGTCATTTCATTCTTGATACTTCTGAAATTTTGCATGGAAAAGGACATACGCCATGTTTTTGTGCATAAGTACCCTTTGTACATGAGCCCCCAGGTCTGGACAACATCTTAGCAGAGCTTTTCAAACATAGCTGGCCTTTTGGTCTGCATGCCATCCACCAGCTCTGCAAAAAGATATGGTTCACAAATAAATGGCCTATCGGTTGGAAACAACAAGAATTTGTTATGTTATATAAATCCGGATGCCCCCAAAGACTGCTCAAATTACCGTACGACCGTGCTCATAAGCCATCTGAGCAAAGTTCTACGAATTATCATTTTAAATCACATCAAACAAAAAGCGGAACTTGAAGTACTGGACGAACTAGCCGGATATCAATCAAACAGGAGTACTTGCAATATGCTTGCCCGTATACAAATGCTAACTGAGAAAACCAGTGCAGAAGAAAGTAATCTGTATTCGGTCTTCATAGATTATAGCAAAGCTTTTGACAGCAAAAGCCAAAACCAGCTCTTCAACATCATGAACCAGATGGGCTTTTCTGGGCATATTGTAAATCTACTTAAGTCACTCTACACCAACCAAACAGCCGTCATTTGTTGGAACAACTCACACGGCATACAGGTTCATCTGGGCAAAGGAGTCCAACAAGGTACGTCTTATCTCCACGCCTATTCAGTGTCGATACATAAGAAATGAGAGAGGCTGACATTTTGGATTTCGGAATGCTTGTGAGGGCAAGAAGGGTATCAAATTTATAGTTTGTGGATGACACCATCTTAATAGATGAAAGAAAGGATCAGATTAACGAGCTAGTGAGAAGAGTTGATGAGGCAGGTGAAATGAGATTGCTGAAAGGAACACAAAGAAAACAAAGGGAATGACCATCAGGAACAGAACAATGCATTATAAATTAGCAGGAAACACCATAGAGGAAGTTGATCAGTTTAAATACCTGGGATGCCAGCTGTACAAAGGACATCAAAGTTTGTGCTGCAATGGCCAAAACTAAGACTGTAGAACTCGTAAATATCTGGAAAAATAAGAGCTGCCTCTCCATCTTAAAGTTAAACTGGCCAAAGTGCTCATATGGCCTGCATTGATGTATGGGTGTGAAGGATGGATGCTCAGAAAATCAGAAAAGGACAAAATTGATGAAACTTCTGCAGCTGTGTTCAACCTGTTGTGGAAATTCCCAAAATAACGTCATGCTTATGTTTACACTATCCGACCGGAGGCGCACCTGAAAATGATGTCTCAAGCCTCCAACACTTCACAGATGATCCCGTGTTTACATTGCTAGCTAGCTTGCTAGCTTGCCAGGACGTTCGTGGCCAGAACCCGTGGGTAAATAACTCTAAAAACCTGATTCAGCTGAAGAGTTAATGGTCCTCCTGTCTCCCGGTAAGTGAGTTTCATTTTCTAACTAGTTTACTCTGCAACGGTGATAATTTTACTACGTCCGCTAGCTAGCTAGCTGCTAGCATAGCTAGGTAGCGGACATGAATGCGTGACGACGAAAATTTGTGCATACTCGCGTCTTCCCATTGATTTTCTATGGATTTGCGCTGCCCATTCGCATTTGGTGTGAACACAGCTTAACACTTGCTTTCTATGGGCATGCATTGGTATGCACGGGCAAGCACAGGTATACACTAGTAATACTTATACACAAAGGGCAAATAATAATGATACCGGGGAAAACACAAAGACATCAGAATGATACTAATCACTCTATACATATTTCAAGAAATCTCTGTGATGATGTCACAGTCATAGGACTCGCTAAAAGATCATAGGACCAGTGCAAAATGCACTGGCACTGGCACTGGCAACAATGACCAGGTACAGTAGAAAAGCTCCAGCATCTTGTTGTACACATTGAAGGATCTCGGCTTCCTTAGAAAGTAGTCTGCTCATTCCCTTCTTGTAGGCAGCATCGGTGTTATATTTCCAGTCCAGTCCATTGCTGATCATGACACCCAGGTATTTGTAGTCCTCAACTACCTCCACATCCTCCCCTCTAATCTGCAGTGGCTGTGAAGGTGTCCTCTTCTTCCTGAAGTCAATCACCATCTCTCTGGTCTTGCTGACGCTCAGCCTCAGGTGATTCTGCTCGGTCTACTCCACAAATCTGTCAACCAGTGCACTGTACTCCCTCTCCTCTCCTCCTCTTACTGTATACACCCAACAACAGCCGAGTCATCAGAGAATTTCTGCATGTGGCATGACTCAGTGTTGTACTGAAAGTTGGTGGTATATAAGGTGAAGAGAAACGGAGAAAGCACAGTTCCCTGTGGAGCTCCTATATCACTAACCACCACATCAGACAAGACACTGTCCAGCCGGGCAAACTGTGGCCTGCCTGTCAGGTAGTCAGTAATCCAGGAGATCACAGAGCTATTGACCCAGATCACCCGGAGCTTCTCACCCAACATTAGTGGCTGGATGGTGTTAAATGCACCGGAGAAATCAAAGAATGTGATTCATCCTTCTCTTACATTTTTCTGTTCATTATCCACAGCGCCACTTTCAAAGCAAGTTGGACAAACAATTTACAAATATGAAGCGAGACTAACGGAGGAAGATTGCAGACATGAACATTTTTATGACTCATTCTACCATATTGCCAAGACTGTCAAGGTCAGAAAAACCATTTTCTCCTGTTCTCCACTCTTTTTCCATTGCAGTGATCATAGTAAAAGGTGCTGTTGTTCACCATTTATTAGCTCCAACTTCATTACAATCTGCTCATTGTCTGCTTCTGTTTGTTTTTTTTGTTTTTTTTTTTTGGGGGGGGCAACATACTCAATCCAGCACACAAGTATACATGTAGATAACGGCATAGGCCACTTGCAAAGGCTACACTGTGGGCTCTATGTAGGGTTAATGCAGACATACAATTCAGGCTTTAGGCCCTTGACATCATTTGGCAATGCCTTAGACCTTAGAGGGTTATTAATGTTAGCACTCTTTTTGTCAAGTTCTAAGGACATTTCTATTTTTTGTACATTACTGTGTTGGATTTCCACCTCTTCCACCTCTATTTAAACACACCCACATTTGTTGTACCAGACCTTTGCTGTCCCAAAAGAGCCTAACAGGTCAGAATCTACTCCACCCTCTCAAGTGCGTGAAGCGGTCAGCGTGTCCTTGGCTGATGCGGTTGTCTTCTCACACCTGAATGTAGTTTCTCTCACAGTGTTGCGATCTTTGCCACTATAGGTATGTCATGCAAACACCTTCCAGCAAGACACATTGCAAACAGTGTGCTCTGATCTCTGAAATGAAAAAGAGGTCACCTCATTCTGCCAGTACTCACTATGCATGTACTGAAACAAGAGGAATGTCCTTTATGCCAGAATCCCACAGACATAGCTCCATTTCAGGCACACCTTCAATATCAAGATGGAAATAATAAGATGACACTTATACATGACAAACATAGCTGTAAGGAGAGATTTCACACAAGGTTCCCAGACCTGGATCTGATTAGACCTGCCCATGAAGGCTACAACTGAGTTGTACTCAGACACGGTCCAAGTCAGATATTGAACACTTTCCAGTTCACACAAGGAAGCAGAGACTACTATATCTGTAACTCACCTCACAGATGACTGCAGGCTGTTGGGCTGTAAAGGCACTCCTTAAAATTATTTGTATCTTTAGAAACCCTTGTATAATCACAGCACCGGTCCTTTTCATCATTTCATCCTCAGAATGTTGAGGTAGATGTGGAAGTAGGAAGGCATGTGGAAGGGGTTTTTTTCCCCCTCATTCGTTATGATCCACATATTTTTGCTTGCAGTGACGATGGACAGGCTGACAGACGAGGTCAAGCAGGAGTCTCCATGGACTATGGTGTTTGCAGATGACATTGTGATCTGTAGTGAGAGTAGGAAGGAGGTGGAAGAGAACCTGGAGAGGTGGAGGTATGCTCTGGCGAGAAGAGGAATGAAAGTCAGTAGAAGCAAGACAGAATACATGAGTGTGAATGAGAGGGAGGCAGGTACAACAATGAAGTGCAAGGAGTAGGGGGAGTGAAGGTATAATTATGTTTAAATACCTGGGGTCAAGCATCCAATGCAATGGTATACGCACAAGAGAGTTGAAGAAGAGAGTCCAGGCAGGTTGGAGTGGGTAGAGACAAGTGTCAGGGGTGATTTGTGACAGAAGGATAGCAGCTAGAGTGAAAGGGAAGATGGAAGTGAAACCTGCTATGATGTATGGTTTGGAGACAGTGGCACTGACAAAAAGACAGGAAGCAGAGCTGGAGGTGGCAGAATTGAAGATGCTAAGATTCTCACTGGGAGTGACCAGGAGGGACAGGATTAGAAATGAGTATATCAGAGGGACAACTCAGGTTGAGTGGTTTGGAGACAAAGTAAGAGAGGCAAGACTGAGATGGTTTGGACATGTGCAGAGGAGGGATAGTGGATATACTGAACAAAGGATGTTCAAAATGGAGCTGCCAGGCAGGAGGAAGACAAGAAGATCACAGAGAGGATTCATGGATATACTGAAGGAGGACATGGAGAGAGTTGGTGTTACAAAGGAAGATGCAAAGTGAGATGGAGAAGAACCGTTGTGGCGACCCCTAAAGGGAGAAGTCGAAAGGAGAAGAAGAAGAAAAACAAGAACAGTAGTAGGATTGACTCCATTGTCCACATGGACAACTAGAAAAGCACTTGGAGAGCGCAAACCTCCGCCAAGCGCCACAGTTCCCCCCATACAGTGTTTGTGTGTACGTTTTCAGATTCCTTGACCATGAAAACATATGACTAGCAATTGGATTCACAATGATAGGATTAGTGGTTCAGTAGTTATTGACGAAAATGGCATTTTCCGTAATGGCGGTTTTCTTGTGGCCGATGATCCAGATCACCACCAAAATCTAATCATCTGTAGGATACCCCATTTCTGACAATCTGTGAAAATTTCATGAAAATCCATCCATAACTTTTTGAGTTATCTTGCTAACAAACAAAGAGACAGACCAACAAACAAACAGACAAACCAACGCCGATGAAAACATAACTTCCTTGGCAGAGGTAATAAAAAAATGTCATCCAGTTGATGACATGAGCAGCTACTTCCTCTTGAGGGATTACAAACCATCTACTGCTGCTAAGTGTACTCAGGCATAGAGCAGTGTTACTGAAGTGAAAATAGGCCTACGGGGGAGAGGGAAGGAGGGCAGAAATCATGTTCACACATGGTGTGAAACAAATGTGCCAAAAATGACAATGCCCATAACTTCTAGGCGTGGGTAGTGTATTCTATGTTAAGGTGTGTGGCATATGACCCAAAAGCAGACACGGGTGGAAACGATAATTGAAGTGAACAATAATCTTTATTACAATAATTGTGCAAGATAATGTGCAATGATGATAATCTTGAGGATCTAGCAACCCTAGCAGGAGAGAGCAAAGGGACAGGTAGGTATAACTGGCGAACAGTATGATGAGGTTTTAATGTTAGTTTTCGTGCTTACACTTCCACAGGGGAGAGTGGCCAGGAGCAGGAGAGGGACCTCCACGCTGGGTGAGCAGGTTGCCAGAGGGAGAGGTGCTGAAGGGGAGTTTCCAGGGGGCTATTGAAGACAGGATGGCCAGGCTTGAGTGCTGGGGAGTGAGAGTGAAAAGCAGGGCAGACAAGAAGACATCTCTATTGTCATTCAGTCCATACAGCCAATCATGTACAGTAGAATGAAGTTACGTTTCTCCTATCTACAATGTTAATCACATGTAGAATCAGAGGGGTCACTGCCATGCAAGGTGCCGCCACAAACAACTTCTCCTTCCCACATTCTATTACGCTGAGCATCAAGCTAGAAGGTGGGAAGTACCATTTTTATATGGTCTTTGGTATGACCCGACCGGGACTTGAACCCCCAACCTCCCAGTTGTGGGGCGGATGCTCTATCAACTAGGCCACCACTAGTAATATTATTGAGCTCCCAGAAGTTGATGCATCCTTCTTTCCAACGAAGAAGAACCCCGCTCTCACTGCAGATGACAAAGGGTGGATAATAGCAACACTTAGGGACTCTTTAATGTATTTATCCGTGGCCCCCTTCTCAGGGGCTGACAGGCTATACAGGTGCCTGGGAGTTAATCGCACCTCCTGTTGGAGTTCTATAGCACAGTCATAGGGTCGGTGAGGAGGAACAGACAGTGCTTTGGTTTACTGAAGACAGAGGCCAGATCATGGTAGATTGAGGGTACGTTGGCCAAATCAGGGAGCTCAGCAGTGGGAGGTGGAATGGGAATGTGTGGTGAACAGGTGGCTGACTGGAGACAGGCAGACATACAGAAAGGACTCCAGGAATTAATAGTCCCCTTACCCCAGTCAATGGTTGGGTTGTGGAGTCTTTATCATGGATAGCCTAAAACTATGGGTGAAGTGGAAACAGGAAGGACAAAATATTCTGTGTGTTCACAATGATTCCCAGAGGACAGCATGGCTATGGGCACAGTTTGCTTAGTAACCTGATACATGCGTTTGCCGGACAGGATGACTGCGCCTACAAGCTGCTGTAGCCTTTTACAGAGGATTTTTAATCGGGTTGCCAGACTCTCTGAAATGAGGTTTTGTTAAGCCCCAGAATCAATCAGTGCAAAGCTGACATGCTCGGTGTGATTGAGCAATAGACGTATGGGTAAAGTGAAACGTGTGTGCAGGGATTCAAATGCATTGCCCACAAGTCCCCCTACTGTGACTAGCGGGCAGTGTCTTCTCCTTTCACGGAACATTGTGCAGTCAAGTGACCTGCTTGCCCACAATAGAGACACAACCTTTCCTTGCAATGTCACTGCAGTTTGGCTTGGGATAGTTTGGACTGGCCCATGGCCAAGGGTTCTGGTGAGTCGGGTGGCAGAAGGGAGAGGAGCTGCAAGCGGGGTGGTGAGGAGTGAGCCAAGAGCTAAGATCTGGACTGTCATTCTCTCGGATGTTCCCGTAACCTATTGTCAAGTTTAACAAAGAGAGAAATGAGCATGTCGAGTGATTTGGGTTTGTCTCAAAGGCGAGCGAGCTCATCGCAGAAAATAGTATTAGGGTTATGGGGGAACGCTGAGCGTAACGCGACATCATCCCAGCCTGCGAAGGCAGCGAGAACCCAGAAATCAGTGGAGTGCTCGGCTGCTGATCTAGCTCCATGGCAAATAGTCATGAGCCAGGAGGACGTGGTCCCTTCCCTCTCCAAATGGTCAAACATGCAGGTGAACTTTTCCATAAAACAGTTGTAGGTGTAGGCGTTATAATTCAGCCTCTAGATAATGGCTTGGGCCCACAAAAGAGCGTGATCAAGGAGTAGCCCCATCAAATAAGCAATCCGACTGCAGTCAGAGGGTAAATCATCAAGAACGTGGTCGAACACGAGCTGGCACTGCAACAGGAGCCCGCTGGCACCCCCCAACCGACCACTATAGCAGAGAGGCGTGGAGACGAGAAGGCAACAGCCCGACTGGCCGGGTGGGCTAGCTGTAACCGTGGGAGTGATGGTAGAAAGTGCTGTCGCGAGGCCATGAACTGCGGTTTCAAGCTGGGTCATGCGCTCGGTAAGTTTATTTATTTCATTCAAAAAGACCTGATTCTGGTAATTGCAATGGTCAAACCGTTGCTCAAAAGCCCCGAGCTGATTTTCTATCGCGTCCATCCTGCGTCCACTGGGTCAGTTTTGCTGGTGACGTACTGTTAAGGTATGTGGCATATGACCCAAAGGCAGACAAGGGTGGAAACGATAATTGAAGTGAACAATAATCTTTATTACATTAATTGTGCAATGATGATAATCTCGAGGATCTGGCAACCCTATGAGGAGAGAGCAGAGGGACAGGTAAGTGTAACTGACAAACAGTATGATGAGGTTTTAATGTTAGTTTTTGTGCTTACACTTCCACAGGGGAGAGCGGCTGGGAGCAGGAGATGGACCTCCACGCTGGGTGAGCAGGTTGCCAGAGGGAGAGGTGCTGAAGGGGAGTTTCCAGGGGGCTGTTGAAGACAGGATGGCCAGGCCTGAGTGCTGGGGAGTGACAGTGAAGAGCAGTGGAGACATCTCTATTGTCATTCAGTCCATACAGCCAATCATGTACAGTAGAATGAAATTACATTTCTCCTATCTACAATGTTAATTACATGTAGAATCAGAGAGGTCACTGCCATGCAAGGCGCCGCCGCAAACAACTTCTTCTTCCCCCATACTATTATGCTGAGCACCAAGCTAGTACCATTTTTATATGGTCTTTGGTATGACCCGACCGGGACTTGAACCCCCAACCTCCCAGTTGTCGGGCGGATGCCCTATCAACTAGGCCACCATTCCAGTGGTAAGTGGACTTACTTGCGGAGGTGATGGTGTGCACACTCCGAGAACATCCACATCCAATCCATAAAGCAATTTCCTGAATCCAGAGGCAGGCAGGGGTTAGGGCACGGCAGGCTAGATCAAGGCTGGCAGATAGTTCCAATACAGCAGGCAGTCTCAGGGTCTTGGGCAAGAAAAAGTTCAAAAACACGGCAAGGCAGAATAATACAAAGATGCTGCGCTCAGACAAGATACAGACTGTGTGCAGGTTAATGTCACCAGACAAAGTGAAGGGAGAGCGTTCTATTTAAAGGGCCTCTCTGATTGGCAGCAGGTGGTGCACAAGGCTCCAGGGAGTGAGCCTAATCAGAGGGAGAGAGGGAGGTAGTGTACACACAGGAACCATCACTTTCTATATACTTGATGTATCCATGTATACCTCCAGGGGAAATGTATTAAATTATAATATCAAGTACACATTTTCATATGAATGTTTTAGGCCCACAGCATGTAATTCTCTTGAGAGATGTGCTCCTCTCCCAGTAGACAGCACACTTGTAATAATCCAGAAAAACTCTTCTGCGAGCATGCGTGTTTTTGTGTCAGGAGAGGAGGAAAAAGTTGACAGTTCTGCTTTTTTCCTACATTTCTTTCCTCTTTTGAAGCTCAATCACTTCAGAATAGATTTTTTAAATTCTTTTATTGGTTTTTAAGGCTCTTAATGGTCTTAAGGCAGACTTGTTTTTTCTGAACTTCTTCAGTGCAGATCTGTGTCTGTAAATTGTGCAAAGTCAGCCAGTGTAGTGAATTTCATGAATAAAATTATGGGTCTAAAAATGAGCACAACACTTGCACTTTGAAGACTAAAACAAGCCCACTATAATTTAAAACGTCTACAGTAACTGATAATTGTTGCTTCCGCCTGAAGGGACTCCCCCATAATCTCCAGTCTCCTTCCTTTTGGAATGAAACACTGCTATCTGACTTCATAGTGCTGTGTGTGTGAGTAATGAAAGCAGATTGCAGGTCCTGTGATCAAAACAAGACACACACCCTGTCTTGACTGGAACATAACAGCCAATGATTACTGCAACAATAGTGTGTGTTTTGGTAACTTAATGTCTGCATTCACTGTGTGTTTGGGTGTGTCTCAGTGAGGCTGTGTGCGTGATGTCTGCCGCTGCAGCCCTGTGCTGATGACTCCAGGATGCTGCTCTCAGAGGAGCCGTCAGCATCCAGCCAGCAGTCTGAGCTTTTATAACACCAAAGCAGACGCAACACCTGCACACATGCACTCAAAATCATCTCCTTCCAAACTGAAAATAGAACCCAGAAAGTGTTGTTTTGTGAATCCATTAAGAGCTGCAGACATTTAGCAGATTATCTCATTCAGAGAAAGCAGGGCCTTTTAATGAAACTGAATCAGTTTCACATAACAGTCTTTTAACAACACCTGTGCTTGTGTGAGTCGGCAGAAGTGGGTAGTAATGAGTTACAGTTATGCAAGTGCATGCAATTAAGTAACTTTTTGACCAAATTGTATTTCCTGAGTTGGCTTATTAGAGGACACGTTTTACGCTTGAGTACATTTATGAAGAGAAAACCCTACATTTGCTCAAGCCCATATGGTTTTACTCTGTGTCTTACTTTTGAAATACTCTGAAAGATGAAGCTGTCATTGCAATAACAACTAGAAAAGCACTCAGAGAGTGCATACCTCAGCCAAGGCTCCTTCTATCCTTCATGGATCACCTCTAAAATGTAATGGGTTCGTGTGTAGACCACAAGCTAGTTCTTGTGAAAATTGCATCAAAGTCTATCTAGTAGTTTTGGAGGATTCTTGCGAACACATTGTGAAAAGATAACAGCCTTAGTGGAGGTATGCATTCTCAGATCATCACCAAAATGTAATAGGTTCCTCCTAGTTCCTCTCTCTAATTTCATCCAAATCCATCCAGTAGTTTTTGTGTAATCCTGCTGCACAAATACAAACAACGTCCTTGGTGGAGGTATGCATCATCAACAAAATTTAATGGGTTCATCCTTGGCCCAAGCACTACCTCTGGTGGAAATTTCATCAAAATCCATACAGTAGCTTTTGTGTAATCCTGCTAACAAACAGACAAACAAACAAACAGACAAACCACCTTGAAAACATAACCTCCTTGGCGGAGGTAATTGAAGAGCTAGAAGGGTGGTTGACAGTTGTGGACAAGTCAGGACTTCCAGGGAAGTTCAAATCCTGGATATACCAGTATGGTATCCTCCCAAGGGTGTTCTGGCCTTTCCTGGTGTATGAGTTCCTGCTTTCAACTGTGGAAGGGTTGGAGAGAAAAATCAGCAGCTATCTCTGAAGGTGGTTGGGTTGCCAAGGACTCTAAGCATTGCCCTCTGGCCAAAGGAAGTTGCACCTCCCCTTTAAAAGCCTGATTGAGGAGTTCATGGTGACCTATGCCAAGGAGGTATTGCAGTATAGTGTCAGTGGACCCGAAAGTCTCTAAGGCTTGGATTGAAGTGAGAACTGAATGGAAGTGGAGCGCTGAAAAAGCAGTGGACCAGGCAGAAGCGCAACAACATCACAGAGCACTGGTGGGGCCTGTGTCAACTGGCCATACTTGGGATTGATACCAACTCTGAATTATTCTAAAGCCAAGGGAAAAGAAAGGTGAGACCTGGTCCAGCAGGAAGTAAGAGCAGCCATGGAGGAGCAGTGGGAAAGTCATTCAGTGAGTCTGCAGCAAGAGGGGACCTGAATGGGAAGAGGTGTTGGACCATAAGATCTCATGGTCTGATCTGTGGGAATCAGAACCTTTCTGAATCAGTTTCCTCATCCAATCCATTTATGTCCGTTTATGATGTTTTTTCCCAGCCCAGCTACCCTCTTCTGTTTGGACAAGGTGGAATTGCCATTATGCCCCTTGTGCTCAGGAAGAGGAAGCTTACAATACATCCTCAGCAGGTGTCCAAGAGCACTAGCTGAGCAGCGCTATACTTAGGTGGCGTCATGATCAGGTACTTGGGGTAATTGCCGAGTCTATCTGTGGTATCACTGACAAGATCAAACAGTTCCTTCCACCAAGGTGAGCTAGTCTAGTGCATTTGTTCAAGCAGATGACCACCCCATCCCCCAACCCAAAGCCCAAGCATATCTCCTGGGTACAGCACATGATTGATAGATGAGGGTGGAGCTGGGGAAACAGCTTAAATTCCCAAAGAACATCGTGAAGACCACTTTGAGACCCAACATCGTGCTGAGGTCAGAATCAACAATGCAAATAATCTTGCTCGAGCTCACAGTTCCATGTGAGGATGGAGGAGGCAATGAGGGAAAGACGTGGAGGAATGCCACAAGCGGGGGTGGTGAGCATGGTGTGTGCCCATAAAAGTGGTGGACTAGTGGTAGAGCATCTGCCCCACAGCCAGGAGGTCATGGGTTCCAGCCCCGGCTGAGTCATACCAAAGACCATATTTAAAAAATGAGTACTTCCCACCTTCTAGCTTGGTGCTCAGCATGATAGAATGGGGGAAGGATAAGTTGTAACCCTTGGACAACAGATGGAAATTAGCCACTGGCTACAATCTGGCAAGTTTACATTGATTGTTCATTAATCTGCAATTTCCTTAAAAAATAAAAAGGAAAAAAAAGATAGAACTGGGAGAGAGGGGCTTTGCAGGGAAATCTCTGTGGAGGGCCTACTCAGCCCTGCGCATTACTAGTGCATGCAGGAATAAGGACATCAGGACAGCCATAGAAGCTGCAAAGGCCTCAAGGTGGGTGTTGATCACGAGAGACCAACATTGGTCTAGTGCTACTTAAACACAGGCTGGGAACTGATCGTTCCCAGCTGGGTTGTCAGGCAGAGGGGCTCTGAAGTTGAAAGACCCGAAACCCCTGACGACGCGAGGTACTTCGCTGAGGATGTGTCCAAGTACATCAGCAGATCTATGTAATCACCTCAAACTGGTCAGATTTTTTTTTTTTAGTTTACATCGTAAACAATGTATGTATATACATACATGTATATACAATGTATGTATATACACTACCGTTCAAAAGTTTGGGGTCACCCAGACAATTATTTTGTGTTTTTCATGAAAAGTCATACTTATTTACCACCATGAGTTGTAAAATGAATAGAAAATATAGTCAAGACATTGACAAGGTTAGAAATAATGATTTGTATTTGAAATAATAATTTTTTCCTTCAAACTTTGCTTTCATCAAAGAATCCTCCATTTGCAGAAATTATAGCATTGCAGACCTAACATGATTGCACAAGGGTTTTCTAATCATCCATTAGCCTTCTGACGCAATGCGCAAACACATTGTGCCATTAGAACACTGGAGTGATAGTTGCTGGAAATGGGCCTCTATACACCTATGTAGATATTGCACCAAAAACCAGACATTTGCAGCTAGAATAGTCATTTACCACATTAACAATGTATAGAGTGTATTTCTGATTAGTTTAAAGTTATCTTCATTTAAAAAAAGGGCTTTTCTTTCAAAAATAAGGAAATTTCTGAGTGACCCCAAACTTTTGAACGGTAGTGTCAAGGGATAGCAACAATGTGTTGTCCCTGTGCTGTTGCAATCCTGGAATTTCCCCACTGTGGGACTAATAAAGGCTTATCTTATCTAACTGCTTGCTTTTCACCAAAAAATACAGATTATTTGCTCATTTAAAATTAATTTAATTTATTATTCTATTTCACTGAAATCAGAACTGAGATCATTGTTCTTCTATTCTGGCTCAGGGAGTGTCTAATTTATTACTATCTACTGTTTCTTTGGTTCCAAGGTTGTCATAGCCAGGAGCGGCACTGGGGTTAAGCTCCCAGTGCTCATAAAATGCGCCTTATGGCGTGCGTCTCGAAAAGCCTCTGACAACTAAGTCCAACTCCTAGCCTGCCCGTGTGGTTTAGTCTCTAAGCCCGGCGGAACTGCTTTTACTAATAGGAGAAGGGGCGAGGGCGGATCTCTGGCGCCTTAAAACCAGATGCTTCGGGTAGATGGTGGCTTGTCAACCTGGGAAGGTAGCCCATCTTGGGGAAGGTAAACCCTGATTTCAAACCTCTGCTGCCTTGCGGCATACCCGGTCACGGGAAAGGCTTCGGGAGTCAACCCTGAGGAAAAATCCGGAGTCGGAGCCCCTAAGGCAGTTCTATGTTGTGCTCAACATCGTTCTGGCAGCTCCTGCAACGGCGCTGGTGCCAAACTGTAGCAGCCCTGCTGTTCCTTTGGATTTATCAGTGACGTGGAGAGGGGGGACATGCTGCATGGGCAACATCTTGTCCTCCATATCTTCCTGCCCAGGCTTGAATCCTACCAACGCCCAACGCTGGAAGGTAGAACACCGGATCACTGGAGAGGACACTCCAGCTTCGCCTTTGGCGTAGACAAAACACGGGGAATGACAGTTACCGGTTATAAGCCACTGCTCAATTGGCGTAGAGCGTGGCGCCAGGGGTTGTTCCCGACGGTGGGAGGGATCATCAGATCTCACTGGACAGCTACCGCCCGCCTCAAGCTGGGCAGCCCCCAGCCAATAAGGTGTTGTCCCGCCACAGCTTGCTTTCCTCATTGGGTGCATGGGGATAAGGAGAAATCCAAACAGCAGGCTGAGAACCTTTGCACCAGGCAAGACAATAAAACAAAAGAGACCAACTCTAAAACTGGGAACTTGGAATGTCCGCACTATGATGACAGGACTTGCTGCTAACCTAAAGGACATCAACGACACCAGGAAGACTGCCATCATCAATAATGAGCTGAAGAGACTGGGAGTGGATATCGCCACTCTCCAGGAAACACGGTTAGCTGATGCAGGCACACTGAGAGAGAAGGACTACACGTTCTACTGGCAGGGAAAGGGCAGTGACGAACACAGGGAACACGGAGTGGGCTTCGCAGTGAAGAACACTTTGCTGAAGATGGTGGAACCGGGCAGCACTGGCTCTGCACGACTCCTCACCCTCCGCCTGAACACCACTGAAGGCCCAGTCACCCTCGTCAGTGTGTATGCCCCAACACAGACAGCCACACCAGAGGCAAAAGACGAGTTCTACGAGAATCTCGCAACAACTGTCAGGATCATCCCCAACTCTGAACAACTCATTCTCCTTGGAGACTTCAATGCCAGAGTGGGTGCTGACCACGACTCCTGGCCCTCCTGTCTTGGACCTTTTGGCGTGGGCAGAATGAACGACAACGGACAGCGGCTGCTCGAGTTCTGCACATATCACGATCCGTGCATCACAAACTCGTTCTTCAAGACCAAGCCCCAACACAAGGTTTCCTGGCAACATCCGCGCTCAAAGCACTGGCACCAGCTAGACTTGATCCTGACCAGGCGCACCTCACTGAAGAACGTGCTAATCACCCGTTCGTTCCAGAGTGCAGATTGTGACACAGACCATTCCTTGGTGTGTTGCAAGGTCAAGGTGCAGCTGAAGAAATTCCATCGTGCTAGACAACCTGGAAAGGTACGGATTGACACCAGCAAGATGGCCCAACCAGAACTTGTTGAGCAGTTTGCCTCCATCTTTGAGAAGGAACTTGGTGTACCACAAGGAGGAGAATCTGCAAAGCAGAAGTGGGAAGAGCTGCGAAACACCATCTACCGCACAGCCTTGGCTACCTTTGAGAGGAAGACCTCGAAGTCACAGGACTGGTTTGATGCCAAGTTGACCGAGATGACCCCCGTCATTGAAGCCAAGCGCTCAGCACTTGCTGAGTACAAGAAGTACCCAAACGAGAAGAATCTCCAGATTCTCAGGGCTGCGAGAAGCAAAGTTCAGCAGACTGCTCGGCGCTGTGCCAACGAGTACTGGACTCAGCTCAGCCAAGACATTCAAACCGCTGCCATAACAGGGAACATCCGTGGTATGTACGATGGTATCAAGAAAGCACTTGGTCTGGCTCAGAGCAAGACGGCCCCCCTCAAATCCTCCACTGGGGAGATGATCACAGAGAAGAACAAGCAGATGGAGAAATGGGTGGAACACTACTCCGACCTCTACTCTAGACAGAACACCGTGACACCGTCAGCCCTTGATGCCATCGACTGCCTGCCATCCATGGACGAACTTGACACCGAGCCAACCATCGACGAACTCAGTAAGGCCATTGATAGCTTGGCCGCTGGCAAGGCACCCGGCAACGACGGCATACCCCCTGACCTGATCAAGCACTGCAAGACCGCCCTACTGCTGCCATTGCATGACGTCCTCTGCCAGTGCTGGAAGGAAGGTGCCGTACCACAGGCCACAGGACATGAGGGACGCCAAGATCATCACCCTCTACAAAAACAAAGGGGAGAGAAGCGACTGCAACAACTACAGGGGCATTTCCCTCCTCAGCGTTGTTGGCAAAGTCTACGCACGAGTTGTTCTCGTTCGTCTACAGAAGCTTGCCAAACGTGTCTACCCCGAGTCTCAGTGTGGCTTCCGCGCTGAGCGATTGACGGTAGACATGATATTCTCCATCCGCCAACTCCAGGAGAAATGCAGAGAACAGAACATGCCTCTGTACGTCGCCTTCATCGACCTCACCAAAGCGTTCGATCTGGTCAGCAGAGAGGGCCTTTTCAAGATCCTGCCAAAGATAGGATGCCCACCAAAGTTGCAAAGCCTCATCGAATCGTTTTCACACCAACATGCAGGGGATAGTGCAGCACGATGGCAACGTCTCAGAGCCATTCAACATACGCAGCGGAGTGAAACAGGGCTGTGTACTTGCGCCAACCCTCTTTGGGATTTTTTTTGCTATGCTCCTGAGGCATGCCTTCAGCACAACAACAGAGGGAATCTACCTGCACACAAGATCTGACGGCAGGCTTTTCAACCTCGCCCGCCTGAAAGCCAGAACCAAAGTACGCGAGGCTCTAATCAGAGACATGCTGTTCGCAGACGACGCTGCAGTCGCAACCCACACACAGCAGGAGCTTCAGACCCTGATGGACCGCTTCTCCCAGGCATGCAAGGACTTCAGGCTTACCATCAGCCTGAAGAAGACTAACGTCTTGGCGCAAGGCACGGAAGCACCACCAACCATCACCATTGATGACTACAAGCTGGAGGTCGTGAATCAGTTCACATACCTGGGGTCCACGATCAGCAACAACCTCTCCCTTGATACAGAGATCAACAAGAGGATTGGAAAATCAGCCTTCACACTCGCTCGCCTCACCACACGAGTGTGGGAGAATCCCAAACTCTCTGTCAAGACGAAGATGGCAGTGTACAACGCCTGCGTCATCAGCACACTGCTCTATGGGAGTGAGACGTGGACAACATACGCCCGGCAGGAAAAGAGACTGAACTCCTTCCACTTGCGCTGCATTCGCCATATCCTGGACATATCCTGGCAGGACAAAGTGCCCAACACAGAAGTTCTGTCCCGCGCCGGCCTTCCCTCCATGTTCACTCTACTCAGGCAGCGCAGGCTCCGCTGGCTAGGCCACGTTCACCGTATGGAGGATGGCAGAATCCCCAAAGACGTCCTCTATGGAGAACTGGCAACTGGCAGGAGAGACGTTGGCCGCCCACAGCTGCGCTTTAGAGATGTCTGCAAGAGAGACATGAAGGCCCTGGATATCAACACAGAGCGCTGGGAGGACCTTGCAACGGACCGCTCCAAATGGAGAGGCACCCTGACCAGACAGCTCAAGGCGGGTGAAGAGAGACTGACTGCTGCAGCAGATGAAAAAAGGACCCGCAGGAAGAACCGCCACAGACCCAGCAGCACGGAGACCACCCACAAGTGTGACCTGTGTGACAGGGACTGTCATTCGTGCATCAGCCTGTTCAGCCACAGGCGGTGCTGTTCCAGCAGAGTAGACGTTTAGGATTCTCTTCCATGGTCATCATAGACCGACGGAGGCCGACGACGACTGTTTCTTTATGTTCAATTCAATTCAACTTTATTTATATAGCGCCATATCAACAATAGTCATCTCATAGCACTTTCAAATGTAGGGGAAACCACTTGTCATTTGGATTATACAGTATTACAGGGGTACACATGGATAGTTTTTTTCTCATTCAAGTACATTTTAAAAGAAAAAAAAACATTACAAATTGTCAAAAAAAGCTGTAAATTTGTTTTAAAAATTGCAAGTCTATGAAGAAAAATTCACAAATTCATCATGAAAAGCGGCACATGTAAAAGAAAAAAGTTTTATGAGAAAAAGCATTTCAAATATATGAGAATCTCTCAAAAAATCCATGAGAATAAAAGG
Source organism: Pholidichthys leucotaenia (assembly GCA_020510985.1). Taxonomy (NCBI): domain Eukaryota; kingdom Metazoa; phylum Chordata; class Actinopteri; order Cichliformes; family Pholidichthyidae; genus Pholidichthys; species Pholidichthys leucotaenia. Next base: position 45,520,216 of record CM035845.1, on the reverse strand, counting down.
TTACATATACAGGAAAAAGTTTTTAGTGACTACTCTTACTAATACTTGAGTAACTAACAACATAGGCTAACACTGTGGTCTATATTAATCATATATTCCATAACCTACATATGTTGAGGCATGTGGAAATGTTTAGTAATTACATATGTAAAGCAACTTCACACCTCTGAAAGGACAAAGGCTCTCAACCGCCGAGTGAAGAACAAAGACGTTCCCAGACACTGCGGGGGAGACCGGAGGAGCTACCCTCACCCCCTAAGGCGAGGAGAGGAAATACCAAGACAATGGGGGGATTAAGATAATGAGGGATGTCAGCCTTTATTATGCATGTCTTTTGTTATGTGCAAGTATAAAGTCAGTGAGCCGGAGAGATTCGGCCTCTTTTTTCCTTCTGCTACTCTGCACTAGAATGAGACTTGTTAGGAGAGCTGATAAATAAACTTTGGTTTATATATCAAATCGCCTCATCATTTCAAGCTCTTCTACACTGGTGACCCCTGACGCGAGTATGGACCTGAGGCGTTCCCCCGCAATCGACTCATCCGTGGCGACCCAGGCAGACGCCAGCGCCCACGCAGACAGGGGAACAGATGGACGTCTTTCCCCCCCGGCAGAAGGGATTGAGAGGGCTCAACCGAGCACCAGCACCGCTGTGAGAGCCGAAGCAAGGCACTCTCACCCTGCGGACACAGCAGTGAAGGTATACACGAATGCCGTCGCTGTCAAGCTGCCAGACTTCTGGCAAGAAGACCCCGCCTTGTGGTTTCAGCAAGCTGAAGCCCAGTTTACACTGGCGGGCATCACGGCTGACGATACCAAATTCTATCATATCGTCTCCAAACTCGACGCCGCCACTTCGAGGTGTGTGCGGAGCATGATCCGGCGGCCACCGGCCCAAGACAAATATGAAATGCTGAAAGCAACCATCGTGGCAAATTACGTCCCCTCAGCTGAAGAGAGAGCCGAGAAGATCCTGGCGGTCTACGGCCACAGAGGGTGCAAACCTAAAGCCCTCATGGAGGATTTGCTGCAGCTTAAAGAAGAAGACAATGACAACTTCCTCCTCCAATTCATTTTCCTCAGCACGCTGCCACCTCACATGAGAGGGACACTCGCCAACATGAGATGCAGCACCCAGCAAGACTTCCGCGTGCTCGCCAACGAAGCTCAACGGCTTGTCAACGCCTGCAAGGAGCAGACACCCACAGCAGCATCCGCAGACCTCAACGCTGATGCCCAGAACCACGAAGAGCCACAACCCACTGAGCAGATCCAGCCCGCGGTGACAGCAACACGGCCAAAACGTAACAGACGGAGCGACGTCTGTTATTATCACCACCGTTTCGCCGAGAAGGCTCACAAAGGTGTTCCCCCCTGCAAATTTAAACGCCAAAGCCGAGAGCCGTTAACGGCAGCGGTTCTCGGTGAGAAGAACAAGCTGTTGTACGTGACGGATGGACACACCGGCAAGCAGTTCCTCATCGACACAGGAGCTCAGCTGAGTTTCGTCACGCCCTCCCACGCAGATCGAGCCACGGGCACCCGGGGCAACGGAGCCGTGGCAGCCAATGGCTCTACCATCGACACGTTCGGCGAAAAGAGCCTGCACCTCCTCATCCACGGCCGCAACTACAGATGGACATTTGTTGTAGCGGCGGTGAGGTTTAATTTGTTAGGCGCAGATTTTTTGTGTGCACATGGGTTATTAGTGGATCTAGCAAATAGGCGCTTGGTTAATGCACTGTCCTTTGCTTCTATTCCATGCACAGCTCGAGTTTCTCCACCACCTGTGCAGGCTAACGTCACCACGGCAGGAGGTAAGTTTGAGCAACTCCTCACCCAATTTCCAGCACTCACAATTCCCAAATTCTCAGCCACTGTGGCTGAGAATTAAAGTGTTCAACACGGGGTTGAACACTTTATTCCCACAACGGGCCCACCCGTATTTGCCAAAGCTCGCCGCTTAGACGCGGCCAAGCTCAACATAGCACGGGACGAGTTTACGACCCTTGAAAAATTGGGCATTGTTAGACGCTCGAAGAGCCCTTGGGCCTCACCACTTCACATGGTTCCGAAATCCGACGGTTCTTGGAGACCGTGCGGAGATTACCGCAGATTAAACAACGCTACAGCGCATGACCGCTACCCAATTCCTCACATTCAAGATTTTTCACTACATCTGGCGGGTGCGCGCATTTTTTCAAAAATAGACTTAGTCCGCGGTTATCACCAAGTCCCAGTCCGAGCAGAGGACATTCCTAAAACAGCGGTAATAACCCCTTTCGGCCTTTTTGAATTTCTGCGAATGCCTTTCGGCCTCAAAGGCGCTGCTCAAACTTTTCAACAAATGATGGACGCGGTCTTACGCGACCTTCCTTTTGTCTTCGTCTACCTCGACGACATGCTGGTAGCCAGCTCGTCTGAGGAAGAACACGAGCAGCACCTCACTACGGTTTTTCAGAGGCTAGAAGAGCACGGGCTAATAATCAATCCAGCCAAATGCACATTCGGCGTGTCACAAATTGATTTTTTAGGGCACAAAGTCTCTCCGAAGGGGGCAGTTCCACTTCCAGACAAAGTTCACGCGATAGAAAGTTTCCCACGGCCACAGACGGTCAAATCGCTACAGGAATTTTTAGGGATGGTTAATTTTTACAACCGCTTCCTCCCCCACGCAGCTCAGCTCATGCAGCCCCTATATGACGCGCTCAGAAAAAAGAAAGCTTCCAACGCGGTCGAATGGACCCCGGAGCACGAACGCGCCTTCACGGAAGTAAAAAGCGCCCTAGCTAACGCCACATTGTTAGTTCACCCAGATCCCTTGGCCCGCATCGCGCTAACCACAGACGCTTCGGACCTGGCTATAGGGGCAGTTGTAGAACAACATGTCAGCGGGGTCTGGTAACCTTTAGCATTCTTTAGCAAATCGCTAAGCCAAACTGAGCGTAAATACAGCACTTTTGACAGGGAGCTGCTAGCGCTTCATTTATCCATCCGCCACTTCCAGTTCTGGTTAGAAGGGCGGAGTTTCATGGCTTTTGTAGACCATAAACCGCTCACCTTTGCTATGGCTAAAATTTCAGAACCATGGTCAGGCAGGCAACAAAGACAGCTAGCTGCGATTTCAGAGTTCACCACAGACATTCGACACGTGGCAGGCAAACTTAATGTGGTAGCAGACTGTCTCTCTCGCGCTGTGACACCACCAGAGCACGAGGAGACAGATTATACTGCCTCAGCAGCAGAACTCTTCACTAACGCAGACACATACGCAGCACCTATCCATGCAGGGATAGATTACGCAGCCATGGCAGAGGAACAAAGCGGTGACGCGGACGTGTGCGCACTCCTGTCTGGACCAACAGGGTTAAGGCTGGAGAAAAAGGGTTTACGCGACGGCGTGCCCCCCCTAATATGTGATGTTTCAACCGGCCGACCTCGCCCGTTAGTACCAGCTACATGGCGCCGCCGTATTTTCGACGCAATTCACTCCCTCGCGCACCCAGGAGTGCGCGCCTCGGTTAAAATGGTCGCCGAAAAGTTTGTGTGACCAGGCCTGCGCAAAAACGTAAAAGAATGGGCAAAAACTTGCATTTCTTGTCAATGCGCCAAAATACACAGACACACAAAAGCCCCTCTGGAGCCTTTTCCAATCCCTGCTAGAAGGTTCGACCACGTTCATGTCGACCTCGTGGGGCCACTACCTTCCTCCCAAGGTTTCACACACCTGTTAACAATGATAGACTGCACCACGCGCTGGCCAGAGGCAGTCCCTCTAGCGGCAACCACAGCGGAGGAAGTCGCTCGCGTTTTTTTGACAAACTGGGTAGCACGTTTCGGTGTCCCATCGGACATCACGTCCGATAGGGGGCCTCAATTTGTCTCAGAGCTTTGGTCAGCCATGTCCAACAGCTTAGGGGCAACAATTCATCGCACCACCGCTTATCACCCTCAGGCTAATGGGTTATGCGAGCGTTTTCACAGGTCTTTAAAGGCTGCCCTCAGAGCCTCACTAACGGATACAAATTGGGTAAATAAACTTCCCTGGGTTTTATTGGGGTTGCGTGCTGCGCCTAAAGAGGATCTAGACGCCTCTCCTGCAGAATTAGTTTTTGCACAACCTCTCAGGCTTCCAGGTGAATTTCTACCAGAGAACCCAGAGCCAGGGCACCTTCCAGTCCCAAGGTTTTTAGGCAGCAACGGACCGGACTCTCTCCCCGGTCCAGCTCATCACTCCTTCCCACTGTTTTTTGTCCCTCAAGCTTTAAGCTGAGTTCATTTTTGTTAGGCATGAAGCTTTAAAACCAACTTTCCGCCCAGCATACGATGGGCCATTCAGAGTGCTGGAACATGGTGATAAACACTTTGTGCTTGATTTTGGGGATAGAAAAGAAACAGTCAGCATTGACAGACTTAAGCCTGCCTTCTTGTTGAAAGACGAACCTGCACAGTTGGCGAGAGCACCTCGGCGGGGTAGACCCCCCAGGAGAAAAGACTCAGCCCCCCGGCAGGGAACAGTTAACCACTCTCCTTCCCACACTGCAGATTCCTCACAAGAAGGTCCCAGCAGGACGCCTAAACCAACCTACAGCAATTTTGGGAGAAGATTAAAACCCAGACAGCACAGGGACTGATGCAAACCACTCCACAATTGTTCACTAATTGTGCTGCAACAGTTTAGGACTGACTTATGATTTTACTATGCTGTTATGATTACCACTGAACTCTCTTAGGAGCATGGCTGCTGGAAAGTTTCTTCTGTGGCAAGAGATGTAACACTTAGTATGTTGTGATTATCTTAGACTGTGAACCTTTCTATTGTCCGTTCTTAGTTGTTTGGGGGGCCTGTGGTCTATATTAATCATATATTCCATAACCTACATATGTTGAAGCATGTGGAAATGTTTAGTAATTACATATGTAAAGCAACTTCACACCTCTGAAAGGACAAAGGCTCTCAACCGCTGAGTGAAGAACAAAGACGTTCCCAGACACTGCGGGGGAGACCGGAGGAGCTACCCTCACCCCCTAAGGCGAGGAGAGGAAATACCAAGACAATGGGGGGATTAAGATAATGAGGGATGTCAGCCTTTATTATGCATGTCTTTTGTTATGTGCAAGTATAAAGTCAGTGAGCCGGAGAGATTCGGCCTCTTTTTTCCTTCTGCTACTCTGCACTAGAATGAGACTTGTTAGGAGAGCTGATAAATAAACTTTGGTTTATATATCAAATCGCCTCATCATTTCAAGCTCTTCTACAAACACTACCTTTACTTGAGTACAATTTCTGGTCATTCTGCCTACATATGAAACATCTACAGCATTTTTTTTTTTTAACTTTGAAACAAAAAGTGTTTATCACTTACTACTGTGTGTGAATGGAATATTTGTGCACAGACATCAGTATGTTCCTGCTACAGTGAGAGCTGCATCTTGGACTTCCGTATATGATTCTGCTGTAGCTACCTGGAAAGTTAATTAGCTATAGCAGTTGTAGTGACAATGCACCTTTCTGCTGTTGCACTGTGTTCTGTATGCTCTAAGCAGCTGTCTTTTATTGCATTAAACAACATAGTTGCATTAGCTTCTGATAAGATTATCTAGGTTTAGAACACGATTGCTCCATTTACAAGTGTTGACACCAGGGCTTGATATTAACTTTGTTGTTCACCGGCCACTGTGGCTAGTGATTTTCCAGAGTCACTAGCCACTCAGCCTTTTCACTAGCCACCATTTTGTGTTTGGAAAATTATGTTTAATATGATCAACTTTGAGTATCGCATGCTAAAATTTACCTGAACTAAATTTACAATCATTTTAAATGTAAATGACCCTTGTACATACATAAAAATAGCGAGAGAAACATTCTTGAATTATTTATTAACAGCAGTAAATGCTGTGAAACAGCTGAGAGAAATATTTGTAATATGAGAATAAAATATAGGTAGATTTGGGGTCTGTCCCAATTCTCATTTGTACCCCTACCCCCTTCCCTTTGCCTACTCCTTCCCCTTGACCCTTGATAGAGGTTTAAAGTGACCCCTATGAATTGGGACACCCATTCAGGGCTGCACGAGGTCATTAGTAGTTGCTGACAGAGTTAATCTACATCAACACAACCTATTTTCACCAGAAAAAAGAAGAAAAAGAAAACTGATGAGGAAAAAAGTCTCATCTTTAGGAGAAAAATGTCTCAAATTTACATGAACAATTCTAATAAGTAGAAAAAGTCAGAAATTTACTAGAAAAAAAGCTGTAAATTCAGAGAAAAACTTGGACTCCCTGGTGGCCATTTTTGGCCCGCTGGCCACAAGTTTGACACCCCTGGGCCAGCACATTAAAAATATGCACTGTCTATGGATACGTAAGCCGGAGCCCCTTATAAAAGGGACAGTGCATACTAATGAACATAAGATCTGTAAATATGCAGCATACAAGATTATAGCTGAAGCTAATTTCCATCTCATGTCCCCTGGCCAGCCAATGCCAGCCACATAAAACAGATAATACAACAACAATAAACAACACAACAATAATAAAGCAAATAACTCAATACAACAATAACAATAGCAGTAAGACTGCGCACTGATAGGAAGAGAGAAACAAACGAATAAAGTTAAGTTGCTGGGATAGGCTCCAGCCCCCTCGCGACCCGAAAAGGATTAAGCAGAAGAAGATGGATGGATGGATGAATATTGTTGATCTCAGACCAGCAAAAAGTACCACAATGACCAAGGTGTTACTCGGGATGTTTAAGTGTAAAGAGCTAAGGTGCATCATGTAGTTTAGTAAAGTATGTTTGTAGAATTATATGATGCATGAATTTAAAGTGCTTAGTGAATTGCACATGGTCCTATTGCACATGTTTCAGCACATACAGACGTATATACTAATGATATTGCACTAGGTTTGCATACATGGTTAAACCCATGTACACAGGGTTATTGAAGTTATATAAATTAGCATAAAAGCATACGGACACACATCACAGACACACAAACATGCCTAGGTCATCTGACTGTCGCAAATCTGGTCTGTTTTCAACAAATTGATAACACAATTACTACACATGAGTCACTGGTGTTGGACATGTACACAGTGTGGTGTACCAATATGGCGTTGGGTACACTCTGGGTGTAGTAGGGGTGGCGGACTCGTCTTTCCGGTTCCACCGTCACTCCAGGGTATAAGGGGCAGACACGGAAGAGCACAGTCTCTTTCGCCGTCGACCCCTTGGCCTGTACGGAGCACCTGTAGCATTGTGGTTTGTTGTAATAAAGCTACATTCTACTACACCTCCAGCCTGTTTATTGTCAACTCAAGTTATGGACATAACATTTGGCAATGAGGAAAACGGTATGGAGCAAGCTGTTTCCACTTTTTGGCCATTTTGGGAGGTTCCAGGTGAGCCGCCGGTCCCCTGGGCTAGGTGGTACATGGCTTTCCAGAACTATCTGGTAGCCCTTAACCTCGATGAGCTTGAGAAACTGTGTGCGAGGGCTATACTGGTCCATAATCTCGGCATGGAGGGTCAAAAAATGCTCGGCACATTAGGAGAGGCAGATACTTTTGAAGACGTGGTTGGGCTAATGGCGTGCTACTTTCACGCCCCGGAAAACATCATAGTCATCCAGTGTCGGCAGCGCTGCCAGCGGACAGGAGAGTCGGTGCAGCGCCAGGTTGCAAACTTACGTCAGCTAGCGGGGGAGTGCCAGTTTGGAGCCCTGGAGGAAGAGATGGTCCATGATCAACTAGCGGAGCACACTCTTTGTTCTGCGACTCGATCGAGGCTCCTGACCTATCTGGATGAACTGACATTAGCTATGGCTATTGCGATAGCGCAGCACTTTGAGGCAAAGGAGAAGTTATCAAAAGACTTCGGTGAGAGAAGCACGTTGGGGTGAATCGAGCCACGTTTGAAGGTGCTGGCTGTGGACTCGGACAGCGAAGACAGAGTGAATGAAGAGGAATACGCTGCTGCTGTGAAAATTAGGTCCGCCCCGGGTACGCCAAGATGTTATGGCAGTGGGTCCACCAGGCACCGGTACAAGGCAAGAGAGTATCAGGCGAAGGGCAAACGCTGTGGCAATTGCCATCTTCTACACTATTTCGCCAGAGCCTGCAAAAATTTTGAGTGAGGGGACCGAAGACGTGAGGCGGACCTCCCCGCAACAACTTCTACGGTTGTTCATACCATCACCCTGAGCACAGATGGGTGGATTTACTGCGACGTTTCGCTGGATGGCGCAGAAGTGCCGTTGCTAGTAGACACAAGATTGGCAATTTCCCTGTTGAACTGGCCCACTGTGAGGAGGCTGTTCCTGCATTACCGTGTGAGAGACCTGTTGACACCGTGCTACGGCTATGGAGGAAGTAGGTTATCCGTCGTGGGTTTGCTGGAATTGACGGCGAGGTACAAGTAAGCAATGATGTCTAACGTCCAGTTCGTGGTGACTGCTGGTGGGTCAAACATCATGGGATGTGACATGTTCTATGGCCTGGGATTCACGATCACCTGTGGCATCGGAGAGGAGTGGTCGGGCTGCGGTTTGTGTGACCGACTTGCGCCACACATGGAGGACGATGCGGTTTGGGACAGTGACTGGCCTGGTATTATGGGAGGAGTGCAAGATCAGCTACGTGGAGAGCCATCTTGGGTAGGTACCGATGCCAGTGTCCAAGTTGCCCTGGATGTGGGAACTAGACAGCACAGTGGAACATCCGGGACAGCTGATGGAGCCAAGATGCCAGCTCAGTCGACTTCCGGAGTTGGTCTTGGTGATACCGTGAAGCGAGGAGCTGCAGGGGCTGTGCCAGCATTTTGAATGAAAGAGAGCGGGACAGGACCAGCAGGTGCGATTCTATGATGTGCCAAACAATGACACCGGAGATCAAGGAGAACTCTGGATCGGGTTGATGATGAGGTTCGACCCAGGGCAGGAGCCCGGTTACAACATGGTCATCGGAAGCCCAATCGAACTCGTCTGCGCATCGGTGAAGAGGTCTGGCCCAGGGTAGAAGCTCGGGTGAGGGGCGTGCACGAGAAAAGAAGGCGATGGGATGATCAGGGGCGGCTGTGGGTGGTGGCTTCCCAGGAGGACGGCTACTTGAGACTGTCCGATGATTCGTGGAGACACCCTAATGAGCTACAGCGAGTGGACGAGAGGAAACACCGACGTGGCTCATCCCCAGAGATGAAGAGGCAACAGTACTCTGGGAAGGATCCGCCAGACGGTAATCCATGCGGTGGGTCTCCCATTGGGTCTATAAGGTGACTGTTGGGGGGTATTAGCATGGTGTGGTGGTGTCGCTGGTATGCCATTTTACCCTTAAGTCACAAGTTAGTTAATATGTAATGGTTACATTATGCCCTGTGTTGTTTTAAAAAAAAATCCTCAACACTGCTTCTATTATATTTGATATGTGTCTGTCCAGGGTGGACCCTGCCTCCCGCCCAAAGATGCTGGGATAGGCTCCAGCCCCCCCACGACCCGAAAAGGATTAAGCGGAAGAAGATGAATGAATGTTGTTTGTGTGAATTGTCCAGGTTGTGGGGCGGGTGTGTTGGGGTGGGGGCTGGCAACAAGTTACGAGTGGCTGTGTTTTGTTACGAGAGTTCTGATTGTGTATATATACATTTTGGGATTGTTTTAATTTTAGAAACATGGCGGTTTTATTTCAAAGGACTTTTAGTTTTGAAAGCGGCAGAATAACCCGCTTGGCTGTGTAGAGGGGGGGTCAACGGTCTACCTGGCCCCCTCTAGTTAGTTATCTTGACTGCTAACATCTCAGACCTTTGGTTATTATGAGCTAGACAGCGTGTCAAGTGAGGACTCTTGTGGTATAGAATCATGAATTTAACATAATTCTCTCTGATGCGCATCTCGGGTAAACATTTTTTAAATAACTATATGGTATAGTGTCATTGACAGTAATGTTAATGTGACACAGCAGTGATCAAACTGGATAGCTCTCTAGTTTTGACAACGTAATTATGACAACACTTTAGTTCAGATTGTAAGGACTTTGACTGCTGTTAATTGTCGTGTGTTTTTTTTAATATGCTTGATGCTTGATGCTTTTATGGTCTGTTTATGTTCATCTGTTTTAGCTATGCATGCTTTAACAAAAAGTGGTTGTTGCTATTAAGCTCCAGCAGTCATTTATGTCAGTTCTAGTTCATTTTAGGTTGTAAATGTGTTTTGTTTTAATTGTTTTGAAATATATAAATAAATGTTGTGATGCGTTGGATGCCTGAATTCATTTGTGCCCTTTCAGTTACCTGTAGAAGATGAAATCTATTGTTTATTCAGTGTGACAGATTCACAAAGTCATGATTTACCTCATCTCTACAAAACTAAAGTATTTTCAACCTTTGTATAACGCAGTGATAAACAAGAACCTAAAATATATTGTATGCACTGTATTATACATAGCACTGTAATCAGTAGTCCTTAGTGAAGCTGGAAATAATTTATGGTGAAATAATAATCTTTTTTCAAATAATATTGTGTAAAAACCATACCGCATCTCCAAAAATTGGCTCATCATCATCTAGCTCTACAGTGGATATAAAAAGTCTACACACCCCTGTTCAAATGCCAGGTTTTTGTGATGTAATAAAAAGATTAAGATAAATCATTTCAAAACTTTATCCACCATTAATGTGACCTCTAACCTGTACAACCCAATTGAAAAACAAACTGAAATCTTTTAAGGGGAAAAATAAAAAATAAAAAATTTACAATAACCTATTTGCTTAAATATGCACACCCTGATATAACTGGGGATGTGGCTGTGTTCAGAATTAACCAATCACATTTAAACTCATGTTAAATGGGAGTCAGCACACACCTGCCACCATTTAAAGTGCCTCTGATTAACCCCAAATAAAGTTCAGTTGTTCTAATAGGCTTTTCCTGACATTTTTGTAGTCACATCTTGCAGCACAAGCCATGGTCCGCAGAGAGCTTCCAAAGCATCAGATCAGAGGGATCTCATTGTTCAATGGTATCAGTCAGGAGAAAATATGCCACAGTAGTGACATTACCAAGAACTGGATGTCCCTCCAAAATTGATGAAAAGTCAACAAGAAAACTGGTCAGGGAGGCTGCCAAGAGGCCAACAGCAACATTGAAGGAGCTGCAGGAATTTCTGGCAAGTACTGGCTGTTTAGTGCATGTGACAACAATCTCCCGTCCAGGGTGGCAAGACAAAAGCCTTATGAAGAAAAACATCCAAGCCCAGCTACATTTTGCAAAAACACATTTGAAATCTCTCAAACACATGTGGGAAAATGTGTTATGGTCCAATGAAACCAAGGTTGAACTTTTTGGCCATAATTCCAGAAGGTATATTTGGCGCAGCGCAAACACAACACTGCTCATCCCCAAAAGAACACCATACCTACAGTAAAGCATGGTGGTAGCAGCATCATGCTTTGGGGCTGTTTTTCTTCAGCTGGAACTGGGGCCTTAGTCAAGGTGGAGGGAATTGTGAATAGTTCCAAATACCAGTCAGTGTTGGCACAAAACCTTCAGGCTTCTGCTAGAAAGCTGAATATGAAGAGGAACTTCATCTTTAAACACAACATTGACCCAAAGCATACATCCAAATCAACAAAAGAATGGCTTCACCAGAAGAAGATTAAGGTTTTGGAATGGCCCAGTCAGAGTCCAGACCTGAATCCGATCAGATATATGTGGGATGATCTGAAGAGGGCTGCGCACAGGAGATGCCCTCCCAGTCTGACAGATTTGGAGCATTTTTGCAAAGAAGAGTGGGCAAATATTGCCACATCAAGATGTGTCACACTGATAGACTCCTACCCAAAAGACTGAGTGCTGTAATAAAAGCCAAAGGTGCTGCAACAAAGTATTAGTTTAAGGGTCTGCATACTTATGCAACCACGTTATTATAAGTTTTTTATTTTTTATTTTTCCCCTTAAAAGGTTTCAGTTTGTTTTTCAATTGGGTTGTACAGATTATAGGTCACATTAATGGTAGAAAAAGTTTTGAAATGATTTATCTTGGTCTCATTTTTTTTACATCACAAAAACCTGGAATTTGAACAGGGGTGTGCAGACTTTTTAAATCCACTGTATATCAAATAGCTCAGACATATTCATCCAAATTTTAAACAAAAAAGATCTTAAAATAGCTAAATTTATATGGGATTATTGTAAAATATGAAAGTTTTACTTGTTAGATTTGAGTAAAAGGGTGGATTGAGGATTGAGGAAAACGGTGGATTGTCCTCTCCGGGTTGGGGACAAGCTCTTGCCCCTAATGGATGAGTTTATCTGGAGGTCTTATTCACGAGTGAGGGGAGAATGGAATGAGAGACTGACAGACAGATTGGAGCAGCATCTGCAGTGATGCGGACATTGTACCGGTCTGTTGTGGTGAAGAGGGAGCTGAGCTATAAGGAAAAGCTGTCAATTTACCGGTCAGTCTACATTCCTACCCTCACCTATGGTCTTGAGCTTTGGGTAATGACAGAAAGAACGAGATTGCAGATACAACCGGCTGAAATTAGCTTTCTCCGCAGGATTGCTGGACTCACCCATAGAGATAGGGTGAGGAGCTCAGTCAGCTGGGAGAGGCTCAGAGTAGAGCCGCTGCTCCTCCACATCGAAAGGAGCCAGTTGAGGTGGTTTGGGCATTTGATCAGGATGCCTCCTGGACACCTTCAGGAGGTGTTTCGGGCACGTCCACTGGAGGAGACCCCGGGGCAGACCCGGGATACGCTGGAGAGACTACGTCTCCCAAATGGCCTGGAAACGCCTTGGTATTCTCTCTGAAGAGCTGGAGCAGGTGGCTGGAGAGAGGGAAGTCTGGGCTTCTCTGCTTGAACTGCTGCCTCCGCGACCCGGACCGCCGGAAAAGCGGTAGAAGATGGATGGATGGATGGATGTTTTTCAACCACTAATTTGTAGACAAATCATTTTAACTGAAGTAGAAATGTTATTTTAACACATTTTGTGAATTTCAGCTGTTTTCTAGTTTAACAGACCCACCTGATAGAGTCAAATAGAATTTTGCGGAGAGCCCACAACTTGTCACGGCATGTGGAAACTTTTCGGCTTGGCCCGCAGATTCTCACATCATATTTGTTTTTATACATCCCACTGTGTGTGTCAAAATCAGCATATGCCGTGTTTTTTGTGCATGCACACCGTTTACACATGAGGCCCCGGGGCTGCAGTGGTGAAGCTAATTATCCTAATGCCCACAGGCCAGAATCACGAACAGGATCACAGTGTCCAGGGCAGCTGTATGTTTGATAGAATTTCAAGAACCTGTTAACACAGCTGAATGTCCACTTGTCATGCTAAACTAAAACATTAACAACCTCCTTGTCACATCTCGCCGCTCATCAGCGGCGCCAGCTGCACGCACACCTGCACGCACACCTGCGCCTCGTCAGCGGCGAGGGATTTAAGCCGCCTCGCCCTGGGCTTCGGCCTGAAGCCGTCTGTTCTCTTCGGCTACTCTTGCTGCAAGGAATCCCCTTCACCAAGCAAGATTGCAAGTAAGCATCCTTACCTTCTTCTTCCAGTTATCCTCCCCTGTGCACAGTGGATTTCCCGCGGCGGACTACGCTCCCCAGCCATCTCTTCTCGCTGCTGCTTCAGGCGCTCCGGGTTGCTGTCTACCGGCTACGTCCTTGCAACGCCAGTTACCCGGCCGAACCAAGTAAGCTAGTAGCCCATCATCTCATCTCCTGTGTTGGTGTGGTGCCCGTTACCCTTCTCCCTCTGCTTCTCCCATAGGGTTGTCGGCTGTACGGTTTCCTGTCCCCGTGCCTGACTCAGACGCCACCACCAATACATTGCCATCTCACATACATGCACACATACACACTTGTTTGTTAATAAAGCTATTGGAATCTACCCTGAGCCTGCTGCGTGTCTCCTGAGCTGTGCATTATGTCAGTACGGGCTTCAGCATAGCGGCTCGGTGGACAGCGGGCTCGCACGCCGTCTTTCCACCCTCGAGGCTCAGGTGGATCTAATAGCCCATCAACAACAGGTGAGTTTTAACCCAATTGGGTATAATAACTAGCCGATTGGACCGCTTGGACCCCCAAACAGCCGTCCCCCCGGCTCACCAGAGTGGCGTAGCTTCCTGCTGCTCCAGCGGCGCGTTCAGGCCAGCTCCGCGGCACCAACATGGGCCACACCCCATTCCAACTCCCGCCCCGCTTTAGCGGTAAGCTCGGTGGAGTGCGGGGGTTTGTCATCAATGTGAGTCTGTGTTTCACCGTGTGCCCGAGATTTTCCATCAGACCACAGCCGAATTTGGCTACATAGGGAATCTCCTGGAGGGAAGAGCGCTTACCTGGCTTACCCGTAATGGCGAAGCCCAGTTACGCCACCCTCACCTATGCCAATTCGTGAGACTGTTCCTGGAAGTGTTTGATCATTTCGCGTACCGAAAGCGTTCAGGTCGACCATCTTCTCAGCCTTCAGCAGGGAAGCCGGTCGGCAGCTGACTACGCGATCGACTTCCGGTCGCAGCACAGGAGTTGGCTGGGGCGAACGATCGCTCTGTGGCATCTTCCTTCGCATCTCAGCGCTGGTCTGAAGGATGAAACTGGCTGACGGATACCCCGGAGACGTTAGCGGAGCTAATTTCCCTAGCCATCAGCTTGGATAACAGGCTGCGCGAGCGGGCCTCGGATCGGAAGTTGTCTTCTCGCCCTCAAGGTGCCTCGTCGCGCCCGCACCAAGCTCGCCCCCTGGCGTTGCCGTCACCGTCGTTCTCCGAGGAGTCGGAGCCGATGGTGACAGGTTGGACAAAGCTTCCCCCAGCGGAGAAACAACGCCGCCGTGAGTTGGGTCTCTGTATGTATTGCGGAGACAGTCAACACACGGTGGAGCTTTGTCCACAGAAGCCAAACGGGGAGGTCCGCGAGTTACTGTAGGGGGCCTCGCGGACGCTAATCGGTTAACTCCCCTCACTCAATTGACGCTGCCCATTCGTTTCTGTCACAACTCCACGGGGCACCTCACCCATGCACTGGTGGATTCAGGCGCGGAGGGAAGCTTTATTTCACAGAGCCTGGCAACCCGATTGGGCATCAGTTGCCATACCCTCAAGACTCCTCTTGCCCTGGTAAATCTCTCCCGTGTTTCCCAAGGAAAAATAACACACCAGACCATCCCCGTCCCTGTTATTATATCTGGAAACCATCGGGAGGAGATCATCTTCTACGTCCTACCTAACGCTGTATCCCCCGTCATTCTCGGATACCCCTGGCTCCGCCTCCACAACCCTGTCCTCTGGACTGGAGGTCTGGCAGAGTGTCCGCCTGAGCTCCTTCTGCATGGGCACCTGCCTCCAATCCGCTGCCTGCGCCCCGTCCTCGCCTTCAACTCCCAAGTACGCCGCGCCTCCGTATCTCAGCCTGGTGCCATCGGAGTTTCACACCTGGGTATGGGTATTATAGCAAATCCAAGCGATGTCTCTTCCCCGCACAGGCCCTATGACTGTGCTATAA
The DNA here is from genome assembly GCA_020510985.1 of Pholidichthys leucotaenia. Classification (NCBI taxonomy): domain Eukaryota; kingdom Metazoa; phylum Chordata; class Actinopteri; order Cichliformes; family Pholidichthyidae; genus Pholidichthys; species Pholidichthys leucotaenia. The sequence continues at coordinate 45,504,711 of CM035845.1, read as the reverse complement.
ACATACCGCCAGGCCTGTTTTTGTTCGTCTACCTGATGACATCCTCATCTTCTCCAGATCCAGGGACAGCACCGGTCCATGTGAGCAGGTCCTCCAGAGGCTGCTGAAGAACCGGTTGTATGTCAAGGCTGAGGAGCGTGAGTTTTACGCTAAGACAACGTCCTTCTCGGTTCGTCATCTCCTACGACCAGGTGCTCCTACGGACCCAGTGAAGGTGAAGGCGGTGGTGGATGGCCCATTCCCACGTCTAGAAAACAAGTATCAACAGTTATTGGGTTTGTCAATTTCTACCGCTGCTTTGTCCCCAAACTTTGGTACCATCGCGGTCCCCTGACCCGCCTCACGTCTCCTAAGGTTCCGTACCGGTGACTGAAGAGCCGCGGCTGCTTTCCAGGCGCTGAAGGCGAGTTCTCCTCCTCCCGGGTCTTCAGCCAAGTCGATCCCTCGCTGCAATGCATCGTGGAGGTGGATGCTTCGGACACGGGGGTGGGGGCGGTTTTATCTCAGCGGTCACCTGACGACGGAATCAAACGGCCCTGCGCCTTCTTCTCTTGATGCTTGTCTCCGGCGGAACGTAATTACGACGTGGGCGACAGAGAGCTCCTCGCCATCAAGCTCATGCTGCAGAGTGGCGTCACTGGCTAGAGGGGGCGCCCTGGCCGTTCGTGGTTCTACCGACCACAAGAACCTGGAATACTTAAGATCTGCCAAGCGACTGAATGCCCACCAGGCGCGTGGTCTTGTTCTTCGCCAGGTTCTGCTTCAACATCACCTTCAGGCCTGGCTCCAAGAACGGCCTGCCTGACGCCCTCTCTAGGCAATTTGCCCCTGAGGCGTCTGAGGACGCAGCCATACCATCCTCCCAGGTCATGCATCGTGGGAGCCGTCACTTGGGACATTGAAAGTAAGATCCGGAAGGCGCAGGAATCGGAACCAGACCCTGGCGGCGGACCGGAGGGGAGGCTTTTTTGTGCCGTCCACGGTCCGGGGGAGTTATCCACTGCTGCACACATCGAAGCTCACCTGCCACCCTGGTTCCTCCCGGATGATTGACTTACTCCAACGATCCTTCTGGTGGCCGGGCCTGCGGAAGGACGCTGCCCGCTACGCCCGGGCCTGCCCCGTCTGCGCCACCAGCAAATCAGGTAATGCCCCTCCAGCGGGTTTGCTCCAGCCTCTGCCCGTCCCTGGCAGGCCCTGGTCGCATATCGCCCTGGATTTCGTCACTGGTCTCCCGGTCTCTAACACCTTCGACACTGTCCTGACCATTGTTGATCGTTTCTCCAAGGCTGCTCACTTCATCCCATTACGAGGGCTTCCATCTGCCTTGGAGACGGCGGACCTCCTTATCCAGCACGTGGTCAGGTTGCACGGGATCCCGGTGGACGTGGTCTCGGACCGGGGCCTCCAGTTTTCCTCAGAGGTTTGGAGGTCCTTCTGTAACACCCTGGGAGCCAAGGTAAGCCTCTCCTCCGGCCATCACCCCCAAACCAACGGGCAGTGTGAGCGGACCAACCAGGAGCTGGAGGCTGCGCTCCGCTGCGTCACAACATCCAAGCCTGCGTCCTGGAGCACCCATCTCGCCTGGGTTGAGTACGCCCATAACACCACCCGCTCTTCTTCCACTGGGATGTCCCCATTCAAGGCGTCCCGAGGCTACGACCCCCCTCTGTTTCCTACGCAGGAGAGTGAGGTAACTGTCCCCTCAGTTCGGGCGCACCTCAGGCGGTGCCGCTCCATCTGGGCGTCGGCGCGCAATGCGCTTTTACGCACAGCGGAGCGCAACAAGGCTACGGCGGACCGGCACAGAAGACCTGCCCCAGCCTACCAGGTGGGCCAACGTGTCTACGTGTCTACCCAGGACGTCGTTTTAAAGGGTGAGAGGAGGAAGTTGGCACAGCATTTCATGGGCCCATACCCCATCACCAGGATTATCAACCCGGTGGCTGTGCGTGTGGCTATTCCCCCCCTCCCTCCGCATCCATCCCACATTCCACGTCTCCAAGGTGAAACAGGCAGTCTCCGACCCCCTTTGCCCTCCTCCTGCTGCGCAGCCCGTGCCCCGGATGATTGATGGTCACCCGGCCTGGTCAGTCTCTTCCATCCTGGACTCCCGGCACCGGGGTTGCGGGTTACAGTACTTAGTGGACTGGGAGGGGATGGACCTGAACATAGGCAATGGGTACCCTCGTCGTTTGTGTTGGATCCATCTCTCATCACTGAGTTCCACCGAGCGCACCCGGAGAAACCATCGCCAGGAGGCGCTGCTTGAGGGGGGAGTACTGTCACATCTCGCCGCTCATCAGCGGCGCCAGCTGCACGCACACCTGCGCCTCGTCAGCGGCGAGGGATTTAAGCCGTCTCGCCCTGGGCTCGGCCTGACGCCGTCTGTTCTCTTCGCTACTCTTGCTGCAAGGAATCCCCTTCACCAAGCAAGATTGCAAGTAAGCATCCTTACCTTCTTCTTCCAGTATCCTCCCCTGTGCACAAGTGGATTTCCGCGGCGGACTACGCTCCCCAGCCATCTCCTTCTCCCTGCTGCGTCAGGCGCTCCGGGTTGCTGTCTACCGGGCCTACGTCCTTGCTACGCCAGTCTCCCCGGCCGAACCTAGTAAGCTAGTAGCCATCATCTCTATCTCCTGTGTTGTTGGGCCCCGTTACTACTCCCTCTGCTTCTCCCATAGGGTGTCCGGCTGTACGGTTTCCCCTGTCCCCCGTGCCCTGGACTCAGACGCCACCACGCAATACATTGCCATCTCCACATACATGCACACATACACTCTTGTTTTTTAATAAAGCGATTGAATCTACCCTGAGCCTGCGTGCGTGTCTCCTGAGCCGTGCATTATGTCACTTCTCAAAAGAAGATAACAGTTACTCATGTAAACAGTGTGATGGAATAGTTATTTATATCTTCAATAATATGGTATGACATCAAAGAAATATGAATGGCACATTCATTTGTGGGTTTTAAGTCAATTAAATGCAATCTCTATGATGTTAAAAGTGATTGCGATAAAAAAAAACAGTTTACATAATGCAGTAATGTAAAGTTGTTAAACACATTTACTTGAATAGCTACAGACGTGGACAGAATTGTTGGTACCCCTCTGTTAATGAAAGAAAAACCCACGATGGTCACAGAAATAACTTGAATCTGACAAAAGTGGTAATAAATAAAAATTCTATGAAAATTAACCAATGAAAATCAGACAATGCTTTTGTATTGTGGTTCAACAGAATTATTTTAAAAACAAACTCATGAAACAGGTCTGGACAAAAATGATGGTACCCTTAACTTAATATTTTGTTGCACAATCTTTTGAGGCAATCACTGCAATCAAACGATTCTGTAACTGTCAATGAGACTTCTGCACCTCTCAGCAGGTACTTTGGCCCACTCCTCATGAGCAAACTGCTCCAGTTGTCTCAGGTTTGAAGGGTGCCTTCTCCAGACGGCATGTTTCAGCTCCTTCCACAGATGCTCAATAGGATTTAGATCAGGGCTCATAGAGTCCAATGTTTGGCTCTTAGCCATTCTTGGGTGTTTTTAGCTGTGTGTTTTGGGTCATTTTCCTGTTGCAAGACCCATGACCTGCGACTGACACCAAGCTGTCTGACACTGGGCAGCACATTTCTCTCTAGAATACCTTGATAGTCTTGAGATTTCATTGTACCCTGCACAGACTGAAGACACCCTGTGCCAGATGCAGCAAAGCAGCCCCAGAACATAACAGAACCTCCTCCATGTTTCACAGTAGGGACAGTGTTCTTTTCTTGGTATGCTTCATTTTTGCGTCTATGAACACAGAGCTGATGTGCCTTGCCAAAAAGTTCCAATTTTGTCTCGTCTGTCCATAGGACATTCTCTCAGAAACTTTGTGGCTTGTCAACATGCAGTTTGGCAAATTCCAGTCTGGCTTTTTTATGATTTGTTTTTAACAGTGGTGTCCTCCTTGGTCGTCTCCACTTTGGCTCACACAACGACGGATGGTGTGATCTGACACTGATGTACCTTGACCTTGGAGTTCACCATTAATGTGTTTAGAGGTTGTTCTGGGCTCTTTTGTTACCATTCATATTATCCGTCTCCTCCTGCGGCCACATCCAGGGAGGTTGGCTACAGTCCAGTGGATCTTAAATTTCTGAATAATATGTGCAACTGTAGTCACAGGAACATCAAGATGCTTGGAGATGGTCTTATAGCTTTTACCTTTAACATGCTCGTCTATAATTTTCTTTCTAATCTCCTGAGACAACTCTCTCCTTTGCTTCCTCTGGCCCATGTTTAGTGTGGTAAACACCATGTCACCAAACAACACAGTGACTACTTGTCACGCTTTAAATAGGCCGACTGACTGATTACAAGTTTGTAGACACCTGTGATGTTAATTAGAGGACACATCTTGGTTGAACATGTCCCTATGGTCACATTATTTTCAATCTTTTCTAGGGGTGCCATCATTTTTGTCCAGGCCTGTTTCATGAGTTTGTTTTTTAAAATAATTCTGTTGAACCGCAATTCAAAAGCATTGTCTGATTTTCATTGGTTAATTTTCATAGAATTTTTATTTATTACCACTTTTGTCAGATTCAAGTTATTTCTGTGACCATTGTGGGTTTTTCTTTCATTAACAGAGGGGTATCAACAATTTTGTCCACGGCTGTATATACATTATATGGCCTTTAACTGTGCTGTTGCACAAACAAAGATACATGGCCCTAAAAAAGGCTGATTAAAAACAAAACATGAATTTAGTTGTGCATTTTATGGAAGCGCTTAAAAGTCACAAATTCATACTATTTATTTTCACCATTTCCCCAAGATCATTAGATCATTTTTAGTGGTGTTGACGTCATTGCATTAATTGCCCATTAATGCTTTGCCCTCGTTAACAGCAACAAATTTTGTGATCACGGTTAACGGCAGAAAGCGCAAACAGTACTTTTTGGCCTGGTTCCAAGGTTGTCATAGCCAGGAGCGGCACTGGGGTTAAGCTCCCAGTGCTCATAAAATGCTCCTTATGGCGTGCGTCTCGAAAAGCCTCTGACAACTAAGTCCAACTCCTAGCCTGCCCGTGTGGTTTAGTCTCTAAGCCCAGCGGAACTGCTTTTACTAATAGGAGAAGGGGCGAGGGCGGATCTCTGGCGCCTTAAAACCAGATGCTTCGGGTAGATGGTGGCTCATCAACCTGGGAAGGTAGCCCATCTAGGGGAAGGTAAACCCTGATTTCAAACCTCTGCTGCCTTGCGGCATACCCGGTCACGGGAAAGGCTTCGGGAGTCAACCCTGAGGAAAAATCCGGAGTTGGAGCCCCTAAGGCAGTTCTATGTTGTGCTCAACATCGTTCTGACAGCTCCTGCAACGGTGCTGGTGCCAAACTGTAGCAGCCCTGCTGTTCCTTTGGATTCATCAGTGACGTGGAGAGGGGGGGACATGCTGCATGGGCAACATCTTGTCCTCCATATCTTCCTGCCCAGGCTTGAATCCTACCAACGCCCAACGCTGGAAGGTAGAACACCAGATCACTGGAGAGGACACTCCAGCTTCGCCTTTGGCGTAGACAAAACACGGAGAATGACAGTTACCGGTTATAAGCCACTGCTCAATTGGCGTAGAGCGTGGCGCCAGGGGTTGTTCCCGACGGTGGGAGGGATCATCAGATCTCACTGGACAGCTACCGCCCGCCTCAAGCTGGGCAGCCCCCAGCCAATAAGGTGTTGTCCCGCCACAGCTTGCTTTCCTCATTGGGTGCATGGGGATAAGGAGAAATCCAAACAGCAGGCTGAGAACCTTCGCACCAGGCAAGACAATAAAACAAAAGAGACCAACTCTAAAACTGGGAACTTGGAATGTCCGCACTATGATGACAGGACTTGCTGCTAACCTAAAGGACATCAACGACACCAGGAAGACTGCCATCATCAATAATGAGCTGAAGAGACTGGGAGTGGATATCGCCACTCTCCAGGAAACACGGTTAGCTGATGCAGGCACACTGAGAGAGAAGGACTACACGTTCTACTGGCAGGGAAAGGGCAGTGACGAACACAGGGAACACGGAGTGGGCTTCGCAGTGAAGAACACTTTGCTGAAGATGGTGGAACCGGGCAGCACTGGCTCTGCACGACTCCTCACCCTCCGCCTGAACACCACTGAAGGCCCAGTCACCCTCGTCAGTGTGTATGCCCCAACACAGACAGCCACACCAGAGGCAAAAGACGAGTTCTACGAGAATCTCGCAACAACTGTCAGGATCATCCCCAACTCTGAACAACTCATTCTCCTTGGAGACTTCAATGCCAGAGTGGGTGCTGACCACGACTCCTGGCCCTCCTGTCTTGGACCTTTTGGCGTGGGCAGAATGAACGACAACGGACAGCGGCTGCTCGAGTTCTGCACATATCACGATCTGTGCATCACAAACTCGTTCTTCAAGACCAAGCCCCAACACAAGGTTTCCTGGCAACATCCGCGCTCAAAGCACTGGCACCAGCTAGACTTGATCCTGACCAGGCGCACCTCACTGAAGAACGTGCTAATCACCCGTTCGTTCCAGAGTGCAGATTGCGACACAGACCATTCCTTGGTGTGTTGCAAGGTCAAGGTGCAGCTGAAGAAATTCCATCGTGCTAGACAACCTGGAAAGGCACGGATTGACACCAGCAAGATGGCCCAACCAGAACTTGTTGAGCAGTTTGCCTCCACCTTTGAGAAGGAACTTGGTGTACCACAAGGAGGAGAATCTGCAAAGCAGAAGTGGGAAGAGCTGCGAAACACCATCTACTGCACAGCCTTGGCTACCTTTGGGAGGAAGACCTCGAAGTCACAGGACTGGTTTGATGCCAAGTTGACCGAGATGACCCCCGTCATTGAAGCCAAGCGCTCAGCACTTGCTGAGTACAAGAAGTACCCAAACGAGAAGAATCTCCAGATTCTCAGGGCTGCGAGAAGCAAAGTTCAGCAGACTGCTCGGCGCTGTGCCAACGAGTACTGGACTCAGCTCAGCCAAGACATTCAAACCGCTGCCATAACAGGGAACATCCGTGGTATGTATGATGGCATCAAGAAAGCACTTGGTCCGGCTCAGAGCAAGACGGCCCCCCTCAGATCCTCCACTGGGGAGATGATCACAGAGAAGAACAAGCAGATGGAGAGATGGGTGGAACACTACTCCGACCTCTACTCTAGACAGAACACCGTGACACCGTCAGCCCTTGATGCCATCGACTGCCTGCCATCCATGGACGAACTTGACGCCGAGCCAACCATCGACGAACTCAGCAAGGCCATTGATAGCTTGGCCGCTGGCAAGGCACCCGGCAACGACGGCATACCCCCTGACCTGATCAAGCACTGCAAGACCGCCCTACTGCTGCCATTGCATGACGTCCTCTGCCAGTGCTGGAAGGAAGGTGCCGTACCACAGGACATGAGGGACGCCAAGATCATCACCCTCTACAAAAACAAAGGGGAGAGAAGCGACTGCAACAACTACAGGGGCATTTCCCTCCTCAGCGTTGTTGGCAAAGTCTACGCACGAGTTGTTCTCGTTCGTCTACAGAAGCTTGCTGAACGTGTCTACCCCGAGTCTCAGTGTGGCTTCCGTGCTGAGCGATCGACGGTAGACATGATATTCTCCATCCGCCAACTCCAAGAGAAATGCAGAGAACAGAACATGCCTCTGTACGTCGCCTTCATCGACCTCACCAAAGCGTTCAATCTGGTCAGCAGAGAGGGCCTTTTCAAGATCCTGCCAAAGATAGGATGCCCACCAAAGTTGCAAAGCCTCATCGAATCATTTCACACCAACATGCAGGGGATAGTGCAGCACGATGGCAACGTCTCAGAGCCATTCAACATACGCAGCGGAGTGAAACAGGGCTGTGTACTTGCGCCAACCCTCTTTGGGATTTTCTTTGCTATGCTCCTGAGGCATGCCTTCAGCACAACAACAGAGGGAATCTACCTGCACACAAGATCTGACGGCAGGCTTTTCAACCTCGCCCGCCTGAAAGCCAGAACCAAAGTACACGAGGCTCTAATCAGAGACATGCTGTTCGCAGACGACGCTGCAGTCGCAACCCACACACAGCAGGAGCTTCAGACCCTGATGGACCGCTTCTCCCAGGCATGCAAGGACTTCGGGCTTACCATCAGCCTGAAGAAGACTAACGTCTTGGCGCAAGGCACGGAAGCACCACCAACCATCACCATTGATGACTACAAGCTGGAGGTCGTGAATCAGTTCACGTACCTGGGGTCCACGATCAGCAACAACCTCTCCCTTGATACAGAAATCAACAAGAGGATTGGAAAATCAGCCTTCACACTCGCTCGCCTCACCACACGAGTGTGGGAGAATCCCAAACTCTCTGTCAAGACGAAGATGGCAGTGTACAACGCCTGCGTCATCAGCACACTGCTCTATGGGAGTGAGACGTGGACAACATACGCCCGGCAGGAAAAGAGACTGAACTCCTTCCACTTGCGCTGCATTCGCCACATCCTGGACATATCCTGGCAGGACAAAGTGCCCAACACAGAAGTTCTGTCCCGCGCCGGCCTTCCCTCCATGTTCACTCTACTCAGGCAGCGCAGGCTCCGCTGGCTAGGCCACGTTCACCGTATGGAGGATGGCAGAATCCCAGGCAGTGCTGTTCCAGCAGAGTAGACGTTTAGGATTCTCTTCCATGGTCATCATAGACCGACGGAGGCCGACGACTTTTTGGCCTAGCGGCTCTCCATACTAAAGCCGCTCTGGCCACAGACACTGCACGACATGCAGACATTGCTAAGTCAAAACAGCTGGATTACAGCCATGGAAATCCCCAAAGTGCTGTCATGTTTAAGTTTACAATGTTATCTGTCAGAGTTCTCACCTGGATAATTGTTACAGACTCCTCCAAAACTTCCCCTGGATGTTGGGTTGTTCTTCTTCAGTGGAAGCTGGCTAATAGCTACATGCTAGGTTGTAGTTGACCTCCAGCAGCTGACACAGACAAAAATTCACCTGTTTTCATCCTCATAGCTTTGGGTCCAACTGTTGGTGAGTACCAGTCTAAAAAAATTCTCAAGCTGTGATCTGTATGGAGTTTGCATGTTCTCCCCGTATCTGCATGGGTTTACTCCGGGATTTCTCCGGTTTCCTCCCACAAGCCAAAAACATGCAAGTTAGGTTAATTGGCATCAAACTGGGGATTCTAAATTGTCCTTAGGTATGACTGTGAGAGTGAATGGTTGTCTGTCTCCCTGTGTTGGCCCTGTGATGGACTGGCGATCTGTCCAGGGTGTACCCTGCATCTCGCCCAAAGATGCTGGGATAGGCTCCAGCACCCCCACGACCCGAAAAGGATTAAGTGGAAGAAGATGAATGAATGAATGAATGAATGTTCGTAATGTCCATTCATTCCCCTGCCGTTTTTGTAGCACTGTGGGGTGTCATCACGGGCGAGATAGTTGTTTATGTTTGCAATTTTTCTGCTAAAAGGGAAATTGTGTCTGTGATGACACACAAGGGCCATGGTTTTGTGTTGATCTGCTTAAAAGTTGTGAATGTTTGATATGGGAGAAAGAGCTGGCTGGTTGGACACTGAGTTGTGTTGCGGTGACGTTAATGAGCCCTGGCATTCCATTGTTTGCACATGCAGTCTACTTTTGAGAATTTTCTGGAGAATATTCTAGATAGTTTTTGTCATTTTGGATATATTGAGAGGTTTAATAAACCTGTAGCTGAAGACAGCAAGTATATTTGTCCACTCCCATGTTTATAACAGTATGACAAACTTGAAAAATTACCAACTTAAGGTACACTGTATCTGTATGGAAAAACACGCGATTAACATGATATTAATCGCGATTAACTCAACATTGGGCGGTGCGGTGGAGCAGTGGTTAGCACTGCACCAGCACAGCAACTCACCCTTGGCCATGGAATCCCTGGTTCGATCCCAGCCCCTGACCAACAGTGATCTGTGTGGAATTTGCATGTTCTCCCCGTATCTGCGTGGGTTTACTCCGGGATTTCTCCGGTTTCCTCCCGCAGGCCAAAAACATGCAGGTTAAGTTAATTGGAGACTCTAAAGTGGCCCTAGGTGTGAATGTGTGTGTGAATGGTTAAGGGATAGCGCCGTATCGTGGCTGCTTCATCCATCCAGGTGGATGCCCTCAATTTCCCCTCTGGGGATCAATAAAGTATACAGAATCAAAAAAAAAAAAAAAAAAATCAAAAAAATTCCAAAAGATCAATCATGATTAAAAATTTTAATCGTCCAACACCACTAACAATTTTATCTCCCCAAAAAATTTTTGTGATCTCGGGAAAACAATAGTCATCTTAAGATCTCAAGAAGATTATCTTGAGAAACTGGGGAAAATAAATAGTATGAATGTATGACCTTTCGGGGCTTCCATAGAATTTTATAAGTATAGTGTTGAAGCATGAACAGTACACTACCTGATTTGCAGTAAAAAAGCTAAACAATGTTGTTAGCTCCTACCTTGTGAACATATACTACTCACAAAAAGGAAGGGATATTCAAATTTGGGTGAAATTTCAGGATGCACCTAAAATGCACTATTGTGGGGGACCTAGACATTACATTCTCCACTCAGACCGAATGGCACAGGAGGAGACGCTAAAAGGCTGTTAAACGGATATGCAGGGCAGACTGTGGTTTTCTCCATAGGACCGCATGAGAATGTGCCTTCTCCACCAGACTGCATAATAATGCGCCGACAGGCTGGATGACAAAGGGGATTGTAACTGTATGTATTGTAATTTGAACCCTCCAGGTCGCTAGGCGAGGATGTAAGGTATAAAAGAGAGATGCCAGCGACCTGGGTTATGCTTCTTGTTGACTGATGGATAGAGAGAGAATAAAGTCTACTCTGATCCAGCTCACTGCCTCGCCTGCTCATTTCTCTCTCTACACTATAACCTTTACAGATTAACTTAATTTGACCTTCTCTAACCTTCTGAATGCACATGTCTAACTGTTCAATGTTTCAGTAAATTCACAATAATAATAATTTTATTTATAGAGCACTTTTCACAGAGAAAGTCACAAAGTGCTTAACATGACAAGAAACAAAAAAGATAAAAAGTAAAATACAATAACAAAGCAAATAAAAATACAAGCACATAAAACAGTAAAAGAACAAAGTAAACAGCAAAAAATCACATAAAAATACAATCAACACATAGTTAATAAAAAGCCAGGCTAAAATGGTGGGTCTTTAGTTGCTTCTTAAAAACATCAATGGAAGGTGCAGATCTAAGTTCAAGTGATAAAGAGTTCCAAAGTCTGGGAGCAACAGCAGTAAAGGCTCTATTGCCTTTCGTTCTGAGCCTAGTGCTAGGGACTACCAGTAGGTTCTGATTAAAAGACCTGAGAGACCTGCTGGGATGGTATAGATAGAGCAGGTCACTGATATAAGAAGGTGCCTCATCCTGAATGGCACAATAGTTGTTTGATCCATGAATCGACCAATAAATTTGCTGGTTCAATTAGAATTGGTATTTAAACAGTCCTCTTTATCATGCTGTTCACATTTTGACATCATGAGACCAAGACGAAACGTAATAATCGATCAACAGTACCTCACCATTGCGAGCCTTCAAACAGGATGTTCTCAGAGGGAAGTGGCCACTGACCTTAGAGTGTCACAGAGTGTCATCAGCAGGCTGCAACAGAGATACAGGGACACTGGAAGAGTCACAGAAAGACATAGAAGTGGACAACCTTTGGCCACATCCCACACTGATGACCGCTTCATTGTGAACAGTGCCCTGTGGAACCGGATGATGAATGCCACTCAACTCCAGGCACACTTAAGGGAGGTGAGAGGAACCCAAGTGTAACGTTAGGCCATTCAAGACTGTTTACATCAGCGTGGTCTGGGTGCTAGACGACTTGCAAGGGTACCTGACCACACCACCTGTCATATGTCTGAGCTCCAAGGTCATCTGGGAGCTCAGACACAGTTTATTGTTGTGTTTGTTTTTCTGCCAGTATCTGTTCTATGTCTTGTTTTGATTGTTATCCCTGTTTTGGCCTCTCTCTCTCTCCAGACACTCCCACTGGCTGTTCACAGCTCGCCAGCATCAGCTGTGGGAAGCTCGTAATCAGCTCACCTGCAGCTCAACTCTCACGCCTGTCTTCATTCATGTAATCAGCTCATTTTGCATTTATACTCTGTTGGTTCATTCATTAGTTGTCGCTCTGTTAGTCAACCTGGTTAGTTGAGCTCGAAGCTCTAGCTCCTAGTCAATCTCCTGTTAAAACTACAATTGTGCAGATCTCCTCTCCAGAGCTGCAGTCCAGCTCTGAGGCACGTTTTGTAAGTTTTTTCAATTCTCTTGTTGTCCTGATCATGTAATGCAGTTTTCCCCCCCAGAAGCCGCTATCCAACTCTGAGGCATTATATGTAATTTCTCTCATCTGACCAGCTGTGTTAATTTGGAACTGTTACCTGTAGCGCTGTTGTTTCTCCAGAGCCGGGTTTTCGCTCTGACACACTGCTTGGTCATTTATTGTTTGCCTTTTATATTCTCTTGGAACTGTTTGCTTTTGTTATTAATAAAGACGCACAGCTTCATTCAGTGTGTGGGCTTGCCTTTCTTCCTCTGTGCCTCAGAGAGGCGCATATATGACACCACCAGGCACAGGTGTTATCATCTTGCATAGGCCAGGGAGCATTTTTGCTGGACAAGGGACCAGTGGGCTTCAGTGCTGTTCTCTGATGAAAGTTAATTCACGTTGAGTAGAAATGGTGGCCGCCAATGATGTTGGGGACGTCAGCAAAAGCACTATGCATCAGCCACTGCTGTCACCAGATGAGCCTTTGGTGGTGGTGGTGTTACAGTCTGGGCAGGTGTGTCTAGTCAATACAGAACTGCCCTACACCTTGTGAATGGTATGGTGACAAGCCAATACTACCTGAATAACATCATTAATCCAGTCGTAGTGCCCCTGCATGAACAACACAGGCTTGCTTTCATCTTCATGGATGACAATGCTTCAGCTCATTGAGGTTGCATTATTAGGGAAAGGCTGCTGGAGGCTGGGGTACTTCAAATGGAGTGGCCTGCACTTTTTCCAGACCTGAATCCCATAGAAAACCTATGGGATCAGCTAAGTTGCCATGTAGAGGCTCGTAACCCTGCACCCCACACCCTCAATGATCTGAGGGCCTCCCTTCAAGAAGAGTGGAATGCCATGCCTCAGCAGACAATAAGTTGACTTGTGAACAGCATGAGACATCGTTGTTAAGCTGTAACTGATGCTGAAGGGCACATGACAAGTTGTTGAGACACTGACATTTTTTGTTGTGGTATACTCACCACTGTTGTTGGCTTTTGTTTCAATAAATAGTTTGAGATGAGGAAATCACCTGCTTCTAGTTAAGTGCCCTACTTCTAGTTAAGTGCCCTACTTTCATGACATAATATCACTGTAGCGTGAACTTTTTACATTTTCCATAAATTTCACCCAAAAGCCAAATATCCCTAACTTTTTCTAAGCAGTGTATACTGTATATTCAGTGTTATTGTATATTAAGAAATTCACACACCTGCTAAACCATTTATGAAACAAGGTAACTTATTATTTTTATTTTTTAAAGTGTGTGGATATTTACTGTATTAAACTGATTAAAATGAGAGTTTCTAAGATCATATTAGGCACCTCTTATTGTACAGCCTTGCCCACCTCTGGCTAATGTGACTTTAGCTCCCAGCAGACTGATGTTCCTGCTTTTAAACCATTTTCCCACACAGATAGTAGTAGTTATTAACAGTGAGTGTATTCCAGGAATTTCCTTTTCTGTACAGAATGGAGCAGCTAATCCTCCTTAAAAAAAAGAGGAAATACTGATGAGGGGCCCGGGAAGAGAATGGTGTTCGGAAGGGGGTGTGGGAATGTTTATTAGTTGCAAAGTCAATCCTTTAAATGTAGTAAAGAAGGACTGTTTGCAGAGAACTGTGGAATCATGAATGGAAAGGAGTGAAGCGATATAAGGTGAGTTGATAAGAATTATAGGTGTTTATTATTCAAAATTCACATCTGCCAAACATCAGGAAGCTTAGTTGTTACATTTTATGCAAGATAGAGCCTTCAAGCAAGGCAAAAGTTATTTAAGAGGGTCTGTTAACTTTAGTAACTGGATTATTTTTCCTGCTGAAAATGAAACTTTTTCCTTTCGAATTTGTGAATTTCTTGTAAAAGTGCAATATTTTCTCTGATAAATTTGCACCTTTTTCTGTTATAAATGTAAAAATGATCATACATGTGTACACTGTTTTTTTTTTCCTTTTGTCATTGAAAAGTTGCTAATTTTCTCTGTTAGCATTTTTTTCTCAAAAATTTGCAACATAGTTAACTGTTTGAAGTAAAAGTTTACAGCCCCTTGCTTTATTTTTTTGAGAGCTTTTTTTTCTCTAAAACCTGTAACATTACCAGCCAATATACTGTCCCATAAAAAAATGCTATTTTCCCTCCAAATTGGCATTTTTTGTTTGTAAATAAGTTTTGTTGTTGTTTTATAAGTTTTTTTCCCCCCAAATCTGAGACTTCTTTTATTCATAAGCTTCAGATGGTTGCATGGTTTTGTCATGAACTGGGCTTGATGTTCAGGCCCAGTTCTGTGACGCGTGGCTGTTCACTCTTTTGTGTATTTTGTCTTACGCCTAGGTCGTCTGCCCGATGAACTGTGTCGTGGGGTTAGGTGGCCCAGTTTTCCTGGCCGGCCACCTGACCCACTCTTCCGGGCGGTCCGACTGGTCTTGGACCTGGACAGACCACCCAACTGGCCTCCTCTCATCACCCCAGGGACCAGGGACTCTGGTTGCCCCCCTGAACTTTTGGACTCCTGGGTTGGGAGGTATTGTCCTAGGTTTGGGTTGGGAGGAGATTCATCTCATTTTTCATATGTATTGCTCTTGTGTTATTTTTTGTATGATGGATCCCTCCTAACCTGCTTCCCCCCACCACCCACCCTGGTTTGTTTGTTTGTTCCTTTTTTTGGGGGGGGGTTCTTTTTTTCTTTCTGATGTTACTAGGGGTGTCTGGATCCACCCCTTGAGGGGGAGGCTCTGTCATGAACTGGGCTTGATGTTCAGGCCCAGTTCTGTGACACGTGGCTGTTCACTCTTTTGTGTATTTTGTCTTATTTTCCATCAGGCGCTCTCAGGGAGCCTTTAGGGGCCGCTCGGCTCCCTGACAGCTCAGCCATGCCTCCCTCTCCTGCCAGTTTGACCAGCTGTAATTCATTGTCACTGTCACTCCCTTGGTCACGCGCGTACACACACACACACACACACACATTTTCTCCCATGCACACTGTTACACACATACACACCCACTCATCCTCAACCACATGCTTACTGACGTCCTTTCACGCAGCTGTTTCCAGGAGGCTGATCTGGTGGCAACTCAGTGGTAGGAGTGTCAATGCTACCCTCCTGGGGTGCGGCTGATAAGGTATCTACCTCCTGCGGTGACGTGGATGGTGAAAGTTGGACCCACTGGAGCAAAGGAGGTGATGGTTGAGCCCCCTGTGGAACAGGAGGTGAAAATTGGATCCGCTGGAGCACAGGAGGTGATGGTTGGACTCCTTGGGGTGCAGGAGGCAAAGACTGGGCCCCTGGGACACAGGAGGCAGTGGAATGTGGTTCTCCAGTGGCCTCAACCACGACATAGCCACCTCAGATGAAGGAGGAGAACAGGAGGTTGGTGAGATGATATCACAGTCATTAGCAGCAGAGACTGGTGGGGAGGATCCAGAAGTGAGTGGGATCTGCACTTGGGTCCCCCCACCAGAAGCTAGGCAAGTCCTTTCTAAAACTGGTGTTGAAAATAAGGGAAAAGGTACTTGCCTTGACTCCTGGTCTCCTGCTGCCGGGGTGATGACCTCAGGATGCGCGACAGGTGTGACGACCTCTAGACGAAAAGGTGACTGGGATGTGCTGACCTCAGGATGAGACGGCTGGTACGTGCTGACCTCAGGATGAGATGGCTGGGACACACTGATCTCAGGATGAGATGGGTGGGGCACGCTGACCTCAAGATGAGAGTAAACCACCTCAGACAAGGGGAAAAGGTATAGGTTGGAGTAGGGACCACACAATAAAAGCCAGCAGAAGAGCTCGGCAGAGAGAGCTCAGAAGCAGATGGTGGCTGCAACTTGGTCTCCCCACTCTAGGAGCAAGACAAGACCTCTTTAATATTGATGCTAAAAAACAAAGAAGAGGACTTGCCGTAACTCCTGCTCTTCCTCTAGCGAGGACCCCAATGCTGTTAATGTTGGAGTGATGATCTCGAGAGGAGCTTGCTCGTGGAAACGAGCAGTTTCTGCAGGAGCGTGCACGTGAAAGGGAGCAGCCTCTGCAGGGGTGTGTACGTGGGGGGGGGGGGAGCAGTCACTGCTGGAGCACTCACCCTCTCGGATGTGGAGACCATGGAGGTGGAGATGACCTCAGAACAAGAGGGAGAGCAGGGGTGAGGGGTGACAGAAATGGAGGAGGCAGCATTAACAGATAGCGAGGGACTAGAAACAGCAGGCGGCTGTGACTGGGAACCCTCGCTCGGAGCAAGGCGGTACATTTAATTAATAGGTGTTAAAACAAATGAAGGTACTTGCCTTGCTCTCTGTCGCTGCTGGAGCTGCTGCTGGTGTAGATATGACAGCCTCAGGGTGAGCTGCCAGAGTATCGCCTCAGGATGAGCTGCTGAAACGGTGGCCTTGGGATGAGCTGTGGGAATGGTGGCCTCCGGACAAGCTGCAGAAGTAACAGCCTTGACAGGAGCTGCAGGAGGGGCAGCATGTGAGGCAGTCCGGGGAGGAGCAGCAAGTGAGGTGGCCATGAGGGAAGCAGCTGGTGAAGTGACCACAGAGGAGCAGCAGATGAAGCGGCTGGGAAACAGGCAGCAGATGAGGCGGCCGGAGGTGAAGCAGCTGGTGGAGCTCTCTGGAGAGGAGGGGATGCAGCTGTAGGAACTCTCCGGGGATGAGGGGGTGCAGCCGCTGGAGCTCTCCGAGGACCGGTGGGGCAGGGTGTGAGAGTAGCCGGGGGTGAGGCTGGAACGGCGCATCAATTGGAGCAGCGTCTCCTGGAGTCCTCCTTCCACCCGGCTCCCCCACATGCCAACCGACTGCTGTAAAAAAAATCCCTCCATTCAGCAGGAGGAAACACAGGCAACCAGTCAGCTGGCTCCAGTGTGGAGAAAGCTGGCAGTGTGTGACAAGAGGATGTTGGTACCTTCATCGCTCCCTCTGCCTCTTCTCATTGGCCCGAGATTTTTTTTTATTATTATTTTTTTGATTTTGTATACTTTATTGATCCCCAGAGGGGAAATTGAGGGTATCCACCTGGATGGATGAAGCAGCCACGGTACGGCATGGATGGAGAGGCAGCTGGTCGCCGGGAGAAGGCAACAGACGAGGAGAGAAAAATGGGAAGTTCCTGTACCCAAGGGAGCACCCGCAGGCCTAGCATGTGCTCCAGCACCCACATCGGAGCTCGCCAAAGGTGGAATGCCTTTGTCGCTCCCTCTGCCTCTTCTCATCGGCCCAAGATGGAGAGGCAGCTGGTCGCCGGGAGAAGGCGACAGACGAGGAGAGAAAAATGGTAAGTTCCTGCACCCAAGGGAGCACCCGCAGGCCTAGCATGTGCTCCAGCACCCACATCGGAGCTCCCCAAAGGTGGAACACCTTTGTCGCTCCCTCTGCCTCTTCTCATCGGCCTGAGATGGAGAGGCAGCTGGTCACCGGGAGAAGGCGACAGACAAGGAGAGAAAAATGGTAAGTTCCTGTACCCAAGGGAGCACCCGCAGGCCTAGCATGTGCTCCAGCACCCACATCGGAGCTCCCCAAAGGTGGAACACCTTTGTCGCTCCCTCTGCCTCTTCTCATCGGCCCGAGATGGAGAGGCAGCTGGTCACCGGGAGAAGGCGACAGACAAGGAGAGAAAAATGGTAAGTTCCTGTACCCAAGGGAGCAGCCGCAAGCCCAGCGTGAGCTCCAGCACCCACATCGAAGCTCCCCAAAGGTGGAACGCTCTCTTCCCGTCAAAGCAATTGCGAGCTGTGGCAACCAGATCCCACAGTCTCTCCGTGGCCTGCAGCTCCTCCTCACTGAGGCACCAGACAGCCATGCCCAAACAAGTTAGTATCCGCTGGGTCCTTACTGGCGGCATCATTCTGTCAAGGTCTGTGCCTGTGTTGGGCAGAAGGGAAGACCCAAATGCTGTGATACTAGTTTGCATGTTTATTTATAAGAAATAAGATTCACCTCGTGGGCTGGAAACACAAAGGTGAGCAGACAATGGCAGATGACACTGGCTGCGGTAATCCAGATACAGTGAAGCAAATAATAATTCCAACAACCTGGTATGGGCATCTGATCAGGATGCCTCCTGGACGCCTCCCACTTGAGGTGTTTCGGGCATGTCCCACTGGGAGGAGACCCCGGGGCAGACCCAGGACACGCTGGAGAGACTATGTCTCCCAGCTGGTCTGGGAACGCCTTGGTATCCTCTCTGAAGAGCTGGAGCAGGTGGCCGGGGAGAGGGAATTCTAGGCTTCTCTGCTTGAACTGCTGCCTCTGTGACCCGGACCTCCGGAAAAGCGGTAGAAGATGGATGGATGGATGGATGGATGGAACGTGGTATAGATAACATGGTGGTAACATATGGATGCCGCTGGGATTAAAGCCCATGGCCAAAATATTATAGGGAAACAGTGATTAGCAAAACAAGGGGCAGCTGTGAATGATTAACAATGTAAGAAGGGCAGAACGGAAAATGCATGATGCTAAAACGGAAGTAAACAAAGACAGTAAAAAGAATACTGTCAAAATAAGAGTCCATACAGAAATGATAATAGTAAATGAAATTAATGACACTGATAATAATAATAACTAGAGAACACTCAAAGAGCACATACCTCTGCCAAGCCCCCCCCCAAATACTTTTTCTGCAGTGTTTGGCTTCCGGGTTGCCAAGGTGCATGGCCCTGTGGTGTGACCACGCACGTAACTGAGTGGACACGTCTTAAAGGGGCAGTACATGAAAAGCGCCAGATTAATATATAAAATAATATTCAAAATACTCCTGCATCCACATCGTGATCATAATCACCACCAAAATCTAATCATCTGTTCCCCATTACACACCTTTCCTGAAAATTTCATCAAAATCTGTTCATAACTTTTGAGTTATGTTACTAACAGGCAGACAAACCAACCAACGCCACTAAAAACATTACCTCTGTCCTCCCTTGGTGGATGTAATAAAGGGTGCAAAAAGCGTGGACGGGATCTGTGACCCTCTCCAGGTCATGACAACAGTAATCTGTGAAACAGCTTTTCACGTTTAGATACCCTGCATTAACAGCAGTCAGAAGTGAATGTTCAGATTTAATTAACAAAAAGTAAAATCATCAAAAGTGGAGATGAGTGGTTTTACTCTACCACTGATGATACACAAATTAAAAAGTTTTATCCCCCATCAGTCGAAGACCAAAGTCAGATTACGTTATGGAGATGCCTGTGTATCCGTGTGTCTGCCTGTTTGTCCCACCTGTTTTGTGAAATTAACTCCTCCTGTGGGGATCATGAAATGATGAGACTGGATTATTTCTCAGTATTGGTTTATTGCATCTCACGTCCCCAGCTCTCTCTCTCAGTCAGGAAAAAAGAGGGAGAGCTGTGGTAAACCCCCACACATTTATACCAGCACATCAAAGACAGAATCACACACTCAGGTCAAATCCTTCTATTTACAATTAATCACTTCAGAGTCCTCTTTGCTCTTCCGTCTGACCCCAGGGGGTCAGACAACCCTTTCAGGATCTCGCCCCGATCCTCTGTCTTCCTTCCCAGTCCACGGTGGTCCAGACCCATTGTCCATCTGAGGCGTGATGTCAATACACACTGCAAGCTTAAAGTCTTTCTGTGTTTGAGCCTAAGCAGTCAAATATGTGAGCTACATAAGGTTACAATTATGGGCGCTACATCACCCCCCCCCCCCCAAACGCCAAAGAATGGACACACAATAACAGTATCCTAATGGCAATACAGCATATGTCACCCCCCACCTGCAGAATCTACAGCACAACCTACACAGTTTGAGCAAAACACACATCACTCTGCATGCAGTCTAGGCTTCAACCTCCTCCCGAACCTGCTGTACGCAGGTTTCACAGTCTGTGTTGTGCCGTCCTGCAGCGAATCTGTGGAATGAGGGGGAGAAAGGTTATTTGTCCCCTGCGGGGGCTCCAAGCGCCATTCCCTGGGGGGTCTGCCGCGTTGAGGCGCCCTCGCCGGTCGTACAAATTCGTCATGCAACACAAAGGCAGGCTTTAATCTATCAATACTGATTGTTTCTTTCCTGCCCCCCAAATCTAGCACAAAATATTTATCCCCGGTTTCCAGCACTCGGAATGGACCGTCATATGGTGGGCGGAGACTGTGTCGCTGAGCGTCGTGCCTGACAAAAACAAATTCAGCGTTTTGTAAAGCTTTGGGAACAAAAACGCACGGAAAAGTGTGATGAGCGGGGCCCGGGAGCATTTCTGCTCCCGTGCCAATCAGAGGTCCCCGTGCCGGGGGGCGCCCTGGCGCCGCATGGGCTGGTAGGAACTCACCGGGCAGCCTGAGAGGTTGTGCAAAAACTAATTCCACGGGTGAGGCATCTAAGTCCTCTTTGGGCGCCGAACGCAACCCCAATAAAACCCATGGTAGTTTGTTTACCCAATCTGCATCCGTGAGCGACGCTCTGAGGGCTGCCTTCAAAGACCTGTGAAAACGCTCGCATAAACCGTTGGCCTGGGGGTGATAAGCGGTAGTGCGGTGGACTGCCACTCCTAAGCTGCTGGCCATTGCTGTCCACAGTTCCGACACAAATTGAGGTCCCCTATCGGACATAATATCAGACGGAACCCCGAACCGCGCTACCCAGGCTGTTAAAAAAGCGCGAGCCACCTCTGCCGCTGTGGTCGATGTTAACGGGACCACTTCCGGCCAACGTGTGGTTCGGTCCACCATTGTCAAGAGATGTGTGAACCCTTGTGACGGCGGTAGGGGGCCCACTAGGTCTACGTGCACATGATCAAACCTCTTAGCTGGAATGTGGAATGGTTCTAAGGGGGCCTTCGTGTGCCTGTGGACTTTGGCCCGCTGGCAAGCCATGCGGCCTTTCGCCCACTTTTTCACGTGCTTGCGCAGGCTCGGCCAAACAAACTTCTCCGCTACCATTTTCACAGAAGCACGTACTCCCGGGTGCGCCAGGGAGTGCACCGCGTCAAAAACGCGACTGCGCCACGCGGCCGGTACCACCGGGCGCAGCCGCCCGGTGGATACGTCGCAGATTAGGGGGGGGCGAACCGGTTTGTAAACTCCTGCTCTCCAGCCTTAACCCTGTTGTTCCAGACAGGAGCGCGCGCACGTCTGCGTCTCTGCTCTGCTCCGCCGCCATGGCTGCATAATCTATCCCCACGTGAACAGGGTCCGCGTGCGCGTCCGCGCTGTTACTCCGCCCCGCGGCTGCGGTAGAACAATCCGCATCCGCGTGGACAGGCGCTGTTACCGCGCGTGAGAGACAGTCCGCTACTACATTGAGCTTACCGGCTACGTGCTGAATATCAGTGGTAAATTCCGAAATTGCGGCCAGTTGTCTCTGCTGCCGTCCTGACCACGGTTCTGAAATTTTGGACATTTCAAAAGTGAGCGGTTTGTGGTCGACAAACGCGGTGAAACGCCACCCTTCCAGCCAGAACTGGAAATGGCAAATGGCCAGGTGGAGTGCTAGCAGCTCCCTGTCAAACGCGCTGTATTTCCGCTCAGCATGGCGCAAGGATCTGCTGAAAAAAGCGAGCGGCTGCCAAACTCCGGCGACCTGCTGCTCTACAACAGCCCCTATGGCCACATCTGACGCGTCGGTGGTTAGCGCTATGCGGGCTGATGGGTCTGGGTGAGCCAGCAGTGCTGCGTCTGCAAGTGCTTTTTTAACCTCCGTGAATGTGCGCTCCAGGGACCACTCAATCACATTGGAGGGCTTCTGTTTTTTAAGCGCGGCGTATAACGGTTGCATAAGCTGCGCTGCGTGGGGTATGAAACAGTTATAAAAATTTACCATTCCTAAAAATTCTTGCAACGCTTTGACCGTTTGTGGCTGGGGAAACTCTGCCACTGCGCGTACTTTGGCCGGTAGAGGGACTGCTCCCTCTGGGGAGACGCGGTGTCCTAAAAAATCGATTTGCGCTACGCCAAAATGGCACTTGGCCGGGTTAATTATCAACCCGTGTGCTCCCAACCTCTGAAAAACCGTCGTGAGGTGTTTTTCGTGTTCCTCCTCAGAGGCACTGGCGACTAAAATGTCGTCCAAATAGACAAAAACAAAAGCGAGGTCGCGCAACACGGCATCCATCATTCGTTGGAAGGTTTGCGCGGCACCTTTAAGGCCAAAAGGCATGCGTAAAAATTCAAAAAGTCCGAACGGGGTTATTACTGCTGTTTTGGGAATGTCCTCTGGTCGGACCGGGACCTGATGATAACCGCGGACCAGGTCTATTTTAGAAAAAATGCATGCCTTCGCCAAATGCACCAAAAAATCCTGGATGTGCAGAATTGGGTAGCGGTCCTGTGCTGTGGCATTGTTTAACCTGTGGTAATACCACAAGGTCTCCACGAGCCGTCAGCCTTAGGAACCATATGCAGCGGGGAGGCCCAAGGGCTCTTCGAGCGGCGAATTATGCCCAACCTTTCCAGGTTGGCGAACTCCTCGTGCGCAATGGAGAGCTTAGTTGCATCCAAGCGCCGAGCTTTCGCAAAAACTGGTGGGCCAACTGTGGTGATAAAGTGCTCCACCCCGTGCTTCGCAACCTTAGCTGAAAACGTGGGAACTGTGAGTGCTGGGAACTGGGTTAGAAGAGTGTGAAACTTACCGCCTGCTGTGGCAACGTTGGTCTGTACTGGTGGCGGGGACACTCAAACTGCACAAGGGATAGAATAAAAAGAGAGTGCATTTACTAGGCACCTATTAACCAGATCCACTAACAAGCCATGTGAGCACAAAAAGTCAGCGCCTAACATGTTGAAACTCACCGCCGCTACTATGAAAGTCCATTCATAGGTGAGGCCGTGCAAGGACAGGAGCAGAGTCCTTTCCCCGAAAGTTTTGATAGACGAGCCGTTCGCCGCCGTTGCCCCGTCTCCGCGGGGCCCAGCCACACGGTCCGCATAGGTCGCGGTGATGAAACTCCTCTGGGCTCCGGTGTCCACGAGGAATTGCTGCCCGGAGCCCGCATCTGTCAGATAAAGCAGCTTGTTTTGTTCACCGAGAGTTGAAGCTGCTAACGACCCCCGGCCCGGGCGTTTCCCTGTTTCTTGAAACTGCACGGCGGGATGCATCTGTACGCCTTCTCAGCGAAGCGTCGATGGTAAAAACAGAGGCCATCCCCTCCTCTGCTTCGGGACCACGCCGCTGCCGTCGTCGCTGGGGTTGCTTCTGCTGCCTCCGACTCCTCACTGACCCCGGCCGCCCCGCCGAGGTCTGCTGCTGCCACGGAAGTCTCCTGCTCATCGCAGGCATCAAGGAGCCGCTGCGCTTCCTTGGCCAGCGCGTGGAAGTCTTGCTGGGTCGCACACCTCATGCCGGACAGGGTACCCCTCATGTGTGCTGGGAGGGTCCTCAAGAAGATGTGTTTGAACAGAAACGCATCGTTGTCTGTCCCGATCAGCTGCAGCATGTCCTCCATGAGGTTGGTCGGCCTGCGTCCTCCTCTGTCGCGCAGGTCCAGAAGCCGCCTGGCCCTCACCTCGGCTGATGGCACGAAACTCTCGATGAGGGCGGCTTTCAGCGCGTCGTACAAGCCAGCAGTGGGCGGCTGCTGCACCAGGCTCCGCACACATCGAGCTGTGCGGCTGTCGAGTCTTGCGATGACATTATGAAACTTGGTGTCATCTGCTGATATTCCCCCAAGCACGAACCGAGATTCTGCGTGTTGAAACCATGAGTGCGGGTCGTCTTGCCAGAACTCGGGAAGCTTAATCGAGCCTGCACTCGTGCGGGTGGTCTCCGGTGAACCCGGGTCAGGGAAACGTTCCCCCGGCATCTTACGTCTTGGTCACCAATGTGAGGATCATGAAATGATGAGACTGGATTATTTCTCAGTATTGGTTTATTGTATCTCACGTCCCCAGCTCTCTCTCTCAGTCAGGAAAAAAGAGAGAGAGCTGCGGTAAACCCCCACACATTTATACCAGCACATCAAAGACAGAATCACACACTCAAGTCAAAGCCTTCTATTTACAATTAATCACTTCAGAGTCCTCTTTGCTCTTCCGTCTGACCCCAGGGGGTCAGACAACCCTTTCAGGATCTCGCCCCCGATCCTCTGTCTTCCTTCCCAGTCCGCGGTGGTCCAGACCCATTGTCCATCTGAGGCGTGATGTCAATACACACTGCAAGCTTAAAGTCTTTCTGTGTTTGAGCCTAAGCAGTCAAATATGTGAGCTACATAAGGTTACAATTATGGGCGCTACACTCCAATGGTTTTGTTTCAAATATTTTGAAACTTGGTAGCAGGGTTTGATATACACTGATGATGCACTATTGCAGAAGGGTCTGCATCCAGGTTGTGCTCGAGTTTAAGGTCAAAGGTCAGGAGATCTGGACATTTATGATTCTCCTCGGCCACTGACCTTGACCACAAGCACATCCTAGATGGGTCTATCTAGGCTGTGCAGGAGAGTGAGGTGCTGTGTGAGGAGAGCTGAGCACTTTCAGGGTGATTTTGTCAGGCTGGAATGAGCTCCTCCGTCACTGATGGTCTGATTCCAAATGTTTTGATGCTTGGAACCAGGGTTTGATACACACTGGTGATGCACATGGAAAAGTTGAAAACTGCTCTCCTTCAGTACAATATTCGGATTGTCAAAGAAAACAGAGGCGGGGGATATTGTTCTCGCCTCAGAGTGCTCTTGTACAATACGTCTATCCTAATAAATGTTTTATCAATAGCTTATAAGTAGGATTTTAATTATTAGTTATAAAGGTCTTATACATCATAAATAGGTGTTACTTTCCCCAGGTGGAGTGAGGGGATGAAGGGGATTCAACAACAAATTTGTCGCTTGAGTTAATCTTTATGCCCTACTGGGGGAAATTTCTGAAGTTGAGGGTGCATTTTTTGATAGAATCAGAGGTGCACATAACTTTTTGGGTCTTGTTCTCAAGGGAGAGCCTGAGGTTGTTGCTTGGTCCTCATTTTTTTTTCTTTGACCCACCTCTCAAAATAGAGGAAGATGTGGATAACGTAACACACGTTTTAATTTCAACTGAAAATGAATGAAAGCATTACAACAAAATGTCTGTTCTTTAGAGCTCCGTAGTATGTAACTTTCTAATGAAATTCAATTCAATTCAACTTTATTTATATAGCGCCATTTCACAACAACAGTCATCTCATAGCACTATCAACTGTAGGGGGGAACCCCCACAGTTGCAGAAAAACCCCAGCAATCATGAAATGACTACGCTTCAAGCACTGAAAACTAAATGTCAAATGTCTGATTTTCAAACAATGAAAACCAAATGAAATGACAGCTTTTTTAAGCACTGACAACAGTTATTGTTATTTAAAAGTATGGAAACCTTTTGAGAAGCAGAATATCCTCCTCATATGAACGCACAGGACGTGCATGTTTCGCTTTGTGAAAGGCCAACAGAAAAACATTCCTCAGTGCTCGATGCTGTTCTTCATTCAGTTTGTCTTGCCATCTGTCAAGCGGACCACTGGGCCTCTGGGCCCTGGCTGCGCCTGCTAGCAATATCAATCGCTTGCTCTACTTTCCGGTGCGCTCTGCTGTTTGCATGCTTATCAAAAGCTGGATGATTAAAGTTTTTAGTACCTATATAACAGGTGCTGTTTTTATCTGCCAGAGTGGGATTTTCATAGTAGTTTGCTCCACATCTTGGTGCTGGTGTCATTTGTTGAAAGCCAGCTGACTTCCTGCGGCCACTCTTCTGAGAACACACGCTTGTTTTGCGGTTCAGGTTCAGTCTGGCATTTCTTTGGAGGTGGAGGAACATCAAAGTAATTGCTTAACGGAGCTTGCTTCTTGGACATTTAAAGACTGGCTCTGCAATTCACTAAATGGACACAAGCCATGGAGTATAAATATTTCTGGAACATTACCAGCTCTTTTAAATGTTGGTGGAGGTATACACTCTCTGAGCACATCCTGGTTTGGAAAGACATGATCGATGTAAAGACGAGAAACATTTGGAACTTCTGCCTTAGATCCAGCCGGACCTTTGACTATGCAGTTAGGACAAAATGTTTCCTTTTTTAATTTAGACTCTTAGGGACATTACAAGCACTTGTGATATGTCAGATATCATCTGACATGAAATATGGTTTGTGTATTTTTTCCAGATATGTTTCTGACTCAGTGAGGTTTCTTATCAGTGTCCTTAATTTATTAGCAGGATTATTCAAAAATTAACATCAAAGTTTGACCAGTTTTGCAGCTTAACCCAACTTAAGAAGTGTTTACATTTGCCATCAGAATCTTGAATTTTTTCTTAAAAATTGTGACTTGTCAGCGTTGGCAGTGGTATGTACAAGTCTGGAGAGGCTGGTGGAGTGGCCAGAAATTATACTGAAGTAGAAGTAGCGGGTATTAATTAAGTCTAATTTTAAAAATGACTTGGCAACACTTCCCTGTAAGTTATGGGTTGTCAACCCAAATTGGACTATATGTGACAGTGACCTCAACATATGTTCAAAAATGTATAACTCCAAGACCTTCCCACCCCTCCCCATAAGCTCATGGATTGAATGGCGAGGAGGGCGTGTCCATGGTAACACATTTGATGTCATGCTAACGTTGATGTTCAGTTATGATCATTGCTGTGTTCTGATGAATCTCAGAAAATTTCACGTCATTCTTGAGTAATAAATTATCTACTAAAATATCTATTTAGTGACTTTACTCTTCACCATTTGTGGGTTGTTTTTTTGTGATCCTTTTTATTATAATTGTGTGGTTTATTTTGTCAAATGTTTGTTTTGCTTCTTGTAAATTTATTGCTGGTTATACATTTGTTTTTCTTCATAAATAAATTCAATTTTCTTGCCAATTTGTGAGGGTTTTCCACATAATCTTGTGATGTTTTTCTTGCAATTTTTGGGGTTAATTTTCAATTTATTTCCCCCATAAATGTCTTCCTTTCTGTCTTATACAGCTACAACTTTTTTGTGATAGTTTGGTGAAATTGTCCGCACAAATGGCCAGCTTTTTACTCATGAATTTGTAATGTTTTCTTGATTTCCATCCATCCATCTTCTACCGCTTTTCCGGAGGTCCGGGTCGCGGAGGCAGCAGTTCAAGCAGAGAAGCCCAGACTTCCCTCTCCCCAGCCACCTGCTCCAGCTCTTCAGAGGGGATACCAAAGAAATTTGCAGCTCTTTTTCTTGTTCTAGTGCATCCCAAAAATATGATTCAGCAATTTAATTCAAAGAGCTAAATGGTGGAGAAATTGGTAAAAATTGGCAGTTATGTTGGCGCTCTCTCAGTGTTCTCCAGTTATTTTATTTGTTGTGCAATTTATAAAATAAAAAAAATGTGTATCAGTAATTGTTAGATATTGTTCTACCATGTCCTATATCTTTTCAACTATAAAGTTATGTATACTTAAATACAAGTTTTTATTCATAAATGTGCTCAAAAAGTATTTTGCCATAAAAGTGCAATTTTTTAAATAAAACTGAGTACATCTAACTTGTTTTGACCCACTTTGGGTACTCTCGTATTGCTTGTTTAAAAATAGCATAATAGCTAAATAGCATAATAGCATTTCATAAATGAACAGTAATGAAAAATGCAGATTTTTTTATTTCACATTTTTATTGTTCATCAAAATGAAACAGCATCACTGATACAAAAAAAAAAAAAAAGAAAAAACATCCCCTTCGTATTGTTAAAATTACATATTCAAACGTTCGGCCTGATCCACAGGAGCACTGTGACCAGCGGAAACATTGATCCGGCTGAGGGTCTGTAAAAAAATAAGGCTGTGCAACCTTCTTTAAAAACACCGTCAGCATTAGCAGTGAACTCGCCTGCTCCGCAAATCCACCAGAAGGCCTCTCGTCCAGACTGGTGGTTCCCAACTTTTTTCCTGGAGCCCCTATTTACTTGGGTCCAAAATAAGCCATTTACCTTCATCTTTATTAAATTTGCCAAAATAACCCCTGCAAATTTAGGACGAACATCTCACAAATTCTTTTAAAAAATACCAACTTGATGATAAAGTCACAAAATTTATGAAAAAAAAAAGCCCTAATCATTTAAAATTGGCAATTATATAAGAAAAAAGCTCAAATGTACGTGACAAAAATTGCTAGTTTAAACTGGCTTTATGTATCCAATTAAAATATGCACAATATAATTTTCACCCACCCACCCACTGTGATCTCTGGCACTCGGACTCCTAGTTGGGAACCACTGGTAAAGGCTTTCACCCTTATGCAACAGTATTTTACAGTTTGGCTCAATCACGCAACAGAGGTGAAGATACACAAAGTGATCAAAACACGAGGAGATAAAATTATCCGGACCGCATACCTGAGACACGACTGTGGGTCGAGGTGTAGTGTAGGGAACTCTGAATGTGGGATGGGACTTTGAAAAAAAGTGAAACCCACCCTGAGGAAGAGACAAAGGTCTAAGGTTAAGGTCGTATCTCACTCGGCTGCGACAGCTTGTGTCCATTTGTGAGGGAGTTTCCAAAATCTCTCCAAACACTTGTCGGGTTTGCAGTTTCCTCTCACGAGTCACAAGACCTGCCCTCTTGCGTCCCAGAAAGTTTCAACGTGCTCAAAAAATTTGTGAAAAGCTTTCTCTCAAAATAGTGGCAGAGTTGTCACAGGTGGCTCAAACCCATCTTGAACCCTTCTCAATTTAGTTTCTGTGACTCCAAAAGTGCGAGAAAAGTTAGTCAACTTTGAGATGGTTTGGGGACCTATGAAACTAATTTGTGACTGACTGGAGACAAAAGGACAAGACATTCCACCCGTGAGACAAGTGCGAACGGCCCAGCCATGTTCTAGCACACGCCGACACAGCTGCGACCGACAGTGTCACCATGCAACCCAAGGGCAAGAAAGGCAAAGCTACGGCTAGCAGGACTGCTGTGCCTGCCCCGCAGGCCCTACAGAGGAAGTGAAGCTGGTCCCAGGGCCATCCAGCAGTCTCTGCACTTCTTCGCTTGCCGGCTGATGACAAAATGACTGCTGGAATGGGGAGATGTGGTCTCCATTTAGCAACTTTCATGGATAACTGTCATGGCCATTGCAGGACAGTTGTAGGTACAAAAAAAATAGCAGTTTTGTTGCGTGCATGTCGCATGACATTTGTGCAACACGCATATGGCATTCATGCAAACTCACAGGGGAGTTCATGTGGCATTTGTTCAATATTTGTGCAACACACACAGATGTGCCAATTCGATGTGAAAATTTTTTGGTTTTTTTATCTCCAACTAGTCGCGAGCTGTTGCGGCCCAGTGAGATACTACCTTTAACAGGAGGTACATGTACAGTAAATTAGAGCGCAGGCAAATATTTCTGGAAAAGAACTAAGAGTGACACATTATGAAACATTCATAGTGATCACTGAACAGTCTGGGAGGACCCATCGGTCATGAAGCTTGCAGACAAGCTTTGATTCAAGTAATATCATGCAGCTGAAACTGTCTTTTTGCAATGTGTTGACAGTAATGATTTACATTATAAGTCACAGTGAGGTGTGAGATTTAAAGGTGAACATGATTGTCACAACTGCTCGGAGGTTTTATATTCCTTTTAGTCTTTTCAAGAAATTATGTTCAATCCTTCAACAACCTTTATGTAGTGTAGCATGAACTACTTCATCTGTGAAGAGCCGCATTGTATTATTTTTTAAAAAAAGAAGTGCTTACTTGTGGCACTGATTTCAAACAGTCTTTTCTGGTGAGATTCTGAGATTTTGGGGGAAACTGTGTTAAAAAGAAGCCTGATGACTTAATGCATCCTGATATGGGGAATCGAGATTAAAATGTAAAAACAGATATACTGGAAACAAGATTTCTACAAATATACAAGCATCAAATACAGAAAGGAAAACTACTGTCATACAGCAAAGGAAATCTAACATCCAATACATGTTTCATATATATATGTACTAAAAACAAATGCTGAATTGCTGAAAAAGTCAAGTAGACCCCCCACAACAACACTCACAGATGATGTGTCAGTGTACCATAAAATAAAGAATATATACAGAGCATATACAAATGTCCAAAAAGACCATGTTTGTAGTCAAAAAACATGCGCATAATACACTATTTCATGTGAAATATCTATTTGTCTCACGAACATAGATTCCACAAAGAATCTACAAATGCTGTCCACTCTGGCTGCGTGTGACGCGCAACGGCACGGGAGAGGAAGTGAAACGACGAAAATCTGATGCTGCCACTGGCTATTTCATCCAAGGCACCTGTACGCATTAGAGGCCAGGTACATTCAGCCGAATCCAAAAGGCACATCGAAAAAAGGTGTCTTTTTAGAATAAGATTTTAAGCTTTTTTTTTTTTTTTTTTTTAAAACTGGAATAGTTTTACCATTGTGAGTATACATCAACAAAAGGTGAATCCAATGAGATACTGTAAGTGACCCAAGCTTTACTTTTAGAAAACAAATTCTAGTATTAAAGCCACAGAACAAAATTGCTTTCTAACCACTGTGTTTGCTCCTGTTAATTTTGCCCTTAATAAACATGGGACAGGTTTTCCGTATGCTAATCTGTGTATCAGTACTTTACCTAGCTGTGGTATAAAGACTTTCATGAAATTAGGGATATCGTTAAACCATTTCGCCCCAAACCTCTGCTATTTAATGGAATAACTTAGCAACTTGGCACAGAGATGATGTTTCCATTTTATTGCTGTGATTTGCGATGAGAAGGCTAGCATACTAAGAAAGAACAATCGCCTAGACAGCTAGCATGAGCTTTCATAGCAGATTTAAAATGGTAAACTACTTTTCCTCAGTGTTTAAATCCACCAACCAACAACTTGTTAGTTTAGTTCTCTGATTTTATTCATAAGGAAAAAAATAGTTTTATACACCAAGTTGTGGTTTTAAAGGGGTCACTGACTGAAAAACTTTGCTTTGGAGGTTTTAAACTTGTGAAATGTGTCTATTGGTCAGGTCATTATTGTAAAAAAAACCAAAAAAAACCCCAAACACTCACTTCTCTTAAAAAACAAACACACACACAGACAGCCTTTGTTTTTTCTTCTCCAAGAAGCTGTTTTACCTCTTGCGGGTATTTTTTTTGTATGTCAAGAACTGGGTAACGTCACTAGCTTTGATACATGGCCGCTGCTCTATTAATGGCTAGCTTAGCTGTCTATCATCATATCATGGACAAGGAGCCAAAAGCGTTAGCTTAAGAGCTAACAGTGGTACTACGAAACTTGCCTACCAAGCGCGGTTTATATTATTTTCTTTAGATTTCGGTCACCCTAATTAGACATCCCTGCTTCCAAATGGTTCACTAATCCACAGTTGACAACGTATTTTACGTCATTCTGGCTTATTTTGTTACATATTTTCACTGTGGTGCTACATTGAGCCATTATGCTTAGCTTGGCTGATGCTAACAGCATTAGGAACTTGCCTCAGTGGGGAGGTGACTGCTTTGATAAAGATTTTCTATAAATTTTACTCACCCCAACTGGAATCCTTGTTCATCTACAACACTTGGCCATGTACTTTATTCTTAGACGTTACTTTAGCTTAATTTTATATAGTATTATCTACTGTATAACTGAGATCAAAGGCAGCTAGCTGAAGCTAGCAGTATAGCCATTCATTCACAAATGTTTCTGTACTTACTGTACTCTGGGGGCTGATCATATCCTACCGACCACCAGTGGTGTAGCCAGGAATTTGTGAAGGGGAGGGCTGAACCCCAACCACCACCACCATTCTGAACGCCCGGGGCAAAGCTTTAGCTTCAGCCCCGTCAACTACAGATTTCTTAACATTTTCAATGCAAACTACTCAAAACCTGCTCTTTATTTACATTTTTTTTTCTTTTTTCTCCCTTTTGGGGAGGGGGGCTGAAGCCACACACTCCTGTCCACCAGTGATGCATTATTTCACTCACTGTAACACAAATTTATATAGGAGCTAGCCAGCTAAGATTAGCAATAGTGATGTAAGAGGGAGGAGTTAAATACAGTCTTTGAGATTTAAAGAGACGTGCACCAAAATCAGCCTTTCTCAGAAAGACTGGAAAAGATTATTCACAATATTAGAGCAATAATTAAAGAAAATATTACCATTAACACTGTGTGAGCTGTTAAAATGTGTGGAAAAAATGCTGTCAATGACCCCTTTAAGTGGTATTAGCTACGTATTATGTAGACTTCAAGCTAATTTCATAGTGCTTCACATATGCAGACACATGCAGACATGCCAAACTCACAAAACATGTCAAGAATTTTCCCAGAATATCAAACTGCTCCTTAAAGCTGGAGAGCATATACTGTATAACAAAATGCAGATTTATTTATTTTTTTTCTACGCCTGAATGACATGTTGGACATAGCAAGGTTTCGGCAGTAGCAAGCATAGTATGGCACAAGTTTAAAGTACTGTACTGAAATTTTAATATACCGGATGTACACATGTATAAATATTTAAATTCAGCTTTTAAAGTTAGGCTCACTTGTTTTGTTTTTTTTAAACAAAGTCCTGGGTATATATACTTTCCAAAATGTTTATGCATTTTTTTTAACCAAATATTTATAAAAATATATATATAACACGATTCATACAGTTAGCCTATAATAAATGCCTGATAACTGATTCCAATTGGTGTGTACATACTGCATGCTGGAATTGATCATCGAACTTTATACAGCCTGGATTGCAGCGATAGTACTCACAACACTGTACAGATTCTCAGTAGATCGACTCGCTATATACATTCATACCTTGAATGTTCAGATGCCCTCCGTGACGGTAATACTGAAGCACCCTCTAAATTTACATATGTAGCCGGGGTGGACACAGCCGGCAAGGAAGAGCCGTGAGATTATGGAGCCTGGGAAGCTCTAGCTAACTAAATCTGTACGTATGTGCATGTAGACTCTGGATTGTCGCCTGATTGTTGATATGTAGCAGAGCAGCAAATTGAGCGAAAACGTTCCAAAATAAAAGACAGAATCGAACTACTTATCAACTGTCATTTTGATGCTTTTGTTTGATTCATACTGAGCTTTTTTTTTTTTTTAACAGATAACAGCTTGAAAATGGTGATGTAGATGTGTGAGCACGTGTCTATAGACGCTATCGCTATACACAAACTGGAACATAAGGCTCAAAGTGCTAATTCTTGCTTTTTTCTTCTTTCATGAATGACGTCCACCTCTGCGTTTCTGCTTCAAGTTCACAGAGGACTTGCATCAAACACATCACAGTTTGCAAATCTACTTCAAGTGAAAGCGGCAGAGTGCGCGTTTGTTCAGTCTCTTCATCGGTGGGAGAAGAAACCATCTTTGGGGTGATGAGGATTTCAGGCACTTTTGAGTCAGTTACCCCAAAAGTTTTTTTTTTTTTGTTTGTTTGTTTTTTTAAAAAGTCTTCTGTAAAGGTTTTATGATGGATGAATACGTGAAATGAAGGGAACCAATAGGCAGGGAAGACGAAGACAGGTGGTTTGGTGGTGGTGGCTGCTAAATGGGAATTTGAGAAGAAAGAAGGCAGTTTTAATGGCCGCCGCTGGAGCCTGAGGGGTTGTGTAACCAGTCCATGACGATGAGCGACAGGCTGCCAATCATGAAGAAGATTCCCATGATCAGGAAGAGGGTCGCCTGAGGAGAAAAGAAAAAAAAAAAAAAAGATGGGAGTGAGTGTGTGGAGGATCATGGTGGGGGATATCTCCTCAAGTTTCTGACAGGTCCCGTTTGTAGAACGATCTGCACCCTTTGGAGGACAAATGGGAGTCAGGTGATATGGTGAGAAAGTGGCTGGTGTGTGTGTGTGTGTGTGTGTTTCTGCACACTCACCCCAATCTTCTTTGGGGAGCGCAGCGGCACCGACTTTACCAGGCGGATGTAAAAGGCAGCTGGAAGGATGAAGATGAGCAGTGTCGCTGCAGAAGCACCTGCAAAAATAAAAAATAAAAAAAGACTGAGTAGACCAGTAAGGCAAGAACATTACAAACAGACAGTCATGGCAACCCAGGGGAAGAGATCCTCAGATGTCTAACTCACAGCACTCTCAGCCAAAGGATGATTATGATGAGCGACAGGGACGAGATATTCAAATGTCAAAAGTTTTTTTTTTTTTTTTTAATTTTTACTTAAAAATTGCATGGTTGTAGTTTAAAACAATGCCCCCCACCCATTCTCAGGGGACCATGATTTTTGGATCATGCTCCATCCTCTGAGTTTGTGTTTGAGTTTATCGTTTATTCTGTTTCGGCATTAGTTTATATTTTCGTCTGCTCTAGTTTCTTAGTTCTTACATCACTCATGGCTGGTCTACCTTCGTAGCCCGTTTAGTTTTCTTGTTTTATTTTGATCTTGGGTCTTATGTTGAAGTACTTCCCATCTTGTCCTCATTTAGTTTTATTGTTGTGATGTCCCTTCTGGTAGTTATAATTCACAATGTACGCTTTGTTATGCAACCTCATTACCCCGATTATTTCCTTCTGTGTGTCCCAGCTGTTCTGTACGTTTAATCATTAGTTTGAGGATAAGTTGAGCTCTCCCCTCCTGTTCTGGTGCTGCGACATTGTCCTGTTATGGTATCATCCTCAGTTTCTCCAGAGTCCTGGTTTGTAATCTTTGGTTCCTCGCTCTCTTAGTTTATTTCCTTCTGAGCTTAGTTCAGTGTTTTTCCTGCCACTGTGCTGCGCTTTTGTTTCGTTGTTTAACAAACCCTTGTAAACGGGAACAGCCTGTATTTGGGTCCAACTCCTCCGTGCCTGCCCGATACATGACACCCATAAAATAATATTAAAAAACAAAACAAAACACGTAATAGTACGTTTGAGGCTCTACTGTATGGAAGACCAAAAATGCAGAAATTTAAGGCAAATAAAAGACAAAAAGAAAGTATGTGATTTACAATTTTTTTTAACTTTCAATGTAAGACAATGTAATATACATCACTCGAACTTATATTCATTCATCCATCTTCTACCGCTTAATAATTTTCGGGTCGTTGGGGGTGGGTGGGGGCTGGAGCCTATCCCAGCATCTTTGGGTGAGAGGCAGGGTCCACCCTGGACAGATCGCCAGTCCATCGCAGGGCCAACACAGAGAGACAGACAACCATTCACTCCCACATTCATACCTACAGACAATTTAGAATCTCCAGTTTGATGCCAATTAACCTAACGTGCATGTCTTTGGACTGTGGGAGGAAACCGGAGTGCCCAGAGGAAACCCACACAGACACGGAGAAAACATGCAAACTCCACACAGAAGGGCCACCAGTGGTCAAGGGTGGGATCAAACCCATAACCTTCATGCTGCCACTGCGCCACCAAACTGCCACTAACTTATATTACAAATCAAAAAGGTAACAAAAATTGTTATTTCTCATTTATTTTTAGTTTGTTTCTGTACGGTAGACATAACATTTCTTTCCATTTTTTTTTCTGATATATACTGCCCCAAAAAATAAAGGGAACACTTTGAAAACACATCAGATTTTAATGGGAAAAAATAAGCTGGATATCGAAATTGTGGCAGGCTAGTCCAGCTTACTCAGATTAAAGGAACACTTTAATCTGAGTAACACTTTTTAGATTAAAGGAACACTTTTTAATCTGAGTAAGCTGGACTAGCCTGCCACAATTTCGATATCCAGCTTATTTTTTCCCACTAAAATCTGATGTGTTTTCAAAGTGTTCCCTTTATTTTTTTGAGCAGTATATATTACTAGTGCATGCCCATAGAAAGCAAGTATTGTGGTGTGAAAACAGGTAGCCCAATCAGGCTTTCCAGGCCCAGATGTAGGCTGTGTTTGAAAGTGAAATACAAAGGTGTAGCCTATATGCAGGCAATCACACACGTTAGACTATGACAAATATAAAAGGGACTGAACACTAAGATTTATTTGATTGTGTGAATATTAATTACAAAATTATTGAAAATGAATCTGTTTAAGAACCCTTGTATATTTGTTTGTCAGACTTATTTGTGTGATCTTCTATGAGTTATATTCATAAGAGCTGGATCTTGCACTTTGGGGAATGGGAGTTGTTCAGTCACCATTATAATTGTTTCAGTTTATATGTGCAGTTTATAGTCTATCGTCAATAAACTCATGCAGTACTATAACAGGACACGTTTACAAATATTTGAGACCCACTGTAGTGCATCCTTTTGTAGTTTAGCAATATTATAAGTACTAAACACCCAACAATATTATACACAGCAGAATGACCTGTTTGGTGGCAACTGTTGCATCAGTGTTGCCCATTTGTCAGTAAATAAAAAATGATTTATTTCGTAATTTGGGCGGTTTTTGTGACAGTCGTTTATAAGTGTGCATATGTGTCCGCATATGCAACTGATCTGGCTATTCCGCTTCACAATCATGGTAGTATTATTATTAACTTTTAATTTTTAGATAGCCGTGCACCGGGAAGGAGTGCCACGTTAAACCCACAGTGCCACAAAGGACAGCAGTGGCACACGGGTGAAGCAGCAGCCAAGACTCCCATTGGAAGGACTGCAGTAAGGCAGTGCCCCCCCCCCCCCCACACACACACAAGTGCACCCATGCGCCTCGTGTTCTCCACATATGCCGAATTATCCTTTAGAGCTATGTAATCACAGCAACATTATAGTATAATTTTTTAAGCATTAAATCTTCAGTATTTTCTTTTTCAGGTCAAATTTGTCACTTTTCACTTCCTTGTTTTGTTCATGGAGCACTGTGGTGACAGGTCGTGATGCCGCATATTATCCAATCAGTACGGAGTCAATTCAAAATCCCACCCACACTTCTACAAGCCAGAGCATGAGGAAACAGAGTGGTGGCCAAACTTTTATGGATAAAAATTACGCATTTTCACTGAACAACTCCATACTCGGGGATGCAAACCCTCGTAACCTCAGCAAAGCACTTATAAAATCTGAGGTCAGTCTGACAAACGGTTTGAGAGATACGTGAGGAAGACACACACACATAGATCTGTTGCATTTATAGATAGATATCAGCGCGTTAATGGAACTACCATAATTACTTGCATTAACGGATTAAAAAATATTAACGTAAACTGACGCTGCACTGTACATCCTGTTATAGCAGAACTTAAATTCCACAACGGTTTCAGTGATTTGTGTTCAAATCGTCTTTTTGTTTATTAAATAACGACGGACAACAGTGGAGAACAACGTTTCATACAATTGTTGCAACAAGAGAAAAGAGACAAGATGTTACACAAAAAGGTATAGTATTTACACCGACCGCCGCTGCCGCTATCTAACAGTGATATAATTGGGTTAGGAGAAGTCATACAAATGTTCAGTGTCTGTTAACTTCCTCAGTATTCTTTTGAATTCAGACTGTTGTTTATCCCACTCGCTTTGGAAATGTGGGAAATGTGAAGGACACAATTGTTTAAACAATATTAGCAGCATACTGATAGAAAGTGTAAATTATTGTTGATTTAAAATGTTTTTACAAACACCCAGGAAGATGTCTTTTTAATGAAGAGCCATTCATTTATCCACTAAAACCTTTAACATGGACCCCAAAAAACTTCCCTTCCAACAAAAACATTACAAAATAAAATTTGATAATTGCTCAAATCAGCAGGGAAAAAACCCCCCATCACATAGAACAAAAATTTAACCAGTATCCATACGAACATGGCAAATTTACAAGAAAAAAGTAGCAAATTTCCTGAGGAAAAACTTGATGCCCCTGGTTTACGTAAAGTCAGGACTCACCAATGAAGCCAAAAATGTCTCTGATGGTGGGGACAAAGATAACCAGCATGTTATTGAAAACCAGGATGCCTGCAGCGATGATGATGTGGCGAATCCAACTGAACTCCCGACCACTGAACAACAGTGTGTTGATGGAGGTGCGGATCTATGAAACATAAAAAAAAAAAAAGAAACACTGATGCTTAATTACTGCACACAGCCACAGAAATTACTTAATCAATAGGTCAAAGTTTGTAAAGTCAGTAAAATTACATGCTTTTCCATCAGTGCTATTGACAGTAAGTTTTCAATGCAAGCTATCAACCCCATCACTGACAGAAACCTCTGAAGCCTGAGTAAATTTCCCCGCTGCAGGACCAGTAAAGGATCATCTTATTTTAAGGTCAAAATGTCATCACTCCTGCAGTAACTGCATTCTAGCAGAACATATCACTATGGTGCTTTATACACAAATTTCAGAATATTGCATTGTTTTGTTTCTATGTTGACTTTTAGCTAACAAGAGACTTTCTTTGAGCTAAGAAGACAGTCAGTGCTGACCCAAAGTAATGCAAGTACTTGGTAATTTGAGCATAAAATATCATCAATATGTTGCGTTGGAAGTAGACATGGGCTGATCCGATATGTAGTACTGGTATCTGATTCGATCCAGTCATTTTGCCTGGATCGGTATCGGGGAGCGACAAATAAACAAAAAACGATCTATCAAAACCTGAAACTGCCGACATTGTCTCAGTCGTGAGATGCAGCCTCCAGTCTGTGAACAGAGTCTGCATGTCAAAGATGTAATGTTAGGGACAAGATGGCAGTTAATGGCTGTTTTTTTAGGATTTAAAAAATAGATGAAAACTAAATAAAATACAGGTGCATCTCAATAAATTAGGATGCTAATGAAAAGTTGATTTATTACTGAAATGAATTACTGAACTAAATCAACTTTTCGTTGACTCTAATTTACTGAGGTGCGCCTGTATATAATTGCAAACAAAAAAGTCATTAAAAATTAAGAAATAAATGAAAAATAGTAGACTTACAGACAAACAGATACCTGATTCTTCATAAAGTCCTAGACTGATAGAGTGAACACTCCAACTACAGAAGATCTTTGTTGACTTGCTTCCGGTAGCATTTTTGAATGATAAAAAAATGCTCTGAAATAATTTCAAACAGACGCATTCAAGAGAAATTTCCATCTGTCAGATGTCTGTGATGGTGAGGTGAGCTGTTAATTATTTAGGAAGTAAATAAATTGTTCTAAAAAAGTGTTTTTTATGTCACTGGTCACACTTGGTACAGCAGCCTTTCTCCCAAGATATTTCTGCAACTATAATTAAATGTTACAAAAAATGACTAAAAGATAAGTTTATATTAAAATTGTGACGGGACAGATGTCTGACTGTTTATCAGAGCTTCATAACAGACTCAAAATCATGCCGGACATAAACTCACATCTTTCATAAATATATTTTCTTGTGATGTTTTCATAGAGTTCAGATTGCCATTTGCAAATTAGTGAATGATTTTAATAATGTTAAAGTTCATTAGTCGTTTCATAATGTCTATACTGCATACAGTGTATTCTAATGATCTTAATTTTAATCAGTTACATTAATGTTGTTTTTTGGTATTAATATTAACACAATGACATTTCTGCTTTTAACAATCTTATGCTGATATACCAATGTTGCAGCTTAACATATTTTGTTATTTTTTTTAATAAAAGAGATACATGTGAATCTATATGCTTAATAAATAGCAAAATGTATATATAAAAAACTCTGAGAAGTTCAGTTGTAACATCTCCAACCTTAAACACTTGCAAAAATTCCATGGAAATGACATGCTGAATTTATTCAGGCCACAAGCTGCATATCCGTTTTTTATCGATACTGGACGATACTCAAGTTTTATAACATTAAATCAGACATTAACAAAAGCTGTATCAGTACATCCGTAGTTGGAATGGAGCTAGACAGAGCACTAAAAGAGTCAATTCAGACTCAAAACAACGCAATATGCCTTAATATGTGCACAAAACACTGTAAAGATATGTTTAGCTAGAATGCAGCTTGCTGGGAAGTAACGCCATTTGACCTCATTGTTTGGATTTCAGAGGTTCCTGGAACATGCTATAATAAACTGCATTTTACACAGCTAGTTGATGCACAGCACATGGTCACAGCCATCTTGGATTGTCTATTCAGGCATTGCAGGGTTCCTGAAAATCTTGACTTGGAAATGGTGCTGCAGAGGAGAAACAGGAAGTAAGAATGAGGAAGTGAAGTGGACCAATCACAGCTGCTGCTGCGAAAACAGGTGGTTACTTCTGAGAGATACATCTATGGTGACAGTACGGCTGTGTCATTTAGACAAGAAAGTATGAGTCAGGCTTCCAGACCTTCCTTGCAAGGTCCTGCGAGAGAAACAAGCAATCCTATCCATGAAAACAAGACCAAACCAGGCCGACTGCCCAAAAGAGCTCAAGCAAGTAAAGCCTTAAAATTGCTCAGTATTTGTCATCTTTGTGAGAGGAAAAACAGCCAGAAGTTCTTATAAACTAGTTTGTGAAGTTTGCTGTATTTTTTTTTTAATTTTAAATATGGTTATGGTAACCAAAAACTGCTGATAATTATTATAAACTTTCTGTGGGGGGGGGGGGGGAGAAGAGAAAAAAAATCACAACCAAGTTGCTTATAATAAGCCAAACTGCCAATGCTGCTAATTCCCACAGTTGGCCACAGACTGAAGTGTGTCAAAAGCCACAAGACTTTTCCGTGCATGTGTGTGTGTGTGTGTGGTGTGTGTGTGTGAGAACGGTAGAAAGGGCAGAAAGGAGGAGGAGATCCCGGCTAAGAACCCCGCTGCTGCTGATCCAGTCAGTCCCCAAGTGGGTGAAAGGTCGGCGGTATCAGGTGAAAGCGAGGCCTCGTCTGTGCTCCGCTTCCAGCGCCCATTCACAGCGGCCCGGGGATCATCTCCCGCAGCGCAACGGAGCCGCGGGATTGCATCAGCCGCTGGTGGAGGAGGGCGGCTCCGCTGCCGCTGCCGCTGCCGCTGCAGGTGGTTGGCGTGGCTTTAAAAAAAACTCGCCCAGCCTCGTCTCTTTTATTGACTCGCATTAAAATAAAGTACAGCTGAGCCGGAGGTCAAAAAAACAGTTTACTTGTGTCTTCATCGTTTGCCTGAAACTGACGAAGCACATTTTCTCTAAAGCACCACATGGCCAGTGCAGTTTTTACATTCCACACTTTTTTTCTTGTAAATCTGCAACTTTTCTTGAACATTTTTTGATTTTAGTCTAAATGTAAAACTCTTTAAAAGCAGTCTCACATTTTTGTACAATTTATATTCATGTCATACGACTTTTAAATCTGAGACTTTTGTTATAAAGTTGCAACCTTTTCTTATAAAGTTGAGACTTTTTTCTACTAAATATTTTTATAAATGTAAAACTTCTTCCATGTAAATCTGCAACTTTTTATTGTAAATGTAATAGTTTTCTTCAAAATCAGTATTTTTTTGTACATTTAAGACTTTTTTCTTGTAAACATGCAACTTTTGAGGAACTAAGACTTTTCCTTGTAAATTCTTCGCCCGTTTTGTAAAGTTGAGACTAAATTAGAGGTTTTTCCTCCGATTTATTTTTTACTTCTGCCAATGAAGTTATGTAATCGGGGTGGTTTGCCTGTCTGTCTGTTTGTTTGTTAGCAGGATTATGCAAAAACTACTAGATGAATTTTGACGAAATTTTCACCAGAGGTAGCCCTTGGGACAAGGATGAACCCATTAAATTTTGGTGATTATCTGAGCGTGCAAACCTCCAACAAGGCTCTTATCTTCTCACAGTCTGTTAGCAAGAATACTCCAAAACTACTGGATGGATTTGGATGAAATTTTCACCAGAGGCGGTCCTTGAGCTAAAGAGGAATCGACATGTGGATCATCGCGATATCGGGCAATGATGTGCTGTGGCGATGCACAAAGGGAGCAGCCCAAAGAGTTAGAAGAAGACACTTTAGCGAAACAGAGCAGAACCAGCAGCAGTCGTTCAGCTTGATTTGGATCAAAAATTTGGCAGCAGTTTCAGTTCCAGTAAGCTTTCTAGAACGTGTTACTTTGTGGATGTAAGCACTTAGACCAGGGGTGCTCATTACGTCGATCGCGATCTACTGGTCGATCGCGGAGGTAGTACTGGTCGATCGCAGTTTGTACGACTGTTGACTGATTTCTGTACCTTTATCTTGTTCTCAATAAAGTTTTGAAAAAAAAACAACTGGTCGATCGCAGCGTGACATTAAAAAAAATATTTGTCAGCCTATCAAACATCCCGTCACTTGATTGACATACAGGGCAACCATTCAGATGACAACTGAATTTTGACCTTTAGGTCACCGCTCATGCGTAAACAACGGCGCTAAGCGCAGCAAAACTTACAAGCTAGTCAGCGAATTACCTCAGATTTTAAGCCCTTGCTAAAACATATGATGATCAAAATGAGTCGGACTGTTCATGGAAAATACGACATCGACTTTCTGCCGAAAAGCCAGCTGAGAAAGAGAAAGGTGGAGGAACTAAAATCCCAGTTGTCCGGACAGCAGTCATTTTTCACTCAACAAACTTCAAAAGCGAAAGCCGCCACCGAAGCATCGTTCCGGGTGAGTCACGCCATCGTTAAAAACAATAAGTCCTTCCAAGAGGGACAGATGGTAAAAGAAGCATTTGTTGAAGCAGCTGACTCATTTTAATTTTAATTTAATTAAAATTAAAATGATTAATTTAATTTAATTAAAATTTAAAAAAAATAATTTAATTTTAATTATATGTTTTGCATTTTTGTAGTGGGTAGATCATTTTGACTTGGTTGTTTTATAAGTAGCTCGCATGCTGAAAAAGTGTGAGCACCCCTGGCTTAGACGTATAAAGTCATCTTCCCTAAACATGCAGGCGCCCTGGGAAAAAAAATGCAAACGCCTCTGCTCTTCTCCACCACACACCGTCAACTCTAGATTTATACTCGGATTAACTAGATGCTCTGGAGTGTCAGAGTGACCCAAGTGAGTCCGTGTTCCCGGCCAAATGAGTGTCGCCGCCTCTCCTGAAGGTTTAATGCCACCCGAGCCTAAGGCTCACACCCACCACGCCATAATCAACTCCGCCTGGTAAAGTAGAGCCCGTATGCAACATTTCTACCCAAGGCTCCAAACTTTTCAGCACCAGGCTGCTACCCAGTGAGGAACCTTTGGAGATCACCATGTGATATTTGCACCCCCCCCCCCACTTCTTTCATTTTACAGACACACACACGCACACACACACACCCCTCAGGTATATGTACTCAAGTAACTTTTTTCACAATATTGTTCTTTCCTGAGTACAGTAAAGTTATTGTAGCCAGAGGTGGTTAGAGCAGTACTGTACATATCAGCTCAACATCGTATCACCCCCCCCCCCCAGTAAAATATCAGCACTAGCTGATATTTATTATCAGTTGTGTCCCAGCTGTGTGGCAATGATGTTGCCCTGAAACAGACCACAGCAGACTACAGCTGCTAGGGCCAGGAATCATCAATAATTCTAGAATCGTTTCCGTTCCAGTTCTTGAGGTTCTGAATCGATTCAATCTGTTCTGATTGTATTTCAGTGCACTCAGGGGAAATTAGCGTTATAATAATTATTTTACCTCCACAGGGCAAAAAAATCTCAGAGACCTAACGCTGCAAATTGTACCAGGAAAACTCTGACTCGGTTAATTAAATACATGAACTATCACATTAAGAACGGACTCAAAATCAATTACACTGACGCACTTTGTGTCCGACTTGTCATTTGATGGTGCGCTGGCAAGTGCTTTCTTTGGTGCGGGGTGTGCGGCGCCGGTCGCTGCTGTGGATTCTGGGCCGTCGTGCTTTGGGGTGCTTCACTCCACCAGCTTCAGTGGTGCTGTGGCGTGGCGTTTCGCTTCTTCAGGTTCAAGGTTGCCATTTCTCTGGGGGCGTTTGCGTGTAGGTGGCGCATTTTTACTAGTCGTGGTGTTTCCACAGCGTTTCATCTCCTGCTTTGTGGGTCCTGCGTTCGGCTTTGGTTTTGTCAGGCTCGTCGGTGTCTTTCTGGTTCTTGGGTCGGGAGGGGGGGCGGTGCTGTCTGCTTTTTGGGCCTTGGTGGCGCTGTCGGCTGCTGTGGCGGTCGGCACTCGGTCGTGCCTGGCTCTCACATGGATGCTGGGTCACACGGGAGTTCTTGCAAATTTCATGAACAGTAAATAAACATTATATTAAACGATCAATCCACAGATTTTGTGAATCGATATCAGCTCATTCAAACGTGAATCGATTCAAATAGGAGAACCGACCTTTTGAACCCACCTGTACTAGCCACAGGTTTATGTACCGCATTTGAAGCTAAAAAACTTTTTTTCTTAGGTATTTTTACAGGGTGTTGTGGCTGAACTCTTAACATTTATATTTTTAAACTGGGCATATTAGTAGTAGTAGCATTTTTTTTTTTTACTTTACGCTCACAATTTGTGAAATACTTGAGTAAACGTACAGTTTTTTCTTCAAATGTACTCCTAAAATAAAATTACTCAGATAAGTAGCTAATTTTTAAGAAAAAAAAATCTCTAACTTACATGAACTGTCTTGAGAAGATAACCACAAATTTATTAAACAAAAATGTAGCAAATTTTAGTGAAAGAAAATTACAAATTTACCATAAAAAACTTGCAATTTAAAAAAAAAACAAAACACACGTTTCTTATAAAAAGGTCACAAATGTGACAAAAATGTAACAAACATGAGGCAAGAAAATCACCAACTGCAGAGAAAAAGGGAGAATATTTATCAGAGGTGCTGGTTTCCGTCTCCAGAGCGGCGGTGTGTCTAACTCCACCTTAAACCTTTTC
Source organism: Pholidichthys leucotaenia (assembly GCA_020510985.1). Lineage (NCBI taxonomy): Eukaryota > Metazoa > Chordata > Actinopteri > Cichliformes > Pholidichthyidae > Pholidichthys > Pholidichthys leucotaenia. The sequence continues at coordinate 45,459,774 of CM035845.1, read as the reverse complement.
ACTGTGTCCTGGACCCGTGCACAGAAACGCACACGCGTCCTCCTCTACACATTTGTCTCTGAACACGCCCCAACAGAGACAGTAGCACAAAGCTCATGCAAATCTGTGGCCACATTTTCCTGCAAAATGAAGGTCAGTTCGATTCACGACGAGATTCTTAAAGGCCAAGTGGAAACTTGGCTGACCGGCGCTGTGACACAGCAGTTCTACAGTGATGCGGTTTGAATCTGCGGGAATATTTATGGTCATTTAATTAAAAATACCAGACGGCCATTTTAAAGCAGAGCAGGTGCGCAGGTCACTTATACTCTCCCTCAGTGACCGCTTCTGCACCCAAACTGACTGAAACATGCAGACGCGTCGGCGCTAAACCCAGTTTGGAGAACTCAGACTCTTCCTGCAGTCTTTATGCGGCGTGTACAAGCCTCGTCTTCTTTTCAGTCAGTGGACAGACACCCAGTGAGGAAGTTTCAGACCACATTTAAAACCACTGACTGTGGACAACGGATAAGCACTTCAAAGTTCTGCTTACCAAAGGTGACTAAAGCCTAAACCCGGAACTGTGGCAACATTACTAAAGCACATGATGTTTTGTTTTCCTTGTTTCACCATCACTGTAGCTTCCTCTCAGTTCAGAAAGAAAAGAAATTAGAGAATAAAAAATAAAATATTTAATTTTTTAACCATCAGTTTACCGGTGAACAGTCCACTGCAGCCCTGACTCTCTGCTCAGCCAAAACGCCTCGTTTTCTAAAACGAGAAAAGGTTGACAACTGACTACTACAGGTAATTCATGACTACTCAGAAGTACTGTAGGCTAAGCCAGGGCAAAAAGTTGCACGGGGCTGGTTGTTACACCCTGCCTGGCCTTATGTGTGTATGACCTTTCTAATTTTAGACCCACTGCATGCGCAATACACTATAGTTTCCCCACTGCACACGAGCCATGTGGATCTTTGGAACATTTGGAACATATGGAGCAGGTTAAATGGAAACAGGTGAGTATCATGACTGGGTATAAAAGGAGCATCCCCCCCCGAAAGGCTCAGTCATTCACAAGCAAGGATGGGGTGAGGTTCTCCACTTTGCCAGCAACAAGTAGTGCAAATCGGCCAACAGTTTAAGAACAGCGCTTCTCAACATACAATTGCAAGGAATTTAGGGATTTCATTAGCGACAAGGCCCCAAACCAGCACTGAATGCCTGTGACCTTCAATCCCTCAGGTGGCACCGCATTAGAAACAGACATCATTCTGTAAAAGATATTGCTACATGGGCTCATGAGCACTTCAGAGCACATGCACATTAGTGAACAGCCATGGCACAGTTCTGGCATCCCGTTTCACTCTCACTGGCCCCGCCTATTAATTCATCTGCCCCCACTGAGCAGGCCGGGCTGAGGGGTTTTTTCCATCATCCACGCGCCGGGCCTGTAAACTTCCACTTCACACACAGGAGCAGGGTGGAGGGGGATCCTTTTTCAAAAAAAACCTAGACAGAGCTATGAGGCACATAAGCACTCTAACCACTTTTCAACTGTCTGACATGTCCGGATCCACGACAGGAACCTGAATTTTTTTTCATCTAACAGTCAGAAAATGCATCACAGTTACAAGCTCCAGGTAAATGGGCCACATTAGAGTACCGGTGAAAATGGTTGTGTAGCAGTGTGTGAATGTGTGCACCTCTGTGCTGAGTCATGGTGTATTTCTGCACTCTCACTGCTGCATCATCCTCTGTCAGCATTTTCAGATGAGTCAGCAGCGCCCTCTGTTGGAAGCCTCGTGTTACTGCAGCCACTTCAGGGACGATTCCTTCATGGAGACCTTGGCCTCCTCACTGTCGACCGACAGCAGGGGTCTGCAAACTGTGGCTGCGGAGCCACATGCAGCCCTTCTGCTCCTAACTGCTGTTTCCCCGTGGCTTTGATCGAAATAAATAAAATGTACGTGAAAAAACTGCATTTTTAAAAGTTGTAAAATTACATAAAAATTGCAAACAAAATTTAATGTTTTAAGATTCTTGTGATTTCTTGGACAGTTAAGAAAAACCTCACAAAAAAACTAGCCAATCCAAGATATTTAACAGAAAAAAAGCTACAAATTTTCAAGGAAAAAAGAGTCTTGAATTGATCCCAAAATTCAAAAGAAAACAATCTCAAAATAAAGTGTCAAATTTCAGAGAAAAACCAAATAAACACCAAATATACAAGTCAAAAGTTGCAATTTTACAATGAAAAAGCGTATTAAATTTACATGAAAAACTTTCTTTTACAAAGACAAAAATGTGTCATTATTAAGGTGCAAATTTAAGAAACATTACTTCAAGAATAAAGTTAGATAAAAAAATTACAACACTGCAAATTTACAAAGAAGGCTATCAAATTTACATGACAAACTGCTTTTTAAGTAAAAATTCTCTAAATTAAGACACAAACCTAATTAATTTACAAGAGAAAAAAATGAATTTAAAAAAACCTGCATATTTACAAGAAATCATGCAAGTACACAAGAAAAATATTTTCCATTATTCAGAAGGAAAAAATTATGGGAAAAATTACAAGTAAAAATAACAAATATACAAGAAAGCGTTGCAAATTTATGAGTAAAAAATAAAAAGTCTCAAAATTAAGTTGCAAATTTAAGAGAAAAACCTCAAAGACAAAACACCACATTTACAAGAAAAAAAGCTTCATCAAAAAAAGCAGCATTTTTTGAAAAGTCTCAAAATTAAGCTAGAAATTTCAGAGGAAACCCCTGGCAAATTTATGAGACAATAAAAGCAAATTTAAAAGAAAAAACACTGGCAGGCTGAGCTGGCTTTAGCAAAGACTAACTAACTAACTAACTAACCTGCACTTATATAGCGCTTTTCTAGTCACAAAGACCACTCAAAGCGCTTTCATTAACACTAACCCTCTATTCTAAGGGCCTATAGGAAACAGATATCTAGGGACAATTTAGAACAGCCAATTAACCTAATATGCATGTTTTTGGCATGTGGGAGGAAACCGGAGAAATCCCGGAGTAAACCCACGCAACACGGGGAGAACATGCAAACTCCACACAGATCACTGTTGGTCAGGGGCTGGGATCGAACCCACGACGTCTTTTCAAAGACAGAACCGTGGTACCATGTTCGTCATTTCCTTTCCGAGTTATCATGTTTATGACGGTTTTGGAAAAACTGGCATTTATGAACATGTGACCTCTGACCGTGAAGTCAAGGTCACCCAAATTTGAACTTGTCCAAGATTTTTTCTTAGATAAAACTATGGTATGGATACGAAAAGCCTCGTTATCGTACTTACAGTGGAGGTGCTGATGCCACCGCCTGGCGGGGTGACGACAAGACCCCGTCAGACTGCCAGGGTCGAGGGTTAAAATGGAACAAATTTACAAGAATAACGTTGCAAGTACATCAAACATAGAATATAGGGGGAAAAAAAAAAACTTGCACAAAAATTTACAAATTTAAATGAAAAAAGGTGACAATGAAGAAACGCCAGTTTGTGCTGCTTTTTCTTTATTTTAAGGCTCAAATATGTTTATGCTGGTTTTTAGGGGAAAAAAGTCACAGAATGGCTGTTTCCACAGTCGGGGGTGCTGACCCCCGTTTTATGAGCAGGATCAAGGCTAGGCTAAAATTAGCTCATGACCATATATGGAGATGGATGAGAGAGAGAACAATTTTTTTTTTCTTTTTTTCGGGGGGGGGGGGGGGTTACTTTCCACCCGTCCAATGACATCTGATCCCACACAGAGAAAGCCAGCGAAGAAATGGGCCCATACACCAATCAGATGGAGGGGCTGCAGCCTAAGTTGCATAGGCTTGTATTTGTTGGCATAATCAGGCGTCATGGGCCTCGAGTTGACAGCGCGGGTCGAGCTCCAAAGTGAACACTGTGTTCTTTTAGCTAAACTGCCAAGGGAGAAAAAAGCTGCAACCAAACAAAAAAGTGGGAAAAAAAAAACCAAGAGCGACTCTGCAACGACCACAGACCCGGCCTGTCCGCAGCGCCACGGCAGCGTTCTCATGTACAACTGAGGTTTGTGCTGCTGTTTGTGGCCGTGTGCGCTCTGACGTCAATCAGATTACATCGCTGCCCAAACGAGGCGCCGCGTAATGATGCTTGGAGAGGGGTCCGCAACCTGCGGCTCCATCACCCATGACCTGTGGCTCCCCTCCCACTTTGACCAAACACAAATTAGAAGCTCACAAATTTACATGAGAAACAAGCCGGAAAGTCACAACAGTAGCAAATTTATAGGGGAAAAAAAAAAGCCAAATTTATAGGAAATTTGTTTGTTTATGAAGTAAAATAATGCAAGTTTATAAATTCATAACTGGGAAGAGTTGCAAATTTACAAGACAAAATGGCAACAAGATGTGTTAAGGAGACTAACGCTGCATATTAACAAGGAAAAAGTCACTTTTCTGCACAAGTATATGAACAAAAAGGCACAAAATTTAAAAATGTTTTGCACTCATAAGAAAAAAATTGAAAGTTAACAGATGAAGTTTTCATTTAAAAAAAAAAAAGCACTGCAACGTTATGAGAACGAAAACTAATTTCAACAAAAACAGCTGCAAATGTGAAGGGAAATGCTGCTAGTTTAGGAGAATAACTGCAAATTTACAGGGAGAAAAAGAGTCACAATTATGAAAAAAGTAAACATGAGACGGTGAGGAAAAACTTCAGTGTTTATACTTTATGAGAAAAATTTGCAAAAAAAAAAAAACTTGTATTGATGTACGAAAAGGAAATATGCAAATGTACATGAAAAGTCAGTATTTCATGCATCAAATCCCCAAATGTATGAGAATAAAGTTGTATATTCATAAAACTCAAATACAAAAAAATATAAATGTACAAGAAAAAAAGTTTTGCACATATGAGAAAAAGATGCAAATTACCAGAAGAAGGTTGACAAAAAAATCTAATATTTGCAAAGAAAAAAAATGCAAGAAAATAATTGCTAATATATGGAAAAAAGATGCAAATTCATGAGAAAAAAAATGTTAAAGTTTTAAATTCACCTTCACCAATTCAAGATTCAAAGATGTTATTTGTCAATACTATTACACTACGTAGAGGACATCCAGGAGAACTGAAACGTTGCTTCTCTCTCTTCAGTGCTGTGCGCAATATAAAGAAAGGATTAAGGCTGGAAAAACAACAACAGCAGTCGATGGACAGTAATGCAAACAGCACAGAGATAGAGCCCGACATCCCATAGTGCAAATAAGGATAAACGACAAAACCCAGCTATCCTATACACAGGAGAAGTAACAGTGTTTGTGCTTTGTGGTCCCAAGGTGATTTGGCTAAAACTGCTCCGTTTTTTTTAGAGCAGAGGTTGGTGAAAATGTGACAGAAACGTGATTTATTTTTGAAACCACAAAGAAACCCATTCAGCATTTTTTTTTTTTCCCAGACTGTGTGGTACTTACAGGAAAAAGCACGATGGGGACGGTCAGCGTGACGGCGGTGAGGACAGCCAAACGGACCAGCTGCAGCATGGTGTCAAACTTGTAGACCCGAGTGAAGGTGTGGAGCAGCTCGGCCTCCACGTTTCCTGACGGGGGAGACAAACAGTGGAGCAGTGTGACAGAAGCCGTGAAAGCCACATCCTGAAACTCAAAGGTCTGCAGAGCAGAAACCCTTTTGATGCCAGGAGAATCTCAGCTCCTCCAGCTACAGTCAACATTGTAAGGACTGTTGGCCATTCCAGTGGCCCATTTCTGCCATTGCTGAGGTGAACGGTGGCACGTGATTCGGGTTTGCTGCTGTTTTCTGACAGCAGGATGGACGTTGGATTGGCAATGTTTGACGGTGACAGCTATTTGACTAAGTGTGTTTAACTTAGGGCTGGGCAATAATTCTCTAGTTTTATTTTGAGTCGAAATTGGATTAATTAGTTTGAACAAGTTCAGAACCTACTGAGGGCCGCCAGTGCTATATCCCTCAGCCTGCTGGCATTAAGAGCACAGGCTTTAGTAAAGAGGGCTTTTCAAACATAGAGCTATGATACCAGTGTGAAAGAGCTGTTTTGTTTACAACGTTTTTGGAAAAATCGACCTCTGACCTCGACTTCAAGGTCACCCAAATTTGAACTCTTCTGAGATTTCTCACAGCTACAACTATGGTATCACTGTCAAAAGCCTCCCTCATTTCTCTCCCGAATTATCATTTTTACAAGCGTTATGGAAAATCCACCTCTGACCTTGATGTCAAGGTCACCCAAATTTGACATCATCCAAGATGTTTCTTAGATGCAACTCTGGCATTGACTGGAAAAGCCTACATCATTCCTTTCTCCATTTACTGCATTTACAAGGTAGGTGTCGACACCGCTGTCACTAGGGGGAAAAAAAAAACTGACCTCTGACCTTGACTTCAAGGTCACCCAAATTCATCTGAGACGTTGCACTGATAGAACTATGGTATCAATATCAAATGCCTCCTTCATTTCCTTCTGAAGTTATCACGTTTACAAGATTTAGGGAAAAACTGACCTCTGACCTTGACCTCAGGTCAACCGCACCCAAATTCAAGGCGGTCCCAGATTTTTCTTAGATACAACTGTGGTACTGATTTGCCCATCCTCGCACCATTGTGATGGCAATACCCCGACTGAGGGGTTTAAAAAAAGGAATAACAATTCTCCCTTTCACCAAAGCAAATATGGTAGCCTCCAGCTCTGAGCCCCTCCCCCACCCTGCCTCGCTCCTACACAAACCCACATGTAGTGAAACGCGGTGGCGGCAGCATCAGTGCAGTAACAAGCTAGCATTGGTTATCCAGCTTTAAGGTGATGGAGGAACCCTTATACATTAATTTTATAAAAATGAAGAAATGCCTACGTTCTTCCAGCTTTCCGTGGTACTTTAATCCAACGTGACAGTAAATGAAAGGGAAAAATAAAAAGCCATGTTGTAAGGACCACTTGTGTGCGTTGGTTGGGGAATGGGAAGGAAGGCAGTCTGTTTCAGCTGTCAGGCAGTTTTTGCCATTTGTTGGACTTCTATCTATTGCAGCTTTAAATGTCTATTATCTTGTGTGAAATGATGGTGGACACGTGGTAGGATTTTCCTGTGTCTGTTACATTTTATTACTGTTTATGACTCTGTGTGTGTGTGTGTGTGTGTGTGTGTGTGTGTCATTTATCTTACCATAAAATGTGAGGTAACCAAACAGCGCTGACAGCATGTACATGATCAGCATGGCCAGGATGGACAGGTTGGAGACATTCTGCATCTTTTTTCGAGTTCGGCTGCGAGGGAAACGTGAGGGGGAAAGTGTTAAGTGAATTTAGCTGCAACTTCACCTCCGCCAAGGCGCTAATGTTTGGTTTGTTCGCCTGTCTTGAACTCTTCTCCAGAGGTGGCCCCTGGGCTGGTCGTGTGCCATATCCTGTTGCTCACGATAAAACCAATATAAATTTTGAAAATCGTGTAAAAATGAATATCACAATGTTTGGAGTCAGCTGCATGATTCTGGAGGTCAGCCAGGTTGGGATGCGGATTCTGGATCACTTTTTCAATTTCTTTAACATTGCAAGAGGGGCCTTAGTGGGGGGGTGTGCTCTCTCAGCAGCCTGTAGTCGAGCAAAGCTGCACATAATACCATAAAAAAATACAGCACATTTATAAGAAAAAGAGTCCCAAATTAATGTGAAAAAAGGTAGAAATTTACAAGAAAAAAGTGACACATTGCAAGAAATATAGAAACTCTACAAGTCACCAAAAAGAAAAAAAAATTACACAAGCAAAAACATTATTGGAAAAAGTCTTAAACTCACATATTTAAAGCTTACAACAAAAAAGTGTTGATTTTGAGAAAGTTTCCCATTTACAAGAAAAACTTTAAAAAAGTATGAGAAAACAATAAAATCTGAGGAAAGAGAGGCACCAATTTACAAGAGTAAAATAAAAATTAAAGAGAAAATCATTTAAGAGGGAAAAAAGCACAAATTTGAGAAAAAAGGTCACAAATCTACAAGAATAGAAGCAGAAAGTTTATTTCTGTGTGCAGGATTAAACTCGGATCCTTTGCCGATGTATTTATTGGACTGACACCAGAACGCCAGTCTGATATGTCGGCCGGATTTCACAGACACCTTCAGATTTAAAGACGCAGCGATGTGGTCTCAAAGACCAAACCAGTTCTGCCGTTTACAGCTCAGCAAAAAAGCTGCCGCTAACGTTCTGTCTCAAACGGTCTGGAGCCTACTCACCAATATAAAAAAAAAAGCCCCAAATCTGACTGGATGAAGGCTTTCTGAGCGGGCCAATCACAAATAACTTCCAGAACTGACGGTGAGGCGTGCTCGTTTGTGACATCATGAAAACCAGGAAGTGCAATCTGTAAGTTTCTTTAGGTGTTTGAACTGAGTAAGGTCTGTGTGTATTTCTTTGCAAAGTGAGTTTTAATATTTTCCCTTGGATACAGTATGTCTGAAAAGGTTAAACGGCACAGAAACAACAACATGGTCTCTTTAAATATTCAGGACTTGAACTCACTCTTTCAGCTCGCTGTAGATCGGCAGAACCTCCGGATGGCAGACGAACGCAAAGGCCAGGATGGGCACCGTGTACGCCGTCTGTGTGGGAAAATGTTTTCAAAAGCACACAGTTAGGAAGGCAGAAATACAACTATGAGGGTTTTTAACCATTAACTTTCTCACCTAGATCTACTGTCAATAATTTTTTTTAATCAGAAAATTATGAGGAATGTACAGAGAAGAGATGAGAAAAAAAACGATGGGTGATTGCCCCTCCCAACCTGGAAAAAAGAGAGAACTGTCCCCCCAATATAATCATAAACCTTTCTATAGCATGTTACTGAAATGAATAACGTGACTTTGAATGACTAATTCTAAGCAGAAATGGGAAAAAAAAAAAACATTTTCAGCTTTTTTTTCTCAAAAATTTGAGTTTTTTCTTGTAAATTTGCATTTTTTTTCCCTGTAATTTTTCAACTATTTTCTCATAGATGTGCAGCAGTTTCCTCAAAAATTTGGCTTTTTTTCCCCTCATAAATTTACAACATCCATCCATCCATCTTCTACCGCTTTCCCGGAGGGCCGGGTCACAGAGGCAGCGGCTCAAGCAGAGAAGCCCAGACTTCCCTCTCCCCCGCCACCTGCTCCAGCTCTTCAGAGAGGATACCAAGGCGTTCTCAGACCAGCTGGGAGACGTAGTCTCTCCAGTGAGTCCTGGGTCTGCCCCGGGGTCTCCTCCCAGTGGGACGTGCCCGAAACACCTCAAGTGGGAGGTGTCCAGGAGGCATCCTGATCAGATGCCCATACCACCTCAACTGGCTCCTTTCAATGTGGAGGAGCAGCAGTTCTACTGTGAGCCTCTCCTGGATGACTGAGATCCTCACCCTGTCTCTGACGGTGAGTCCAGCAATCCTATGGCAAAAGCTCATTTCAGCCGCAATTTAAAACTTTTTTCCTGTAAATTTTCATCTTTTTTCTCAAATATGTGAATTTTTTAAATTTTTTTTCCTCATAAATTTGCTAGTTTCTTGTAAATTTGTCACTTTTTTCCTCAAAAACTTGCATTTTTCCCCCCTGTAAATTTCCAACGTTCTTCTTAAAAATTTGCAGCACTCATCTGGTTAATTTTTTATTCTGTGTAATCAAATTGTAATTTGCAACTTTTTTTATTTTTAAACTGGCATCTTTTATCATATCTTTGCACATATTTTCTTATAAGTTTGTACCCAAATTATATTTATACATTTGTACCTCGTGCTAAATTGTTGAATACCCCTCCCCCGTTAAAAAAAATACAAATGGCCGACTGTAAACACCTACACTTTAAGTTCCATTTCAACAAGCTTTCTAAGAATCACAAAAGTTGTAAAAGCGGCTCCTCCTACTGTTGTGCAAGTGTGTGTGTGTTTTTAATTACTATTGTGTAAAAATTCTCTGCTCTTAACTGCAAACATAACTAACCTCATGCACGGACAGGAATGTAACACTACATTTCACGGATGATTTATGATCATTAAAAAAGCCTGTTCAAACACACACACACACATAAAGCTCCGTCCTCATCAGACATGTCTTGGCGAATGCCTGGAATTGTGCTCCTGTTTCACTTGTGGGCGAGTCGTTCAGAATCAGAATCAGAATCAGAATCAGGTTTATTGCCATTGTTCATGTAGTACACAAACTAGGAATTTGTCTCGGTACAATGCTGCAACATTAAACATGATAAGATAAGAGAAATAAACTATACATGTAATAAAGTGTAGGATAAGATTAAGTGATACTGGTCAACAGTTAAAATATATATTAGCCAGCAGCAGATACTGTGGAGAACTATATAGTGCAGTCGGTAATGCAGGAAGAAAACAGTGATGATTGACATGAGTCTGGTTGAGCTGCTGTACATGGTGCACGAGAGTCACTTAGTGTTCAGCAGTCTAATGGCAGAGGGGAAGAAGCTGTTCATGTGACGGGAGGTTTTAGTCTGGATGGACCGAAGTCTTCTACCAGAGGGGAGGGGGGCAAACAGTACGTGACCAGGGTGTGAGGGATCGGCTATGATCCGGCCAGCACGCCTCCGGGTCCTGGAGATGTACAGATCCTGGAGAGATGGGAGCTTGCAGCCGATCACCTTCTCAGCAGTGCACACGATGCGCTGCAGCCTTAGTCTGTCCCTGGCAGTGGCTCCTGCGTACCACACGGTTATGGAGGTGGTGAGGATGGACTCGATGATGGCTGTGTAGAACTGCACTAACATCTTGGTGGGTAGCTTGAGCTTCCTCAGCTGCCGCAGGAAGAACATCCTCTGCTGGGCTTTTTTGATGAGTGAGCTGATGGTCAGCTCCCATTTGAGGTCCCTGGTGATGGTAGTGCCTAGGAAGCGGAAGGAATCAGCAGTGGTGATGGGAGAGCCTGAGAGGGTGAGGGGGGGCAGAGGAGTAGTGACTTTCCTGAAGTCTACAATCATCTCCACTGTCTTCAGAGCGTTCAGCTGCAGGTTGTTATTGCTGCACCAGGACGCCAGCTGGGCCACCTCTCTCCTGTAGGCGGACTCGTCGCCGTTGGAGATGAGCCCGATGAGGGTGGTGTCGTCCGCAAACTTGATCAACTTGACAGACTGGTGGCTGGAGGTGCAGGAGTTGGTGTAAAGGGAGAAGAGTAGGGGGGAAAGTACACAGCCCTGGGGTGATCCGGTGCTGATGCTAGTATAGTCTGAGACAGTCTTTCCCAGCCGCACATGCTGCCTCCGGTCCGTCAGGAAGTCGATGATCCACCTGCAGAGGGAGTCAGGCACGTTGAGCAGGGACAGCTTGTCCCGGAGCAGAGCGGGGCGGATGGTGTTGAATGCGGAGCTGAAGTCCACAAACAGGATCCTGGCGTAGGTTCCCGGGGAGTCCAGGTGCTGCAGGATGGAGTGGAGGGCCAGGTTGACTGCATCGTCTACAGACCTGTTGGCTCGGTAGGCAAACTGCAGCGGGTCCAGGAGAGGGGTGGTGATGGACTTGAGGTGGGACAGGACCAGGCGCTCAAAGGACTTCATGACTACAGAGGTGAGCGCTACAGGTCTGTAGTCATTAAGTCCAAGTTCAAGTTTACATACAGTCACATCTACAGTCAGCAAATGTCAAAGTCGTCAGTTTGTCTTCACGGTCTCCCTTTGTTCAAGTGTTGATCTTAGCGCTAATATTGGCATTTTCACTCCCTGGCTCAGAAGCCAAACGCAGCTCTTCTGTCCGGGACTAGTAGCTTCTCCATGGGACTTTTATGAAGATAAATAGATAAATGAAAATACACTATAAATTATTTTTTGGTCTAAACTTTACATGAAAAAAATGCAAATTTATTTTAAAAAAAAAAAAGGGATATGTAAGAGAAATCAGTCACAAATGTGTATGGAAAAACATATTTAGTGAAAAGAGCTGTAAAATTACAAGAAAGGAATCTTAAATTTAAGTGAAAAATGTAGCAGATTTACATGAAAAATGTTAACATAGTATGAGAAAAAAGCTAATTTTTCAAGAAAAAGTAAAACGTACAAGAGAAAAAAGCACATGAAAAGGGGGAAATTTAAGATAAGACTCATTTTCAGGAAAAAAAAAATGACATTTTTACAATTTATAAAAAAAATTACTGGTGGCCGGTTTAAAGATGGCTGAGTCTGATGTTCCTGCAAAGTCACCCCAAATCAAAATCGTCTCAGATTTCTCATCGATGCAGTTATGGGATCAATATGAAAAGTTTACATCATTTCACTGACAACTTATGACATGTCCAAGGTCAAAGTCGCCAAATCTCAAACTCATCCCAGATTTTTGCAACTATGGTATCAATGTGAAACATGTACATCATTTCCTTTCCGAGTTATCATGTTTGCAAGGTTTTGGTTTTTTTGGGGAAAAACTGATCTGTGACCTTGACACTGAGTTCAAGGTCGCCCAAACTTGAAGTCACTGGAGATTTGTCATAGATACAACCACGGCATCAGTCACAAAAGCCTCCCTCTTTCCCTTCTTGATCAACTTTACAAGAGTTATGGAGAATCTGACCTAAAATCTGACACAAATTCGAACTTGTACAAGATTGTTCATGAATGTATGTGAATTTCTCAAAAAATTAAAAGATTACGTATAATTAATTCCAAAAAATTGATTTTTAATAAAAATGTTGGCCGATTGAAAAGTATGTCCATGTACACACATAACTTGGTCGGGGATCCTTTTGCATGATTTACTGTATCAATGTGGCGTGATCATGGAGGTGATCAGCCTGTGGCACTGCTGAGGTGTTATGAAGGTCCAGGTTGCTTTGATAGTGACCTTCGGCTCGTCTGCATTGTTGGGTCTGGTGTCTCTCATCTTCCTCTTGACAATCCTCCATAGATTCTCTATGGGGTTTAGGTCAGGAGAGTTTGCTGGCCAATCAAACACAGTGATGCCATGGTCATGAAACCAGGTTTTGATACTTTTGGCAGTGTGGGCACGTGCCAAGTCCTGCTGGAAAATGAAATCAGCATCCCCATAAAGCTTGTCAGCAGAGGGAAGCATGAAGTGCTCTAAATTTTCCCAGTAGATGGCTGCGCTGACTTTGAATTTTTTAAAAAAAATCTATTTTTTTTAATATTAATTTTATGTAATATTCAACTTTTTTAAGAAAATTAATTTGGTGCTTTCATTAGCTTTAAGCCATAACTATCAAAATTAAAATATATAAACACTTGAAATACACTATTCACAAAAAGTTAGGGATATTCGGCTTTCGGGTGAAATTTCACAATGAACCTAAAATACGCTATAACCTTTACAGGTGAACTTAATTTGACCTTCTCTGACTTTCTGAATGCACATGTCCAACTGTTCAATATTTCAGTACTTTTTGCATGACTTGCTGTTCTCTAACAAGGCGTTTAATGGCAAAATTCACAACAGGTGTTTGATCCATGAATCGACCAATAAATTTTCTGGTTCAATTAGAATTGGTATTTAAACAGTCCTGTTCATCATACTGTTCACATTTTGACATCATGAGACCAAGACGAAACCTAATAATCAATCAACAGTACCTCACCATTGCGAGGCTTCAAACAGGATGTTCTCAGAGGGAAGTGGCCACTGACCTTAAGAGTGTCACAGAGTGTCATCAGCAGGCTGCAACAGAGATACAGGGACACTGGAAGAGTCACAGAAAGGCACATAAGTGGACAACCTTTGGCCACATCCCACGCTGATGACCGCTTCATTGTGAACAGTGCCCTGTGGAACCGGATGATGAATGCCACTCAACTCCAGGCACACTTAAGGGAAGTAAGACACACCCAAGTGTCACGTCAGACCATTCAAAACCGTTTACATCAGCGTGGTCTGCGTGGGTACCTGACCACACCACCAGGCACAGGCGTCATCGTCTTGCATGGGCCAGGGAGCATTTACGCTGGACACGCGACCAGTGGGCCTCAGTGCTGTTCTCTGATGAAAGTTGATTCACGCTGAACAGAAATTATGACCGCCAATGATGTTGGAAATATCAAGGAGAGCAGTATGCATCAGCCACTGCTGTCACCAGATGAGCCTTTGGTGGTGGTGGTGTTACAGTCTGAGCAGGTGTGTCTAGTAAATACAGAACTGCCCTATACCTTGTGAATGGCACAGTGACAAGCCAATACTACCTGAATAACATCACTAATCCAGTCATCGTGCCCCTGCATGAACAACACAGGCCTAATTTCATCTTCATGGACAACAATGCTTCAGCTCATCGAGGTCACATCATTAGGGAATGGCTGCTGCAGGCTGGGGTACCTCAAATGGAGTGGCCTGCACTTTCTCCAGACCTGAATCCCATAGAAAACTTATGGGATCAGCTGATTTGCCGTGTAGAGGCTCGTAACCCTGCACCCCACACCCTCAATGACCTGAGGGCCGTCCTTCAAGAAGAGTGGAATGCCATGCCTCAGCAGACAATAAGTCGACTTGTGAACAGCATGAGACATCGTTGTCAAGCTGCAATTGATGCTCAATGCCACATGGCAAGTTATTGAGACACTGACATTTTTTGTTGTGGTATACCCACCACTGTTGTTGGCTTTTGTTTCAATAAATTGTTTGAGATGAGGAAATCACCATTGCATGCTTCAACTTAAATGCCCTGCTTTCTAACTAACTAACTAACTAACCTGCACTTATATAGCGCTTTTCTAGTCACAAAGACCACTCAAAGCGCTTTCACTAGTACTAACCCTCTATTCTAAGGGCTTATAGGAAACAGATATCTAGGGACAATTTAGAACAACCAATTAACCTAACATGCATGTCTTTGGATTGTGGGAGGAAACCGGAGCCCCCGGAGTAAACCCACGCAGCACAGGGAGAACATGCAAACTCTATACAGAAAGGTTCCAACCCCTGCCAGCCTGGGGATTCGAACCAGGAACCTTCTAGCTGTAAGGCAACAGTGCTAACCACTGCACCACCGTGCTGCCCTTTCACGATATAATATCACTGTAGAGTGAACCTTTTACCTTTTCCATAAATTTCACCCACAAACCAAACACCCCTAACCTTTTGTGAGTAGAGTATATCACTCTGTGTGTAATGAATCCAATATAGGAGCTTCATTTTTTGAATTACTGAAATAAACCAACTTTTTGATGACATTCTAATTTATCGAGAGGAATAATGTGTGTGTGTGTGTGTGTGTGTGTGTGTGTGTGTGTGTGTGTGTGTGTGTGTGCGTGCGTGTGTGTGCGCGTGGTGGGGAAGGGGGCGAGGCAGTCCGCCCAGGGCGTCATACAAGCCAGGACCGCCCCTGCTGCTGGGGAACACAGCATTGACCCCCGGGCATACATTTGCACAAACCCTCTGGCTCAGCACTACAAACAGCCCATCGTACCTGTGAATTGAAAACGAAGTATTTAGGCGTGCACATTTCCTCCACATCGTCAGGGTGAGGCTCAAAGTGGACTCCCGTGGCGTGGGGGTTATCGTGGCTGCTGCCAACAGCCGGGGAGCCGTCCGCCCGGGAGAAATCCATCTGCGCCGAGTTGTTGCGCAGTGCGTGCAGCCCCGACATCTCTGAGGCGTTCATGCTGAGGTTTAAGTGGTCGTAGAAAAAAGGCAGCGGGCACGGCAGCTGGGTCTTCTTATAGATCACCTGGGGAGGATAAATGCCATGAGTGGTGCAGTTTCAGCAGTTCCATATGCACAGACGCATCTCAGAATTCAAGTCCTGAAATAAGCTACTTTTATATTACCTTTAATAATAAAAACTTCTTGAAGCCAAGTGATATTTAAAAGACCACCGATGGTGAACTAACCCAGAGAGACTGCAGTTATACTGTATGGAAGCAAAGGTAACTGTGCTAAGTACTTTATTACTTATTATTACTACATCTTGTAACAAGCTAGGCCAGTTAAAGATGGTAGCTGCAAAGGGCTATATTATTGCCATTTTACGGTTAGTTTACATATTTGTAGTATTGTAAAGGGCACATGCATGCTAATGTTACATATCAAATGTTAGCTTTTAATTCTAAAAAAGTGTCTTCATGCATAGGGAAATTAAACTTCAAGGTTTACAAAAGGGTTTATCAGCCACTTTGACTAGTTTTCTGCCAAACTTAAAAACCACTCAGAATTTTCCCTCCATAAGGGGTACTTGTACATTTGCAACTTTTTGCCTCTTAAATTTAGGTTTTTTTTTTTATGTAAATAAGTGACTTTACACATCCAAATGTAACTTTTTCCCCCTGCATTGTAATTGTACATTTATATCTTTTTTTTTTAACAGAAATACAAAAACAAAACAAAAGTGACAGACTTCCAAAATAAATTTACCAATCAGTAAATGATTAAGTTATTTAAGAATGTCAGCTTTAACTGCCAACATGAAGAGCTATACAGCTGAGGCTGGATATAAATTCTTAAGTTATCTATAATTATAATCACACATGAGATTCCAGGGTGGCCAAGGTAAACTTACCACACCCAGGAAGAAAACCATGCAGGACAGGGAGAAACCACTCGTGTATCCCAGGTAACCTGAAGAGGAGAAAGCACTAGTGTTGACACGCTGAAGGCCGTGCACCTCTCATAAGTAAAATTTACTGAGATGAATTTTGGTCATTTTCACTAAACTGCGCTGCCGTTCTACAGAGAACTGAGGCGGACATTTACCACTTGCCACTCATTCTGCGCACCTCTGCTAACGTCTTTACGTGCTGATTTACAGATGGCACATGACACATCATGATCGAGAGTGCTGCTTTAGTGCCCAACGGGCTGTGATTGGCGCCAGTGACGTCAAACCAGCGCCCAGCACAGAGACGCACAGAGCAGCGATGCAAAGAGCCAACGCCTGTTTTAAGTAGGGGTGCGTTTGTGTTTCTTTCGGTCAGAACCAGTGGAGAGAGGGGCTCTGCAGAGACAGACGCTACGATGGCGAGATGTCACCACTGTGAGTCGTAACTTCCTGTTCAACCGAGGGGTTCTGTGAATTTCTTTAAATATGTGGTGGCAGCTGCATCATTTCCACCCTAGACAGTGAGCTGACAGTTGGACATAGCAGTGTGGATCCTGCTCGGGTCATGGTGTAATATTAATAAAATTTAATATTAACATAAATATGCTTCAGAACAACTGATAAAGCTAATGTAAATTTATATTTTGTAGACTTTAAACTAGAAAAGCACTCAGAGAGTGCATACCTCTGCCAAGGCTCCTTCCATCCCTCATGGATCACCTCCAAAATGTAATGGGTTTGTGTGTAGGCCTGGAGCCACTTCTGGTGAAAATTGCATCAAAGTCTGTCCATTAGTTTTGCAGTATTGTTGCTAACACACCGTGAGAAGATAAGAGCCTTGGCTGAGGTATGCATTCTCAGGTCATCACCAAAATCTAATGGCTTTCTCTGTAGCCCAAGAACCGCCTCTGGTGAAAATTTCATCCAAATCCGTCCAGTAATTTTGGAGTATTGTTCCGAAAACCAGAGGTGGGTAATCCCAGGTCCAAAGAGTAAGAGGTATGCTTATCAGAATCAGCTGGGTTAGTCAAGGGCTGGAACAAATATGCAATCGGACGTTTACTCTTTGGACCTGGGATTACCCACCTCTGCCTAAAACTCTGAGATGATAAGACCCTTGGTGGAGGTATGCACCCTCAGATCGTCACCAAAATGTAATCTTCTTCTTCTTTTAGATTTGATTGGCGGTTGGCAACCAGCTTACAAGTGCATTACCGCCACTGACTTGATTATCATCACTCCATATCTCTGCACAAGGAGTTCCCATAAGGAGTTCTGAACAACTCCCCATGTGCGAAAAAATTATCCATCCTTGGACTGCGTCCTCTCGGCCGTGCCATTTCCTGAAAAGTTCATCAAAATCCGTTTGCAACTTTTTAAGTAATGTTGCTAACAAAGCAACAAACCAGCACTAGCAAAAACATAACCTCCTTGGTGGAGGTAATAAAATCTTGATTAACTTATCAAATGATTACTCACAAGAAATATTATATGCACATGTAGAGAATTTCTTTAACCTACAAGCTGCACTGTAAGTGTTAACATAATTACCTACAGCAGGGTGCTTTTTACTGGAATCCATTCATCCATTAATCTTCTACCGCTTATCTGGGGGTCCAGGTCGCGGGACTGCTGCCTGGTTCACATAGCACTATGACCCCTCCTGCAGGCAGCGAGCCCACTGGATGGTGGACCCATGTGGCTTCTATGGGTGCACTGTGTCTTTGATTAACTTTTTTCATAGGGATCAACTGGACCATTTTTGATCTGGCCTTTCACTCAGGACCAATTTGTCTTAGGAGACCCTACCAAGGGCAAGTTGCCCCTGAAAACATAGCTCCTTGGTCAGGCTGGGCGATAAAACAATAATTATTGCAAAATAACTTTTCCTCGATAGAGGCAATACACTGTCTATAGAATGTCAATAGAACTCATTCATTCTGTGTTTTGACAGACAACACGAAAAGCCAATGAAAATGAGACTACACCGCACCGAATCAATGTTGTGGCTGGAAGTCACGTTTGACACACACAACAGTGTACGTAGACACGTAGGACCAGCACGCAGTCGGAGCTAAGCCTTAGCACATCTGCTAATGTTTGGGCTAGCGCAGCCGTGTAGGAGTTGGAGTGGGTTAAAAAGAAAATGATGACAGAAAACATTAATGAAAAGTCCAGTGACAGCATTTCCAAAGAAGACACCGAAATGGACACCGCCCAGTGCTCAATAGACAAGGAGGTTGTTGAAAAGAAGGGTCTGAGGAATTCAGTAGCGAGGAGATATTTTGGCTATTTAAAGTTTAAAGAAGCAGCTTAGCGTCCACTGCAAACTGTGTTGCAAGCACATTCCCACAAAATCAGGTAACACTACAAATCTTTTTTTTTTTTTTTTTTACCATCTGAAGCAATGCCATTCTGTTGAGCACACAAAATGCAAGACTTTACAGTCCCAGACTCAAGACAAGTGCTGTCGGTCCTCCTAAAACTACCAGTGTGATTCCTGCACAACAACAACAGACCATAGTAGTCAGTTTCTCCAGTGCCATGCCTTACAAAAAAAAAAAAAAAACTAAGAAAGAGACACAGTGATATTACAAATGCGATCACCTACTTTATTGCAAAAGACAAACTGCCATTACGCGTGGTCGAAAATGTCAGATTTAAGCGGCTGATTAGAGTAACTGACCCTCGTTACCAACTCCGTGGCTGTAAATATTTCTCCCAGACGACAGTTCCTCAGCTGTACACGGAAGGTAGAGAAACGGTTGAACACGAGCTGCAAAATGTGCCATACTTCGCTACTATGTCAGATTTGCAATCAAGTTGCATATCTGAACCATATATGAGCCTCACTGCCCACTTCATTGATCAAGATTGGAATTTGAAAAGCAAATATCTTCAAACTTTCCTGAAGACCATACAGGTGATACAGGTGAAGTCATTGCTTTAGGACTGACTGAAGCATTCCGGAGACTGAGTGAAGACAAACAAATCTGCATCACGACAGACAGTGGGACAAAGATAGTGAAGGCCACATCACTAAACAAGTGGACATGGCTGGAGTGCTTTAAAATATTTATATTTTATAATGTTTTACAATTATTTGAAATACAGTTGTATAATGTTCTACACTACACTTGTCAGGCTCAACTTCTGACAAAATAAATATCCCAGGAGCTATGTTGTCGGCGGCAACTTGCCCCTGGTAGGGTCTCCCAAGGCAAACTGGTCCTAGGTGAAGGGCCAGACTAAGAGCGGTCTCGATGAAAAGCGATCTCTATGAAAAACGTTACATCAAGTACCCAGTATACATGGGTCCATCCTCCAGTGGGCTCACCACCAGCAGGAGGAATCATGGGGATCATGGTGCTATGTGAACCGGACGAAAGTCTGGGCTACTCTGCCTGGTCTGATGCCCCCGTGACCCGGATCCCTGGATAAGTGGTAGAAGATAGACGGGTGGATAGTCAGTGGAGTTCCTGGAGCTGATCCAGCTGAGTCAGATCATGAGTTACATACAAAGCAGTGCTGACAGCAGATTTAATAGCAGGTTCAAATTACTGGAAATCCTTATCGCCAGAGCTGACTAAGGGCCTGATGAGTGTTCCATTCCTTCTGCTTTTGGCAGAGCTGATTACAAACAGCTGTTGGAACATGGAGGACTTGAGGAGCTTAACTGCAGGAGGCACAGGAGTCAGCAACCTCTACAATGGAAAAACCACTGTGAGTAAAATATAATGGAGTTATGGTAAACCAGCCGAGTTATAACTGAAATCTGGCCTGTCAAAATTTGTAACATAAGGGTTTTTTTTCCTAGGGATGCACTGATATAGTAAATATCAGTGTCAAATAAAATAAAATGAATGGTTTACTTTTTTGTTGACTTTTTCTCATAATTTATCACCTTTTCCCTCATAAATTTAAGTATTTTTCATCATTTGTTAAAAAAAAAAAAAAATACAATTTTTCCCATAAATTTGAAACTTTTTACAATAAATTAGCTTTTTTTTGCCAGTCACAAAATGGGCATTATTACCAGTAGGAATACCAAGTCTTGCCAAAATCTGATTTACATTAAATTGCAATTTTTTTCAATATCATTTCAGACTTTTTCCCTGTAATACTGGGGCTTTTCCACATCAATTTGCATTTTTTTGTAAAAGCCACATGAAGCTAGAGAACCAAAGGAATTCTAGAGCCACATTTTACAGCATCACCACTGCCATTTTGTTATTAGAAAGAAATGAGCTAAAACTTCCAGGATTAATGAGACTTCATTTGCTTACCCAGATTCTTCAGCATAGACAGGGGCAGAATGACACCGATGGACACAAACACCACCATGTAGTTTCCATTCAGGTACCATTCACTGCAGACCGAACCAATTCAGGATTAATATCACATCTGAACATAAAGCCTGTTTTACCTTCATGAAACGTCACTCACCCGGAGTTTACTTCTAAGCCCAAAAAGGCACGGATCACTTCTGGCAGCTCATACTTGACAATGAAGAGGTAGCTGGACATGGCTGCAGGAAAACAGGAGAACATTCAGCTTTTTCTCACATTTACAATTTATTATGGTTTACCTGAATACATGTTGTGTGGCGCTGAATATTCTGAATTTTTCTAGAGCAGTAGTGGTACTCAACCTTGCTCTACTCAGGAGCCAAACTGACAAAAAAAAAAAAAATTGCAGAAGCCATCGTTCAAAAATGCCTCTTTCCTCCCTGAAACCATTATGAATTTGAGAGTAAGGAAGGGATTAAAAGCACGATGTAATCACTGTGATTTATTATCATCACTGGAACCATAAAATTAAAGATTACTGGCAGTGTTTGAACATTATTATCCCCAACAGCACACATACGTCCGCCCAACGTTCAAATTTTACATGGGGAATACAACTTATAGGGGTCGTTTGCTTATTGGCAAAACACTGGCTAGACATCGACACTATACCAACCAGGGCTTGACATGAACACCTGCTAATGCCGGGTGGATTTCAGCAGTGGCTGGGAAGACAGCCACTCCCGCTAGCCACTTTGGAGGGGTTGTAGTTTTCTCAAACGGCATCTAAAATAATAAACCTATCGCAATGTGAGGCTATGAAAATACAACTCCCATAAGGACTATTTGCAGACAGTGCAAGCCCAATGGTCCAACCATGAAGCCTTCTTGACGTTGCAGTAAAAACAACATATCTCTGATAATCCAAAACAGTTGATACTGTCTTCTAAAACAATTATAAAATATTTTCTTTTCTATCAGACAAATAAAAGCAACCTTTTTCCCTTAACACGTTTCGGCCACTTCTTGCAGCCTTCCTCAGAAGGGTCACATGATGTTGTGACAATCAGCTGTTTCATCGGCTGTTTTATCCAGGTTTACCAGACAGCAGAAGACGACTATGCCCCCTGCTGTCTGGTATCCTGTGGAGGACAGCATCCCAGGTGTAGGACAGGACGAAGCAGTGTTAAAACCCTTTAACTGCCCTAGGCGCCATGCTGCGCCTGGGGCAATGCAAGGCAACTCAACGCCCCCCCCCCCCCCCCCCCCAGTGGTCAAGAGTGGAAAAAAAATTGTCAATAAAATAGTTCAGATTTCCAAGGCTATAACTTAAAAGTTACAAGAGATAATGGCTTACTGTCAAATAGAAAGACGTAGAATATGATCCAAAGTTTCAGATAGGAATAAATTTAAGCAAACAAATGTTGATCGATTGCAAGACGGAGGAGGCATTTGCTCCCAAATTTGCCAACTATGATTCCAAAGAGAGATTATTTAGCTTATGAAAGCAAATATCTACATTTTGTTATAATGGTGGGCAAAGTTGGTTGACATTCACCTGCCATCGACCCCCAGCGCCATGTGACTGGACAGAACAATCACGCCGGTTCCCGGTCGTCATATGAGATAAACTGTGGCGGAATAAAAGCGAAATTGAGGTGGAATAATCATAACGGTTTCTGAATGTGGAAGAGAAAGCGAAAATGACCAAGAGAAGACAAAATAACGACCAGGACGGACGAAAATTGACGAAGCGAGCCACCTGGCCAGCAGTAAGTCTGACAAATTTCTTTGTTTACACTGTACTGATTTTCTGGTTCATATACTTTAAAGATAAGATAACAGACTTCCGGGAAGATGGCGGAGAGACATAACACTTAAACAAAGAGCTCTCCCTAGCCGGATTAAAAATCATCGGTAAATGGCCAACTCGACATAAACGGATCAATAAACTAAGGGATGAAAACACGAAGGAACCGGGCACAAGGACAAAAACAGGGTAAAACTGAAGAATTCCTCTCCAACAACGCAGGAAAAACCGCTGTACGCAAAGCCCAAAAAAACGAGATGTCTACAGCAGAGAAAATGGAGGACACCAGACTCGACAACATGAACACTGGCATCGCCAGTTTGGGTGAAGAGTTAAGAGAATTCAAGCGACAGCTACAACAGGATTTAGCGGCTCTTAAGGAGGAACTGAAAAAAGAAATTAAGGAGGAAATCATGGACCTCCGAAGAGAAATGGAGCGTAAATTAACGGAAAACATGGAGGAGCTGCGCTCCCAGCGGGCGTGTATGACAGAAGCGCAGACCCGAATTTCGGAACTAGAAGATTGGAAAAGCGAGGCAAAAGAACAACTACAGACCCTGACGACGCAAACGCAGAGGATGCAGGAGAAAATAAACGACTTGGAGAGCAGATCCAGACGAAGCAATATGCGCATCTTTGGAATTCCGGAGGGCATTGAAGGCAACTCGATGACAAAATTCATGGATCAGTTCTTAAAAAAAGAACTGGAAATACCCGGAGAAACGGATCTGCAGATTCAACGGGCGCACAGAACATCTGCACAGAACCCGAAAACAAACGCTACACCCAGGTCAGTTGTGGTAAACTTTGTGAAATATGACATAAAGGAAAGAATCCTGACGCAAGCATGGAAAAAAAAGATACGAATCGACGACAAACAGGTATTTTTTGACCATGACTACCCGACAGAAATCGTGCAGCAGCGGAAGAAATATGCCAACATTAAAAAAACGCTGAAAGAGAAAAAAATTAGATTCCAAACGCCGCTAACGAAAATGAGGATTCATTGGGAGGAAGGCACAAGAACCTACAACACGGCCGAAGAGGCAGCGCGGGATATGATGGAGCGGGGCCTTGAGGTGAGCGTGCCGAAGGAGACGGCTGGAGCAGCGGCGGCCCTGAACGCACCACGACAGACGGAGTGGAGACGAGTGAACGGCGGAAGAAGGGGGAGAGACGTAGAGCAGCGGGCCCAGGACAAGCTACAAGGCTTTCAACTGAAAGCCTAGATCATAACAAAGATTAAGAAAGGCACAGAAGAAATGAAGGCCAAGAAGACAAGGTAAAAGAGAAACAGACGGCTAGGAGAGGTTTAAGTGATATTTGTTGGACATTTCTAGACTTATGACTATTACTTTGATAGTAATTAGAAGTCTAGGGAGGGCCCTTCACTCTGTGAAGACAAACCCCCCACCCACCAACAGGGACCAGTGGGCAGAAGAAAGGCCCAAAGTACGGAGGTCGAGATTTTTTAATGTGTTTTTATATAAATATGTGTTATTTTTGTTGTTAAAGGGGCTAGGAGCACAAGTTAAAAAAATGGAAAAACATGAATATGGGTAAAAATCTTAAGATAATGACACTAAACGTGAATGGTCTGAACTCACCTGTTAAAAGGGAAAGAATAATAAGAAAATTCAAGAAGGAAAAAGCTGAAATTATATTTATGCAAGAGACACATTTGAGCAAGGCAGAACATGTGAAACTAAAGAGATTTGGCTATAAGAACTCCTACTACAGTTCATTTAAGGGAGGAGCTAAAAGGGGGGTTATGATACTAATCTCAAACAAAATACAATTTGAAAGTGAACAGGAAATCCAGGATAAAGAAGGCAGGTATGTAATAATAAAGGGAAGAATAGATGGTATGCAGATTACATTAGTGAACATCTATGCCCCACCAGAAAGTGACAAGGGTTTTTTTCAACATCTGTTTGATCTCATAGCAACACACAGTGAAGGAGTCCTAATTTGTGGAGGAGACTTAAATGCTGTCATGGATCATGAAGTTGACACAACAAGTGTTAAGAGGACAAAAAAAACATGTAACAAAGTTCATAAGAACCTCACTGGCAGAAATGGGTATGGTAGACATATGGAGGGACCTACACCCACTCGAAAAAGACTATACACATTATTCAGCAGCCCATAAAGTACACTCTAGAATAGATTACTTCCTTATGAATGAAGGTGACAGACACAGGGTGAGAAATTGTTGGATTGGAGGGGCAGAAATATCAGATCATAATCCTATATACATGGAAATATATTTAAACAATAGAAAACGACAAACAACATGGAAACTTAACGTAGGACTGTTAAATGATGAGAAAATCTTCAGCTGATTCTAGTCTTCAGCTGATCCAAAATGCTGCAGCAAGAGTTTTAACAGGTACTAGAAAGAGAGATCATATCTCTCCGGTTCTGGCCTCCCTTCATTGGCTTCCCATAGAGTTTAGAATTAAGTTTAAAATCCTTCTTCTCACTTACAAAGCTCTAAACAATCAGGCTCCTTTTTATTTAAAAGATCTGATACTACCGTATCATCCTAACAGAGCACTACGCTCTCAAAATGCAGGATTACTTGTAATACCTAGAATCTCCAAAAGTACAATGGGAGGCAGAGCCTTCAGTTATCAAGCTCCTCTCCTGTGGAATCAGCTGCCAATCTGGATTCGGGAGTCAGACTCGATCTCCGTTTTTAAGAATAGGGCTAAAACCTACCTTTTTGATCTAGCCTACAATTAGGGAGGGATCATGTGTTTCTGAACCCTCCCTTAGTTATGCTGCTAATAGGTTTAGTCAGCCGGGGGACCTCCAGTAATGCACTGGGCCTCACTCCTTTCCTCACTCTCTATGAAATATTTTTTTTTTGCTGGTCATTAACATTTGTTTGTTCTCTCCCATAGATTGAGTCCCCATCGTGCTGTTTGCTCTCTACATGTCTGTTCTTTTCTTCTTCTCTATCCCCTCACCCCCCAGCCAGTCGCAGCAGATGACTGCCCCTCCCTGAGCCTGGTTCTGCTGGAGGTTTCTTCCTGTTAAAAGGGAGTTTTTCCTCTCCACCGTCGCCAAGTGCTTGCTCACAGGGGATCGCCTGATTGCTGGGGTCTTTCTGCAACTGTGGGGGTCCCCCCTACAGTTGATAGTGCTATGAGATGACTGTTGTTGTGAAATGGCGCTATATAAATAAAGTTGAATTGAATTGAATTGAAAATGAAAGAAAGAATAAAAATAAACATAAACGAATATATCCAAGAGAATGAAAATGAAGAAGTGGACCCAACAATACTATGGGACGCACTAAAAGCCGTGTTAAGGGGTAAATTAATTGTTGAAACAGGAAAAGCAAATAAGACTAAACTGGAAGCGTATGAACAAAGATGTGAGAGACTGAGGGAATTAGAACGTAAACATCAAAGCACAAATGATCCAAAAATATATCAAGAAATTAAAGAAGAAAAAACAAAGATAAAAGAAACACAAATGGATGAAATTGAAAGGAAAAATAGATATCTAAAGCAAAAATATTATGAAACGGGGCCAAAAGCCACAAAACTGCTGGCAAAACGGTTAAGAAAACAACAAACAATGAATAATGTATACAAGATTAAAGACCCCACCACAAATAAAACCACAGTTAACCCAGAAAACATCGAAGAAATTTTCCATAATTTCTACCAAGAACTATACTCGCAACCTGAAGAAACAAATACTAAAGATATCAAAAAATTTCTAGACACATTGGACTTGCCATCAATAGGAAATCAACAAAATGAAAAACTAACAGCAGAAATAACAACACAAGAGATCAGAGACGTGATTAAGTCACTTAAAAACGGTAAATCACCAGGTAGTGATGGATACCCCTCTGAGTTTTATAAACTGTTTATAGAAGAACTCATGCCACAACTCCTAAAGTCATTTAATTGGACGCTGAACAACAACAAAATACCTCCATCATGGAACGAAGCAATCATTTCAGTTATTTTAAAACCAGGGAAAGATAAAGAACAATGCGGAAACTATAGACCAATCTCTTTATTAAATGTAGATTATAAAATATACACAACAATTATATGTAAACGAATAAAGACATTCTTGATGGAATTGATAGAAGATGATCAAACTGGATTCATAGAGGGACACCAAACACATGACAATATCAGGAGAACAATACATATAATTAACCAAATACATAAAGAAAAGAAAAGCGCAGTAATAATGAGTTTAGACGCAGAAAAAGCATTTGACAGGGTTAACTGGAAATTCCTATATAGTGTACTGGAGCGCTTTGGATTTAACGAAAAATCAGTACAATGCATAAGGACGCTATATCAAGAACCTGTGGCAAGAATCAAGATAAACGGTAGCTTAACAGACAAAGTAAATATACAAAGATCAACTAGGCAGGGATGCTGCTTATCGCCCACCTTGTTTGCTCTGTTCATAGAGCCACTGGCTCAAGCGATACGACAAAATAAGAAATTAAAAGGTGTAACAATAAAGGGGGCGGAACACAAGATTGGGCTATTTGCAGACGATATTATAGTTTACCTCGAACAACCAGATAAATCAATAATGGAAATGATGAACTTGATAGAAAATTTTGGAAAATTATCAGGATACAAGATAAACATAACAAAAACACAAATACTGACATTCCACTATAACCCTCTAAACCAGATAACTGATAAGATCAAACTAAACTGGAACCAAAAAGAAATAAAATACCTTGGAGTGAACATACCTAAAGACCTAAGCAAAATATATAAAGCAAACTATGATAGGTTGGAACAAGAAATAAAAAAAGATATTGATAGATGGTCAATCTTAAATATGGATCTGAATTCAAAAATTGAGACAGTCAAAATCAGCATACAACCTAGATTACTTTACCTCTTCCAGGCTATACCAACAGAGATTCCAGATGCCCAATTCTCAAAGTGGGACAGGATGATATCGAGATTTGTTTGGGGAGGTAAAAAACCAAGAGTGAAATATAAAACCCTCCAATTACCAAAAGAGAAAGGAGGCATGGGCCTACCGAGTCTAAAGGAATATTACTACTCAGCACAAATAAGATATATCATATGTTGGTGCGACGAGGGATATGAGGCAAAATGGAAAGAAATGGAAAAGGAAATTGAGGGACTCCCAGTACAAAGCATAATAGGAGATAAAGATGCATATAAGCAAATCAAACAAATAGACCCAATCACTAAATTTACTTTAGAACTGTGGTATAAAATAGTACAAAAATATAATATAAGGGAAGACATAAAACTATTGAAATGGGTAGCATTTGACAGTCAGTTTGAACCGGCAAAACAAGATAGGGGATACAAAAATCTGGTGAACAAGGGAATCACAGCATGGGGCAATATCGGAAAAAAAGATCTCGGGAGCTTTGTAAATATCAGGAGAAAATTTAAATTAGAAAGATCGGAATTTTTCAGATATCTGCAGATGAGAGATTACTATATGAAGAAGATTAGGCATAACCTCCAAACAGATGTGAACGAGATTATACAACATATTTTAAGCTCATATGCAGGAAATAAAATAAGAATTATTTCAAAACTATATCAGAAACTTATGACAAACAATCATACAAGTAACTATATAAAGGAGAAATGGGAGAAAGAGCTCAATTTAAACATAACAGAAGAAAGTTGGCAGGAAATATGGAAAACACAACACACATCAACACATTCAAGGACATGGAGGGAATTTGGATGGAAAAACCTGATTCGCTTTTTCATTACACCACAGATTCAAGGAAAATATACAAATACCCAATCTTTATGCTGGAGGGGATGTGGGGCTCAAAATGCAGACCACTCACATATGTTTTGGAAATGCTACAAAATATCATCATTTTGGAAATCTATGCATGTGACAATACAGAGGATATTAGGATATAATATACCAATGAACTGTAACCTGATGTACTTATGTGATCTTAAAAAAGACAAT
Source organism: Pholidichthys leucotaenia (assembly GCA_020510985.1). Classification (NCBI taxonomy): domain Eukaryota; kingdom Metazoa; phylum Chordata; class Actinopteri; order Cichliformes; family Pholidichthyidae; genus Pholidichthys; species Pholidichthys leucotaenia. Next base: position 45,431,179 of record CM035845.1, on the reverse strand, counting down.
GTCATACAGGCTGAGGACAGATATCTAGTTAAAATCTTGTTGATTGCATGTAAAAAAACTATCACAAAAAAATGGCGATCAGAAGTTCTTCCTGACCAAGAACAATGGACTGACATTGTTGAGGACATACGTATGATGGAAAAACTAACATATCGACGAAGAATGCAAGAAGGAATATGGGAGAAAAAATGGCGGAAATGGACACACTACAAAGTGCAACAACGAGGCAGAAATTGAAAGAAAAACCAAAGACACTGAAAAAACCAGAAGAATTAAGAGATGGAAACTAAAAACTTGATGCTCCAACATTTGTCCCCCCCCCCTTTTATTTTTATTTTTTTTATTTTTTTTATTTTTTTCTTTTTCCCTACCCTAACCCCTTTGTTTTTTAAATGTAGAATGTGATCTGAATGCATTATATATGATGAAAAATGAATAAAAATCTAAGTTACAAAAAAAAAAAGATAAGATAACAAAAATCCCAAAACAAAAAACGGTGACAAAAACCAAAACCATCCATTGTGTAAATATGTCCAAAGTCCGCTTTTGACTGAAAGTTATGTAATTCGACATGGCTGATGTGGCATTATGCAAATTAGATGCATAAATTTATTCCTATCTCAAACTTTGGATCATATTCTACATCTTTCTAATTGACAGTAAGCCATTATCTCTATCATCTGAACTGAATATTTTCTTGAAAAAAAATCTTGACCACTAGGGGCTGACGGTGCATCGGAGCGCCTCAGGCAGTCAAACAGTTAATGCAAAGAGGCACATTATCTAAAGTGAACTGTCATCATGACAGCTTAAGACAAGTTTTGCGCTGACCACAGCCTGTGTGTGTGAGCCAAAATGCATGCAATAGTAATGCTGCTTGGTAATAAGGAAGACATCAATCACAGTTGAAGTCCAGTTAGTTATGTTAAAAAGATTAAATGGAGAATAGAGTGGTGTGAAAAAGTGTTTGTCCCCTTCCTGATTTCTCATTTTTTTGTATGTTTGTCATACTTAAATGTTTCAGATCAAACAAATTTAAATATTAGACGAAGAAGAAGAAACACAAGTAAATGTCATGAACTGAGCCAGTGTTTTCCTGTAGGCTCGGTTCTGACTGCTGTCTGTGGCTCAGGCATCGCAGCGACAAAAAGCAGCCACCACCGAGAGCTTGCCAAAAAATCCCACAAACCCATAAACAATTCAACAATTCAAAACTAATCAAATGTCTGTAATATATGTATATATATACACACACACATATATATATATATATATATATATATATATTCCGTACATTAAAAAATAAAAAAAAAACATGTCATACACACCATGTTATCATCGAACAAATACTGTACATTGTCCTCTTACAGTGGTGTGAAAAGTGTTTGTCCCTTCCTGATTTCTCTTTTTTTATATGTTTGTCACACTTAAATGTTTCAGATCATCAAACAAATTTAAACATTAAACAAAGATAACACAAGTAAACACAAAATGCAGTTTTTAAATGAAGGTGTTTATTATTAATGGGAAAAAAATCCAAATCTACATGGTCCTGTGTGAAAAAGTGATTTCCCCCTAAACCTAATAACTGGTTAGACCACCCTTAGCAGCAACAACTACAATCAAGCATTTGTGATAATTGGCAATGAGTCTTTTACAGCACTGTGGAGGAATTTTGGTCCACTCACCTTTGCAGAATTGTTGCAATTCAACCACAATGGAGGGTTTTTGAGCATGAACCACCTTTTCAAGGTCACGCCACAGCATTTCAATCAGATTCAGGTCAGGACTTTGATTAGGCCACTTTAAAGTCTTCATTTTGTTTTTCTTAAGTCATTCAGAGGTGGATTTGCTGGTGAGTTTGGGATCATTGTCCTGCTGCAGAACCCAAGTGCGCTTCAGCTTGAGGTCACAAACACATGGTCGGACATTCTCCTTCAGGACTTTTTGGTAGACAGCAGAATTCATGGTTCCATTTACCACAGCAGGTCTTCCAGGTCCTGAAGCAGCAAAACAACCCCAGACCATTACACTACCACCACCATATTTTACTGTTGGTATGATGTTCTTTTTCTGAAATGCTTTGTTACTTTTACGCCAGATGTAATGGGACACACACCTTCCAAAAAGTTCAACTTTTGTCTTGTCAGTCCATGGAGTATTTTCCCAAAAGTCTTGGGGATCATCAAGATGTTTTCTGGCAAAACTGAGACAAGCCTTTATGTCTTTTTGCTCAGCAGTGGTTTTTGTCTTGGAACTCTGCCATGCAGGCCATTTTTGCCCAGTCTTTTTCTTATGGTGGAGTCAAGAACACTGACCTTAACTGAGGCAAGTGAGGCCTGCAGTTCTTTGGATGTTGTTGTGGGGTCTTTTGTGACCACTTGGATGATTACCCAAAGAGCGCATTTTGGTCAGCCGGCAACTCCTGGGAAGGTTCACCACTGTTCCATGTTTTTGCCATTTGTGGATAATGGTTCTCACTGTGGTTCGCTGGAGTCCCAAAGCTTTAGAAATGGCTAGAAAACTGAACTCAGCTTTCCAAAGGTGTGATAAACCACAGTTAATTTATGTTTTAATGGGGGGGGGGCAATCACTTTTTCACACAGGGTCATGTAGATTTGGATTTTTTTTTTTTACCCTTAACAATAAACACCTTCATTTAAAAACTGCATTTTGTGTTTACTTGTGTTATCTTTGTCTAATATTTAAATTTGTTTGATGATCTGAAACATTTAAGTGTGACAAACATACAAAAAAAAAAGAGAAACCAGGAAGGGGGCAAACACTTTTTCACACCACTGTACATATATTTTTCTTTTTTTAATTACCCCTTCTCTCTATTTCTCTTTCGTTCCTGCATGTCTGAACTGAGTTTTGATGTAAAAACATCTGTTTTCATCAGCATTTCAGTCAACATTTGCCAAAGGAGCTTAACTTAGGCTGATAGGCGAACTCTCAATAACTTAGAGGAACTTTTACAAACTGAGCACAGCTTTCACCAACGTTTATTTCCAAGCGTCAGCAAATTTTCAGCATGCTGAAAATCTTCAACGAACACAACTTTCACCAACAAACACCAACTATCATGAACTTTTATCAACTTTTGCCAGCAGAGCCAGACATGTGTCAAAACGCCAGTAAAATTTGGTCCGAAACGTTGTGGTGTGAATCCACCCATAAAAGCAGGTCCAGGATGGCAGGAAGCCTCCACAAACGCTGATCTTTATATCAGCGTCGCCTGGTGCTGACGTCAGCTGACCTGCGCTGAGCATTTGTTTGCTTAAGTTAACCTAAATTGGCAACTGCTACACATACGCTAGCCTAAGTTGGCAAAAGTTTGACAACGCTGAATGCAACTCTGGGAAATGCTAACAAAAGCTCATAAAAGTTGGTGTGTGCTCATGAACGTAATTTCACCAACGTTTGGTCTCTTGATTTTTCAAAACGTCAGTAAAAGTCAGTCCAAACGTGCTTAAGGGTGGCCCAACCGGTTATTAGGTTTTGGGGGCAATCACTTTTTCACACAGGGCCATGTAGGTTTGGATTTTTTTTCCCTTAGTAATAAACACCTTCATTTAAAAACTGCATTTTGTGTTTACTTCTGTTGTCTTTGTTCAATATTTAAATTTGTTTGATGATCTGAAACATTTAAGTGTGACAAACACACAAAAAAAATGAGAAATCAGGAAGGGGGCAAACACTTTTTCACACCACTGTACCTTGATGTTACAAACTCTTCTGCAAACTAAAATGTGTTCAACTAATGCACAACAAATAGCACTGAATTAACACCTGAGAAATAAAAGTCAAAATGTTAATTTCCAATCTGACCTACCGCCAATGTTTTGTAGCGTTATCGATCCAAATGCAGCCATCTTCCCAGGCCAACCAAAGGCTCTTTCCCCCAGTTTCTCATAGATGAGGGATCCTGTAACAGAACGACACTCACAGTTTATTTGTTCAGAATTTATTTATTACAAGGATGATAGCCAGGCAGAAAAACCTGATGATTTTGACATGTCTTTTATGTCCTCTTCATGTTGGGCAACAATATGGCATGAGTATACTGTAGATGTGAGACACATGATACTTTAACAGCAATACCGGTGCATCCCCAATAGACAGAAACACATTTCTGTCAACTTATTGAAGTAATAACATGGTTTGTGACTGCTTTTTACAATTTTTCAAGTACATTTAAGTCTTTTCACATAAATAGGTTTTCACAAAAATTTTAGAGGTTCTTCTTGCATATTTGCAACTTATTTACTGTAGATATGAGACCTTTACCTAGGGATGAGAATGGGGTTTGGGAAAAAAAAGAGGAAACTAAGCCGGGGGTCTTGGGGGACGCAGGCTAACGAAATCTTGTGTTTTAGAATGCTCAAATGTGGTCTTATATTTAAAGTTAGAAGTAAGTACAAATGCATTTATAGTTTACCTTTTTAATCTGCTGCTGCATCATGTGTAAATTTATGATATCTGATACATTGCTAAATTTATGATATCTGATATGATATATGATATCTGTTTCTGTTTTGAACAGTGTTCAACTAAGGCAACACAACCACGAGATCCATAACTCAAGAAATCGTTGCAATAAACACACTGGGCTTTCCCTGGTACTTCGCATTTCGCTATGAAGTCGGCCATTTTTTCAACCACAACTTTGGTATTTTTACTGATCTTTACAGTCATTGACACAGTTTTTTCGAGCCATTCCCAACAAAACTTGTTCCTTGTCCCTTTGTCGATTTCTAAAATTCTTGCTTTGTCTTTCGTGAGTTTTAGGTTCACCATTTTGACGAAATCGGAAAAACTCGGTTGATTGAACTGTCCGCCATTTGCATTTCGCTCCACGTGTTGGATATGACAAAGGAAATCTAACAAAATCGCTGACTGGTTGCTTCAATAAGTATCAGCCAATCAGTGGCCTTGTTACATTACATTACTGATCTCGCTGGGTAGCGCGTTCTGCGCGGTGGATTTTAGCAGACGATTGAAAATACGACTCGCCGCTCATAACATACCCCCCCCCCCCCCCAAAAAAAAATTTTCTCCTCGAATTTAGACGATTCACGAGAATGACCCTAGACATGATCAAATCTGCGGAATTCCACAGAGGATTCTCATCCCTGTTTACCTCAAACTTCTAAACTTTTTCCTTATATATTTGTGACAATTTTTTGTTTTTAAATCTATCAATTTTATACATAAATTTGAGGGTTTGCTTTCTCTAATTTTTTTTTATTTATTTAACACATAGCCTTAACAAAAGATAGCATATTAATTTAATTTAATTAACTCACACACATTTTTAAGAAATCTAATCTGAAGCTTAACTATATGAATGGTTGATTGATTAAGCCAAATCTGTTATGGGCTATTTTAGTCATGTTTAAAAAACACGTTTCAAAGGCATTTGTATATTGTGAACATGACACAGAACAGTTTAAGGTTAATGAAAGTTAAAATCTGCAGTAATGACAAACGGTATTTAGACGCATTTAGATTTACACATGTTGTACGAGTGGTCGGAGGCAGGAGTAGGTTTTGCTCATAGTTATGAAAAGTCCGGAGCTACTAACGTTTTGATGAATGCCAAAACGTTTGTAAGTTTCTCTCTAGTAACAGTCTATGAACAAATCCGTTCTGCTCATCTTTCAAGAATGAGTCCCAATAAGCATTTAGGAACAGGGGACACTAACTGTTGAAGCTTTGTAGGTGGAATTCTTTCCCATTCCCATACATGTGCAGAATGTGGCTTGGCATTGTCTTGCTGAAATAAGAGCAGGGACGTCCTTGAAAAAGACGTTGCTTGATGGCAAACACATGTTGCTCCAAAACCTGTATGTACTGTTCAGCATTAATGGTGCCTTCACAGATGTGCAAGTTACCCATGCCATGGGCACTAACACACCCATACCATCACAGATGGTGGCTTTTGAACTGAGTGTTGATAACAATCTGGATTGTCCTTTTCCTCTTTAGCCCAGAGGACACAGTTTTCAAGAACAATTTGAAATGAGGACTCGTCAGACCACACCACACCTTTCCACTTTGCGTCAAACCATGTCCGATGAGCTTTGGCCCAGAGCAGCGAGCGGCGTTTCTGGGTGTTGTCGATATATGGCTTTGGCTTTGCATAATAGAGCTTTAACTTGCACTTGTAGGTGTAGTGACGAACTGTGTTAACTGACAATGGTTTTCTGAAGTGTTCCTGAGCCCACATGGGAATATCTTTTACAGAATGATGTCGGTTTTTAATGCAGTGCTGCCTGAGGGATCGAAGGTCACGGGCATTCAATGACGGTTTTCGGCCTTTCCGTTTGCGTGCAGAAATTTCTCCAGACTCTCTGAATCTTTTTATGATATTATGGACTGTAGATGATGAAATCCCTAAATTCCTTGCAATTATATGTTGAGAAACATTGTTCTTAAACTGTTGGGATTATTTACCCTTGCAGTTGTTCACAAAGTGGTAAACCTCATCCCATCCCTTGCTTGTGAATAACTGAGCCTTTTAGGGATGCCCCTTTAATACCCAGTCATGGTACTCACCTATGTCCAATTAACCTGTTCACCTTAAGAATGTTCCAAAAAGGTAGTAGTTTTTGTGCATTTCTCAACTTTCCCAGTCTTTTCTTGACCCTTTCTCAGCTTTTTTGGAATGTGCTGCAGGCATCAAATTCAAAATGAGTGAATATTTACAACAATAATGTTTATCAGTTTGAACATTAAATATATTGTCATTGTAGTGTATTCAATTGAATTTTGGTTGTAGAAGGATTTTTAAGTCATTGCAGTTTGTTTTTGTTTACGTTTTACACAACCTCCCAACTTCACTGGAGTTGGGGTTGCACATTTGTGAGTTTTTTTGATTTTCTTGCCCTTTTATATTTGGAAAAGCCACACAGAGCCAGTAGCTAAAGACTAAAGAGCTACACACTGCTAAGGTGTGTAGCAAGGCATTTAATTAAATATTCTGAAACAGTAAAACTGTGCAGTTTTTTTACAAACGGGAAACAAAAATAAGCACAACCTTTCTTTTTATGGCATTCTTTTTAAAATAGAAATCTTACTGTGACGGTCTGAAGTGAACTTGGACACTAACCTCCTTCTTTAGCGGTCATTAGGAGCAGATGTACAGAGTACAAGGACAGGACGGCCACACCCACCAGGAGCACTCTGTACAAAGAGACAACAGGAGGACTCATTTATTCTATTTGCTTTTACATAAACAATCATATTTAACCAATATTACTATATACAATAATAGTGTTGGAGTGTGGTATTACTGAATATAGCACCTCTGCGCTTCGGATTTATGACCCAATCACCACTACGCTATACTGACTATACCACACAACCTTGAGTGTTACATTATTTTTATACAAAAGTTGCACAAACACAATTTACAACCTGACAGTGATAAGAAACATATGAAAAAAATCTTTATTTGCTGTTGCATTGCACCACCAAGATAAGTATTAGTTCCCAAATGCTACTCTTAAACGTTGCTAACACAAGCACTAAGCTTATTATAGAATATAAATTATTGTAGCTTTACACATTTTCAATTAAATTTGCGATTGTCCACCAGCCATTGTTTGATTACACACTTTTCCCTGTGCCAGTGGTCCGGTCACTTTAGGGGTTGTACACATGACCTTTTAATTGAAACCTGAAAAAAAAGATGAGTGCACATATCAGCATCACATAAACAACAGCCTGTTCACATGGGACTAGTACCCAAGGTGTGAAAAACTGCTGTTGTAACTATGCCGGGCCAGTAGGTGGCAGTGCAACTTTTTTACAGCAGGTACGCCGTCCTGTCAACTGTCAATCTCTTCAGAACTCATGCTGAACTGTTAAAATAGTAGTTGTTAAGTAAAGTAAACACATATTCAGCAACTACACCATTTATTTCTCACCTTGGTTGTTTTTAGAAACATATTTCGCCGTTTACTTTTGAAGATATAGGCAAAAGTTTAACGTCCCGATGCATCGTAAACAGACGAGGGCAGCCCACCCTCCAGGAGTGGCATCGGCTAATGATGTGCAGGCTGTGCAGGTCGGGGAAGACAGAAGAAGCAAATCAAACTGCACTTTTGTAGCCGAAAATCCTGCTTGAACACCAGCCAAAGTTCTCTGACCAGGCTGTGATACTCGTGTGCAGTTTGCGGCTCTGGAGTAATGGACTAGTGACTGGGGACCTTCCGTCAACAGACGTCTAGGCAGACACGTAGCTTCAGAGCAGGGTCGATTGGGGGAGGGGTTGTGGAATGTGGGGACATGTGGAGGTATTAGATGACAGCTGGGTGCTGAATGTTTATGGCAAGCCGTTTTAACATTAAAACAAACCACGTTCCTATCTACAATGAACTTTTAGATAGCTATAATTGCCTTCCTCCTAGTCAAAATTAAATTCTTACTGGTTACAATTGTAAATACGGATATCCATAATAACATACATGCTAATAACAACTATATTTCAAGATATCTAAAATGTAGATTGTACTAGTCAAAACTAATTTCACAATGTCTGAAAAGCTTTAAAAAGATTAAGTGGCCATTTTAACATTTAATAGCTAGTCTGGACATACATTGTAGATATCAATAATTCAATTTTTCCTAGTAAAAATGAACATTTCAGATATCCACAATGACATTCTTCTTCTCTATAATGATCTTTTCAGATATCTATGACATCATTCTTCCTAGGAGAAATGACATCACTTTTCCCCATTCATGTGTACTGGGTTTTCACTTACAGATATCTACAATTACATTCTTCCTATCTAGAATGAACATTCTGGATATCTGAAATAGAATTCTTACTAGGAGAAACTCTTATTTCAGTTATCTACAGTCCAATTGTTACTAGTCATAATTTTCATTTTGGACATCCACAATAAAAAAAAAACAAAAACATTCCAGATATCTATAATGTGGTTTTGGATATCCAAAATACATTTTTACTAGTAGAAATAATATTATACAGTGGTGTGCAAAAGTGTTTGCCCCCTTCCTGATTTCTCATTTTTTGTATGTTTGTCACACTTAAATGTTTCAGGTCATCAAACAAATTTAAATATTAGACAAAGATAACACAAGTAAACACAAAATGTAGTTTTTAAATGAAGGTGTTTATTTAAAAAAATCCAAACCTACATGGCCCTGTGTGAAAAAGTGATTGCCCCCTAAACCTAATAACTGGTTGGGCCACCCTTAGCAGCAACAACTGCAATCAAACGTTTGCAGTAACTGACAATGAGTCTTTTACAGCGCTGTGGAGGAATTTTGGCCCACTCATCTTTGCAGAATTGTTGTAATTCAGCCACACTGGAGGGTTTTCGAGCATGAACCTCCTTTTTAAGGTCATGCCACAGCATTTCAATCAGATTCAGGTCAGGACTTTGACTAGGCCACTTTAAAGTCTTCATTTTAAGTCTTCATTTAAAGTCTTGCTTGATGACGCTCTGACTTTTAAGCCCCATGTTGAGAATCTTGTGAAGAAACTTAAACTGAAACTGGGTTTTTTATTTCGAAATAAATGTTGTTTTTCTTTTGAGGTTAAAAAGCGTCTTGTTACTGCAACTTTTTTTTTTAATCCATTTTAGATTATGGAGACCTCTTGTATATGAACGCTTCAGCTCAGTGTCTGAGTAAGATTGACTCTGTATATCATGCTGTTTTGAGGTTTGTTACAAACTGTAGAGCCTTGACCCATCACTGTGAACTGTATTCTAGAGTGGGATGGCCCTCTTTGTCCACCAGGAGGTTGACTCACTGGTACATCTTTATTTACAAGGCCGTGCTTGGACTGTTGCTCCCTTACATTTGTAATTTGATCTCACTGAGAAGTGTTGATTCTTATGGTTTGCGTTCTAATGATCATTTGTTGCTTTCTATTTCATTTGCCCGTACTGAGCTGGGAAAAAGAGCTTTCATGTTCTCAGCCCCCTCTACATGGAACATGTTGCAAAAAGACTGGAAACTAACGGAACTTGTTTCATTGAACAACTTTAAATCCAGATTGAGAACACTTGAGACGGCCTCACTAATTTGTAACCGTTTTATATGATTTGTATGTCACTGTAAGTGTATTTGTGATTTTTTTGCTGCCTCTTGGCCAGGACTCCCTTGAAAAAGAGGTTTTTAATCTCAACGGGTTTTTTTTCCTGGTTAAATAAAGGTAAAATAAAATAAAAATAAAAAATTTTGTTTTTCTTAAGCCATTCAGAGGTGGATTTGCTGGTGTGTTTGGGATCATTGTCCTGCTGCAGAACCCAAGTGCGCTTCAGCTTGAGATCATAAACAGATGGCCGGACATTCTTCAGGATTTTTTGGTAGACAGCAGAATTCATGGTTCCATTTACCACAGCAAGTCTTCCAGGTCCTGAAGCAGCAAAACAGCCCTAGACCATCACACTACCACCACCATATTTTACTGTTGGCATGATGTTCCTTTTCTGAAATGCTGTGTTACTTTTACGCCGGATGTAATGGGACACACACCTTCCAAAAAGTTCAACTTTTGTCTGGTCAGTCCACAGAGTATTTTCCCAAAAATGTTGGGGATCATCAAGATGCTTTCTGGCAAAACTGAGACAAGCCAATAAGACAGTAAGACATATAGGTTGATTATATAATCAAACCCTAAAAATCTTGGACAAAAAGCCCATTAGGTGGCATCACTGTAATATTTTAAAAAAAATACAACCTATTGAGTTTTGAGAGTTTCATTGACCTCTGTTTACTGAAATTAACTTTCAAATGTTTCCATAAATCAGCACCTGAGCCACTTGCTGGTTTCATCCCAAGACAGGACAGCAGCAGAGCCACCAGGAGTTCTGTTAACAATAACTGTAAAATATTCCACCGCAGAACCACATTTGGACAAACAGCTTTCTCTATAAAGGGCAGTCACATCTGGAACACAATGCCAAATGAAATTAAAATAATAACGGACTTTAAAACATTCACTAAAAAGGTTAAAAACTGGCTGAAAAATAAACAAGAATGTACCCATGTATGAAATGATTGTCTGCAGGGTGAGAGTGAATGAAGGGAAGGAATGAATGTGTTTGTTTATAGTGAGTGACGAAGGGAGGGAGGCCTGAAATAGGCAAATGTGTGTCAGGTTGTTATATTTGTGTATTTATAATATTTATAATATTTATAATTGTGTATTTATAATGTATTTATGTTTTTTGCATTGATGTATGTGGTTATTGTGTATTCCTTTTCTTTCCTTTTTTTTTTTTTTTTCTTTTTACTTGTTTCTCCTTTCTAAAGCCCATCCAAGGACAAGAGTTGCAAATTAGCTAATAGCTATACACTCTGTACAACACATCAGATTGATTGTCATTGATTAATTGTCTATGTTTACTGCACTGTCCCTGTCAAATAAACAAATCTATCTATCTAGCCTTTATATTCTTTTTGCTCAGCAGTGGTTTTTGTCTTGGAACTCTGCCATGCAGGCCATTTTTGCTCAGTCTCTTTCTCATGGTGGAGTAAAGAACACTGACCTTATACTGAGGCAAGTGAGACCTGCAGTTCTTTGGATGTTGTTGTGGGGTCTTTTGTGACCTCTTGGATGAGTCATCGCTGCACTCTTGTGGTAATTTTGGTCAGCCAGCCACTCCTGGGAAGGTTCACCACTGTTCCATGTTTTTGCTATTTGTGGATAATGACTCTCACTGTGGTTCGCTGGAGTCCCAAAGCTTTAGAAACGGCTAGAAAACTGAACCCAGCTTTCCAAAGATGTGATAAACCACAGTTAATTTATGTTTTAATGGGGGGGGGGGCAATCATTTTTTTCATACAGGGCCATGTAGGTTTGGATTTTTTTTTTTTACCCTTAATAATAAACACCTTCAATTAAAAACTGCCTTTTGTGTTTACGTGCGTTATCTTTGTCTAATATTTAAATTTGTTTGATCTGAAACATTTAAGTGTGACAAACATACAAAAAATGAGAAATCAGGAAGGGGGCAAACACTTTTTCACACCACTGTAGATAACCACTATTCATATTATGACTATCTAGAATTCAATTTCAGATATCTGTAATTGAAATTGTGACTAGTAACAATATACTTACAGATCTCTGTAAACATATTTTGGATATCTACCGACTATCCACAATGCTCTGCACTGTGTCTATCTATCTATATATATATATATATATATATATACAGTATATGTATATATATATATATATATATATATATGGTTCCAAGGTTGTCATAGCCAGGAGCGGCACTGGGGTTAAGCTCCCAGTGCTCATAAAATGCTCCTTACGGCGTGCGTCTCGAAAAGCCTCTGACAACTAAGTCCAACTCCTAGCCTGCCCATGTGGTTTAGTCTCTAAGCCCGGCGGAACTGCTTTTACTAATAGGAGAAGGGGCGAGGGCGGATCTCTGGCGCCTTAAAACCAGATGCTTCGGGTAGATGGTGGCTCGTCAACCTGGGAAGGTAGCCCATCTAGGGGAAGGTAAACCCTGATTTCAAACCTCCGCTGCCTTGCGGCACACCCGGTCACGGGAAAGGCTTCTGGAGTCAACCCTGAGGAAAAATCCGGAGTCGGAGCCCCTAAGGCAGTTCTCTGTTGTGCTCAACATTGTTCTGGCAGCTCCTGCGATGGCGCTGGTGCCAAACTATAGCAGCCCTGCTGTTCCTTTGGATCCATCAGTGACGTGGAGAGGGGGGACATGCTGCATGGGTAACATCTTGTCCTCCATATCTTCCTGCCCAGGCTTGAATCCTACCAACGCTGGAAGGTAGAACACCAGTGCGCATCAGCCTGTTCAGCCACAGGCAGTGCTGTTCCAGAAGAGTAGATGTTTAGGATTCTCTTCCATGGTCATCATAGACCGACGGAGGCCGACGACGACGATATATATATATATACTGTATATATATATATATATACTATATATGTATATATATATATATATTAGTAATATATACATATGTTTACTAGCTGTTCTTGTTTTTTTCTTGCCTTCTGATTGTTGCTCTGAGTGTTGCTATCCCTGTACTGTTGCAATCCTGGAATTTCCCCATTGTGGGACTAATAAAGGCTTATCTTATCTTATCTCAAATGAATTACTGGGAGATTCACATAATACAACTAAACAATTTAAAATGAAAAAAAGACTTTTTTCAAATTTTCTGTAAAATGTAATTCTAAACAAAATAGTGAGGAATAAATTAGACCTCCCCCATATTTTTTTTAGGACACCCCCACATTCATTCCCACTTAAAATGTCTAAAATAAATTTTAAAAATGCAAATAAAAACAAAAACAAGGTTAGACATAGATACGTGATCATTTCGTAATAAAGAACTGAATATTTAAAGGGGTGTCCAAATTTTTTCACATGACTGTATGTATCAGTGCATCAGTGTTCTTACAGTTTTTAATTATAGTAACTGTCAGTGACCGCTTATAATATGTGGGATTTGTAATGTTATGTTTGTTCCTTAAAGGCAATAGTGATATCACTGTTACCCTCCTGGTCAGCATGTGCTGCATTCCCTCTTGCACCACTATATTATTATACCAGGTTGAGACAAACATCCAGAAGTCACAGGTCTCTGTCACAGTTCACAGTATCTGGCAACTCCTGAGCTTCCTGGCAAATAAAGACATGATAACAACCTAGTTACATTGGCTTCAGGATCCTTACACTTTCACCATAGTTCTTTAAAACCAATGGCTCAAATGTAAATGTACATTATGATTGTTTTGACCCTTAATTTTTGAATTCTTAATTTCACACCTGTAATAGCTTTTTCTAGAAAATACATGGTTTCTAAAAGTTTTGTGGATGTATTGTTTTTAGAAAATTATTGTTTAAATGAAAAAGTCATCACTGCTCTTTGAAAAGAGACTTAATTCCATCTTGGTAATCATATTGTCATGTTCTGGGTTCATGCTAACAGTTGGCCCAGTTACCCAGGATTTACACCGACTCTGGACGCAGTCCGTTGTAGATACAGTGCGGATGGTCCCTTACATGCATCCCTACCAGCTCCGTTTGTGTTTTGCAGCGGCATGGATAAGGACAGAGTTCAAAATACAAGCTCGCACAAGAATTATACAAAATAATGCAAGATCTTGAGAAAGACCCGAGAGTGACCGAGATGAACCGATCGCAATCACTTGATAACATCAAGGAAGTGTGACGTAGCGGCTCTCTACCTGGATTTTTGGGCTCTAAATAAAACGTAAGTAGTTAATTTTAATTCTATGAAGCGTTTGTATATTAAGTCAAGTTTTTACCTTCTCTGAAACAGTGGTGGAGGACTAGAAATCAGAAAATAATAGACAAACCTTAAAGCATTTTTAGTGACCAAACAGCTGTTAAATACTGCAAGATACCACAGCATTTCCTTGTGGATTGGGACCGGCATCTGTCAAAAATAGACTTGCTGCGTTTCATTAGCGATCCGAATCTGACGAGCCTGGTTCGTTCCGCAGTGGTCCGAACCATACAGGTGGGGATTAGAAAACTGACGAGAATGGGAACTACAGTCATGTGAAAAAATCTGGACACCCCTTTAAATATTCAGTTCTTGTTCAGTTCATGTTAGCCCCGCTAAGTGAATAGCCGATTCTGAGATATTGTCATTTAGCCATGTTTCCGTAAAGATAAAAACACAGCAGTTCTGCGCACCACGTTGCATAGATCTCAGGAGCAGTGTTGCCAGGTTTCACAAGAGAAACAAGTGACCAGCTCTATGGAAACAAGCCCCCAAAAAGACCAACAGGCAAAGCAAGCCCAAATAAGCAACTACACGTTAAAAAACCAGCCCAAAAACCCACAACCCGTGACTGACGAGATTTGCAAGTGACTTTTGGAAAAAAAAAAAAAAAAAACAAGCCCAAAGTCGCTTATAATAAGCAGTCTTGGCAATGATGCTCAGGAGCTGTATGTGGTCTATTTTGTTGCCTAGTGAGCATACGTTGGCCAGAGAAGGGTTGGAATTCCAACCCTTCTCTGACGATCAGAACTCCAAGAGTTGGAGGTCTGATCGTCACTTCCTTGTGGTAATGTATCGTCACTTCCTGTTTTGCTGTCTGCCTGTGTGGTTTGCTCTCCAGCTCTCCAGCCACTAGCTAGCCACTAGCTATGGCTACTACCTCTCTTTCCTCTCCTCCTCTGGTGTGCTCTCTCTGTCAGATGTTTAGCTACACCTCTGCCTCTTTTAGTGATAACGGTAAATGTAATAAATGTTGTCTTTTTGAGGCGCTCGAGGCGAGGTTGTCTGATTTGGAATCCCGGCTCCGCTGCATTGAAACACCGTCTGCGCCAGTTAATCTCGACGGACGCCCATTAGCTGCAGCGGAGCTAGCTAGCTTAGGTCCCACTGTCAGCGGTTCCCCGGCTCTCCTCAGCAGCGAGGAGACTGGGTGGGTGACGGTGAGAAGGAAGCCTAGTCGCAAAGCCCCGGTTCACCACCAACCTGTTCAGGTTTCTAATCGTTTTTCCCCGCTCAGCGACACACCCGCTGAGGAAAAAACTCTGATCATTGGCGACTCTGTAGTCAGAAACGTGAACCTAGAGACTCCAGCGGCCATAGTCCAATGTATTCCTGGGGCCAGAGCAGGCGACATCGAGTCAAATTTGAAAATGCTGGCTAAAAGTAACTGTAAATACTCCACAATTGTTATTCACGCCGGCATTAATGACATCCGTCTCCGGCAGTCCGAAGTCACGAAACTTAATATAGAATCGGTGTGTGACTTTGCAAAAACGATGTCTGCCACTGTAGTATTCTCTGGGCCCCTCCCCAATCTGACCAGTGATGACATGTTTAGCCGCTCGTCATCCTTGAACCGCTGGCTGTCTGTGTGGTGTCCTAAAAATGACGTGGGCTACATTGACAATTGGAGCTCTTTTTGGGGAAAACCTGGTCTTATGAGACGAGACAGCATTCATCCCACTTTGGATGGTGCTTCTCATTTATCTAACAATCTGGCATCTTTTTTATCCAAATTTCCAAAACCGTGACTACTCAGAGTTGGGACCAGGAAGCAGAGTCGCAGTCTTACACGCCTCTCTGCAGCTCCTCTTCATCCGCCACCCCTCAGCTTAGCCCCTGTCTTCCCCATCAGAGAATCGTTGTCTGCTCCCTCCAAAGTAAATAAAAATATAATGTATAAGCATCCCAAAGTGATAAAGCAAAATATTGGTAAAACTCAAATTAAACATAAAGCCTCTAAATTGAATGATTTGGCCTCTGTTCCTCCTCCTAATTTAAAAATTAAATGTGGTTTATTAAATATTAGGTCTCTAACTCCAAAGTCTCTGTTAGTCCATGATCTGTTAATTGATCATCAGATTGATTTAATTTCCCTTACAGAGACTTGGTTAGGGCAAGAGGATTATGTTGGTTTAAATGAATCAACTCCCTCTGGTTATTTAAACTGTCAAAATCCCAGAAGTTCTGGTCGTGGAGGAGGAGTAGCAACAATTTACCATTCCAAATTACTAGTTAATGTAAAGCAAAAAACATGTTATAATTCCTTTGAGGGCCTGGTCCTCAGTGTTGGGCACTTTAGCAATTTCAGGTTAAACCCAATTTTATTTGCCATAGTTTATCGTCCCCCATCAACCTATTCAGAATTTTTATCCGAATTTGCTGATTTCTTAGCTGATTTAGTGCTGAAATCTGATAGAATAATTATAGTAGGGGACTTTAATATACATGTGGATGTAGATAGTGACTGCCTTAATGTGGCTTTTAATTCAATATTAGACTCGATTGGGTTTTCTCAGAAAGGAGGAAATTCTACTCATTACCTCCACCATACATTGGACCTTGTTCTGACATATGGCATAGAAATAGAAAATCTTGTAGTGTCTCCTCATAACCCTGTACTGTCAGACCATTGTCTGTTAACCTTTGATTTTTACTATTTCTGACTATTTGGCTCCTAAAGAAAAATATTATCACAGTAGATGCCTCTCAGATGATGCTGTTTCCAAATTTATGCAGATTGTTTCCTCTATGCCATGTGTCAACACAACGGAAATAAGCTATAGACAGCTTGCTCCTTCTGTAATTGATAACATGGTGGATAGTGTTTCAGCTTCTCTGCATCAGGCTCTAGACTTGGTGGCCCCCTTAAAAAAGAAAAAGTCTAATCAGAGATTTTTAACTCCTTGGTTCAACACAGAAACTCGTAGCTTAAAACAGAAGACTCGTCAATTAGAAAGAAAATGGCGCTCTACTAATTTAGATGAAATCTATTTAGCCTGGAGAAATCATCTTTTAATTTATAAAAAATCTCTTAGAAAAGCTAGAACGAGTTATTACTCTGCATTAATAGAAGAGAACAAGAATAATCCCAGGTTTCTTTTCAGTACTGTAGCCAGGTTGACAAAGAGTCAGGACTCTGTCAATCCTAGCATCCCCTTAGAGCTTACTAGTCAGGACTTTATGAACTTTTTCAATAATAAAATTTCATCCATCAGAGATAAAATCAATCAGATTCTTCCCACAGTTAACTTAAATACTGTAACTATTACAACTCCTTCTATTGATGTCTGTCTTGATGAGTTTACTCCAATCGACCTTTGTGAGTTAGACAAAATAGTTTCGTCATCCAAACCTTCAACTTGTCTTTTAGACCCTATTCCTACCAGGTTATTTAAAGAAGTCTTCCCACTTATTGGTAGCTTTATTCTTCATATAATCAATTCTTCATTAACTTTAGGCCATGTACCGCAGGCTTTTAAAACAGCTGTAATTAAACCCTTACTCAAAAAGCCAACGCTAGATCCAGGAGCTTTAGCTAACTATAGACCAATCTCTAATCTCCCTTTCATTTCAAAAATCTTAGAAAGAGTTGTTGCTACGCAATTATTTGACCACCTGCAGGGAAATGGTTTACTTGAAGAGTTTCAATCTGGGTTTAGAATCCATCATAGTACTGAAACAGCCTTAGCGAAGGTCACTAACGACCTCCTCATTGCATCTGATAATGGACTAGTTTCTGTACTTGTCCTTTTAGATCTTAGTGCAGCTTTTGATACTATTGATCATAATATTCTACTTGATAGATTAGAACACTATGTTGGACTTAATGGAACTTCGTTGCAGTGGTTTAGATCTTATTTATCTGATAGGTTCCAGTTTGTTCATGTAAATGATGAGTTTTCTTTCAGCTCAAAGCTTAGTCATGGAGTTCCACAGGGATCTGTGCTAGGCCCTACTCTTTTTAGTTTATATATGCTTCCGTTAGGCAACATTATTAGAAAACACTGTATACATTTTCATTGTTATGCAGATGACACACAATTATACCTGTCAATGAAGCCAGATGATACTAATCAATTAGCCAAGTTAGAAGCCTGTCTTAAGGAAATCAAAGCTTGGATGACTTGTAATTTCCTGCTATTAAATTCAGATAAGACTGAAGTCATTCTTGTTGGTCCAAAAAACCTTAGAAATTCCTTTCCAAATCAAACTTTCAGTTTGGATGCAGTTACTCTTTCTCTTAATAGCTCTGTGAGGAACCTTGGAGTTATTTTTGATCAGGATTTGTCCTTCAATTCACATATTAAATTTGTTTCTAAGACTGCCTTCTATCATTTGCGTAATATTGCCAAGATTAGGAGCATCTTGTCTCAGAGTGATGCTGAGAAGCTGATCCACGCTTTTGTTAGCTCGAGATTAGATTATTGTAATTCTTTATTATCAGGCTGTCCTAAAACATCTTTAAAAAGTCTTCAGCTGATCCAAAATGCTGCAGCAAGAGTTTTAACAGGTATTAGAAAGAGAGATCATATCTCTCCGGTTCTGGCCTCCCTTCTTTGGCTTCCCATAGAGTTTAGAATTAAGTTTAAAATCCTTCTTCTTACTTACAAAGCTTTAAACAATCAGGCTCTTTTTTATTTAAAAGATCTGATACTACTGTATCATCCTAACAGAGCACTACGCTCCCAAAATGCAGGATTACTTGTAATACCTAGAATCTCCAAAAGTACAATGGGAGGCAGAGCCTTCAGTTATCAAGCTCCTCTCCTGTGGAATCAGCTGCCAATCTGGATTCGGGAGTCAGACTCGATCTCTGTTTTTAAGAATAGGGCTAAAACCTACCTTTTTGATCTAGCCTACAATTAGGGAGGGATCATGTGTTTCTGAACCCTCCCTTAGTTATGCTGCTAATAGGTTTAGTCAGCCGGGGGACCTCCAGTAATGCACTGGGCCTCACTCCTTTCCTCACTCTCTATGAAATATTTTTTTTTTGCTGGTCATTAACATTTGTTTGTTCTCTCCCATAGATTGAGTCCCCATCGTGCTGTTTGCTCTCTACATGTCTGTTCTTTTCTTCTTCTCTATCCCCTCACCCCCCAGCCAGTCGCAGCAGATGACTGCCCCTCCCTGAGCCTGGTTCTGCTGGAGGTTTCTTCCTGTTAAAAGGGAGTTTTTCCTCTCCACCGTCGCCAAGTGCTTGCTCACAGGGGATCGCCTGATTGCTGGGGTCTTTCTGCAACTGTGGGGGTCCCCCCTTCAGTTGATAGTGCTATGAGATGACTGTTGTTGTGAAATGGCGCTATATAAATAAAGGTGAATTGAATTGAATTGAATTGAATTGGGAGTTTGTGTGGGTTAGCGGCTAGCTTCGCTCCGATCCCTCCACGCTTACCTCGTTTCCGCTTTCTCTCACACCGTCTACGGCGTCTCCATTTGGAATGAGACACAGCAGTCCAGTCCGGGGGTGTGGAAGTCTGGTGGAGAAGTCCTAGGCCACGGAGTTCCTCTGTAACGCTCCGGTCCAAGATGTAATATTTGATTATATTCCTTATCTCCAGAAGGTTGTGGCGATTGTAGCTTGTGTGCAACATCAAATGTGGACATTAAACACATGGATACAGTCATGTGAAAAAATTAGTGCACCCTGTATAAGCCTGTGTGTGTGTTTTTTTTTTAACATATTTGGACATATGGATATTTATTATCAATGTTAAAAATACTGGGAGATTCATGTAATGCAACTAAACAATTAAGAATGAATTAGACTTTTTCAAATTTTCTGTAAAATATAACTGCAAACAAATAGTGAGGAATAAATTAAGACACCACCCCATCTCTTCATTCTCTCTTAAAATGGTTAAAATAAATGTTAAAAAATGCAAATAAAAACAAAACCAAGGTTAGACATAGATATGTGAACATTTCGTAATAAAGAACTGAATATTTAAAGGGGTGTCAAAATTTTTCACATGACTGTATACACTTTGGCCTAGTTTAAAACAGCACTGAACAATACAAACACAAAGAGAGAGGGGAGGCCGCTACGTGTTCATGCGCCACATTTCACCGTTTATTTTGAATTATACAGCTAACTAGGCTGAATTAGTTACCCCAGATTTTTGATAGAAACCTTAAAGTGTACAGCTTCTTCAGAGGCTTGCAATATGATGCAGGACAATATGATGCACGATTCCTTATTTCATCTGAAGGTACCAATAGGAAAATCGCCAAGAGAATGGGAACAAAAGGGGAGATACCAACCTTGCTAGCGAGCAGACCACTCAACCAAAGTGACCAGAGTGACAGAATCAGGAAAAGTATGGATATAAACGATAACTGGTAGACAATAGCATTTAACGTGTGTAAAATGACAATAAAGCTACAGCACTATATTCTATTTGAGCTCAGTGCTTGTGTTAGCAACATTCAAGTACAGCAGTCAAGAACTCGCTTGCTTTGGTGCAGTGTTACTAGTCTTGGCAGAACAATATAACATTAAAGAAAGCAAATCCTCATAAGTTGTCACTTATTGCTGTCAACTTATAAATTATGTTTGTGGAACTGTTGTACAAAAGCAATACGACACTGGAAGTCGTGCAGTATCGTGGATGTAGGATGTCTGCTGCAGGCTGAGCTTACTACCATGGTGTTACATTCATTGATACCACACTCCCACTCCCATTATATTGCTTCCTGCAACACATACGTAAAGAGAACAATGCCCGTGTTGGCCATGGCAAAGGACAGGCCTAGGATGCCGCTGCCCATGATGGCGTTGCTCAGATTGAAGACGGACATGCCGAAGGACGTATGGCCGGGATGCTGAAAAAGATGAGCTCAAATCAGCCTGCTCTCATTTAAATCAATTCACACGGTAATCAAAGGATACAGTATACTTAAGATTTTTCCTTTTTTTTTTTTTTTCCCCCCAGGACAAATTATTGAATGACATTAAAAACAAGGTTGTCAACCTGTTTTTTAAAGTCATTTTGAGCATTATTTTGTCCCAATTAAATCTGCATATTTCAGCCTTAAAAAGAAGGTATAACAGCTGATTTATAAGACTAAACTGTATTGTCAGCATTAGTAAAAGGAAAGGTTGTCTTCCTAAATGTGTGAAAATTTATGAGTTTTTGATCATAAAATTGAGACCTTTTTATATAATTTTGAGACGGATCCTGATCTCTGATGCTGCTGTTTTTATTTTTACACTTTAACAGACAAAAGTGTTCTTACATATTCTTCATGGTATTCTTCATATTTCTTCTTCTTCGATAGCCCATTTGAAAGGAACTTGTGGTCTTCTCTGTCATCATTCTCATCCATATATTGGCTGCTGAAAAAAAAAAAGAAAATGGCAAAAGTATGAAGTTTTTAAGTTACAGTGTAGTCTGTGTGTTTGGGACAAACACTTTTGTCTTGATTTGATTTTAAAATCAAACTATTTAAAGCTGAGAACGTACACATTCTAGATTTTAACTTAAGGGTATCTATTTACATTTAGCTTTTGCAGGAATTCAGAAAGAAGTGTATAAATATATCAAAACCTCCAAAACTGGAGAGAGTAAAGTCAGAAATTTACAAGAAAAAATTTGCAAATCTACAAGAAAAATACTGCAAACGAATCACAAAAAGCCACAAATTTAAAACGAAAATGTCTCAAATTTATCAGAAAACAGAAAATTTGATCAGAAAAAGTTGTTAATGTCACGATCTGTGCACGGGGGGGGGGGGGGGGGGGATTTCACCGTGCTCCGTCTCTTTGCTTTTTGTTTTTCCTTACTTGTATAATGTATTTTGGAATTCTGTGTCCGTTATGTTATCTGTAGTTTGTTTTCACATATTCTGTATTGTATGATTTATTTTCCTGTTTACATTCAGTGCAGTTTTGTTGTTGACATATTTAGGTTTATTTGTCCTTATTTGTTTCCATTTTATTTTTGCCTGTGCCTTCTCTTTCTTTTTGGGAGCTACAGTTGTCAGGGGCACTTCTGGGGTTTTCCCTGGTTGTGGGCAGTGCTCCTGTCAAACTGTCAGCTCCGTTTCCTCTCCTCATGACTCACAGCTGATTGTCATTTTCTCCCCAGCCCGCTCATGTGATTCACACCTGTTACTATTTGTGTTTAATTGTTTTTGATCCTGTTTAAGGGCTGTTATTTTCATTTCTCTTTGCTGGAGTCTTAACCCTTAAGCTGCCTTGGTTCATGGACAGGTAGCGCTGTGGAGTGTCTGTGTCACAGTTCCGTGACTGTCATGTGACAGTCATGTGGCCTTAAACCATAATAAATCCCCAGTTGTACTAAGTATTGCACCTTACAAGTGGCAGACACGAAAAACTTACTGCTCTTGCCTTGGAGGACTAATGGCCCCCAAATACCCCCCCCCCCCCGGACACCAGAGAAGAAGAGTTTGTAAACAAATGTTGATTGACCCCAAGATGGAGGAGGCATTTGCTCCCAAATTTGCCAACTATGATTCTAAAAAGAGATTATTTAGCTTATGAAGGTAAATATCTACATTTTGTTAGAGGGTGGACAAAGCTGGCTGATGTTCACCTGCCATCGACCCCAGCACCATGTGACTGGACAGAACAATCGCGCTGGTTCCATGTCGTCATATGAGATAAACTGCAGTAGAATAAAAGCGAAATTGAGGTGGAATAATCATAACAATTTCTGAATGTGGGAGAGAAAGTGAAAATGACCAAGAGAAGACAAAATAACGACCAGGATGGACGAAAATGGACGAAGCGAGCCACCTGGCCAGCGATAAGTCTGACAAATTTCTTTGTTTGTTTACATTGTACTGATTTTCTGGTTCATATACTTTAAAGATAACAAAAACCCCAAAACAAAAAACGGTGACAAAAGCCAAAACCATCCTTTGTGTAAATATGTCCAAAGTCCGCTTTTGACTGAAAGTTATGTAATTTGATATGGCCGCTGTGGCATTATACAAATTAGATGTGTAAATTTACTCCAGTCTCAAACTTTGGATCATATTCTACATCTTTCTGATTGACAATTAGCCATTATCTCTTACCACTTTCAAGTTATAGCTTTGGAAATCTCTGACATCTGAACTGAATATATTCTTGAAAAAAATATTGACCACTAGGGGCTGATGGCGCAACAGAGCGCCTCAGGCAGTCAAACGGTTAAGTTTTCTCCTCTCATCTCCACTAGAACCCAGCCCTTGTTCTGGTGTGGTATCTGTAAGTTTATTTTGTATATCAGTTTGGTTTTGGGGTTTGAGCACTGTTTTGGACTTTGTGTTTTGTTTTCTTAATTAATTTCACCAAGTGCAGTCCTATACGTGGGTCTCACCCCTCTGTCCCGAGGGGCAATCCATGACAGTAAATTTTTTTGCGAAAATTTGCAGTTTTTTTCCAATAAATTTGTGATGATTGTGAGTCAGTTTTCTTGTAAAAGTACAATTTTTCACCAAAGTCAGTAATTTATAGGAAGAAAGTGTGAAATAAAGAAATGAAATGCATAAGAAAAAAGTTGTACATTGTGAAGAAAATATATTAAATTGACAAGAAAACCTCAAAATCTCCAGAGAATAAGCACTGAAATGTACAAGAAACACTCACATAAAGTCTCAAATTAAAAAGAAAACAATCATACATTTAGAAGAAAAAAGTAGTATCATGTAGTATATATGGCATTTTGACCTTGACCTTGCAATCCCAAAACCATAGGCAGATGTCAGAATGACAGGGTGAATCTGTGTACAAGGTTTGGGGATGCTAGCTTTACTCATTCTATAGTGAAATATACAGTATAAGGGGCATAGGAGAAGTTAACTGAGATAATTGACCTTATGACCCCAAACCCATAGTCAGAGGTCAGGGTGTAAGGGTGAACAAGTGTACAAAGTTTCGTGACTCTAGGCGTCATTGGGAAGATATAATATATAGGGCATTTTCACTTTGATCTTTGACCTTTTGTCCCCAAACCCACATTTGTAGGTCGGGGTCCCAATATGAACCTGTGTACCAAGTTTCGTAACTCTAGGTTTCTTTGTTGTTGAGACATAGTTTAAATGGCAGTTTGACCTTGACCTTTGACCTTGAAATCCCAAAACCATAGTAATTGGTCAGGGTCACAGGGTGACCCTGTATACAGAGTTTGGTGACTCTAGCTTTACTTGTTCTATAGCAATAGGGGAAGCTATCCATGACCTTTGATCTTTTGACCCCAAACCCATACTGAGAGCTCAAGTGCGTCAGGGTAAACATGTGCACCAAGTTTGGTGACGCTAGCTTTTTCTATAGTAATAGGGCATAGGGAACGCTAACCATGACCTTTTGCCTTTTGACCCCACACCCATAGTCACAGGTCAGGGTCTAAGCCATCAAGACACAATGATATCAATTTAAAAAGGCTACATCATGCCTTTGTGTAGTTATCGAGTTACAAGATTTAGGGGAAAATTGGCCTGAGGTCACCCAAAGGTCAGAGGTCACCCAAATTCAAACTCGCCAGAGATTTTTCATAGATACAATTAAAAAGCCCGTTATTTCTGTAGTTATCACATTCATGAAATTTTGGGAAAACTGACCTCTGACCTTGACCTAAAGTTCAGAAGTCATCCAAATTTGAACTTGTTCGAGATTTTTCATAAATACACCCATGGTATCAATGTGAAAAACCCACGTCATTTCTTTCTCCAATTAGTGTTCACAAGGTAAATGGCGTTCACTTATATAGCGCTTTTGTTCGCATCTAGGATGACCAAAGCGCTTTACAGATCCTGCAATCCACCCATTCACACACACACATTCACACACTGATGACGGCAGAGCTGCAATACACACAGGCGCTAACCAGGCCATCAGGAGCAACTGGGGGTTCAATGTCTTGCTCAAGGACACTTCGACAAGCGGACAGCAGACATAGCGGGAATCGAACCCATGACCCTCCGATCAGTAGTCGGTCACACTACAGCTGCGCCACCGCCGCCACCGTGAACAGGTAGGTGTTCACGTTGCCACCCAGCTGCCTGGCGGAATGAAGACAATACCTCTTCAACCTCTACGGGCTGAGGGATTAAAAGTCGTGCTATTGACATCTGTGAGCTAGACGGTGGTTACGCATGTGCTCACACTATAGTGCCTGTTCTGTGTTGATTAAGGTTTGACCCCTAAAGTTTGGAACACTTGATAAGTGTGATTGTTCCCTATTGTTCTGCAGAGCAGAACATTTCCCCAGCTTTGCAACAGTTGGAAGAGGTAGTCTCAGGAACAAAACAAATGCAAATGTTCGCTCGTGTACAAGCATGTGCATAAAATGATCACTTTTTAAAAAAATTTTTTTTTACCTTCTTAACTCTTTAGCTGTCCCAGTCGCCGTACTGGAACGGTTAAAGGGTGGTCAAGGTCCCTAGTGGTCAAGAGTGGTGAAAAATTTTTGTCAATAAAATATTTCAGATTTCCAAGGCTATAACTTGAAAGTTGCAAGAGATAATGGCTTACTGCCAATAGAAAGATGTAGAATATGATCCAAAGTTTCAGACTGGAATAAATTTATGCATCTAATTTGCATAATGAGACGGCAGCTATATAAATTACATAACTCAGTAGACTTTGGAGACATTTACACAAAGAATGGTTTGGGTTTTTTTTTTTTTTTTTTTTTATTTAAGTTTTTGTAAAGGGTATACAGGTCGTTACAGCAATGCAGTGTTTACATTTTCATCACATGTTCCCTTGTTTTCTGATATCTGACAACATTGGAAGATTAATTCTTACAACACCCCTTATTTTTTTTTTTTTTTAAAGTGAAAGAAAAAGTGAAATTAAAGAGAAAAAAAAAAAAAAAAAAACAAAAAACAAAAAAAAACCAAACAAACCAGTAAAAAACAAACAAAAAGAAAAAGTAAGTAAATAAAGATAAAAGAGCATCTGAGTAGCATTGGAACAAAGAGCGGAACCATTATTGAAATGGTATTTGTCAAAGATTAGATCTAATGGAAGACACATATGCGGTCCAGGGTTGCCAAAAGTTCATGAACCCATCCATGTCCTGTCTCAGTGCGAATGTCAACTTTTCCATCGAGTAAATGTCTTGGATCACGTTAGTCCAATCTTCAGGTGTAGGACAGTCCTTCAACATCCATTTTTTAGTTAGAGCTTTTTTGCTTGCCAATATTAAAACATTGAATAAGTATTTTTCTCCTCGTCTTTCCAGTGAGTCCGGTAGTAAACCCAAATACAAAGTTACAAAAGAAAAGGGAACTGTAATTTTGAATATTTTCCCCAATATTGTCTGTACATTGGTCCAATATTGGTGGATAACTGGGCATGACCAAAACACATGAAAATGATTTGCAGTCTTTTCACCACACAAGCGCCAACAGTTCAATCCCTTATGGGTAAATTTGATTTGTGCAGGTGTTCTGAAAAATCTTGCCAAGTTTTTCCATCCAAATTCTCTCCACTGCAGGGATGAGGTACTTTTCCATTGCTGTTTATTTAGCTTTTCCCATATTTCCAGATGTAAAGTGAAATTCCCCTCTTTTTCCCATCTCTCTTTTATATAAGATGTGTTGTCTCCTTTTAAGTCTTGAAGACCTTGGTATATTTTAGAAATGTATCTGATCCCTGGGATCCCTTTATATGCCATTAAGAAGACCTTCAGAACACCTGACTGGGCCCTTTCCAAAACCTCCTTTTTAAGTATATTGTTTATGTGGTGTCTAAGCTGGAAGAACCTGTAAAGGTCTTGATTTATTAGGCCTTGTTTTTTCAAATCTTCAAAACTTCTTAAGATTTGCCCTTTAAAAAAATCGTAATATTTTATCAGCCCCTTCTCCTTCCACTTTTTAAATCTGGTGTCTGTTTTATTAGGAGTAAAGTCCTGATCATAGGCGATCCATTGCAGAAGTCGATAGGGCTCTTTAGTTTGATTCTCTCTGACTATCTTAAACCAAATTTTTAGCGGGGTCTCTATCCACGGGTTAGTGTTATTCAAAAGCTTAGGTAAGACATTGTTCCCTATTATCGCCTGTAGGGGGATGTCACTTGTTATTTGGCATTCGATCTCCTTCCATTGTGCAGAGTAGACTGGGTTACATATCTCTACTAAAGTTTTAATTTGTGCGGCTTTAAAGTAGTCCCTGATATTTGGCAGCGCGAGCCCACCTTTGTCTTTGTTTAGCTGTAGGGTTCTATATCTGATTCTAGGTCTCTTGCCCTGCCATATGAATCTTGAGATCCTTCTGTCCAGCTCCTGCCATGTTTTTTTGGGAGGTTCTACCGGTATTGTTTGGAAAAGGTATAGAAGACGTGGAAGTATATTCATTTTGACTGCTTCAATTCTTTGTGCAATACCCAAGAATGGTATCATATTCCATCTTGCTAGGTCAGATTTTATTTTTGTCACCAGTGGATCATAGTTTAGTGATATAATTTTGTTGAGTTGTTTCGGGATATTGACCCCCAGATATTTCATAGATTCCGACTCCCAGTTAGTTTTGAGTTTGCTTAGTGAATAATGATTTGGGTCATAGTTGAATGTTAAAACTTGGGTTTTATGCATATTTAATTTGTACCCCGATAAATCTCCATACTCTGAAAAAACTGAGGTTAGTTCTGGTAAAGAAGTGTCCGGCTGCCCTAGGTATATTAAAATGTCATCAGCAAAGAGTGCTATTTTATGTTCCTTCTGACCAAGTGTAATACCTTGAATTTTTTGGTTTTGTCTTATCCATTGGCTCAGAGGTTCTATGAAGATTGCAAAGAGCAGTGGAGACAGGGGGCAGCCCTGACGACATCCTCTTTCCAGTTCAAAAGATGATGATAAATTACCGTTAATCCTTATTTTAGCTGTTGGTTTTTTATATAATGCCTGTATAGTTCTAATGAAGTTGTTATGAAAATTGAAACTGGATAAGATTCTGTATAGAAAAGACCAGTCAACCGAATCGAATGCTTTTTCAGCATCTAATCCTAATATGACTGCATTTAAGTTATATTTTTTTATATGATGAATTATGTGTAAAGTGCGTCGAATGTTGTCTTGTGTCTGTCTTTGTCTTATAAAACCTGTTTGGTCTAAATGAATTAGGTCTGTCAGTATATTCTCTAACCTTTTGGCAAGGATAATGGTAAAAAGCTTATAGTCCTGATTTAGTACACTGATTGGTCTGTAGTTGGAGCACTCTAGTTTATCCTTTTCAGGTTTAGGTATAACTGCAATGACCCCTTCTCTCCAGGAGGGGGGGATTTCCCCTGTGTGGAGGACATAATTAAATGTTTTCAGGAGGAGAGGAGATAGTTGCTGTTTAAAGGTTTTGTACCACTCTGCTGTATAGCCATCAGCTCCTGGGGATTTGTTAGCTTTAAGTTTCATAATTGCTTTTTCCAATTCTTTAGAATGTATTTCTGACAGTAGTGTTTTATTTTGTGACTCCGTAAGTTGGGGAAGGTTTAATGTGTTTAGGAATGCCTCGGATGCGTTTTTATGTTTTTTTTGGGAGTATAAGTTCTTATAGTAATTCTCGAAGTTTTTAAGAATATCCTGAATTCTGAATTTTATTTCCTTTGATACTGGGTCTCTGATTTTGTAGATTGCTCTTTCTGTTTGATGTTTCCTCAATTTATAGGCTAGCAATTTTGCCGATTTACTGCCTGCTTCATAGTATTTTTGTTTCAGAAATGTAAGTTTCTTCTGGATTTCTATTGTGTAGATCTCATTTATTTGGTTTTTAATTTCCTTAATCTTGAGCGAGTCAGTAGAATGAGTGTTGCCTTTGTGTTCTTTTTCTAGGTTCCTAAGTTCTGACTCTAATGTGGATAGTTTTTCTTGTCTTAGTTTCTTTTGGGTTGCCAGTTTTGCAATAATCTTTCCTCTTATTACAGCTTTACATGCATCCCACAGTATTAAAGGGGATACTTCTCCATTATCGTTATCTTCCAAATATCTGAGAATATCTGACTCCAATTCATCTTTCAATGGTCCTTTCAGGACATTTGAATTTAACCTCCAAGAAAATGTATTATTTGTGTATTTTTGGATATTTAAGTCCATGTAGATCGGACTGTGGTCGGAGAGATCCATCAGTCCTATTTTACATGTTTTTACTCTACCAATGTCTCTATTAAACATAAAAAAATAGTCAATCCTTGAGTAAGATGAATGTGGAGTTGAGTAAAATGTATAGTCTTTTACACTGGGGTTGAGTTCCCTCCACACATCACAGATTCCCATTTCTTTTAGTAGCATCCGAGTCTTCCTGTTTTGGGTGTTATTTTGATGTGGGGAATTACCAGAAGCATCCCAGTATGGATTCAGTCTAAGATTAAAGTCCCCACCACATATCACTAAACCTTGAGCTTTAGTTATCATTAGGTCGAATACATTTTTATAAAATTTCCAGTTAGCCCCTGGGGGAGCATACACATTCAGCAGGGTGATATCTTCTCCCTCTAGCCGCCCAGTTACCAAACTGTATCTCCCTTCTTTATCTTTGTGTTCTGATTTTTTTTCAAATGTAATTTTGGTTGATATCAATGTCGCTACTCCCCTCCTCCTCCCTGATTTATATGAAGATGAAGAGATCATTTTAAACCCTTGTCTACTGAGTTTATTGTGTTCCACGTCTGTTAGGTGGGTTTCTTGTAAAAGTATTATTCCTGCTTTGTCTTTTTTCATTTTGCCTAGAATCTTGGATCTTTTAACTGGATTCAGGATCCCTTTTACATTATATGAAATTATTTTGGTTACACCCTGTTTCTCCATTGTGTTGTTTTGTTTAGTATAACTGTGTGGTGGCCCTCTTTTGTGCTACTCAGAAACTGAAAGAACATTAAAAACAAGAAAAACATTAAGAACATAGTGTAAAAAACTTTAAAACAAAAAACTGTCAAAAGAACTTCCTGAGCTGAGGTCTTTTTAAAGACCCTGTAAGAGCCTTGATGGAGTGAAGGCTCTGAGGGAAATTCCTCAAACTCTGTTACGTGTTGAGGGCCCTCTCGTACCACTGAAAGTAGTCCCATGCTTTTAACGTGAGTTTCAGAACCCAATCCAAACTTGTAATGATTTTTTTTTTTTTTTTTTCCTTTTATGCCTAAACCCTGTGAAATTGTGTGCACCCTCCCACCCCCATCACATCAAACATTCACGCAAAAACAGTATTTGTTAGTATGAGCAGAACATGTGGATTATTGTCACATTTCTATTTTAACAAGTTTTTTTTTTTTTTTTTTTTTTATTACAAAGACTTATTTGTTTCAAATAATATGATTGTTCCATGAAATGTTTTACCACATGCTGAATATGCATCTCTTTTAATGTTTGTTACCTTGTATGAGGGGGGTTGGATGTGCGGATTGATTCAAGAGAAAGGAAAAAAAAAAAAAAAAAAAAAAAAGGTCGCTATTCCAACCTGAAAACGGATAGTTTATCCGCGACGCTCTGGTGCTGGGTTTCCCGCTGCTGGTCCGTGGATTTTGAGGGTCTTTGTGTTGTCCATGTTTGCGCTTTGATCTTCTCACTCGGGTCTGCTGCGGGTTTAAACACCGTTACCGGGAGCCCTCTTCTCGCCATGTCAGCTGTTGCTTCTTCCGCCGAATTATAGAGACACGTTTCATCGCCGTAGAAGACCCTTAACTTCGCAGGAAATGGTGTCTGAAAGCGCAATTTCTTCTCTCTTAACACCTTTTTCGCGTCATTGTATTCCCTGCGCTTTTTAAGGACCTCCGGGGCGTAATCGTGTTCCACGTAGACTTTTCTCTCCTGGTGCATAAATCCTTTTTTCTGCCAGGCCAGTCTTACAACCTCTTGTTTTATTTTGAAATTGGAAAATCTTACCAACACCGAACGTGGGGGCGCTTCCGCCGCCGGCCTAGCGGCTAATGAACGATGTGCCTTTTCTATCTTCAAGTCGGTGGTTTGTGGAATATCCAATTTCTCTCTTAGTAAGGATTCCACGCATTCTGCCATTGAGTTAAAACCATTTTCGGATCCTTCTATCAGACCATGAATTCTTATGTTGTCTCTTCTTTGTTTTCCTTCTTGGTCGGTTAGCTTAGCCTCTATAGCTGCTTGTCTTTTGCGTAGGTCCAGCACAGAATCTTCGAGCACTTTTATTCGATCCTCTGTTTCCAAGATTCGGTTCTCGGCCTGGTCCACTCTGCTGTTTGTCCTTTTCAATTCTTCTCTGAATTCCCGAAATTCGGCCGTAACATCTCGGCGAAATCGTCGTAGTTCCTCAAATAGTGATTTCAGGCTAACCCTTTTGTTAGCTATCACCAGCTCCTCGTCTTCTGAACGGGGATCTTCCAGTTCAGATTCTCCGGCCGATACGTGTCCTAGCCTGGAGAATTTCAGTTTCTTCTGTTTTCCTTTAGACATGATGATTTTGTCTTTTGATTTTCACTCCTCCAAAAATCCGTTAAGTTTGATTTTCAAGGTGTTATCCTGGATTGAGTCTGAGAGCTTCAGTGTTAAGCTGCAGTCGCCATGGCGTCCAGACCGGAAGTCTTGGGTTTTTTTTAACACCGTTTTGTCTACAGGGGTATATTTTTTTTATCTTATCTTCAAAGTATATGAACCAGAAAATCAATAAAATGTAAAAAAAAAAAACAAAAAAAACCCATATTTGTCTCTTACCTGTTGCGGGGGGGGGGGGGGGGGGGGGCTCGCTCGCTCATGTGACCGGTCTGTTTTTGTCCATTGTGGTCAATGTTTTGCGTTTGCTCGGTCATTTACACTCTCTATCACATCTACAAACTCTTATGATTATCCCACATGAATTTCGTTTTTATTACGTGGTTATTTTTCCTGTTTGATGCCTTTTTCCTGTGACAATCCATGATGATTGTGGGCGCCGCCATCTTGGTGCTGTGAGCTCAGTTTTTCGGCCATCGTGGTCACTGTTTCGCGTTTGGTCGGCCATTTACACCCTCTACCACATCTACAAACTCTTATGATTATCCCACATGAATTTCTTTGTATTACAGGGCTAGTTTTCCCGTTTCATGCAGTTTCAGTCAGGATCGCCGCTGCCTTACCGATTATGGCGGCGACCACATTGGTGTTGTCAGCTCAAAGTGGGAAAAGGAAGAAGAATAATGAGGGTTTCTTCTTCTTTGCTGTACTCCATGTCAGCCATGATTCCTCCGGCGCGTGTCTACCACCTTCTGAACTGTCAGATCAATACAGATCAGTACAAATTCTCAGTATAGCCGGGGGACGTCAATAAGTTGACAGGTGCAGTTGCTGCGCTGTGCCACTGGGGGCGCGCAACCCGTCCATGCAATGTGGACAGTTAGAGGGTTAAATGTATATTTATGTGCCTGTATTTTAAATAAATTATCAGCTGAAAAACATTTGAATCTTTTTTCAAGTGAGTGGAGACAGCTGGATTGCATCCACTCCTCAATTGGCTTTAAACACAGGCAGCCTCAGCCAGTGATGAGACCTGGGCAGCTGCCTCCCAGTGCTGCTCAGGCAGGGGGCAGCAGCAGCCTTCTGCTGCCCAGGTCCCAACACTTTTTCCTCCTCTACACTGACGGGAAACCGGCACCATAATCTGCTCCGATTTGGTCCCACCAGGAGCTGAATAGCAAGGGGATTCCATTTCTGTTCACCACACATTCGGAAAACTGGATTCATGCTGCACCTCCACTGTCCATGTATATGCAACCGGAAACCTCATGTGACAAAATTTACGTCATTGCCTCCAATCCGCTAGCATACGCAGGACTCTACTGCGGACAACCGCGTGCAGCCCAGATTTTGTGATCACGTGGCCTGCCCACGACCTGAACGCGTTGACAGAGCATGCACAAGACTGAACGTCCCATTCACGAGATGGCGCTATCAACACAGCATACAAAGACAAAGTAGACGAGAAAGAGAATGATGACGCGGAAGACGAGAATAAACATACATGAATCCTTTTGCAGCAGCAGCAGCTTGAGCAGGGAATGAGCACTGGAAAACAGTAATTGTTCCTTTTCCTTGAAACAACGCCATTGTTGTTGCTACAAAAAAAATGTACATCACTCTTGTGTTTTATAGCCGGTGGACACATTGGCATGTTAGCACATTTGCGCTACCCATAGGGCTGGGGTGAAACTACAAATAACAGTTGTGCGCATGCGTCAACTGCTTGGCCTGGTAGACAAAAAAGTGAGCATGTACAATGCCACATGTGCGCCGGGCTTGTCCAAAGCGCACGCGGACCAAAGTGGACTAGAGGAGAAATGCAGCATGCAAAAGGTTGAAGTGAAACAGCCTGTCAGTCCAGGCTTCCAACAACAGAGCCCCAGTATCATCGGTGTTATGTGGGGTCAGCGGCTTCAACTATTCTAAAGGGAAAATATCATAAATTTAATGGACACACTGTCTAGTTCTATACATATTTTGTTGCTACTCTTGATCTATTAACTATCCATCCATCCATCTTCTTCCGCTTTATCCTTTTCGGGTCGCGGGGGGTTGGAGCCTATCCCAGCATCTTTTGGGCGAGAGGCAGGGTCCACCCTGGACAGATCGCCAGTCCATCGCAGGGCCGACACAGACAACCATTCACTCTCACAGTCATACCTAAGGACAATTTAGAATCCCCAGTTTGATGCCAATTAACCTAACTTGCATGTTTTTGGCATGTGGGAGGAAACCGGAGAAATCCCGGAGTAAACCCACACAGACACGGGGAGAACATGCAAACTCCACACAGATCACTGTTGGTCGGGGGCTGGGATCGAACCCAGGATCCCCCGGCCAAGGGTGAGTTGCTGTGCTGCCGCAGTGCTAACCACTCTTCCACCGCGCTATTTTCAAAATGCAAGCAGTCTGCTTGAGTCGAATGACAGCTGCCACCAGCCACCCAGGCACCCTGAAGTGAAAATGCTGATCAGGGGTTATGGCATCAAGTCTGTGCTCCACCTGCCGGTCAGACAAATGTGGGCAGAGCGGAGGTGACAGCAGCCATCAGCACAGGAGGTAACTGTGTTAAACACAAAAACAATGTGAGCGCAGGCCAGTGCAGACCCCCCATTGACTGAGGAACACAGTGCCATTTCACTTTGCACAGAACAAGTCAAATGGCTCCAGAGAGAGCGCGCCCTAAGAACGAGTGCTCACCCGCTGATGGTCCCCTTCTCTGAGTCAAGGAAGTCTGGTTGTCCATCTAGACTTTCGTTGCTGTCGTCATCAGCCGTGGTGGGCACTTTCTTTAGCTCCATGCGATCCACTGCTCCCGGCATACTGGCTGCACACAGCACGACCAAAGGTAGGCAAATTCACTTGGTTTTTTCTTCCCGGACTTTTTTGGCTTCGGACTTAAACCAGGAGGTGACACACTGTGCTTTTTCAACAACTCAAACTCAACTTGATATCTATGAGAAAAGACCTGAAAAAGGCAGAGAAAACAAAAGTTTTAGTGACTAAAGTAAGGGATCATGGCTCTTTTACCCATAACTAATGGCTCAAATTTACAAGGAAAAAATGAATTTTCTTATTATTTTTTAACTGAAATATTAAATATTATTACTTAAGTTAATTACCTAAGATACTTTTTTTTACATATTTAAATCACAAATTTAGATTAAAAAAAACGTATTTCTCGGTGGAAAAAGTTTCAAATTTATAAGAGGAAGTCCCAAATCTGCAAGAAAAAAATCCTGAAAAATCAAAAGATTTGTGAGCGAGAGAGAAGAAAATGCAAATTTATCAGAAAAAAGTCTCAAATTTATGAGCAAAACTGCAAATTTACAAGAAAAAAGTTCAAAACTAAGGAAAAAGACACATTTATGCAAAAAAAATAAAAATTGTGATAAAAATAGCTTGAATTTTAATTTAAAAAGTTGCACTTTTACAAAAAAAAAAAAAAAATCACAATTTTATGTGACTAAAGACAAACGTGGAAGAAAAACCAACTCAAATCTATGAAAAAAAAATCCAAAATAAAAAAAAAATGTATAAGGAAAAACAACAAACCTATGAGGGAAAAAGCAACATTACAAGTTAAAGTCAGAAATATTTTAGAGAACATGTCAACACAAATACTGTTACAGTGAAACGGAGATCTCTACCCTCAAAACTACTGCCCACAACTGATTATTAGCTTCCTGGTAACTGAAAAACTTTCTCACAGTTTTACCACAAACTCATTTCTATTCTACACAATCTTGCCCAGTGTGGGCTAACTACTAATAAAGACAAGAAATATTTAATATGAGCCTCTCATATGTGAACTTGTTATCACAAATGTGTGTGTGACACAGGTGAAGATTGCTGACAGAGTTCAGTCAACAAACCCAAAACCAGGTCAAGGATTCATGAGACCGCCTGAAAACCAACCACCACCACCAACCGTACAATAAATACATTGATTCTCAGGTTTTTTTTTTTTTCTTTCTTAAAACTCTACAACTTTTGCGTAAAAATCAGCGACATTAGTTACTACAGCTTTCTGTAGAAGGAAAATGCACTCGAGCAGTCTAGTTATTGCCACCTCTGACCACAGAGAAAAATGAGTCATCGTCTGTAGAATCCATCATTTTGTTACATAAGGGAAAGGTCAAACTCGGTGCACAACCCTGGCGTGCTTATTAAATAAAAACTAACATCGAAACAATTTGCCACTCAAACAAAGAGTCCTTTCAGTCAAACTGAAGAAAAGAGCCAATGAAACCATGGCAACGTGTTCCCAAGCACAACAACCAAGTTACTGTGAGGAGAGGGCACATCTGGTCTTCTGCTGATTTACTTAAATATGTACAGTCGTGTGAAAAAAATTTGGACACCCCTTTAAATATTCAGTTCTTTATTAAGGAATGTTCACATATCTATTTCTAACCTTGTTTTTGATTTTATTTGCATTTTTTAAATTTATTTTAGCCATTTTAAGTGGGAATGAATGTGGGGGTGTCCTAATTTATTCCTCACCATTTGTTTAGAATTATATTTTACAGAAAATTTGAAAGAAAAGACTAATTCATTTTTAATAGTTGAGTTGTATTATGTGAGTCTCCCAGTATTTTTAACATTGATATTCAATATCCATATGTCCAAACATGTTAAAAAAAAAAAAAACCCCACAAGATTATACAGGGTGTCCTAATTTTTCACATGACTGTATACAAAAGGGATGTACCAATACTAGTGGTAGGGGAAAAGATCAATACGGCGTACATGGTCTCACAATGCTTCATTATGAAATCACAATACTTAAGATAGTCCTTTAATCGACCCACAACGGGGAACTTCACAATCATAGGAAGGTGATGGTAGTGTGGCTCAAGTATCGCAGCTGTCTCTGGCGATTCTCACCCCAACCATACCATTTTTTCACGCTGATTATTAGGAGGCATCAATCCACTTAAAATGATTTTTCTAGTATTTATACATTTTATTTTTAACTTGTTCTGGTCTTTTCTCCATCACTGCTCTACGCACCAGTCAAGGGAGGTAAAGGACTAGTTACCACACTCTTCTATAAGTCTGTCCACCATAGCCCTGCCTATGTTGTTAATCCATGGTTATGTATAGATGTACAATAAAAGACAAATTTTCATCATATTTCTGGTGTTACTCAAGCAGTTATGTAAACAGTACAATCTGATATTATTCATTGGATAAAGGCCCTTATTGGACAATGAGAAGTTGGATAAACATGCCTACCCTAGCAGCACACATACATCAGGCCAAAATCAGCAAGTTTGCATCGGGAACACATCTAATCGAGGTTGTTTCCACTTTAGCGAGACATTGCAACGTCCAGCCAAGACATGTTACAGAGCTGTGGGATCGCCCATTCTTAGAATGGTCTTTTTATATTGGTAGATACATATGCCTTCCATAAGATAGACGTGCATGCCGTTTCAATGCATCCACCAATCACACATTTGCTAGATCACACATTAGTGTGATCTAACAAAGACATCACAGTGAGGAATCTTCACAGAAGTGCTGCAGTCAGATCTCGCTTTCATAAGTATTGCCACAGTGGTGCAAAATTTAAATCTGCCAGTGGCTAACCATCTTGGTCAGAAAATTATAAATTGTAATAAAATAAGCTAAAAAAAAAAAGAGTCTAAACTGAGCTATATGGTCAAATGCTGGCAAATGTGTGGGTGAGTTAAGCCAAGGGGAATCACAAGTGGTAGCTAAGCTAGACTAATTCAGCAAGCCTGTCTGCCAATAATAACAGGGCGGTCTAGTCAAAATACAGTAAAATAAACTAGAACAGACTTCTTGCACAATGTAGCATGAGGCTGTTCGGCCTGTGCTCAGTTCACTTCCAGTCAAGGCCAGACAACATTTATCCACTTTCACTTATCAGTGTATGTGCTGTAAACAGTTTTAATTTTTTTGTATATCACAATTTTCTCATTTTGATCATTTTGACTGTCCTATGACTGTCTTCAAACATTATGGTTGACAGCTGGTCAGCTGTCCTAGCTAAAATGTGCCACTAGGATCAACACAAACCAGTGTACATCACTTTCCGGCAGCTCTTCCAGTCATCAGGTGAAAAAATGCCTAGAGAGCAGTGAAAATCAAGACACTTATTTTTAAAAAGTATCAAAATGCAAGGATAAACGAAAGAGGATACACTGATTTAATCACAAGGTAAAGCAAAGTTGTCTGGCCTTGGCTAGAAATGAACCAACGGCAGTGCTGTCATATTCACTGCCCTTTTCCCGCATTTTGACAGCTTCCATAGGTGTTAATGAAATGTTTGTGACATACTTTGGTGAAATTGCCTTAAATTATTTAATTATTGCAGTATCGCTGTAACAGTCTACCTGCTCTGGTTAGACTTTACACTTTGCACAACTCATAGAAACTGCACTTACCATTACTACTTAGCACAAATAAGGAATGTTCCTTTCAAACACATTAATTATTATTAAAGGTTGCAACAACACCAGGGTTTCCTCTAGTAACATTTAAAAAGAAATAAATAATATAAAATTAACATATTCCGGTATGTTTACTGCCCCTCTCCCCCTCCCCGGGGAAAAATATGTTGCCACCGCACCAAGGTCTTTAAGCTAGAGGAAACACTGAACACGATGCACACTGTGAAATATACTGTATATATCCATCCATCCAGCTTCTACCGCTTTTCCGGAGGCCCAGGTCACGGAGGTAGCAGTTCAAGCAGAGAAGCCCAGACTTTCCTCTCCCCAGCCACCTACTCCAGCTCTTCAGAAAGAATATCAAGGCATTCCCAGACCAGCTGGGAGGCAGTCTCTCCAACAAGTCCTGGGTCTGCCCTGAGGTCTCCTCCCAGTGGGATGTGCCCAAAACACCTCAAGTGGGAGGCATCCAGGAGGCATCCTTATCAGATGCCCATACCACCTCAACTGGCTCCTTTCAATGTGGAGGAGCAGCGGTTGTACTCTGAGCCTCTCTCGGATGACCGAGCTTGACACCCTATCTCTAAGGGTGAGTCCAGCAGTCCTACGGGGAAAGCTCATTTCAGCCGCTTGTATCCGTGATCTCGTTCTTTCGGTCATTACCCAAAGCTCATGACCATAGGTGAGGGTAGGAACGTAGATTGACCGGTAAATCGACAGCTTTGCCTTAGAACTCAGCTCCCTCTTCACCACAACAGACTGGTGCAATGTCCACATCACTGCAGATGCTGCTCCGATCCGTCTATCAATCTCTCACTCCATTCTCCTCTCACTCGTGAATAAGACCCTGAGATACTTAAACTCCTCCACTTGGGGCAGGAACTTGTGGACTTAGACTTGGAGGTGCTGATTCTCATCCCAGCCACTTCACACTCAGTAGCAAACATCCCAGTAAGCCCTGCAGGTTGTTGCTGGATGAAGCCAACAGGACAACATCATCTGCAAATAGCAGAGATGAAATCCTGTGGTCACCAAGCATGACACCCACTGTTCCCTGGCTGCGCCTAAAAATCCTGTCCATAAAAATTATGAACAGGATTGGTGACAAAGGGCAACCCTGACGGAGTCCAACTCTCACTAGGAATGAGTCCGACTGAGTGTTGGCAATACGAACCAAACTCTCACAACAGTCACATAGAAACCAGATAGCTCGTAATAACAAGCCCGATACCCCATACTGCCAAAGCACCCCCCACAAAAAACCATGAAGGATGCAGTGGGATGCCTTCTCCAAGTCCACAAAACACATGTAAGCTGGTTGGGCAAACCCCCACAAACCCTCGAGGATTCCCGAGAGAGTAAAGAGCTGGTCCGATGTGCCACAGCCAGGACCAAAACCACATTGCTTCTCCTGAATCCGAGGTTCAACCAACGGCTGGACTCTCCTCTCCAGTACCTTAGCATAGACCTTCCCAGGGAGGCTGAGGAGTGTGATCCCTCTAAAGATGGAACACAACCTCCTGTCCCCTTTCTTGAAGACAGGAATCACCACCCCAGTTTGCCATGCCAAAGGTGCTATCCCCGACCTCCACGCAATATTGCAGAGGCGTGTCAACCATGACAGCCCTACAACATCCAGGGCCTTGAGATACTCGGGGTGAATCTTGTCCACCCCCGGGTGATCAGTTGACAGCTATGCACCCCTCTTCACCCAAGTGTCCAAGACATACAGTCGCAGGTCTGATGACACGATAACAAAATCAATCATCGACCTGCATCCTAGGGTGTCCTGGTGTCAGGTGCACATATGGACACCCTTATACTCGAACATGGTGTTTGGTATGGACAAACTGTGGTTAGCACAGAAGTGCAATAACCAAACACCACTCAGGTTCAGATTGGGCAGGCTGTTCCTCCCAATCACCCCCCTCCAGGTTTCACTGTCATTGCCCACATGCACACTGAAGTCCCCCAGTAGGACAATGGAGTCACTCTCCAGCATCCCAGTCAGAGACTCCAAAAAGGGTGGGTACTCTGAACCATCACTTGGTGCACAGGCACAAATGATGGTCAGGACCCATTTCCCAACCTGAAGGCAAAGGGAAACAACCCTTTCGTCCACTGGCTAAAACACCAATATAGAGGCAACAAGGTGGGGGGCAAACAAGAATACCCATCCCTGCTCACCGCCTCTCACCCGGGGCAACTCCAGAGTAGGCAAAGCTCCAGTCCTTCTCC
Source organism: Pholidichthys leucotaenia (assembly GCA_020510985.1). NCBI lineage: Eukaryota > Metazoa > Chordata > Actinopteri > Cichliformes > Pholidichthyidae > Pholidichthys > Pholidichthys leucotaenia. Next base: position 45,390,834 of record CM035845.1, on the reverse strand, counting down.
AGGAGATTGGTTCTGGAACCAGAGCTGTGTGTTGAGGTGAGGCTGACTATATCTAGCCGGTATCTCTCAACCTCATGCACCAGCTCAGGCTCCTTCCCCACCAGAGAGGTGACATTCCACGTCCCAACAGCCAGTTTAAGAAGCTTGGGATCAGACCACCAAGGTCTCTGCCTTCGACCGCCACCGTATCCACATAGCACAAGACCCCATGGTCCCTCCTGCAGGTGGTGAGCCCACTGGAGGGTGTATATATACAGTGTGGAAAACAAGTATTGAATATGTCAACATTTTTCTCAATAAAGATATTTCTGATGGTGCCATTGACATGAGGTTTTCACCAGATATCAGTAACAACCCAAGTAATCCAAACATGCAAAGAAATCAAGGCAACTGCATTCACAAAACAAGTTAGATTGAATAAAGTGGAATGACACAGGGAATAAGTATTCAACACATGAAGAAAAAGAGGTGCAAAAAGACATTATGCCAAGAAACCAGCTGAAATCCATCAAAATTTAGGAAGCCATCCCATCCCCCATCAGTGCAAATTAGTTTCAGCTGGTTCGGTCTTGACTGTTAGCCTTTCAAAAGTCTGTGAATATCAGATTGTCACACCACAAAGAACTCATGATGAGTAGAAGCAAAGAGCTCTCTAGACCTTTGCAACCTTATTGTTGCAAAACATAATGATGGCATTGGTTACAGGCGCTATATCATTCTACCATAAACCAGCCATGACCAGGAGCTCCTCGCAAGATTTCTGACAGAGGAGTCAAAAAAAAATATCAGAAGAGTTATCCAAGAGCCAAAGACCACGCAGAGAGCTCCAGAAAGACCTGGAGTTAGCAGGTACTGCTGTTCCAAAGAAAACAACAAGTAATGCACTCAACCAACTCTATGCCCGCTCACCTCGCAAGACTCCATTGCTGAAGAAAAAAGCATGTTGCAGCTTGTTTAAAGTTGGCTGCACAACATTTGGGCAAGACTGTAAAATACTGGGAAAATATAGTCTGGTATGAGACCAAAATTGAGCTTTTTGGATACCACAACACACAGCATGTTTGGAGGAGAAATGGCACTGCACATCAGCCATCAGCATCATGGTGTGGGGGTGTTTTTCAGCACATGGTACAGGCAGACTTCATATAATTGAAGGAAAAATGAATGAATGGACAAATGTACAGAGACATCCTTGATAAGAACCTGTTGCCATCTGCCAAGACGCTGAAGATGACACAAGAGTGGACATTTCAGCAAGACAATGATCATAAACACGGAGCCAAGGAAACTCAACTGGCCCCAGAGAAGGAAAATACGAACACTGCTAGAATAGCCCAGTCAGTCACCTGACCTGAATCCAACTGAAAGCCTATGGAACAAACTGAAGATCAGAGTTCATATAAGACACCCATGGACCTTCAAGCTTTGAAGACAGTTTGTGTGGAAGAACAGGCTCACTCCTGAGCAATGTCTGCGCCTAGTTTCTCCATACAGGAGGCGTGTGGAAGCTGTTATTACCAACAAAGGCTTTTCTACTAAATATTAAATGAATTTCGCCAAGTGTGTTCAATACTTATTCCCTGTGTTATTCCACTTTATTAAATCTAACTTGTTTTGTGAACACAGTTGCCTTGATTTCTTTGTATGTATGGATTACGTGGGTTGTTACTGATATCTGGTGAAAATCTCAGGTCAATGGCTCCATCAGAAATACGTTTAACAAGAAAAATGTTGACATGTTCAATACTTATTTTCCCTGCTGCATTTTGCTGAATAATTTAACTACTTACTAGTGCTGTAAATACTATTTTACTTAGTTTTTTTTAACTGTAAAAATTATTTTTTAATTTCTTGCACCATGTGTATACTAGTTTTGCTCATTTTATTATTTCTTATTGCTCTCAGTGCTACTATCCCTTCACTGCTGCAATACTGTAAAATGTCCCCTTGTAACTATTAAAAGTATTATCTTATTTTTCCTACTGAATCATCTTTTGCAGGTTTTCTCAGAACAGTTGGTTTCAGTCAATGTCCCTTTAAATCCCTACAACCCCATTACTCTACCCTCCCTCTTTCATCACTTTTGCTACTCTTAGCTGGCTAGCTCCCCATCACCGATCGAGCCCGAGCCAACTAATGTGAATCTGTCTTAAAGAATGAATGAAATAATGCATCACTGGTTGATAGCATATGACTGGTCTCTGGAGTAGAATAAGCACAGAAACATTCATGAATGAGTGGCTAAACTGCTAGCTTCAGCTAATTATCGACCACCTAACCAACAGACTGATGTAGCATCAAGGTGAAAATATAGCAAAATAAGCCATAATGACACGCGGTATGTTATCGATTGTAGATTGAGTGTGGATTAGTGAATAGGTGAAAATATGGGTGTTTATTGGGGTGACTGAAATCTAAAGAAAATAACAATATAAATTGCACTTAGTAAGCTACCTTCCTAACTCTGAAGCCAACACCTTGGCTGGGATCCCCACTCATAGACGGCTATGCTGGCCAATAACAGAGCAGCGGCACATATCACGGCTGGGCGTATCACTTCTACACATAGAGGAAAAAAACATGGAAGAGTTAAACCGGCGAATCAGACACAAAAAAGATGTAAAGACTGTGTATTTTTTTTATAGAGAAGTGAGCGTTTTGATGTTTTTTGATAATCACCGGACCAATAGATGCATTTCAGAAGTCTAGAGGTATGTTCAGACCAAACGTGAGTAAATATAGTCCCGTGACACGAGTGCGTGTTAACTCAATGTATCCGCATGACTAAATCTACTCGCATTTGGTCTGAACGCACCTTCAAACCTACAAAAACACAATTTTTCAGTGAATGGGACCTTTAAAGTCCACAAAACATGAATGTCTAGTGAGGTGAGTAAACAGATTAAGAGAACAGAATACAGAATAGCCAAAAAAACCCAGTTATTTTGTTAAGCTAAGCAGGCTAGCTGGTGCGTAACTCTGTAAACTCATAGGGACAGATCTACTTGCACAATCATTAAAATGGAACTTAAGATACCAAAAGAAGAAGAAGAGGCAAGTTAAATAACTGTTCCTGATGAGGACAGACGGATCATTGCTTCAACAATGATCAACAACATTGCAAAGGTCTTTCCACCCCAGCTGCACCTCATCCAAACGTTTTGTGAAGAATACGCTCTCGCTCTTGCGGAAGTAAAGCCTGATATTTTTCAAGCCAGCGCAAGATTACGAAGCTTTGTCACCATTCTGCAAACACATCACGCACGTAAAAAACACAAAGTTACACCTAATCTCCCCACATTGCTGCTTGCAGTGAGGCGAGAGCGAAGTGCAGAGGAGGGTTGTGCCGCCAAAGCCAAAGGATCAACCTGCCAAACTGACTTAACTTGACATGGCTATAGCTTTATAAGCGTGCATCAGGAACGGACCCTACAGAAATCTATTCACTGAGGGAGGAGACTTAGAGGAAACTATTAATACCGTATTAAAGCATCTGAAAACATTTTTAACAGATCCTTAATTGTCAAGATCTCATTTTTAAAAATCATTAAATATTTCTTCCTTTTCATCCAGGTTTTAGATGGCTGAAAATGTGCAATTAAACTGTTCATAAATCATCAGTTTGTCAAAGAGAATTCTTGCAGAACAAAACAAGTAAACACATTCAACGTGGCTTTCGAAAGCAGGAACATGCAAGCAAATTTATCTGTAATCTTACTTCCTGTCACTAGTAGATGAAACTGCAACAGAAACACACTATTTCACAGTCACAGAAATTTTAAAGCATCGCAGGTGCCTTTTAAATTTAATCCAACATAGTTTTTATTTTATATTTCAAATATGACAAGAGCAGATATGGGCTAAAGACTGGACCTTTAAATTAAATTAAATAAAGGCCCTAGAGCTGTGGCCAAATAACAGTTTTGGGTCTCTGAATATGCAAGAGTAATCAGGAGCAAGTATCTGACAGCGGACATTAAATGCACTTTTTCCACTTTTTAACAGCTCCCACAGATCATAATAGAATGTTTCTGACATATTTTGATCAGATTTTCTTTAATTATTAGAGCATACGTAATTGTGAATCCTCTTTTGCAGCCGTTCTCAGAAGTGCTGTTATATAAACAAGGATTCCAGTGGGACGTGAATCAAATTCAGCACTTAAGCTAAAGCCAGGCGGCCTGTCCATCACCTCCTCCCCGCTGAGGCGATCTCTATCTGGTTACAATGATCGACTCCAACCACCTAGCGTGCTAATGCGAACAGTTCAATGTAGCATCACTAAAATATAACCAAAAAAAGCCAGAATGACGTAAGATATAGTATTGACTAAGGATTAGTGAATCGGGTGAAACAGGGATTCTCTTAGGGTGACTGAAATCTAAAGAAAATAACAATGAAAACTGTGCTTTGTGCAAGCTTCCTAGTACCACTATTAGCTCTTAAGCTAGCATCTTTGACTCCCCGCCCATCCACATGACAGACAGTTGGCCTGGCCAATAACAGAGCAGGTATTAAGGCTAGTGACGTTTACCTTAGTGACGTTCTGATTTTCACAAAAACACATGATTTCAGAAGGTTAAAACCTACAAAAACAACATTTTTCAGTCAATGACGCCTTGAAATTGTGTTGCTGTCTTTCTTCTCCCTAAAGAAGACTCAGCTGTGACTTTCCTTAAAAATGTAGATTAAGACTTTGATTTAAGTGCAGATTTAAGACTCTCTGAATTGTAAATTTGTATTTTTACATAAATTTGAAGCTTTTTCTTGTATATTTCCAAAATTTGCATTTTTTTTTCCCCACAAGTCCAGAAGTTACAGGAAAAAAAACAGACTTAATATCCAACTATCAAATTGAATATCCAGATAATGAAATATTTGGGTGCAGCCCTCAATGATCACAGTTTCCGTTTATTTTAAGGGCACAAAGCCAAATTCAGGAAGACTCCAATTCCCTCATCCCTCCTTAGTCTTGCATCAGCCACCTCTAAAATCGCTTCCAGGCAAAAACTCAGAGCAGGAGCTGGTCTGCACAGCCAGAGACAACAGCAACTTTGTGCTCCTGGAACACAAATAACTGCAGCCAGGAAAGTTGAATCAATGCTGCAAAATGGGACTGCCCTGAAAGCAAATTCCTCCTAAATAAATAAATCCACACATGCATACAGCTGATTTCTATGCGTATATGTAAGCAAAATATGGCCAACTTTTTTTCTAAAGACGACAAGCATACCCACTTACTGAACAAGGCCTTGATGATGGTGATGATGATGAAGGGTTCCTTTTTAAATAAATACAGGGAAAAAAAGACAGCAAAGGCAACAGCTGAAGCCCTTGACTTGATGGCTGCTGCAGCTTTACAAACTCAGGTGACTATCAGAATTTTTTTAAAGGGAGGAAGGAGGGTCTCTGTCAGCCAATCAGAGGGCACAATGATTGTCCCGACCCCTCCCAATACACACATGTGCAAACAGGTCTGGTTCTACGCCTAAACCTTCTCTACAGAAAGACCCATTTTAACTTGTTTTTGTGCAGTAAGATTGGAATGAAGCTGCAAAAAGATAAAACAAAAGATTTTGTCAGGATCAGAAACAGAGTTTTCCTGCTAATAATATAACTTTTCTGTCATGAAAACTTGCAATTTTTAATTTTTTTCGTGCACATTATTACATTTTTCTCTCTTAATTTTTTTTTTTTTCATAAATGAGCTATTCCCTCCATAATTTATGGTGTTTTCTCTCTTAAATTTGAACCCATTTAGCTGTTAATTTGCACCTGTTTTCTGTTTTAAAATTTGTGGGGGGGTTTTCTCTTGTAAATTTGTTGTTGCTGCATTTAAGCCATCTTTATTGTCGTTCAAATCCATACAGCCACTCATGTACAGTCGAACAAAATTATGTTTCTCTTACCTACAATGTTAATCACACACATCTATAGAATCAGAGGGGTCACTGCCATGCAAGACGCTGCCACAAATTTCCCTCCTCCGTTCCATTATTGCTGAGCACCAAGCTGGACGGCCGGAAGTTCTGCTTTTATATGGTTTTCGGCATGACCCGGCCTGGATTTGAAGCCCGGCCTCCCGGGTGTGGGGCGGATGCTCTACCAACACTCCGGTGGTTTAGCATTAAATTTAGCATTTAAAATTATTTAAATAATTATTCAAAATTATTTTTTCTCTCTTACATTAGCTTTTTTTTTTTTTTTTGCCAATTACTACTTTTTATAATAACTGTACTACTTTTTTCTTACAAATGCTATTCTCTTTTTTTCTTTCAAAGCCACAGGGAGTGGCCAAATAAATATGCGCAAAAGAGCCACATATGGCCCTAGAGCCAGAGGCTGGAAACCACTACGCTATATTGTCCAACGCTGCCAGGCTAATGACCCGAGCATACAGTGGCGCCTTACTGTCAGCTGCGTCAAGATGTGATCACATGACATGGCACATGGCTGGTCGTGTTCTGGGATGAAACTGCACAGATGTGGACTGATGCGGGGCCACACAGGCACATGCAGACTGCTCACATACCCCCCCCCCCCCCCACACACACACGTGCAAACAGATGCCCAGACTGGTGATGACCATCAGCAGAGCCACAGGTAGGCCGTGCCACCGGCTGACCAATCAGACGGCTTCACTGTCTGGGTGTCCTCATACCCAAGGTCGTGTTTGTGGCAGAGATGGGCTTTTATCTCTGCTCACTTCGTAAAGAGGACAAAATAAAGGAGAAACTGAGAAGTCTTCACGCTGGGATTTTTATGAGTTTTTAACCATTTTATTCCTTGCTCACAGAAGCAAGAATGAAAGTGAGATAAATAAATTATTTTAAACCCCCAACATATCCCAACACTCATTTACTCAACTGAATTGCTGTTTCATGTTAAAATGGGCTAATGTTGGTTACTTGAGCCCAATTTTTGTTGGAGCTTTACCATTATTAATTAATTGTTAATTCAACTTGTCAAAGATACTGTATATAAAATGACTAAAAATGAAAATAATTTAATGCGCTGTCTCCTAGTCTCATTTTAAGCCAGGAATCTGCAACGCTAAAAGAAAAATGCGTGATTAAAAAAAAGTTTTTTTAAGCAACCTTTGGGCATTTTGTTGTAACAGTATAAGTAAATGCTAGAGAGCTTACAGCGCTTCTTAGCAGGGGTGGGAATCTCTAGCCACCTCACAATTCGATTACGATCCAGAGAGCTGTGACGTGATTATAAACTGATTCTTGGTGCATCTTTTCTTCCTATTCAGGATTTCTTTATTCTAACTCTGTGACTATTTGGTACTTTCAAATCAAAGTATTTGTAATGACCCATAATGAATTTACTTCCAATATGCTTTTTTTAATGAAACAAATGGAAGAGAGATATGACAAGTCAACTGGAATGTTAGATTTACTCTGTGGATCATCCACCAAAGATACTACATTGCCTGGTTACTCAGCTGAGCTCATCAGTTCTTAGAGCACTGATCCAGTTAGGTCTGGTTTTATCAAAGTTGACCAAACAACTTTACGTAACACGCTGACGCCCTGTTGTCATGACAATACAGTATTTATGTAGCTAACACAGATACATAGTTAGCAAGTGTGCTATTCCCTGTCAGAGGTGCGACTCTGGACATATTAGTAACTGCACTAAGTTGAAACAGGGGAAGACTCTATCATATTTGTTGGTGAACTAGTGTAGTGGGGCTAAAATATTACCTTTGTGGGTAACCCCCACAACATACTGGGACAAGCAGAGCGCTCAGCTGGAGCAATTAGCAGAACAATGAGATGTGTGTATTGAGATCAATAGGCAGCTTCTCTTTGTCTAGCTCCTTCCTGCCAGTATCCTGCTGCTGATATGTGTGATTCAAATGCAGGTGTTCATGCCTTCCTGCCCTGTACTGTGATGCAAATGTCCCATGCCTTCCTGCAGTTACTGTGATGTTAATGTGCCATTCATGCATTGTCTGTAGTGGGGTATTTAAACTGCATATCGCTCTGTAACTCTCCCTCTCTCTGACTACTACTGCTTCTGACTACACGCATCGCCTATCTGCTGACGAGAGCCTGAGAGCTCGCTCCGGCGCGCCTGCACAGCGCGGGAGTGAGTTCTTGTGATGGCGGATGAATGATGAATAAAACCCACTTTTAAACCTCAGTTCGCCGCTTATTATTTCATGCCGCCACACCTTCTTCATTAAAAGGACGTTTGTCCTTCTCATCAGCCGTGATGAATTTCAGTTGTCATTACTCTTCCAATCATTCACATACTCTCAGTCACATGCCCTCCAAAAATATCTGGTAAGTTTCTATATTTTTATGATTTTTTTAATTAACTATTTATGCCTCTAACTGGCCAGATTTCAATTAACTGTCTCTTCCTCTCTCCAAGTCCTACCGCAGCTCATTTTCCCTCTTATTAGCTGCCGAAACTTCTTATGTTTGATCCGAAAGCCTGAACCTTTCAAAAAATTGCTTTCACACTCTAAACAAACCAGACCAAGGTTCAGTTTGATCCAGACCAAGACCACCTCTTTTTGCCAGACCAAATTTTGGCTCTTTGGTCCAGAGTGTGGTGGGAGCTTTTACACCTAAAATTTTGGTCGGGATCAAACTGAAAAGTCTGAAGGTCTGGACCAAACGGGTTAGCTGTGAAAGCCCCCTTAGGCATTTGTGCATCGATTCAGAATCTTCCACATGTGGCGATTTGATGCATCTAAAAAACAATTATTTCCCCCATCCCTACTTCTTAACTAGCCAGAAAAGTTATAGTATGATGTAACCAAAACCTAATCGAAACTCAAGTTAGGGTTATAGGCTATAATTGTCATGGATGGTGCCCGGGCTGGACAGAAGGCAGGACACAGGTGCATGGCAAGCAGTTAACATTTTATTAATAAACAGAAATGAAACAGCTCATGGGCTGGAAAGTAAAAACAAAACATGACGTGGCAAAAAACACAGGCTTGATAGACAGGCAGACAGAAGCATGTTTTTCACGCAGATATGACGAGGATGCCGCACTGGCATAACGAGCTGCATCCCTTAAATAAGGACAGAACTAATTAACTAGAACACAAACAGCCGTGAACAATCAAGAACACAACAAGACACAAACCAAGGATGACGCTATGAACAAACCCGGAAATAAACACAATACTATCAACACAAAGGCTACACCAGAACTGAAGATAATGACAGGAATAATAGTAATATAATGATAGCCAGAACTAAGGACAAAGCAAGGATAACTGAAACATAACCAAGACACTGATAATAAATGATAAGTACAGAAGATCCCATAATATAAGCTCAAAACGAGGACATGGCCTGTAGCCCATGTCCTGGTGACAAGGAATATAAACTATAAATCAAGGTGAGGACAATAATGCTATATTCATTTTAGAACATATTCCATGACATACTGCACTGTTAAGTGTAATGAAGTTTTTATGTTTTGGCCAGGTTATGTAGACTATATGACATGGTAGAGACTTAGCCACTCAGTTAACCGTCTTTAAAACTAAACAATATGTCATTAACTTGCCGAACACTTCGCATACATAGCACATATCACAGCCATCAAGAGGCTGTTCTCCACCTTGACATATTTTGTGTGTTTTCCATAGATGGGACCTCTCTGACAACTGATTTTTGCATTAGCCTATACACACAGCTTCATTCACCCTCCCTCAGCACTCCATTTTGTTTTAACCCCTCACCATTCCTGCCAATGTCCAGCCAATGCAAAACACCCCACGGGCGGAACATCAGAATGGTTTAAACAACAGTTAGTTCTGACCAAGCAATCGGATTGCACAATAGGAATTTGAAGAGTCACTATACAGTCGTGAAAAAATTTGGACACCCCTTTAAATATTCAGTTCTTTATTAAGAAATGTTCACATATCTATGTCTAACCTTGTTTTTGTTTTTATTTGCATTTTTTTAATTTATTTTAGCCATTGTAAGTGGGAATGAATGTGGGGGTGTCCTAAAAAGATGGGGGGTGTCCTAATTTATTCCTCACTATTTGTTTAGAATTCCCTTTTACAGAAAATTTGAAAAAAGTCTTTAATTCATTTTTAATTGTTTAGTTGTATTATGTGAATCTCCCAGTATTTTTAACACTGATATTAAATATCCATATGTCCAAATATGTTAAAAAAAACACACAGGCTTATACAGGGTGTCCTATTTTTTTCACATGACTGTATTCCCTACAACCACACTCAGATGTTTCACCAAATACAGTGGCTTGCAAAAGTATTCAATTCCCAATTTTTCCTACACTCTGTACCACCTAATGACAAACTGAAAACAGAATGTTAGGGATTTTCTACTACTTCTACTACTTCCGGCGCCACACGAGTAGGCTGCCTTTTTGCAACAGCGGACCAATTTCTTCCTATTTCTATTTACTATCTGGCTCTCTTGCTAATCTTTCTGATTCGGCGACACCTTTATCCATCACAGACACATAGATCGCCCAAATGTCTCCTGAGCCAGCGGACGGAGCCACTGTTTCTTGCAGGAGGCAGTACAATTGAGACCAGCTGTTAGCACTTAACCAGCCCACAATGCTAAAGCAAAAACTCGACATACCGGGAGAAATTAGACGGAAACGGCGTGGATGTCGGGCTGGAGTAAGATGGCAGGCGAGGAATATAAGGTACAGACCCGTCCTTCCATCCATTATTATGGGGAATGTACGATCGCTACTCAATAAGACTGACGAGCTAGCGGCTATCTCCCGCTACGAGAGCGTGTTCAGAGAGAGTAGCTTGATGTTGTTTACTGAGATGTGGCTAACAGAACTAGCAACAGATGCTAACATCAAACTGGAGAGTTTCCACACAATACGGGCAGCCCGGACACCAGACAGTGGCAAGGCAAGGGGCGGAGGAGTGATGATGTATGTCAATAACAGCTGGTGCAGACTGGGACATATCACGGTTAAACAACAACACTGCAACAAAGACATTGAGTTGCTAGCTGTTAGCATGCTGCCTACCTATCTCCCGAGGGAATACTCACACGTGATCTGCATTGTTATTTATGCAAATCCGACGGCGAACGCTGGGACAGCGCGTGACGTCATTCACTCAGTAACAGGCAGGCTGCAGACAGAACACCCAGATGCTCTTCTCCTCATCTCAGGAGATTTCAACCATATTTCACTGTCCTCCATTCTACCCACATTCACCCAGTATGTCACATGCCACACTAGAGACTAGAGACTAGAGACTTATTCTATGCAAATACTAAGGAGGCGTACACCTCATTACCACTCCCCCTACTCGGGAGATCGGATCACAACTTGGTTCATCTCCGGCCGGTGTACAAACCCCTAGTACACAGACAACCTCCGGTCATGCGCACAGTGACGTTATGGTCTGAGGAGGCAATGGACGCCCTAAAGGACTGTTTTGAAAGCACTGCCTGGGAGCAGCTCTGCGATCCACATGGTGAGGACATTGATGGCCTCACTCACACCATCACGGACTACATCAGCTTCTGTGTGGACAACACCGTACCCACCAAGACCATACGGTGTTGCTCGAACAACAAACCCTGGATCAACCCTGAGATAAAAACACTTCTGAGAGAGAAGAAGAGGATCTTCAGGTCGGGGAACAGGGAGATGCTGAAGTCCGTACAGAGGGAGCTGAGGAGGAAGATCAGAGAAGGCAAGGACAGCTTCAGGAAGAAGATGGAGGACAAGCTGCAACAGAGCGACATCGGTGGGGTCTGGAGAAACCTTAAAACCTTCTCCGGGCTCCAGAATACCTCCTCCCAGGCCACGGGGGGCAGGGAGTGGGCGAACAATCTGAACCTGTTTTTTAATAGGTTTGACTAACCGCCCTCCCCCCCGACTGCACAACAACCACTGCTGCCTCTAAAGTCATCGAGACCTGCTGTCCACACCCCACTCCACCAACACCCCCCCCCCCCCCCCACTCCCAGCACACAGCCCCCCAACCTGACCCTCACTAAGACCCAGGTGAGGACGGAGCTGAGGAAGATCAAGGCGGGGAAGGCCTCGGGACCGGACTGCATCAGCGTGAAGCTCCTCAAGTCCTGTGCAGACCAGCTGTGTGGGATTGTGGAGCACATCTTCAACCTGAGCCTGAAGCTGGGGAGGGTACCACAGTTGTGGAAAACATCTTGTGTGGTACCTGTACCAAAGACTTCCCACCCCAAAGACCTGAACAGCTACAGACCAGTGGCCCTGATGTCTCACATGATGAAGACCCTGGAAAGACTGCTCCTTGCTCACCTCCGCCCCCTGGTGGGACCAGCGATGGATCCACTCCAGTTCGCCTACCAGCATGGCATTGGGGTGGAGGATGCAGTGATCTTCCTCCTTCACCGTTCTCTGTCCCACCTAGAGAAGCCCGGGAATGCGGTGAGGGTCATGTTCTTTGACTTCTCCAGTGCTTTCAACACCATCCAACTGATGATCCTGAAGGACAAGCTGCTGTGCGCAGGGGTGGACCAGCACCTGTCATCATGGATCCTGGACTACCTCACTAACCGGCCACAGTTTGTGAGAACCCGGGATTGTGTGTCTGACATGATCATCGGTAGCACGGGGGCCCCCCAGGGAACGGTTTTGGCTCCCTTCCTGTTCACCCTTTATACTGCAGACTTCTCACACAACACAACACACTGCCATCTACAGAAGTTCTCTGATGACTCTGCGATCAAAGTCAAAGTCAAAGTCAAAGTGCCTTTATTGTCATTCCATTGTTAATGAACAATGCAACGAAATTGAGATGCTGCTCCCTAAAAACAAACTATCACACTCTCAGTTCACTCATGCATTTAGCATTCTTATAATTACAACAATAAATAATGCTTGAAACAAAATTACCTAAAAGTTGAATACAATATGTACGTAGCAATAACGAAAAACATACTGAGCGATAAATACAAAAGACCAGCTTATGCACACAGGGTTGTTGCTACAAAATAACCTAAAATAACAAAAAGTATCAGCAGTCTGTGCGTGTTACTTAAATGTAGCTATTACTCGGCCTCATGAGGCCGAGTACAGAGGACTTATCCAGGACTTTGTGGACTGGTGCCATCGGAACTGCCTCCAGATCAACGCAAGGAAAACTAAGGAGCTGGTGGTGGACTACCACAGGCAAGGACAACCCCTCACAGCACCAGTAAACATACAGGGAACAGACATTGAGATGGTGACATCCTACAAGTACCTGGGTGTTCATCTGAACAATAAACTAGACTGGTCACACAATACCGACGCACTCTACAAGAAGGGACAGTGCAGGCTGTTCCTACGGAGGAGACTCAGGTCTTTTGGTGCACAAGGGGCGCTGCTGAAGACATTCTACGACACGGTGGTGGCATCAGCCATCACTTTTGGAGTGGTCTGCTGGGGCAGTGGCATTACAGCAGCCGATAGGAAAAGACTGAGCAAACTGATCAAGAAAGCTAGCTCTGTCCTGGGGCAACGCCTTGACCCAGTGGAGGAGATAGGAGAGAGAAGGATGGTGGCTAAACTGTCATCTCTGCTGGAGTTCGAGTCCCACCCTATGCAGGACATACTGAACGCACTGAGGAGCTCATTTAGCAGTAGACTACATCATCCTAGGTGCGCAACCAAGAGGTTTCGCAGGTCCTTCCTACCTACGGCTGTCAGACTGTATAACCGAAGCAGGACTGCTCGCAGAGATAGCAAAAAAACGTGACAACCTAATAGTATTGAATGCAAAAGACGCAACAGACTTACACAGTGGTCCCCTCCAGTATTCAACTAGGACAATATCAGTCGCTACAGAGGGTGACAATATGTATGGGTACATATTCATACTATGTAGGATAACTAAGTAGACGGTTATGCTGTTTATTCCATCTAGCTACAATGCTCTGCACTGTGTATATATATTTATATATTTATGTGTACGTATGTATAGTCACTGCTCTTATTTTTCTTATCTTCTTATCTTTCTTATCTTCTTTTCTTATCTCCCCCCCACCCCAGCCAGTCGCAGCAGATGACTGTCCCTCTCTGAGCCTGGTTCTGCTGGAGGTTTCTTCCTGTTAAAAGGGAGTTTTTCCTCTCCACCGTCGCCAAGTGCTTGTTCACAGGGGATCGCCTGATTGCTGGGGTCTTTCTGCAACTGTGGGGGTTCCCCCTACAGTTGATAGTGCTATGAGATGACTGTTGTTGTGAAATGGCGCTATATAAATAAAGTTGAATTGAATTGAATTGAATTAATTATTGCTCTGAGTGTTGCAAAATAAGTGTTTGGTCACTGTCCCTGTGCTGTTGCAATCCTGGAATTTCCCCATTGTGGGACTAATAACGACTTAGCTTATCTTATTTTTTTGTAAATTTATTAAAAAAGAAAAAAACTAAAATACCACATGTTCATACAGTTGCAATCAAAAGTATTCACCCCCACTGCAAATTAGGTTTATTGGCTAGATAGATAGATAGACTTTATTGATCTCAAACTGGGGAATTACAGTGTAACAGCAGCATGACACAGTAGACAACCAAAACGACAGAAACACACACAGCATAATAGAAAAAGGAATTACTCAAGGAAAGCAAAACTGCCTAGATACTTACATACATCGTAGATGAATAGATGAGGACCTGTATAGATACATTAATCGTACAAGCTGTACAATGCAGAACTATTGGGCAGAGATGAAATGTGAGGTACCAATTAGACTGTAAGGTGACCAATATGCAACATTAAAGTGAGTTATTGTACAATGAAATGGCATGTGGCAGGAAAGATTTCCTGTACATGACCGTTCGGCAGCAGAGCTGTAGCAGTCTGCTGGAGAAAGTGCTCTGCTGTCTGTCCAGTGTGTGATGGAGGGGGTTATCAGGATTGTCCATGATGGATAACAGTTTGTTCAGTGTCCTTCTCTCCACCACAGTCTCAAAAGTCTCCAGCCTGAGACCAATTACAGAGCCAGCCTTCTTGATAATCTTGTCAAGTCTGTTGGTGTCGCTGGCTCTGATACTGCTACCCCAACAGACAGTAGCAAAGAAGATGGTGCTGGCAACAATGGCGTGGTAGGAAAGCTCCAACATCTTGTTGCACGTGTTGAAGGTTCTCAGCTTCCTCAGAAAGTAGAGTCTGCTCATCCCCTTCTTGTATGCAGCATCGGTGTTACAGATTTCCAGTCCAGTCCGTTGCTGATCACGACACCCAGGTATTTGTAGTCCTCAACTACCTCCACATCCTCCCCCTAATCTGCAATGGCTGTGAAGGTGACCTCTTCTTCCTGAAGTCAATCACCATCTCTTTAGTTTTGCTGACGTTCAGCCTCAGGTAATTCTGCTCAGTCCACTCCACAAATCTGACTACCAGTGCATGTACTTTCCCTCCTCTCCCCCTCTTATACATCCAACAACAGCCGAGTCATCAGAGGTTTCTGGAGGTGGCATGTACAAATGTACACAATAGCAGCTGTTTGCAATAAGCAAATCAAACAAGAACAATTTAAATAGGTCAGCACAACTAATATTACAGGTGGTTTCTCCAAATTTAACTCAAAATGCTACTTTAGTGACTACTGCAGTCTCAAAATTATTCAACCCCTTCATGACAAGCATCTTTAGAATTTAATAGAGCACCCTTTTGCTGTTATGACATGCTGCAAACATGATGCATGGCCAGACACCAGCTTTTGGGAGCGTTCCTGAGGAATCTTCACCCATCCCCATATGCTTGGGATTGCTGTTCTGTTGGAAGGTCCAATGACACCCAAGCTTCAGCTTCCTACGCAGTCCATGAGCTGAACACTACATTGGTACCAAAAAGGTGCCCAGGTTTGTTTGGAGTCATTGAAAAGCTAGTGACCTAAGTAGTATGAAAATGGGTGATAGCAAGTAAAATTGAGTAGTTTAAGAATTTTACTGCATTATACATTGATAAGGATGGTGTCAAAAAAGTCATTTTGGTTCATACTGTATATGTATGTACAGTATTTGCTTCTATAGAGTTCAGTAGTGGTGCTATATACATAAATACATAAATAATGTATGAAAATGTGTGGAAAAGCAAGACAAGCATGACTAAATAATATGTACCATGCATGTACTTATCATCCATTGGATGCTGAGGTTTCATATGAGGCTGTTTCTTATTTGTTATCAAGTTATTTGTCTGTGTGTATTATGAAGCTCTTTTTTTAAAATTTTTATTTATTTAACATTTTATTCATAGGAGGCAACCTCTCTTTTTGAAGGACGCCCTGTTCACACTTGCACAGTTACCCATTCACACTTGGAAGCTGCCTGGTACAACAACAGTCTGACCTGTGCACTGGCTACTGAACAGCTCCACTGCTATGCTGGGGTTGAGGGCCTTGTTCAAGGGACCCACAGTGGGGTTAAGAAGGGTGGGGAAAACACTGCTATGCTATCTATCCCACCCAGACCTTATCAGGTCACCCTCCCTAACCATTAGGTCACCACTGCCCCACTTGTTTTACTGTTGTTTACTGAGAGTTGCATTTTGCCATTGTATGGCTGGCTAGCTTCACACCAGTGAAGCTGACATCTTTTCATGACACCCAAAGGCACTTTACAAAGAGTCCATTATTCATTCACTCCACAGACAATGGTAGGGGTAAGCTACCTCTGTTGCTACAGCTGCCCTGGGGCAGACTGCTGGAAATGTGGCTGCCGATCTGCGCCAACGGCCTTTCCGACCACCACCGAACATTTATTCACATTCATACACCAGTGTCAAAGACACTGGAGGCAAGGTGGGTAAAGTGTCTTGCCTAAGGACAGAGTGGCGGGGGAAGGGGGGATTCAAACAGCCAACCTTTCGGTTATTGTACGACCCGCTCTACCTCCTAAGCCCAGTGTAGAACTGCTATCACAGAGCAAAAGTGCAACTAGCATCTATATACAGTATATAAAAGATTCTGTGGTGTGGGTATGTAAATGGCAAACTTTGTCCCCCTACTAACTCAGAAGCCACTTGACTGTGGGCTCTCATCTCTTGTATGGCGATGCTACAATACCTGAAGAGTAACCTTGACATGGTTTCACTGACCGCTTGACCATAAAAGAGGTCAAAGGTGACTTTTTTAAATCGGCCTTTACCCGTAGAGGTGTACGCCACATGAAGAATCAAGCGCACCTAACACACTTGGCGGAATTTAGGATCTGTGGGTCCCTCTCCACAGTACAGGTGCTGTGGACTGATGGGGAGACGGAAGTACTGGATACTGCTGGTGCTAGTACACCAAAACTATATTTACATTTCATTTAACTATATTTACATTTATCTCTTTAACCCACTCATATAACCCATATTGAGGTGTACGCTGGTGGTAGAATCAAGCGCACCCTGGCCGTTTGTGTTGGCTCTGACTAGAAGTTTGATGTGTTTGTGCATTACCAAAACAGCTTTCTGCTGTGTCCAGTAACTTCTGTTCACATCATGTCAAGAGTGGAGAACAACTTCTAATGCAATCGGTATGTACACCCACTGACATCATGTAATTTAACAGTGTATATAATTATTAAGGTTAGGATGAGTCATACAAATATCTGTGTCTGTTAACTTCCTCAATATTCTTTTGAATTTGGACTATTTATCCCACTTGTTTTCTAAGTGTGGGAAATATAAACAGCATACTGATAGAAAGTGTGAATTATAGTGGATTAAAAATGTTTGTAAAAACACTCAGGAAAATTTCTTTTTTGAATATCCATCTATCATCAAAACCATAAAATGGACCTCAAAAGAAAAACACTTCTTTTCCAACAAAAACATTAAAAAACTAGAAAAGCACTCGGAGAGCGCAGACCTCCGCCAAGCGCCACAATTCCCCCCATACAGTGTTTGTGTGTACGTTTTCAGATTCCTTGAGCATGTAAACATATGACTAGCAATTGGATTCACAATGATTATTTGTTTATTTGACAGGGACAGTGCAATAAACACACAATTAATCAATGACAATCAATCTGATAGTGATAGGATTAGTGGTTCAGTAGTAAAAGCATTGCCTCCTTGGCGGAGGTAATAAACTGAAGTGTTGCTGTTGTGTCCATCTCCTCCACTGACGGATGCAAATTGGGTAGACAGGTTGCCGTGGGTTTTAGATTATATTATTTTGGGGTTGCGCTCCGCGGCAAAGGAGAATTTAGAAGCTTCGCCGGCAGAGAGGTCGTTTTTGCGCAGCGCCTATGGCTGGCCGGTGAATTTCTGCCAAACGCGCAGCTCCTATGGCTGGCCGGGGAATTTCTGCCAAAGAATCCGTCGGCGGACAGCTGCCCATGTGAGGTTTTGCAGTTGCGCGCAAACACAGGCACGCTGGCGGGCCCAGGCCAGCAGTGTTTTCCGCGTGCTTTTGTGCCTAAAACGTTGAAGAACGCAGAGTTTGTGTTGCAGACCCGACGACCAGCGCCCTCCATTGCGCCTGCGCACATGTTGAAAATGGCCCTATGTCACAGTGTTGAAAAATGCTTTAAAAAATTCCTGTATCCAGACGGTGAACTGGATCACCCCCAAAATTTAATCAGTTCTTCCTTGTACCATTTCCAACAACGCCTGAAAGTTTCATGGAAATCCGTCCAAGACTTTTTGAGTTATCTTGCTAACCAACAGACAAACAGACAGACAGACAGACAGACAGACAAACAGACAAACACACAGACAAACCCCGGCAAAAACATTACCTCCTCCTGGCCTTTTCGGCCTGGCGGAGGTAATAACATTTGATCATCATTGAGATCTGCAGAAAAAATAAACCATTACATAGACTCCATGTTTTGACTCCATTCCCTTTTCAAGTCATGTTAGAAGTGACGTTTGTTGCACGTGCTCCATACAATCAAAGTCAAATTCCCACAAACACAGAACCTCCCCACCCCCGACTCCTGTGGCTGCAGGCACGTTCCTGAAATGACTCAGTTGGCTTTGAGAGTTGCTTCACACACACGTCAGGCCAATCACCTCTGACAACTGAACAGTCTGTCCCAAAACAGGTTGGTGATCCTCTGGCTCTGTGGTGGTCACAAACTTCAGAGTCAACTTTAAAAGGGTCTGAGGTCAGTGTTTGAGGCAAAATATTTCTGCATCCAAACACAAAACATCTACTATGGAATAAGCCATCTTGAGCAATTTCTAGTCAACAAATAGGCTGCACGGTGGCGCAGTGGTTAGCACTGCGGCAGCACAGTTTACCCTTGGCCGGGGGATTGTGGGGATCGTGGGTTCGATCCCAGCCCCCGACCAACAGTGATCTGTGTGGAGTTTGCATGTTCTCCCCGTGTTGCGTGGGTTTACTCCGGGATTTCTCCGGTTTCCTCCCACATGCCAAAGACATGCATGTTAGGTTAATTGGCTGTTCTAAATTGTCCCTAGATATCTGTTTCCTATAGGCCCTTAGAATAGAGGGTTAGTATTAATGAAAGCGCTTTGAGTGGTCTTTGTGACTAGAAAAGCGCTATATAAGTGCAGGTTAGTTAGTTAGTTAGTTAGTAAATATATGAATAATAATAAGTAATAACAACAACAATAATAATAGTAGTAGTAATAATTGCTTGTTCATTCAGATAAAATTTGACTGCCCTGATTGACTGCCCTTTTATGTTAAATTTCACATGCATCAACAAGACCCAGAGTCCCCCCAACCCCCTTATATTTTGTCGATCTGCTCAGCCTTAAATTTGGAAGATTTTTGCCCTACTAAATTTGTGACTTTTTAGCTCAGTCTCACAAATTTGTAACCCTACTCCCTCATAGCCCTGTAATTTGTGTTTTTTCTCCCTTCATAAATTGTAAAATTTCTTCAAGAATGCCAGATTTTGTTTAGCCTAAGCTACAATAGAGAATTCATCCATCCATCCATCTTCTACCACTTTTCCAGAGGTCCAGGTCACGGAGGCAGCAGTTCAAGCAGAGAAGCCCAGACTTCCCTCTCCCCAGCCACCTGCTCCAGCTCTTCAGAGAGGATACCAAGGCATTTCCAGACCAGTAGGAGACATAGTATCCTGGGTTTGCCCCAGGTCTTCTCCCAGTGGGACATGCTCAAAACACATCAAGTGGGAGGCCTCCAGGAGGCATCCTGATCAGATGCCCATACCACCTCAACTGGCTCCTTTCAATGTGGAGGAGCAGCGGTTCTACTCTGAGCCTCTCCTGGATGACTGAGCTCCTCACCCTATCTCTGAGGGTGAGTCCAGCAATCCCACGAAGAAAGCTCATTTTAGCCACTTGTATCCGCAATCTCATTGTTTCTGTCATTACCCAAAGCTCATGACCATAGGTGAGGGTAGAAACATAGACTGACCGGTAAATCGACAGCTTCGCCTTAGAGCTCAGCTACGTCTTCACCACGACAGACCGGTACAATCTCCACATCACTGCAGATGCGGCTCCGATCCATCTGTCAGTCTCTCGCTCCAAAAAAAGAATTCAAAAGAGAAAAATTAAAATGAATGCCCGACCCCTGGCTTTATTCATCATTGTCTTGTCTGCTCTCAGTAAGATGGAATTTGGCACCCCTGTTATATGTGAATATGGATCATAACAACACCTACGTTTCTGAGAAAAAGAAGCCTGAAGCTGGCCTCTTAAGAATTTCACATATCTCCAGTAAGACATTTGTGGCTCAGGCACCTAAAATCGCTCAGCTCTGTGCACTGGTTTGCACATTAAGTTCTCCTACACCTGCATTGTGATACTCAAGTTGCCTTCAAACTATAACTGGTGAACTCATGGGTCCATTAGCATAAATCAGGGGTGCCTAACCTGGGGCTCCTGGAACGTTCAGGTTTCTGTGGGAAATTTTCTCATTTCACTTCTTAATTGGTCCAAAGATTTGCAAATAATTTGCTGTTGTTGTGCATGGGTGCAAGGGTGCCTACAGAACACATGCATGACAATGACAAATTATTTGCAAATCTTTGGACCAATTAAGAAGTGAAATTAGAAAATTTCCCACAGAAACCTGAATGCTCCAGAAGCCCCAGGTTGGGCACCCCGGCATAAATTAACACCTAAGAAACCCTGGATAGCTTTTTCAAACCATCAGCAGATCAGGGTCTGATCCCCTGCAGACTTCTACAGTGAATCAAATTTTGTTTCATGTCCTCACTTGTCACAAGAACATGCCGATCAGCCTGCAAGCTGGTGATGCTGTGATCATGAATGTCCATCCATCCATCTTCTACCACTTACCCAGAGATTCATGGGGCATCAGTCCAGGCAGAGTAGCCCAGACTTCCACCCATTTCACACAGCCCTATGATCCCCCGATCCCTCCTGCAGGTGATGAGCCCACTGGAGGGCGGACCCATGTGCCTCCTTTGGGTACACTGGGTCTTTGATGTAATGTTTTTCATGGAGATCTATTGGACCGCTCTTTGTCTGGTCCTTCACCCAGGACCAGTTTGCCTTGGAAGGGGCAAGTTGCCCCCAACAACATAGCTCCTGGGATCATTCGGGCACTCAAACCCCTCCACCACGATAAGGTGGCGATCCACCGTGGGGTTATCATGACTACTGGTCTTTTAACTTTGACACTGTCAAACAGCACAGACCAGAGGTGATTGGAATACACCAATCTATATAGTTCAGTGGTTGCTGATCCATTTTAATGGACAGTGTTGTAAAATGCACCCGACATTTTACATAATTACCATCATTTTTTTTCCCCTATCGGCCATGAATAGCTTTCATACAAGAAGAGACAGTGTGTATGGTTGTCTGTGTGTGTCATTGTGTATTATCTGATGAGGCTATATGCCTGTGTGTCACTTTTTGTGTACAGCACCACACAAAGCAGGAAGGTTTTTTTTTTGTTTTGTTTTGTTTTTTTGTTGGGTTTTTTTTTGGAGGGGACTGTCACTTAAAAAAAGAGCAGCAGAGGATCATACAGTGTATGTTAATGTGAGGTGAACTGGGATTGACAGAAACATTCCATATTATCTATACTATTATTGATATTAATAGTGTATTATTATATTTGAGAAGTATCATACCTTTCATATGCCATGTTTAATGTTTATATGTGCATTCCATATAGCATAAGTTTATATATTCTTGGCCTGTTTCTGTGAGCAATTTCAACAAGTTCAGACTGAGAATCAGTACATGCATAAGGAATGATCTAAGCCATTTATTATAGCCTCTTTGACATAACCTGTTTTGAGTCACAGGAATGCACAGGAACTCCTCAGCCTGTACAGATCAGTGGTAGATGGACATTCTGTTAGTTTTATGGATCTCATGTCTTCATGACCCATGTCTCCAGAGTGTCTGACGTCTGCCTGGATAAGCTCAGTTATCAGGACTGTCCCGTTCTGTCCCTTCCCTTATCCTCATCCTCCCTCTCCTTTCTCCTACCTATATATATCAGACTTAGAAGAATGGATCCTTTAGAGATTCTAGGTGTGTCTGAATGTCATGCCTTGTAACCTCTCCCCCAAGGTGGCCAATGGGGTGATTGCTTATATTTTTGTAATAAATGTATACAAATTCAACTTTCCGCCTGATTATTTGACTTTGAATAATTTAAGCTCAAAATTATTCTAACAGGGATGCACAAACAAGCATGGAGTGGAGGACTGCACCATGCATGTCTACGTGGACTGAACAGGAAGACTCTGCCAGGGCAGACCAATGCGTCTCCCACAGCATTTGTTCCAGGACAGGATGGTCTCACCTCGACAGCAGCTGAAGATGGTCAGAGCTGCTGTAGATTCTGAGGGGAATGAATGAGGTATAATGGTATGAAGAAATTTCACTCTCAGCCGTTGTGACATTTGTGTATTTGTGGCACACACAGTTATCTGCTTTCAAAATTAATTAATATAATCTGTCAGAATTACCACAGAAGGTTGAAAGGGGCTTCAGTCGTGAGTACTTTACAAAAACACGCAATTATAAAAGCCTCCAAATCTCAAGACAATACAAACCCTAAATCAGGTGTAAGTGATTTCAACTGTGGGGGGAAAAAAAGACATTTGGAGCAGTTTTCAGTCCAAATTTCTGCAAGGAGCCACAACATATTTGCAATTTATTCCCTGTAAGTTTCCCACCTTTTTCATGGGAATTTGTGAATTTTTTTATATTGACTTCATCTTACAAATTCTCCACTAAATTTTTTCTCATATGTTTCTTTTTTCAGCCCAAATATCTGCAAGCAGCCCCAAATATTTACAACTTATTTACTTGTAAATTTGTGAAAAAATTTCCTTCATATTTTATGACTTTCTCCTATAAATTTGCTACTTTTTTATAGAATATTTTCTCTTAAATTTGCTCCATTTTTCTCATAAATTTGGGCTTTTCCCCCCTCATACTGTATATGTATATTTTGGTGGTTACAAAACCAGTTCTGACATGGTTATTTTGCCCTATTTTCCTTCAGGCACTTCAGGGAGCTATTGGGCCTTCGCTCCCTGACAGCCTGGGCACACCCCCCTCCTCTTGTCAGTGCCATCAGCTGTGTCATGTTATTGGGTGTTTTCACACACATACACACACACTCCACTCATTCCCATTCACACGCTCAGACACTCACTCATGCACACCTGGGATTCATTATGTTCAGCCCACGCACTCTCACACCACCGAGCTCTTCCCTCGTTAGGATTATTATTACTTAAACGAAGTGTTGGTAGGAAGAGATCGTTGGAGCATTCAGTCTCACGCATGGCAGCGTGTTCCTCCATGTATGTTTCCACTACCTACTTGTTCATTCAGCCTGACGCTTCAAGATGGTTTATTTCCTTGGTGTTAGCGACTGACCCTGCCTCACCCCACCGGACAACACGGACAGCCCCGGATCGTTCCAGCCGTAAGTAAATGTTTGCCTTTCTCTTTGTGCCCACCGTTACGGCGGCACTCGGCATTCCCTCTCCCAGGCTGTGGAACATCCGGGTGGCATCCCTGTCTGTCTGGTGGCCTTAAACTCATCATTCCTTTCCTCCGTAATTAGCGTGGTCATTACTGGACTTGTTATTTTTGTGGTTTATGTTAATAAAGTGCACGTTCTACTCCAGCAATTTGGCTTTTCACTCCTTCCCTCGTGCGCCGCGTAATGGCGCACGGGGAGCTATAACATGTCTGCCGTAAACTGCACAGTCATCAGTGACGTGAACTGAATGTGACGTTTCCCTGAACTTATTTTAATGGATTTACACCCTACTGAGAGGTACTGTACATACAGTGCTTCCCACATGTATGCAGTGCTTGGGCAAGCCCACAAAAATTAATGGCCATGCAGGTAGTGCTGGGTGGTATGACTAAAAATTAAATCATGGTATTTTTTTTGAGATTGTGACAGTTTCACGGTATATCATAGTATTCATTTCTTCATTTGGCATGACAGGGCTTTTCAGAAGGAATATACAAACATTTCATCATTTATAGTTGCTGCATTAATGACTTAGGTCTGATTTGCTCCACAAGCTGACACAATATATGAATGAACCAATATGAGTGAAACAAAAGGCAAATTGTTTTAATAAAACTGTAATATTAAAAAAGCATATTGGGGGAAAAAAAAACTATTTCCTTTCAAAAAAATTATTTCAGGATTTTTTTCTCTGTTGGACAAGTAAGACATTAGTGTAATACTGCTGATTATGCATTCATACTGTATTTATTTTATTACTCTGCTCTCACTAAGGGTCTGTCCCACCTCTCATTTGGACCCCTACCCCTTGGCTTTGAGTTCAAGGCCAGCTACATGCAGGTACAGTATAATATACCTAATCGGGGTGTGCACACCTTTACTCTCTTGCACTGCAAATACAATCTTGTTCTTATTGGAATTATTATTTTATTGTTAAGACTTAATACTATTCATAACCCATACAATATACACACAAACAGCCGTATGAAACACTGAACAAATACCAATCTATTGAAAAGCAAAGTTGTTCATCAACCCAGTGCAAGACTATTTCAGAGTGGCAAAAGGAATTAAAGTAGAACTGAACTCACCTTTTTGCCAAAAAAGTAGAATAGCAGATTAATTCCTTATTACCTATTGTATTTTTCAACACATAAAAGAAATTTTTAGGCCGTGCGATGGCCAAGCTATAAGCCGATAAACTTTTGCCTCTGGCTGGCAGTGCCAAACAAACCGGAAGTAGTGCAGACGACGCTGCGTGACGTCACGAGTGTGACCCTTATCAAAACAACAATGGCAGATGATAGCAGTTCCAGCAGTCAAGAACACCAGAGTTTTCAGAGTGAAGAGGCATTCAGGATCGGTGACAAGACAGAGGAGGATGCAGGAGTGTCAAGTGAACAGGAAGAGAGCGAGGGAGGCATCGAACCGTACAGATTAGAGCCAGAATTTTCGGGGGATTCCGGCACCGACTCAGACCGCAGCAGTGATGGGGAGGAGAGTCGCTTATTGAATACAGAATGGTGAGTCTTTACTTTGGCATGTTTGGGGTGTCAGGATAAGGAAAATTAACAATAAAAAAGAAAGGGAAAAAAAACCATCAGCATTTTTCCAACTTATTACAGTGATCCCTCACTTATTGCGTTTAATGGGGACCAGAACCGACCGCGAAAAGTGAAAAACCGCGAAGTAGTGTCACCCCCCCCCCCAAGGGCGTCACAAGCACTATTTTGCACAAAAAGGCACAAGAGAACAGCGAAAAGTGCCACTAAGCAACACGAGCGATAAAGAACAATGAATGCGGTCTTCCTTCGCTGGGTATAAGCGCTCGGCAGGGAGCGAAGCTGGGTAAAACGTCTCGGCCAATCAGCTTGCGAGGTAAAACGTCTCGGCCAATCAGCT
This sequence comes from Pholidichthys leucotaenia, assembly GCA_020510985.1. Classification (NCBI taxonomy): domain Eukaryota; kingdom Metazoa; phylum Chordata; class Actinopteri; order Cichliformes; family Pholidichthyidae; genus Pholidichthys; species Pholidichthys leucotaenia. The sequence goes on along the minus strand of CM035845.1, from coordinate 45,365,050 downwards.
TGCGAGATTCCCAAGCGGGCTGGGGAGCCGGGGAGAGCGGGCTCTCCGTGTTGATACCTGATGTTCTAATGTAGTCTCCCTGCCTTCTCATTAGAACATCAGGTATCAACACGGAGAGCCCGCACAACTCAAAATCTACCTCTCTGACCACCGCTCCACTCCTCTCCGCCCACCTCTTCACCGCTCGGGAATCTCGCAAGCTGATTGGCCGAGACGTTTTACCTCGCAAGCTGATTGGCCGAGACGTTTTACCCAGCGAAGGAAGACCGCATTCATTGTTCTTTATCGCTCGTGTTGCTTAGTGGCACTTTTCGCTGTTCTCTTGTGCCTTTTTGTGCAAAATAGTGCTTGTGACGCCCTTGGGGGGGGGGGGGGGCGGGTGACGCTACTTCGCGGTTTTTCACTTTTCGCGGTCGGTTCTGGTCCCCATTAAACGCGATAAGTGAGGGATCACTGTATATCTAGAAACGCATCGCTTCCCGGTCGCTTTTCCTCTCCCTTTCTTTTCTTTCGTCGCCATGACAGCTTTCCTTGGCCACTGAACAGATCTTCCCAGGTGTTGGAAGTGTTTTGTAGTCGACTATCACGACAAAATGCACCAAAAACAACCAGTGTCGACGTGCTCGCAATGGTAAACATGAGGACTGGGTTACACTCGTGACGTCACGCGGAACTCCGGCTGCACTTCGGCGGATTTGTCTGATTTTTCAGGGCGGGAAATTCAAAATCGCGATTTTCTCCAAGATTCCGGGATTTGTGGAGGGGGTGCCAATGATAAATTATCTTTATAATTGTATGTACTATCACCCAGTGCCGTTCAATGCCGTTCAGTTCAGTTCTACTTTAACCCTGCATGTGCAAAAATTATTATGCTATTAGTAAGTGCCATTGTTTACAGTGCTAGCCTGCTAGCGTGGAAGTACCACTGTTACTCGGCACGGCGGCGGTGCAGTCAATGCTGAATTGGGCCACTGTGAAGAAGTTTTTCCCCCACCACAGGATTAGGAGTAACCCAGCGCCGTTGTATGGCTACGGTGGTAGCAGGCTGTGCACGGTCGGGACTGTGGAGTTGACTGTTCATTACAAGTCTGAAGCAATAATTGACTTTATGTTCCAAGTGGTGGCGCGTGGCGATAACATCATGGGGTGTGACCTGCTCTATGGACTGGGTTTCGCCATCAAGGATAGCATTGGGAAAGAATGGCCGCTGGGGCTCGCAGGCTCCGGTGGTCGAAGAGGACATGGTTAGGGACAAGGAGCTAACAAACACCCTCACTTTCAAATGGGCCAATTCTTGCTCATTGTCAGTACGGGAAAGTTTCAGTGCCTGTGCTTGGCAAGAGGTAGTTGGGGGGGGGGGGGTGAGCATGACGGCGGGGCACCCGTGCCGATGAGCAACACCATGCTAGCACCGGACACAGTTGGGTGGGGGGGTCTGCCGCTACAAAGGTGACCACTGCTACGTTCTTAGAAGAGGGCGGGGCATGACCAACGAGCATGGAGTTACCGCATGCTCAGCAGCAGCACATCAGGCCAAGTAAGGTTCCACTTCAGGTCATGGACTGGGTTCGGGTTCAGGGGTGACGAACGACCACGGTGAAGTTGGGCCAGACGACAACCGGCGAAACATTGAGCACGCCTGAGGACAGTTGTGAAGAAGGGAGCGGTGTGCTTCCGGTCGTCTGATGGCTCGATGAGGCACACTAACCAGCTGCGGCATGTCCAGGAGGATGTTCCAGGTGGCGAGGCTGGACGGGAGTCAGTGAAGGCGGTTTGGGATCCGGGCTCCCACGTTCAGAAGCTCAGCCTTCGTCCCGGGGGCATGTCGCCTCCAGGGGCACGCCTGCTGCAGGGCTGCCAAGCCCCCCCACCCCGTCCCACCATTCTCCCAAGTGACTGTGCTGTGACAGTTTAGTGTTTATAGTTGTGATGGTGTTCTGTGTTTAGTTTAGGAGCACAGCCATTTTTTAGTTGAAATCAAGACTTTTAGTTGTATCAGTGGCAGAATAACCCACTGTGCCATGCGGGCCGTGTTGGGTTGAAATTCCCTATTAAACACGCGTTCAGTGGTACGTCTCTGTCAGCCTCATTCTTCACCAGGTTTGTGGACATAACACAGACCAGTTAGTATTCATAACTCGGCCATCTCATATGGCTCCATTCAGATTTTTGTCAAGCTAAAAATAGCTCCAAATGGCTCTTTTAACAGTACAGTTAAACCATTTTTTCTAATGTGATCCTTACACCTGCATTCCACAGCAATGAGGAACTGTATGGGTATTAAACAGAACCACAGCTTGAAGTTATCTCTTGTGAACAACCAAACATGATTTTTCACACCCTCTAGAGGGCTTGTTTGAAAGTATGTAAACTCTTTCTGATGTGATCCACCAGCACGTGTTTATGGATTAGTTTGTACAGTCTGAATGGTGTCCACACGTAGCTGCTACCATAGGAGCATGTGACATTTTGTAAATTCCGATTTACTAAAATTGCACAGGATCAAAACTTTATACAGACTTTTAACCCTTTAACTGCCCAGAAAAAATGGCAGGAAAACGCGGAGATTGACCTTAAAATTTCAAATGATTATAGCTTCACAATGGTGAAAGTTAGAGGATAACCGTCAATTGGAAAAATGTTGCGGACGACCCAAAGGTCATGACTGGCCATTCTGCACCCATGCATCTTGCATAATTTGGCCTAATTTGAAAATGGTACAAAGCACCTGAGGGGGGGGGAGGGAAATACTAATGATCTTTGAGTTACACCCCCCTCCTTTGTTGTTGCAGAGGTTGCAATGTAAACACAGACACACACACCGATGTGAATACACTAATATGCACCTACCTATGCACCGAATATGCACCTACATGCTCCAACTACATTCATTGTAAGACATAGAAAAAGAAAGTGAATAAGACACAGTTTACGCCAACTCAGAATGGAGGGGACGTCATTTACGGTCACGGTAACATAATTTGGCACATATATGGAACCAACGCTATCATATAACACAGTTATAGTGGGGCACACACAGCAATAAGACTAACAACATATGGATAATGTGGATTATTCACTGTATTTTCCATATTGTGACGTTGTAAGGTTCACAAAGTAAGGAGGCGGCTGTGGCGCATACACAACACAGAACTGAGGGAAAGTCATAAAACAAACAGCAGAAACTCCGCATTTTTTTCCCCACAATATGCACCTACATGCTACAACTACATTCATTGTGAGAAATAGAAAAATAAAATGAATAACACACAGTTTGCGCCAAAATATTTACCTGTTTGTTTCAACGGTGATCAGCCTCCAGAAGTCGTCAGTCCTAAACAAATTCAGAAAATCAGTGGGGCACGCCAAAGACATATCTCCATCCCCACGATATCCACATGGCTCTTGGACTGGTTTGAGCCACGGCTGATATGTTTCTTCATCCGTGAGGAGCTCCCAGGCATCACTGTCCAAACCCCCAGTAGGATTTCTACTGCTGGTTGTTGCTTTTCGTCCCCGTCGTGCGCCATCGGGTTCTGAGCGGCCCCATCCACCCAAACTTCGTCCACAAACTGTTCTGGGCCTTTTGACCCCGGGGCCACAGTTCTGCAAAGCAGAACAATCTTTCGAAGAAGCCCGTGCCATTTTCGGCACGACTCGACACAGAAAAAAAACTTCCGGTCTCACACGCAGGACTGCCGTTTTCCCTCACTTTCACCGGACTCACTTGGCACATAATCCGAGCTGCAGTCTTCATCAGATGAAGAACTGTGGCTTGGCTCTTCCTCTGACCTGGGAGCAGCCCACAGCAGCGCTAAAGCATCTTCAAGACCGAGCGTTCTTCTTGCTATCCTGTCTCGTCCGTGTCAAACCACAGAATGAGCTCGGTCTGTCTTCAACGCGAGATATGAACAAGAAGTTGCATTGCATCATATCCGTGGGAAGCAAAAAGCTCTTCCTGTATAATGTCTTATAGTGTTAAAAGGTTATTATTTCTCTGACTCTATTAAGCAATAGTGCCTTTGATTTGATTTATGACCTGACAGCTGCCATATGGCGCCTAGGGCAGTTAAAGGGTTAAATAAAACAAATTTATATGTTTGTACAGTGTGCACAAATACACCAATTATCAATAATAATAATTGGGCGGTGCGGTGGCGCAGTGGTTAGCACTGCAGCAGCACAGCAACTCACCCTTGGCCGTGGGATCCCTGGTTCGATCCCAGCCCCTGACCAACAGTCTGCGTGGGTTTACTCCGGGATTTCTCCAGCTTCCTCCCACAGGCCAAAAACATGCAGCTTAGGTTAACTGGAGACTCTAAAGTGGCCCTAGGTGTGAATGTGTGTGTGAATGGTAAAGGGATAGCGCCGTACCGTGGCTGCTTCATCCATCCAGGTGGATGCCCTCAGTTTCCCCTCTGGGGATCAATAAAGTATACAAAATCAAAAAAAAAAAGTCAAAATAATCACAGAGAATTAGCTGATTACCAAATAAAAAAAATAAAAGTGCTCTAACCATTACTTTGCTTTTCTGAAAAATGATGGAAGGAAAAAGTGAAAACAAGTTAACATCTAGAAACTAGAAAAGCACTCAGAGTGCATGCCTCCACCAAGGCTCCTTCAGTCTGTCATGGATCACCTCCAAAATGTAATGGGTTTGTGTGTAGGCCTAGAGCCACTTGTGGTGAAAATTGCATCAAAGTCTGTCTATCAGTTTTAGAGTATTGCGGGTGACACACTGTGAGAAGAGCCTTGGCTGAGGTATGCATTCCCAGATCATCACCAAAATGTAATGGGTTCCTCTGTAGGCCAAGAACCACCTGTGGTGAAAATTTCTTCCAAATCCATCCAGCAGTTTTTGTGTAATCCTGCTGCACAAATACAAAAAAAGCCCTCGGTGGAGGTATGCACTCTCAGATCATCACCAAAATCTAATCATCTGTTCCCCGTGCCATTAAACACCTTTCCTGAAAATTTCGTCAAAATCCGTTCATAACTTTTTGAGTTATGTTGGTAACAGACAGACAGACAAACACCGGTAAAAACATTACCTCCTTGGCGGAGGTAATAATAAGGTGGATTATGCCCTTTAAATAAATCAAATGTTGTGATTCAGCTCTTTACTGATGTTTAAGTCAATCTCCAGGTTAACCTAAAACCAAACTTGTCTGGTCTGGACTGCTGTAAGGTTGTTAGCTGTAGAGAAACTACATTTGACTTTTAAGCATGGTTAAGCATAATAGTTATGACTGGTTGTAATGAATGTGTCCTGATTGTCCAACTGGTATAAAAATAAAACCAGACTTAAACTTGATTTATACTTCAACAAAAAAAATCAATGTCGTAACCACGTATCCTATTCTGTACCTACACCCTAACCTGATGAGCATCTTTCCAAAAATATAAATACCCTTTGTGGCAGCGCAGACCGCAACAACTGTGAATGGTCAGCTTTGCTGAATGTTATTTCCACCTATGCGCTTCCTGCTTCTTCTCTGCAACTCTCTGCAGTTCTGTTTCCAAAGTGAGTTGAATAAACAATGGACCAACTTGAACAGAGACCGACAAAGAAAGTCCACAATTATGAACATTTGACTCATTCTCGCCCCATTACATGGTGGCAAATTCATGGAAAAAAATTTCCTCAAAGATTAGTTTGGACATCATTGAGTGTATTAACAAGAGCACCGCACATGGTATCGACCCGTACATATCCATTATTGAGAATGTATAGGTAGCACACCAACAACCAGAAAATTAATTATAAATTAAAGAGTCAACATACACTAGACCTATAATAAAACTAATAACCATGTAATTGTGAGGAGTTTAAGCAAAGCAAACAATCTACAAAGTGGAACAAATTTGGAGAAAATGTCAGAAAATCATTTAATCCCCTAAAATATGCACATCTACAATGCATGGTCAAACGCTGTGTGAAATGAAAATGTAATAGCTTGAAAACTATAGGAGGGGTTAGCTGGACAAACTAGGATAGACAGACAGACATCATACCATAATATGTCCGGTCTTTAGGGATGAGCGTATAAAAATGGAAAAACTTGAAGGACAAGTGCGTTGAAATGACACATACTCATACCTTGTGACCTTTGACACTGGATACAACCTGGATTCAATTCAATTCAACTTTATTTACAGGTACATCTCAAAAAATTAGAATATCATGAGAAAGCTCAATATTTTTTGTCACTCATTTCAGAAAGTGAAACCCATATATTATATAAAGTCATTACACAGAGTGATATATTTCAAGTGTTTATTTATTTTAATTTTGATGATTATAGCTTACAGCCCATGAAAACCCCAAATTCAGTTTCTCAAAAAATTAGAATATTACATAAAATTAATTTAAAAAAATGTTTTTTTAATAGAAAAGTTGGCCGACTGAAAAGTATGTCCATGTACACATTCAATACTTGGTCAGGGCTCCTTTTGGATTAATTACTGTATCAACGTGGCGTGGCATGGAGGTGATCAGCCTGTGGCACTGCTGAGGTGTTATCAAGGTCCAGGTTGCTTTGATAGTGACCTTCAGCTCGTCTGCATTGTTGGGTCTGGTGTCTCTCATCTTCCTCTTGACAATACTCCATAGATCCTCTATGGGGTTTAGGTCAGGAGAATTTGCTGGCCAATCAAAACACAGTAATGCCATGGTCATTAAACCAGGTTTTAATACTTTTGGCAGCGTGGGGGGTGGGGGGGCAAGTCCTGCTGGAAAATGAAATCACCATCTCCATAAAGCTTGTCAGCACAGGGAAGCATGAAGTGCTCTAAAATTTCCTGGTAGACGACTGCGTTGTCTTTGGTCTCCGTAAAACACGGTGGACAAACACCAGTTGATGACATGGCCCCTCAAATCATCACTGACTGTAGAAACTTCACACTAAACCTCAAGCACCTTAGATTCTGTGCCTCTCCACTCTTCCTCCAGATTCTGGGACTTTGATTTCCAAATGAAATGCAAAATTTACTTTTACAGTACCTGAACAGAGGTCATCTGCTGGTGTTGGTCCACTCTGTTTTATCAAGACCAAAGTCAGCACAGTTGTCTACCAGGAAATTTTAGAGCACTTCATGCTTCCCTGTGCTGACAAGCTTTATGGAGAAGCTGATTTCTTTTTCCAGCAGGACTTGGCACCCCCCACACTGCCAAAAGTATCAAAACCTGGTTTATTGACCATGGCATCACTGTGTTTGATTGGCCAGCAAACTCTCCTGACCTAAACCCCATAGAGAATCTATGGAGTATTGTCAAGAGGAAGATGAGAGACACCAGACCCAACAATGCAGATGAGCTGAAGGTCAATATCAAAGCAACCTGGACCTTGATAACACCTCAGCAGTGCCACAGGCTGATCACCTCCATGCCACGCCACGTTGATAAAGTAATTAATCCAAAAGGAGCACTGACCAAGTATTGAGTGTGTACATGGACATACTTTTTAGTCGGCCAATATTTCTATTAAAAAAAAAACTTTTTTTTAAAAATTAATTTTATGTAATATTCTAATTTTTTGAGAAACTGAATTTGGGATTTTCATGGGCTGTAAGCCATAACCATCAAAATTAAAATAAATAAACACTTGAAATATACCACTCTCTGTGTAATGAATCTATATAATATATAGGTTTCACTTTCTGAAATGAGTGACAAAAAATATTGAACTTTTTCATGATATTCTAATTTTTTGAGATGTACCTGTATACAGTGATCCCTCGCTACTTCGCGCTTCACCTTTCGCGCCCTCAGTGCATCGCGGATTTTTCAAAAATATTCATCAAAAATTCAAAATTGAGAAATAATGGGCGGGCGCTAGCAGAAGGCAGGGAGACTACATTAGAACATCAGGTATCAACACGGACAGCCCGCACAACTCAAAATCCACCTCTCTGTTCGCTGTTCTCGTGTTGGCTCGGCTCGGGAATCTCGCAAGCTGATTGGCCGAGACGTTTCACCCAGCTTCTCTCACTGCCGAGCGCCCATACCCAGCGAAGGAAGACCGCATTCATTGCTCTTTATCGCTCGTGTTGCTTAGTCTCGCCGCGTGGAACTTTTTGCTGTTCTCTTGTGCCATTTTGTGCGAAATAGTCTTCCCGTCGAGCCACTACACCGCCTCCTGCAGCTTCTCCAGCTCTATCGGAAGTTGCCCTCAACAATCCTGCGCCTCTAACACATGACGATGAGGTGTCTCACCTGAGGAGCAGTAAAGCTCTCATTAACCTGTGAAGTAAATCATCTTCATCTTGAGTTACGTATCTTGTTATAAGAATAAAAGAGTTCTAAAAACATATTTATGTACACTTTATTTACATCTACGTATGTATGTACACTTACACACACACACACACACACACACACACGTATCATATGAGAGAGTGAGAGAATGAACGTACGTATTATTTATGGGTGACGTCATTAGGGGTGACGCTACTTCGCGGTTTTTCACTTTTCGCGGTCGGTTCTGGAACCCATTAACCGCGATAAGTGAGGGATCACTGTATAGCGCCATATCACAATAGTCATCTCATAGCGCTTTCAACTGTAGGGGAAACCCCACAATTGCAGAAAGACCCCAGCAATCAGGTGATCCCCTGTGAGCAAGCACTTGGCGACGGTGGAGAGGAAAAACTGCCTTTTAACAGGAAGAAACCTCTTGCAAAGCCAGGCTCAGGGAGGGATAGTCATCTGCTGCGACTGGCTGGGGGGTGAGGGGATAGAGAAAAGGAAAGAACAGACATGAAGAGAGCAAGCACTGAAGGAGAGAAGCCAAATACATTATTGGAGGTCACCTGGCAGTGTAAATCTATTAACAGCAAAACAAAGGGAGGGTTAAGAGACACATGATCCCTCCCTAATCATAGCCTATATTGAAGAGGAAGGTTTTTACCCTATTCTTAAAAACTAGGCAATCTTTTATATAAAAAGGGGCCTGATTATTAAGAGCTTTGTAAGTGAGAAGAAGGATTTTAAACTTAATTCTAAACTCTATGGGAAGCCAATGAAGGGAGGCCAGAACCGGAGAGATATGATCTCTCTTTCTAGTACCTGTTAAAACTCTTGCAGCAGCATTTTGGATCAACTGAAGACTTTTTAAAGACATTTTAGGACAACCTGATAATAACGAGTTACAATAATCTAATCTAGAGCTAACAAAAGCGTGGATCAGTTTCTCAGCATCACTCTGAGACAAGATGTTCCTAATCTTGGCAATATTACATAGATAATAGAAGGCAGTCTTAGAAACAAATTTAATATGTGAATTGAAAAACAGATCTTGATCAAAAATAACTCCGAGGTTCCTCACAGAACTATTCAGAGAAAGAGTAGCCGCATCCAAATTAAGAGTTTGATTTGGAAAGTTATTTCTAAGGTTTTTTGGACCAACAAGAATGACTTCAGTCTTATCTGGGTTTAATAGCAGAAAATTACAAGTCATCCAAGCTTTGATTTCCTTAGGACAGGCATCTAACTTGGCTAATTGATTACTATCATCAGGCTTCATTGACAGGTAAAATTGTGTGTCATCTGCGTAACAATGAAAATGTATACAGTGTTTTCTAACGATGTTGCCTAATGGAAGCATTTATAAACTAAAAAGAGTAGGGCCTAACACAGATGTAGACCAACCTGAGGATCACTGCATGTGAGTTTGGTGACCATCTAGGCAATCGGTGAGGAGGAAGGACAGACAGATGACGGTCACAGTGCCATGGTATTAGCTTATTCTGTACTCACTGGGATGAGCTAAAACTACATGGAATAACAAAACATACATACACAATATTGCCAAAAGTATTGGGACACCCCTCCAAATGAAAGGGCAGCAACGCACAAAGCAAGGTCCATAAAGACATGAATGAGTGAGTTTGATGTGGAAGAACTTGACTGGCCTGCACAGAGCCCTGATCTCAACCCGACAGAACACTTGAGCGGAGAATGCGAGCCAGGCCTTCTCATCCAACATCAGTGCCTGACCTCACAAACACTCTTCTGGAAGGATGGTCAAAAATCCCCATAAACACACTCCTAAACCTTATAAAAAGCCACCTTTGTTCTTTGCATCACACCTAGCAATGGGATGAAAATACAATTACAACATAAAGAACAAACATTAGCTACATTACAACATCTGATGGCAAAACAAACATTATAGTCACCTACGATCAAATCAGGCTCCTGTGCAAATAACACACATTATACAACAGTTAGTTCCAACCGAGCAATTTGATCGGACAACAGAGACTCCAGGAGTTACTACATTCCACAATAGTTGCACTCCAACGTTTCACTGTATATGTATCACTCCGCTTCAAAGGTGTTCTAGTAACCATTAATTACTAACAGTAATTTACTGTCAAGTCTACAGGCTTGAGAACTGCAACACTGTGTTGGTTACCTTAATTTTCACAGGGAGGCACTGTTTGAAAGGCAACTAGACAGTCTCTGATCCGGAAGTCCTGTCCTTTTAAACATCCGACGATATATTTTACGTCTGTTTAAACAAAACAGAGAGGCTAGAGTTGAATTTATTGACTCAATTAGAAAACCACAATACCTTTGTGGTGATGGACTCTTTGTTTCATCTGAAAATGCCAAGAAAAAGCGAGCGAAGTGTGCTGAAGCCAAATCACTAGCATGCTAACAAGCCACCAACACTGATCTGGGCCCCTCTGCAGTACAGACTCAACAGGTGACTGGTATGTATTTAAGTGCTTAGCAACAGTTACTGGATACTAGGGATGGGCATTCGGTGAAATTTTCTTCACCGATCGTCGGGAGAATTAATGATTAATAATCGGTTAATCATTAACATTTTTAGGTATGTAACAAGGCAGGTAGACTACATTAGAACATCAGGAATCAGCACGGAGAGCCCTCTCTCTGTTCTCGTGTTGGCTCGGCTCGGGAATCTCGCAAGCTGATTGGCCGAGACGTTTCACCCCGCAAGCTGATTGGCCGAGACGTTTTACCCAGCTTCTGTCCCTGCCGAGCGGCCACCCAACAAACGAAGACCGCATTCATTGCTCTATCGCTCGTGTTACTTAGTCTAGCCACGCAGAACTTTTTGCTGTTCTCTTGTGCCATTTTGTGCAAAATAGTCTTCCCGTCGAGCCACTACGCCGCCTCCTGCAGCTTCCCTCGACGTGTGTACACCGAATCTTCATGACCTTCTCAATAAAGTTTCTGAAAAAAAAAAAAAGAATCTTCACGACCGCCATTACTCAGCGCGCAACCACTGTTGGCGGTTTCTTCGCGTAATAAGGGTGTTCCATGGACCCTGTCGATGAGGTATATTTGTATGCTGCATTGCAGTGATTGCAGTACACCCGGTCATTTTTTAAATTGAAATGGTCCCACGCAACACTTCGCCGTAACCGCTTCATGATTTGGCGATTGCCCTACAGAAGCCCGCATGTATCAACTGAGGCACGCCAGGGTACGGCGATGGTGTAATGTTGCCCCCTGGTGCCCAAATTTTGCCATTGCATTGTTTGAGGACGGCCGTGCACTAGGCCTAATAACGTCGGATTGTTTAAAAAAAAAAAAACGGTTTGTCGACGAAAATGAACTTCCTCGGTGAAATTCTTAATGATCAATTATCGGTTAATCGGTAAATTATGCCCATCCCTACTGGATACATTTCGAAGGGACTATTTTTTTTTCTCAGCTGTGCAAAATAACTGGTTAAACAAACAAATCATAATATTTTGTCCAGTATAACTATCATTTATAAAACATGCTTGTGGAATTGTTGTATAAAGGCAATATTACACTCGAGGTTGTACGGTATCAGTGAATTTAGTAACAGCGGGTGTGGCATATCTAATGCCCGACGCGTAGCCCGAGTAGCCCCACACTTAATTCTATTAATGACATTTATTCAACAAAGATATACTTAAAGGTATAAAAGTTCACTGAGCAATTTGTGTGGGATTCAACCAGGATTTTAAGTGTAAGCAATCACTGAAAATTTAAAATGAGCTAAAACAAATCAGAGGGAAAAAGTTATATGTGTGGGATACTTTGGTTGTGTCATGTGACACTAGAGGTCAGATGGTCTTGCGCAAATGGCAAACTGACCTTTTGTACATAGACCTGCAGTGACCTAACCTGTTTGTGAAGTCTCTCTGTCCATCTTATGTGTCCACATCAATCTTCCCGCTCATGTCTGCTTTTTATGACGCCAACATTCATTTTGTAACACAACAAAATTTTTCTCATGCGCAAGGTTCCCGTCTTGACTCCAGCAGGAAGGCGGATTGAGGGTGTAATATAGGCAAATGGATTTTTTTATTTATCAGTAATGTTGATGATATTAATTTAAGAGTTAAAAAGTCCTATTTGTGATATGATCCACCATGTCCACGTAGAAAGAAAACAGTCAAAGGGTAATTTGAGAGGCTGCAGACTGAGTTTTGAGTCACCTGTAGAAAGACGTCACTGCCCACAGCAAAAACAGGACATATGAGTCCCAGAATCCAATAGAATATCTACGTATAGTATGATCTGTTATTCTCTTTTCCCCACAATGGACTGCATGAGCAATAAGGTCTTATCAGATATTAACAATGCTGCCACACTGCACCTACAGTCTAAATGGTACCTCGCATTTCACCCTGCACCTTATAATCCTTCTTTGTACAGTCAGTACTATCCATAGATTCACAAGGATCATCATCTGTTTAACCTAGTAGTAGCCTATGTAGTATATAAAGTTAACTAAGCATTTTTACTTTCCTGGGTAACTCCTTTTTCTATTATGCTGTGTGCATTTCTGTTGGTTTGGGGCATCTACTGTGTCATGCTGCTGTCACACTGTAATTTCCCAGTTTGGGATCAATAAAGTACATCTATCTATATTTGTGACATGACATAAATTTAAAAAAAATTTTGTGTATTTTTTACAACTTTTCTTGCCAATTTGTTCTTCCTACAAAATTACGTGCTTTCCTTGTAAAACTGATACTTTTTTTTTGTAAATTTATCATATCTTTTAATGTGTTCAGATGTAGGCTGGGAATCGTAAATAAATTCCAGAATCAGTTCGATTCTGATCCAATTCTATATCAGTTCACTCATGAAAATAGCCATTTTAATTATAAAGAAAGAAAAAAAAATCTCATACTGTGACAGGAAAATTTCAACCTGGTTAATTACATAAATTATCACATTAAGAAGTGACCCAAAATCAGTACAACAATGCACTCTTTTTCCAACTTATGATTTGACAAATTGCCAACAATTTGGAGAGTCATCACTTATTTAGCAGAAGCAAGATGCAAATTAAGTTAAAATTTTCAAGCATAAAAGTGCAAAAATATGATAAATGATGCTCATTTACAACTAAAAAGTAACAAATTTACCATAAGCAAGTCTCAAATTCTCAAGAAAAAAAAAGGTTATAAATTCATGAGAGGAAAAACAAATTGTGGAAAAAAAACACATTTCCAAGAAAAAAAGTATTTTACAGCAATTTTCAAGAATAGTTACAAATTTACATGAAAAAGTTGTAAATTTATTTTTTTAAAAAAAGCTGCCCATTTACAAGAAAACAGATAGTAATTTACAAAAAGAAAAACCGCACTTATTTATGCTGGTTAGTTTATTGTTATGACTGTTTTTATTGACCTTGTACAGAGCATAGTGCAATTTAGTTTCCTAATAATTTAGTACTTTTTTCTCTATAAATCTGCCACTTTTGTGATAATTTTAAAAACTTTTTTCCACACAAACTTTTTTTTGCTAATGAATTTGCAACGTTTTCCATTCAATATTTTAACATTTGCAATTGTACTCACTAATTTGTGACATTTTTCTCTTAGAACATATCTAAACACCTTGAAAATGGGGTTGGGAGGAAAGCTGTTGGGAGCAGAGGTTGCATTAACTGAAAATTGTCCTTCATTGACAGATTTTTTTCAACAATGACTGAAAATTCTGAAAGCTATCTGTCATTTGACAGATTACACTGAGGGTGATCTAATTACAGTCAATTAAAATGACAGGTAATAAGAGATTATGACTCGTTTCTGTGTGATTTCTCAGTTTTGACAACATCTGGCTCTAATGATCATGTGACCCACAAAAGACTTAAACTTTCATTAATATATTAAAGAATAACATAAAAATGACTTTAACACATATTGTATGTGTTCTGGGTAACTGTTCCATGAATTTTACAAAATTTAAAAAAAAAATCACGTAGTTCAACTTCCAGTGTTACCATGGTAATGAAGATGCACAAATTTATAGCGTCCACTACAGAACAGGGTTGAGAGAAAAAACATCTGTCTGCTTCTTTAGGAGCAGATAAATGATCAATGAGTCAGGAAGACGTTGACATATTAAGTTGTACTGCATTTACTATCCTTGCACTGATAATGGGGATGGGGGGATGGTATCCCCTCCTACCCCTCCTCAAATTGCCTACTGTTTATGAGACTTCAGAAGCCATCATCCTCAGCAACACTGAACAGCCTCCACTGCCCTCTGTGCATGCCGAGGGGTGGATGCCAGCAGAAGCCTTCTCCAGTACAGCCAGCCTCCGATCGAGCACTTCCACTGGCCATACAGGTCTCCGAGACCGGCGTTATTTTGCCTCCACGCCGCAGGTCTCGCATACGGTCCTGGCTCTGTCAATCTCCTTGCTGTACTTGCAACTCTTGAATCCCATGTGCTGCTCACCCCCGGGCCCTGCACTGTGTGCAACCATGACGATCCACAGTTGCAACTGAACTCCCACATGAATGCCGAACCAAGCGAGAGCTCAGCTGACCCATAGACTTCTAGAAAGTTTCACACACATAAAAAAAACATTATATTGAAAGGTCAATCCATGGATTTTGTGACTCAATATCAGCTCATTCAAACGTGAATCGAATCAGAGGGCCGATCTTGTGGACCCACCGTTAGTTCAGATGCTTATGTAAGGCTGTCATTGTACTGGATTTGTATCTTGAGGCCAGGATGAGTAAATTTCAAATAGCTCAAAATGGGGTGTTTTTGGAACAATTCTTATAACATCATGTTAGGGCGGTTTTGACAGCCCTAGTTACTCCTGCAGAGTTATGTGATAGAAGGGATTGAAAAGGCTGAAGCAGCTGTGTAGCAATGCATTCCTCAGTGTTTATGAGACAACGGACCCCTGGAATCCTGTACCACCATGGTGGGGAGGAAAAATCAGGACACCCCTCACCCCGAATATCAAGTAGGACGTCTGACACTTATTCCTAGTTAGTGTATTACATAATTGAAAGTGTCAAAAGGTTTGCGCCTTAGATTATGCGGTTCAATTTTAATGTGTTGACAGCATTTTGGAAAACTGCCAAATGCTTCTCCCATCTCTGCAATGCCTCGCTGCATTTTTGTGCTACTGACCTTGGCACCTTTGAAACTGATTCAGCATCTGGCTCATGGCTCATTTGCTTTGTTTTATGGCGTTTGTCCTCACGCATGCTCAAATAAGCAACTCAATGAGCATAATATAGAAAATGATAGGAAAATTGTCATTTCACACATATGCAAACAAATTAAATATTGTCCGGTGCAGAAGTCAGTGTTTATAATACATACTGGTCACCTGTTGAGCAGGGTTTGTGGGTCACCGCGATATCACACTAGTGGCTAGTTAGCATGCTAGTGATTTGGCTTCAGCACACTTCGTTCACAAACAACATCATACACTATAATTACAAAAGTGATCAAAATGTGAAACACAAATGCTATGTATAAAGAAATTAACAGTTCTTTGGCTCTGACTTTAAGTGAACTAAGGCTGGGTTTATGAGCCACCTCTGCTATGTCCATCTGCTCAAGCACGAAGCTTGCGTCACGTAAATTTTGTCATCATTAACAGTTCGCTAGGCTCTGTGGGGCCATTCCGCGGCTAAGCATGTGCAGCCCAAATATTGTTACCGCACTGACTGTGTGCACATACGCAAGATCCAACGTCCCGTTCAAAAGGTGGCGCCACCAGCACTGCATACGAAGATGAAGAGAAAGAAAAAGAACAAGAATTAACAAGAGTACTGCACACGGTACGTTATATGCCCATCCATAGCCATTATCAATAGTGCATAGCTCGCACACCAACAACCAGAAAATTTATTCCAAATTCAAGATTCGGTACAGTGTAGATCTGTAATAAAACTAATAACTAGGTGTGAGAAAAAAGATTGATTCTGTGATGGATCGCGATACTTGGCACTGGTAACAATGCACTGATGCATAAACACATGGATCGATATTTTATTTTTAAAAAATGCGAAAACATATACTTTTTTATACTTTATAATTCCCAGTTTTATATATTTTTAAAAAACTTTATTACGATGTAAATCGCCATTTTTGTTTACGCCGCAATGCATTCTGGGTAGTGACGTAGAATGGTTGCAACCGTTTTTTCTGTCTTATACAAGCCAAGAAGCGAAGCTACGAACTACTGCCATTTGTCAGTGAAAATGCCACATTGTGCGGCTTTTGGATGTAATTTCCAATCAAAGGGAAGTAAAGAGAGCGGGGTGAGCCTCCATAGCTTTCCTAAAGAGGGAAAGTTGAGGAAAAACTGGGGCGGCAGCGGCTCAGGAGGTAGAGCAGGTCATCTAATAACCCCATGGTTGGCGGTTCGAATCACGCTCTCCCCAGATATCCTGCCGTTGTGTCCCTGGGCAAGACACTTCACCCACATTGCCTCCAGTGCCCATAACACTGCGTATGAATGTGTAAAAATGTTTAAATGCTCGGTGGTGGCCGGAGAGGCCCCTGGCACGGATTGGCAGCCACATTTCCGTCACTCTATGAGTGTCTATGATCAAGCACTATAGCGCACACTTGATAAAGCTGATGTATATATTAATCACGCTATGATAAAGCGCTATATCGCTTACATCACGCTTTGAGCGATATAGCGCATAGACACTCAAAGCGCATGTCTCAAGCGCGCACTTTGAGCGATATGGCGCTTTATCATAGCGTGATTAATATATACATCAGCTTTATCAAGCGTGCGCTATAGCGCTTGATCATAGACACTCATAGAGTGACGGAAATGTGGCTGCCAATCCGCGCCAACGGCCTCTCCGGCCACCACCGAGCATTTAAACATTTTTACACATTCATACCCAGTGTTATGGGCACAAAAAATGCGGGTGAAGTGTCTTGCCCAGGGACACAATGGCAGGATATCTGGGGAGAGTGTGATTCGAACTGCCAACCATGGGGTTATTAGACGACCTGCTCTACCTCCTGAGCCGCTGCCGCCCCACTTTTTCCTCAACTTTCCCTCTTTAGGAAAGCTATGGAGGCTTACCCCACTCTCTTTATTTCCCTTTGATTGGAAATTACATCCGAAAGCCGCGCAATGTGGCATTTTCACTGACAAATGGCAGTAGTTCGTAGCTTCGCTTCTTGGCTTGTATAAGACAGAAAAAACGGCTGCAACCATTCTACGTCACTACCCAGAATGCATTGCGACGTAAACAAAAATGGCGATTTACATCGTAATAAAGTTTTTTAAAATATATAAAACTGGGAATTATTTTCAAAAAAATTATATTATAGTTATGTTACTAACATAAAAATAAAGCATATAGAGCTAACATGCCAATATAATCGGAGTTCCTTTTAAAAGTAGTGGCTCTTGCGTTCTTTTTCTTTATATAACCATGAACAAACTAGCACGTCAGAGCATTACCGGAGTGGTGGCTCAGTTGGTAGAGCATCCGCCCCACACCCGTGGGGCAGGGGTTCAAATCCCGGCTGGGTCATGCCGAAGACCATATAAAAGTGGAACTTCATGCCGTCCAGCTTGGTGCTCAGCAATAATGGAATGGAGGAGGGAAATCTGTGGCGGCGCCTTGCATGGCAGCAGCCCTCTGATTCTACACTTGGGGTGTGTGTGATTAGCACAGTAGATAGGTAAAACACAATCTCGTTCTACTGTACATGATTGGTTGTACAGTTGAATGACAATAAAGGGTGATTTAATTTGTGCTACCTATCGGGCTGCACTGAAACACCAGCTGATGGTTATGTGCATGCATCAAACATTTGATCAAACAGTAAATGCAAATGAAGCATATATACAGCCGTATGAATGCCAGCCTCGTCCAAAACATAGGTGCATCAAAAGACCCTCAAAGCCAGCCTAGCAGCACAAGAAAGTGAAAGTACATCACACTACATTGTGCAAGAGGACCATTCGATAGCAAACCAGAGCAAATATTTAAATATTCTGTATCAACTTTCTTCTCCCCCAGTCGACTGAATCTCTCTCTCTCTCGCTCAGAAAAGCGTCTTCTTTTATAATTTTATGATTTCTACTGAACATACTACTTTTCCTTTATAAGTATGCCCTTTTTTCTTAAATTTACAGCTTTTCTTGTAAATTAAAGGCATGAATTTTCAATTTCTTCACATAATCTTTGAATTTTTTTTAATATACTTGCAAATGTATTCTGGTAATTCTATGTTTTTTTTATATCATCAATTTGTTTCTCAACTTTCTTGTAAATTTGCGAGTTATTTCATCCAAATTTGGGCAATTTTAATTTACATTAAGAAAAAAGCTGATTACATTCATATATCAAATTTGAAAACGAATATTCATATGCTCACATATTTGGGTACTGACCTACTACTTTCATTAAGTAATATCACAGTTACGAGTTCTGCTTATTTCCCACTTGTTACAGACCACTGCCTTAGAAGAACTCACAATCAAATCTCCACTATTATGTAAGCAAGGAGCATGGGGGGAGGGGATGACCTAGCTTCTTAAAGTGTAGAATAACTGTGTGGCAACGGGGTATTTTTAGCTTGGGGAAAGTCAGTGATAGAAAGTGAAGTCACCACTTAAATATGTATACATAATGAATCCATTCTTTGTTTTCAGTCCAGAGCTTCTCTCTTTCTGCGGCCAGTCTCTAAAACTGAAATAGCTCAAAAAAAAACAAAACAAAACATGAATGTTGAGCAAGAAGAGCTTTCAACAAACACAACTTGTAGACCAAAATTTTCTCAAATGGTACTATACTGATAACTTAAAGTAGACTCAAAGAGAGAAGACTGAACAATAAAACAAAAGTCCAGCACAAGGAATACGGTATATATGAATATATGGAAAGAGACATTTTTGCACTTTTTATGGAAAAATGCAAAGTCACAACGATAAACTAGCTTGCCATCCTTAGTAAGTTTATTGCTTCTCAAATAGCCCTATTTGCTGTCATCCATTTATGACATTTGTTGTAAAACTGCACCTGTTTTAGCTTAAATTTGTAAGCCTTTCTCATAAATTTGCAAATTTACTCTTAGAAATTTGTAGCAATTCACATGTAAATTTGTACATTTTTCTTCTTAATTTAATGTTTTTCTTGCAAACATTTGAGTTTTTCTCTTTTATATCTAAATTGCTTCTTGAAAATTTACAACTTTTGGTTTCATCTTTGAAACATTCAAAAAATTTGTACTTGTACAGGAAACATTCGAAACATTTTTCTGAAAACAGTTCAGGCGAGAGATAAATGTGTAGTTGCCAAATATGCATTTACTTTTTACTAACAATCAGTCCCCCACCCACCGGCGACTGAGCAGGGGGGGGGGCCCAATTTGAATATGACTGCTCTCAGCTCACAGTGCGGTGCTCCGTCCGTCGGCAAAGTGAGCTGAGAGCAGCGAGACTGAGATCTTGCACAGCCACATTCAAATCGGGTCCCCCTCACCTCACCTCTCTTCCTCTCTCCGCTCTCTCTCTCTCTCTGCTGCTACCCCAAGCACTCTGCCGCAATCCTGCTGCTCCTCAGTTGCTCCCTCTTCCCCCGGGGTAGCCAAGAGTATCCGTCTGATTGGTTAATGTAACCAACCAGGCTAATCAGAAAATCTTATGTAGCTACTAACGGTCTGTCCAAACTTGCCCATTTCAGGGGGGCGTTATCAAGCTGGAAATTCAAAGCAGAAAGACAAACTTCAGACTGTGGTGAGATTTTGTGCTTGATATTGTCTTGTAAGTAACAAAAAACATGTTAGAGACATGTTAACAACAGAAAATAACTGATTTTTGCCTGAGCATCACTTTAATAAAAATACATCTGAAATTATTTTATTTGGATGACAAAGTCTTTTATGCCCCTTTTCCACTAGTATAGCCCAACTCACTTCTACACGGTTTTACTCAACTCAGCTCGCTTTTGTTTTCATTACAGCTGAGCACCGCCTGAGGTGGGTGGGATTTTTTCACAGCAAGGCGACGCAACACTCCCGTGATGTAAAACACACGATACAAGCAAAACACAAGATGGCGGATTACGAGGCGACTGCTCAGTCGCTGGCTTTTTGTCAGAGTAAAGGCAAAAAAGGAGAGTCAGAGAAGGCTACAGGCGGCGAGACGACACACTCTGGAAAAGAACTGGAGCATTTAGCAAGCCATAGAGCAGTATAAAGCTGAAGACACAAGGATACAAACTAGATCACATATGAAGGTAAGCTAATGCTACTTTGCTTTAAGTCCACCGTACTACACTGTAATGTCGGCAAGTTATCGCTATTAGGCACTAAAATATGTATGCTGTGTGTGTGTTTCAGATGGCTCTCTTGGGGCAAAATTAATGCTTCAAACCTTGGCTCTGGTAGTTCAACCGAGCCACCCAGTGATGTCACCCCAGCTTCATGAATGTGCAGAGGTTACAGAACTTCAGAATGTCTGTAGAAATGTTGAGCTTCCTGTGCAACAAATTGCTCTGATCTGTGTGAAAATCATGGAGAGACTGTTGAGACATCATGGGATGTACCTGCTCCAGCCGGTAGGGTCATGGCAAAAAGTGATCAGCTGCCAAAACGTGATCGGCAGGTGCCATATTGAAGTTATGGGGTTATTTGTTTAGGATGGCTTTTAATACCCAGTAGTGGTGATATTTGTCTTGGCATTTGTTTTTATTTTATTCTGATTTTTAGGTACTTATTCTTATTTCTTTGTTTATGTTATTTGTTTTTAATGCTGTGTGTGTTTTTAATGCTGTTTAATTTTCTGTAAAGCACTTTGGTCACCTACGGGTTGTTTTAAAGGGCTATATAAATAAAGTACATTACATTACATTACATATTAGCCATAAACTATATATTTCAACAGGTAAACAGTACGGAGTTAGGTATAATAAGATATATTTAACAATTCTGATGCATTTTTTAAGCCAAAACAAACTTGATCTAGGATTAAAAGCAATTAAAATAATGCAGTCACAAGGTTACGTGGAGAAATACATGGATTTACTGGATATATACATGTACTCTATAAATATATACAGTATTCTCTGCATCAACAATGTAGTATACATGTATTCATTTAGTATAGCACTAGGAATCTTGCCAATAAACCTTTGTACTTTTTGCAGATCTGCCTCCACTTTTGTTTTATGTGTGAAGGTTACCACCAAGTGACATAAATTAAATACTAAAAAAATTGGAAAAGCTGTCTAAGAACAATCCAGCAGTTTGCGAAATCACTCTTGGTTTGGTGCAAGTCTGCCAGCAGAATTATGAACCATAAAGCAGTTTGTGTTAAAATGTTAAATTCCATTAAACCCTAACTCAGGGGTGTCCAATCATGTGTCATGGAGGGCCAAGACCCTGCAGTTTCTCTCTTCTACCCAGTCTCTTCAGCAGGTGTTTTCACTGATCAGCAGTCAGTGGAAGAAATTCAGTGGAATCTGCTGTTGAAGACACTGGTTGGAGGTAAAGCCTGCAGGGTCTTGGCCCTCCATGGCACATGATTGGACACCCCTGCCCTAACCCATTATTAGAAAATACAGATGCTAATATGGCCCAGAATTCCTCCATACACTGGTACTATCACTAAAGTGTGCAGTGTCTTCTGCACTGGCACGTCCAACAATACAGTCTTCAGTAAATAAAATTGTTTTTGGTTACTTTTTCTTAAAAATGAGCCATTATTTCCAAGGTCATGGATAAATGGCTTGTACTGTTGACTCTTTTCACACCGGTGTCTTAACAGACAAAATAGAAAATCATGATGCAAACACATAAGTCACTAAATTGTTTATTACAATCAGCAGCAAATTCCAGATTGTCTAGAATGTCCAAAATTCAAATTTTAAACTGTAAAAAAAACTTAGAATGGGTCACACACGCCGGCCACGCTGCCTCACTGAGAAGCAACTGGATGTGCCGCTCACCCTGGTCCCGGTTCAGCAGATCTTCACCAGCTCTTCAGCCTGCATCTCTGTAAATAGTGACACAAGGTCTGGTTTGGGGTGGATCGTTTTCCTCTTCCCTAGACGAAAGACAGAAAAGGGTGGTGGTTAATTAATGCAAGTTTAAAACATATTTGGGAAATACACTTGTTGCTAAAAGCCAATGGTGGAATGTGACAAAAAAGTGCTTCGTTGTTGTATTTAACCACAATTTTCATGTAGCTGCGCTTCAGTAAAGTAGATTTAACAAGGGCTGGGTTACATTTAAAATCATTTTTTACTGTGGCCTCAGCAATCAGAATGAGTTAATACATTCACTTGAATGGAATCTAGTATTTTAACTGAGGGTGTGCATCCCCGAGTATGGAGTCGCTCAGCCAAAATATGTCATTTTTATCAATAAAAGTTTAGGCACCGCTCTGTCACCACTGTGTCTCTTCTTGCCCTGGCTTCAAGTGTGGGCGGTGTTTTGTACTTGTATTGCTAAAATATAAAAGGATGAGTCTCAAATATTTGTAATGTGTCTTGTTATAGTATTGCATGAGTTTATTGACGACAGACTATAAACTACACATATAAACTAAATTATAATGGTGACTGAACAACTCCCATTCCCCAACGTGCAAGATACACTATTATGAATATAACTCACAAAGGATCACACAAGTGATCTGACAAAAAATAAACAAGTGGTTCTTAAACAGTGGCTAATATTGGATGTCCCATTCATTTTCAATTATCTTGTAATTAATATTCACACAATGAAATAAATCTCAGTTCAGTCCCTTCATATTTGTCAAAGTACATGTGTGTTTGCCTACATATAGGCTACACCTCTGTATTCCACTTTCAAACACAGCCTACTTTTGGGCCTGTAAAGCCTGATTGGACGACCTGTTTCAGACAGGAATACTTGCTTTCTACAGGCATGAACTAGTTATACTTCAAATACATTCAAAAGTGAGTTCTGTAATATTTTTACTTAAGTGGAAATTGTGCTACTTTGGTTTTGGCACTTTATCTGTACTTTAACTTAAAAAGCAAAGGATTTGAGTACTTTCTCCACCACTGCTAAAAACAACACTCTGCGTGCAACTTGTTTCTTACCAGTCATCACACGTCGTGCTAAACGTTTCCAGTGTCAGAGCAGATGTTGGTCGAACTCTAGAACGAAAATGCACACAACTTAAGTACATGCACAGCACGAAAGTGCAACATGTAAAAAAACAACTTTTTAACCAGGATTAACACTAGCTTATTTCGTCAGATGTTGTCGACACAGGCGCAAAATACAAGCAAAGCACGGAGTTAGCATTGATGGCGAACTAGCTAGCTCATTGTCTGCATACAGGAGACAACGTTGTTGCTTGTTCAAAGTGAACTTTCCACCGCTGGGATAAATACCACAAAAGATGCATAATATCACATTTTATCACAATACTCACCGTCCTCTATATCATCTGATATCATGGTTTTCAACTGCTGTGGCCGGGTCCTCCCATTATTTGCCGGTCAGTGGCCGTAAATTCATTTCAGGTGGCTCTGTGTAGTTCCCTCTGGATTCTCTCATCAGCCAAAAGGCACAGAAAAGTCTGGTGGACCACGGTGTTGATTAGAAGCCATTTCCATCGCTGTTGTTTATACTGATGCTTGCTTGTTCGCTCACTCGCAGACAAATCTTTGCAAATGGCAGCTGGAGATTCTGTGGAAGACGTCGCTCTCATGAGGTTACACCCTGACCAATCAGTGGCCTGCAGTCTGTTGATGTGACATTATCAGCTCGACTCAGCATGCTTGAAACCCCAGTCTGATGGATCCAAAAATAGTACCAGCTACGAGGGGTAGGTACTAATGGAAAAACCTACAAAGCGTGCCAAGTCGAGGCGAGGAGGGCTATATAGGTACTAGTGGAAAAGGAGCTTTAGAGGGTTACGACAGTGCCACTGGCGCTCCTCATTCATAGTGTCAGTTCTCCAACAGGACACATACATCACACCAACATCGGCTTGATATACAACATTTACATTGGGAATACATCTTATTGAGGTTGTTTGCACATTGGCAAGACACTGGATAGAGTGCAAACGACCTCAATAAGATGTATTCCCGATGTAAACTTGCTGAAGTTGGCCCATTTACATGTGCTGTTAGGGTTTGTTTGCAAGAAACCTTGGTGCAACTTCTGATTGGAAGTTCAGGTTTACCAAACAAATCAGTTCAGTAGTCTAAACAAGCTTCTTTCAGCTCAGATTTCTTTCAAAGTTAAAGGCTTACCTTCCAAGAACTGACTTTGAGAGACTTATTCACATTTTCATTGCATCACGTTTAGACTACTGTAACTCCCTGTATGTTGGTCTAGACCTGAGACACTGATGATACAAAATGCTGCTGCCCACGTGTTGACTGGAAAGAAACTACGCCACCACAGATGTGAAGTTTTATCACTGGCTAGGAATTGTATGCTTTTGTATATGTGCAGCACTTTGGTCAACTGAGGGTGTTTTAAATGTGCTATACAAATAAACTTTGACTTGAGCTGACTGGAAGAAAAACTGATTAGAGAAAAACACAACTGGATTTCAGTTCAAAACATCCATCCATCCATCCATCTTCTACCGCTTAATCCTTTCGGGTCGCGGGGGGGCTGGAGCCTATCCCAGCATCTTTGGACGAGAGGCAGGGTACACCCTGGACAGATCGCCAGTCCATCACAGGGCCAACACAGAGAGACAGACAACCATTCACTCTCACATCCATACCTAAGGACAATTTAGAATCCCCAGTTTTGATGCCAATTAACCTAACTTGCATGTTTTTGGCATGTGGGAGGAAACCGGAGTGCCCGGAGTAAACCCACGCAGACACGGGGAGAACATGCAAACTCCACACAGAAGGGTCACCGATGGTCTGGGGGTGGGATTGAACCCACGATGGTCAAGGGTGGAATCGATCCCATGACCTTCTTGCTGTGCTGCCACTGTGCTAACCACTGCGCCACCGTGCAATTAAAACTCATTCAGATATTCAACCAAACATATTTGTGCAAAAGCATGGGCATCGATTTAATTTCACTGTTGGGGGGAAATATACATAACATTTCTCAAGAACAAATATGAAGGGGACACTACAAGGGCTCTATTATGAGGATCAACAATGGATTTTTGTGCCACTCTTTAATCGTGCATTGTGTTCTATCGCATAACTGTAGTAATAGAGTTAGTGTGATTAAAACATGATTAACACAAGCACCCCTAGTTAAAAACCTTTACAACTCTGCCAATAATAACATTTTAACAATAAAACTGGATTATTGTCTAGATGAACAGAAAAAATAAACCCTTAAATAGACCATCCATATAAATGCTCTAAATTTACAGGCAAAAATCATTTATGCTTAGCAGTTGGGCTTCAGTTATGTAAAATAACTGAAAAACATTCAGTTACCCCTCACCTTTAATGTCTCTGTGCAAAAGTATAGGTTTTACTTCAAAAATGTGCTCCTGTAAGATTAAAAAGTATCTTATAATAAACAACTCCTTAAAGTACAATGATATGAAAAAAATACTTGAGTTTAAATGCTTGAGTAGTAATTGTAACTAGTTACCAGAAGGTGATTTGAGGGGGGATGGACCATTCTCAGTGTTATGCTCCTGTACGAACACCCCATCCCAATGAAGGGCACGTGGATAGCATAGCGACAAATTACATTTACTACATGTAGTCAGGTAGCTTTTTCACAAAATTGTACTTTCATGACTCATTTGTGGATTTTGTATGATTTTTCTGACCAATACTTCTAAGAGGAAAATGTCACAAATTGGTGAGAGTATAAATGCAAATTTATGAGAAAATTTTTGAAATTTTATGAGGAAAAAAGTTGAATCTTTGTAGAAAAAATATTTCAATTTATGTACAGCGGGGGAAATAAGTATTGAGCACATCAACATTTTCTCATTAAACATACTGTATATCTGATGGAGCTATTGACCTGAGATTTTCACCAGATATCTGTAGCAATTTTTTCTTGTAAATTTGTGACATATTACAATTGTAAATTAGCATCTTTTGTCATATTTCTGCACCTTTATTCTTACAAATATACACTTAATTTACATTTATACTGCATATGGCTGGCGGGTAGCTCAGTGGAACAGTGGTTAGCACTGTGGCGGCACAGTAAGAAGGTCATGGGATCGATTCCACCCCCCCCCCCCCGACCCTTCTGTGTGGAGTTGGCATGTACCTCCTGTGTCTGCGTGGGGGTACTCCGGTTTCTTCCCACAGGCTAAAAACATGCAAGTTAGGTTAACTGGAGACTCGAAAGTGGCCCTAGGTGTGAACGGTGAAGGCATTGGCAGCGTACAGTGGCTGCCTCGTCCATCCAGGATTAATAAAGTAGACAAAAAAAAAACATTTGGACCTTATGCTAAATTTGTGACTGCCCCACCACAACCACCATCCCTCTTGCTAAAAAATAATGATAAATATATTAAAAGTATAAATATAAAAAATGAATACATACATTTTTGCTGCTGGCTACTACACATTGCAGCCCCTGTAACCCCCCTTCATTTACGCTGATGTCAGTGCCACAGGTTATGGAGCCAGGCGTTCCAGACTGTCCACTGTACTTCTATGGATTAAAGTCAAGTGTCTCTTCCATAAAACCACAAACTCACTATCATTTCTTACTGATTTGTCCCGCTATGCATCTCTAGTCATTAATTACAGGAGCTAAAACAAGTGATTTCCGAGCTGCAGGCTGAACATAAAGCGCCGATCAGCGCGATGGCTCAAACTGGAGGGAACATATTGTCTCTTTTACTCTTTTGTCTCCGTCTGGGGGTTTTTGTACAGTCAAGGCGAACTGGCTGCAACAACGTGCACGAGCGCGCAGCTCCACGCAAAATCCACGCGATCAAGCGGTGGGCTTGAGGGTAAAAGGAAAACACGCGCGGGAAATAGCAAATTAAAAAATGACGGAATAACGCCGATTTGCGCCATATAAATAAAGACGCGTGCTGGCGCGGCTGCGGCAACACCCTGCAGGAAACCTACACGCACGCGCGCGCGCGCACACACGCTCAGACACACGTCCAGCTTCTGTATCATGCAGAATTGGTGTTTTCCAAAGAAAACCCAATAAATTAAGGAAGAACATAAACAAGGCTGCAGACCCGTTAGAAGCGCCCACGCGTGGGTCCTCCTCTATTTTCTTTCCATTCTCACAGCAACAAATAAAAATAATTAATCGCAGTTAAACTGCCCGCTTCCGAGCGGCCACACGCGGTGGTCATAATTAACCGACAAGTTACACGCGTGTCTCAAAGGGGAGATGAAATGTATAGATTGTGTGTGAATGTAAATGCTGGGGTCTTACCTGATGTGACTGAGCGGCGCAGGAGGGAGGAAGTGGGCTACTGGAAACCAGAGTGGAGACCCTTCCCATTTAACCAGCCAGGAGACACAGTGGAAATTTCCATCTGCCATGTGACGATGGTAACTCTTGAGGAGTTGAGTTTCACCAGCAGCGCTTCTGGGGGAACTCCTTCTCCCAGTTCTCCCAGCAAGCTTCCTGGCTCAGTGTGGAATCATGTGCAACTTAGAACTGTGTTTGCAGAAGCAGTGGTTGAATCATTACAAGTTACAGTCTTGTATTAATGGAATAGTTGTCTTAGCATCGATTCATAACAGCATGTCTGCATCTACACTACTGCACAGTGTGCATGATGTTTCGTTATGGTACCAGGGTACTTGTGTTCTCATGCAGATATCAAACATAGCTTCCCCTTTTAACTGGTGCATGCGCATCTGCTGCGTGGCCCTATGAACAGCAGATCATAGAGGATTTGCAGAAACGTCACAAAATCACGTGACATTCTGTCTACGCGCCATGATGGTAGGCAAGAAACGTATTGCTGCCAAAACATTGGTGCTAGATTAGAGCACTTTTCTTATACTTTTGCCAACTTTTTTTTTTTTATACTGTAACGTGCTGCTCGACATGGCGAAGTCCCACCGGGAGATTCGAACTCACGCCTCCCGCTCCGGAGTCCCGCACCCTACCTGTGTCGCCAATAGGGTCAACCCACTTGGCAAGCCAAGTAGGGTGCTCATATTGAGTTCGCTACACTACTCCCCTCTGGTTCTCGACATCGTCCCGATGTCAGCGCCCCATTACTGCTTTGGACAGGAGATCCCACTTCTGACACCAATGTAACGTGCTGCTCGACATGGCGAAGTCCCACCGGGAGATTCGAACTCACGCCTCCCGCTCCGGAGTCCCGCACCCTACCTGTGTCGCCAATAGGGTCAACCCACTTGGCAAGCCAAGTAGGGTGCTCATATTGAGTTCGCTACAATACAGTCTATCTATTATTAGAGTGGCATAAATTTCAACTCAGACATGCATGGCACAAGTTTGTCATAACAGGCAAGATAAAACCACAGGAAAGTCTTATCACTTTCCATTGGATTTAGTTCGGAGAGAAGTGTGCAGGCAGACAGAGGGTTGATAGCAAGCCACAACAGGGGTCGGATCTGCAGTGATCGTTTCATTGAGGGTAAGTACATGTACAAATGATGACCCGGGGATAGCCATGGTGGGTCTCAGATTTATATTTGGTGTTGTGGCGGTTTGGGAAAAACCCCACAACAGACTAAGGACAGACAGCTCGCTACTCCTGGTTTTTTCCGCTGCACTACTGAGATGTAATGTGCCATTCATTCATTGTGTTCATGGGTCCTGTCCTTACTGTGACCTAGAGACTGAGATCAATATGTAGATGTGCCTTGTAACCTCTTTGTTCTGCAGCTGGAGCAGAAGCCAGCAATCTGCCTATTGTGATGTATGTCTCTTAAATGCAAATGTCTCAACTGCTGTGAATACCCTTTGATGTATTGTCTGAGTTGGGTATAAGTACTGCACTGAAATCCATGTTCTCTCATTCTCTCATTCCTGCAACTGCTGCTCACACACTCTGTGTCTCTTTGCTGGAGAGCCTCCGAGCCGCCCATTGGGCGAGCTTCGTGACGGCGGTATGATTTAATAAACCTGCTTAAAACTCTCAACGCTGCTTTATTTCATGCCGCCGCACTGGTGACCCGATGCTGAAAAGAACACGCTGCCAGCGAGCGCAGCACCCGGCGGTGATTCTCCGACGACAAATGAACGCGGCAGCCTGACTGATCTGCCCTCCCTTCTGCTTCAGGGAGACCTCACTCAACGCAGAGTTTCCAGGCGAAACTCTCCGGAGAACACCCACGACCGGGAAAGCTGAGCAACGTTTCATGGTGAGATCTGCACGCCTAGATCGGCACATCCACGCTGGACCGGCTGCGCTCACAGCTCCTCCACACGAGAGCGCATGCACCTCGTCCCCTCTCCACGATGGCGATCCCCATGGCCGACGGAGCACACGTGGACCTGAACGCACCATGACCGAGCGAGTGACAGAGCGTCTACGTCCCTTCACCGCTCCAACACACTGAACAGGGATGATTAAGCTCCCTGACCCTGTCTCCTCTCCAGCTGGCCCACACACGCACGGAACCCCGGCACACGCACCGGGGAGTTACGAGGACGGCGCACCACGCACGGGACAAATACGGCTCTTCAGACCGCCATCGTCCTTCGCCGCTGCGCAAAGAACCTTCAGGGCTGCTCGCACACCTGAAGCACGTACGCAGCTCGCCCACTGGATTTTCTAACGGTCTCAGCCACGGCGCACAAGGGGAATTCAGCGGTTTGCAGTTCCCGAGAGATTTAAGGTCGTGCCCGCACCTAAAGCCAACACGCCAGTCCCTCTGCTCTCATTACAGCCGCCACGCAGCCTCGTCTTTTCTTCACGGCCGCTATTAATCCTTGCAGGACTTAATCGCGGGAGGAGCCAGTGACTAATTTTTCTTCTTGTGGACCTCTGCACGTTCAACGGGACAGCCCTTCGAAATCGCAGACCCACAAGCAATTTTTGCGCGGCCTGGACGATTTCACCATCCCCGGCCGGCACTCACTACCCCCCACCTCCCTCCCCCTCCACCTGCACAGAGCTTTCCCTGCTCGCTGCCAAGCTGCACTATCGAGGTCTCAGCCACCTGCCGAGCCCTCTGGGGGGGAGGGGGGGAGCTAGAGAGGATTTAGTTCGGAGAGAAGTGTGCAGGCAGACAGAGGGTTGATAGCAAGCCACAACAGGGGTCGGATCTGCAGCGATCATTTCATTGAGGGTAAGTACATGTACAAATGATGACCCGGGGATAGCCATGGTGGGTCTCAGATTTATATTTGGTGTTGTGGCGGTTTGGGAAAACCCCCACAACAGACTAAGGACAGACAGCTCGCTACTCCTGGTTTTTTCCGCTGCACTACTGAGATGTAATGTGCCATTCATTCATTGTGTTCATGCGTCCTGTCCTTACTGTGACCTAGAGACTGAGATCAATATGTAGATGTGCCTTGTAACCTCTTTGTTGATGTATGTCTCTTAAATGCAAATGTCTCAACTGCTGTGAATACCCTTTGATGTATTGTCTGAGTTGGGTATAAGTACTGCACTGAAATCCATGTTCTCTCATTCTCTCATTCACTCACTCTTCAGCTGCTGCTGCAGACACGCACTTTTGTCCTTCTGGAGAGCCGCTGGGCTCGCTCCCGGCACGCATGCACGGCGCCGGGAGCGGAGCTCGTGACAGCGGTATGATTTAATAAACTCTGCTTAAAACCTTCACTAACGCTACCTTATTTCATGCCGCCGCAGTGTTTTATTATGCAGGGAGACCCAGTGTCTCTGGATTATACAGTCCCTCATTAAACAAAATCACCTCAAAAAAGAAAAGTAAGACTGGCCCTGGATATTTTTCATATAGGCACATCAGCAAATGGAGATCAGACAGGTTATTTTATTGTTTTGGAGCTGTGGTACGTGTGCTGGCGCACTTATTGTGAAGTGCAGTGTGGTGATGCCAACTTCCTGTCACGTCACCCACTGCCCTATATAGCGTCATAGGCACTTCCTCTTGTGCCGGATGATCCCACTGGGTGCTTGCCCTGTACTGCTTTATCATTACCGTCAATAAAGTTGTGTTCGACGTTACCACTCTCTTCGCCTCATTCATCACCATGTTTGTGGACATAACAGTACAGGGTAATCGTTTAGGCCAGAGGGGAGAAATATTCCCTTTTTTAGACTGGGTTGTTTACATTTACAGTATGTGCCCATATTTTAAATAAATTATCAACTTAAAGAGTTGGCAGGGTTTGTTTGTTTTTTGACTGCTTTCCGCCTCCGGCTGGCTGAGGCTGCTTGTGTCTGTTCATTAAATATAGGATATTTTCTTATTGTGAATAGTTGAAACGGGGCTCTGTTGCCAGGAAATGGAGCAGGCGAGTGGTTTAGTTCTCAGCATAAAAGCACCAGCCGATAAGCTGGCACTCTGAGAGATTGGTTTCATCACTGCTGAGTGTGTCCATGACTATCTCTGCTCACTTCAAAAAAATATTCTAGCAATGCAATTTAAATGCAATTTCAACTTAGGAAGATGAAAAAATAAAAAGGTGAACAGCACGAGGAGGCTGAATAGTGAGGTCTGCTCAGCCCTATCATCATACGATTTCAACTTTTCAGAATAGAATAGGCTTAATTGTCATTGTACAGTTTGTACAGTACAATGAAATTGTGGGTGCTCCACCAGACTACTGCGCAATAAAGTAAGAGAGAAGGATTAGATAAAACACGGTTATATTTTCCACTACTGAAAATAAAAATAGCCCAGGATTATGGAAATATACACAGGTATTGTGTAGTGGCTTCGCGGGTGGGACTATGTACATACTGTAACAGTGCGGGGTGCAGAACACGCAACTGAACACACAATTGAATAAAATGGCCCAAGGAGTATGGAAAATATGCATAGGTATGGTAGAGAGAGAGAGAGAGAGAGAGAGAGAGAGAGAGAGAGAGAGAGAGAGAGAGAGCGAGAGAGAGATCCCAAACTGGGAAATTACAGTGTAACAGCAGCATGACAGTAGATGACCAAAATGACACAAACACCCACAGACAAAGGAATTACCCAGGAAAGTAAACCTGCCTAGATAACTTAATATTCATCGCAGATGATGACCCGTATAGATAGATACATCATACTCACTGTACAATGCAGGACAATCAGGCACAGGGTGAAATGTGAGGTACCAATTAGACTGCAAGGTGCAGTATGGCAGCATTGTTCTGACCAGAATTCAACATTAGAGTGAGTTATTGTACAGTGAAATGGCATGTGGCAGGAAAGATTTCCTGTACCTGACCATTCAGCAGCAAAGCTGTAGCAGTCTGCTGGAGAAAGTGCTCCACTGTCTGTCCAGTGTGTGGTGGAGGGGGTGATCAGGGTTGTCCATCATGGATAACAGTTTGTTCAGTGTCCTCCCCTTCACCACATTCTCAAAGGTCTCCAGCCTGAGACCAATTACAGAGCCAGCCTTCTTGATAATCTTGTCAAGTCTGTTTGTGTCACTGGCTCTGATAGTGCTACCCCAACAGACAGCAGCAAAGAAGATGGGGCTGGCAACAACGGCCTGGTAGAAAAGCTCCAGCATCCTGCTGCACAGGTTGAAGGATCTCAGCCTCCTCAGAAAGTAGAGTCTGCTCATCCCCTTCTTGTTTGCAGCATCGGTGTTCAGTCTGTTGCTGATCATAACACCCAGGTGTTTGTAGTCCTCAACTACCTCCACATCCTCCCCCCAATCCGCAATGGCTGTGACAGCATCCTCTTCTTCCTGAAGTCAATCACCATCTCTCTGGTCTTGCTGACGTTCAGCCTCAGGTGATTCTGCTCGGTCCACTCCACAAATTTGTCTACCAGTGCCATGTACTCCCCCTCCTCTCTCCCTCTTATACACCCAACAACAGCCGAGTCATCAGATAATTTCTGCAGGTGGCATGGCTCAGTGTTGTACTGAAAGTCGGTGGTGTATAAGGTGAAGAGAAAAGGAGAAAGCACAGTCCCCTGTGGAGCTCCCATATCACTAACCACCACATCAGACAAGACACTGCCCAGCCGGAAAAATTGTGGCCTACCTGTCAGGTTGTCAGTAATCCAGGAGATCACAGAGCTGTCGACCCCCATCACCCACAGTTTCTCAACCAACACTAGTAGCTGGATGGTGTTAAATGCACTGGAGAAATCAAACAATGTGACTCTCACAGTGTCTCCTCCACCATCCAGGTGCAGATGGGCTGGTGGCAGCAGGTAGATGACAGCATCTTCAACTCCTAAATGGGTCTGATATGCAAACTGTAGATGGTCCAGCCACGTCTTCACCTGCGGCCTCAGGTGGGCTAAGACCAGTCTCTCCAGGACATTCATCACATGAGATGTGTTTCACGGATGGGTCAATATACATGAAAGTGCAGAGTGCAAAGACAGGTGCGTTATTGTGATAATTAAAAAGGTCCTCAGTTCTGTGCATGTAAGCGTTCAGAGGGAGGGGGGTGGGGTCTCTGACTGTTGGTGGTTCGGATGGCCCAGGGGAAGAAACTGTCAGTCTGAAGGTGTGGGTCCTGATTGATCTGAACTGTCGTCCAGAGGGAAGCAGGTTAAACAGGTG
Organism: Pholidichthys leucotaenia; assembly: GCA_020510985.1. NCBI lineage: Eukaryota > Metazoa > Chordata > Actinopteri > Cichliformes > Pholidichthyidae > Pholidichthys > Pholidichthys leucotaenia. Next base: position 45,331,224 of record CM035845.1, on the reverse strand, counting down.
GTGGGCAGGATGTGAGGGGTGTCCTGTGATAGCCTTGATCTTTCTGAGACAGGAGGATCTGGAGATGTCTTCCAGGGAGGGCAGAGGGCCACTGATAATTTTTTGGGCAGTGTTGGTGACCCTCTGCACAGCATTCCTGTTCTCGGCCGTAGAGCCGGCGTACCACACACCCAGGCAGTAGGTAAGTATGCTCTCCACTGAACAGCAATAAAAGGCCATCAGCATCTTCTGGTCCAGGTTGTTCTTCCTCAGGACACAGAGGAAGTGCAGTCAATGCTGGGCTTTCTTCACCAGGGCCTTGGTGTTGACAGTCCAGGAGAGGTCAAGGGAGATGTGGGTACCCAGGAAGCTGAAGGCAGGGACAGTTTCCATGCGGTCGCCATTTATTGGGGGGGGGGGGGGGGGGTCCTGTCTGTTCTTCCTGAAGTCCAGTATGAGTTCTTTGGTTTTTTGGATATTCAGTTTCAGGTTGTTTGCTTAGCACCACAGCAGCAGCTTCTCTACCTCCACCCTGCATACCTTCTCATCATGATAAGCCCAACCAAGGTGGTGTTGTCCACGTACTTCATGATGACAGTGGTTGGGTGGGTTGGAATACAGTCAAAGGTGTAAAGGGAGTACAGTAGAGGGTTTGGCACGCAGCCCTGGGAGGAGCCAGTGCTGAGAGACAGTGTGGAGGAGTGGTGGGGGCCAAGTCTGACTGTTTATGGGTGGGATTGGAGGAGGTGCAGTTTATTGATCGGGATGTCCGGGATGATGGTGTTGAAAGCTGAGCTGTAGTCCACAAAGAGCATCCTCATGTAGCTCTTTGGGTTCTTCTGGTGGCTCAGCGCTCTGTGGAGAGTGGTGGCGATGGCGTCTTCTGTAGACCGGTTCCCCTTTGTAGGCGAACTGGTGGGGGTCGAAGGAGGGGAGAAGACAGTCCCTGATGTGCTGGGACACCAGTCGCTCAAAACACTTCATGACAACAGACGTGAGTGTTATGTCTGTATATGGAGCCAAGGACGAGGCCAGGTGTCGAATTGAACACAGGTTTATTAGAGAGGCACCATACAGCACTAGCACAGCTGTCAGGCAGAAGAGGTGGCAAAGAGACCGCCCCTCCTGCCCACTGCCCTTTTATAACCACGGGTGGTGGCAGAACCGGAAGATGGAGCCACCACCCGTACCACACAAATAAGAGCCCAAACTCCAACACAACATTCTCTCCCCCTTCACAAAAATAAAATACACACGCACACAATGTGGACCCACCCCAATTTGGAACCTGAATCATGCACTAAGATTAATTGAATATCACAACACAAATGGCCTAACTCAGTCACTCCAGTTGGCATCCTTCAGTCTCGGGAGACTATGGATCTGCACCTTGAGTTGGAATAACGGGGTTACGGCAGCATTGCTTGTGGCTGTGTAAGCCGATACGTGAGTGACAGTCACGGTTGCAACGGTTGCAGATGCAGGCGCTTGGTTGTGGTGTCTTTTTCAATGCATCCTTTCGAGATGATCGTTTTTCGTCAGCAGACTGGCAAAGGTGCTCTTCTCCTCTTCTGAGTCCGTCTTTCAGCACATGTCTCCAGCGGTTTCGGTCGTCTGCAGTATCCTCCCAGTTGATCACGTCCATGCCCAGTGTTTTCATGTCTCTTTTCAGGTTCAGGTTCAGGTTCAAGTTACTTTATTTGTACCCGTAGGTAGATTTGTTTTGCAGTCTGGTGACATCCATATTTACAAGCCACAGTTACAATCAACATGAACACAAACACAGGCACACATGAAGCTGACTATAAACATGATAAAAATACTTAAGGCTCCATCAATCAGGGTATAAAGACAAAGAGATGAGAGAAAAACCAGAGATAAGAGAGAAGGGTCATATTAAAAAGTTAAAGACTTTTTAATATGACCAAAGAGGTTAAAAACTCAAAGGTCTAAAACCCAACAAAAGATTTAGAACCCAAATAAAATCCTACAAAAATAAGTAAATATAAAATGGAGTCAATAAATAGGTACCTAAATTATGTGCAATATATTGTTACAACTTGTTCAACTCTTTGACAGCAGCAGGAACAAAGCTGTTTTTGTAGCGCTGGGTTTTGCTTTTTGGGACAGCAAACCTCCCTCTTGAGGGAAGAAGCTGAAAGTTGCAGTGCAGAGGGTGGGAGTCATCATTTAAAATGGAGGTAGCCATCCTCTGTACTTGTCTGGTGTACAGGGATGTCAGGCTCAGCTGTGACTCACCAAGCAAACGACTGGACCATCTAACTACCTGATCCAAGGATTTCCTCTGTTTCAGTTTTATCTGACCAAACCATGACACTAAAGAAAAGGATAAAACAGATTCAATAAAAGCCCTATAAAACATTGTCATTATGGTTCGGTCAATTTGGAAGCGTGCAAGTTTCCTCAAGCAATGCAAATGTTGCTGACCCTTTTTGCACACCCTTTCACAGTTCTCTTCAAAGTTTTTTTTTTTTTTTTTGTTACTTATTTGTACCCGTAGGTAGACTTGGTTTGCAGTCTGGTGGCAAGCCACCGGCTGCTGGTCGCTGCGTGCGCGAGCGCCCTAAACCTACATGTTTTTGGTGTGCGGGAGGAAACCGGAGAAATCCCGGAGTAAACCCGCGCAACACGGGGAGAACATGCAAACTCCACACAGCTCACTGTTGGTCGGGGGCTGGGATTGAACCCACGATCTCATGATCCCCGCGGTCCCCCGGCCGAGGGTAAAACTGTGCTGCCGCAGTGCTAAACCACTGCGCCACCGTGCAGCCCAAAGTTGCAGCAAAGTTTAAATTACTATCAATAATTGTCCCAAGATATTTGTAGGATTGTACACATTTGGTGGTCTGACCTTTTAGTACAGTGACTTTGTGCCTGGGATTTTTGCATAAATCCTTGAAACGGAGATGCGGTCGACCTCGAGCTCGTTTGCCTGATGCAAGCTCTCCGTACCGAATGTCTTTCGGTATTCTCCCATCCGGCATCCGATGGACGTGTCCCAACTAGCGGAGACAACGTTCGTGAAGCAAGGTGAACAGGCTTGGTAAGCTCGCGCGGGAGAGTATCTCATTGTTTGTGATACGGTCGCTCTATTTAATGTTAAGAATACTTCTCAGCATGTGGAGATGAAAGGCGTTGAGCCGTCGCTCTTGCGAGGCATATAGACACCATGTCTTACTGCCATATAGCAAAGTACTGAGGACGCATGCCCTGTAAACAGTGATCTTCGTGTGCCTTGACAGTTTTTGGTTCAGCCATACCTTCTGTGATAATTTTCCGAAGGTCATTGCAGCAAGACCGATTCTTCTACTGAGCTCGTTGTCGAGAGAGTGGTCGTCCGATATTTTGGATCCGAGGTATGTAAACTCATGAACCACATCCAGTGGGTGGTTTTTTGATATTTATCGTAGGAGGGTTCGAGACACCTTGGCCCATTACTTTGGTCTTCTGCTGACTGATGGTCAGACTGAAGTCGTCGCAGGCTTTATTGAGTGTGTTGATCATTGATTGTAATTCCAGTTCTGAGTGAGTTATCAGCGCTGCATCATCGGCAAACAGCATCTCACTGATGGATACTTTTTGGATCTTGGATTTTGCACTCAGTCGCGATAGGCTGAACAGTTTGCCATCAGACCTTGTGTGGAAGCAGACACCATCGTTCCGAGTACCAAATGCATACTTTAGCATGACGGCAAAGTATACTTTAAACAGGGTAGGAGCAAGCACGGAGCCCTGTTTTACTCCACGGCGGATGTTGAATGGTTCTGAAAAGCTCCCATCAAACTGGATAATAGCTTTCATGTTGGTATGGAAGGATTCAATAATTTGCAGCAATTGGGGGGGACACCCGATCTTCTTGAGAACTTGGATCAGTCCTTCACGGCTAACTGTATCAAAGGCTTTTGTCAGGTCGATGAATGCAACATAAAGTGGTTTATTTTGCTCCCTGCATTTCTCCTGTAGCTGTCTGAGAGAAAAGATCATATCAATCGTGGAGCGCCTGGATCTGAAACCACTTTGAGATTCAGGATAAATTCTTTCCGCGAGTTTCTGAAGACGGCTGAGAACCACACGCGCGAATGCCTTTCTGGTGACATTAAGCAATGATATCCCTCGATAACTGTTGCAGTCACTTCGGCTATCTTTGTTTTTATACAGCGTCACTATTTTGCAGTCCTTCATGTCTTGAGACACCTCTCCTTCCTCCCAGCAGCGAGATAGGATCTCATGTAGTTGTTGAAGGATGACATCCTTTGAGCACTTTATAACTTCTGCTGGGATCCCATCGAGGCCAGGCGCTTTCCCAATTGGCAGAGAGTCTAGTGCTTCTTCCAATTCCTCCATGGCTGGAGGTGAGTCCAGCTCTTCCATGATCGGTAGGTCCTCCAAATTATTCAGTGCTTCCACCGAAATCGAGCTGTCTTGGGAGTATAGTTCAGAGTAGTGCTCTACCCACCTCTCCATCTGCTCCATTTGGTTTGTGATGGTAGTTCCGGTCTTGGTTTTTAGCAGCGCTGTCTTGCGTTGAGTTGGCCCAATTGCTTTCTTGATTCCGTCGTACATTCCACGTATGCCTCCTGTGTCGGCTGCCATTTGGATACTCTCACAGAGTTTCAACCAGTAATCGTTTGCACAGCGTCTGGCTGTCCGTTGAGTCTTGCTCCTGGCTGCCTGCAGAGCTTCCTGTGATTTGCGGGTAGGGCGATCCTTGTATTTCATTAGAGCAGCTCTCTGTTCTGCGAGGATGGCGGCCAGCTCGCTGGAGTTCGCCTCAAACCAATCGGGTGTGTTTCCTCATTTTTTACCAAATGTACGGAGAGCAACACTGTGGATGTGATCTCTGAGGGTGTTCCATCTCTCTGCGGCATCTACTTCAGGTGAGGTTGTGATGGACTTCTTGAGATTTTCGGTGAATTCGATGACTTTGTCTGGTTGTTGCGTCATCCTGGCATCAATGCGCTGTCTTCCAGGAGGTTTGTTGTAATGCAGGGCCTTGGGAACAAGTCTGACCTTACAGCATTCCAGTGAGTGATCTGTGTCGCAGTCAGCACTCTGGTACGAGCGGGTGATCTGTACATTCCACAGATGGTGTTGACGTGTCAGTATCAGGTCCAGTTGGTGCCAGCGCTTAGAGCATGGGTGCATCCAAGAAACTTTATGCTGTTGCTTTAGCTGAAAGTAGGTGTTTGTTATGCAGAGTCCTTGGAGTGAACACAGTTCTAGCAGGCATTGTTCATTTTCATTCATCTTACTGGTTCCGTGCTTCCCCATACATGTTGGCCAGGATCCTGAGTCGGCACCCACTCTAGTGTTGAAATCTCCCAATAAGATCAGGTGTTCTCTGGAAGGTATCTTTTGTATCATCAATGAAAGCTGGTTGTAGAATTCATCTTTCATGTCCTGCCTGGAGTACAAGGTGGGCGCGTAGACACTGATTAGGTTGACCGGTCCGTCTGAGGTGTGCAGTCGAAGAGAGAGCATCCTTTCTGTTCCTCCCTCAGCAAGATCCACCATCTACAGCAGAGAGTTTTTCACAGCAAAGCGAACTCCGTGCACCCTTGTCTCTTCTGCACTCTTACCCTGCCAGTAAAAGGTATAATCACGTTCACATAATGATCCTTTTTCTGGTAGGCGCGTTTCTTGGAGTGTGGCGATGTCCACCTTGAGCTTCAGCAGTTTGTTGCTTATTACTGCTGTCTTGCGTGCGTCCTCTATCTCCATGTGATCATTTGAGAAGCCCAGAAGTAGGGTTCTGACATTCCAGCAGCCGAATTTGAGTGCTGGTTTTTTATTTGATACTTTTTGTTTGGTGCAGGGTTTGCAGTCCATGATTCAGAACATAAGTACTTCCTGAGCCCCACGCACCCAGTAGGGCAGACAGACTGTGGCGGAACAGCACCTAACTGGCTGGGGGCTGGCCAGCTTGAGGCGGGCGGTAGCTGTCCAGTGAGATACTATGACCTCTCCCACCATCGAAAACAACCCCTGGTGCCCAGCTCTATGCCAATTGAGTGGAGACTTATAACCGGTGAACTGTTGTTTCCCGTGTTTTTCCATCGCGTGACATGACACTGGAGTGTCCTCTCCAGGGCGCAGGCCTGGGCAATGTGTATGGAGCACTCGCGGTTTCCCATGCAGCAGGTCCCCCCTCTCCACAACACCGGTAGGGTCCAAGGGAAAGGCAAAGGCAAGTACTGCTTGGTATCGGTGTGTTGCAGGAGTTGCCAGATTGAGGTTAAGCACAACATCAAATTGCTTTCGGGACTCCATCCGGATTTCTCTTCAGGGTTATCTCCCCAAGCCCTTCCCATATTGGGTCTTGCCACAAGGCAGTGGAGGTTTGAGATCAGAGTTTTCCTTCTCCTAGATGGGTTGCCTCCTCTGCTAACGAGTTCCATCTACCCGAAGCACTGGTTTTGGGGCGCCAGTAACTCGCCCTTGCCCCTTCTCCTGTCAGTAGTAACAGTTCCTCCTGGCATAGGATGTATGTCATACGAGAAGACCAGGAGTTGGGCTTGGCTCTCAGAGGCTCTTTGAGACGCGCGCCGTAGGGGCATTTTGTAGAAAGTAGGAGCTTATCCCCACTCCCACCCCTGGCTTAACAGCTTTCGGTTCATGAGGGCACCCAAGTGAGCTGCAGCGTGCCCGGGAAGGCACGAGTGGAGGAGTCGGTGGTGATGAAGAGGAGGTGCACCGGTGCACAAATGTCCTAACTCAGTCTCTCCAAAACAACTAAAATTAGGGGGAACAGGTGGACTGCTGTCCCACCCTACACGGCAAAATGGCTTATTCTGCCACTTAAACTAAATGAAAGTCCATTCATAACTAAAATTACTGCCGTGTTCCTCAAACTAAAACAAAATACACAAAATAATCCCCAAAATATATACAAACAACAAACTACTCTGAACAAATGCATAAAATCAACCTATCTACATATGGCTGAAGAAGACAAGTCTGTGGGCCCCCTGGACCGCCCCGTCATCAGTCTGCCCCTGGAGGCAGCCAGCCTCCTGGGCCGCAGCAGGTCGCCTCAGCACCGGTGCACCTCCTCTTCATCACCACTGACTCCTCCGCTTGTCCAGGCCCATGTCCCTCTGTCCCCTCCTGGGCACGCTGCAGCTCACTCGGGTGCCCTCATGAACCATCCAGCAGCTTATGAGCATCCTCCCATCTGGCCACAACGCGTGAGCGTCCCTGGTGCTCCTCCACCCACTGACCGGCCTGTACCTGCCATGATTGCCTCTCCTCCCGAATCCAGTCCTTGACCCCCAGAGAGGTCCCACTCCGCTTGTAGGGTCTCTGCTTGGCATGTCGTACTACTGTGCCAGACGGTCCAGCCCCACCTCTTTTAACTTTACCGCCGCTGTCGCCGTTGTGACCCCTTGTTCACTGGCACCTTCCAGCAAAAAAAAAAACGGGAACAAATGGAGCCAGCCTCTCAGTGTCGCCTGTCGTCACAGGCGTCCTGCTGTGCTGCCCAGTACCCTTGTCCAGGGAAACTTGAGCTCTGGCACAGGGACCCTCCTGTGATGACCCTGAGCAATATTGGTCTTGCTCACTCTCTAGGGTGCCAGGCAGTTACTCATCCCACACTGCGCCGTCTACCACTCTCAAGCACGGACAGTCCCGCATCTTGGCCAATTTGCACCGAACCGTCGGTTCCAACGTTCCCACCATGGCCAGCCATCCTCCTCCACAACCACAAAGTGGCACCCAGTCACTCTCAATCCTGACGTGCGGAGAAAAACATCTCATGGTCGTCCAGTCCAGCACGGAGTTCACTGTTCCCATGTCGATGCACAAAAGCACTTCCACCCCGTCCAACTTCATCATACAGTACGTGTGTCTGTTGGTGCTCGGAGACATAACAACCATTATGTCTCGCACCCTCACGGTTGTGAGGGTGCGAGAGTCCTCTTTGTGCCATGGACCTCCTTGCTCGGATCTGTGGCATGCCTTGGTGACATAAAGCAAGTGCCCACACTTGCCACAGCGCTCCGCTCTTGCCAAACACTCTTTGGCTCTGAAACGGTGTTTCACGGATCCACAGCCCTCGCTTTTGGGCTTTCCCAGGGCAAACCTCACATTCACAGTGCTAGCGTCATCTTTCACGCTTTCAACGCTGACTGGGTCCACTGCATGCGCGGTCGGTGGTGATCCCAGATGTTGGTGTGACAAGCACTCCCTCAGCTCCCGTGACAGTTTATCGGCACCTTCCAGCTGTTGAGCTACCTCGATGGTTGTGGGCAGCATCAATTCACCCGAAAACATAAGCAGCTTCGACCCTAACGCAGCGCCGTTGGTATACTCTGCTAACTGGTTGCAAATCATCTCCTCTCCCAATAATCCAGGCTGGCACCCGCTGACCAACAGTTCCAAGTCCGCCACGAACTGCTGAACAGACTCGCCCACCCATTGGTGGCGCTGTTGAAACCGAATCTTGCAAACCATGATGCTTCCCGGGGTGTGAAAATAGTGCGGCATTAGCTCAACCACTTCAGCAAAGATACCACAGTCACTCAGTATGCTCAAAACATGCTCTTCCTCCATTCCAGAATTGTGCACCAACAACTCACGTGCTCACAACTTCTCTAGCTTCCCAAGGTCTAGTGCCACCACGTATGTCCGGAAAGCGGTGCACCTCCTCGGCCAGGGGACTGGTGGCTCGCCGGAGAGCTCCAAAAATGGCTGCATTCCAAGCCCACACATTTCCATACCTTGTTTTAATCCACATTTATTCTTGTCGCCAAAATGTTATGTCTGTATATGGAGCCAAGGATGAGACCAGGTGTTGAACTGAACACAGGTTTATTAGAGAGGCACCACACAGCACTAGCACAGCCGTCAGGCAGAAGAGGTGGCAAAGAGAGCACCCCTCCTGCCCACTGCCCTCTTATTGCCACGGGTTGTGGCGGAACCAGAAGATGGAGCCACCACCCGTACCACACAAATAAGAGCTCAAACTCCAACACAACAGTGAGTGCTGTGGGTCTGTAGTCACTCAGGCTGTCCACTTTTTGGGGATGGGGATGATGGTGGAGGCCTTGAGGCAGGAGGGGATGGTGGCATGTGTCAGGGAAAGGTTGAACAGCTTGGTGAAGATCCCTGCCAGCTGGTCTGCACATGCTTTGACCACCGCTCCTAGGATGCCTTCTGGATCAGCAGCTCTGCGGGGGTTCACTGGTCTCAGTTCCGTCCTCACCTCGTACACCTGTAGATAGAGAAGATGGGGGAGAGAGGGGGAGGAGGGGGAGAGAGGGGAGGAGGGGGGGCAAGTTTGGGGGGGAGGTGTGCTCAAACCAGCAAAGAAGTTGTTAAGCTCCTCCGCCAGAGTGAGGCTGCTGTCTGATGTTGGGGGCCCTGGCCCTTGTAGTTGGTGAGGGCCTGGATGCCTCTTCATATATGTTGGGGGTTGTTGTCTGTGAGGAAGCCCTCCACTTTCCTCCTGTAAGCATTCTTCACGAGTTTTATGCCTCTCCTTAGGCTGGCTCTAGCAGTGCTGCACAGACAGCTGTCTCTCTGTCTGAAGGCCGAGTTGCAGGCTCTGATTAGAGCCTGGACTTCACTGGTCATCCAGGGTTTGCGGTTTGGAAAGATCTGGATGTGTTTGGTGACTGTCATATTTTCTACGCAGCATTTAATGTAGAAAAGGTCAGACTCGGTGTAGGAGTCCAGTTCCTGCTGTTCAAAGATGCTCCAATCTGTGCGGGCAAAGCAGTCTTGTAGCTGGAGGAGAGCATTTTCAGGCCAGGTTTTAATTGTTTGTTTGGTTGGGGGAGAACTCTTCCTGAGGGGGGTGTAGGCAGGTATTAGAAGCAGGGAGAGATGGTCTGATTGTCCAAGGTGGGGGAGGTGGTGGCTCTGTAGGTGTGCTTAATGTTGCTGTAAATATGATCCAGTGTTCTTTTTCTTGTGGGACACTTTACATGCTGGTGGAATTTGGGGAGTACAGTCTTTAAGCATGCTTTGTTAAAATCCCCTACAATAATGTGGACTGCGTCTGGGTGACCTCTTTTCTTCCTGCTGACAATATGCTGGAGGTGGTTGAGTGCTAAGCTAATGCTAACATCGGGAGAAATGTAAATTGGGGAAGATAAAAAGGCCTGCACAGGAAGAACATGGCCTCAAGGTCCGGTGAACAGTGGCTTTGAATTATTCTGCTGTTATTACACCAAGTCTGACGCACATAAGCACAGAGCCCACCACCTCTACCCTTACCAGAATCAGTGTTGCAGTCAAAGCGGTGTGTAGTTCGGCCAAGTAGATCCACAGCGGCGTCTGGAATACGTGGATTTAGCCATGACTCGGTCACAGTCAGAATACAACAATCCTGGACATAGCGATTGTACGTGATCTCCGATGGCAGCTCATCCATTTTGTTGGTGAGGGATCTGGCGTTGGTGAGAAAAATTGAAGGAACGGTGGTTTGGTGCGTAGTTTGCGCAGCTGGGCACGGAGGCCAGCCCTGCAGCCTCGTTTCTGCTTTGGTCCGATAACAAACCACGGAGTGCCCGGTGGTCTGGCGATCTCCTCAGGGGTGTGGTGGTGATTACTGGAATAAGCGCTGGAGATGCCGGAGGTAAGTTGGTGACTAATGCCTAGTAGTTCCTGGCAACTGTAGGTAATTAGTCCGTCACAGAAGGAGCACAGAAAAAGGCAGTAAAACACAAAAACAAATGCAGTAGTCTGGAGCGTCTAGCCGTAGCGTGTGAACGCGTTGCCATTTTAGATGAAAATAACTTCAATTTATCTATTTTTATACATATTTTGGTGCCACTCTTTAACTATTAATTGCCAACTTTTATTAAAATGCATGCCGCCTGCTCAACTGAATAACAGTTTCCGCCTTGCTTCAAACCTCTGCAGAACAAGGCAGTGAGGACTGCCATTGATCACCTGTTTTTTTCTGTAACACTCCAGATGATTTCTAGTGAGAGATTTTGCATATTCCATAAAATAATATTGTCACATGCCATGATAAATAATTTCTGTCATTGTTCCTTTCACAATGGTTGCCTACCACTGTGTTGATCCACGTGACAGTGACATCACTTGCAAATCCTCAATATTTAATGTGTATGCATGGAATGCAGCCACATGACAGATGGCTCAGTGGCAATGAAAAGAGCCATGGCAATGGCCGTGCAATGCATCAACATATGGTGATGCATTGCACTTTATAAGATAAGATAAGATAAGATAAGCCTTTATTAGTCCCACAATGGGGAAATTCCAGGATTGCAACAGCACAGGGGTAGCAACACTCAGAGCAACAATCAGAAGGCAAGAGAAAAAACAAGAGCAGCAAGTATACATATGTACATATAAATATAAATATATATATATATAGACACAGTGCGGAACATTGTAGCTAGATGGGATAGATGTATAAATATAGAAACACAGTGCGGAGCATTGTAGCTGGATGGAATAAATATATGAGTATATAAACACACAGTGCAGAGCATTGTGGCTAGATGGAATAATATGTAGATATATAAACATACAGTGCGGAGCATTGTAGCTAGATGAAATAGATATATGAATATATAAACACAGTGCGGAGCATTGTAGCTAGATGGAATAAATATGCAGATATATAAACACACACAGTGCGGAGCATTGTAGCTAGATGGAATAAATATGTAGATATATAAACACACACAGTGTGGAGCATTGTTGCTAGATAGAGTAAATATATAAATATATATATAAACAAGCACCGGATACAGCTCTCCTATCACTGGACGCCGAAAAGGCCTTTGATAGAGTCGAATGGCCCTTTCTTTTTGAAGTCTTACAAAGGTTTGGACTTGGAAATAATTTCATAAAATGGGTTCAGATAATATACAATAATGCTACAGCAGAAATCCTAACAAATAACAATATTTCAAAATCAATAAAAATCAATAGAGGATGTCGACAAGGCTGTCCACTTTCACCTTTACTGTTTACTATGGCAATTGAACCTTTAGCGATGGCGATACGTTTACATTCACAAATATATGGAATTAAAGTTGGACCAACAGAACATAAAATCTCCCTGTACACCGATGACATAATTTTGTTTATGTCGAATCTAAAAAAATCAATTCCGACCTTGTTGAATTTAATAAAGAATTTTGGGGAAATATCAGGATATAAAATAAATAAAACTAAATCTTCAATATTAATGCTAAATGAGACCCAGAGAAATTACCCAGACCCTGAGGTAAATCAGTTTAAATATTTAGGAATCCAAATTGTGCCTAAGCTAGAATCAGTCGCCAGTGTCAACTATGAAGCCTTAATGACAGATATCAATGAGTCAATTCAGAGATGGATGTCACTACCAATGTCGATGATCGGGAGAATCAATATACTTAAAAGTAATATTTTACCTAAAATACTTTATTTATTTCAATACATTCCCTTACCACCACCTTTAGATTTATTCTCAAGAATTAAAAAAAAGTTAGTGGAATTTATATGGAACAACAGGAGGGCTAGATTACGTCTGTCTTTATTATATTTACCATTTGATCGTGGAGGTCTGAAATGTCCAAATTTTATGTTGTATTATTGGTCGGCACAACTGAGGTCTATGACATATTATTTTTCATTAAATGATCTCCCTCACTGGACTGAAATGGAATCATACAATTTACCTTTACCTCTTCCCATATTCATATACTCAGATTCGGCAAAAAAAATTACAAAAACAAGTTAAAAATCCATTTGTAAAGCATATGATCAAAATATGGTGTGAAGCTAAAAATTATTTAAAAGAACCACAGTTATTGTCACCATTTAGCCCAATATGGGGTAATCAATATTTTAAACCAGGAAGAGCGGACGCTGTATTTAAAGTATGGAATTTAAAAGGGATTCAAAAGATTCAAGATTTATATTTGCCATGTGCAGATAACATAATGTCTTTTGAAGAGCTGAGGGTCAAATTTAATCTTAATAGAACACATTTTTTTAAATATCTTCAACTTAGAAACTTTATTCGATCAAATCAAAATAAAGCTCTCACTCGACCTATTTATTCATCCTTGGAAAAAATGTTGATGAAAGATAGTAAAAGAAAGGGTATTATTTCAGAGTTTTATAACTCATTGACACTATCCTCAAGTGAAAATTCACAGAAAAGATTAAACTACTGGAAAGAAGATCTGCAAATTGAAATTTCAGAGGAACAATGGGAATTGGCTTGTACAGAAGCCCAAACCAAATCAATAAATGTACGTCTTAAATTGATACATTTCAAATGGTTAATGCGGATGTATGTTACACCAGAGGAGTTAAATAGATATAACAAAAATATACCAGATACATGCACAAAATGCATGGAAAGTAAAGGAACCCTATTTCATTGTGTATGGGAATGTAGAATAATGAGAATGTTTTGGGAAGAGGTGAGGGTAACAATTGAAAAAATAATCTCAAAACAAATCATTTTGAATCCTAAACTGTTTTTGTTGGGTCTGTACCCAGAAAAGCATAACTTTAATAAAAGTGAAAGAACATTCATAGACCTCAGTTTGCTTAATGCCAAAAAATGTATTGCACTACTGTGGAAAAAGACTCATAGACAAGATGTGACTCAGTGGTTAAGATGGATGTTAACAAACCTTCCATTAGAAAGAATAACATATATACTGAAATCAAAGGAAATTGTGTTTGAGAATATATGGAGACCTTTTATTGATCATGTAAAAAATTTAAACATAACTCTTGAAGAAGGTGAATGATGTGTGTGGACCTTGTAAATTCCAAACTGGTGAACATAATATGTATACTTATGTAATGGATTGTCTAGGCTAAACAGAGGAGCATTGTTGAAGACTTGATTTTGTTGGTGGTTGTTGGTGTTTTTAGTGCATTTTTTTTTTGTAGTACTTTAGTGTTAGTGTTTGATTGTTTGTGTCATGTTTGTTTAAAAAAAAAAAAGGTTCAATAAAGATATTGTGGGAAAAAAAAATATATATATATATAAACACACACAGTGCGGAGCATTGTAGCTAGATGGAACAAATATCTAAATATATAAACACACACAGTGCGGACCATTGTTGCTAGATGGAATGAAACAGCACAACCGTCTACTTAGTTATCCTACATGGTATGATTATGTACCCATACATATTCCCACCCTCCATAGCGACCGGTATTTTCCTAGTTATATACTGGAGGGGACCATTGTGTGACATAACGCACGGCTCAGGAGACGCACACACACAGGCTTAGAATAGTTCAAAGAGTTTATTAACAGCAGGAGTGAATGAGTGCATGTCTGCGGGGTGTAAATGTGTTGGTGATGGCGTCTTCTTCAGGCACAGAGGCAGGTGACCGTTCAGCCAAGCAACCCTATGGAGAGAGCACAGGGAGAGGGTGACGGGCATACACCAACACAGGAGGGATTTATGGCAAGAGAAGGACTTACTTGGATTGTCAGGATAGCTGGCACAACAAGGGGGCGAAGCCCGGAAGACAGCCACCTAGAGAGCTCCGTACAGCAGAGAGGAATGGGTGATGGAGTGGAGATGTCCGCCGCCGGGGAATCCACCTGTGCACAGGGGAGCAGACTGGGAAAGAGAGGTAAGGGTTCTTACCCAAATAATGTTTGCTGAAGAAGGAAGTAGCTCACAACGGTGAGGGACGAAGTCTGACGGCTTCAGGCCGAGCCTCCGGGCAAGACGGCCTTTATCCCTCGCCGCTGATGATGGTCAGGTGCGTGAGCAGGTGGCGCCGCTGATGAATGGCGCGGCGTGACAGTACTCCCCCCTCTAGCAGCGCCTCCTGGCGATGGCTTATCCGGGTGCGCTCGGTGGAAGTCCGCGATGAGCGATGGGTCCAACACAAATGACGGGGGCACCCATTGTCGATGCTCGGGCCCATAGCCCTCCCAGTCCACCAAGTATTGCAACCCACGACCTCGGCGCCGGGAGTCCAGGATGGAGGAGACGGACCAGGCCGGATGGCCACCAATCATCCGGGGCGCGGGTTGCGCTGCAGGAGGAGGGCAAAGGGGGTCAGTGACTGCCAGTTTCACCTTCGACACGTGGAAAGTGGGATGGATGCGGAGGGAGGGGGGAATAGCCACGCGCACAGCCACCGGGTTGATGATCCGGGTGATGGGAAAGGGACCCATGAACCGCTGTGCCAGCTTCCTCCTCTCGCCTTTTAATGTGACGTCCCGGGTAGACACATACACGAGTTGCCCAACTCTGTACGCCGGGGCAGGTCGTCTGTGCCGGTCCGCCACGGTCCTGTTGCGCTCCGCTGTGCGTAAAAGCGCATGACGCGCGGCAGCCCAGGTGGAGCGGAACTGCCTAAGGTGCGCCTTAACAGAGGGGACAGTTACCTCGCTCTCCTGCTCTGGAAACAGCGGGGGGTCGTAACCCAGGGACGCCTTGAAGGGGGACATCCCCATTGCAGAAGAGCGGGCGGTGTTGTGGGCATACTCCACCCAGGCGAGATGGTTGCTCCAGGACGTCGGCTTGCATCTGGTAACACAGCGGAGCGCAGCCTCCAGCTCCTGATTGGTCCTCTCACACTGCCCGTTAGACTGGGGGTGATGGCCGGAGGAGAGGCTCACCTTGGCTCCGATGGCGTTACAAAAGGATTTCCAAACCTCGGATGAAAATTGGGGGCCCCGGTCCGAGACCACGTCCACCGGAATCCCGTGCAGCCTGACCACGTGTTGGATGAGGAGGCCCGCCGTCTCCAGGGCGGTAGGGAGACCTCGCAGGGGGACGAAGTGTGCCGCCTTGGAGAAACGGTCCACGATGGTCAGGACGGTGTCAAAGGAGTTGGAAACGGGGAGTCCGGTGACGAAATCCAGAGCGATGTGCGACCAGGGCCTGCCAGGGACGGGCAGAGGCTGGAGCAGACCCGCTGGAGGGGCATTTCCCGACTTGCTGGTGGCACAGATTGGGCAAGCCCGGGCGTAGCGGGCTGCATCCCTCCGCAGGCCTGGCCACCAAAAGGACCGTTGGAGGAGGCTGATCATCCGAGAGGTGCCGGGATGACAGGTGAGCCGGGAGGTGTGGAGCCAGTGGATGACCTCTCCTCGGACCGCAGATGGGACGAACGGTCTTCCCTCTGGTCCGCCGCCAGGATCAGGTTCCACCTCCTGTGCCTTCCGGATCTTGTCTTCAATGTCCCAAGAGATGGCCCCCACGACGCACGACCTGGGCAGGATAGTGTGGGGCGTCTCCTCAGCCTCCACGGGGGTGAACTGCCTAGAGAAGGCGTCAGGCAGGCCGTTCTTGGAGCCTGGCCTGAAGGTGATTGAAAAGCGGAACCTGGCGAAGAACAAAGACCAGCGCGCCTGGCGGGCATTCAGGCGCTTGGCAGATTGCAGGTATTCTAAGTTCTTATGGTCCGTCAGGACCACAAACGGCAGGTCCGCCCCCTCTAGCCAGTGGCGCCACTCCTGTAAGGCGAGTTTGATGGCCAGGAGCTCTCTGTCCCCCACATCGTAGTTCCTCTCCGCCGGGGACAGGCGCCGGGAGAAGAAGGCGCAAGGTCGTTTGGCGCCATCGTCAGGTGACCGCTGGGATAACACTGCTCCCACTCCCGTGTCCGATGCGTCCACCTCCACAATGCACTGCAGCGCGGGGTCGACCTGGCGAAGGACCCGGGAGGAGGAGAACTCCGCCTTCAGCGCCTTAAAGGCAGCAGCGACCTCTTCAGTCCACCGGAACGGGACCTTCGGGGACGTGAGGCGGGTCAGCGGTCCGACGATCGAGCTGAAATTTGGGACAAAGCGGCGGTAAAAATTGGCGAAGCCAACAAATTGTTGCACCTGCTTCCGGGATGCGGGAGTAGGCCACTCCACCACCGCCTTCACCTTCTCTGGGTCTGGGAGCACCTGGTCTTGAGCGATGATGAATCCCAGGAAGGATGTGGTCCTAGCGTAGAATTCGCATTTCTCAGCCTTCACGTACAGACGATTCTCCAGCAGTCTTTGGAGGACCCGCCTCACATGGACCTGGTGCTCGTCCCTGGACCTGGAGAAGATAAGAATGTCGTCCAGGTAGACGAACACGAAGAGGCCGATGAAATCCCGGAGGACGTCATTAATGAGGCGCTGAAAGACGGCAGGAGCGTTGGTCAACCCGAATGGCATGACAAGATACTTAAAGTGGCCGTTCAGGGTACGGAAGGCTGTTTTCCATTCATCTCCCTCCCGGATCCGGACGAGGTGGTAAGCGCTGCGTAAATCCAGCTTGGTAAACCAGGTCACCCCCTGGAGGGAGTGAAAGGCAGTGTCCATGAGGGGCAGGGTGTAACGGTCCCTCTCATGTCATTTAGCGCTCGGTAATCTATGCAGGGGCGGAGGGATCCGTCCTTTTTCCCGACAAAGAAAAACCCTGCCCCCACGGGTGACGACGATGGGCGAATAATCCCAGCGCTCAGTGATTCCTTCAGGTAAGTATTCATGGTCTCCTTCTCCGGCGCCGACAGGCTGTAGAGCCGACCAGAAGGCAGGGGAGCCCCCTGGCGGAGGTTGATAGCACAGTCATAGGGTCGATGCGGGGGAAGAGACATAGCTTTCGATTTACTAAATACCATACCCAGGTCGTGAAATTCTGGAGGCACCAGCGACAGGTCCGGAGGTGCTGTATCCGCCACAGGGGGAGCCGCGGACGGGGAGCAGGCAGCGGACTGAAGGCAGGTGCCCATACAGAAGGTACTCCACGCCGATACCCCAGCTGACCTCCAGTCCAAGACAGGGTTGTGGAGGCGTAGCCAGGGATACCCCAGGATGACGGGCGACACAGAGTTGGGCAGGACGTAAAATACCATCTCCTCCCGGTGGTTCCCTGAGATGATGACTGGGACAGGCATGGTTTGGTGAGAAACTCTCCCAAGGGAGGCACGGGAGAGATGGACCAGGGAGATGGGGTGTTTTAATGCCTGACAGCGGATGCCCAATCGGGTTGCCAGGCCTTGTGAAATGAAGCTGCCCTCTGCGCCCGAATCCACCAGTGCGTGGGTGAGGTGCCCAGTGGGATTGTGGCAGAAACGAATGGGCAGCTTTAATTGGGTGAGGGGACTTTGCCGATTGACGTCCGCGAGGCCCCCTACAGTGACTCGCGGACCCCGCCGTTTGGCTTTTGTGGGCAAAGCTCTACCGTGTGTTGACTGTCTCCGCAATACATGCAGAGACCCAACTCACGGCGGCGCTGTTTCTCTGCCGGGGAGAGCTTTGCCCAGCCCGTCACCATCGGCTCCGACTCCTCGGGGCACGATGGTGGCGGCGTCGCCAGGGGGCGAGCTTGGGGCAGGCGTAGCGGGGCTCCCCGAGGGCGAGAAGCAGACGGCTTCCGTCCTGAGGAGCACTCGCGCAGCCTGTTGTCCAAGCTGATTGCCAGTGAGGTTAGCTCCACTAACGTTTCGGGGATATCCCGTCCAGCCAGTTCATCCCTCAGATCACTATTGAGGCTGCGGAGGAACAGGCCGCAGAGGGAGCGCTCCTCCCAGCCCAATTCCTCCGCCGCTACCCGGTATTCGATGGCATAATCCGCGGCCGACCGGTTTCCCTGCTGGAGAGCGAGAAGCCGATCGACCTGGACTGCCTCAGAACGAGAATGATCGAACACCTCCAGGAAGCGCCTCACAAACTCGGCATAGGTGAGGGTGGCATAACTGGGTCTCGCCATAATAGCGTAGGCCCAAGTTAAAGCGCGCCCCTCCAGGAGGTTCCCTATGTAGCCGATTCGGCTGTGATCTGAGGGGAAGTCTCCGGGCACACGGTCAAACACGGACTCGCACTGCATCACAAACCCCCGCGCTCCGCCGAGCTTTCCGCTAAAGCGAGCGGGGGTCGGAATCGGTGTGAGTCGGGCCGGTGCCACCGGAGCTGGCTGGACGGCCACCGGAACAGCAGGAGCTGCGCCACCTTGAGGAGCCGGGGGGAACGGCTGCTGGGGGTCCAGGCGGTCCAATCGGCCAGTGATAGTTATCAATTGGTTCAGGATAACCTGCTGTTGATAAGCTATTTGATCCACTCTAGCCTCGAGAGTGGTAAGCCGGTGTGCGAGCCCGCCGTCCGCCGAGCCACTCTGCTGAAGCCGTACTGACATAATGCACGGCTCAGGAGACGCACACACACAGGCTTAGAGTAGTTCAAAGAGTTTATTAACAGCAGGAGTGAATGAGTGCGTGTCTGCGGGGTGTAAATGTGTTGGTGATGGCGTCTACTTCAGGCACAGAGGCAGGTGACCGTTCAGCCGAGCAACCCTATGGAGAGAGCACAGGGAGAGGGTGACGGGCATACACCAACACAGGAGGGATTTATGGCGAGAGAAGGACTTACTTGGATTGTCAGGATAGCTGGCACAACAAGGGGGCGAAGCCCGGAAGACAGCCACCTGGAGAGCTCCGTACAGCAGAGAGGAATGGGCGATGGAGTGGAGATGTCCGCCGCCGGGGAATCCACCTGTGCACAGGGGAGCAGACTGGGAAAGAGAGGTAAGGGTTCTTACCCAAATAATGTTTGCTGAAGAAGGAAGTAGCTCACAACAGTGAGGGACGAAGTCTGACGGCTTCAGGCCGAGCCTCCGGGCGAGACGGCCTTTATCCCTCGCCGCTGATGATGGTCAGGTGCGTGAGCAGGTGGCGCCGCTGATGAATGGCGCGGCGTGACATTGTGTAAGTCTATTGCGTCTTTTGCATTCAAAACTATTAGGTTGTCACGTCTTTTTGCTATCTCTGCGAGCAGCCCTGCTTAGGTTGTACAGTCCGACAGCCGTAGGTAGGAAGGACCTGCGAAACCCCTTGGTTGTGCACCTAGGATGATGTAGTCTGCTGCTAAATGAGCTCCTCAGTGCATTCAGTATGTCCTGCATAGGGTGGAACTCGGACTACAGCAGAGATGACAGTTTAGCCACCATCCTTCTCTCTCCTATCTCCTCCACTGGGTCAAGGCGCTGCCCCAGGACAGAGCTAGCTTTCTTGATCAGTTTGTTCAGTCTCTTCCTATCGACTGCTGTAATGCCACTGCCCCAGCAGACCACTCCAAAAGTGATGGCTGATGCCACCACCGTGTCATAGAATGTCTTCAGCAGTGCCCCTTGTACACCAAAAGACCTGAGTCTCCTCAGTAGGAACAGCCTGCGCTGTCCCTTCTTGTAAAGTGTGTCAGTATTGTGTGACCAGTCTAGTTTATTGTTCAGATGAACACCCAGGTACTTATAGGATGTCACCATCTCGATGTCTATTCCCTGTATATTTACTGGTGCTGTGAGGGGTTGTCCTTGCCTGCAGCAGTCCACCACCAGCTCCTTAGTTTTCCTCGCGTTGATCTGGAGGCAGTTCCGATGGCACCAGTCCACGAAGTCCTGGATAAGCCCTCTGTACTCAGCTTCATCTCCGTTGGAGATGAGGCCAACGATCGCAGAGTCATCAGAGAACTTCTGTAGATGGCAGTGTGTTGTGTTGTGTGAGAAGTCCGCAGTATAAAGGGTGAACAGGAAGGGAGACAAAACCGTTCCCTGGGGGGCCCCCGTGCTACCGATGATCGTGTCGGACACACAGTCCCGGGTTCTCACAAACTGAGGCCGGTTTGTGAGGTAGTCCAGGATCCATGATGACAGGTGCTGGTCCACCCCTGCGCACAGCAGCTTGTCCTTCAGGATCATCGGTTGGATGGTGTTGAAAGCACTGGAGAAGTCAAAGAACATGATCCTCACCGCATTCCCGGGCTTCTCCAGGTGGGACAGAGAACGGTGAAGGAGGAAGATGACCGCATCCTCCACCCCAATGCCATGCTGGTAGGCGAACTGGAGTGGATCCATCGCTGGTCCCACCAGGGGGCGGAGGTGAGCAAGGAGCAGTCTCTCCGGGGTCTTCATCATGTGGGACATCAAGGCCACTGGTCTGTAGCTGTTCAGATCTTTGGGGTGGGAAGTCTTTGGTACAGGTACCACACAAGATGTTTTCCACAGCTGTGGTACTCTCCCCAGCTTCAGGCTCAGACTGAAGATGTACTCCACAATCCCACACAGCTGGTCTGCACAGGACTTGAGGAGCTTTGCGCTGATGCCGTCCGGTCCCGACGCCTTCCTCACCTTGATATTCCTCAACTCCGTCCTCACCTGGGTCTTAGTGAGGGTCAGGTTGGGGGGCTGTGTGCTGGGAGTGGGGGGTGTTGGTGGAGTAGGGAGTGGGCAGCAGGACTTGATGTCTTTAGAGGCAGCAGTGGTTGTTGTGCAGTCAGGGGGGAGGGCGATTGGTCAAACCTATTGAAAAACAGATTCAGATTGTTCACCCACTCCTTGCCCCCCGTGGCCTGGGGGGAGGTATTCTGGAGCCCAGAGATGGTTTTAAGGTTTCTCCAGACCCCGCTGATGTCGCTCTGTTGCAGCTTGTCCTCCATCTTCTTCCTGAAGCTGTCCTTGCCTTCTCTGATCTTTCTCCTCAGCTCCCTCTGTACGGACTTCAGCATCTCCCTGTTCCCCGACCTGAAGATCCTCTTCTTCTCTCTCAGAAGTGTTTTTATTTCAGGGTTGATCCAGGGTTTGTTGTTTGAGCAACACCATATGGTCTTGGTGGGAACGATGTTGTCCACACAGAAGCTGATGTAGTCCGTAATGGTGTGAGTGAGGCCATCGATGTCCTCACCATGTGGATCGCAGAGCTGCTCCCAGGCGGTGGTTTCAAAACAGCCCTATAGAGTGTCCATTGCCTCCTCAGACCATAACTTCACTGTGCTCATGGCCGGAGGTTGTCTGTGCACTAGGGGTTTGTACACCAGCCGGAGATGAACCAAGTTGTGATCCGATCTCCCGGGTGGGGGGAGTTGTGATGAGGTGTACGCCTCCTTAGTGTTTGCGTAGAATAAGTCCAGTGTTTTATTGTCTCTAGTGTGGCATGTGACATACTGGGTAAATGTGGGTAGAATGGGAGACAGTGAAACATGGTTGAAATCGCCTGAGATGAGGAGAAGAGCATCTGGGTGTTCTGTCTGCAGCCTGCCAGTTACTGAATGGATGACGTCACGCGCTGTCCCAGCGTTCGCCGTCGGATTTGCATAAACAACAATGCAGATCACGTGTGAGTATTCCCTTGGGAGATATGTAGGCCGCATGCTAACAGCTAGCAACTCAACGTATTTGCTGCAGTGTCGTTGTTTAACAGTGATATGTCCCGGTCTGCACCAGTTGTTGTTAACATACATTATCACTCCACCGCCCCTTGCTTTGCCACTGTCTGATGTTCGGTCTCTTTATGAAGCACTTCATGTGGCAGTGCTACAATATTAAAACCATATCTCACTGTTTACATCGTCTATCAACATCAAAAAAAGTTTACAATCTGCACGTTCGGTTTTACTTTCCATTTCACTTTCCGTTTTTTGCTGCTCCAAATGTACACCAAACGTGACAAAAATAGTTGGGAAAACATGATGGAAATTGCTTATCATAATTCTGGTTTTACTTGCCCTATCGACACAATTTAAAAACTGGGAAAGGGTTTTGAATCTGCATGAGGCCAAGGACCACCTCTGGTAAAAATTTCATCCAAATCCATTGAGTAGTTTTGAAGTATTCTTGCTAATACTCTGTGAGAAGATAAGAGCCTTGATGGAGGTATGCATTCTCGAATCATCACCAAAATATTATGGGTTCCTCTCTAGGCCAAGGACCACCTCTGGTGAAAATTTCATCCAAATCCATCTGGTAATTTTTGTGTAATCCTGCTGCAAAAATACAAACTAGGTCCTTGGTGGAGGTATGCACTCTCAGATCATCACCAAAATTTAATGGGTTCATCAATCAATCAATCAATCAATCAATCAATCAAAACTTTATTTATATACAGTAGCACTTTTCATACAAAAAAAATGTAGCACAAAGTGCTTTACAAATTAAAAAACACAATAACCCCCTTCCCACCCCACCTCATACAAGCAGACAAACAGACACGCACATGCTCACACTTATCAATGTGAGACATGGCTGAGCACCGAGGATCCAGGTGTAGAAGCACCATCTTAGGGAGCCATTAACACTAGGGAAGTGCCAAGTCCGCAGCTACAGGGGCACCACCTCTGCCGCCACCCAAGACCAGGCATTGGGTGGGCCAGGGCAGTCACAGGCTAGTGCCCTGCAGCCAGAACCAGGCAACCCCTGTGGGAGGGCACCCCATGAGGAAATACTGGAGTTAGGACAGGATAATAAGATAAATTAAACCATCAATCATAACTAATAATATGATACATGATTTGTTAATAAAAAGATAATCATAAACACACACACCCCATTTAAACTCAAAGTTTAAAATGTAATAGTATTTAATAACAAAGTGAATAATTATAACAAGATCAAGCTCAGATGTTTTTACCTTCTTTACATGTTTCGACTGTTCATTGCAGTCTTCGTCACTGCAGTGAACAGTCGAAACATGTAAAGAAGGTAAAAACATTTCCTTTCTATTTTTGTCTTTAATAAGAACAAAAGGTAAAATAACAAGATCAACATAAAATAAGTTTAAAATCAGAAATTAAGAAAATTAAAATAGTAAACTAATCAAAACCAAGTTAAAATCGTAGGTCTTGAGCCTGTTATTAAAAACATGAACACTTTTGGCAGCCCTGATGTTCTCTAGCAGGCTGTTCCACAGATGTGGATCGTAGTAGCTAAAAGCAGCCTCACCGTGGGTGCGTGTTCTGACAGTAGGAATAATTAAAAGACCAGTGCCAGAAGACCTTGGGGGCCGTGGGGGCTCATATGTTAAAAGTAGTTCTGATAAATAACAAGGCCCAAGACTGTGCAGACATTTGTAAACCAGTCAAAGAACCTTAAAATTGATCCTGAAGGACATGGGGAACCAATGCAGTGACTTTAAGACCAGCGTGATGTGAGCCTGCCATCTGGTCCTTGTCAGAACACGTGCAGCTGTATTCTGTAATAACTGCAGATTTGAAATTGTCTTTTTGGGAAGACCAGAGAGCAGGGCATTACAGTAATTATTATGGCTGGCGATAAAAGCAGGCATCAGTATCTCCGTGTTTGCTCGAGAGAAAAGTGGGCGAACTCTGGCTATATTCTTTAGGTGGCAGAATCCTGTTCGTGTTACATTTTTAATATGTGGAGTAAATCCAAGCCCAGAGTCTAATATAATGCCCAGACACTATGAGAATCACATTCTTTGATTTCTCCAGTGCCTTTAACACCATCCAGCCACTGCTGATGGGTGAGAAGCTGCGGGTGATGGGGGTCGACAGTTCTGTAATCTCCTGAATTGCTGACTACCTGACAGGCAGGCCACAGTTTGTTCGGAGGGCAGTGTCTTGTCTAATGTGGTGGTTAGTGATACGGGAGCGCCACAGGGGACTGTGCTTTGTCCTTTTCTCTTCACCTTACGGACGCAGAGACGGCGCAATGGGACACCTGGAGCGAGGGCACCGGCAGCAGCGACGAGGCATCAGTGTCGGAGGATATTGCCGATGAGAACGGTACTGAGAGCCCAGAGGGAGAACAGCCACAGCCGGACACGGTGACAGCACAGTGGAGCACTGGGACCAAGAGTGCTGGATACAGCGGCAAGGTGCCTGGGCCAGAGAACAAGACCGACGGGGGGTGACATCATGAGCCCCGGAGGTGAGCAGCAGCAGCCATGCACCATAGAGGTCGGGCAGTGCCTTAGTGCTGAAGATCCATGCACATTGGACGAGGGGGCTGGGTGGTACGGTGAAGCGCCCGAGGCGGCGAGCCGCACCAGCGAGCGAGCTTTGGTTCTTCCCGAAGTGTGGCCACTGGGGGCCGGGGTGTGTGGAGCCATGACGGTGGTGTGTAAGACTGTCAGGAACGGCTCGTCAGGCACGGAAAGGCGGCGCACCGACTGTCAGCATGGCGGGCCCAAAGGGAAGAAGCACCGACTGACGGGTAGAGACATTTTTGCCAGGGAGGGGAGGTTTCGACCCTGGAGGTAGACAACAGCCAGGTGCACTGATGCCGTGGGGCTGGCTGCCCAGGTCCTCCGTGGCAGATTAGAAGATGGTGGCTGCCCAGAGACATTGGGGTTACCTGAATAATCCTTGTGTAAATATTTGTGTATATATATGTGAATATGCGCTTTGTTTATATTGATTGCTGGTGTGCATGTGAGTGAGTGTGAATAATAATTTTGTATTTTCAACAGGCAAAGTCCTTTGTAGTTGTTCTTTGTGTGAATGTGATAGGTTGTTTTAGTACAATATATTATTCCATATGTTCTTTGTGCGTGATTCGGGTTCTAGATTTGGGAGGTTCAATTGTGTGTCTGGTTTTGAATTTTTCTAAAGGGGGGAGAATGTTGGGTATGAGTGTGTGTGTGTGTGTGTGTGTGTGTGTGTGTGTGTATGAGAGATGCTGTGCCCACCCCCAGGGTGATGCCAGGCAGGCACAGCCCACTCTGTATATAAACCTCAGTTCTGTGTAATAAAGTTAGTTGTTAGCTGCATGAAGACTCGCCTCCTACTCAGTCATTTCACAGACATAACACCACCGACTTTCAGTACTTTCAGTAGATTATCAAGAGGACTGGCTCTGTAATTGGTCTCAGGCCGGAGACTTTTTAGACTGTGGTGGAGAGGAGGACACTAAACAAACTGCAGTCCATCATGGACAATCCTGATCATCCCCTCCGTCACAGACTGGAGAGACAGTAGAGCACTTTCTCCAGCAGACTGCGACAACTTTGCAGCCGAGGGACAGGAAATCTTTCCTGCCTCATGCCATTTCACTGTACAATAACTCACTCTAATGTTGTATTCTGGTCATAACTATGCTGCCATACTGCACCTTACAGTCTAAAGGGCCTTTTCCACTAGCACGCTTTAGCATGACACGGGACGGCTCAGCACGCTTTGTACGCTTTTCCACAAGCCCCAACACGGTTTAACAGCCGCGATTCTCAGCCCTGCTGAAGGGCAGGGTACAGCAGTGCTGAGCTGTGCCGTGTTGTGACGTTAACAGACTGGTCACCGCTGATTGGTCAGGTCGTAACCGGCGCTGATTGGTCAGGTTGTAACCGCCCCTCTCCTCCTCCTCATCTACCAAATCTTCACGACCTTCTCAATAAAGTTTTTGAAAAAAAAAAAAAAAGAATCTTCACACCGCCTTTACTCAGCACGCAACCACTGTTGGCGGTTCCTTTTCAGTGTATTGCTGTGCTATTTTCATTTATTCTCTATCAAAAATGGCTTCGCGTGAAAAGGGTGTTCCATGGACTGTCACCATGGGTTGAGATGCCGTCTCGGCACTCAGCCCATGTTTTCCCTCATCCCTGCTTCCCATTGAGCAGCGTCTCAGCTGGCCCCCAGCTGGCAGCATTATGGACGGCTGGGGCCAATTAGTCTTCATCAGCTGGGGCGCTGCCAATGAGGATAAATAGGAGCAGCCTCGATGACTTGGGGCTGCGACATAAACACATTGCTAAGCTGAAGCCCCTTCGTCTGGTGTCAGCTTATACTCCTCTTGCAGCATTCCTGTGTTTGTATCCCGCTGTGAGTATGTACGTCTTGTTACCCCCACGTCCGGTACGAGCTGCTTACCTCTGCGCTGTGCAACCTGTGAGTGTACGTCTGCATGAGTATCTGTGCTCTCCTCATCCCTTCCCCTTTACCCTGAATAAAATATCACGACTCACTGGCTTGCCCCTGGCTCTGATTGCCCGGCTCCCTAGAGCCGGATATGACATGGACCAATAAGGAGCTGCAGTGTCTGCTGACTGCATTGTCAGACGAACGTATTCAGCGCGAGTTAGACGGAGATGCCCGGAATGAAAAAATATACCGGGAGGTCTCGACATCGGAGTCCTTTAACGGTGAGTTTTAATTTTTTTTTATTGTGCGTTTTTTCGCAAATATATTCGGTAAGACGCTCAGTTTATTTATGCAATAAAAAAGCTGTTCATTTGTGGATGGATCGCTGCTTTATTGCAGCACACTGCGGACTAAAGCTTTTATTGTAATTATTCATGTGAACAATACGCTGAAATAAGCTTATATATTCTTGTTAAAAACTATTGTCTTTTCTGTATATATTTCGTGCTGTATTTTATTGTGTGCATTTTCCTTGTAGAATCATCCCACGTGTCCGCCGCGACAGCCCGCACGGATTATTCAACCGAGCCTTCCTGACCCACAGCTGGCAGAGACGGATTAATTCTACCTAGCCTCAGCACTCAGTGGTCGGCGTGTATAAAATGTCGATTAACCTTCATGTTGTGTTGCAAAGTTTTTTTTTATTTTAATATTTTGTATGTAATAAAATGGAATTGTTTTGGAAAGTGTGGTTTGTCTGTTATAACACTGAATTATAAAACAGTATAATTACATAGAAATTCCATTGCCTAGTCTGATCAAAATGATGCTGAGGGTCAACCATTGTAAAGGTAATGTAATTTTTAACTAGACCAAAAAAGAAATCTTTTTGTAAGCTTTCTGTTCTTTTTATTGAAATATCATAAAAAATTAGCACCAAGTCAATGGTACAAGTATATGTAAATTGAATGTTCTATCGGCATTCCAAATTCAGAGATTTACAATACTTTAGAAGGAGTGTAGCATCATCTAAACGGAAAATAATAATACTGTTGTTCCAAACGTTGACCTGAAGGTGAAAAACATGAATTTTTTTAATTCAGTACATCCAAAATGCCCTAGGATGTGGTGTAGTCCAGTGTGCCACCGTCTCATTATTTAATACGAATAAAAACAAGTTTCACCTCATTATTTCTAGGTCATTTGGCAGTTAATTCAAAACAAAAGTGACTTGTGTTGTTGCAGCTTAATTATGAGATAAAATTAATTGTGAGATAAAACCACAGAGCGAGCAAGGCAATAATCCTTGGATCCTCCATTTTTTGTCTCGTGTAAATAAGGACTCAGTCCGGTGCATAACATCACGGGAGTGTGGCCCCGCCTCGCTGAGAATCTGCTGCTGCCCCGCAACACTGTGCTAATGGAGACAGAAGCATTCCGAGCCGTACTGAAGTGAATCGAGCCGTACTGAGGTGTGCTGGGCTAGTGGAAAACAGGCTTAATTGGTACCTCAAATTTCACATTTCACCTTGCGCCTGATAGTCCTGCATTGTACAGTGGGTATGATTCATGTACCTATATGGGTCACCATCTATTTGTCTATGATGTATATAAGTTACTTAGCAGTTTTACTTTCCATGGATTATCCCTTTGTCTATTATGCTGTGTGTGCTTCTGTCGATTTGGTCGTCTACTGTCATGCTGCTGTTACACTGTAATTTCCCAGTTTGGGATCAATAAAGTACATCTATCTATTTATCTATCTATCTATCTATTTATCTATCTATCTATCTATCTGTCTATCTGTCTATCTGTCTATCTGTCTGTCTGTCTGTCTAAATTCTTAACATGTTGGGATGGAGTAAAGGACAAACTATGTGATTTTGGTAAAATTTTCTCTCTCTGAGCTTCAGGACTGATAACTAAAACTTCAGTTTTGTCCTGGTTAAGCTGAAGAACGTTTGCTGCCATCCATGGCTTAATGTCTAAAATCCAGTTAAAAAGGGTGTTAATTGGTTCCACGTCATCAGGAGACACAGTGACATACAGTTGTGTGTCATCAGCATAACTATGGTGATTGATGCCATGTCTCCTGATAACATCTCCAAGAGGCAGCATGTACAGATTAAAAAATATTGGACCTAAAATTGAACCTTGGGCATACCACAATTTATTTTGTAGACTTTGGTGGAGTGGTTAGCAACTACGGCAGCACAGCAACTCACCCTTGGCCGGGGGATCCTGGGTTCAATCCCAGCCCCCGGCCAACAGTGATCTGTGTGGAGTTTGCATGCTGTCCCCGTGTCTGCGTGGGTTTACTCCAGGATTTCTCCGGTTTCCTCCCACATGTCAAAAACATGCAAGTTTGATTAATTGGCATCAAACTGGGGATTCTAAATTGTCCTTAGGTATGACTGTGAGAGTGAATGGTTGTCTGTCTCTCTGTGTTGGCCCTGCGATGGACTGGCGATCTATCCAGGGTGTGCCCTGCCTCTCGCCCAAAGATGCTGGGATAAGCTCCAGCCCCCCTGCGACCCGAAAAGGATTAAGCGGAAGTAGATGAATGAATGAATGAATGAATGGAAGAACATGTATCCATACTTATCAAAAAGTTCCTGTTTGTAAGGTAGGACTTCAACCAATTAAGAACAGTACCAGAGAGGCTAACCAGATCCTTTAGTCTGATTAAAAGAATATGGTGGTCTACTGTATCAAAGGCAGCACTTAGATCCAGTAGATCCAGGACTGAAATTCTGCATGAATCCATGTTGTGCCTTTGGTCATTGACAATGCTGACCAGGGCAATCCTTGGCCCAAGGGCTACCTCTGGTGAGATTTTCACCAAAATCTGTCCAGTAGTTTTTGCGTAATCCTGCTAACAGACAGACAGACAGACAGATCACCCTGATTACATTACCTCCTTGGCAGAGGTAATTAAGTAATTCTTGTGTATACCACTTAACAGTGCTGATATCACTGAGGGTATAAATTGGCCTAGGCCAATTCATACTCCGGGGTATGAATTGGCCTAGGCCATAATATACCCTGAGTATAATCTAGCCTAGGCTGTTTTAACACCGGGTATAGTCTGGACTGGGGGTATACTGTGGCCTGTTACACCAGGGCTGCTGCTGCCAACAGTGGACCAATGAGAATACACTGTGTGCGCAGATAGTGCTTACAGGAGTTGTAGTTTCATAGTCTCACACTGCAATAGGCTTATTATTTAGATGCCGCTTGAGAAAACTACACCTGCTAAAGTGGCTAGTGGGAGTTGCTGTCTTGCCCGCCACCGGTGGAATCCACCCACCAGTGGCAGATTGGCGGGTGTTAATGATAAGCCCTGGATAGTACCTCATCATCCTAACAGAGCAATGCACTCTCAAAATGCAGAATTAGTTGTAATGCCTAAAATCTCTAAGGCTGCATTCACACTAGGATAGTCCAGGGTCTTGGTTTGATTGGGTGGGGAATGCTGAGAATTTTTGCACCTTTAATTGGTTTGGTTTGCATTCACGCTGTAGTGGACCAAACTGCCTGGACAACATCACGCAGTTACAACAACTGCTCGTTTGGGGCTCTGTAGCCGAAACCACTACTGACCAGGAAGGAAAAACCTCGATGAAGAAGAAAAATCTGGCTCATCGATTGGCCAGGACTGAAAATGGAAATCCGTTCCCTTCAGCCGGGTTGTTTGTCCGCCACAAAGAAGACATCTTTTTAACTTTTCTCCTTGGTTTTCTGTGGTAACACGATCTCTCGGATTTGTGTGGTTGTCTTTATTGTTATTTTCTACCCAAAATGCACTACGGTAAATGCCACTTCCTCTTCTCAGACTACTTGTTGCTATGGTTATACAAACGCTGAGGGGCACTTCCACCCTTTGATCTGCTGGATAGTCCGTTTGCATTCACACTGCAAGCAAAGCACACCAGAGTTCATTTGCAAGTGAACTGAGACCCCCATTTTCAGGCGGACCAAAGTTTGCTTGTTTGGTGCGCACCAGAGTTCGAATGCACGTTCAGACTGCACCAAACAAACCGAGCTATCCGCAGAAGTGGACCAGCGTTCCTTTGGTCCGGACCAAACAGCGGCCGTGTAAATGTACCCTGAAAGTACATTGGGATGCAGAGCTTAGTTACTAGGCTCCTCTTCTTTGGAACCAGCTGCTAATCTCAATTTGGGAGACAAACTCAATCTCTGTTTTTAAGAGCATGGTTAAAACTTCCTTTTTTGACAAAGCCTTTTTGAAAAGGCCCCACCCCCCTCCCTCTGAACGCTCATATGCTCAGAACCGAGGACCTTTTAATTATCACAATAACTGACCTGTCTTTGTACTCCACACTTTTATGTTCATTGACCCGTCCATGATACCACTACTGTGTATATTTTCCGTAATCCTCGGGCCCTTTTAGTCAACTGTGTGTCTGCATTCTGCACTCTTATGTACATAGTTCCACCCGCGTAGCCACTACCAGACCTGTGTATATTTCCATAATCCATAATAAAAATAAAAAAAATTGTTTTTATTTGTATTTTACTTTTATTTCAGTCGTGAGTTTAATCGTGTGCTCTGTAACTGTGTTTTATCTAATCCTTCTCTCCTACTTTACTGCACAGTAGCCTGGTGGAGCATCCACAATTTTGTTGCACTATACTACTGTACAATGACAGTAAAATCTATTTTGTTCTATAGTTAGGGTTGGGATCAGTCCACCAAGGTCTCCACTTTTGACCACCACCTAATCCACATAGCACCGGACCCCCATGATCCCTCCTGCAGGTGGTGAGCCCACTGGAGGGCGGACCCATGTAACTCCTTCGGGCTGAGCCCGGCCGGGTCCCATGGGTGGAAACCCGGCCACCAGACACTAGCCTTCAATCAATGCATTAGATTTATATAGCGCTTTATCATAGACACTCAAAGACGCTTTACAGAGATTAAGGGTCATCCACCACCTGGATGGATGAAACAGCCACAATACGGCGCCATCCCTTTTAACCATTCACACACACATTCACACCAAGGGCCACTTTAGAGTCTCCAATTAACCTAACCTGCATGTTTTTGGCATGTGGGAGGAAACTGGAGAAATCCCGGGGTAAACCCACGCGTACACGGGGAGAACATGCAAACTCCACACAGATCACTGTTGGTCGGGGGCTGGGATCGAACCCACGATCCCATGATCCCCACGATCCCCCGGCCAAGGGTAAACTGTGCTGCCGCAGTGCTAACCACTGCGCCACCGTGCAGCCCTTCGAGCCCCTCCCCATGGCCTGGCTCCAGGGTGGGGCCCCGGTAACCCCATACCGGGCGGGGTACACTGAATCCTTGATATAGAATTTATCATGAGAGTCTGTTGGATCGTTCTTAGTCTGGCCTTCACCCAGGACCAGTTTGTCTTGGGTGACCCTATCAGAGGCAAATTGCCCTGGACAACATAGCTCCTGGGATCACTGGGGCACGCAAGCCCCCCCACCACGATAAGGTGACGATCCATGAGGAAGTATCGGGAGTATGGGTTATCGGGCTTGTTGTTACAAGCTATTTGGTCTCTGCACGACCGTTGTGAGAGTTTGGTTCGTATTGCCAGCACTCGGTCGGAGTCATTCCCAGTGAGAGTTGGACTCCGCCAGGGCTGCCCTTTGTCACGGATCCTGTTCATAATTTTTATGGACAGGATTTCTAGGCGCAGCCAGGAAATGGAGGGTGTCATGCTTGGTGACCACAGGATCTCATCTCTGTTGTTTGCAGATGATGTTGTCCTGTTGGCTTCATCCAGCAATGACCTACAGCTCTTGCTGGGACGGTTTGCCACTGAGTGTGAAGCGGCTGGGATGAGAATCAGCACCTCCAAGTCCGAGTCCATGGTCCTCAGTCGGAAAAAGGTGGATTGTCCTCTCTGGGTTGGGGACAGGCTCCTGCCCCAAGTGGAGGAGTTTATGTATCTTGGGGTCTTGTTCACGAGTGAGGGGAAAATGGAGCGAGAGATTGACAGATGGATTGGAGCAGCATCTGCAGTGATGCGGACGTTGTACCGGTCTGTTGTGGTGAAGAGGGAGCTTAGTTCTAAGGCAAAGCTGTCGATTTACCAGTCAATCTACGTTCCTACTCTCACCTATGGTCACGAGCTTTGGGTAATGACCGAAAGAACAAGATCGCGGATACAAGCGGCTGAAATGAGCTTTGTTCGTAGGATTGCTGGACTCACCCTCAGAGATAGGGTGAGGAGCTCAGTCATCTGGGAGAGGCTCAGAGTAGAACCGCTGCTCCTCCACATTGAAAGGAGTCAGTTGAGGTGGTATGGGCATCTGATTAGGATGCCTCCTGGACGCCTCCCACTTGAGGTGTTTCAGGCATGTCCCACTGGGAGGAGACTCCGGGGCAGACCCAGGACTCGGTGGAGAGACTATGTCTCCCAGCTGGTCTGGGAACGCCTTGGTATCCTCTCTGAAGAGCTGGAGCAGGTGGCTGGGGAGAGGGAAGTCTGGGCTTCTCTGCTTGAACTGCTGCCTCTGCAACCCGGACCTCCGGAAAAGTGGTAGAAGATGGATGGATGGATGGATGGATGGAGTTAGGGTTGGATCAGGTGACTCTGAGCTCAAACACATCAATCATTACTTTAATTATCACAGAAAACTCTTACCTGTTTGCTTAGATAAATCCAGGTGTTTCTTTTTTCTTTTGGCCAGGCAGTGTGGAAAAATGTCAACCTTGAAATTATGAAGACATTTTGTATCTATATTTATAATGTTTCAAAAACGACTTGCATTTCTATTAAAATAACACTCCCCAACCCCTTTTGTGATAATGTTTGGGCATTTTCGGGTACATCTCTGTCCTGATTTTATCCAGAGGTAACATGGAGTTGATATCCACAGAGCATATTCCTCCCTTAGAGTCAGCAGCCATTTGGCCAGGATACAGTATATTGAATTTTCTGTGGGATTTACATTGAGATGACAATCACTTCTCTGCTGTGGATAAAGACTGCAGTGGACAGTAAAGCTATTCTAACATTTTGGAAATTATTCATTTTTGATCAAGTGACACCATGATTCTTTATTTGTATATTGTTTCTATGTATGTGTAACAAACTGACTCAGTAACACCAGACCAACATGACAAAAGGAAGAGTGCCACTGAGGCCAAAAATAGCCCAGTCTGATGTTCGAGAACAGTTTGCTGCACACCATTTTGCCTCCTCCTCCTCAGCCGTGGTGCTACGTGTCATGAGCTGTCTCATGTTCTGAATCAGAGCACAGAAACTTGGTAAAGTATCTCACATGAGACCGGGCCTTCTTCAGCTGACACGGATTATGAATCCTTCAAACACACTGACACTAATCAGGTTTAGCTCCTGTCAGCAGTTAAGTAGGTCTTGAGGTCTTGAGGTTTATAGTCACCAGATGGAGTGTCAATAGTCAATAATACAACCTGGCTAGACGGCCATATTTAGTTCTTTCCATAGTAGTGGTTGGTGACCTCTGACAGAAACCATTTTGAGCAATTTTTGGCCCAAGAATATTTGCATTCAGTTGCAAGACACATTTGAGTCATAAAGTGAAGGTAAAACAGCTGAGTTAACCCTTACGAAACAAAAATATATTGCAGTATATAGGAAAATATCATGCAATACATTAAGCAATATATTCCCATATATGAAATTTAGTATTTTTATTTTCCAATATATTGCAATGTAAGCATAGACCATATACAGTATGTGTATTGATAAATATAAAAAAATATATTGCAATCAGGGCACTATATTTTTACATGTAATAGTCTGTCTTTATATGCTACAACATACTGCAATATACTGTATAGTCTGCCATCAGTGTGCGCACATTGTGCGCACACTGATGGCACACAGGAAGTGAAAGAGACCTTCTATGCCTGTCTGGATGAGACACTGTCAAAAATCCCCAAGGAGGATAAGATCATTCTTCTGGGAGATTTCAATGCCAGAGTCGGCCGAGACCACCACCTCTGGAAGGGCACCATTGGCAAGGAAGGCATTGGAAACATCAACTCCAATGGAGTTCTGCTTCTCGGCAAATGTGCTCAGTATGATCTCACCATCACTAATACCATCTT
The DNA here is from genome assembly GCA_020510985.1 of Pholidichthys leucotaenia. NCBI lineage: Eukaryota > Metazoa > Chordata > Actinopteri > Cichliformes > Pholidichthyidae > Pholidichthys > Pholidichthys leucotaenia. Next base: position 45,296,596 of record CM035845.1, on the reverse strand, counting down.
TTGCCAGAAGAACAAATTTAAGGCTTCATGGAGACACCCTCGTTCTAAACAGTGGCATCTTATTGATTATGTCATTGTCAGAACCAGGGATCTGCGCGATGTAAACATCACTAAGGCCATGATTAACTCCGACGATTGCTGGACAGACCACCGCCTTATACGATCCATGATGTCCATCAAACTTAAGAGGAAGAGGAGATTGCAGAAGAAGCAGAACCGGCTGAGACTAAACCTTGAAAGCCTTAATGAAACTACCATCCAGCAGCAGCTTCAGGCTTCTCTTGGAGAAAGTCTCAAACAGGAATATCCAGAGAACATCAAAGAGCACTGGAACCTGCTTAAGTCCACTATCCTCAACACCTGCCAAACCACCCTTGGGTACAAGTCCAGAAAACATCAGGACTGGTTTGATGAAAATGATGCAGAGATAGAACTGCTCATCTCCAAAAAAAGGGAAGCCTTTCATGCCTGGCAAAACGACATTACCTGCAAGGCCAAGAGACTGGCTCACTCTAGAGCCAAGGCTGACGTCCAGAGCTGGGTGAGACAGATTAAGAACTCCTGGTGGACAGAAAGGGCAATGGAAATCCAGCGTCTGGCAGACTCTGGAGACACCAGAGGCTTTTTCAGTGCCATTAAGGCTGTCTACGGCCCAAGCCGTCGTGGCTTGAACCCATTACGCTCAAAGGACGGACAGGAGCTGCTGAAGGACAATGAGTCTATTAATAAGCGATGGAAAGAGCACTTTCAGGAACTCCTCAACCGTAACACTGCAATCCAATCAAATTTCATCTGTTACATTCCTCAGAGTCCCATCAGGGAAGACATAGGGGCACCTCCCACCTTATCCGAGGTCCAAGATGCCATCAGGAGCCTGAAGAACAACAAGGCCACCGGTCCAGATGGGATCCCAGCTGAGGTCCTAAAGGAAGGTGGTCCAGAACTCCTGTGCCGTCTCCATGCCCTCCTTCTGAAGGTCTGGGAAAAGGAAGAACTCCCCTCAGAGCTCAGGGATGCTCTGATCGTGACCATATTTAAGAAGGGGGACAAAGCTGATTGTGGAAATTACAGAGGCATCTCACTCCTGTCAACAACTGGCAAGGTACTTGCTCGTGTTCTCGCTAACCGTTTACTGCCACTTTCTGAGGAAATACTCCCAGAATCACAGTGCGGCTTTCGTCCATCTAGAGGCACAGCAAATATGATCTTCACTGCCCGCCAACTTCAGGAGAAATGCCGAGAGCACAAGTTGCCTTTGTATATGGCTTTTATAGACCTGACAAAGGCCTTTGACTCAGTAGATCGCCAGGCTCTGTGGAGCATACTGTTGAGGTATGGCTGCCCAGAGAAATACATCAGGATTCTGAGGCTACTGCATGATGGAATGACAGCCACGGTGCTAAGTAACAGCGGCTCCATGTCTGAGCCTTTCACCGTGGAGACAGGGGTCAAACAGGGATGCATCATTGCATCCACCCTGTTTTCTCTCTTTATTGCTGCCATACTTCACCTCATTGGCAAAGACCTACCACAGGGAATTCCGATCCTGTACAGAACCGACGGTAGGCTCTTTAACCTTGCTAGGTTCAAAGACAAAAGCAAGGTTAGAAACACCACCATTATGGAGCTCCAGTATGCAGATGACAACGCCATAGTAGCACACTCCGCAGAAGACCTACAGGGTATCCTGAATGCCTTTGCCAAGGCATATAGAGCCCTGGGTCTAACCTTAAACATCAAGAAGACCCAGGTGCTACATCAATCTCCACCCAATCAGTCATTTATTTCTCCTATTATAAAAGTGGACAACACCCCTCTCGAAAATGTTGACCACTTCCCCTACCTCGGCAGTCTTCTCTCCTCCAAAGTGGACATTGACTCTGAGATCAACCATCGTCTGAGCTATGCCAATGGAGCATATGCCAGACTCAGGATGAAGGTCTTTGAAGATTGAGATCTCAAGATCGATACCAAGCTCTTGGTCTACAAGGCTGTGGTTTTCCCCACCTTGCTGTACGGGGCAGAATCATGGACCATCTACAGCAGGCACCTGAGAGCTCTAGAGCAGCTCCACCAAAGAACTTTGAGAAAGATTCTGAGGATTAAATGGGAGGACCGACGCACAAACGTCAGCGTTCTGGAAGAGGCCAAAATGCCCAGCATTTCCACCACAATAATAAAACACCAACTACGATGGACTGGCCATCTCATTCGCATGTCTGACACCCGTCTCCCAAAACAAATTCTTTATTCTAAACTGGAGAGAGGTTCACGGGCTCCAGGAGGGCAAAAGAAACGGTTCAAGGACAATATTAAAACAAACCTTAAAAAATTCAATATCATATCTCCTGACTGGGAGCACATGGCTCTAAACAGGCACCGATGGAAGGAAGCGGTGCATGAAGGTGCTGCACACTATGAGAAGGAAATCCACCGTGTCGCAGAAACAAAACGACAGCTCCGCAAGGAAAGACCGAAAAAGGCTCCAGCACGACCACAACCCACTACCATTTTCCCATGCCAACATTGCTCCAAAATATGCGGGTCACGGATCGGCCTCTACGCCCATCTGAAGACCCACAAGTAGACGCTCCCACGAAGAATGACTGTCATACTCGCTCCGAGTGACCGCCGATGATGATGAGTGTGCCATATACAGTATATATATACACTACCGTTCAAAAGTTTGGGGTCACCCAGACAATTATTTTGTGTTTTCCATGAAAAGTCACACTTATTTACCACCATGAGTTGTAAAATGAATAGAAAATATAGTCAAGACATTGACAAGGTTAGAAATAATGATTTGTATTTGAAATAATTTTTTCCTTCAAACTTTGCTTTCATCAAAGAATCCTCCATTTGCAGCAATTACAGCATTGCAGACCTAACGTGATTGCACAAGGGTTTTCTAATCATCCATTAGCCTTCTGACACAATGAGCAAACACATTGTACCATTAGAACACTGGAGTGAAAGTTGCTGGAAATGGGCCTCTATACACCTATGTAGATATTGCACCAAAAACCAGACATTTGCAGCTAGAATAGTCATTTACCACATTAGCAATGTATAGAGTGTATTTCTGATTAGTTTAAAGTTATCTTCATTGAAAAAAAGTGCTTTTCTTTCAAAAATAAGGAAATTTCTAAGTGACCCCAAACTTTTGAACGGTAGTGTATACTACCCTAAAGAAAATACAATGAAGACAAAAATCTGCATTACACAAATAAGATTTATTGTTGACAATCTTGACAATTGAAATGTACTTTGCCATTACATTTTCAATCCTCCACACTGGATCTTGGAGGTATGCATGCATAGAGGCTTGCATATTGTGGCAGATCAATTAGCATACATTTTCTTTTGAACAGTGTCACATCAAATATCTGTTTCCTGCCCCGGAATTCCCCTTTCAGACCAACTACATTTTCAACATGAATCAGTGTACTATGTGATCTATCATACTTTCTCCCAAAAGCAAAGCATTTTCTGTTACCATGTTGCTCTACTACAATGTAATAGTATACAGTGATGATGTGTCCATTCTGCAACAGCACAGTGAAGCTGTTCCTTTTCACTACCCTTGTGAACTCCTGAGAGTAATACAGCACTCCGTTGACTAGAAGTCGCCTGAATATTTTCACGACTGTATCCGTGGTGACTGAAAGTTGCTCTCTTATGACCAGTGACTCTTCGCTTGAAAGTTTTCGACAATAATGCAAACCAAGGGTAACAAGTTGATCACCTACTCTTTCAAACTGCTTCATTCTTTTTCGGCCAGTTAACTTACTAAATAGCTGGATGCATTCAGGAACAGCATTTCTCAGTGCATCATTCCTTAAGAGGCAATACTTGTCTATATGTGAATTGTTTCATTTTCTGTAAAGGAACAAGCTGAGTGCCATGAAACATTTTCAGTATTTCACCATTATACAACTCAAAAATATACCCAGGATGGGCCCACAAAGGTCCCCAATTCCTGACAGACTCTGGCAAATGAAGACATAAATGTACATTAAATGACACACTGGTATTCCCATACAGTGTTTCAAATTATTTGACAAAATCTACTACAAGTTTTTCATATTTTTGTACATCCTCTGTTGTAATAATGTCCTTACAAAGTAAGAACATGAATGTGACAAGGATTAACCAGTGCTGGTAAAATACCTGGGGCAGAATTCCTTTTAGTACAAATACACTATAAAACAGTAACCAGTTCTGCCATTCAGAAGCCTTCCAAAACTTTCTCTGCTGAAGAGATAGGGGCACTCTTGTGATACTGCAAGGAGGCTTAATTAGTAAGAGCTGTTGATCAAGTTCATTCACTCTATTGCCAATATAATATGGCTTTTCATGGTTATCACTGTCCAGCCACATGCTTGCCATTTGGCGAACCACACCAAGATGTATATTATGCATGTGGTCAGGAGGCATGCCAGATATGATGTCAAAGTGTGGAATATTAATCAGACATGTGGGCCCTTTAACAACCCTTGTGCGATCTTAACATTCTGTTTACTCCCCTTGTCCTACGGGTCAAAAATGACCCGCCCTACCAAAGCCCCAAAATAAAGCAGCGTAATTGAATTTTAAATCCAACATCTATTTTGCATGATGAAACAACCTGTTATTTATCAATTCAACTCAATTTAATTCATTTTTTATCATGTATTTTTTGTTACACAATACAAAAAGATGATCACCAGTGACCATTATTACACTTTTTTTTTACCACAAACCAACTGTCATAACACTTTTCTTTTACACAGTAAAATTATATTATATTATAGTATTTTATAAATATGAAGTAATTACTTCTGAATTAATTATATTGAAAGGAAAAAAAAAAGTCAACAATCTGGAACTTTTTTGTCAACAGTTTATTATTTTATATTTTTTAGGAAGCGAATTATAAAAATACTTCTCTCATAACACAACAAAACAACAAAATGTTGCTTGACTTTGTGAACAATTTTCAACATCAACTCTATTTAGCACATGTAGGACAGTATGTGCGAACGTGAGAATGGGCTTTGCAGATGTATTGCATTTTTTCGATGGCTGGTGTGATGAACAGGAGAAAGGTGGATGAAATGTCCTGGACATGGGCAGCTGAATACCTTGTTGGCCCTGGAGTCATCCTTATGATGTTTGGTGCTACTGTTCTTCCCTGCTTGCTGTCTGAATTTGATGAGGACCATGCAATTTTGCTGTTCTTTGACAAAAATGTCTCTCTGTCAGCTTGAGGGATTTCCTCTTCTTCTTCATCTGAAGATGCATCATCCTCTGGGTTGCATTCCTCCCCATCTTCCTCTTCAGATACATCTTCATCCTCTTGTTCCTCCTGAGCTCCTGAAAATATCTCATCCAGGACCTGTTGGACAGTGAAATGTCTACTCATGGCTTCAGCAAGGAGCCAACTAGGGGTCCTTTGATTCAGGGTACCTTTATATCCTCTATACTGAATTTGTTTTTATTATGTCTGAGATTGTTTTTTTGTTTTGTTTGGGAGCTTGTGTGATGTGAGGGGTTAGCTGCAGCTCAAAAGTGCAGGTGCAGGTCAAATGCAAGTTCAATTTGTACATCAATCCAGATTCTTTGATGTGTGTGTGTGTGTGTGTGTGTGTGTGTGTGTGTGTGTGTGTGTGTATCTGTGTATTAGAGAGAGTTTGTGTGTGGCCTTTGAACTTTTTTCTGGTGTTTAAATGCTTTTATAATTCACGGGTCAAAAATGACCCATAAGACAATCTTTGTACCCTAGTGGTGTACAGCCCACATGGAAGCATAAACAAAAACAAAGTATCACTTTTTCTAATGATGGGGTCCCTTTAGGAAAAGTCATAAAATTTCAAGTTGGAAAAAGATAGTTTAAGGTATTTTTTCTACAGCTAAACATGGTAGTGGGTCACTTTTGACCCACAAGACAGATTTTTTTTGTACATAAAGCCTCCCTTGCATCACTTATGGTTGAAGCGTGGTCCCTCTTTGTCTTTGTATGGGTCTTTGTATGGGTAAACCCTGACAGTGCCATGACCCTTTTCAACTTGTTCACCGGGATGTAAACAGAGGCTGCATCCATACTGGCCATTAAATTGGGTCATGTTTTGAAGTATGGGCCTAGCTACCGAATCACACATCATAAGAGCAGCCACAACTCTACATTGTTCCGAAATGCCATTTCTTGTTATCTTAAAGCCCTCAGTTGACAACTTCTGACACTCTAAAATGAAAGGCTTTAAAAATGTATTAACATTTGGCTTTTTATCACCAAACCACAAGCCAAAAAGTGGAACATTGTCTTTGCGCACAGGGTAAGGAAGCTCGTTTACAATCCCATATAATGGCCAAATACCAAAGAGTGATGATTTGAATACAGGCACTCCATCACAGTTGAGTGTTAAGGAGTATCCATGAGTACAGTCAAGCGGGCCTCCAGTTTTGTTCAGATTATGGTACATTTTACCACTTCCAATATCTTCAAAAATTTCAGAATGACATGTGCCATCTCTTGACTTGATACAATGTGCAATATCTTCCCTTTGAAGAAGATGTTCCAACTGTGTTTGGATTGGTAAGTATATAAAGAAGTTTCCATTCTTGAGTGAGTTGTTTTTATCCCATGTTGTGTTGCATACAACACATTGTGCTTCACTATCCTGTTCACCAATATAGTATTCACAGTTTGGACAATATATGTGACATTGTAGGTGACTTTCTACTGGCTTAAGCTCTTTTAAGAACAGATGCTTTGAGGTTAACTGTGTGTTTTCTGGACAGCGAATATTGATCAAATCTAGGAGATCTGAGAGAGCCATACCTATGAGTCCGTGTCTCAAAACAATGAAAGTATAAGTAAAAAACTCTGAGCTTGGGTTAGTCGTGAACCAATGTAAAAGTGTCTCTTCGTTTTCCAGTTCATGACCGACTTTTCCAAAATGTGATTCCTCATTTACTGACTCATCAGGGCTATCTTCAAATAAAAGGGAAGATCCTTCTTCACTTCCAATAATGGATCCAAGACTGTCATCCAAGTCATTATGAATATAGTTACTGGTATTTGGTGACACTTGGCTGCAGTTAGGTTCATCATTGAACGGAGGTTCACTTTCTGTGAAACATTCATCCTCAAACAAGAGTGGGGAAGTAAGACATCTGGGAACAGAATCGCTGCAGTCAACATGCAGGCTCTATATATGGAGAAAAGAAAAAAAAAATCTGGTTAGAGAAATGTTGGTTGATTCACTTACTTACTGTCACTTTAGTTCTTCAGTACCTTCAGTGAATTAGTCAAAAGTTTAAATACACACAATCCAGTAGAGCCAGTGACAATAAACTGAAACACTTTATACCAATTTCACTTTACTGTCACAGTTGCTGCTCTACCCCTTTGCTGATCTGGAGAGAGCAGTAAACACTAATGCTTCCTCTGACAACTGCCAACCACTACTTTTAAACTGACAGGATGTAGCTTCACCAGCATGCTCCGCACTGACTGACGGTGCAGCGACCTGAACCAAGCATTCATTCTAGCTTCCAACCCGCAGACAGCTATATGTTCCACACAGTTGAAACTTACACAGACTTCGGCTCCTTCTGATAAACTTTGTTGTCCACTGAGAGGAGAATATGGTTCAGAATCGTAATCAACCTAAAAAACAGATTAGAAAATAAAAACCCAGAGAAAGTTTACAAACCAACCTGCATGTAACATGCAAACTATAGAAACTTTACACACTTTACAAAATGTACACTATAGAGGTTATGCACATGTCGTCATGAGCATGACAACAGTGTTGTGTCCTTAGCAGTAGAAGCTAAACTGAGTGGATTGCAAAATCAACGCATTTCTGTTCAGTAGACTCGAGTTGCGACTTTCTTTCTTTTCCTCGCAAAACGCTCTCAAATGGTGAAGATCTGTCGTGTCACTGATCACACAAACCTGTTCAAGAAAAACTGCAGGGTTTCTTTTTATAGATTGCCAAAAAAAAAGCAGAAAAGAGGAGCAAAATAAGAGCTTACGTTAACTGGACCCAACGGTTAAACCTGAATTTGTAACGTTAGCTAGTTGTCATTGTCACGTAAGCTCAGAAAATGTATTAACAATCCTTGTGTCGCACTTTGTACGCCTTAAATAATTAACCGAGCCGTTCATGCTCAGTCTGAACCTGATCCAGACCGGACTGACCGGGACCATGAGCCTGAACCGAGCCAGCGCACTTTTTTATATTTGATCTGGAGTTAGATGGACAGGATCAACACAGCCCAGAGATGAATGTGTTAAATGCATGTCGTACCTGTGACCGGCTGCTCCAAGAGCGCTCCTCCTCACTGTCTCCTCCTCTCTCTCTTTCCTCGTCCTGTTGCAGTGTCACACATTTCTCCGCTCTCACAGACACAAACTGCTGATTTAGTCCACTTTGAGTTAAACAATGTCCTGAGATAATCGGAATATACCCCGATGGTCCTGCTCTGGTCGTTGGTATCAGAGGCGCTGCTCTCCATGTGGCGAAAGGCGAAACGCAACCAAAACACAAACACGTGTTTTTTAGCGGAGCACCCCACCTCCCGCCCTTGGTCCAAATCCTCCTCAGTCCGAAAGCTTTCAATTTTACTAAACTCTCTGCTGTTTTACTCTTGTTTCCTGCGCTGTCTTTTAAATGTTACTTTGCAATCTACTCATTTTTGCGTTGTTAGGGGCGTGTTTAGAACGGTGGTGACGCATCTGCATACCCTCTATATTATAGTCTGTGTGTGTGTGTGTGGTTATTATATTTTACACCACACACACACACACAATATCTAGGGGTGCCTTTGGGTTCTTTTGGCTATGAAACCTGTGCCCTGGCTGAAAAAAAGGTTGGGAAACACTGCACTATACTTACAACAACAGGAGTGACATCATGTGCATCTTCAGGCCCATTGTCAGAATCGTAGTGAGAGGAATTCTCATTTAGGTTCTGTAAACAAGAATACAAAGTCTCCAAGCACAGATTTTATTATATGTATCCAATCATCTGTGTGTTTCAGGCATGAAATTCAGATGCTTAGGCTGAAGCGCTCGCAAATTGTGATATCATGCAGTCATGAGGCTATAGGTCGGATTCTTGCTGAAGTTTATAGTATTAACACTAAACAGTTTAAACTTACACAGACTCCGGCTCCTCCTGATAAACTTTCCTGAGCACTAAGAGGATTCCATGGTGCTGAATCATCATCAGTTACCTAAAGAAACAGAAAAACAAAATACAAATACAATCTGCAATACCAATGTAACATGTAACATGTCTAGTTCTGAAGACAAAAAAACTAAAATGTACACAGTACACTATACTCACCATAATGTGGCTGACATCATGTGCATCTTCAGAGCCATTGTCAGAGTCATAGTGAGAGGAATTTTCATTCAGATTCTGTGTTGCAGAAAAGAATACAAAGTATTGATAAACCTTTGCTACACAATACACGCACAGTCACCAGCCACCAACAGGATCTAGCATGTGGGAGATCCTATTCCAACCAGTTGCCTTCCCTCCAAACTTGATTAAAGAGATACATGGGTTGCCAGAGCGGCAAAAATCCCATCAGCTAGATAATCTACAGTATTTATTTATGTATCCTTGAAGAGCACCTGGTTGGACCATTTTATCCATTTTTAAGCTTTTAAAAAACCACAACTGTATTGACCAAGTGCAGCACTCCCACTTCTGTGTCATGGCGCCTGCTGGGCCGTCATCAGCCTCGGCTGCGCACACACCTGCCGCTAATCATCAGCGGGTCTTAAAAGCCGGCGTCTCTGAGGGATCAGCACCGAGTCGTCTGCCTACTTCGCCACGCAACGCGTCACGGACTCAGCCTCTCGCTAGAGCATCCACGACGCAGTCTCGTCAAGCTTCGCCACGTAAGGATCTAAGTATCTTGTCAAAGTGTGATTCCCTGTGCACAGGTGGACCTTCCTGGCGGTGGACCAGTCTCCCCGGATAACGGAGCCACTCCTCCTCCTCCTCGGAACTCCTCCACCTCACCACAGCACCAAGCGTCACCCACACAGAGTCACTGTGAGCCGCAGAGCCAGCGCGAGCCTTCCAACACCACCTGCAAGTAAGCAGTACTTATCATCACATCTCTGTACTGCGGGCGGGCCTAATCTATCTGTGCTTGTGTGTTCCAGGGTTGCCAGGTCGCGGCAGGACTCGCTCTGCCCCAGCGGTTCCACAGCATCACACTCACTCACACCTACACACACATTACACACTTCACTCAATAAATAATTGTCTAAAAACAGTCTACTCGTGTCAGTGTCTGTCTCCTGGGTCAAACAGTCATGTCAGTACGACTCCGTCAAGATGACCTAGCAGACAGCGCGCTGTCGCGCCGCCTAAACACCCTTAGCGCCCGGGTAGACCTGTTTCAACACCAGCAGACAGTTATTTTGAATCAATTAACTCTAATTAACAACAGGCTGGATTGCCTGGAAGGACTCCAGGCGTTCCCCCCGGTCGCCAGGGCGTCACCAGCCCCTGCTAATTTTCCGGCTAGTCAGGCTCACCAGCCTTCCTCACCTCGCCTCACCCCCGTGCCTACCCCCGGTCGCTTTAACGGCAAACTCGGGGAGGCCCGAGGTTTTCTGCTGCAGTGTGAGACAGTGTTTCATCGTGTCCCCGGAGATTTTCCCACGGATCATAGCAAGATCGGGTTTATTTTCAACCTGCTCGAGGGCAGAGCGTTAGCTTGGGCTTACACAATTATGGCAAAACCCAGCTACGCTCAATTAACTTTTCAACAATTCGGGCACGGCCTTAGCTCAGAGCTAAGGGATGAGCTGGGGGCGCAGGAGAAACCTGACAGACTGGGTGAGCTAATCTCTCTAGCCGTAAGTGTTGATAACAGGCTGAAGGAGCGGGCAGCAGAACGTAGGGCTGCCAGTCGCGCGGTGAGACCACGCCCCCGCTCCTCTCGGCCATCCCTGCCGGCTCTTCCTCCGCCGGAGGGACCTCCGGGGCAGAAGGAGATGACTATAGGACAGTCGGGTGTTTCGGCGGCTGAGAGGCAGCGCCAAAGGGATTTGGGCCTGTGCTTTTACTGTGGTAGTGAGTCCCATGGGGTGGCTGAGTGTAACTATCGGTTAAAAGGGGAGGTCCATGGGTCGCAGTAGGGGGACTCATGGACAAAGACCAGAAAAAGCCCCTCACCCGTTGCCTCGTAGCCATTAGACTACTCTACAAACACAGAGAACACACGGCACATGCTCTTATTGACTCTGGGGCTGAGCAAAGCTTCATTTCGAAAGACCTGGAAACCCGGCTGGGCCTCAGCTGTCAACCATTCCACCCGCCTGTCAACCTTGTCACGCTTTCAAAGACCCCGCTCACCACTGTTTCCCACCAGACAGCCCCTGTTTCGTTGATTACCTCTGGAAACCATCGGGAGGATATCCGGTTCTGGGTGCTGCCCATCTCCACGTCGCCTGTTATCCTGGGTTATCCATGGCTACGCCTTCACAACCCCACATTTGATTGGCAGGCGGGAAACATCACAGCTTGGAGCTCTTTCTGTCTCAGCGCCTGTCTCCGATCTGCAGCGTGTGCTCCCTCGGTCTCGGTGATCCCGTCCCCACTCCCACCTCCTGATCTGTCCAGGGTGCCAGAGGTCTACCACGATCTGGGAATGGTATTCAGTAAGTCACGGGCGCTGTCCCTTCCCCCCCACCGGCCCTACGACTGTGCTATCAATCTCCGGGCGGGGGCCCCATTACCGGCAAGTCGATTATACAGCCTGTTGGCCCCGGAGCGGGAGGCCATGGACACATACATTAAGGAGTCCCTCAGCTCTGGAATCATCCGTCCATCCTCTTCAGCGGTGGGAGCAGTTTTTTTCTTTGTGGGAAAAAAGGACGGTTCACTGCGTCCCTGCATTGACTTCCGGGGTTTGAATGAAATCACCGTCAAGGACAAGTATACTTTGCCCCTGATGAACTCGGCCTTTGACTCCCTCCAGGGGGCGTCGTGGTTCACGAAGCTGGACCTTCGCAACACTTATCATCTGGTGCGCATCAGGGAGGGCGATGAATGGAAGACGGCGTTCCGGACCCCAAGCGGCCACTTCGAATATCTTGTGATGCCGTTTGGGTTAATCAATGCTCCGGCCGTCTTCCAGCGTTTGATTAATGATGTCCTCCGGGATTTTTTGAACTCCTTCGTGTTTGTGTATTTGGACGACATCCTGATCTTCTCACGCACGTTGGAGGAGCACCAGGTGCATGTTCAGTGGGTCCTGCAGTGCCTCCTGGAGAACCAGCTATTCGTCAAGGCAGAGAAGTGTGAATTTCACACAAAGGAAACGTCTTTTTTGGGTTTCAACATCGCCCATAACGAAGTGCGCCCGGATTCGGCCAAGGTCAAGGCGGTGGTGGATTGGCCCACTCCTATGTCTAGGAAGCAGTTACAGGGGTTCTTGGGCTTTGCCAATTTTTACCGTCGGTTTGTGCCGAGGTTCGGGATCATCGCTCACCCCCTGGCCAACCTTACATCCCCTAAGGTCCCCTTTCGCTGGAGCAAAGAAGCTGCCGCAGCATTTGGGAAGTTGAAGGAGGAGTTCGCCTCTGCGCGCGTTTTGACCCAGGTGGACCCAGATCTGCAGTGCTTGGTGGAGGTGGACGCCTCGGACTCGGGTGTCGGGGCGATTCTTTCCCAGCGCTCCCTCGTGGACGGGGTGATTCGCCCTTGCGCCTTCTTCTCCCACCGGCTGACGCCCGCCGAGAGAAACTATGGCATCGGGGACAGGGAGCTGCTGGCTGTCAAGCTCGCCCTGGAGGAGTGGAGGCACTGGCTGGAGGGGGTTGCCCAGCCGTTCATCGTGTTCACAGACCACAAGAACTTGGAGTATCTCCGGACGGCCAAGCGGCTGAACTCCCGCCAGGCGCGCTGGTCTCTTTTTTCGGGCGATTCAACTTTACCATCACCTACCGGCCAGGGATAAGATAACATAAGATAAGATAAGCCTTTATTAGTCCCACAATGGGGAAATTCCAGGATTGCAACAGCACAGGGATAGCAACACTCAGAGCAACAATCAGAAGGCAAGAAAAAACAAGAGCAGCTAGTATACATATGTACATATTAATATAAATATATATATATATAGACACACTGTGCAGAGCATTGTGGTTGGTGGATGTGCAGCAGAAAGTCTAAGCTCTCTCTCTGCGGATGGGGCGGGCCAGCTGGATGTCTTTGGGCATGATGGTGACCCTCTTGGCGTGGATGGCGCACAGATTGGTGTCCTTGAGGAGACCCACCAGGTAGGCCTCGCTGGCCTCCTGCAGAGCCATGACGGCGGAGCTCTGGAAGCGCAGGTCGGTCTTGAAGTCCTGAGCGATCTCCCTCACCAGGCGCTGGAAGGGCAGCTTACGGATGAGCAGCTCCATGGATTTCTGGTAGCGACGGATCTCTCTCAGAGCCACGGTACCGGGCCTGTAACGGTGAGGCTTCTTCACTCCGCCGGTGGCCGGAGCGCTTTTCCAAGCAGCCTTGGTGGCCAGCTGCTTCCTGGGGGCTTTTTCCTCCAGTAGATTTACGGGCGGTCTGCTTGGTTCTTGCCATCGCTCTTTATTATTCTGTCTTATATTTCTTGCACGCCGCCTAAACTCCAGCCCGGCACCCACGTCGTTTTCGCTTCAGTTCCCCGGTATGTCGAGTTTCTCCATTAGCACCGGGTGGCGGTTGAGTGCTAGCTAGCTCTTCCCTGCTGTATCGTCTCCTGCTGTAAACAGTGGCTCCGTCCGCCGACTCGGGAGACCTTTGGGGCGAGCTGTGTGTCCGTGATATATATAGAGTGAAAGGTGTGCCGGATCAGAAAGTTATCACCGGATCAGAAAGAAGAAGGAAGATAAAAAGACTCAGAATTGAGCCACTGTTGCAAAAGGCAGCTGACTCATGTGGCGCCGGAAGTAAAAAAAAAAAAAAAAGGGAGCAAGAATACCAAGCCGGACGCCCTCTCCAGGCAGTTCGAGATAGAGCCGTCTGGGGACCATGATGAGACCATCCTGCCAGCATCCTGTGTGGTGGGCGCCCTCATGTGGGAGATCCGTGATAAAGTCAGGAAGGCACAGGAGAATGAGCCCGACCCGGGTGGGGTCCCCCGGGCCATTTGTTCGTCCCCTCGTCGGTCAGGGGTGAAGTTATCCAGTGGGGCCACGCCTCCAAGTTGGCATGCCATCCGGGAATCGCTCGCAACGTCAACTTGCTCCAGAGAGCCTTCTGGTGGCCAGGGCTAAGGAGAGATGTGACCAACTACGTCCTGGCCTGCGCTCAGTGCGCTTCTGGGAAATCGTCATCTTCCCCCCCGGCAGGTCTTCTCCATCCCCTGCCGGTCCCTTCTCGCCCCTGGTCTCATGTCGCCCTGGATTTTGTGACAGGCCTGCCCCCTTCAGACCATTTCACCGTTGTGCTGACAGTAGTGGATCGCTTCTCCAAGGCCGCCCATTTTGTACCACTCCAGGGGTTGCCCTCGGCCCGGGAGACGGCGGACCTCCTGGTTCAGCACGTGGTGTGCCTTCATCGTCTCGGATTGGGGCCCGCAATTTGTTTCCCAGGTCTGGAAGGCGTTCTGCACGACATTGGCGGCCACGGCGAGCCTCTCTTCAGGGTATCACCCACAAAGTAATGGTCAGTGTGAGCGAGCCAACCAGGAGCTGGAGGCTGCACTTCACTGCATCATCTCGTCCTGTTCTTCGTCTTGGAGTACATTCCTGCCCTGGATTGAGTACGCACACAATGCCACGGTGTCCTCAGCAACGGGAGTGTCTCCGTTCAAGGCATCTCTGGGATATGACCCCCCCCCCCCCCACTGTTCCCGGAGGAGGAGAAGGAGGTGGCCGTTCCGTCTGTGCAGGCTCATGCCAAACGCTGCTGCCGGATTTGGACCATCACCCGCAGAGCCCTCCTTAAGACCACGGAGCACAATATTCAGGTGGCTAACCGTCATAGGAGACCTGCGCCGGATTATCAGGTGGGGCAGCAGGTTTGGTTATCCACCAGAAATATCAATGTGACGGCCGAGAAACGCAAACAGGTTAAGCGTTTCATCGGTCCATACGAGATTACTCGTATTATTAACCCTGTGACTGTGTGCCTAGCTCTTCCCCCTTCCATGCGCATCTGCCCTTTGTTCCATGTCTCCCAGGTGAAGCCCTGCATCTCCGACCCCCTGTGCCCGCCCCCCGCGGCGTCTCCCCCTCCGAGGATGATCGACGACAACCCGGCTTGGGGGGGGTTACTGCCATCTTGGATGTCTGTCGGCGGGGCCGGGGTCTTCAGTATTTGGTGGACTGGGAGGGGTTTGGTCCTGAGCACCGTTCCTGGATTTGCCCAGCGTTGATTCTGGATAAACAGCTCATCCGCGATTTCCATCGGGTGCATCCAGGTAAGATAGGGCAGGTGCTTGGAGGCACCTCTAGAGGGGGGAGTACTGTCATGGCGCCCGCTGGGCCGTCATCAGCCTCGGCTGCGCACACACCTGCCGCTAATCATCAGCGGGTCTTAAAAGCCGGCGTCTCTGAGGGCTCAGCACGGAGTCGTCTGCCTACTTCGCCACGCAATGCGTCACGGACTCAGCCTCTCGCCAGAGCATCCACAACGCAGTCTCGTCAAGCTTCGCCACGTAAGGATCTAAGTATCTTATCTTGTCAAAGTGTGATTCCCTGTGCACAGGTGGACCTTCCTGGCGGTGGACCAGTCTCCCCGGATAACGGAGCCACTCCTCCTCCTCCTCGGAACTCCTCCACCTCACCACAGCACCAAGCGTCACCCACACGGAGTCACTGCGAGCCGCAGAGCCAGCGCAAGCCTTCCAGCACCACCTGCAAGTAAGCAGTACTCATCATCACATCTCTGTATTGCGGGCGGGCCTAATCTATCTGTGCTTGTGTGTTCCAGGGTTGCCAGGTCGCGGCAGGACTCGCTCAGCCCCAGTGGTTCCACAGCATCACACTCACTCACACCTACACACACATTACACACTTCACTCAATAAATAATTGTCTAAAAACAGTCTACTCGTGTCAGTGTCTGTCTCCTGGGTCAGTCATGTCAGTCTGCCTACCTACAAGTTTGATTAAAGAGATACTCCTCATCCCCAAATCAGAAGTATCATCTCAGTTAGTAGGGAGATACCGGTGTAGCTTTACCATGACATCACAACACTTCTGACTACTGACTATCCCTAACCTGTTGCTGCCTAAACTGTAATAAACACACAAACAGATCTCCAAACAGTGCCCCCCCTCAGCAAAAAACAAATATGTTAATATTGCACTATAATGCAAGTGCTACAGAGGTCAGATTCTTGCAAAAGTTGAAACTTACAGAGTCTTCTGAAAAACTTTGTAGTCCACTGAATGGAACCCAAGGTTCAGAATCATCATCCTAATAAAACAGAAAAAAATAAAATGCCAGTAAACAAAAATGAGCACCCATACAGTCTACAAACCAATCTGCACGTTACCATGATGTATGTAACATGCTAACTCCACAAAATATTTTTAATACAAAACCTAAAATATACTGAACACTAAATCTGCACAATTAAAGACTTCCTGAAATGCAATGAATAATACTGTAAGTGTTTTATTAACATGGATCATGCACACAGAGCATGAGATGGTTTCGTCTTGTGTTGAAAATCCAGCACATACCTTTCTCTGGCAGTGGTGCACTCCATCTCTCTGCCAAAGCACAAACACATTGTGCTTTTTCTTTATATATCTCAAGTGGACATCAATATGTGGGGCCTATGTTAGCATTATTAAAGCAGACCAATTCATTTTTAAAAAGTCCTATTGTCAGTGCAATATTAAAAACTGTCACATTGTAGAGCTGAGTGCCTCAGTGCTCTGGTGATTTTCCTGCGCTCTACATGAAATACCTTATTTGAAAATAGCCTATCAACGAGCTTGTCGATCTGCTATTTAAGGTTTTCCAGAATCTGAAACTTACATGGCCCTCTTCTGTAGTTCCCCATAGTCTTTCTGAAAATGGTTCACTTAGGGGGATCCAGGCATCAGAACTGGCATGGGCTCTTGTCTAAACAAAAGATGACAGTTTCCATCTAATGGCTGCAACAAATTTGACAAAAATATGTATCTGTAACTCAGTCACAATATCGTCATTGCCAAAATGTACTCTACACATAGACTACACATATTTCAAGATATTGATGAAGACATCTGTTGCTGGAGATGTATCTGGCAATGCAATAGTAATTATTAAAAATAAGAAAAAAATAGTTGTATTTTGTGACAAGTAGGATGTTCTGGATATAGCACAAGTACAGAATAGTTTAATGCTACATGTTTAAAGATCATGACTTACCAGATCCTGGTTTGGCTGATCAATCTTGGTATCTGTGGCGGTTTGGGAAAACCCCCACAAACAGACTAAGGACAGACAACTCGCTACTCCTGGTTTTTTCCGCTACACTACTGTGATAATGTCACCTTTCATGCATTGTGTTCATGTGTCCTGTCCTTACTGTGACCTAGAGACTCAGATCAATGTGTAGATGTGCCTGTTAACCTCTTTGTTCTGCAGCTGGAGCAAAGTCTAGCAAATCTGCCTATTGTGATGTATGTCTCACAAATGCAAATATCTCATGCCTGTTCTGCAGTCCCTTTGATCAGACAAACTGCTGTGAATCTGCTTTGATGTATTGTTTGAGTTGGGTATAAATACTGCACAGGTTCTGTAACACTTCCTCTCTCTATCTCTCAACCTCTGCTGTAGGACACACACGTGTCCACCTCTCCTCTCCTTCTCTGAGAGCCAGAGGATCCCCATCCAGCCTGCACACACTTGGGCTGGAGAGGGGATCCCGTGATGGCGGTATGATATAATAAACTCTACTTAAAACTACCAACCAACGCCGCTTTATTTCATGCCGCCGCACTGGTGACCCGACGCTGAAATGAACACGCTGCCAGCGAACGCAACGCCCGGCGGTGATTCTCCGACGACCAGCGAACGCGGCAGCCTGACTGATCTGCCCTCCCTTCTGCTTCAGGGAGACCTCAACGCGGAGTTTCCAGGCGAAACTCGTTGGAGAACACTCACGACCGGGAAAGCTGAGCAACGTTTCATGGTGAGATCTGCACGCCTAGATCGGCACATCCACGCTGGACCGGCCGCGCTCACAGCCCCTCCACAAGAGAGCGCATGCACCTCGTCTCCTCTCCACGACGGCGATCCCCATGGCCAACGGAGCACACGTGGACCTGAACGCACCATGACCGAGTGAGTGACAGAGCGTCTACTTTCCTTCACCGCTCCAACACACTGAACAGGGATGATCTCCAGCAAGCTCCCTGACCCTGGTTCTCCTCTCCAGCGGCCCACCCACGCACGGGACCCCGGCACACGCACCAGGGAGTTACGGGCACGGCGCACCACGCACGGGACACATACGGCTCCACAGACTGCCTTCCTCCTTCGCCGCTGCCCTTCAGGGCTGCTCGCTCACCTGAGGCACGCATGCAGCATGCTCGAAGGATTTGTTAATAGTCTCAGCCACGGCACACATGGGGAATTCAGCGGTTTTGCGGTCCCCGAGGACTTTAAGGCTGTGCCCGCACCTAAAGTCAACATGCCAGTCCCTCTGCTCTCATCACAGCTGCCAAGCAGCCTCGTCTTTTCTTCACGGCCGCTATTAATCCTTGCAGGACTTAATCGCGGGAGGAGCCAGTGACTAATTTTTCTTCTTGTGGACCTCTGCACGTTCAACGGGACCAGCCCTTCGACATTGCGGACCCACAAGCAATATTTGCGCGGCCCAGACGTTTTCATGGTCTCCGGCCGGCTTTTTCAGAATCAGAATCAGAAAAGATTTATTGCCAAGTACATTAACAGATCACTGATAACATACGAGAGAATTTGACTTGACACAGAAAATGAACCTGCATTTCCAGTGACGCGGCAGCATCAGAGACGCGCCTGCCAACAGGATAGTGGGTACAAGCATGAGAATAAGAATAATACGAGGAACAATAGGAAGGAGCAAAAAAAACATTGATTCAAAATACTGGTTACATAATTAATCAATATTAAGATTTCAAGGAAAAAAAAAGCTCTCGATGCACATTCGCTACACAGGATTCACAAGACACAAGAGAGCAGTGTGTGTATCTTTATTCAGTTCATGGATCAA
The DNA here is from genome assembly GCA_020510985.1 of Pholidichthys leucotaenia. Classification (NCBI taxonomy): domain Eukaryota; kingdom Metazoa; phylum Chordata; class Actinopteri; order Cichliformes; family Pholidichthyidae; genus Pholidichthys; species Pholidichthys leucotaenia. Next base: position 45,277,397 of record CM035845.1, on the reverse strand, counting down.
TGTGTGTGCGGTGTTGAGCAGTGTTGATGATAATAAGAGAGACAACAAGGACACTTGGCAGGAGATGTTTTGTCTGGCTGCCGCCGAGTCCTTATCTTGGCAGAGTCCAGGTGGCTGTCCAAGGCCTTATGCTCGATGATTTTGAAAACACAGACTGCAGACAGCCAGGAGGAATTTTCATGGGGAAATTGAGCCAAATCGGACTGATCACAGAGAAGGGTTTTTATTTCTTCTGTAGATTCAGTACTTAATCCTTCATTGCGGGGCTTTAAATCCATCGTGGAAAGACCTAAGCGAGACCATGATGTAATCCACCTTCCGAGACAGTTCTCCATTTGTCGCTATCAGGGTCTTCTCCAATTTTTCAATTTGACAGATGCACCTCGCCTGGCCAGCATTTTGATAGGTTGTATCCATCTTCAGCAATTTGCGGTACACCAGGACAATCCCAGTTCCAATCAGAAAGATCCCGATCACCATTACCACGAAGACATACAAATCTTCAATATCTTCGATAGAGAGATTAGAGAGACACAAGATTTTCCAATTACTTGTGTCATGTAAATAGCCCGCTGGAGCCGTACCTGCGGGGCAGACAGCTTCCCCCGGAGCACTTTTCCTTGTTGAAAAAATAGTGTCAATTGTGTTCAAAGCCCAGCTTATTAACTCCATAATTTCTTTCTTTCGACGGTCGCAGTTAGACGCAGACAGACAACAGCAAGCTGGGATCCAGTAGTTGGGGGGGAAGGAAAAAAAAAAAAGTCAGAGCAGGAGAGGAGGAAAAAGCGTCTACTCTCTTGGGAGGGCGGAAGTGCTGTGGGGGCTTTTACTACCCCCACCCCCCTCCACCCCCTCCTGCACAGAGCTTTTCCCTGCTCGCTGCCCAAGCTGCACTATCGAGGTCTCGACCACCTGCCGAGCCCTCTGTGGGGGAGCTGTGGCGGTTTGGGAAAACCCCCACAAACAGACTAAGGACAGACAACTCGCTACTCCTGGTTTTTTCCGCTACACTACTGTGATAATGTCACCTTTCATGCATTGTGTTCATGCGTCCTGTCCTTACTGTGACCTAGAGACTCAGATCAATGTGTAGATGTGCCTGTTAACCTCTTTGTTCTGCAGCTGGAGCAAAGTCTAGCAAATCTGCCTATTGTGATGTATGTCTCACAAATGCAAATATCTCATGCCTGTTCTGCAGTCCCTTTGATCAGACAAACTGCTGTGAATCTGCTTTGATGTATTGTTTGAGTTGGGTATAAATACTGCACAGGTTCTGTAACACTTCCTCTCTCTATCTCTCAACCTCTGCTGTAGGACACACACGTGTCCACCTCTCCTCTCCTTCTCTGAGAGCCAGAGGATCCCCATCCAGCCTGCACACACTTGGGCTGGAGAGGGGATCCCGTGACGGCGGTATGATATAATAAACTCTACTTAAAACTACCAACCAACGCCGCTTTATTTCATGCCGCCGCAGTATCTCTCATTGCTTCCCTAAAGTGATAGAAAACATAGATTCATATTAATCTTTGAATACATGATTCTCGAGCTTGATTCCCCCTGAGGAAACACATAGATCTATTACATAAAAATGCTGCTGTGACATGATCATATCAATAGATGCTAAATGCTAAATAAGATAAATGATAAATGGTGTAATGCTAAATGCAAGTAGAAGATAGTAGCCGTGTTGTAAATAATGTTATGTCACCCCAAGTTACCTCTCTTCGGCTAGGCAACATCATGGCTAGAGTCACACCCAAAGCAATGAAAATAATAAAATATAATAATAATAATAACAATAATCCTCTTGTCTATCATCCCTAGACGACATCATGGCTAGAATCACATTCAAAGCAATAAAAAAGAATTGTCCCCTCCATCATCCCTGTCTAGAAATCAGTTTGCAACTGTTTGCAGCAGATATAATTATTGTGTGCTGTATAAATAGCCAGAATCAAGCAGAAAGGACTAACCTTTTTTTCCATAATCATCTTGTTCTTCTTGGAATATCCGTTTCAGAACCAGGAAGGATATATTTCCTTTTCAGTCGGACTCGGTCCATTTTCTATGTTTGTCAAAGTCAAAGTCAAAGTGCCTTTATTGTCATGCCATTGCTAATAAACAATGCAACGAAATTGAGATACTGCTCCCTAAAAACACACTATCACACTCACAGTTCACTCATGCGTTTAACATTCTCATAATTACAACAATAAATAATGTTTAAAACAATAATACCTAAAAGTTGAAAACAATATGTACATAGCAATAATAAAAACATACTGAGCGATAAATATATAAGACCAGCTTATATACACAAGGTTATTGCCACAAAATAACCTAAAATAATATCAGCAGTCTGTACGTGTTACATAAGTCCATTCAAAATATGTACTGCTGCTGAGAAAAAACTATGATTAAACCTGGTAGTCCGGGTTTAATGGGATCTGTACCGCTTTCCTGAGGGGAGCAAGTCAAAGAAATCATGGCCTGGATGAGTGCAGTCTTTAATGATGGCAGTAGCTCTGTTGAGGCACCGAGACCTGGAAATCTCTTCCAGAGAAGGGAGAGAACAGCCAGTGATTTTTTGCGCAGTCTCGATCACTCTCTGGAAGGCTTTGCGGTCTGCGGCTGAACAGCCCTCATACCAAACCGTGATGCCATATGACAAAATGCTCTCAATAGCAGAGCGATAAACTAAAACCAGCAACTGTGCATTCAGGCCATTCCTCTTGAGAAGCCTCAGAAAGTGTAGACGTTGTTGAGCCTTTTTTGTCATAGCTATGGTGTTAACTGCCCAGGTAAGGTTGTGAGAAATATGAACACCCAGAAACTTAAAAGCCTCCACCCTCTCCACACACTCCTTGTCTATATACTGTATATAGGAGGCGGCTCACTGCTATGCTTCCTAAAATCAATAATGAGTTCTTTTGTTTGTTTGTTGTTTTTTTTTTGTATTCAATAGCAGATTATTATCCGAGCACCATCTCACCAGTTTCTGGACCTCATCTCTGTATGCAGACTCATCTCCTGATATGAGCCCCACTACTGTTGTGTCATCTGCAAACTTCACCATAATGTTTGTGGGATGAACAGGTATGCAGTCATATGTATACAATGAATACAAAGTGGGGCTCAACACACAGCCCTGTGGCGAGCCTGTGTTAAGCATGACTGTAGAGGAGGAATGGGGTCCGAGTCTAACAGTCTGTGTTCGGTTTGTTAGGAAGTCCTTAATCCAGCTGCAAGTGTGAGTAGGCAGACCAAGCTGAAGCAATTTAGTAATGGGAATGTTGGGAATAATTGTATTAAATGCCAAGCTATAGTCCACAAACAACATTCTTACATAGCTCCCCTTGTCTTCTAAATGGCTGAATGTCACTGTTTGTCTGTACTCTATGGCATGAGCTAGCTTACATAACATTAGGTTGTTTTGATTTGAAAACGGATGGGATGAGATACATGACAACTTTTACCAGAGAGCTTAGTGCGAATGGTGCATGCGCATACCAATCGCCCCGAACGAACCAGCCAATCATAGCACAATGACGTCTTTCGTACATGCGCAATGCTAGGCGCGAATGTCGGTTGCTTTAAGCAGGCAGAAGAAACGGAGAGGCACGATCGTAATATATATTTAGCAAAAATGTCAAAATATAGGTTTGCCCTTGTTAGTTGGGCGAAGGGACCTGACAAAGATAAAACCAGCATCGTTCCCATCAGCTGGATAATTGATTTTGACCCAGCTGCTACTACTGACACGACATATCTTGTTGAATGTCGAACAACTAACAGCAAGAAGCCTGCTAATGGATGGCCCGTCGAAGATGCTGTAGTTCTTCAGTTAGCAGGCAAGTCGGTCTTACACACACTCTCACACTTGACCTATCACTTATTTCCTACCAGTTACTGTATTATCAAATACAGCAACAAAATGTTATGTTTATTATGTCAAAATGTGTATCCCGTATTTCACTATTTTGCAGTCTAAAATTTGGCACATAATTATTTATTCTGTAGTATTTATTAATTACAGTGGTGTTTAGCTTGATATTAAATCTGTCCTTATAAATTAATGTAGAAGAAGAGGCTACACTGAGAGCTGCTGAGCGGGAACTGGAAGCGCAGGAACTGAGCGGGAACATGCCGGCCAAGAGGGTGAGAAGAAGAAAACGCCTGGACTTTGGTGAAGAATATTTCGGTACTGGTGACAAAGCCTCTGGCTCTGGAAATCCAAAACAGGTAATTCAACAGAGATTGATATCACATTATGCATCATTTGTGTAATGGATTATCCATGACTAAATAATAAAAATTAATATCTTTGCCCTACAGAAAAAGGCCAAAGTTGCTGCTCAAAGACGGGTGGAGGAGGAATTACTGTCAGTTAACAGTCAGTTCAGCCCCGGTCCAGCAGAATTGTCAAGCCAGGAAAGCAATAACTTTACCAGAGATCTGCAGAGCCAGATCAAGGCTTTACATAAAGAAAACTCCAAACTGCGGAACATGGTAGTTAAAGGCACGTATTTAGTATTATGTCATCAAATATTATTATATATCATATGGTATTAATCCATTTAGACCTGAGGGTGATTCTAAAGATGCTATCTAAATCTAAAAAGCAATCGCCCATATCAGCCCATGTGTGGTCAGATAGGTGGGCTGCAGGTATTTTAAGAGCATGTTTGAAGAATCACAAGCATATTTATCACTCACACAGGCATAATAAGCAGAAAAATGAGGTTGCAATTTGTCTGTGTGATTGTGCAAATAACCATCAGTCACAGTCTGTATCATTTATACTGATTGTTACTGTTAATGAGCCCAGGGTAAACGAGCATGATATACTGCACATGAAGTCAGTGTCAATTCTATAACTTGCTCCTGTTACGATTATTTTAATGATACGTCAATTGATTTGTAACTTCTTGGACAATATTGGTCTTCATGGTTGCTGTCTGTATAATCTTGTACTTTTTTCTCAGAAATTCCAGCTCTGTTGGTGGAGGTGAGAAAACTTGTCTCTGTCAACACCACCACCACCAACAAAGATGTTGACAACTGCTCCACCAAACATGCTGATGAGCCTGATGCTGAGAGTGACGGCCCAGGTGAAACATCACTTTGCACACCTTGCAGACCTTCACAAGTAAATATTTGTTATTTGGAAAATTTCTAACATTAAAACTTACAGCATTGTTGGCATCTTATTGCTAGTGGCGTTTTCCTTTTTTTTTTTCTGTCTATGCATTCTAATGCTTGTAGTGACTTTCCTTGTTTCATCCTTGCGCATGCTTCTATTTTTATATTACTTTAGTTTACATAAGGTGAAAATCGGGAATGACGACGTCACTATCTCATCACATTGTTTGGAGACTGTAAAAAGTTGTACCACCCCCAATGATATGGCATGGGTGCTACTGATGGGGCTCTTTGATGTTGAAGTCCTCCTCAAGTCCAACCTGAAAGGAGGGGTCAGCAAGTTGGATCCCAATGCTGAGCGTCGGCAGGCTCTCGACCCGAGGAAACTTCAAGCTTTGCAAGGTAGGTAGTTCTTAGAGTTGGTTGCCTTCCAGTTTTGATTGCATCTCTGCCAGGAGGGGGGATTTTCCCTTTGGTTATACAGCAAACCAGAGCTGGGGGTATGGGGCAGGAGGAAGGAGTGGGGGCGGGGGGACAGCAAGCAGGAGGGTTGAGGTGGGTAATCATTGTTGTTCTGTTCCACAGATGCTGTTGTAAAACAGTTTCCGAGGGCCAAGGAAGCTGATGAGAGAAAGTCCATCAACAGTCGAATCTGCGAGCTAAGACACCAGGTGAAGCGCAAGTTTAATTTATATTTTGTACTGGTATGTTGCACTGTTGCAGGATGTTAAGTTGAGTTTAAAGTTTGTTTAAAGTTTGCACTGTTAAGAATTTGCACTGTTTAATGTTGCACTTTTAAAAATGTACCTCTCTACCTCTACATCCTCAGGATTTGTTTTTGATCTGATTAAAAGAAAATAAAGGTGACTTTTGATAGATACCCATTAGTGTGTGTTAATTATCATATAAAGGTTTGCTCATATATATATACTGTATATATATATATATACAGTGGGGCAAAAAAGTATTTAGTCACCCACCAATTGTGCAAGTTCTCCCACTTAAAAGATGAGAGAGGTCTCCAATTTTCATCATAGGTATACCTCAACTATGAGAGACAAAATGAAAAAAAAAATCCAGAAAATCACATTGAAGGATTTTTAATGAATTAATTGATAAATTCCTCAGTAAAATAAGTATTTGGTCACCTACAAACGAGCAAGATTTCTGGCTCTCACAGACCTGTAACTTCTTCTTTAAGAGGCTCCTTTGTCCTCCACTTGTTATATGTATTAATGGCACCTGTTTGAACTCGTTATCAGTATAAAAGACACCTGTCCACAACCTCAAACAGTCAGACTCCAAACTCCACTATGGCCAAGACCAAAGAGCTGTCAAAGGACACCAGAAACAAAATTGTAGACCTGCACCAGGCTGGGAAGACTGAATCTGCAATAGGTAAGCAGCTTGGTGTGAAGAAATCAACTGTGGGAGCAATTATTAGAAAATGGAAGACATGCAAGACCACTGATAATCTCCCTCGATCTGGGGCTCCACGCAAGATCTCACCCCGTGGGGTCAAAATTATCACGAGAACGGTGAGCAAAAATCCCAGAACCACATGGGGGGACCTAGTGAATGACCTGCAGAGAGCTGGGACCAAAGTAACAAAGACTACATCAGAAACACACTACGCCGCCAGGGACTCAAATCCTGCAGTGCCAGATGTGTCCCCCTGCTTAAGCCAGTACATGTCCAGGCCCGTCTGAAGTTTGCTAGAGAGCATTTGGATGATCCAGAAGAGGATTGGGAGAATGTCATATGGTCAGATGAAACCAAAATAGAACTTTTTGGTAAAAACTCAACTTGTCGTGTTTGGAGGAGAAAGAACACCATACCTACTGTGAAGCATGGGGGTGGAAACATCATACTTTGGGGCTGTTTTTCTGCAAAGGGACCAGGACGACTGATCTGTGTAAAGGAAAGAATGAATGGGGCCATGTATCGTGAGATTTTGAGTGAAAACCTCCTTCCATCAGCAAGGGCATTGAAGATGAAACATGGCTGGGTCTTTCAGCATGACAATGATCCCAAACACACCGCCCGGGCAACGAAGGAGTGGCTTCGTAAGAAGCATTTCAAGGTCCTGGAGTGGCCTAGCCAGTCTCCAGATCTCAACCGCGTAGAAAATCTTTGGAGGGAGTTGAAAGTCCATGTTGCCCAGCGACAGCCCCAAAACATCACTGCTCTAGAGGGGATATGCATGGAGGAATGGACCAAAATACCAGCAACAGTGTGTGAAAACCTTGTGAAAACTTACAGAAAACGTTTGATCTCTGTCATTGCCAACAAAGGGTATATAACAAAGTATTGAGATGAACTTTTGTTATTGACCAAATACTTATTTTACCGAGGAGTTTACCAATTAATTCATTAAAAATCCTTCAATGTGATTTTCTGGATTTTTTTTTTCTTATTTTGTCTCTCATAGTTGAGGTATACCTATGATAAAAATTGGAGACCTCTCTCATCTTTTAAGTGGGAAAACCTGCACAATTGGTGGCTGACTAAATACTTTTTTACCCCACCGTATATATATATATATATACAGTATACTGCTCAAAAAAATAAAGGGAACACTTTGAAAACACATCAGATTTTAATGGGAAAAAATAAGCTGGATATCGAAATTGTGCCAGGCTAGTCCAGCTTACTCAGATTAAAAAGTGTTCCTTTAATCTGAGTAAGCTGTGATGGACTGGTGATCTGTCCGGGGTGTACCCTGCCTCTCGCCCAAAAGATGCTGGGATAGGCTTCAGCCCCCCCGCGATCCAAAAAGGATTAAGTGGAAGAAGATGGATGGATGGATGGATGGTGTTTTCAAAGTGTTCCCTTTATTTTTTTGAGCAGTATATATATATATATATATATATATATACTGTATATATACTGTATATATACTGTATATATATATATATATGAAGTTTCCATATAATTTCACATATATTTAAAATATATTCTACCATATATTAAACATATATATGTACATATTTTTCCATATATTGTAACACACATTTTCAATACATTCTACCATATATTGCTCACATATCTTTACATACAGTATAGTTCATTTATGTTTCCCTATAATTTTCCATACAGTATATGTAAAATACATTTACCATATATTGAACATATATGTGACACTTTATCTTTACATACAGTATATTACCAATACATTTTCCCATATAAATCGCAATATATGATAGTGGATATTTATAAATATAAAATTACATATATTTTGGGATATATAAACACATATATTATTCATTCATGTTTAATATATTGCAATATATGGAAAGTGGCAATCATTTGTATATTTTGCAATATATTACATGAATATATAATATATTGTGTAATATATGTATCATCAATATATAATTCCATGTATTTAAAACATATAATATATTGGGAAATGTATTGGGAAAATAATATATTAGATTTGCTTTTTTTTTGCTCTTTAAATTTGAGTTTCTTGTAAATTTGAGACTGTGTATTTTTTTGTCAATCTGTGACTATTTTGTAACATATTTGCAACTTTGTACCCATAAATTTAGATTTTATTCTTGAATATGTGTGACTTTATTCTTGTAAATTTTAAAGGGTTATTGACTGAAAATTTGTTCTTGTAGGTTTTAACCTTCTGAAAGGCATCTATTGGTCACGTGATTATTAAAAAAATATCAGTGTTCACTTCTCTTAAAACACACACACAACCAACATTCCTGTACCGGAGTGGTGGCTCAGTTGGTAGAGCATCCGCCCCACACCCGGGAGGCAGGGGTTCAAATCCCGGCCGGGTCATGCCGAAGACCATATAAAAGTGGAACTTCCTGCTGTCCAGCTTGGTGCTCAGCAATAATGGAATGGAGGAGGGAAATTTGTGGCGGCGCCTTGCATGGCAGCGGCCCTCTGATTCTGCACCTGGGGTGTGTGTGATTAACACAGTAGATAGGAAAAACACAATTTTGTTCTACTGTACATGATTGGTTGTACAGTTGAATGACAATAAGGGTGATTTAATTTAATTTAATTAATTTAATTTAATATAATTTTTCCCTCCAAGAAGACATTTTGACTCTTCCATGTTTGTTTCGGGACATCAACGGGAAACCCAGCCCAACACCATCCTTGATACTTACCTAGTGCTCTATTATTGGCCAGTATAGCTGCCTGTCGTGTTGATGGACAGGGAGCCAAAAGCATTAGTCAGAGTTAGCAGTGGTACTAAGGCGCTTGCTTCCCAAACACAGTTTATTTTGTTATTTTCTTTAAATTTCAGTCACCCTAAGAGACATCCCTGTTTCCACCTGGTTCACTAATTCACAGAAGATAAAATATCTTGCATCATTCTGGCTTATTATATTTCTGCTGTGATGCTATATTGAGCTCTTAGCATTAGCTTGACTAGGCAGTCTGAGTCACAGAGATAGAATAGACTAGAGTGCTCATCACTAGCCACCAGGCTAGTTTTAGCTGGCCAAGCGCAGACGCCATATTGGTGCTGATAAAAAACACAAACACGCCATAGAGTCACACAGGGGCGTAGCACTAAATTTTGGGCCCCGGGCACAGCACTGTGTTTGGGCCCTGTTATGTCTGAAATGAGGTACTGACAGCGGACATGAACTGAACTCTACAACTCACTATATACAGAAGGGTGGCGCCATATGGTGCCACGGCCAGGTCACCATGTGATGACATCACCTGCGTGCACGTCACCACATCCAAACACCACATTTACTCCCACCTCCCTTGAAAAACCAAAGAACTTATAACCACTAACTGGGCACCCGGGTAGACTACCAGTGTGCCCGCATGACCGAGTGGATTATTCTGCCACTTTCGTTGGTCATGTCCTAACTAACAACATAACAGTCCAAATATTCAAAAGTTAGTCACAAAGTTCGTTAGGTGGCGGGGTCTCTGCTGAACCCAGACCAAACAACGCTTGGGCTGTGCTGCTGCCTCAGGCTCCAGCAGACGCTCTTTAGGAATTGTGGGTCTTGTGTCATTCTTAAACGTTATTTAACTTAGTTACTAAGTTTTATTTTCTCTGGGACCCAAGGCGGCTAGCTGAAGCTAGCAATTTAGTCTTCATTTTGTTTTTCTTAAGCCATTCAGAGATGGACTTGCTGGTGTGTTTTGGATCATTGTCTTGCTGCAGAACCCAAGTGTGCTTCATCTTGAGGTTGCGAACACATGGCTGGACATTCTCCTTGAGGAATTTTTGGTAGACAGCAGAATTCATGGTTCCATTTACCACAGCAAGTCTTCCAGGTCCTGAAGCAGCAAAACAGCCCCAGGCCATCACACTACCACCACCATATTTTACTGTTGGTATAATGTTTCTTTTCTGAAATGCTGTTACTTTTATACCGGATGTAATGGGACACACACCTTCCAAAAAGTTCAACTTTTGCCTCATCAGTCTGCAGAGTATTTTCCCAAAAGTCTTGGGGATCATCAAGACGTTTTCTGGCAAAACTGAGACAAGCCTTTATGTTCTTTTTGCTCAGCAGTGGTTTTTGTCTTGAAACTCTGCCATGAAGGCAATTTTTGCCCAGTCTCTTTCTTATGGTGGAGTCATGAACACTGACCTTAACTGAGGCAAGTGAGGCCTGCAGTTCTTTGGATGTTGTTGTGGGGTCTTTTGTGACTTCTTGGATGAGTTGTCACCGTGCTCTTGGGGTAATTTTGGTCAGCCAGCCACTCCTGGGAAGTTTCACCACTGTTCCATGGTTTTGCATTTATGGATAATGGCTCTCACTGTGGTTTGCTTGAGTCCCAAAGCTTTAGAAATGGCTTTACAACCTTTTCCAGACTGATAGATCTCAATTACTTTGTTTTTCATTTGTTCCTGAATTTCTTTGGATCGCAGTATGATGTCTAGCTTTTGAGGATCTTTTGATCTACTTCACTTTGTCAGACAGTTCCTATTTAAGTAATTTCTTGATTGGAACAGATGTGGCAGTAATCAGGCCTGGTGTGGCTAGAGAAATTTAACTCAGCTTTCCAAAGATGTGATAAACCACAGTTAATTTATGTCATATCCGGCTCTAGGGAGCCGGGCAATCAGAGCCAGGGACAAGCCAGTGAGTCGAGATGTTTTATTCTGGGTAAGGGATAAGGAGAGCACAGACACTCATACAGACGTACATTCTCAGGCTGCACAGCGCAGGGGTAGGTAGCTCGTACCGGACATGGGGGTAACAAGACGTGCATACTCACAGCGGGATACAAACACCGGAATGCTGCAAGGGGAGTTGAGGCTGACACCAGACGAAGGGGCTTCAGCCTAGCAGTGCTTATGTCGCAGCCCCGAATGATCGAAGCTGCTCCTCTTTATACTCATTAACAGCGCCCCAGCTGATGAGGATTAATTGGCCCCAGCCGTCCCGTGACACTGACAGCTGGGAACCAGCTGAGGCACTGCCCAATGAGAGGCAGGGATAAAAGGAGCATGGGCTGAGCGCCGAGCCGGCGTCTCACCCCATGGTGACAGAGCCTCCCCCTCACGGTCGGGCTCCCGAACGACCAGGAACATCCCAGCCCCCCCCCCCCTCCCCACCTAGGGTGGGCGGAAGGGAGGCAGGACCGGAGGGGAAGATGCAAAGGGAAGGACAAAAAAAAAAAAACAATAGACCAATGTAGGGCAGCAGGGCAGAGAAAAAAACCCCCAAATACAATACCCTACAACACAGGGAAAAGGATTAACCCAGAGCACAGTTAGGGAGAAAACTGAGTTAGGACACAGGTAGGGAAAATACCAAATACGACTACAGACAGCATACAAATAACGTATAGATCGGGGCAAAAAAAAGAAAACCAAAAACCCACCAAAAAGGTGGCAGGAATGAATAAAGCAATCACAGAGTATAGTTAAGGGGAACAAAACACACTACTCCATAATGCACCAACAAGACAAAGGTCAGGACAAAAAATGATGAAAAACGCTGTGCACGGATACTAAAGAAAACAAAACACACAGCACCGAATATATAAAAGATCACCTAACGAAACAGAGGTGACAAGGACAAATGGGTAATAATGAAGTACGGTTAAGTGGGGATGAAACACATTACTTCAAACAATAACAAACACAGTCAATGTTAAAGCCGGGGCCAGGGAAGGCCCCCCACGAGGATAATAAGACAGAATGGGGTGATCACAGAGTATGGTTGAACAGGAAACCACACGCATACTCCATGATGCACCGACGAGGCCAAGGCTAAGGTAAGGATGAATGAAAACGCTGAGTAAAGATAAGAAAATGCAATACACAGCGCGATACATAAGGTGAGTCACCAAGAGGAAAAAAAAGGTGACAGGGTAACAGGATAACAATACGATAAAAATGCTGAGTATGGTTAAAAAAAACAACACACAGCACAAAAACATATATTCCCCTAATGGACAAAGAAACTACACCCGAGTGACCTCAATAATAATAAAAGAAGTAAAGGACACCCGAGGAGACGGCAGGCAGAGTCCAAAACGGCCGGAATTGTTCTGGTAATCTCCCCGCCCATTGTCCAGTTGGCAACCCGGGGAAGAGAAATGTTCGGACGGCGAACTCTGGGCCCAGATCCCAGGAATCCAGTCCAACGGCTGCCGAACCAGGCCGCCCAAAGGCAAACACAGACCAGTGGGGGGAAACCAGATCGCCGAACCGAAAGTTTTGCGGGTCGGGTCGTCGACCCGCATCACTCAACCACCAGGACCGTTGAGACGGACGAAGGGTCAGAGCGGATCCCGGTGGAAGAGGCTCAGGGGAGAGCCGATGACGAGGGCGGCGGGCCTCAGGGAAACGGCCACCTCCTCACCGGACCTGGACAACACTGGGGCAGCACCCACGTCGGACCCCGATCGGGCCTCAGGCGAACCCACGTTGGACCCCGATTGGGTCTCGGGCGAACCCACGTTGGACACTGCACCAGAACCGACCTCCAACGTTGAACCCGGACCCTCCAGCACCACGAGGAACAGCAACTCCTCGCCGGTGACCCTGGAAGAAGGCTCAGAAGAGAAAACAGAACCGGGATCAGGATCACCGGCAGCGCCAGAACCCGGCGAGACGAGCTCAGACGCAGCGGACGGCTGCACCCTGCTCGTCTCCCCTGGAGATAGGCTGAAGTGCTCAAAGATAAAAAGAAAGAAAAGAAAGGAGAGCACTCGCCTGATCTCGGGTTCTGACGCCGTCCAGGACTGCGAAGATCCAGGATCCGTCGTCAGGAGGTCGTTGTCAGGCTCCCATCTAGCCGCGTCGGGCCCCGCATCCAGCACGATGGTCAGCGCAGCTTGAGATCCCTCCAGCGCAGGTAACCCCGCCGACGACCCACTCGGCGTGAAGCCAGAAGAATCTCGTCCCGCTGGACCGAACCGCTCCTCCGTGGAGACCCAGGGACGCTCAGTCGTCAGCGTAGACTCCACGCAGCAGTCAGTCCCCCTCCTCCGTCCGCAATGTAGCTGCGGAACCACCGGCCCTCTCCATATCCCACCACGTTGACCCGGAGCCGGGGACCGCTCGGCGGAGAGAGACACAGAGGATGCGGGATTAGGCATACAGGTTACAGCAGGTGGGGAGAGTTCAGGGAGCTGCGAACCCTGAACTTCTCCTCCAGGGATGTGACAGAGCAAATCATTAAGCAGGTGTGAAAAAACAATGACTTGCCTGCCCCCTGGAGGTTGAGTATCGCCTGCTGTAGTGGAATCTGCTTCTTCCTCTCCCCGCCCGGCGATAACGGAGGACCCCCCGGGAATTCGTCTGAGGATCGCTCGCGTTGTCTCCAGCAGAGAGCTCACCAGGCCGGGATTCCAGGCACACACAGCGGTCAGGAAGCGCGTCGAGGAGGAGGGGGAAACAGCCGGGGTGAGCCAGCCCGAATGTCCAGGAATGACAGCGGGGGAACGAGGCTCAGGGGACGAGGCTGTAGAATCTCCACACTGACGAGGCGAAGGGATGACAGCTGCGTGGGAGGAACGGTCCTGACGATGACCCAGAACTGGATCCGGACGAGGTTCGTGCAGAGGTGACTCGGCGATGTGATGACGACTACTCCCAGGGGACGAAGCGAGGGGGAAACCCAGGATTCGCCGCTCCAGATCGGAAATCGAGACGAGGAAGGCGTCGAGCACGGGAAGGCTTCGTAGCCCTGAAGTCCTCACCATCAATCTCACTGCCGCCGCCACATGCCTGAAGGTGGTGACAGGAAACACAGTAGAGCTCGCGACAGCCACTCGACCCCGGACATAACTGCTGTCAGCTGCGGCTCCTTGAAGGGAATCCCGAGTGACGTGGCGCAGGTCGGGGGAAGTCCTCTGGTTGGCGCGAACTCCCGGACTGGAATGGCGGCAGGAACGGGACTCCGAAGCGGGGAAAGACGTCGCCCACTTCGACTCCCTGCCGGGATTTCCATCCACCCCGTGGAGCTTCTCTCGCTGTGTACCTGCAGCGTCTATCCTGGCACTGTCCTCCAGATGGTACAGAGAGTGAGGGTGACAGTCCAGGAGTTCCTCAGCACGGCCCGGATGCCAGCGTCTCGCGTTGGAGGCGTCGTGCAGGGTGAAGAACGTCCCGTCGACTGCCTCCGAGATGGACCTCAGCCCGTCGCCCTGGCGCCGGAAGTGACTCCTGGGAAACGGCATGCTAGCAGCGCTGACACCCGGACAGAAAGGTACATTTCCACGGCGACTCACGGCCGCCGGCAACTCTTCTGGCTGCGACATACTGTCATATCCGGCTCTAGGGAGCCGGGCAATCAGAGCCAGGGACAAGCCAGTGAGTCGAGATGTTTTATTCTGGGTAAGGGATAAGGGATGAGGAGAGCACAGACACTCATACAGACGTACATTCTCAGGCTGCACAGCGCAGGGGTAGGTAGCTCGTACCGGACATGGGGGTAACAAGACGTGCATACTCACAGCGGGATACAAACACCGGAATGCTGCAAGGGGAGTTGAGGCTGACACCAGACGAAGGGGCTTCAGCCTAGCAGTGCTTATGTCGCAGCCCCGAATGATCGAAGCTGCTCCTCTTTATACTCATTAACAGCGCCCCAGCTGATGAGGATTAATTGGCCCCAGCCGTCCCGTGACACTGACAGCTGGGAACCAGCTGAGGCACTGCCCAATGAGAGGCAGGGATAAAAGGAGCATGGGCTGAGCGCCGAGCCGGCGTCTCACCCCATGGTGACAATTTATGCTTTAACGGGGGGATCACTTTTTCATACAGGGCCATGTAGACTTGGATTTTTTTACCCTTAATAATAAACACCTTCATTTAAAAACTGCATTTTGTATTTACTTGTGTTATCTTTGTCTAATATTTAAATTTGTTTGATGATCTGAAACATATAAGTGTGACAAACATACAAAAAACTGAGAAATCAGGAAGGAGGCAAACACTTTTTCACACCACTGTATATCCACTCTAGTTATGTTTATCCTGTGCATTGTTATTATTGCCATGATCCTGTCCCGCTCATCATCTTGTGTTTATTTGCTGTGACAGCACCCTGAGCTGGCCCCCCCTTCCCATCCGCCACCACTTGCCCCCCCCACCGCCCCAGCGGCCCCCCGGTCCCTGCCACTGGACAGTCTAACATAATTTTATAACTTGTTTTTCTATGTCATATTTTACATGTAGTAGATGTTCAAGATTAATTGATGTGTGCTGTATATTATTAACAAATATTAACAAAATACAGCAAAGTAGGACAGATCACACTGTTAAGGTGCGTTCAGACCACGTTCAGACCAAATGCGAAGGGGCGTGCAGCTTGATTACATTTTAAATTGGTCTTGATGTGTCACCCCAAGATTTTCAGTGCCCCCTGTAAAAAATTTCTGGAGGCGCCCCTGACCCTGAGTTATATTTTTCTCCTCCATTTATTGGTCTCTGCTGTTAATCATTCACAGCTGTGCTGTATTTGTTAATCACCTCCTACCTCTATATATCGTGCCTACGCCATACACAGTACGGCGTGCTCGTCATAACCTGCCACTCTCCAACCCACTGTTTACCCTTGTTTATGTTGTTTGCCGCTAAAGCTTATTATTTGTTGCTTTCAGCACTCAAGCTGCTTTATTTATAATAAAATATATTAAAAGATCACCCTGCACGTGAGTCCCTCATTCTGCCCCGGAGGGCCGCACATGACAAAATTTACATTAACTATCTCTGTCATATCCGCCCCTTTGGGGCGGGAGAAACATACCCACACACTGGCTGACATATGCAATAATTTATTGAAACAAGTAACTGTAAGTCCAAAAATAATGCAGAAACACAAAGTGCAAAAACTAGATTAACTTACAACAGATGTGCTCCTGAGCCATTAACCCAGGAGGAGACGAGGAAGCAGGGAAACAGGATAAATGTCCTGAGGAGCACTCAGTGAGAGACATACATTCTTTGTAATGGCAATGATAAAGTGAGCAAACTGAGCTAAAGTAGTAGTGGGATAACAACAGAAGTGATCACAGGTGTGGGTTGGCCTGAGCAGAAGAAAGGGGGAAAAACTAATCACTGGAATCACCTGATGGTAATGACAGGTGAGGGAGGGGCAGCTGACAGCTTGACAGGCGGTGCAAACACAGACCCAGAAATGCCACCTGCCCGCTGTCAACTCAGGGACTGAATGTAAACAAAGCCAAATACAGACTAGGCCATAATACAAATGAAACAAAACAGAACCAGAGTGAACTAAAACAAACAGACAAATAAAAACCAGTGAAAACTCAAAAGAATACCAACAATGCCACAGAGAGTAAATATAAATACAAGGAAGGAGCCACAAGACTGAGTCCAGCAGAACATCGGACTCAGCTCGTGACAGCCTCAGGCTTGATCTGACATGGGAGCTGTGATGTAAGAGGGAGGGTGGAGTTAAATGTGGGGGATTAAAGATTTGACTGAAACCAGTTATTCTAAAAAAAGGCTGAAAAAGATATATTACAAATGATGCTGCAAAAATTACATAATTAAAGAAAATTTGAGCAAAAAATGCCACAAACGTGTGAGCTGTTAAAATGTGGAAAAAGTGTAATCATGTAGGAATTGTGAAATGATGACACTGGATGATTTCTCAGTATTGGTTTATTTCCATCTCACGTCCCACAGCTCCTTCTCTCAGTCAGGGAATAAGAGAGCAAGCTGCGGTAAACCACATACATTTATACCTCCACATCAAACACAGAATCACATCCACATTTAATCCCTCCATTGTCCTCTCGGCTCCTCTGTCTGACCCCAGGAGGTCAGACAGTCCTTTCAGGTTCACTCTCCAGATCTTCTCACTTCTTCCCCAGTTCGCAGGTGGTCCAGACTCATTGTCCATTTGAGGCGTGACGTCAATACACACCGCGAGTTCAAAGCTCTTTTATGTTTGGGTCTCTGCCAAGGAATATGTGAGCTACATAATGTTACGCCACAATCAATGACTTTCTAATCAATGACACTTTAATACAATTTTCTTTTAAACTACCCCATTACACAACAGACAGGGGGTCCACAACACAACATTAAACATGTTGTGTTGGTTATTGTTGTTGTATTGTGTTATCTGTTTTATGTGGCTGGCATTGGCTGGCCAGGGAACCATCCATCCATCCATCCATCTTCTACCGCTTTTCCGGAGGTCCGGGTCGCGGAGGCAGCAGTTCAAGCAGAGAAGCCCAGACTTCCCTCTCCCCAGCCACCTGCTCCAGCTCTTCAGAGGGGATACCAAGGCGTTCCCAGACTAGCTGGGAGACATAGTCTCTCCACCGAGTCCTGGGTCTGCCCCGGGGTCTCCTCCCAGTGGGACGTGCCTGAAACACCTCAAGTGGGAGACGTCCAGGAGGCATCCTAATCAGATGCCCATACCACCTCAACTGACTCCTTTCAATGTGGAGGAGCAGCGGTTCTACTCTGAGCCTCTCCCGGATGACTGAGCTCCTCACCCTATCTCTGAGGGTGAGTCCAGCAATCCTACGGAGAAAGCTCATTTCAGCCGCTTGTATCCGCGATCTCGTTCTTTCGGTCATTACCCAAAGCTCGTGACCATAGGTGAGAGTAGGAACGTAGATTGACTGGTAAATCGACAGCTTTGCCTTAGAACTAAGCTCCCTCTTCACCACAACAGACCGGTACAACGTCCGCATCACTGCAGATGCTGCTCCAATCCGTCTGTCGATCTCTCGCTCCATTTTCCCCTCACTCGTGAACAAGACCCCAAGATACTTAAACTCCTCCACTTGGGGCAGGAGCCTGTCCCCAACCTGGAGAGGACAATCCACCTTTTTCCGGCTGAGGACCATGGACTCGGACTTGGAGGTGCTGATTCTCATCCCAGCCGCTTCACACTCAGCGGCAAACCGTCCCAGCAAGAGCTGTAGGTCATTGCTGGATGAAGCCAACAGGACAACATCATCTGCAAACAACAGAGATGAGATCCTGTGGTCACCAAGCATGACACCCTCCATTCCCTGGCTGCGCCTAGAAATCCTGTCCATAAAAATTATGAACAGGACCGGTGACAAAGGGCAGCCCTGGCGGAGTCCAACTCTCACTGGGAATGACTCCGACCGAGTGTTGGCAATACAAACTAAACTCTCACAACGGTCGTACAGAGACCGAATAGCTCGTAACAACAAGCCCGATACCCCATACTCCCGAAGCACCCCCCACAAAAATCCACGAGGGACGCGGTCAAATGCCTTCTCCAAGTCCACAAAACACATGTAAACTGGTTGGGCAAACTCCCACGAACCCTCAAGAATTCTCGAGAGGGTAAAGAGCTGGTCCGATGTGCCACGGCCAGGACGAAAACCACATTGCTCCTCCTGAATCCGAGGTTCGACCAACGGCCGGACTCTCCTCTCCAGTACCTTGGCATAGACCTTCCCAGGGAGGCTGAGGAGTGTGATCCCTCTAAAGTTGGAGCACACCCTCCGGTCCCCTTTTTTGAAGAGAGGAACCACCACCCCGGTTTGCCATGCCAAAGGCACTGCCCCCAACCTCCACGCAATGTTGCAGAGGCGTGTCAACCATGACAACCCAACAACATCCAGGGCCTTGAGGTACTCGGGGCGAATCTCGTCCACCCCCGGGGCCCGGCCACCAAGGAGATTTTTAACCACCTTGGCGACCTCAGCCCCTGTGATAGGCGAGTCATCCCCCTTGTCCCCAAACCCTGCTTCCTCTGTGGAAGGCGTATCAGTGGGATTGAGGAGATCCTCGAAGTATTCCTTCCACCGCCCGACGATATCCCCAGTTGAAGTCAACAGTGTCCCATCCGCACCATACACAGTGTGGACGGGGAGCTGCTTTCCCCTCCTGAGCCGCCGAACAGTTTGCCAGAATCTCTTTGAAGCCGACCGAAAGTCTTGTTCCCCCTCATGGATCGTCACCTTATCGTGGTGGGGGGGGTTTGCGTGCCCCAGTGATCCCAGGAGCTATGTTGTCCGGGGCAATTTGCCTCTGATAGGGTCTCCCAAGACAAACTGGTCCTGGGTGAAGGGCCAGACTAAGAACGATCCAACAGACTCTCATGATAAATTGTATATCAAGGATTCAGTGTACCCCGCCCGGTATGGGGTTACCGGGGCCCCACCCTGGAGCCAGGCCTGGGGGAGGGGCTCGAAGGCTAGCGTCTGGTGGCCAGGTTTCCACCCATGGGACCCGGCCGGGCTCAGCCCGAAGGAGTTACATGGGTCCGCCCTCCAGTAGGTTCACCACCTGCAGGAGGGATCATGGAAGTCCGGTGCTATGTGGATTAGGTGGCAGTCAAAGGCGGAGACCTTGGCGGACTGATCCCAAGCTTTCTAAACTGACTTTTGGTACGTGGCCAGGGAACATGAGATGGAAATTAGCTTCAGCTATAATGCTGCATGTTTACATATCTTGTGTTCATTAATGTGCACTGTCCCTTTTATAAATAAATAAACAATCATATTTTTCTCAAATGTTCACATGTGCTCAGAGGTCTTATTATCATGTCTGTGACCTGCTTTGGTCACATCATGGTTTAATTTTTACAACCCATTGAAGCCCTTCTCACAATGGAATGTTTTGTTGATTTTGCTTTAAATGCTAATTAGGACCAGTTTACCCCATGTACAGTATTGTAACGTGCTGCTCGACATGGCGACGTCCCACCGGGAGATTCGAACTCACGCCTCCCGCTCCGGAGTCCCGCACCCTACCTGTGTCGCCAATAGGGTCAACCCACTTGGCAAGCCAAGTAGGGTGCTCATATTGAGTTCGCTACACTACTCCCCTCTGGTTCTCGACATCGTCCCGATGTCAGCGCCCCATTACTGCTTTGGACAGGAGATCCCACTTCTGACACCAGTGTAACGTGCTGCTCGACATGGCGACGTCCCACCGGGAGATTCGAACTCACGCCTCCCGCTCCGGAGTCCCGCACCCTACCTGTGTCGCCAATAGGGTCAACCCACTTGGCAAGCCAAGTAGGGTGCTCATATTGAGTTCGCTACAGTATGTTCTAATCCTTCCCTCCTGCCTGATTTCAGTATATGAATACACCATTATGTACAGTAGCTAGTGTTAGAGTATAATAAAAAAGTTTGAACTAAATTCTCAGAAATGCTTAATTTTCACAAAACTAGGCACAGGTTGTTCAGAACACACCTCTGCCTGATTTTCTAATCTATGAGGATTCATTAAGAAAAGCATGCACAAATAAAACATTTATAAGAACAGATAATACAGCAGAGTCATGAACTTCTCAGGCTGCATTCACACCAGGATAGTCCGGGGGTCTCGGTTCAACTGGGCAGGGAATGCCGGGAATTTTCGCACCTTCGTTTGGTTTGCATTCACACTGCAGTGGATCAAACTGCCTGGACAACATTACACAGTTACAACAACTGCTCGTTTGGGGCGCTGTAGCCAAAACCACCACTGACCAGGAAGAAAAAATGTCGGCAAAGAAAAAAAATCCAGCTTATTGACTGGCCAAGATCGAAAACGTAAATCTGTTCACTTCAGCTGGGTTGTTTGTCCGCCACAAACGAGACATTTTTTTAACTGTTCTCCTTGGCTTTCTCTAGTAAAAGGATTTCTTGGATCTGCGCAGTTGTCTTTATTATTATTTTCTACCCAAAATGCGCCACTTCGTCTTCTCAGACTACATGTTGCTGTGGTTACACAAATGCCGAGGCGCACTTCTGCCCTTTGGTCCGCTGGATAGTACGTTTGCATTCGAACCAAAATCCTCATTTTCAGGCGGACCAGACTTCGTTTGTTTGGTGCACACCAGAGTTCGAACACGCGTTCAAACAGCACCAAATGAACTGAACTATCCGCGGATAGTCTGTTGGTCTGGACCAGGAAGTGGCCGTGTAAATGCACCCTCAGGAACTTATTTCTTCAGGAGCTACAGCTGGACAGCTGCAGTCATAAAACAAAGTCTCAGTGGGAAGTCTTTTGTTCTCCCAGCTCCTCTGGCTTCTCACGCATCAAAAGCCCGTGGAGCGCAATAGAGAGGGGGAGGGGTGCATTTCTGGGATGCACTGAGGCGTCTTTGGGATAATGAGGTGAGAAGAAAAATCTTGAACAGAGTTACAGTCTCAAAAACTTCATAAATTGGGCAACAGTAGCTAATTAGCTCATAGCTTAGATTGTGAAAATAGCCTGCACTAATTATTGATTATTATAAAACTGAATGGCTAGCTCTACTTAGGATGGCTAAATGCTGGGGATCCCTACCAGTGTTTAATAAACTAGTAATATACGCTAAACTAACCTGTAGGAATGAGACATATTCAACTGATGGCAGATGATATGGGATATCAGATATCTAGTGATTATAGATTATTAAAAAAAAATCAAAAAGATTGACTGCTATGTGTCAGCTAAACTAATGCTATAGCGGCTGATCTACTGCGCTGTCCCGACCATTGGGAAGGCTAGTTGGGTAATAAATTACCGAGGTCTTACTGATTCACAGTCCTGAACTTACTACATTAACAGCTCGATTTCCTGGGCCAAAAAATATGCCGGAATGACACCCGATATAATTCTGACTGTGATTTAATAAACCAGCAGGAAACACAGATGTCTAGCAGGGTGACTAGATACTACAGAGAAAAGCCATAAGTGCAGTCAGGACTCTCAGCTTACTCTGTAGTAACCACAGGTGGACTCCAATTGAGCTGTAGAAACATCTCAAGGATGATCAGTGGAAACAGGATGCACCTGAGCTCAATTTTGAGCTTCATGGCAAAGGCTGTGAATACTTTTGTCCATGTGATTTCTTAGTTTATTTTTAATAAATTTACAAAAATCTCAAAAAAAAATGTTGACATTGTCTTTATGGGGTATTGTGTGTAGAATTTTGAGGAAAAATGAATTTAATCCATTGTGGAATAAGGCTGCAACATAACAAAATGTGGAAAAAGTGAAGTGCTGTAAATGCAGTTTTCAACCTACTATCTATTTTTTGTCACTTCTTTTTCTTCTATTTCTTCTTCTTCCTTTTTTATGCATTTTGAAGTTCTTCTTGCAACCTGGGTACGATCCACCAGTTTGAAATGCAAATTCTTCTAATTTTTCCCTCAAGCTTAAGTTTTTGTTCAGGAGTGTAAATTTGTGACCTTTTTTTTGATAACTATGTGCAAAAGAGTTGCACATGATGTTGGAGCCACAGTCTAGTGAGTACAGTGATTTAATCCATCCTCGTGGCATCATTTTTCTCTTGTATTTTATGTCAGATGATGACTGAAAGTGATGACTTTCAGTTTCTTTTTAGCAGCAAGTGAATATTGTTGATGAAAGCTGCTGATGTAGCAGCTCCATCATTCACTGAAAGATTAATGAGGTTAGATTCTGCATGTCTGAACTGTGCTCCACGTACAAAGCTGGATGACCTAGTTGTCTAAAATAGAAAATGCCTTTCTTTTTTTTTTTTTTTTATTAGCAGCGTGGTCTTTCAGCAGGAAACAGGTTCCAGTATTTAGTGTTAGCAAACAATATTTCAAATATTTTTCACTGATATTGTTGCTCAGGAGTGAGTAACCTGAACTTAATACTTGATAAAGGGGTTTATACTCTTTTTAACTTTAGATGAGTTTGTATTCCCTGCATTTGTTTTTGGTGGTTGGTATCTTGAAGATCAAAGAACTTTTTTGTGTTGAGTGGTAGTTCCCTATGACTGAGTGGAGCTAAATAACTATAGGACACTCAGAGAGTGCATACCTCTGCCAAGGTCTGTCTGTCTAGTAGGATTACAGAAAAAGTACTGGAGGGATTTTGATGAAATTTTCATCCGAGGGCTACAGATGAACCTAAGGCTGTCACAGTGGAGAAATTTCCCCTGCAGTGATGGTGGATAGCTCTGTGCGATAGCTCCATTTAACACCGTAATATGCGGTATTATTGGAGATTTTTTTTAGGACCTTGTGGTCTTGTAATTTAAACAGGTGTGGAGATGTGTTGAAGGACGAGACTGAGTTTATTCCTCAGATTCAGCTTTATTCACAATCACATGCTCCAACATTCCAAAGCGGAAAAAGAGGATGAATCTTCTCACATCTGTCCTTTTATACCCAGGACATCAAACCTACAGTCACATGGTATTTAATCAAACATACAGTCACATGGTACTTAATTCCAGTCACAATGTAACTTCCCCCGATCTTAACACCATCCACCCCTTAGTCTCCGGTGGTCAGGAAATCTCTCAAGGCCATCTCCTTGAAACAAAAGGCCAAATCTCACACCCTCCCGTTACCCCTAGGAGGCTCAGTCCCTTTGTTCCCCTGAGACGTGAAGCACACAATAAACATACAGTAATATATCTGTGGAGCATATGAAACCAACATATGCGCCCCACATGACCCCCCCCCCCAAACGTCTAAGATGGAACAATCATAACTAAAGATGCATGTCATAATAAAATCACTACATATCAGTCCACATGCCGCTTAGGCTTTAGTCTTCTGCCGTATTTGCTGTAAGCCGGCTTTACTGCCTCCGCAGTGTCCTCCTGCTGTGGGGCTGCTGCCTGTGGGTTAGAACTGTTAGTCAATCTCTGTGGGTGTTCTGGGGAATGCCCTCTAGGGGGTCTGCCGCGCCGGGGGGCCCTCGCCAACTGCACAGCCTCGTCAGCTATCACAAAAGCGGGTTTGAGCCTGTTTATGCCAATCACTTCCTTTCTGCCTCCCAAATCTAGCAAAAAATGCTTCTCTCCTGTTTCCAGCACTCTAAATGGTCCATCATAAGGCAGGCGCAAGTTTGGGTGATGGGCATCATGTCTGACAAAAACAAACTCCACATCTTTTAAAGCTTTAGGCACAAAAACGCGCGGGAAGTTGTGATGAACTGGGCCAGGAAGCGTGCTCGATCCCGTGTCGCTCTGCAACCGCTGAGCGGGGGGGGCACTCTGGCGCAGGATTATCCGGGAGAAACTCCCGGGACAGCCGGAGTGGCTGCGCAAAAACTAACTCAGCTGGGGAGGCTTTTAAATCCTCTTTAGGTGCAGAACGCAACCCCAATAAAACCCATGGTAGCCTGTCCACCCAATTTGCATCCGTAAGCGACGCTCTGAGGGCTGCTTTCAATGACCTATGGAAACGTTCGCATAAACCATTAGCCTGCGGGTTGTACGCGGTAGTGCGGTGGATCGTTACCCCCAGGCTGGGGGCCATCGCTGACCAGAGCTCGGAAACAAATTGAGGACCTCTGTCGGACGCAATGTCCGACGGAACTCCAAAACGCGCTACCCATGCTGTTAAAAACGCGCGCGCCACCTCCTCGGCTGTGGTTGATGCCAGTGGGACCACTTCCGGCCAACGCGTGGTGCGGTCCACCATTGTCAAAAGGTGTGTGCACCCCTGAGACGGCGGGAGGGGGCCTACGAGGTGGACATGCACATGATTGAACCGCTTAGCCGGGATGTGAAAAGGCTCCAAGGGAGCTCTAGTGTGTTTGTGTATTTTGGCTCGCTGACAAGCCACGCAGGCTGCCGCCCACTCCTTGACTTGCTTGCGCAGGCACGGCCATACAAATTTCTCTCCTACCATTTTGATTGACGCGCGCACCCCCGGGTGCGCCAGAGAATGGATCGAGTCAAAAACGCGGCAGCGCCACACGGCTGGCACAACCGGATGCAGTCGTCCAGTGGAGACATCACAGATTACGGGGGGCATACCGTCTTGCAGCACCCTGTTCTCCAGCCTTAACCCTGTTGGTCCAGACTGGAGCGCGCGCACGTCCGCGTCGCTAACCTGCTCCGCGGCCATGGCTGCATAATCTATCCCTACGCTGACCGGGGCCGCGCGCGCTTCCATGTCGCTACCCTGGTCTGCGGCCATGGCTGCAGAGTCTGCCCCCACGGGGCCTGGAGTCGCCACAGCACGTGAGAGGCAGTCTGCCACAACATTATATTTACCTGCCACATGCTGGATATCGGTAGTAAACTCCGATATCGCGGCCAGCTGTCTCTGCTGCCGGCCCGACCAAGGCTCCGAAATCTTGGCCATCGCGAAAGTCAGCGGTTTGTGGTCCACGAACGCGGTGAAACGGCATACTTCCAGCCAGAACTAGAAGTGGCGGATGGCCAAGTGTAGAGCTAACAACTCCCTGTCGAACACGCTGTATTTTCGCTCGCTATCGCGCAAGGTTTTGCTGAAAAACGCGAGCGGTTGCCAGGCCCCAGCCACGTGCTGTTCAATGACCGCCCCTATGGCCACATCTGACGCATCAGTAGTGAGCGACATGCGGGCCGTTGGGACTTGGTGTGCCAACAACGCAGCGTTTGCCACGGCTGATTTGACTTGAGGGAATGCGCGCTCCCGCTCAGGAGACCATTCGATTTTTTTCGTGGGTTTTTGTTTTTTTAGTGCAGCATACAATGGTTGCATGAGCTGCGCTGCGCAGGGGAGGAAACGGTTATAAAAATTAATCATTCCCCAAAACTCCTGTAACACTTTGACCGTCTGTGGTTGGGGAAAATTTGTTATTGCACACACCTTATCGGGCAGAGGGACCACTCCTTCTGGCGAAATGCGATGCCCCAAAAAATCAATCTGCGCCACCCCGAACTGACACTTCGCTGGGTTGATTATTAACCCGTGCTCTGCCAACCTCCGGAGAACTGCTGTGAGGTGGCTTTCGTGTTCATCTTCGGACGCACTGGCTACCAAAATGTCATCCAGGTAGACGAACACGAAAGGGAGATCGCGCAGGACCGCGTCCATCATGCGTTGGAACGTCTGCGCCGCTCCCTTAAGCCCAAACGGCATGCGCAAAAACTCAAAAAGCCCAAAAGGAGTTATTACCGCTGTTTTGGGTATGTCCTCAGCGCGCACTGGAACCTGGTGGTAACCGCGTACCAAGTCTATTTTAGAAAAAATGCGCGCCCCCGCCAAATGAACCGAAAAATCTTGGATGTGTGGGATCGGGTAGCGGTCGTGCGCTGTGGCGTTATTCAACCTGGGGAAATCACCGCAAGGTCGCCACGAGCCA
Source organism: Pholidichthys leucotaenia (assembly GCA_020510985.1). NCBI lineage: Eukaryota > Metazoa > Chordata > Actinopteri > Cichliformes > Pholidichthyidae > Pholidichthys > Pholidichthys leucotaenia. Next base: position 45,250,780 of record CM035845.1, on the reverse strand, counting down.
TCAGCCTTTGGGACTATGTGCAGCGGTGAAGTCCATGGGCTCTTTGAACGCCTGATGATGCCCAGTCTTTCCAGGTTGGCGAACTCCTCACGCGCTATGGTCAGTTTAGCTGAGTCCAAGCGCCGAGCTTTTGCAAAAACGGGTGGGCCGGTGGTAGTAATAAAATGTTCCACCCCATGTTTAGCCACTGTCACCAAAAACGTTGGGACCGTGAGTGCTGGGAACTGAGTGAGGAGTGTGTGGAACTTACCACCTGCAGCTGTGACGTTGGCTTGTGCAGTTAGCAGGGCCACTCGAGCTGTGCAGGGAATAGAGTGAAAGGAGAGTGCATTAACCAGACGTCTGTTAGCAAGATCAACCAATAAACCATGTGAGCACAAAAAATCAGCCCCTAACATGTTGAAATTGACTGCCACTACAACAAAAGTCCACTCAAATGCACGGCCCTGCAAAGACAGAAGCAGAGTCCTCTCACCGAAGGTCTTAATCGCTGAGCCATTCGCTGCTGACACCCGGGGACCACTGGAAGGCGCCAGCCGGTCCGCGTAGGAAGGTGTGATGAAGCTCAGCTGGGAGCCTGTGTCCATGAGGAAATGCCTCCCCGAGCGTGCATCCTTCAGGTAGAGCAGCTTGTTCTCCTCCCCGAGGGCCGCAGCTGCTACCGACCCCCGGTCTTGGCGTTTCCCGAGCGCTTGAAATGGCACAGTGGAATGCCCTTGCGCGCCCTCTCTGCAAAGCGGCGATGGTAGAAGCAAAGGACGTCGTCCGCTCCGTGTTGCCTGGCCCTTGCTGCTGCTGTCGTCGGTGAGTCTGGTGCTGCAGCCTCTGGCCCCATGCCGTCTCCGGACATTGCGCCTAGCTCTGCTATCGCGGCCGAAGCCGCGCTCCGTTTGTGGGCGTCGACGAGTCGTTGCGCCTTCTGGCCCTGCTCGTGGTAGTCTCGCCGGGCCAACAGAGGTGAACCGGCCAGGGTCACTCTCACCGCTGGCGGTAGGGTCCTGAGGAAAAGGTGGGTGAAGATAAAGCTGTCATCTTCGGAGTCTCTCAACCTCAGCATTTTTCCCATCAGGTCTACAGGTCTGTCGTTCTCAAACTCCGTCAACGACAGGAGCCCCTCTGCTCGCTGTTGCACCGAGGGGGTGAAGTGGCTGATAAGCACAGCCTTCAATGCGCTGTACTTGTCGCTGTCCGGTGGGTGGTTGACCAGGTTCTCCACCCTCTGGACTGTGTGGTTGTCCAGCTTTGCCACCACATGGTAGAACTTTGTGTCGTCTCTCGAGATTCTCCGGAGGTTGAACTGCGCCTCGACCGCGCTAAACCAGGAGCACAGACTATTCTGCCAGAAGTCCGGCAGCTGGAACGTGGCGGCATTCATCAGGCTGGCTTCTGACGAGTCCGGCTCAGGAGAATTACTCCTGCTCATGCTTCGTCGTAAGGTCACCAGTGTGGAGATGTGTTGAAGGACGAGACTGAGTTTATTCCTCAGATTCAGCTTTATTCACAATCACATACTCCAACATTCCAAAGCAGAAAAAGCGGATGAATCTTCTCACATCTGTCCTTTTATACCCAGGACATCAAACCTACAGTCACATGGTATTTAATCAAATATACAGTCACATGGTACTTAATCCCAGTCACAATGTAACTTCCCCCGATCCTAACGCCATCCACCCCCTAGTCTCTGGTGGTCAGAAAATCTCTCAAGGCCATCTCCTTGAAACAAAAGGCCAAATCTCACACCCTCCCGTTACCCCTAGGAGGCTCAGTCCCTTTGTTCCCCTGAGACGTGAAGCACACAATAAACATACAGTAATATATCTGTGGAGCATATGAAACCAACATATGTGCCCCACACAGGGTTCATAACTTATGTGGCAAATGATGGAAGTTGAGAGAAACTCGCTGCAGCTCCGCTCTCAACTTTATGTGTATGTGTGACAATTCTACGGCGCTCCGGTATTTGTTGACAAGAACTGCTGATTCTGTAAAAAAAAAAAAAATTACAAAAAAACCCGATCATCTTCATAAAGCAGTGGTGGTAACTCCACTGTTTCAAAGATGGCATGTGTGGACTGGAGACTGCAGTGACATTCAGCTTATTTAAACAGGACAGCCTCTGTACAGGACCCTGTGTGGCTCTTGGCTCCATGATTCTGGGATTTTTGCCGCTGTCCGAAAAACCACATTCAAACAAGCCATGCACTATACAGTAGTTGTTTTGCTCTCGTAGCTCAATTGTCAGGATCATAAACACTCTGCTCAGAAAGAAAAAACACACTTTGTGCCCTTTCAGTGCTCACTGTCACAGCTGTATTTAGCAATTCGTTCAAATGCTTCCGCCACAAACTGCCTGCTAGAGTCTGTCTGGAGAGAGAGTGCCCCACACGGTGCTGCCGCTGCCAGCACACGGTGCTGTGGAAGCTTCCACAATACTACATAAGTGAACAACAAGATCCAACCGAGATCAGCCACACACACACAAAAAATGAACACTGCAGTTATTGTGGCTGCTCGTTATCCTCCACGGTAGGCTTGTCCAGAGCACAGTACTACATAATTGTGGTTATCGCGACAGTGAGGAGGAAAAATAAGTCCAGGCGAGCTGGAAGGTTGCAGAGTTTTATTTCCTCCATCAAAATGAGACGCACTTGTAACGCTGTGCGCTACTGTGCTGTGCTGTACTGTATCGTGTTGCACTGTGTGTGCTGTGTGCTATTTTAAATGTTATACAAACGGAGAGAATGCATGGCACATTAGCATATTGAATACATATCAGTCAATACATATAATTAGCCTGACCAACTGGCGCCCGGACTTCCTGTCCTTAATCCGGGGATGTATAAACAATAGTCCATTGTTCTGGTTGTCCCCCCAGGGGTTCTCTGTCCATATGCAATCCCTGCTGAGCGTGAATAGTATCAGTCTGCATTGTGCTGGGTGACCACACGGCTCCCCCCAGAACGCTCAGAAGGGGCTGTGACACCCCCCCCCCCCCAGCTCCGGTAGAACTGTCAGAGGGCATGTCAGTCCGTGGGGGGGACGGGGGAGGGGTGGAAACAAACAGTGTGCTCCGCTCCGGGTTCCAGCACGTTGAACGGCCGTGGATCGTGGGCACACGGGCCGGTGTGCGTTGTGCGTAATGGAACCAGACAGCGATCAGCCGGCTTTAGGGAGTGAGGTGCGGGAAGAGCGCTGTGGAGGAGGAGGGGGAGGGGTGGGAGTAAGTGACTGCCGGCCTGGGATGTCAAAGGTGTCTGGGCCGTGCAAAAATTGCGTGTGGATCCACGATGGTGAGGGACTTTCCCGTTAAACCTGGGGGTGATCCACAGCGGCTGTGAAAAAAAAAAAAAAATTAAGTCTCTGACTCCTCTCGCGGCTCCATTCATCGAGGATGTGGAGAAGGCAAGCGGCCAAATTCCCCAAGGATGCGTAGCGGCTGTGAAACAACTGCAGCTATGCGAGGGTCCTTGCAGTTCGGCTTTTAGGTGTGGAAGCAGCCCTAAAGCCATCGAGGACAGCAATCGGCTAAATTCCCCTTGTGCGCCGTGGCTGAGAAACCTATACAAAGTCCTGTGTGCAGGCTGCACGTCTGCTTCAGGTGCATGAGCAGCCCTGAAGGTTCCGAGGGTGGTGATCGGCCGTTTTTCTCGGGCATGTACAGTGGCGGAGGACGATGTATCAGTCTGTGGAACCGGTTCGTCTCTGTGCGTGGTGTGTGCTTGGCGCCGTGACCACATAACTGGCAGTTGCGCTGTCCTCGTAATCCTGTGGTGTGCGTGCGGGGCTTCTGTGCGTGGGAGGTCCGCTGTCGTGTGAGTCAGGGTCGGGGAGCTTGGTGGAAATCAACGCAGTCGGCGTCGATGATTTCCCCGTTCAGGCTGCTTCCTTTGTTTCACTCGTGTTGCAGTTCATGATGCATGTCGGTCCAAGCGCTGCCCGCTCCGGGGCGCAAGCTCCGGTGAGGATGAAGAGGTTGCAGGCGTTCTCTGGTCCTCTGCTGTCCACAGAGCGGTGAGAGGGAGCAGACGGTCATTCTCTCTCGTCAGGTCACCAGTGTGGAGGGATAAGATCAGGCGAGGGGCGCACCATGATGCGTGCTGGGGCTTCCCGTCCGGGTCATCTCCGGGGTGTTCGCCTCGTGTTCCATTCTTCGTCAAGGGTCACCAGTGTGGAGGAAAAATAAGCTCAGGTGAGATGCGGCGAGCTGGAAGGTTGCAGAGTTTTATTTCCTCCATCAAAATGAGATGCACTTGTAGCGCTGTGCGCTACTGTGCTGTGCTGTATCGTGTTGCGCTGTGTGTGCTGTGTGCTGCTGTTTTATATTGTAGCGAACTCAATATGAGCACCCTACTTGGCTTGCCAAGTGGGTTGACCCTATTGGCGACACAGGTAGGGTGCGGGACTCCGGAGCGGGAGGCGTGAGTTCGAATCTCCCGGTGGGACGTCGCCATGTCGAGCAGCACGTTACATTGGTGTCAGAAGTGGGATCTCCTGTCCAAAGCAGTAATGGGGCGCTGACATCGGGACGATGTCGAGAACCAGAGGGGAGTAGTGTAGCGAACTCAATATGAGCACCCTACTTGGCTTGCCAAGTGGGTTGACCCTATTGGCGACACAGGTAGAGTGCGGGACTCCGGAGCGGGAGGCATGAGTTCGAATCTCCCGGTGGGACGTCGCCATGTCGAGCAGCACGTTACAATATGTTATACAGAGAGAATGCATGGCAAATTAACATATTGATATACATATCAGTCAATACATATAATTAGCCTGACCAACTGGCCCCCGGACTTCCTGTCCTTAATCTGGGGATGTATAAACAATAGTCCATTGTTCTGGTTGTCCCCCCAGGGGTTCTCTGTCCGTATGCAATCCCTGCTGAGCGTGAATATTATCAGTCTGCATTGTGCTGGGTGACCACAACAGTCCTAGATGAACCTATTAGATTTTGGATGTGATCCAGGTCAGAAAGTGGATTCTGGGTCACTTTTTCCTCTTTGTTTAGCAGGGCCTTAGCAGAGGTAAGCACTCTTGAGGTGCTTTTCCATTTGGCCCAGTTTGGCCCCCTTTGGTACGGTACGGGATGGTACAGTTCGGCCCGCGTTGTTTTTCCACTGCACTAGGTGTCATTTGAAGTGGGTGGGAATTAGTTACAGGGAGGCGGCTCAACCCTCTCCCTCCTGCTACGTAAAACAAACGGAACTGGCGTAAATCAAGCGTAACGTTATGCAAAACACAAGTTGGCAGGATACGAGGCATCTGCGTTCTCTGGCTGTTTTTGCCAGAATAAAGGCAAAAACGGAGAACAGAAGGCAAACCCGCAATACAACACACTCTGGAAAGGTACTGGAGCATTTAGAAGACATGAGGATGCGAACTACATTATGTATGATGGTAAGCTAATGATTGCTAATGCTACTTTGCTTTTAAGTCCGCCGTACAACATTGTAATGTCGGCAAGTTATCGATATTAGGTCCTAAAATATGTATTCTGTGTGTGTGTTTCAGATGGCTCTCTTGTGGCAAAAATATCGCTTCAAACGGTCGCCGTTAAAGTTCAACACAGTGATGTGACCCCAACTTCACGAACGCCAAGTGGCTATAATGTCTGTAGAAATGTTTAGCTTCCTGTGAAATAAATTGCTCTGATCTGTGTCAAAATCATGGAGAGACTGTTGAGATGTCATGGGATTTACCTGCTCCAGCCAGTGGTGTCGTGGCAAAACATGAATCAGGTGCCATATGAGCCGTTAAATATATATTTCAACAGGTTAGCACTGTTGCCTTACAGCTAGAAGGTTCCTGGTTCGAATCCCCAGGTTGGCAGGGGTTGGAATCTTTCTGTGTGGAGTTTGCATGTTCTCCCTGTGCTGCGTGGGTTTACTCCGGGGGCTTCGGTTTCCTCCCACAATCCAAAGACATGCATGTTAGGTTGATTGGCTGTTCTAAATTGTCCCTAGATGTCTGTTTCCTATAGGCCCTTAGAATAGAGGGTTAGTATTAGTGAAAGCGCTTTGAGTGGTCTTTGTGACTAGAAAAGTGCTATATAAGTGCAGGTTAGCTAGTAGTTAGTTAGTTAGGTAAACAGTACTGAATTAGGCATAAGATATATTTAACAATTATGATGCATTTTAAGCCAAAACAAATGGATCTAGGATTAAAAGTAATTAAAATAATGCAGTCACAAGGTTACATGGAGAAATACGTGGATTAACTGGAAATATATCGTATTGAGTATTGCTGACTACATGTAGATACTGTATAAATATATATTCTCTGCATCAACAGTGAACTATACACGTATTCATGTAGTATTGCCCTGGGAATTTTGACAATAAACCTTTGTACTTTTGCAGATGTCTCTATTTTGTTTTACAATCTTCAGCAAATAATTGTTTTGGTTACTTTCTTAAAAATGAGCCATTATTTTCAAAGTCACTGATAAATGGTTCGTAATGTTGACTCTTTTCCCACCGGTGTCTTAACAGACAAAAACAGAAAATCATGATGCAAACACATAAATCACTAAATTGTTTATTACAATCAGCAGCAAATTACAGATTATTTAGAATGTGCAAAATTCAAACTAAAAAAAAAAAAGAAACTGGAATGGGCCACACACGCCGGCCACGCTGCCTCACTGAGAAGCAACTGGATCGGCCCCTCGTACTGGTCCTGGTTCAGCAGATCTTCAGCCTGCATCTCTGTAAATAGTGAGGCAAGGTCCAGTTTGGGTGGATCATTTTCCCCTTGCCTAGATGAAAGACAGAAATGGGTGGTGGATAATTAAAGAAAGTTTAAAACAAATTTGAGAAATGAATGAATCTTTATTTCGGATAGATTAGATTAAAAGAACGGAACAGAATAATATAACAAAGGGGGAAAAAAAAATCCAATAAGGTCAAATTAAACAGCAACTCCTCGGATTATACAGTTCAACATAACTTATCCAAAATGGGTGATGGCTGAAGCTGCAGCTTATATTGCCCACCCATGTTCCAGCTAAGAATTCAAAAATGAAATAAAATAAGCGTGATTACAAATCAGAACAAAGCCAAGACAAAACGTGACAAAAACTAAGCCACAGCACAACACAGACTGGATATGATAATCCTGATGTGATTTTACATGTTGTTTTGTATATACAGCCGTGGACAAAATTGTTGGTACCCCTCTGTTAATGAAAGAAAAACCCACAATGGTCACAGAAATAACTTGAATCTGTCAAAAGTGGTAATAAATAATAATTCTATGAAAATTAACCAGTGAAAATCAGACAATGCTTTTGAATTGTGGTTCAACAGAATTATTTTAAAAAACAAACTCATGAAACAGGCCTGGACAAAAATGATGGTACCCCTAGAAAAGATTGAAAATAATGTGACCATAGGGACATGTTCAACCAAGATGTGTCCTCTAATTAACATCACAGGTGTCTACAAACTTGTAATCAGTCAGTCGGCCTATTTAAAGGGTGACAAGTAGTCACTGTGCTGTGACCATTGTGGGTTTTTCTTTCATTAACAGAGAGGTACCAACAATTTTGTCCACGTGTGTATGTTTGGAGTATTTCTTCCTTTAGTTTTTGTTTAAATTGTCCAAGCGTTGCACATGATTTTAATTCAGCTCCAAAAGCGTTCCAAAGTCTGACTCCTTGCACTGAAACACAGTGTTGCTTGGTGGTAGTTCTCTCTGAATGTTTTTGAAATATACATGTTCCTCTGAAATGATATTGTTATTTGGAACAACTTTTGGATATTTGCGGGCAGTGATAGATTCTTAGCTTTAAACATTATTACTGCAGTTTTAAAGGCAACCAGATCTTTCAACCTGAGAGCTTTTAATTTAAGAAAAAGTGGGTTTGTTGGTTCCCTGTAAGTAGCTTTGTTTATTATTCTAATAGCTCTCTTCTGAAGCATAACGACTGGATATATGTTTTATATGTGTTTCCCCATACTTCAGTACAATATGTCATGTATGGGTATTGGTATCCTCTCTGAAGAGCTGGAGCAGGTGGCTGAGGAGAGGGAAGTCTGGGCTTCTCTGCTTGAACTGCTGCCTCTGCAACCCGGACCTCCGGAAAAGCGGTAGAAGATGGATGGATGGATGTCATGTATGGGAGTATTAATGAATGATACAAAGTCTATAGTGTGGGTTGATTCAGCAAATATTTCACTCTGTGCAGTATTGCGATTGATTTGCATATTTTACCTTTAACATAACTATTGTGACTTCCAACAAAGTTTTTTTATTGATTATTATGCCAAGGATTTTAATTTTGGATACCCTTTCAATCTCTACACCATTTATACTGAATTGTTGTGATGGTGTGAAATAACATTATCAATAAAAGTTTGGCCACTGCTGTGTGGCCCTGGTTTCAAGTGTGGGTGGTGTTTTGTGCTTGTATTGCTAAAATATAAAAGGAAGCACTACAATGGGTCTCAAATATTTGTAATGTGTTCTATTACTGAATGAGTTTAAAGATGAAATACTATAGACTACACATATAAACTAAATTCTAATAGTGACTGAACAACTCCCATTCCCCAAGGTGCAAGATACACTATTATGACTATAACTCATAAAGGATCACAGAAATGATCTGATAAAAATAAATAAACAAGCGGTTTATTTTATGGTGGCTATTATTGGATGTGCCATTCATTTTCAATTACTCTGTAATTAATATTCACACAAGTAAATCTCAATTCAGTCCCTTTCATATTAAGTGGAAATTGTGCTACTTTAAAGGTGAACTGAAACCACCTTTTTGCGCAAAAAGTAGAATAGCAGATTAGTTCCTTATTACCTATTGTATTTTTCAACACATAAAAGAAATTTTTAGGCCGTGCGATGGCCAAGCTATAAGCCGATAAACTTTTGCCTCTGGCTGGCAGTGCCAAACAAACCGGAAGTAGTGCAGACGACGCTGCGTGACGTCACGAGTGTGACCCTTATCAAAACAACAATGGCAGATGATAGCAGTTCCAGCAGTCAAGAACACCAGAGTTTTCAGAGTGAAGAGGCATTCAGGATCGGTGACGAGACAGAGGAGGATGCAGGAGTGTCAAGTGAACAGGAAGAGAGCGAGGGAGGCATCGAACCGTACAGATTAGAGCCAGAATTTTCGGGGGATTCCGGCACCAACTCAGAGTCAGACCGCAGCAGTGATGGGGAGGAGAGTCGCTTATTGAATACAGAATGGTGAGTCTTTACTTCTCTACTTTGGCATGTTTGGGGTGTCAGGATAAGGAAAATTAAAGCAGACGGACAGACGAAAATTCAATATCGCTAATTCTTATCTCAAATTGTTGTCTGAGACGCGCTAAGTCGAACCGCACGTTTTAGTGTCAACAAATGTCGCATAAGGTGACAATGCGCTCTTGAAGTACGCTGTTGTGGAGAGCTGTCTGACCCAGCCAAGCGATCAGCGGCTAAGATGGCCACTGACTGTGTGACGTCACCACCGGCAAACACACGCACACGGTCGGCGGCCAGTGCTGTGTTTTGCTTCATGCAACACTTGTTTACGTCTTAAAATCGGCGATTACGGATATTTCTCGGAATACTTGTGGATTACAAATAGATTATTTATGAAGATTAGGATTTCAGGAATCGAATTAATATGGTTTGGCGTTGTGTTGTCTACAGGTGCGATGGTCCTGCTGTGTTTTGCTTCATGCAACACTTGATGTTTACGTTTTAAAATCGGCGATTACGGATATTTCTTGGAATTACCAAATATTTTCATGATCATAAGAACGGTTAGGGGGAAAAAACATGCTGAAGAAAGACAGTTTAACCCACCGGTTACTTATATTGGAAGTCCATCCTCCTGTGTTTTTTAGAAGCAAAGTTCTCAATTACAGAGGCATACAGTGTTCCCTATTGCTTCAGCTTCTGTATTAAAGCAGACTGCAGTGAAATAGTACCCAGGTTTGTCAGTCTTTCTTGTCCACATATATTTTGCAGGTGTCACGGCTCGCCACTTTCAGGCATCTGCCTCAGCTGCGCGCACACCTGCACCTCGTTAGCGCCTTGCATGTGCAGTAGACATTTCGTTGACAGCGATTTCGAGAATAAGATGCAATTTGCAAAAAGATTGGTGATAAAGAAAACGGCTATTCCAACTATATATCCCGCGATTCCCCAGTCTGACTCTGAGACAAGTGTCAGTGACAGTGGCGTGAAAAGCAAGGGTGATCTACCGATGCGATCAGCTGTCAGAAAATGAGAAGTAAACAGGGTAAGTTTTGGATTTTTAATATTCACAGCAAATGTTTACTAAACATTTTAAATGAATTCCAAGCAATGGATGATTTTCAAAATCAAACATGTAAAAGTAGAAGAAATTACCAATTACCAATGACAGTTCAGCTTTCAATTTTTAGGGACGCAACATATTTGCTAAGAAAAATAAATATAAGCCTAAGATTGTAAGAGAAATGTGCTTTTAAAAATGGAACCCCAATTTTCTACCATAGAATGGTGCCCATTATAACTGTGAAATGTTATTTATTGGAATATAATAATTGCTATATCTGGAAACTAGTTATTTTCTTAATCTGTAGTGATACTCCATTGATTTTTGTATTTCTTTGTATATTTCTGCTGTGTTTTCAAACGTTCATACAAAGGTGGTATAGTATGTAATATTTCTTTTCAAATTGAGAAGAATTTAGTGTGTTCAAATCATTCAAATGTATATGACATGCGACTTTGATGAATGCTGAACTATGAGAATTATAACATTGACATGAACATTAATAAACTTAATATATGATTTTACAAAACTTTATTTACATATCATTGTTCACAAATCTAATCTTGGTAGGCAAAATCCCTTGTAGTGATCAGATGGGAATGTTTCTCTGATGAGGCTCACCGCACAGGCAGGCAACATAACCCTCACTTCTTTCCCACAAATAAGGCTGAATACCCCCTCAGCACCACCCAAAACTACTTCATCATCCGATTCTTCATTTTCAATGTCATCATTTATATTGAGGTCGTCAAACTCGAGAAAATAATCGCTGTCCGAATCACTTTGCTCTCGTTCTGCCATTTACTATTGCTGTTGTGACGTCACCAATGCCCGCACCTATCGAGAGATGGCGGTACTGCAGCCTCACTAAGTGAAGGCTGAGCTATGAGCAAATAAGGTCATTTATGGAAGCTGGTGACACATATTAAATCGCGGGAATAGACAGAATAGAATATTTTCATACAATCTGTTGATTGGTTCAATAAAAAAAATGTCACTGTCCGTCTGCTTTAACAATAAAAAAGAGAGAAAAAAAAACCGTTCAGCATTTTTCCAACTTATTATTTATACATAGGGCTAGGACTGTACAATAGCCTGGCCGTGTACACACTTGGCATTGAATAGACACATCCGTGGCGTAGGGTTAACACGTGTATTCAGGACAGGTTCCATGACCATGGGCTATGTATTACAATACTTCTACAGACTATAGTGGCAATACACATGAACAGAACTGGCCTCTGCATTTGACTGTGCTATTTATAAATAATATCTACAGTGATCCCTCACTTATCGTGTTTAATGGGGACCAGAACCGACCGCGAAAAGTGAAAAACCGCGAAGTAGCGTCACCCCCCCCCCCCCCAAGGGCGTCACAAGCACTATTTTGCACAAAAAGGCACAAGAGAACAGCGAAAAGTGCCACTAAGCAACACGAGTGATAAAGAACAATGAATGTGGTCTTCCTTCGCTGGGTATGGGCGCTCGGTAGGGAGAGAAGCTGGGTAAAACGTCTCGGTCAATCAGCTTGCGAGGTAAAACGTCTCGACCAATCAGCTTGCGAGGTAAAACGTCTCGACCAATCAGCTTGCGAGATTCCCGAGCGGTGAAGAGGTGGGCGGAGAGGAGTGGAGCGGTGGTCAGAGAGGTGGATTTTGAGTTGTGCGGGCTCTCCGTGTTGATACCTAATGTTCTAATGTAGTCTCCCTGCCTTCTGCTAGCGCCCGGGCAACTTTCGTGCCATTTTTTCTCAATTTTGAATTTTTGATGAATATTTTTGAAAAATCCGCAATGCACTGAGGGCGCGAAAGGTGAAATGCGAAGTAGCGAGGGATCACTGTATATCTAGAAATGCATCGCTTCCCGGTCGCTTTTCCTCCCCCTTTCTTTTCTTTCGTCGCCATGACAGCTTTCCTTGGCCACTGAACAGATCTTCCCAGGTGTTTGAAGTGTTTTGTAGTCGACTATCACGACAAAATGCACCAAAAACAACCACTGTCGACGTGCTTGCAATGGTAAACATGAGGACTGGGTCACATTCGTGACGTCACGCGGAACTCCGGCTGCACTTCCGGATAATCGGCGGATTCGTAGGATTTTTCAGGGCGGGAAATTCAAAATCGCGATTTTCTCCAAGATTCCGGGATTGGTGGAGGGGGTGCCAATGATAAATTATCTTTATAATTGTATGTACTATCACCCAGTGCCGTTCAATGCCGTTCACTTCAGTTCACCTTTAAATTTGGTACTTTACCTAAACTTTAACTTAAAAAGCAAAAGATTTGACTATAAATATGATGTCTTGTTTACCTGTCACAATACATTGCTGGTCAAAACATCGCCATTCCGAGCAGATCCTGTTTGGACTCTACAATGAAATACACACAAATTAAGTACATGCACAGCATGAAAGTGCAACATGTAAAAAAAAAAAAAAACAAAACACCTTTTTAACCAGGATTACAACTAGCTTATTTCATCAGATATTGTTAACACAAAAAAGCAACATACAAGGACGGACGTAGCATTGAGCTAGGTCATTGTTTAAACACGATTAAGTTTTCGTCTGTCCTAAGTGAACTTTCCACTGCTGGAAAAAATAGCGTAAAAGATGAATTTCACATCACTCACCGTCCTGTATATCACAATATAACAGCTTCAACTGCTGAAGTTGGGTGCGTCGCGGCTGTACATTCAAGCAATTCGGGTGGCTGGGTCTAATTCCCAGTGCGTCTCCATCTATTTTGTGGTGCGTCTGCTTGTGCGCCCCACTGCAAGCTCAGTCTGCTTCCCTCTGCATTCTCTCATCAGCCGAAACGCACAAAAAACTCTGCTGGACCGCTGTGTTAGATTTCTGCTGATTTCTGTTAAGCCATTCTATCGTTGTTGTTTATAATATCACTTGTTCGTGGGCTCACTGACGAAAAATTGCAAATGGCGGCCAGCAATCTATTCTGGAAAGTTAGCGTAACGCCCACTCTCATGACGCTACGCCCGGACCAATCAGTGGCCAGTAGTAGGTTGACGTAACAGTGCCGGTACCCTTCGGACCTACTCTCGATTGGTGCCGATAAAACTGGAACAGTTCTGAAATAACAGAACTGTTAGGCCATTGGGTGCCGAATGGAAAAGCGGACAAAGGAGGCTGAACCGTGCCAAACGGGGCTGTGATATCCTACCGTGTAGCAATGATCACACTTGAGTTGATTTCTTTGGCTAACTCTTGCCATTTATTCTTGCATCACACACGATGACTGAACATGCATTCTGCACGGGGTTTTCATACTCTTATTCTAATGTGTCCCCTTAAAGTAGTGCTAAACAATACAGGTAGTTCCCCCTAGAGGCATGTGCCAGTAATGTTTTTATTTAGACTTGCAGTCTACCACATCCCTCCCCTCTAGATTAAACTACTCTTAATTACACTAGCCAATTATACTAGACATCCTGGAACTCCCATTTAACCCTAAACTATCACAGTTACTTTTTAACTTCTTAAAACACATGTGCCATACACATAATTTCTTTCTCTCTTTTTTTTTTATACATGTATAACACACATAACAGTTTAACTAGGGATTTGGGTTGACTACCGCATCCCAGTGAGGTTCCAGGACGCATTCTTGTCCTGTGGCTGGGGAACTCACTACTGACTAAGTATAGTCCTTCAAGTAGTCTGGAGCTTTCCTAGCTCGCTGAGATCTTCTCACGGCTGGTGAGCCAACTGCAGGTGAAGACTCAGACTGCTCCACTGTTTCGGCTGCTGCAGTGCTGCCAGTAGAATCTGCAGAGACGGGTACCTCAGGTATCACCTGAAGTGGTGGTTCGTTGATGCTCTCCTCAGAATGGGTGTCAGACAACACCTCTGGTGCCATCGGCAGGGGAATGGAGCTCCTACCACGAACTTGGTCGATGTGTCGCCTCACCACTTGTCCATGGCCTAATGTCACCTTGAATGACACAGGGCCTGTCTTTTCTGTTATTTCTCCTGGTACCCAGGCTGGTCCTGAGCCAAAGTTGCGGGTGTAGACCAAGTCTCCTTCTCTCAGTATTCTCTCTCTAGCATGCATGTCATGATAACCTTTTTGTTTCTCTTGTTTGTCATGCATTTTGTTTCTGAAGTCTGGATGTATTAAGTCAAATGTTGACCTCAACTTCCTTCCACACAACAGCTCAGCTGGTGACTTGCCAGTTGTAGATTGGGGTGTTATTCGATAGCTGAACAGAGCTCGCGACATTCGGGTTTCAATAGAGTCTCCTGCCATCTTTTTCATGAGTGACTTGAACGTCTGCACGGCCCTCTCGGCTAAGCCATTAGAAGAAGGATGGTATGGCGCAGTCGTGATGTGACGTATGCCATTCTTTTCAGAAAACTCCTGGAACTGTTCACTCGTAAAACATGTACCGTTATCTGATACTATGATTTCAGGTATGCCATGTTGGCTGAAACTCTTTCTAAGACATTCTATGGTAACAGTAGAAGTAGCGCTACTCACAGAATATGCATCGATCCACTTTGAGTATGCGTCAACTATGATCAGGAACATTCTTCCCATCCATGGACCTGCGTAGTCAATGTGAATTCTTCTCCATGGTTTATCTGGAACTTCCCAGGGATGTAGTGGGGCTGCTGGAGGACTGTTCCTGTTCTCCTGGCATGCTGCACATGACTTCACAAGTGCCTCCACCTCTGCATCCATGTTGGGCCACCACATGTAACTCCTCGCCAACGCTTTCATGCGAGTGATGCCAGGGTGTGCTTGGTGTAGTTGTTGCAGTAAGGCATTCCGACCAGGTGGTGGAACAACCACGCGTCCTCCCCACAGGATACAACCTTCCTGGGTGCTGAGCTCATCCTGTCGTCGGGCATAGGGAATGAACTCAGGACTGTTCATCTTCGGCCATCCTCACAAGATGTATTCTCGCACTCTTGCTAGAACAGGGTCTTTGTCCACTTCTTTATTTGTTGTGCGTTCACCAGGGGCACGCCGATATCTTCAAACAATAGCACTCTCTCCTCCTCCTCAGGCGTGCTGTCTCTTCCTCCATCCAAGGGTAGCCTACTCATCGCGTCAGCATTCGTATGGTCCCGTCCGGCTTTGTAACTGATGGTGTACTCATACGCTGCTAATGTAACGGCCCATCTCTGAATTCTCTGAGATGTCATCTGGGGTATGGCTCTCATTTCACTGAACAGTGAAATTAGTGGCTTGTGGTCAGTCACTATAGCGAACTGTCTCCCGTACAGGTATTTGTGGAACTTTTTTACACCAAATACTACTGCAAGGCCCTCCTTGTCTAGCTGGGAGTAGTTTTTCTCAGCTGCACTAAGAGTTCTTGAGACGAACCCTATGGGTCTCTCTGAGCCATCCTCCATACGATGAGAGAGTACAGCTCCCACACCGTAGGGTGATGCGTCACACGCCAGGATGAGTGGTTTGTTTGAATCATAGTGCACTAACACACTACAGGACTGAAGTAGCGCTTTGGACTCTTCAAACGCCTTCTGCTGCTTGACCCCCCATTACCATTTTTCTTCCTTCTTAAGTAAGGTATGTAGTGGTGCCAGCAGCGTGGAGAGCTTTGGAAGGAATCTATGGTAATAGTTCAACAAGCCCAGGTAGGCTTTTAACTCAGTAACATTTTGTGGCTCAGGCGCCTCCGCAATGGCTTCCACTTTGTCTGTCAGAGGGTGTAGACCACTGGCGTTGAGCTTGTGGCCTAGGAACACCACCTCTTTTCCCATGAACTCACACTTGCTTCTTTTCAACCTCAGACCGCTTTTCTCCAACCGTTGAAGCACTACCTCCAGCGTTTTCAGATGTTCTTGTTCATTTGGTCCTGTACAAAGGATGTCATCCAAATAAATGGCAACATTCGGAATTCCACCTAGGATGCCCTCCATAGTTCTCTGGAATATAGCAGGACTGGAAGCTAATCCAAATGGTAAGTGTGTGTAGGTATATAAGCCTTTGTGTATATTGATGGTTACATACTTTCTTGATTCTTCTTCCAGGACTACCTGTTGGTAAGCGTGACTCATGTCTAATTTTGTGAAGTGTCGACCGCCATTCAGCTGTGCGAAGAGGTCCTCCACTTTAGGAATTGGATACTGATCCACCCGTGATGCTCGATTGACAGTGAGTTTGTAATCTCCACATATTCTAATGGAGCCATCCGGCTTTCGCACTGGGACTATGGGCGCCGCCCATTCTGCAACCTGCACTGGCTCAATGATCTTGTCATCCAGCAGCCTCTGTAGCTCGCTTTCGACCAGTGGCTTGACTGCATAGGGCACCGGTCGGGGTTTGCAGAATCGTGGTTGGGCCTCCTTGTCCACATTAATCTTTGCAGTGACACCTTTTAGCTGTCCTAAGCCTTCTTTGAACACCTCAGCGTGTCTTTCGAGGATCTCCTCCAGCTGCAATTTGGGCTGAGATTCCACCTTATTCACTAACTGATCAATCATGGCCAGTTCTTGTAGCCAACTTCGCCCTAGTAGATTTGGTCCTTCGCCCCCAACTACTACTACAGGTAAGTCCTTTTCTTTGTTTTCGTGTTGCACCTTCACTTGTGCCATGCCTAGCACGTCTAGCTTCTCTCCTGTGTATGTTTTTAATTTTAATGAACAGGGATTTAATTCTGCTGTGTCTGTTTTCTTCCACAGTTGTGTATATTGCTGTTTACTTAATATGGTTACTCCACAGCCTGTATCAACTTCAAATGTTACTTTCATTCCATTAACATTCATGGTACGCGTGATGGGCGCTACCTTGGTCAGCTCATTTGACATGTTGTAAATTGTGTGAAAACCCATGTCTTCTGTATCACTTTCTCCCTCCCCTCTAAGTTGATTCGCTCGCTGTTCCTTTCCTGGGCCCTTGTTTTCATTCTTTTGCCCTTTTACTGTTGCCTTCTGCACCTGTGCATTGCCCACCTTTGTTCTACATGCTTTCTTAATGTGCCCTCGCTTGCCACAATTATGACACAGCTCAGTGGCAAATTTGCACTCGGCGGCATTGTGCTGGCCTTTGCAACGATAACAACTGGGGAATTTGCGCTGAGTTTTGTCAGTCGACACTTTGTGGACACCTACTTGGGTCTTAGGCACACGAGCATGCGTTGCTGTGTCCTCTGCTAGCTTCCCTTGCATTTCTCTCACATCTTTAGATGCTGTTTCCATCGCTTGGCATAATTCCAAAGCCTTCGCAAAAGTGAGTTTTGTTTCAGATAAAAGTCGCCGTTGCATTCGGTCATCATTCACTCCACACACAAGTCTGTCTCTTAACATTTCTTCCAATGAGTCTTTGTAATCACAGTGCAGTGCTAATTTCCTCAATTCTGCCACATACTCTGCTATGGACTCAGTGTTCCTCCTTATGCGTGAATTAAATTTGAATTGTTGCACGATTTCACTCGGTTTGGGGCTGAAGTGCTTCTGAAGCTCAGCAGTAAGCTGGTCGTACGTTTTATCTTTCGGTAATGCAGGGCTTACTAAATTTCTCAACAAGCTGTAAGTAGTTGCACCAACTCCACTCAACAGTACAGCCTTCCGTTTGTCTGGCTCCTCAATATCATTAGCTTCGAAGAAAAAGTCCAACATTTCACTATATTCTTCCCATGACTAAGTCGAGTTATCAAAAGGGGTTACCGTTCCGATTACAGCGGCCATTGCTCGTCGTGGTGGGGAAACCTCGTTTTCCTCCTCTGAACTTGCACTCGAACTGCTGGATTCACTTAAGTTCGCCACACTTGCAATGTTCTCTGTTTCTCGTTGATAACTTTTAAATCCTCGTCGCCAATTGTGTGATATCCTACCGTGTAGCAATGATCACACTTGAGTTGATTTCTTTGGCTAACTCTTGCCATTTATTCTTGCATCACACACGATGACTGAACATGCATTCTGCACGGGGTTTTCATACTCTTATTCTAATGTGTCCCCTTAAAGTAGTGCTAAACAATACAGGTAGTTCCCCCTAGAGGCATGTGCCAGTAATGTTTTTATTTAGACTTGCAGTCTACCACAGGGGCCAAACTGGGTCAAGTGGAAAAGCGCCTTTGGATCACTTGCAAAATGTAACCGGATCATCCCCGGGGCACACCTGGTGAAAATGTCATAAAATCTGTCCAGCAGTTTTTGCATAATCCTGCTAAAAGACAAACAGACAAGCCAGCATGATTACATTACCTCCTTGGTGGAGGTAACTATTGCAGTATTAAAAACTTTTAACAAAACTGATGCCCCTAAAACTCATTATTCTGAAGTTTACTGCTTAGCTTATGATAAACTAAAAGCAATATAGCAAGTCAATTATGATTTTTTATTGGACTCTTCTTTTTCTGGTGAAAACAGGTTAGGTTAAATCCATCAGCAACGACTAATAATGTAATGCAGCCATGAAGAGGTGTCCCAGTTCATAGGGTTAGGTAAAGGGGTAGGGGCAGAAATGAGAATTGGGATGGACCCCAAATCTACCTGTACTCCACTCTTAAACTACAAATATTTTTCTCTACTGTTTTACAGTATTTACTGCTGTTCATAACAGTGTTTCTCTTGCTATTTTTATGTATGTATAAAGGTCATTTACATTTAAAAAGGCTGTAAATTTAGTTCAAGTAAATTTTAGCATGCCATAGTCAAATTTGATCATATTAAACATAATTTTCCAACCACAAAATTGTGGCTTGTGAAAAGGCTGAAAGGCTAATAACTTTAGAAATTCACTAGCCACAGTGGCTGGTGAGCAAAAAAGTTAATGTCAAGCCCTGGTTGTAAGAGTTTAATTTTACAATTTTAACACTTTTCACTCTCAGTTGCTGTGATAACAGTCACACACAGTTGCCTGCTGCTGCAAAAGTAATAGCATCTGTCAGAATAATGATGGACAGTCCAGATTGATTTCACTTTTTGTCACTATGCTCTGATGCATGGGTGGCGTTAGGCTTTTTTTTTTTAGGGGTGCTGTAGGACCTTTAAATTTAAACTCAGCACTCCTAAAAATTGGAGTGAGAAAAGTTGTGATGATAACATTTTAGTTCATCTTTGACTAGCTGAAATAACATCCAAAACACATTCAGTAGTTTGTCGTTTAAAGTTTTTAGAAATGAAAAAGACCCCTCCCCCCCACCGTGCAAATGGTATGATCCCTCTTCTCACACACGCTCTCTCCCCTGTACCTGCAGGCACTGCAGCCCTGGCGCGCACACACAGAGAGGTCCCTCCCTATCCCAACAGCAGGAGGGTGCTGCAGCTTTTCTACAGGTAACACACTCAATATGCTGTATGACACCAGCCTCAGCTGGAACATTCTGCAACATTATGAACAGTTTTTGGGTTTATCTGAATTGATCCAGTAAGAGGAGGATGCATGCCTACAAACATTTAGGTTTCAGAATATGTGAGGTTTTCACCTGGGGTGGGGGTTGGAAAATAGGCTATTAATAGGCTATAAATATCCTATAACATAACAGAAAATACTGCATCTTTGCTCATTTTATTTTTGATTTCTAATTTATGAGGAAAACCCTCATAAATTTATGAGAGTAAAGTCTGAAATGTACAAGAAAAAAGCCCTAAATTCGCATTAAACACAAATTATGAGAAAAAGTTGATTTAAGGGAAGCCGGGAGAAATCACACCAGACACTTCAAATAAATTGGGGTCTTTATCTCAAACAAAAAAATGTTTTACATGCCCATAAAAGTAGGAAAAACATGTAAGGTAGGACTCTGTACATACGACTTTTACATGACAGTAACATATGGTTAGACTATATGGCAGTAACATACGGCAGTGGCCACTGAAACCAACTTAAGGCCCGTCAGCTTCAGTCACATCCATTTCCTGAGCAGAAAGCACGCGGAATGACTCAGTGTCCCTTCACTTCCAGATTTTTCCTGTACTTCCACCTGAGACATCATCACATTTTAGGTGAATCAATAATGGAACCATTCCACCTAGTGACCAAAACAGGTATTAGCAGACTCATAAAACAGGAGAAACTATGTATTTAGTTAGGGATTTTTTTGGGGAAAAAATTAAATGTTTTTACTACCTGGCTACATTCTCCCCTGCTGAACTGTCAGCGTCCTCGGTGATTTAACAATTACTTGTGTAACCCCTGGGTTATTGTTATGAGTGCACACATAACTTCTAAATAACCCTTGCATAATATTAAATACAATGCATTGTAATATTTTTCACATATCTACAGATGTAATACTACATTAGTATTATTATTTTTCACGTTCACAAATAGTGTTGCATTCTTGCTGTTTTTTTTTCCCCAAATATAGGCTTTACATATAGTATTTAGCATTTTCTTCTCGAATTTTCTACAGAAACTCATATTTACTAGTACAAGCAAATGAGTCATTCTCTAACTACCTCCTATTCGCTGCCTACTGATCAGTCAAGGACAATGCTTGTGTTTAATGTGATTGGCTTTTGCTGTTGGGGGCGGGAAGTGTGTAGTGGTCAATGAGAGTTAACTTTTTTTTTCCTTAGTAGTTGGCCGGCGGCTGCTCCCGGAATAAGCTGTGTCTCTTGCTGCCTGTGGACGCCGACTGTTGGACCTGCTAACTAGCTAACTCTGAGCTTTCCCTGGACTTAACGTTTTTCTTCAGTTGGCTGGCAGCTGCTCCCGGAGTAAGCTGTGTCTTTTGCTGCCCGTGGATGCCGTGGATACCGTTGGACATACTAAGCTAGCTAAAGCTGTTTTCCCAGAGCTTTGGCTTACCGCAGAGACTCTTTTGGCTTTTGGCTGCCATTTAGAGTGCCTTGTTAAGGAGGGATGCTCTTCTGTGACTTCTGCTTTGTGAACTGTTCAGTGGGTGCCATGTTCCCACTGAGCCAACGTCCCGCTAGAGTCGTGGCCGGGGTTTGGGTTTGGCCAAATTCCCTGCAACGGAGGATCTCCACCAATGCTGAGGACAGCGCTGGATTTTCCCTGACTACTCGACCCGCTAAGGACATCGCTGGATGTTTTTTTTCTCCCTCTTTCTTTCTCTCATTGTGGACGTCGCTGGATTTGTCCCTGAGCCACCTTGTTGTTTTTGCGTCACGTTCTTCGTCCCCTGAGACTGCTCTCTGCTGTCCGCCATTACAGACGATAACTCTGGTATGGACGAGTACCCCGCTTCACCCCACAAGGTTGTTAATGGTGACCACCATTTTGTGTTAGCCGTTGGAGTGGCGTTTTAATATTAGAACAGGCCTGCAACGTCAGAGACCTTTTTATTATCTCTCGCTACCGAGTAGTGACCTATATAGATTTACAACTTAATAAAATGTGTCGGCTTAGATTTCTTAGGAATTCTGTTAGTTTTGTGAATCCACCATTTGTGATTTGTTGCCTTTTTTCTCATTTTGAACATTTGTTTTTTTTTTTTCTTTTCTTCCCTATACGCATGTTGCTTACCCAACAGTTATTTAATGGTTTTGTGTTATATGTTTGAAACTGTTTACATTGCTTTGGTTCCTTCTGCTGACCAGTGGGTAAATAAATTCTGGCTTTTTTGAAATATACAAATTGTTTGCTTATTTTAAGGAAGGTTTACACTATACACCCTACAGGTTTAAAGGTACCCTACACCATTTTCACACACAACCTAATCTTGATTAAAGTACCCCTTCACGCACTCTGCTTACTCTGTAGGCTAGTTATTTGTATTTACACTGGTTTAGTTGGCCTAGTCTACAAGTTAGAGTGTAAGTACACAAACTTGGGCGCATTCATAGTGGTAAAGCAGAACAGGCGTTACATTTGTAACCTTGTTTAGAGCTCCTCCGAAAAATACTGTTCCTATGCTTGCTAGGACATGAGACACCATTGCAGGACTTAGGGACAGACTGACTGATTAACTGATTTTGGCTCATGGTATGGATAAGAATGCAAGCCCGAATTCACCCTTTTACTCCTACGAGGAGCTGGTACTGGCGCTTGGGCTACAGAATCTGAAGTGTTGTAGAGGGTAAAAGGGGAGGATGTGGAGGCGAGGCAGGAGCGTAGGTCGACACAGAATCTTTATTGACCCTCTAACATATATGTACAGCCTGTGGTGGCCGAGTCTTAGTAGAAGAGCCTCCCAACTCTCTGCATTCTGCTTATATCGCTTTTAATGGTATGCGTAGAGAGCTGGGCTGGCACATTATGCTTGTGTGTGCACAAAGAGAACGTGTGACACATTAACATAACACTTGCTACATTTATGACAACACATTCACCCCCCTGCCCTTCCTGCTGTGGCTTGAAGCAGCAGGGGCGAAGGCGCCTCATTGTCTGTCTAGTTACTCCTTGTGGGGCTACCTCCTTCAGTCCATTGTTCTGCCCCTCTTCACTGCTTCACTGCTGTGAGAAGATGTCCACCCGCTGTGTCTAGTGTCACCACACAGGCCCCCACCCGAACACCCAGAAGGGGCTGTGACACCCACTGTTGTTTGGGCTGAAGTGGGGGTTGCTGCTCCGGTAGAACTGTCCTGCTGTAGAGAAGTGTCGGAGGGCATGTCAGTCCGTGGGGGCAACGGGGTAGGGGTGAAAAACACAGTCTGCTCCGCTCCGAGTTGCAACATGTTGAACGGCCGTGGATTGTGGGTGCACGGGGCCGGTGCGCGTTGCGCTGAAGGAACGAAGCTGGCGGTCGGCAGGTCTCTGGGGCAGAGGTGTGGGCATAGCGATGCGGAGGATGAGGGGGAGGTGGGTGGGAATCTATGGAGTGCCGACCCAGGACGTCAAAAGTGTCTGGGCTGTGCAAAAATTGCGTGCGGATCAGGCTCGAGCGAGGGACTTTCTGGTAAACCCTCCGGCGATCTGCAGCAGCTGTGAAAAAAAAAAAAATTGCAGTCTCTGACTCCTCTTTGTGCGGGTCTGGTCCAGCGAGGATCTGGGGAAGACGATCATCCCAGTTCTCCGAGGATGCGTAGCGGCTGTGAAACAACTGAAGCTGTGTCAGGTACTTGGCAGTTTTGCTTTAGGTGTGGGAGCAGCCCTAAATGCATCGGAGAAAGCAATCGGCTAAATTCTCGTTGTGCGCCGCAGCTGAGAAACCCATACAGAGTTCTGTGTGCAGGCTGCACAGCTGCTTTAGGTGCGAGGGCCACCCTAAAGGTTCCGAGGATGGCGATCGGCCGTGTTCCTCGGGCATGTGCAGTGGCGGAGGATGATGTATAAGTCTGTGGAGCCGATTTGTTCCTGGTGCGTGGCGCGCGCCTGGCGCAGTGACCACACAGCTGGAAGTTGCGCTGTCCTCGTAATCCTGCGGTGTGCGCGTGGGGCTTGTGTGCGCCGATACACCGCTGTCGGGAGGTGAAGTCAGGGTCTGGGAGCTTGATGGGAACCAATGCAGATGGCGTTGATCGTCCCCTTTCAGGCTGTTTCTGTGGTGTGCTCGTCTCGCTGATCCTGGTGCATCTCTGTCCCTGCGCTGCACGCTGTCTCCGGCCCTTGAGGTTGCCAATGTGGAGAGAGGAACAGGCGCACATGCTCCAGTGTGGATGAAACGGATGCAGGCGATCCCTGGTACTCTGGAGTCCACAGTGTGGTGAAAGGGAGTAGGTGGTCCATCTCACTTCGGGTCACCAATGTGGAGAGAGGAACAGGTATGCCCGTGCCAGTGTGGATGAAACGGATGCAGGCGATCCCTGGTACTCCGGAGTCCACAGTGCGGTGAAAGGGAGTAGATGGTCCATCTCACTTCGGGTCACCAATGTGGAGAGAGAACAGGTGTGCACGCTCCAGTGTGGATGAAATGGATGCAGGCGATCCCTGGTACTCCGGAGTCCACAGCGCGGTGAAACGGAGTAGACGGTCCATCTCACTTCGGGTCACCAATGTAGAGGGTAAAAGGGAAGAATGTGGAGGCGAGGCATGAGCGTAGGTCAACACAGATTCTTTATTGACCCTCTAACATATATGTACGAGTCTCAGTAGAAGAGCCTCCTAACTCTCTCTGCATTCTGCTTATATAGCTTTTAATGGTATGCATAGAGAGCTGGGCTGGCGCATTATGCTTGTGTGTGTACAAAGAGAATGTGTGACACATTAACATAACACTTGCTATATTTATGACAATACATTCACCCTCCTGCCCTTCCTGCTGTGGCTTGAAGCAGCAGGGGCGAAGGCGCCTCATTGTCTGTCTAGTTACTCCTTGTGGGGCTACCTCCTTCAGTCCATTGTTCTGGCCCTCTTCACTGCTTCTGGGTGTGAGAGGATGTCCACCCGCTGTGTCTAGTGTCACCACAGTATCTTTTTTTACCCCTGCAAGCAGCTGGGAGAGGGGCTAACCCTGCACTTTGTGGGATTGTTACCCGCTCTGATTGAATAAGTTCTGTTTCTTTTTTTTTTTTAAATTTATTTACCTTTTGTTCTTATTAAAGACAAAAATAGAAAGGAGATGTTTTTACCTTCTTTACATGTTTTGACTGTTCACTGCAGCCTTCGTCAGAAGTTCTGTTTCTCCAGTATCACCATCAGAAATCTCAGACTGTCCCTGGCCGTGCTCACAATCTGTTTCTGTTTTAAGATCACCATTTAAAACTGTCACATCATGGTCTGGAATAGTGTTTGACCCAAAGGAAATGTCCTCAACCATTACTCCCTTGGGTTTCTCATCTGAACCTTCTGGTTCTGTCTCTGTCAAACTTTGTATTACATGTTCACATGCAGGTAATGTCACACTTTCCGAGGTTTGACCAGGTGGATTAACACAAGGCCTAATATCCACTCTGTTTTTTCTCTGAACTGGTCCTCCTTCTGCAGGCTGTACCGTGTATGTTGCTCCAAGTATACATATCCCCTACCTGGTATACAGTTGCACCCCAAGCATCTTGGATTTTATTATGACCTAGAGATCTATGCCAGAGATACACATACTCTCCTACATCAATGGATGGACAGTACACTTTTCCCTTTTGAAAAGCAATTCACTCAGCAGCTTTCTGTTCTGCATACTGCTTAGCCCTGATATGTGCTTCTTTCAGTCTCTGCTGATGCTCAGAAAGCCAGTCAAGTTTTCTGTCCTCACGATGCTCGTTGGCAAGCAAAGCATCAACTGGAAGATGTGGCTCAACCCCGTACAACAAATAATAGGGGGAGTAACCTGTGGTTGCATGTGGGGTCACATTGTAAGCGTACACAAGTTCTGGCAAATGTTCAGGCCAACACTTCTTTTTATCAGCTGGCAACATGCGCAACAACTCATGCAGGGTGCGGTTAAAGTGTTTGCACTGTGCATTCCCAGTAGGATGATGGGGTGTTGTACGTGTCTTTTTCACGCCATACAATCTACAGAGTTCAGCAATCACCTCACTTTTGAAACTGCGACCTTGATTGGAATGCAACCACTCATGCACTCCATATTTCATGAACCATTCCCTCAACAATAATTTTGCTGTCGCCTCGGCCTTTTGGTCACGAGTTGGAACAGCTTGTGTGAACTTTGTGAAAATATTTGTGATGACTAAAACATTTTCCCTGCCATCTGTGGCTGGCTCAAGCACAGTAAAATCAGCTGCTACAACCTACAAAGATGAATATACATACGTACATGTACACAGAAATATACACAGTGTGGAGCATTGTAGCTAGATGGAATAAACAGCATAATGGTCTGTTCAGTTACCCCACATAGTATGAATATGTACCCATATAGTATACAATATTTCGTATTTGAATCAGCCTAGTTGTTACCCTCTGTAGCTATTGATATTGTCCTATTTGTATAATGGAGGGGACCATTATTGTATAAGTTTGTTATGTTTTGTGCATTCAGTATGACCTCTATGAGCAGCCCTGTTTAGGTTATAAAGTCTGACAGCCGTAGGTAGGAAGGACCTGCGAAATCTCTCGGTCATGCACCTAGGATGGTGCAGCCTACTGCTAAATGAGCTCCTCAGTGCGTTCAGCATGTCCTGCATGGGGTGGGACTCGGACTCCAGCAGAGATGATAGCTTAGCCACCAACCTCCTCTCTCTTATCTCCTTGGCTGGGTCGAGGCGCTGCCCCAGGACAGAGCTAGCTTTTTTGATCAGTCTATTCAGTCTCTTCCTGTCGGCTGCTGTGATGTCGTTGCTCCAGCAGACCACTCCAAATGTGATGGCTGATGCCACCATCGAATCGTAGAAGGTCATCAGGAGCACCCCTTGCACACCAAAACATCTGAGCCTCCTCAGGAGGAACAGCCCGCACTGTCCCTTCTTGTTGACTGCGTCGGTATTGTGTGACCAATCCAGTTTATTGTTCCAATGGACACCCAGGTACTTGTAGGATGTCACCATCTCAATGTCTGTTTCCTGGATGTTTACTGGTGCTGTGAGGGGTTGTCCTCGCCTGTGGCAGTCCACCACCAGTTCCTTAGTTTCCTCGCATTGATCTGGAGGCAGTTCTGATGGCACCAGTCCACGAAGTCCTGGAGAAGTCCTCTGTACTCCTCATCATATCCATCAGAGATGAGGCCAATGATCGCAGAGTCATCAGAGAACTTCTGTAGATGGCAGTGTGGTGTGTTGTGTGAAAAGTCCACAGTATAAAGGGTGAACAGGAAGGGAGCCAGAACTGTTCCCTGGGGGGCCCCCGTACTCCAGATGATAGTGTCAGACACACAATCCTGGGTTCTCACAAACTGAGGCCGGTTTGTGAGGTAGTCCAGGATCCACGATGACAGATGCTGGTCCACCCCTGCGCACAGCAGCTTGTCCTTCAGGATCACCAGTTGGATGGTGTTGAAAGCACTGGAGAAATCAAAGAACATGATCCTCACAGTGCTCCCAGGCTTTTCCATGTGGGACAGGGAATGGTGTAGGAGGAAGATCACTGCATCCTCCACCCCGATGCCATGCTAGTAGGCGAACTGGAGTGGATCCATCGCTGGTCCAGCCAGGGGGCGGAGGTGGGCAAGGAGCAGCCTCTCTAGGGTCTTCATCACTTGTGATGTGAAGGCCACTGGTCTGTAGCTGTTCAAGTCTCTGGGGTGGGAAGTCTTTGGTATGGGTACCACATAGGATGTTTTCCACAGCTGTGGTACCCTCCCCAGCTTCAGGCTCAGGTTGAAGATGTGCTCCACAATCCCACACAGCTGGTCTGCACAGGACTTGAGGAGCTTAGAGCTGATGCAGTCCGGACCTGAGGCCTTCCTCGCCTTGATCTTCCTCAGCTCCGCCCTCTCCTGGGTCTTAGTGAGGGTCAGGTTGGGGCAGGGTGGCTGTGTGCTGGGAGTGGGGGGTGTTGGTGGGGGGGGGTGGACAGCAGGACTAGATGACAGTAGAGGCAGCAGTGGTTAGTGTGCAGGGGGAGGGGAGGGCGGTTGGTCAAACCTGTTAAAAACAGGTTCAGATTGTTCACCCACTCCCTGCCCCCCGTGGCCTGGGAGGAGGTATTCTGGAGCCCAAAGATGGTTTTGAGGCTTCTCCAGACCCCGCTGATGTCACTCTGTTGCAGCTTGTCCTCCATCTTCTTCCTGTAGCTGTCCTTATCCTCTCTGATCTTCCTCCTTAGCTCCCTCTGTACGGACTTCAGCTCCTCTCTATTTCCTGACCTGAAGATCCTTTTCTTTCAGTAGGGACTTTATCTCAGGGTTGACCCAGGGTTTGTTGTTTGAGCAACACTGTATAGTCTTGGTGGGTACAGTGTTGTCCACACAGAAGTTGATGAAGTCTGTGATGGTGTGTGTGAGGCTGTCAATGTCCTCACCATGTGGATCACAGAGCTGCTCACATGCAGTGATTTCAAAACAGTCCTTTAGAGTGTCCATTGCCTCCTCAGACCATACCCTCACTGTGCGCATAACCGGAGGTTGTCTGTGTACTAAGGGTTTGTACACAGGCAGGAGGTGAGCCAAGTTGTGATCCGATCTCCCGAGCGGGGGGAGTGGCAATGAGGTGTACGCCTCCTTAGCATTTGCATAAAATAAGTCCAGTGTTTTATTGTCTCTGGTGTGGCACGTGACATACTGGGTGAACGTGGGCAGAGTGGAGGACAGTGAAGTATGGATAAAATCACCCGAGATGAGGAGGAGAGCATTTGGGTGTTGTGTCAGCAGCTTGCTAGTGACTGAGTGGATGGCATCACGTGCTGCCCCAGTGTTCGCAGACAGATTTGCATAAATAACAATGCAGATCAAGTGTGAGTATTCCCTAGGGAGGTAAACAGGCTGCATGCTAACAGCTAGCAACTCATTGTCTTTGCTGCAGTGTTGCTCTTTAACCGCGATGTACCCAGGGTTACACCATCTGTTGTTCACATACATTATCACCCATCCACCCCTTGTCTTCCCACTGTCTGGTGTCTGGTCTGCCCGTATTGCGTAGAAACCCTCCAGTTCGATGTTAGCATCCGTTGCTAGTTCTGTTAGCCACGTCTCAGTAAACAACATCATGCTAATCTCTCTGAAGACGCTCTCATGACGGCACATGGTCGCTAGCTAATCTGTCTTATTAAGTAGCAATCGTACATTCCCCATGATAATGGGTGGAAGGACTGGTCTGTACCTTATATTCCTCACTCGTCGTCTTACTCCAACCTGAGATCTGCATCATGTCCGCCTGATTTCTCTTGGTATGTTGAGGTTTTGCGTTAGTACCGTGCGGCGGTTAAGTGCTAACAGCTGATTCCTGCCGTACTATCTCCTGCTGTAAACAATGGCTTCGTTTGCCGGCTCGGGAGACATTTGGGATATGAGCCAAATATCAGATTGATATCAGCACCAGTGCGGCGATCTGTGTGTCCGTGATGGATAAGGTGTCGCAGGATCAGAAAGTTTGACCAGAAAAAGACAGATAGTAAATAAAAGCAAGAAGAAAAACTCAGAATTGAGCCACTGTTGCAAAGAGGCAACCTACTCGTGTGGTGCCGGAAGACCCATGGAATCATGTACACTTTCCAAAAATTTGTTTCTGCAGACAAATGGGTACAAGCAACTGAAAACACTCTCCATAGTGTTCATCATTAACCACCCGATACAACAGACCATCTTTCTCTTTGATGTTGTTCCTCTGTCTCAACAAGGATTTTACTGCTTGTGGCACCTTTTTCCCCACCCGAGGACCTGGTTTGTGCTTCTGATCCCAGAATGTTCTAAAAACACTTATTACTGCATCTTGACTCTGAAAAGTCTGCAACTCTTCTTTTGAATAACCCAGTAGGGTTGGAGTAGAACTCGTGGCATTCATCTGAGACACCCCGGCCTCCAAGGCCCCGATCTTACTGACTTGACAACATTTAAGCTCTGCTGCAACCACATCCAGATCAACAGCTGTTCCTCTGCAAATCATGTTGCAAATTGCCACACAGTCATCAAACTGAACATCATCTCCATCACCCTCAGGCTCCCTTGCTAAAGGGTGCCGTGAGACAGCATCAGCAGCTGCATTACACCTTCCTGGCCTATACTGAACGTCAAAATTGAAAGCAGCCAGTTGTGCAACCCATCGTTGTTCAATGGTGCCCAATTTTGCACTCTTTAAATGACAGAGAGGATTATTATCTGTCACCACTGTAAATTTAGAGCCAAGTAAATGTCCTTGAAACTTTTCTACTATGGCCCATTTAAGTGCTAGCAGTTCTAATTTCATACTGCTGTAGTTTTTGTCATTTTTCTCTGCATTCCGTAGTTGTCGGCTAGCATTTGCAATCACCCTTTTCGGTTGTCTTACTGGTGATGCAGCATTGCTCCCAACCCTTGATTATTAGCATTAGCTTCTAAAATGAAAGGGAGGTTGAAATCTACAAAGCCTAAGACTGGCACAATGATCAGCTTTTCTTTGAAAGCCTCAAAAGCCTGTTGACACTCTGTGTTCCGCATGGCACAAAGCATTTGACTTGTCTTTGCCGAGCTTCTAGCATTGCGACACAGATTTACTACATCATGCAAGGGAGCAGCAATTTTCGAAAACCCATGCACATACCTCCTGTAGTAACTACATAAACCAATGAAAGACTGAACGTCTTTCACTGTTGAAGGCACAGGCCACTCCTTAACAGCTGCTACCTTGGAGGGATCTGTTGCAGTTCCATCTGCCGATATCTGATGGCCTAGGAATTTTACTTCTTTCTGAAGGAAATTACATTTTTCTTTCGTAATCTTCAGACCAATGTTCTTCAGATGCCTGAACACTATGTCAAGTCTGTCTAGGTGAGACTGAAAAGTAGGTGAGTACACCAGAATATCATCAAGATCAACCAGCATAATCTCAAAGACTAAGTCATTCATAGTTGCCTGCATTAATCTTTGAAAAGTCAGAGGAATATTGTAAGCACCCTTTGGCATACAGAGATATTCAAACAACCCAAATGGTGTTGTGAAGGCTGTTTTATGCCAGTCATGTTCATCTACAACTGTTTGGTGATAACCACTGGCAAGATCAATTGTTGAAAAGTATTTAGCACCTTGCAATGCATCAAAGCTCTCATCTAACTAACTAACTAACTAACCTGCACTTATATAGCGCTTTTCTAGTCACAAAGACCACTCAAAGCGCTTTCACTAGTACTAACCCTCTATTCTAAGGGCTTATAGGAAACAGATATCTAGGGACAATTTAGAACAGCCAGTTAACCTAACATACATGTCTTTGGATTGTGGGAGGAAACCGGAGCCCCCGGAGTAAACCCACGCAGCACAGGGAGAACATGCAAACTCCACACAGAAAGGTTCCATCCCCTGCCAGCCTGGGGATTCGAACCAGGAATCTTCTAGCTGTAAGGCAACAGTGCTAACCACTGCACCACCGTGCTGCCCATCTATGCGTGGTAGTGGGAAAGCAACTTTCTTAGTTTTCAGATTCAGCTTCCGATAGTCCACACACAAACAAATGCTGCCATTGTGGCGGTGGTGATATAATAAGCGGCGAACTGAGAGTTTTTGAGGGATTTTATTAATCATACCGCCATCACAGAACTCACCCCAGCACCGTGCAGGCATGCCGGAGCGAGCTCTCAGGCTCTCAGGCAATCGTGTGGTCAGTTGAGCAGTCGTCAGAGAGAGAGAAAGAGTTACAGAGCGATGCAGTTTAAATACCCCACTACAGACAATGCATTCACAGCAGTAGGCATGGACATTTGCATTTGACAGTCACCCACATCAATAGCAGGATTACTGACAGGAAGACATTTGCATTTGAGAGTCACCCATAACAATAGGAAGATTACTGGCAGGAAAAAGCTAGACAAAGGGAGGCTGCCTATTGATATCAATACGCACATCTCATTGTTCTGCCAATTGCTCCAGCTGAGCGCTCTGCTTGTCCCAGTCTGTTGTGGGGGTCACCCACAGTACTCCCCCCCCCCAGAGGGCTGAGTGGGGAGCTGAGGCCTTGATAGTCCGACTTTGGAAGCGAGCTGCGGGGAAGGCTCTGTGCCGAGGAGGTGGAGGGAGGGGGGTGGGGGTAGCAAGTGCCGGCCCAGGACGGCGAAATTGTTTGGGCCGCGCAAAAATTGCCTGTGGATCCGCGATGTTGAGGGGCTGTCCCATTGAACGTGGCGGAGGTCCACAGCGGCTGTGCGAAGAAAAATTTGTCTCTGACTCCTCTCGCGGCTATGAAGAAAAACAGGAGCTGCAAGGCTGCGTAGCGGCTGTGAGAAAAAAGGAGCTGCAGCTGTGTGAGGGACTTGGCGTGTTGGCTTTAGGTGCACGCACGCAGCCCTAAAGCCCTCGGGGACAGCTGACGGCTGAATTCCCTTTGTGTGCCGTGGCTGAGACCTGTACAAAATCCTGTGAGCGAGCTGCGTGCGTGCTTCAGGTGTGTGAGCAGCCCTGAAGGTTCTGTGTGCAGCGGCGAAGGACAATGGCGGTCTGTGTGGAGCCGGTATTGTCCCGTGCGTGGTGCGCTGTCCTTATAACCCCCCGGTGTGCGTGCGGGGTTCGGTGCTTGGCAGGTCCGCTGTAGAGGAGAGTCAGGGTCAGGGAGCTTGCCGGAGATCAGCGTAGTCGGCGCCGATGGTCATCCCTGTTCAGGTTGTTGCTGTAGTTCGGTCATGGTGCGTTCAGGTCCACGCGCTGCGTTCACCGTCAGCCCTGGAGGTCGCCGTCGTGGAGAGAGGACGAGGTGCGTGCGCTCTCGTGTGGAGGAGCTGTGAGAGCGGCCGGTCCCAGCGTGGATGTGCAGATCTCAGGCGTGCAGATCTCACCATGAAGCTTTCTGCAGCTTTCCCGGCCGTGGGTGATCTCCGGAGAGTTTCGCCTGGTGGTGGCTCTGCGTCGAGGTCTCCCTGTAGCAGAAGGGAGGGCAGATCATTTGCGTCAGGCTGCTGCGTTCGCTTGTCATCGGAGAGTCACCGCCGGGGGCTGCCAGCGTGTTCTTTTCTTGGGTCGGGTCACCAGTGTGGCTGTCCAGACCAGAAGGTTGTGTTGCACAAAGCGTGTGCTTTCTCGGGGTCACCAGTGTAGCGGCATGAGATAATAAGCGGCGAACTGAGAGTTTTTGAGGGATTTTATTAATCATACCGCCATCACAGAACTCACCCCAGCGCCGTGCAGGCGCGCCGGAGCGAGTTCTCAGGCTCTCAGGCAATCGTGTGGTCAGTTGAGCAGTCGTCAGAGAGAGAGAAGGAGTTACAGAGCGATGCAGTTTAAATACCCCACTACAGACAATGCATTACAGCAGTAGGCATGGACATTTGCATTTGAGAGTCACCCACATCAATAGCAGGATTACTGACAGGAAGACATTTGCATTTGAGAGTCACCCATAACAATAGGAAGATTACTGGCAGGAAAAAGCTAGACAAAGGGAGGCTGCCTATTGATATCAATACACACATCTCATTGTTCTGCCAATTGCTCCAGCTGAGCGCTCTGCTTGTCCCAGTCTGTTGTGGGGGTCACCCACACCATCACTTTTCTGAACTACAACTACAGGGGAAGCATATAAACTCTCAGTTTCCTGTATAATGCCCTTTTTCAACAACTTTGCAATGTGCTCTTGGACTTCCTTGTAATTCAATTCAATTCAATTCAATTCAACTTTATTTATATAGCGCCATATCACAACAACAGTCATCTCATAGCACTATCAACTGTAGGGGGGAACCCCCACAGTTGCAGAAAGACCCCAGCAATCAGTACTGGTTAGGTGGAATGTGACGGTATGGTTGTGTGACGGGTATGTCATCAACCAGGCTGATTTCATGCTTTACTTTGTCAGTGAAACCAAGGTCATCATCATCATCTGCAAACACATCAATGTACTTAGCCAATAAACCACATAACTCAGTACGCTCTGCAGTAATGCCACCAATGTTCAGTTAGTTTAATGCTGATTGCACTTTGTGTCTCTTTCAAGTCAACAGAAATCTGTTCCACATCTGCTGAAACATGATGGAATTTTGCATCATGTCTTGTCACTTTCAACACAGTGAATGTAGGAAAAAATACCTACCCTGGTTCTTGGGCTGAGTTACACATCCTCCAGCGAGAAATTCAGAACCTTAACCGGGATGATGTGACTTTTACCTCTCACAAGTGTTGGCATTGTCATGGCTGCCAATTAGGCGCACCTGCACACATACCTGTCTTCTATCCGGCTCTGTCTATTTATTCTGCGAGGCCCAGAGATCAGCGCAGAGTCACTTCCTTCCCAAGGGACCGGTACTCGCCAACTCTATGCTGAGCTTTCAGCCTCGTCTACTCTCCAGTGCTTCTGCTTGCCTTTGGACTCCTCACCATCCGGCAGCCAAGTAAGCCATCAATTATTCCTCACACCTTTCAACTACCCCTGTGCACAGGTGGTGAAACCCTGGCGGGGGATTCTCTTCCACCTGGCAGTGGACATCCCTGGTCAGCTCCACCTGCCTACTCCATCTCCCTTGGGGCTGATGACACTGTCCTCCTGGCCGTGGCCGTCGAGCTAACCTGAGTTTCACTCATACGCGGATACAGTAAGGATTGTATTATTGGGTGCTTCATCTGCCTAGAGTGTCCCTAATTGTCCCTCTGCTCTGTCCTTAGGGTTGCCAGGTTGCATGGTGCTCTGCTCACCCCAAGCTGACTCATCCACACACTACACTCACTACAGACACTCATTCACGCACCCACACACTTACACGATTATAAATAAAAAGTTAATTGTGTTTTCTGAGTCGTGTCTGCTTCTTAGGTCTAAACCATGTCAGTACGACTCTGCCAGAGTGACCCAGCAGACAGCTCGTTAGTGCGTAAGGTTAACAACTTAGAAGCTCGGGTTGACCAGTTAGCCTATCAACAGCAAATAATACTAACACAGCTAACTCGAGTTACTGATTGGTTGGATCGCCTGACTAACCCGCAGGCTTTCCCCCCTGCTCCCGCTAGCTCCTCTGCTCCTGTTAGCTCTGCCATTAGCCAGGCTACATCAGGTTTCCTATCACGACTTACTCCCGTACCCACTCCCACCCGTTTTGGTGGTGAGCTAGGAGAAGTGAGGGGTTTTCTGATGCAGTGTGACACTGTTTTTCAGCAGGTGCCAGGGGATTTTCCTTCGGATCATAGCCAAATTGGGTATGTGATTAACCTGTTAGAAGGGTGGGTGTTAGCTTGGGCTTATGCCGTCATGGCTAGGGCTAGCTATGCTTCTCTCACCTACTCGTAGTTTGTTAGTGAGTTTAAGGAGATGTTTGACCACTCCGACCGGGATAGTGTGCTTACCTCCTGGTTGTTGAATTTGAAGCAGGGGGCTAATGCAGTCGCCGATTACGCCGTGGTCTTCTAGGTGGTGGCCACGGAGGTGGGGTGGGAGGATGCCTCATTATGTAGCATCTTTCTCAGAAGCCTTTGTCCTAGCCTACGGGACGAGTTAGCCCGGTTAGAGAAGCCCTCTAACTTAACTGAGTTGATTTCTTTGACTGTTAGCCTTGACAATAGACTGAGGGAGCGGGCAGCCGAATGAAAAACTTCTGGTAGCTCGGGTTGTTTGTTCCGCCATTCCCTACA
Organism: Pholidichthys leucotaenia; assembly: GCA_020510985.1. Classification (NCBI taxonomy): domain Eukaryota; kingdom Metazoa; phylum Chordata; class Actinopteri; order Cichliformes; family Pholidichthyidae; genus Pholidichthys; species Pholidichthys leucotaenia. The sequence goes on along the minus strand of CM035845.1, from coordinate 45,215,607 downwards.
GCCCCCCCTGTTGGCGCTGCCTCCAGCTGAGTCCCTGGATGATCCAGATCCGATGGTGACGGGTCGTGCTAAGTTGTCATCTGCTGAGAGACAGCGACGCTGGGAGTTGGGGTTATGCGTTTTCTTTGGGAGTGAGGAGCATGAGCTTGAGGTCTGTCCTGTACGGCCAAAAGGAGGAGTCTGTGTGTCGCAGTAGGGGGACTCACGGACTCACCTCGATTAAATCCCCTCACTAGTTTCCAGATCCCCATCCGTTTCTATCTCAAACATAAGGAATTTAACACACATGCACTCATTGACTCCGGGACCGAGCAGAGCTTTATCTCTGGGGAACTGGCAACCCGGTTGGGGCTCCCCGTTCAGTTATTGGAGACCCCCTTAAGACTGATCACCCTCTCTAAAGCCCCTTTCGCTACGGTTTCCCACCGGACCGTCCCAGTGTCTGTGATTACATTGGGCAATCATCGGGAGGAGCTGAGGCTGTATGTGCTGCCGGTCTCCTCTTCCCCAGTTATCCTCGGCTATCCTTGGCTTCACCTGCACAATTCCTCCATAGACTGGTGGTCCAGGAGTGTCCGTGCCTGGAGCTCTTTCTGTCTGAGTGCCTGCCTTCAGTCTGCTTCATGCTCGCCGTCCATGCCTCTGAGTGTTCCGATCCCTGCTCCTCCTGATTTGGTTAAAGTTCCTCCCGAATATCATGACTTAGGGGCCGCTTTCAGTAAAACTCAGGCCCTTTGTCCCCCCCCCCCCCCCCCCACCGCCCGTATGACTGTGCCATCAATCTCCACGCTGGAGCTCCACTGCCATCCAGCAGACTCTACAACCTGTCTTCCCCGGAGCGGGAAGCGATGGAGACATACATCAAGGAGTCCTTAAGCTCAGGTATAATCCGGCCATCATCTTCAGCGGTGGGGGCAGGGTTTTTCTTCATTGGCAAGAAGGATGGCTCACTGAGGCCGTGTATAGACTTTCGGGAGTTGAATAACATAACCATCAAGGACAAATACACGCTTCCACTCATAATTCAGCCTTTGAGTCCCTCCAAGGTGCCTCCTGGTTTTCCAAATTGGACCTGCGCAATGCCTATCATCTGGTGCGAATCCGGGAGGGCGATGAATGGAAGATGGCGTTCCGGACCCCTAGTGGACATTTTGAGTATCTGGTCATGCCATTTGGGCTGACTAATGCCCCTGCCGTCTTCCAGCAGCTAATCAATGATGTGTTGAGGGATTTTTTTGGGCACATTTGTATTTGTCTATCTGGACGATATTCTTATCTTTTCCCAGTCCCTGGAGGAGCATCGAGTACACATGAGGCGGGTACTGCAGCGACTGTTGGAGAACAAACTTTTCGTGAAGGCCGAAAAATGTGAGTTTCACATCTCCCGGACATCGTTCCTTGGGTTTGTCATCTCTCACAATGAGGTCATCCCCGACCCAGGTAAGATAAAAGCGGTGGTGGAGTGGCCCACTCCATTGTCCAGAAAACAGCTCCAACAGTTTCTGGGATTTGCTAACTTTTACCGTCGCTTCATCCAGAACTACAGCCTGATTGCTCTTCCCCTAACCAGTTTGATCTCTCCCAAGTTTCCTTTTCGGTGGACTGAGGAGGCGGAGGCAGCCTTTGCCGAACTGAAGACCAGGTTCTCATCCTCTCCCATACTGACGCAGGTGGACCCCGCTCTCCAATGCCTGGTGGAGGTGGATGCTTCAGACTCAGGAGTGGGAGCTGTTCTTTCTCAGCAATCCCCGGCGGATGGCAAAATTCAATCCTGTGCATTCTTCTCCCGGCGCCTATCTCCAGCTGAGCGCAATTATGACATCGGCGACAGGGAGCTCTTGGCTGTCAAACTCGCCTTGGAGGAGTGGCGTCACTGGTTGGAGGGTGCCTACCAGCCGTTCGTTGTATGGACTGATCACAAGAATCTGGATTACCTCCGGATGGCCAAGCATCTGAATTCACGCCAGGCCCGCTGGTCCCTGTTTTTTGGAAGATTTGATTTCACCATTACCTACCATCCCGGGTTGAAGAATACGAAGCCGGATGCCTTGGACAACAGGTTCTCCAAGGCTGCCCATTTTGTTCCCCTGCAGGGGCTGCCCACGGCCAGGGAGACGGCGGACCTTCTAGTCCAGCATGTGGTGCGATTACATGGCATCCCTCTAGATATCTTCTCTGACCAAGGTCCCCAGTTTGTGTCCCAAGTCTGGAGGTCGTTTTGCAACGCCTTGGAGGCCATGGCGAGTCTATCTTCAGGCTATCATCCTCAAACCAACGGGCAGCGTGAACAAGCAAACCAGGAGTTGGAGGCCGCGCTGCGGTGTGTCGCCACCACCAACCCATCGTCTTGGAGCTCCCACCTTCCCTGGATTGAGTACGCTCATAACACCACCATCTCATCAGCCATTGGCATGTCTACTTTCCAGGCTTTGCTGGGTTACAATCCCCCGCTGTTCCTGGAGGAGGAAGGGGACATCGCTGTTCCCTCTGTTCGTGCACACCTGCAGCGTTGTCATCGGATTTGGAGAGCTACCCGGGAGGTGCTGCAACGCACAACAGAACGCAACGCTTCAGTGGCCAACCATCGCAGGGCTCCGGCAACCGCCTATCAGGTGGGCCAACAGGTATGGCTATCCACCAAGCATATTGACTTGAAGGGTGAGAGGAGGAAGATGTCCCAAAGGTTTATTGGACCCTTTCCCATCACTCAAATTATTAACCCGGTGTGTGTATGACTAGCTCCCCCCCCCCTCCCTCCGCATCTGTCCTTCTTTTCACATCTCGCAGGTCAAGCCCATCTGCTCCAGTCCCTTGTGTCCTCCGCCCAGGGACCCACCGCCACCGATGATAATTGACGGCGACCCGGCTTGGAAGGTCAACGCCATTCTGGACGCCCGAAGCCAGGGTTGCGGTCTGCAGTACCTGGTGGACTGGGAGGGCTATGGGTCGGAGTAGAGATCCTGGGTGCGCCCCTCCTTCGTGCTGGACAAGCAACTCATCAGGGACTTCCATCAGGCGCACCCAGGTAGGGTGGATCGACCGCCGAGAGGAGTGTCATTGGGGGGGGGGGGATACTGTCATGGCTGCCAATTAGGCGCACCTGCGCACATACCTGTCTTCTATCCGGCTCTGGCTATTTATTCTGCGAGGCCCAGAGATCAGCGCAAACTTGTCTGCTTCCTTCCCAAGGGACTGGTACTTGCCAACTCTATGCTGAGCTTCCAGCCTCGTCTACTCTCCAGTGCTTCTGCTTGCCTTTGGACTCCTCACCATCCGGCAGCCAAGTAAGCCATCAATTATTCCTCTCACCTTTCAACTACCCCTGTGCACAGGCGGTGAAACCCTGGCGACGGATTCTCTTCCACCTGGCAGCGGACATCCCTGCTCAGTTCCACCTGCCTACTCCATCTCCCTTGGGGCTGATGACAATGCCATCCTGGCTGTGGCCGTTGAGCTAACCTGTGTTTCACTCCTATGCGGATACAGTAAGGATTGTATTATTGGGTGCTTCATCTGCCTAGAATGTCCCTAATTGTCCCTCTGCTCTGTCCTTAGGGTTGCCAGGTTGCACAGTGCTCTGCTCGCCCCAAGCTGACTCATCCACACACTACACTCACTACAGACACTCATACACGCACCCACACACTTACACGATTATAAATAAGAGGTTAATTGTGTTTCCTGAGTCGTGTCTGCTTCTTGGGTCTAAACCATGTCAGGCATGACTTAGACCTGGTGGAAGGGAGATATTTGCAGGCTCAATTAGCAAATGTGCTTCATTAACCAACCCCTTTGAGTGGCCTTTAACCATGACAGTTGCAACTGAGGCAGCTGGCACCCATACTTTGTCTCTACCAACAACTCTGGCCAATGTCCTCTTGTCTATAGCACATTTTTGGATTCGCTGGAAAGCAGTTTTCCAACTAGAATTTAAAGTTCCTCCCAACACACTATCAAATACAGACGTCACTAGCTGTTCACATTTACATATGACATTCATACCAGTGATACATGGGTCTGTCTTAGAAGAGCTGGGTGAGTTTTTCACAAACATAAAACCAGACTCTGGCAATTTCAAGCCCATGGCTTCCACTTCCAGTACAATATAGCCAAGATACGGGATTTCAAGGCCATTTGGTGCTGTTAACTTAAGCCAACCTGGGGTAGTGTTGTGTGTGTGTGTGGCCCTCGGGGCTTGCCGTACCCGCCCTGTGTGGTGACGTCAGGCGGGCTGCGGTCACAGTATACAGTGGGGTAAAAAAGTATTTAGTCAGCCACCAATTGTGCAAGTTCTCCCACTTAAAAGATGAGCGAGGTCTCCAATTTTCATCATAGGTATACCTCAACTATGAGAGACAAAATAAGAAAAAAAAATCAGAAAATCACATTGAAGGATTTTTAATGAATTAATTGGTAAATTCCTCGGTAAAATAAGTATTTGGTCAATAACAAAAGTTCATCTCAATACTTTGTTATATACCCTTTGTTGGCAATGACAGAGGACAAACGTTTTCTGTAAGTTTTCACAAGGTTTTCACACACTGTTGCTGGTATTTTGGCCCATTCCTCCATGCAGATCTCCTCTAGAGCAGTGATGTTTTGGGGCTGTCGCTGGGCAACACAGACTTTCAACTCCCTCCAAAGATTTTCTATGGGGTTGAGATCTGGAGACTGGCTAGGCCACTCCAGGACCTTGAAATGCTTCTTATGAAGCTACTCCTTCGTTGCCCGGGCGGTGTGTTTGGGATCACTGTCATGCTGAAAGACCCAGCCACGTTTCATCTTCAATGCCCTTGCTGATGGAAGGAGGTTTTCACTCAAAATCTCACGATCCATGGCCCCATTCATTCTTTCCTTTACACGGATCAGTCGTCCTGGTCCCTTTGCAGAAAAACAGCCCCAAAGTATGATGTTTCCACCCCCATGCTTCACAGTAGGTATGGTGTTCTTTCTCCTCCAAACACGACAAGTTGAGTTTTTACCAAAAAGTTCTATTTTGGTTTCATCTGACCATATGACATTCTTCCAATCCTCTTCTGGATCATCCAAATGCTCTCTAGCAAACTTCAGATGGGCCTGGACATGTACTGGCTTAAGCAGGGGGACACGTCTGGCACTGCAGGATTTGAGTTCCTGGCGGCGTAGTGTGTTTCTGATGTAGCCTTTGTTATTTTGGTCCCAGCTCTCTGCAGGTCATTCACTAGGTCCCCTCATGTGGTTCTGGGATTTTTGCTCACTGTTCTCGTGATCATTTTGACCCCACGGGGTGAGATCTTGCGTGGAGCCCCAGATCGAGGGAGATTATCAGTGGTCTTGTATGTCTTCCATTTTCTAATAACTGCTCCCACAGTTGATTTCTTCACACCAAGCTGCTTACCTATTGCAGAATCAATCTTCCCAGCCTGGTGCAGGTCTACAGTTTTGTTTCTGGTGTCCTTTGACAGCTCTTTGGTCTTGGCCATAGTGGAGTTTGGAGTCTGACTGTTTGAGGTTTTGGACAGGTGTCTTTTATACTGATAACGAGTTCAAACAGGTGCCATTAATACAGGTAATGAGTGGGGGACAGAGGAGCCTCTTAAAGAAGAAGTTACAGGTCTGTGAGAGCCAGAAATCTTGCTTGTTTGTAGGTGACCAAATACTTATTTTACTGAGGAATTTACCAATTAATTCATTAAAAATCCTTCAATGTGATTTTCTGGATTTTTTTTTTCTCATTTTGTCTCTCATAGTTGAGGTATACCTATGCCAGCCGAGGAGCTCAGCACGGTGCATGACCGTAGCACGGGAGGTGAAAACAGCGCGGTAAGCGAAGATGGCACGGGAGAGAGCAGCGACCAGACTTGGCTCAGTTTTCCCCCAGCTAGAGAACAGCGGGAGGAGAGGCGTGAGCATACTGAGAGCCCCAGGAAACAGCAGCGACAGCTGGGTACACAGGCAGCGCAGAGGAGTGCCTCGGACGACGGAGAGGAGGTACCGGACTGTCCTTGTGTCTGAGACGAGATGCAGTCAAAGACGGACACTGAGAACGAGCAGACCGGAGATTTGCCGGGCACCACGGAGGTTGAGCGGGACCAGCCTCGCTCAGGGTCGGCGCGGGAGGACCTCGGTGCCGGAGCTCAAGAAGCCTTGGACGAGGGTGTTGGTGTAATGGCGAGGCACCTGGGTCGACAAGTGATGCTGATGAAAGTGATTAAGTTTTCCCCGGAACTCGGCTGCAGGGGGCCAGAGAATATGGGGCTACAACAGCGACAACTGCAGAGGTTTTGAAAACGGTCAGGGGTGGTCAGGCGGGCTGTGGTCACAATATACAGTATATAGCTGTGTGTTCTCAATAAAGTGCTGTTCACTGCTTGGCATAAGACGACTCCAGTCCCTGATTACTGACATAACAGGTAGCTAGCTCTTCATCAGCCCCAGACAAATGTTCTTTGAAAAAGCCTTCTGCAATGGTACTTACTTAGCTACCTGTATCCAGCAAAAAGTGAACTGGTACACCATTTAGCTTTACTTCAACCATAGGACGAGACCCAATAACGTGTTCAATCACATGTTCTGCTGTTAGTTCAGTGTTGTTTGAGTCTGTGTTCTCCCTCTGAATTGTCTGACTTGCAACAATCAGAGGCTCCCGTTTCCCTGCTGAGATGAAATCAAACCTTCAGTATCTTTGCACCTTTTCTGTGGACATTTTTTAGCAATATTTCCCTCAGTCTGACATCTGAAACAGATCGGCTTACCATCAGCTGTAAACTTTGCAAGACTTTTGGGCTGATTGGCCAGTGATGTGTTATTACTGTTTTTCTAAACAGTCAACTCTTTAACTGCCTTAGTGAGCTCAGTAATCACTTTGCTTTGTTCAGCAAGAATCTTCATCATGTCCCCCAAACAATCCTGTCTCTCACTAGCTGTTACACCTGTACAGTGTGCATCTACGGTTTTAAGACCATAGCCTTTACTCTCATTCATTATCTCTTTGTCACCCATTGTGGAGTCTTCTGAGGCCCACAAATATGCTTCTTCATGTACATCTATCAAAGAAGATTCAGGATGAGTTCTAACAAACTTCTGAAGTTCACGCCTTAAAGAAGGGTCTCTTGTTTCCTCCACAAACTGATCCCTTAACATCAGTCATTAGCTACAGAGCTGGGATAGTGTTTCAGTACTGAGTTTAGCGCTTGTGATAATGCATGTGAAAAATCACGTAGCTCTTCATCTTTCCTTTGTTTACAACTGTACAAGTTCTGAAGTACAGGTACATCTCAAAAAAATTAGAATATTATGAAAAAGTTCAGTATTTTTTGTCACTCATTTCAGAAAGTGAAACCCATATATTGTATAGATTCATTACACATAGAGTGATATATTTCAAGTGTTTATTTTAATTTTTTTTTTTTTTAATTTAAGTTTTTGTAAAGGGTATACAGGTCATTACAGCAATGCATTGTTTACATTTTCATCACATGTTCCCTTATTTTCCGATATCTGACAACATTGGAAGAATAATTCTTACAACACCCCTTTTTTTTTTTTAAAGTGAAAGAAAAAGTGAAATTAAAGAGAAAAAAAAACAAAAACAAAAAACAAAAAAACAAACAAACCAGCAAAAAACAAACAAAAAGAAAAAGTAAGTAAATAAAGGTAAAAGAGCATCTGAGTAGCGTTGGAACAAAGAGCGGAACCATTATTGAAATGGTATTTGTCAAAGATTAGATCTAATGGAAGACATATGCGATCCAGGGTTGCCAAAAGTTCATGAACCCATCCATGTCCTGTCTCAGTGCGAATGTCAACTTTTCCATCGAGTAAATGTCTTGGATCACGTTAATCCAATCTTCAGGTGTAGGACAGTCCTTCAACATCCATTTTTTAGTTAGAGCTTTTTTGCTTGCCAGTATTAAAACATTGAATAAATATTTTTCTCCTCGTCTTTCCAGTGAGTCTGGTAGTAAACCCAAATACAAAGTTACAAAAGAAAAGGGAACTGTTATTTTGAATATTTTCCCCAATATTGTCTGTACATTGGTCCAATATTGGTGGATAACTGGGCATGACCAAAACACATGAAAATGATTTGCAGTCTTTTCACCACACAAGCGCCAACAGTTCAATCCCTTATGGGTAAATTTGTTTTGTGCAGGTGTTCTGAAAAATCTTACCAAGTTTTTCCATCCAAATTCTCTCCACTGCAGGGATGAGGTACTTTTCCATTGCTGTTTATTTAGCTTTTCCCATATTTCCAGTTGTAAAGTGAAATTCCCCTCTTTTTCCCATCTCTCTTTTATATAAGATGTGTTGTCTCCTTTTAAGTCTTGAAGACCTTGGTATATTTTAGAAATGTATCTGATCCCTGGGATCCCTTTATATGCCATTAAGAAGACCTTCAGAACACCTGACTGGGCCCTTTCCAAATCCTCCTTTTTAAGTATATTGTTTATGTGGTGTCTAAGCTGGAAGAACCTGTAAAGGTCTTGATTTATTAGGCCTTGTTTTTTCAAATCTTCAAAACTTCTTAAGATTTGCCCTTTAAAAAAATCGTAATATTTTATCAGCCCTTTCTCCTTCCACTTTTTAAATCTGGTGTCTGTTTTATTAGGAGTAAAGTCTTGATCATAGGCAATCCATTGCAGAAGTCGATAGGGCTCTTTAGTTTGATTCTCTCTGACTATCTTAAACCAAATTTTTAGCGGGGTCTCTATCCACGGGTTAGTGTTATTCAAAAGCTTAGGTAAGGCATTGTTCCCTATTATCGCCTGTAGGGGGATGTCACTTGTTATTTGGCATTCGATCTCCTTCCATTGTGCAGTGTAGACTGGGTTACATATCTCTACTAAAGTTTTAATTTGTGCAGCTTTAAAGTAGTCCCTGATATTTGGCAGCGCGAGCCCACCTTTGTCTTTGTTTAGCTGTAGGGTTCTATATCTGATTCTAGGTCTCTTGCCCTGCCATATGAATCTTGAGATCCTTCTGTCCAGCTCCTGCCATGTTTTTTTGGGAGGTTCTACCGGTATTATTTGGAAAAGGTATAGAAGACGTGGAAGTATATTCATTTTGACTGCTTCAATTCTTTGTGCAGTACCCAAGAATGGTATCATATTCCATCTTGCTAGGTCAGATTTTATTTTTGTCACCAGTGGATCATAGTTTAGTGATATAATTTTGTTGAGTTGTTTCGGGATATTGACCCCCAGATATTTCATAGATTCCGACTCCCAGTTAGTTTTGAGTTTGCTTAGTGAATAATGATTTGGGTCATAGTTGAATGTTAAAATTTGGGTTTTATGCATGTTTAATTTGTACCCCGATAAATCTCCATACTCTGAAAAAACTGAGGTTAGTTCTGGTAAAGAAGTGTCCAGCTGCCCTAGGTATATTAAAATGTCATCAGCAAAGAGTACTATTTTATGTTCCTTCTGACCAAGTGTAATACCTTGAATTTTTTGATTTTGTCTTATCCATTGGCTCAGAGGTTCTATGAAGATTGCAAAGAGCAGTGGAGACAGGGGGCAGCCCTGACGACATCCTCTTTCCAGTTCAAAAGATGATGATAAATTACCGTTAATCCTTATTTTAGCTGTTGGTTTTTTATATAATGCCTGTATAGTTCTAATGAAGTTGTTATGAAAATTGAAACTGGATAAGATTCTATATAGAAAAGACCAGTCAACCGAATTGAATGCTTTTTCAGCATCTAATCCCAATATGACTGCATTTAAGTTATATTTTTTTATATGATGAATTATGTGTAAAGTGCGTCGAATGTTGTCTTGTGTCTGTCTTTGTCTTATAAAACCTGTTTGGTCTAAATGAATTAGGTCTGTCAGTATATTTTCTAACCTTTTGGCAAGGATAATGGTAAAAAGCTTATAGTCCTGATTTAGTACACTGATTGGTCTGTAGTTGGAGCACTCTAGTTTATCCTTTTCAGGTTTAGGTATAACTGCAATGACCCCTTCTCTCCAGGAGGGGGGGGATTTCCCCTGTGTGGAGGACATAATTAAATGTTTTCAGGAGGAGAGGAGATAGTTGCCGTTTAAAGGTTTTGTACCACTCTGCTGTATAGCCATCAGCTCCTGGGGATTTGTTAGCTTTAAGTTTCATAATTGCTTTTTCCAATTCTTTAGGATGTATTTCTGACAGTAGTGTTTTATTTTGTGACTCCGTAAGTTGGGGAAGGTTTAATGTGTTTAGGAATGCCTCGGATGCGTTTTTATGTTTTTTGTGGGAGTATAAGTTCTTATAGTAATTCTCGAAGCTTTTAAGAATATCCTGAATTCTGAATTTTATTCCCTTTGATACTGGGTCTCTGATTTTGTAGATTGCTCTTTCTGTTTGATGTTTCCTCAATTTATAGGCTAGCAATTTTGCCGATTTACTGCCTGCTTCATAGTATTTTTGTTTCAAAAATGTAAGTTTCTTCTGGATTTCTATTGTGTAGATCTCATTTATTTGGTTTTTAATTTCCTTAATCTTGAGCGAGTCAGTAGAATGAGTGTTGCCTTTGTGTTCTTTTTCTAGGTTCCTAAGTTCTGACTCTAATGTGGATAGTTTTTCTTGTCTTAGTTTCTTTTGGGTTGCCAGTTTTGCAATAATCTTTCCTCTTATTACAGCTTTGCATGCATCCCACAGTATTAAAGGGGATACTTCTCCATTATCGTTTTCTTCCAAATATCTGAGAATATCTGATTCCAATTCATCTTTCAATGGTCCTTTCAGGACATTTGAATTTAACCTCCAAGAAAATGTATTATTTGTGTATTTTTTGGATATTTAAGTCCATGTAGATCGGACTGTGGTCAGAGAGATCCATCAGTCCTATTTTACATGTTTCTACTCTTCCAATGTCTCTATTAAACATAAAAAAATAGTCAATCCTTGAGTAAGATGAATGTGGAGTTGAGTAAAATGTATAGTCTTTTACATTGGGGTTGAGTTCCCTCCACACATCACAGATTCCCATTTCTTTTAGTAGCATCCGAGTCTTCCTGCTTTGGGTGTTATATTGATGTGGAGAATTACCAGAAGCATCCCAGTATGGATTCAGTCTAAGATTGAAGTCCCCACCACATATCACTAAACCTTGAGCTTTAGTTGTCATTAGGTCAAATACATTTTTATAAAATTTCCAGTTAGCCCCTGGGGGAGCATACACATTCAGCAGGGTGATATCTTCTCCCTCTAGCCGTCCAGTTACCAAACTGTATCTCCCTTCTTTATCTTTGTGTTCTGATTTTTTTTCAAATGTAATTTTGGTTGATATCAATGTTGCTACTCCCCTCCTCCTCCCTGACTTATATGAAGATGAAGAGATCATTTTAAACCCTTGTCTACTGAGTTTATTGTGTTCCACGTCTGTTAGGTGGGTTTCTTGTAAAAATATTATTCCTGCTTTGTCTTTTTTCATTTTGCCTAGAATCTTGGATCTTTTAACTGGATTCAGGATTCCTTTTACATTATATGAAATTATTTTGGTTACACCCTGTTTCTCCATTGTGTTGTTTTGTTTAGTATAACTGTGTGGTGACCCTCTTTTGTGCTACTCAGAAACTGAAAGAACATTAAAAACAAGAAAAACATTAAGAACATAGTGTATAAAACTTTAAAACAAAAAGCTGTCAAAAGAACTTCCTGAGCTGAGGTCTTTTTAAAGACCCTGGAAGAGCCTTGATGGAGTGAAGGCTCTGAGGGGAATTCCTCAAACTCTGTTACGTGTTGAGGGCCCTCTCTTACCCCTGTAAGTTGTCCCATGCTTTTAACGTGAGTTTCAGAACCCAATCCGAACTTGTAATGATTTTTTTTTTCCTTTTATGCCTATACCCTGTGAAATTGTGTGCACCCTCCCACCCCCATCAATCACATCAAACATTCACGCAAAAACAGTATTTGTTAGTGTGAGGAGAACATGTGGATTATTGTCACATTTCTATTTTAACAAGTTTTTTTTTTTTTTTTTTTTTTAATTAAAAAGACTTATTTGTTTCAAATATTATGACTGTTCCATGAAATGTTTTACCACATGCTGAATACGCATCTCCTTTAATGTTTGTTACCTTGTATGAGGGGGGTTGGATGTGCAGATTGATTCAAGAAAAAAAAAAAAAAGTCGCTATTCCAACCTGAAAACGGACAGTTTATCTGCGACACTCTGGCGCTGGGTTTCCCGCTGCTGGCCCGTGGATTTTGAAGGTCTTTGTGTTGTCCATGTTTGCGTTTTGATCTTCTCACTCGGGTCTGCTGCGGGTTTAAATACCGTTACCGGGAGCCCTCTTCTCGCCATGTCAGCTGTTGCTTCTTCCGCCGAATTATAGAGACATGTTTCTTCGCCGTAGAAGACCCTTAACTTCGCAGGAAATGGCGTCTGAAAGCGCAGTTTCTTCTCTCTTAACACCTTTTTCGTGTCATTGTATTCCCTGCGCTTTTTAAGGACCTCCGGGGCGTAATCGTGTTCCACGAAGACTTTTCTCTCTTGGTGCATAAATCCTTTTTTCTGCCAAGCCAGTCTGACAACCTCTTGTTTTATTTTGAAATTGGAAAATCTTACCAACACCGAACGTGGGGGCGCTTCCGCCGCTGGCCTAGCGGCTAATGAACGATGTGCCTTTTCTATGTTTAAGTCGGTGGTTTGTGGAATATCCAATTTCTCTCTTAGTAAAGATTCCACGCATTCTGCCATTGAGTTAAAACCGTTTTCGGCTCCTTCTATCAGACCATGAATTCTTATATTGTCTCTTCTCTGTCTTCCTTCTTGGTTGGCTAGCTTAGCCTCTATAGATGCTTGTCTTTTGCGTAGGTCCAGCACAGAATCTTCGAGCACTTTTATTCGTTCCTCTGTTTCCAAGATTCGGTTCTCGGCCTGGTCCACTCTGCTGTTTGTCCTTTTCAATTCTTCTCTGAATTCCCGAAATTCGGCCGCAACCTCTCGGCGAAATCGTCATAGCTCTTCAAATAGCGATTTCAGGCTCACCTTTTTGTTAGCTACCACCAGTTCCTCGTCTTCTGAACGGAGATCTTCCAGTTCAGATTCTCCGGCCGATACGTGTCCTGGCCTGGAGAATTTCAGTTTCTTCTGTTTTCCTTTAGACATGATGATTTTGTCTTTTGATTTTCACTCCTCCAAAAATCCGTTAAGTTTGATTTTCAAGGTGTTATCTTGGATTGGGTCTGAGAGCTTCAGTCTTAAGCTGCAGTTGCCATAGGCGTCCAGACCGGAAGTCGTTTATTTTAATTTTGATGATTATGGCTTACAGCTCATGAAAACCCCAAATTCAGTTTCTCAAAAAATTAGAATATTACATCAAATTAATAAAAAAATAGCTTTTTAATAGAAATGTTGGCCGACTGAAAAGTATGTCCATGTACACACTCAATACTTGGTCAGGGCAAATTTTGGATTAATTACTGTATCAATGGGGCGTGGCATAGAGGTGATCAGCCTGTGGCATTGCTGAGGTGTTATGAAAGTCTGGGTTGCTTTGATAGTGACCTTCAGCTTGTCTGCATTGTTGGGTCTGGTGTCTCTCATCTTCCTCTTGACAATACTCCATAGATTCTCTATGGGGTTTAGGTCAGGAGAGTTTGCTGGCCAATCAAATACAGTGATGCCATGGTCATTAAACCAGGTTTTGGTACTTTTGGCAGTGTGGGGGGGTGCCAAGTCCTGCTGGAAAATGAAATCAGCTTCTCCATAAAGCTTGTCAGCAGAGGGAAACATGAAGTGATCTAAAATTTTCCTGGTAGACCACTGAGCTGACTTTGGTCTTGATAAAACACAGTGCACCAACACCAGCAGATGACCTCTGTTCAGATAAAAGTAAATTTTGCATTTCATTTGGAAATCAAAGTCCCAGAGTCTGAAGAGTGGAGAGGCACAGAATCTAAGTTGCTTGAGGTTTAGGTTGATGTTTCCACAGACAGTGATGATTTGAGGATCCATGTCATAAGCTGGTGTTTTTCCACTGTGTTTTATCAAGACCAAAGTCAGCGCAGTCGTCTACCAGGAAATTTTAGAGCACTTCATGCTTCCCTGTGCTGACAAGCTTTATGGAAAAGCTGATTTCATTTTCCAGCAGGACTTGGCACCCCCCCACACACTGCCAAAAGTACCAAAACCTGGTTTAATGACCATGGCATCACTGTGTTTGATTGACAAGCAAACTCTCCTGGCCTAAATCCCATAGAGAATCTATGGAGTATTGTCAAGAGGAAGATGAGAGACACCAGATCCAACAATGCAGATGAGCTGAAGGTCACTATCAAAGCAACTTGGACCTTCATGACACCTCAGCAGTGCCACAGGCTGATCACCTCCATGCCACACTACATTGATACAGTAGTTAATCCAAAAGGAGCCCCGACCAAGTATTGAGTGTGTACATGGACATACTTTTCAGTCAGTCCACATTTGTATTAAAAAAACTATTTTTTTAAATTAATTTTATGTAATATTCTATTTTTTTTTTGAGAAACTGAATTTGAGGTTTTCATGGTCTGTAAGCCATAATCTTCAAAATTAAAATAAATAAACACTTGAAATATATCACTCTCTGTGTAATGAATCTATATAATACGTATATGGGTTTCACTTTCTGAAATGAGTGACAACAAATATTGAACTTTTTCATGATATTCTAATTTTTTGAAATGTACCTGTAATTAAGAAGCACTGCGTTTGTCCCCATAGGCTTCTTGGAGGTACAAAAACAAATCACTAACCTGGTCAGTTCCCTTATCTCTACGTAAGCAAACCTGTTCTAAAGCTGGCCCTCTCAGAAGAGACATGACAAAATCAAACTACTCAAGGGGAGACTGATATCGAGCACTAAGAACTCTTCCCATTTCTTCAATGACTTCATCTACACATCGACCATCTTTATCACTATCCCCACTAAATGGTACAACATGTCGCTCTCGGGGTACATAAACACATGACCTAGAAGGCACTGAGTTCAATGAGGATAAAGCAGTTGTCAGCTCCTGTTGCTTTTTAGTTCAGTTGCCTTTGCATGTCCATTTCTTCTTCAGAACCACTGTCATCAAGATTCTCCATCTCAACTTCATTTATCAAGTTACCATTTCCTTGATCTGACATCTTTAAGTAGTCTTTTTATTTTTTTTTCCTTAAATGTACTCTTCTTAACTCAAAATAATAGTCTTTAATATATAAACAACAAAGGATAAATGTGCAGTAGCACAAAATCCAGCAACGATCCTGGTTAATGTTATGTGTCATCCTCAGCAGCCAGTCTCACTCGTGATGATCCCTGGACACCTCTTCACCCTGAGTCTGGCAGCAGTCCCTCACTATCTGAATGTGGCCTCCTCTTGTGACCTCCTCCCCAATCTCACGCACCTGGTCTGGTCTGCTACACCATGGCCGGCACACTGGCACCCTCTGGCAACCTCACTGATTCTCCCACACCTCTGGAAACTGGTCTCACTCCGGGATGAACAACTGCAGCCACACTTCACCACTGCCACCACTGCCGTATTAAAAAAAAAAAAAAATCCTATGTGTGGCTGTCTTACAAAAAAACAAAAAACAAAAAAACAACCCAAAACCCTTTTGTCTGGCAAAAAGATATTAACCCCACTGTCATGAATGCCCCTTCGGGGCAGAGAACTGAGACCCATGCGGCAACTGTGAGTTTGGGCAATTTATTACAGAAATAACATAAAGTTCATCAAGTGCTCAAAAAATATAAAATACAACGAGGGAGAAAACCTTAAGAGAATTACATGCCAGAGCAGCACCCGCGGTGGCTCTGGGCTGGAGCGGAACTGCACCCTCGGTGGCTCCAGGCTGGAGCGGAGCTGCACCCTCAGTGGACCCAGACTGGGCCATGGCTGCACCCTCAGTGGACCCAGACTGGGCCATGGCTGCACCCTCAGTAGACCCAGACTGGGCCATGCCTACACCCACAGTGGCCCCCAGGCTGGGGCATAATGCCCACGGCGGGTCAAAACTGGGATGCAGCACCCAAGTTGGCCTCAAGCTGGGGCGTAGCACCCACGACGGTCCCCGACTGGGACATAACACCCATGGCGACCCAGACTGCAGAGGAGCTGCACCCACGGAGGTCCCGGGCTGGGACAGAGCACCTGCGACGACCTCAGCGGGGAAAGTTGGACCCACGACGATATCAGGCGGCGAACCTGTACCAACGGAGACATCTAGCACAGGTGGATCTTCCTCGGTGACCCTGGGAGAAAGCTCAGAGAAAACAGGCAGAGGAACAGGGTCAGGGTCACCGGCAGTGGCAGAGCCCGGTGAGGTGAGCTCAGGTGCAGCTGATGGTTGCACCTGGCTCTCCTCATCAAGAGCCAGACAAGATCTCTCCAAAACAGATATGAGAAAAACAAAGGAGAGCACTTGCCTGAGCTTGAGCTCCATCGCTGTCCAGGGCTCCATTGATCCAGGCGATGGTAATCCAGGCTCGGCCTTCTAGAAGTCCAGCTCCGACTCTGCTGCAGGAGCCCCTGCAGCAGGCATGGTGGTTGGTGCAGTCTTAAGGCTCCCAGGTGAAGTGACCCACACAGGAGACTCGTCCGGTGTGGCAGCTGGGATTCGGCTCACCGTTGGTGCTGGACTCTGCGTAGCCAAAGCCAGGGGACACTCTGTTGTTGGCACAGGCTTCGAGTCGCAGAAGGCACTCTCCCTCCATCCATAGTGTGGCTACGGGGCTGTACTCAGATCTTCTAGCACCGCAGGCTACTCCAACGTGTGGCGGCTCTGTTCTGGGGCCGGCGGACACTCAGGGACAGCAGGAGGAGACACAGAGAGAACAGGTGAGAAATTAGTAGCTGCAGCAGGTGGTGAGAGCACAGGGGACTGCATACCCTGAGCCTCACTGCCGGGAATCAGACAAGGCATATCATGACAAAATGAAGGGGAATGAAATGACACTTGCCTATGTTCCTGGGTTATGATGTTTTCTGCTGCAGCTGGTATGGCGTCTTCCCTCTCCGTGACTACATTGGATTTAGGCCCCTCAGAGGATCGTGGAGGGGCAGCTCCAGTGGACATGGAGGCGGGCGGAGCCGGGGTAAAAACTGGTGACCCCTCGACAGTGGATGAGAGTGCCGAGGAGAAGCAGGAAACAGCAGCTGCTCATAGGGGAGGAGCTGATGATTCAGCCGTAGGCGAAGAGCACAGAGTGCGCACTGCTGAGGGAGGCTTCTGCCTCGGCTAAGAGGAGTTTGCTGCCCGAGAGGCGAGAGTATTCCTCTGGCGGTGCACCCCCAGTTCCTGGTGGTGCACATCTCTGAGGGGGTTGATATGTCTATGCTACCATCTCCAGAGGTTGATATGTCCATGCTACCATCTCTTGAGTTTTTGGGTTCCTTGTTATCACCTCTTGAGCTTAAGGTTTCCATGTTATCTGTTGATCTAGAAAATCCTGTGTTATCTTGTGAACAAGAACATTTTGTACGGAAATCCTTGTTATCCTCAGTACGAGAAGATCCCGTGTTATCTTGTGAACGAAAAAACTCTGTATTGAAGACTTTGTTATCCTCAGTGCAAGAAGATCCTGTGTTACTTTCAGAACAAGGGGCTCATGTGTTTTCTTCCATCTGGTGACCCAGGGACTTCGGTGGGCCACCTGACGCATAATATCCACCCCTCAGGTGGCTTATGGATTCGGGTAGGCCCCCTGACCTGCTGTGCTCTCGGGTCCGGTGGCCCTGGGACTCTGGTAGGCCACCCGACCCACCTTGCTTTTTGGTCCGGTGGCCCTGGGACTTTGGCAGGCCACCCGACTCATTTTTGATATGGGGCTGTGGATTTGGGTTGTGTCCCACAATCTGTACTCCATG
Organism: Pholidichthys leucotaenia; assembly: GCA_020510985.1. Classification (NCBI taxonomy): domain Eukaryota; kingdom Metazoa; phylum Chordata; class Actinopteri; order Cichliformes; family Pholidichthyidae; genus Pholidichthys; species Pholidichthys leucotaenia. Next base: position 45,197,799 of record CM035845.1, on the reverse strand, counting down.
TTTTGGCTCTGTGGGAGGGGAAAGGAAAAGAATTTGTTTTTGGCCCGCCTGGCCTTGAACCTCTAACACCCGCCCTGGGAGGGTGCCTTTCCGTTTTTTTGTTTTGGTGTAGGCTTGGGTCATCTGGAAGCTGCCTCTTAAGAGGGGGATACTGTCAGGTCGTGGGTTGGAGTCATGTTCCCTCCTTGTGTTGAAATTTATGTATATTGTCACCAGGATGTGGTCTCCAATCCACATCCTTGCTTTAGGTTATTTTCTGGGTTGCTATATTCACTATTGTTTGTTATCATGGTTCTGTTTGTCATTTGGTTTATCCTATTCATGTTATATCTTGGGTTTGTATTATGTGTGTTTATTTCCGCCATAGTCCTGCTCGTTTCATGCTCTGCTCTTTTCCTGATAGTCACAGCTGTTTTGTGTTTCGGTTATTTAGTTCACCTGTTGTTTAAAGGACGCAGCCCCTCAGTTGGGTGCTGTGTCATTAATCATTTTTGGTGTTTCACACACGCTTCTGTCCTATTCGAGTCCTGTTTTGCCAATTCATGAGTTTTTCTTGTCTGCTTTGCCAAGTCTGTTTAGCCTTTTGTTTCGGCTTCCAAGCTGCATTTTTCCATTTGTTTAATAAAATGTTTAAGGCTCATTACACATCTGGGTCCTGCTGTCTGCCCCAAGGGGCGAAGTAGGAAAAACATGTAACGTAGGATTCTGTACATACGGCTTTTACATATGACAATAACACGGTTAGACTATACGGCAGTAACATACGGCAGTAACAAACGGCAATAACATACGGCATTGGCCACTGAAACTAACTTAAGGCCCGTCAGCTTCAGTCACATCCATTCCCTGAGCAGAAAGCTCGCAGAATGACTTAGTGTCCCTTCACTTTCTGATTTTTCCTGTATGTCTACCTGAGGCGTCATCACATTTTAGGTGAATCAATCAATCAATCAATCAGACTTTATAAAGCACTTTTCATACACTGTAGCAGCTCAAAGTGCTGTACAAAATAGTAAACAACATACACCAAAAGGGCTTGTTGTTACGAGCTATTCGGTCTCTGTACGACCGTTGTGAGAGTTTAGTTCGCATTGCCAACACTCGGTCGGAGTCATTCCCAGTGAGAGTTGGACTCCGCCAGGGCTGCCCTTTGTCACCGGTCCTGTTCATAATTTTTATGGACAGGATTTCTAGGCGCAGCCAGGGAATGGAGGGTGTCATGCTTGGTGACCACAGGATCTCATCTCTGTTGTTTGCAGATGATGTTGTCCTGTTGGCTTCATCCAGCAATGACCTACAGCTCTTGCTGGGACGGTTTGCCGCTGAGTGTGAAGCGGCTGGGATGAGAATCAGCACCTCCAAGTCCGAGTCCATGGTCCTCAGCCGGAAAAAGGTGGATTGTCCTCTCCGGGTTGGGGACAGGCTCCTGCCCCAAGTGGAGGAGTTTAAGTATCTTGGGGTCTTGTTCACGAGTGAGGGGAAAATGGAGCGAGAGATCGACAGACGGATTGGAGCAGCATCTGCAGTGATGCGGACGTTGTACCGGTCTGTTGTGGTGAAGAGGGAGCTTAGTTCTAAGGCAAAGCTGTCGATTTACCAGTCAATCTACGTTCCTACTCTCACCTATGGTCACGAGCTTTGGGTAATGACCGAAAGAACGAGATCGCGGATACAAGCGGCTGAAATGAGCTTTCTCCGTAGGATTGCTGGACTCACCCTCAGAGATAGGGTGAGGAGCTCAGTCATCCGGGAGAGGCTCAGAGTAGAACCGCTGCTCCTCCACATTGAAAGGAGTCAGTTGAGGTGGTATGGGCATCTGATTAGGATGCCTCCTGGACGCCTCCCACTTGAGGTGTTTCAGGCACGTCCCACTGGGAGGAGACCCCGGGGCAGACCCAGGACTCGGTGGAGAGACTATGTCTCCCAGCTAGTCTGGGAACGCCTTGGTATCCCCTCTGAAGAGCTGGAGCAGGTGGCTGGGGAGAGGGAAGTCTGGGCTTCTCTGCTTGAACTGCTGCCTCCGCGACCCGGACCTCCGGAAAAGCGGTAGAAGATGGATGGATGGATGGATACACCAAAAGCCAAAACATAGTCTCACCCACCCACACACACAAACTCTCACAGCACATCAACTAATTGACCTACCATATAACACAATGTTAAAAAAAAATTAAAACTGAACTGAGGAAGCGCTATCCGTGAGGAAAAACCAGATGTAATAAGACATAAAACCAAGCAATAACAAGTTAAAAAAAGTTAAAACAGGATAAATGCAAATAAAAACAGGATATGTGAATTTTTACCTCCACCAAGGAGGTTATGTTTTCATCGGCGTTGGTTTGTCTGTTTGTTTGTTTGTTAGTTAGCAAAATAACTCAAAAAGTTATGGACGTATTTTCATGAAATTTTCAGAGATTGTCAGAAATGGGGTATCGTACAGATGATTAGATTTTGGTGGTGATCCGGATCACAGTCTGGATCCAGGAATTTTTTAAAGGATTCTTTTTTCTTTTTTTTTTTTTTTTTTTAATTTAACATTGTGAGATAGGGCCATTTTCAATATTTTTTCAATATTTTTTTTTTTGTGCATGTAACTCTGCCAAAAAAATCATCACAACACTTGGAAAAAAATAAAAAATACAGGACAACATGCCCACAGGGGAACTGTGGCGCTTGGCGGAGGTCTGCGCTCTCCGAGTGCTTTTCTAGTTTCCTCATAAATTTGCTACTTTTGTCATGAATTTGTAGCTTTTATCTTCAAGGTTGTTTTTCTTGTAATTTGGCATTTTTTTTCTCTCATGAATTTAGTACGTATTTTAAATAAATGGGCAGTTGTCCCTATAAATTTGTTATGTTATTCTAGTAAATTTGAAGCTTTTATTGTATATATGTTTGTGATTTTTTTCCCCTTGTAATTGTGTAGCTTTTTCTCAAAGTTTTGCACCTTTGGCAAATTTTGAGACTTTAAAATTATGACAAAATATTTATGCAAAATAGATAGTTTCTTTCTTTCTTTCTTTCTTCAAAACCATAGAGATTCACTTATTAAGGGCAAAAGTAGGATAATTCTGACCTCTGTTAGACCATGGTTGTGATGGTTGAAAGTTGCTACTTAACAAATTGGACCAAAAATGCCAGGGCTGATTTTTTTGTCCCGGTCCAGCCCTGGATAAGACAGCTAGCAGATGTTTTTCTTTAATGGTTGCATTGTCAAACAACCACTGTGTGCTGTTTGAATTTGAGAGAAAGAAACTGTTGTCGTTTTGGTTTAAGCAAAATATTAAATTCAAACTGTCATTGTTTTTATGTATCATCACGTACCATGTTCAATAACTAGAAGCCAAGGAGGAGATAAATGAAAGATGATGACTCTAACAAAACTAGAAAAGCACTCATAGAGCACATACCTCCGCCAAGGCTCCTTCCGTTTCTCATGGATCACCTCCAAAATGTGATAAGTTTGTGTGTAGGCCTATAGCCACTTATGGTGAAAATTGCATCAAAGTCTGTCCATCAGTTTTGGAGTATTGTTGCTAATACACTGTGAGAAGATAAGAGCCTTGGCTGAGGTATGCATTCTCAGATCATCAGCAAAATATAATGGGTTCCTCTCTAGCCCAAGAACCACCTCTGGTGAAAATTTCATCCAAATCCATCCAGTAGTTTTTGTGTAATCCTGCTGCACAAATACAAACAAAGCCCTTGGTGGAGGTATGCACTTTCAGATCATCACCAAAATCCAATCATCTGTTTCCTGTGCCATTACACACCTTTTCTGAAAATTTCGTCAAAATCCGTTCATAACTTTTTGAGTTATGTTGGTAACAGACAGACAGACAAACCCCGGTAAAAACATTACGTCCTTGGCGGAGGTAATAACGTGTGTGTGTGTTTGCATGCGTGTGTGTGTGAGAGAGTGTGCGAAAAGGTTGTGCATGTGGTGGAGCTCGTTGGGTGCTCTGCACCCCTAAAGCTCTGATCCTAGAACCACGCCTGCTCTGATGTTACTTTAATTTGTTGAACGCTTATCCAGCAAATGTCTGCTAACTAGAGGTGAGGTGGGCAATGATCCACATTGCTTGCAGGGTCAGTGTGACCCTATTCAAGCAACAAAGGTAATTTTGGTCTTGTAGGTTTTGCCTGGATTGCCGAAGTAGTTGGAAAGGGGCTTTAGAGAGCTGAACTGTTGGCTTGTAACATCTTAACACCAAGGAAGTGCAATCTGCTTATTTCTTTAAGAATTTAATTAAATAAAGGCCATGTGTACGTATGCTTTTCTTAAGCATACACATAGCATACCTCGACCCGTGACTGTATTTTATAAGGTGAAAAGCCACAAAAAAACTATTTTACATAGAATGGGACCTTTAAGTTTGGTCTTTGCAACTGACATAAGGGCTTTTCAAAAGACTGTTTTAATTAAGATTAACTAAGGGGTTGGAAAAAAAAAAAGATCTGCGTGCATGTGTCAACATCACAGAAACAACGATGCATTCACACATAACCACTCAAGGTGTGAAAAACTGTTGTAATAACTATGCTGGGCCAATAGGAGGCAATTTGGCTTTTTTGCAGCACCACTTACAACTTCCTGTCAACCATCATTCACTTCAGGGACATCTTGCCAATTTTTTTTAAATTAGAGGTCGTTAGTGAAAAGTAAACATATTCAGCCAGTACACGCTATTGCTTGCCTCGATTGTTTTTAGAAAATGTTTCGCTGTTTAGTTTTGAAGATATAGGAGAAAGTTTACCGTTTCCTCTTGGATGTGCGTGAATAGACTTGAACAGACTGCCCACCGGGGGAAGCGTCGACCAATGAGGTGTAGCTCATGTGTTTTGCCAAGCAGTACATACAGTTAGGACAGTATATACACTTCTCACAAAAAGTTAGGGATATTCAGCTTTCTGGTGAAATTTCAGGATGCATCTAAAATGCACTATTAACTTTTATCGGTGAACTTAATTTGACCTTCTCTAACCTTTCAAATGCACATTTCCAACTGTTCAATGTTTCAGTACTTTTTGCATAACTTGCTGTTCTCTAACAAGGTGCTTAAAGGCAAAATTCACAACAGGTGTCTGATCTATGAATAGACCAATACATTTTCTGGTTCAGTTAGAATTGGTATGTACAACCATGGACAAAATTGTTGGTACCCCTCTGTTAATGAAAGAAAAACCCACAATGGTCACAGAAATAACTTGAATCTGACAAAAGTGGTAATAAATAAAAATTCTATGAAAATTAACCAGTGAAAATCAGACAGTGCTTTTGAATTGTGGTTCAACAGAATTACTTTAAAAAACAAACTCATGAAACAGGCCTGGACAAAAATGTTGGTACCCCTAGAAAAGATTGAAAATAATGTGACCACAGGGACATGTTCAACCAAGATGTGTCCTCTAATTAACATCACAGGTGTCTACAAACTTGTAATCACTCAGTCGGCCTATTTAAAGGGTGACAAGTATCACTGTGCTGTTTGGTGACATGGTATGTACCACACTAAACATGGACCAGAGGAAGCAAAGGAGAGAGTTGTCTCAGGAGATTAGAAAGAAAGTTATAGACAAGCATGTTAAAGGTAAAGGCTATAAGACCATCTCCAAGCAGCTTGATGGTCCTGTGACTACAGTTGCACATATTATTCAGAAATTTAAGATCCACGGGACTGTAACCAACCTCCCTGGACGTGGCCGCAGGAGGAGACGGAAAATACGAATGGTAACAAAAGAGTCCAGAACAACCTCTAAAGACATTCATGGTGAACTCCAAGGTCAAGGTACATCAGTGTCAGACCGCATCATCCGTCGTTGTTTGAGCCAAAGTGGACTTCATGGGAGATGACCAAGGAGGACACCACTGTTGAAAACAAATCATAAAAAAGCCAGACTGGAATTTGCCAAACTGCATGTTGACAAACCACAAAGCTTCTGGAAGAATGTCCAATGGACAGACGAGGCAAAACTGGAACTTTTTGGCAAGGCACATCAGCTCTATGTTCACAGACGCAAAAATGAAGCATACCAAGAAAAGAACACTGTCCATACTGTGAAACATGGAGTAGGTCCTGTTATGTTCTGGGGCTGCTTTGCTGCATCTGGCACAGGGTGTCTTGAATCTGTGCAGGGTACAATGAAATCTCAAGACTATCAAGGTATTCTAGAGAGAAATGTGCTGCCCAGTGTCAGACAGCTTGGTCTCAGTCGCAGGTCATGGATCTTGCAACAGGATAATGACCCAAAACACACAGCTAAAAACACCCAAGAATGGCTAAGAGCGAAACATTGGACTATTCTAAAGTGGCCTTCTATGAGCCCTGATCTAAATCCTATTGAAGATCTGTGGAAGGAGCTGAAACACGCCGTCTGGAGAAGGCACCTTTCAAACCTGAGACAACTGGAGCAGTTTGCTCATGAGTGGGCCAAAATACCTGCTGAGCGGTGCAGAAGTCTCATTGACAGTTACAGAAATCGTTTGATTGCAGTGATTGCCTCAAAAGGTTGTGCAACAAAATATTAAGTTAAAGGTACCATCATTTTTGTCCAGGCCTTTTTCATGAGTTTGTTTTTTAAAACAATTCTGTTGAACCACAATTCAAAAGCACTGTCTGATTTTCATTGGTTAATTTTCATAGAATTTTTATTTATTACCACTTTTGTCAGATTCAAGTTATTTCTGTGACCACTGTGGGTTTTTCTTTCATTAACAGAGGGGTACCAACAATTTTGTCCACATGTGTAAACAGTCCTCTTCATCATGCTGTTTACATTTTGGCATCATGATACCAAGACGACACCTAACAATTGATCAACAGTATCTCGCCATTGGGGGACTTCAAACAGGATGTTCTCAGAGGGAAGTGGCCACTAAGCTTAGAGTATCACAAAATGTCATCAGTAAGTTGCAACAGAGATACAGAGAGATTGGAAGAGTCACAGAAAGGCATAGAAGTGGACGTCCTTTGGCCACATCACACGCTGATGACCGCTTCATTGTAAACAGTGCCCTGCAAAACTGGATGATGAATGCCACTCAACTCCAGGCACATTTAATGGAGGTGAGAGGCACCCGAGTGTCACATTAGACCATACAAAACTGCTTACATCAGTGTGGTCTGTGTGCTAGACAACCAGAAAGGGTACCTGACCACACCACCAGGCACAGGCGTCATTGTCTTTCCTGGGCCAGGGAGCATTTACGCTGGACAAGGGACCAGTGGACCTCATTGCTGTTCTCTGATGAAAGTCGATTCACATTGAGCAGAAATGATGGCCGCCAACAATGTTGGAGAGGTCTAGGAGAGCGCTATGCATCAGCCACTGTTGTCACCAGACGAGCCTTTGATGGTGGTGTTACAGTCTGGGCAGGTGTGTCTAGTCAATAAAGAACTGCCCTACACCTTGTGAATGGTACAGTGACAAGCCAATACTAGCTGAATAACATCATTATTCCAGTCATTGTGCCCCTGTATGAACAACACAGGCCTTATTTCATCTTCATGGACGACAATGCTCCAGCTCATCGAGGTCACATCATTAGGGAATGGCTGCTGGAGGCTGGGGTACCTCAAATGGAGTGGTCTGCATTTTCTCCAGACCTGAATCCCATAGAAAACCTATGGGATCAGCTGAGTTGCCGTGTAGTGGCTCATAACCCTGCATAACCCGGCCACCCTTAAAGAAGAGTGGAATGCCATGCCTCAGCAGACAATAAGTTGACTTGTGAACAGCATGAGACATCGTTGTCAAGCTGTAATTGATGCTCAAGGGCACACACTACGTTATTGAGACGCTGACATTTTTTGTTATGTATACCCACCACTGTTGTTGGTTTTTGTTTCAATAAATTGTTTGAGATGAGAAAATCACAATTGCATGCTTCTACTTAAATGCCCTACTTTTATGTTATAATATCACTGTAGCTTAAACGTTTTACATTTTCCATCAATTTCACCCAAAAGCCAAATATCCCTAACTTTTTGTGAGTAGTGTATTTGGACACTGACACAAGTTTTATTATTTTAGCTGTTTACTTAAGCAATATTACATGAGACAGAGTACGGTATCAATTTATATAGTAACTGCGGGTGTGATATGTCTAATGCCCTCCGCATAGCTAGTAGTTAGCATGCTAGCGATTTAGCACACTTTGCTCGCTTTTCTTCGCTTTTTCAAATGAAACAAGGGGGCAGATTTAACGTGCTGCGCCATTGAAAAATCCTGTTTTGGCATTAAAACCTACTGATGGGACTTCCGGTCTGGACGCCATGGTGATAGCAACTTAACGCTGAACCTCCCAGATCCAATCCAAGGAAAACATCGTCAAAATCAGACTTAACAGATTTTTGGAAGAATAAAAATCAAAAGACAAAAACACCATGCCTAACCACAAACAGAAGAAACTGGCATTCCCCAGGTCAGGACGCGCGGCGGCCGCAGAATCTGATCCCGAGGACCTCCATTCAGGAGACGAAGAGCTGGGCCTAGCTAACAAAAAGGTTAGCCTGAAATCGCTATATGACGAATTACGACGATTTCGGGCCGAATATCACGAATTCAGAGAGGAACTAACAAGGACGAACAGCAGATTGGACCAGGCCGAAAACCGAATCTTGGAAGCTGAAGAAAGAGTAAAAGTGCTTGAAGATTCTATGCTGGATTTACACAGAAAACAGTCAAGGCTGGAGGCTAAGCTAGCCGACCAAGAAGGAAGACAGAGACGAGATAACATCAGAATTCACGGTCTGAAAGAAGGAGCTGAAGATGGTTTCAACACAGTGGCGGAATGCGTGGAATCCTTATTGAGAGAGAAGTTGGATATTCCACAAACCACCGATTTGAAAATAGAAAAGGCCCATCGTACATTAGCCGCAAAGCCAGCGGCAGAAGCACACCCGCGTTCAGTGTTGATAAGATTCTCCGATTTCAAAATAAAACAAGAGGTTGTAAGACGGGCTTGGCAGAAAAAAGGATTTATGCATCAAGAAAGAAAAGTCTTCGTGGAGCACGATTACGCCCCTGAGGTTCTTAAAAAGCGACGGGAATATAACGACGCCAAAAAGGTTTTACGGGAAAAGAATCTACGCTTTCAGACGCCATTTCCGGCTAAGTTAAGGGTCTTCTACGGTGAAGAGTCATGTCTCTACAATTCAGCGGAAGAAGCAACAACTGACATGGCGAGAAGAGGACTCCCGGTAACGGTGCTTAAACCCGCAGCGAATCTGAGCGAGAGGATCAGAGCTCAAACGTGGTCCACTCAAAGACCTTCTAAATCCACGGGCCAGCAGCGGGAAACCCAGCCCCAGAGCTACAAAGATAAGCTTTCCAGTTCCAGGAAGGAATAGCAACCTTTTTGTTTTTTTTCTCTCTTTTCAGTCATTCTGCACTTCCATCCCCCCTCCTACAAGGTAACAAACATTAAAGGAGATGCAGAATCAGCATGTGGTAAAACCTTTCATGGAGCAGTTATAGCATTAGAAACAAATGTCTTCTTAATTTAAAGGAAAAAAAAAATCTTGTTAAAATAGAAATGTAACAATGACCCACATGTTCTCCCCACACTAACAAATACTGTACTAGAGTGAAGGTTTGCTGTGATGGGGGTGGGAGGGTGCACACAATCTCATAGGGTATAGGCATAAAAAAAAAAAAAAAATAAAATCATTACAAATTCGGATTGGGATCTGAAATTCACGTTAAAAACATGGGACAACTTACAGGGGTAAGAGAGGGCCCTCAGCACATAACAGAATTTGAGGAATTTCCCTCAGAGCCTACACTCCATCGGGGCTCTTACAGGGTCTTTAAAGAGACCCCAGCTCAGGAAGTTTTTTTGACAGTTTTTTGTTTTAAAGTTTCGTACACTATGTTCTTAATGTTTTTTATGTTCTTAATGTTCTTTCAGTTTCTGAGTAGCAAAAAAGAGGGCCACCACACTGTTATACTAAATAAGAAAATACAATGGAGAAACAGGGTGTAACCAAAATAGCCTCATATAATGTAAAAGGGATCCTGAATCCAGTTAAAAGATCCAAGATTCTACGCAAAATGAAAAAAGACAAAGCAGAAATAATATTTTTACAAGAAACCCACCTAACAGACGTGGAACACACTAAACTCAATAGACAAGGGTTTAAAATGATCTCTTCATCTTCATATAAATCAGGGAGGAGGAGGGGAGTAGCGACATTGATATCAACCAAAATTACATTTGAAAAAAAATCAGAACACAAAGATAAAGAAGGGAGGTACAGTTTGGTAATTGGGCGGCTAGAGGGAGAAGATATCACCCTGCTGAATGTATATGCACCACCAGGGGCTAAATGGAAATTTTATAAAAATGTATTCGACCTAATGATAACTAAAGCCCAAGGTTTAGTGATATGTGGTGGAGACTTCAATCTAAGACTGAATCCATACTGGGATGCAACAGGTAATTCTTCACATCAAAATAACACTCAAAATAGGAAAACTCGGATGCTACTAAAAGAAATGGGAATCTGTGACGTATGGAGGGAATTCAACCCCAATGTAAAAGATTATACTTTTTATTCAACGCCACATTCATCTTACTCAAGGATTGATTACTTTTTTATGTTTAATAGAGACATTGGAAGAGTAAAAACATGTAAAATAGGACTGATGGATCTCTCTGACCACAGTCCGATCTATATGGACTTAAACATCCAAAAATACACAAATAATACATTTTCCTGGAGGTTGAATTCAAATGTCCTGAAAGGACCACTGACAGATGAATTGGAATCAGATATTTTCAAATATTTGGAAGAAAACGATAATGGAGAAGTATCCCCTTTAATACTGTGGGATGCGTGCAAAGCTGTAATAAGGGGAAAAATTATTGCAAAACTGGCAACCCAAAAGAAACTGAGACAAGAAAAACTAATCACACTAGAGTCAGAACTCAAGAACCTAGAAAAAGAACACAAAGACAACACTCAGTCTAATGGCTCGCTCAAGATTAAAGAAATTAAAAATCAAATAAATGAGATCTACACAATAGAAATCCAGAAGAAACTTACATTTCTGAAACAAAAACACTATGAAGCAGGCAGTAAATCGGCAAAATTACTAGCCTATAAATTGAGGAAACAACAAACAGAAAGAGCAATCTACAAAATCAGAGACCCAGTATCAAAGGAAATAAAATTCAGAATTCAGGATATTCTTAAAAGCTTCGAGAATTACTACAAGAACTTATACTCCCACAAAAAACATAAAAACGCATCCGAGACATTCCTAAACACATTACACCTTCCCCAACTTACGGAATCACAAAATAAAACACTACTGTCAGAAATACAACCTAAAGAATTGGAAAAAGCAATTATGAAACTTAAAGCTAACAAATCCCCAGGAGCAGATGGCTATACAACAGAATGGTACAAAACCTTTAAACAGCAACTATCTCCTCTCCTCCTGAAAACATTTAACTATGTCCTCCACACAGGGGAAATCCCCCCCTCCTGGAGAGAAGGGGTCATCGCAGTTATACCTAAACCTGAAAAGGATAAACTAGAATGCTCCAACTACAGACCAATCAGTGTATTAAATCAGGACTATAAGCTTTTTACCATTATCTTTGCCAAAAGGTTAGAAAACATACTGACAGACTTAATTCACCTAGACCAAACAGGTTTTATAAGACAAAGACAGACACAAGACAACATTAGATGCACTTTACACATAATTCATCATATAAAAAAATATAACTTAAATGCAGTCATATTGGGATTAGATGCTGAAAAAGCATTCGATTCGGTTGACTGGTCTTTCCTATATAGAATCTTATCCAGTTTCAATTTTCATAACAACTTCATTAGAACTATACAGGCATTATATAAAAAACCAACAGCTAAAATAAGGATTAACGGTAATTTATCATCATCTTTTGAGCTGGAAAGAGGATGTCGTCAAGGCTGCCCCGTCTCCACTGCTCTTTGCAATCTTCATAGAACCTCTGAGCCAATGGATAAGACAAAATCAAAAAATTCAAGGTATTACACTTGATCAGAAGGAACATAAAATAGCACTCTTTGCTGATGACATTTTAATATACCTAGGGCAACCAGACACTTCTTTACCAGAACTAATCTCAGTTTTTTCAGACTATGAAGATTTATCGGGGTACAAATTAAACATGCATAAAACCCAAGTTTTAACATTCAACTATGACCCAAATCATTATTCACTAAGTGAACTCAAAACTAACTGGGAGCTGGAATCTATGAAATATCTGGGGATCAATATCCCGAAACAACTCAACAAAATTATAACACTAAACTATGATCCACTGGTGACAAAAATAAAATCTGACCTAGCAAGATGGAATATGATACCATTCTTAGGTACTGCACAAAGAATTGAAGCAGTCAAAATGAATATACTTCCACGTCTTCTATACCTTTTCCAAACAATACCGGTAGAACCCCCCAAAAAAACATGGCAGGAGCTAAACAGAAGGATCTCAAGATTCATATGGCAGGGCAAGAGACCTAGAATCAGATATAGAACCCTACAGCTAAACAAAGACAAAGGTGGGCTCGCGCTGCCAAATATCAGAGACTATTTTATAGCTGCACAAATTAAAACTTTAGTAGAGATATGTAACCCAGTCTACACTGCACAATGGAAGGAGATGGAATGCCAAATAACAAGTGACATCCCCCTACAGGCGATAATAGGGAACAATGCCTTACCTAAACTCTTGAATAACACTAACCCGTGGATAGAGACCCCGCTAAAAATTTGGTTTAAGATAGTCAGAGAGAATCAAGCTAAAGAGCCCTATCGACTTCGGCAATGGATTGCCTATGATCAAGACTTTACCCCCAATAAAACAGACACTAGATTTAAAGAGTGGAAAGAGAAAGGGCTGATAAAATATTACGATTTCTTTAAGGGGCAAACTTTAAGAAGTTTTGAAGACTTGAAAAAACAAGGTCTAATAAATCAAGACCTTTACAGGTTCTTTCAGCTTAGACATCACATAAACAATATACTTAAAAAGGAGGATTTGGAAAGGGCCCAGTCAGGTGTTCTGAAGGTCTTCTTAATGGCATATAAAGGGATCCCAGGGATCAGATACATTTCTAAAATATACCAAGGTCTTCAAGACTTAAAAGGAGACAACACTTCATATATAAAAGAAAGATGGGAAAAAGAGGGGAATTTCACTTTACAATTGGAAATATGGGAAAAGCTAAATAGACAGCAATGGAAAAGTACCTCATCCCTGCAGTGGAGAGAATTTGGATGGAAAAATTTGGTAAGATTTTTCAGAACACTTGCACAAAACAAATTTACCCATAAGGGGTTGAACTGTTGGCGCTTGTGTGGTGAAAAGACTGCAAATCATTTTCATGTGTTTTGGTCATGCCCAGTTATCCACCAATATTGGACCAATGTACAGACAATATTGGGAAAAATATTCAAAATAACAGTTCCCTTTTCTTTTATAACTTTGTATCTGGGTTTACTACCGGACTCACTGGAAAGACGAGGAGATAAATACTTATTCAATGTTTTAATATTGGCAAGTAAAAAAGCCCTAACTAAAAAATGGATGCTGAAGGACTGTCCTGCACCTGAAGATTGGATTAACGTGATTCAAGACATTTACTCGATGGAAAAGTTGACATTCGCACTGAGACAGGACATGGATGGGTTCATGAACTTTTGGCAACCCTGGATCGCATATGTGTCTTCCATTAGATCTAATCTTTGACAAATACCATTTCAAGGATGGTCTCACTCTTTGTTCCAACGCTACTCAGATGCTCTTTTACTTTTAATTACTTAATTTTCTGTTTGTTTGTTTTTTGCTGTTCTGTTTGTTTATTCGGTTTTTTTGTTTGTTTGTTTTTTTAATTTAATTCTCTTTAATTTCACTTTTTCTTTCACTTTAAAAAAAAGGGGGGTGTTGTAATAACTATTCTACCAATGTTGTCAAATAGCAAAATATAAGGGAACGTACGATGAAAATGTTAATAATGCAATGCTGTAATGACCTGTATACCCTTTACAAAAACTTAAATAAAAAAAAACAAAAAAAAAACCTACTGATGAGATTTACTAAAGGGTCCAGGGCAAAATTTGTGGTGGAAAGGCATGGACTATGTTAATTTCGTGCCTGGTCTCATTGCATATGTATTTGTGGGAGTTGTCATGTCAATACACAAATTTGAGGGAGGGGAGTATTTAAATGACTGGCGCAAGGTGATTTATCAAGGTTTGCGGTTTACAGTCTGCTGCTAAATGCGCAAAGATTTAACACCCCAAAAAAGCTTGTCTTAATTCATCTACGCCTGACATGATAGCGATTGTTGGTGCCAGGAGGAGACACTGGCAAGAACCGAGGGTGCGTGGCAGAAGCTACTCTCTGCGCGTGACTTTATTTGACATGACAGAAGAACAGATGATATGAATATCAATGGTCTCACAGAGATTGGTCTTATGCCGAGCCAGACATCAGCTGGCAGTCTTTTAAATTTCATTTGTTTATACTGTATATAGCCTACTACATGAGTTTGTATCCATAAAATAGGATACAATAGGAGCTCTTATTCCTGCAGTGGACATACAGAAGTGTCAGCCCATAATGACTCTTTTTTTCTCTTTTCTGTGGAGGTTCAGACTCGGATCTGGAGTTTTCCTCAGCTCTCCCTTGATCTTGAACCAAAATCTTCCACATTGCCAATTTTCTTCGTTTTTTCCTCTATTCATATTTCTATATTTACAGTATTTCTTTTTGCTGTGCATAAAACAATAATTCAGTTCCCTCTTCTCTCTATTTCTCTCTTTCAGTTCAGAATACACAATATAGGAGGAAAACAACAATGAGGTTATTAACAAAAAGAGCACACAGGTCCATAGAAACGTCCCCAAAATTGCAACATCGTAACTCAATGGCATTTATAAAAAGTTGTGAACTGGGAGACTTGCAGATTTTGTTAAAAAAAGTTATTCACATAATAAAACCCCAGAGTCTCCATCAGACTAACTTGATAGTTCTTGTGTTAATAAAATAAACACATTTATCAAATAATCAATTTTATTCATGAGTAGTCCTTTATTAAATTAGATACATATGCTTCATTTATACATAAACAAAAAAGTCTGCCATGTTAAATGAAAATCTAAATTTTGAAATCTAATGAAAAAAAATAAACTATTTTAGTGGGGTTTGTGCTTAAACAAAAACTTATAAAAAAAGTTTTATATATGATGCTCCTCCAAACTGGCTGTGCCTGTATGCAATTTTTGCTGTGCTCTGGGTGGATGGGTGGTCACTACTGAAATGAAGTGATTGCGTCCGTGTTCAAAAATTTGTGTGTTGTTAGTTGATCACTGGCAAAAATTGGCCACTCCCTGAGGTGCTCTGTCTAATTTGCACACTTGCTAATTTGCACTGCCTTAGTAAATCTGCCCCAAAGAGTCCATCACCTCAAAGGTCTTATGGTTTGTTAATCGAGACAATAAATCAAACTCTAGCACTGCCTTTTTTTTTTTAAACAGACGTGAAATGGCTTAATGAGTTTAATGACAGGACTTCCGGGTCATGGATGTATAATTTCTTGTCAAACAGCACCTTGCTGTAGAAATTAAGGTATCCAAAACAGTACTTGATAGTAAATTACTGTTAGTAATTAACGGTTACATGAACACCTTTGAAGGGGAGTGACATACTGTATCCAGTGAAAATGGAGTGCAATTATCGTGGAATATAGTAACTCCTGGAATCCCTATTGTCCATTCGAATTGCTTGCTCAGGACTAACCATTGTATAACAAAATAAATTCAAGATACAGTTATATAATCAATATGAGCTTAATGCGAACAGTAAAATAAGATTGACAGCTTGGGGTAAAAATGTTGTCATGTGCATGAGCCTAAGCCACTAAAGATGAGTCTTAGTTGGTGCAACAGGTCCAGGATGACAAACCTGTGGCCTACTGCTACCACTCCAGCCAGCTAATGAGGCCTGTGTATGCCTCTCATAATGGGCCATTATACTGTGTCCCTTAAATAGTTTGGCAATGACCCAAAACACCACCCTCTGCATAGCAGGAAATGCATTCAGCTCCTGACATAAAGGCACTATTTATTTACTTCTCAAGCAATGCATGAGAAGGTGCTGAAAGAAATAATAATAATAATATTGATAATAATAATAATACTAATAATACTAATAATAATGCATCCATTCAGATGTGAAACAAGGATTCTAGAAATTCTACAGTTCTGTTAAGTACGTAGTGCTGACAATAAAAAAACTACATAATGTGAAACAAAAATCCATTTATTGAACAGAAAGATAAAATCTGATTATTTACACAACCTTAACATTTTACTTTAACAGTTTATTCACACACACACACACACACACACACACACACACACACACACACACACACACACACACACACACACCTCTATCAACAACATGAATGAATTGATTACAGTATGAATTATCCGCAGTATACAATAAGCTTTTTTTCCACATTGATTTAGAGTGTGAAAGGGTCACCCCAAGTAAGCTATTTAAAGCTTTGCCTTTTGGCACACTCCAGGTGGGCTGCCATATGCCTTTTACTAAGGAGTGGCTTCCGTCTGGCCATTCTACGATACAGGCCTGATTGGTGGATTGCTGCAGAGATGGTTGTCCTTCTGGAAGATTCTCCTCTCTTCACAGAGCAACGTTCGAGCTCTGACAGAGTGACCATCAGATTCTTGGTCACCTCCCTGACTAAGGCCCTTATCACCCGATCACTCAGTTTAGACAGCTGGCCAGCTCTAGGAAGAGTCCTGGTGGTTCCAAACTTCTTCAATTTACAGATGGAGGCCACTGTGCTCATTCGGACCTTCAAAGCAGCAGAAATTTTTCTGCACCCTTCTCCAGATTTGGGCCTCGAGACAATCCTGTCTCGGAGGTCTACAGACAATTCCTCTGACTTCATGCTTGGTTTGTGCTCTTACATGCACTGTCAACTATGACACATTTACAAACATTGTAACCACTCTTTATGAAAAAAACTGCCCATTAGTTAAAAAAAAGCTTAAACACAAATTTACTGACAAACCATGGCTAACCAAAGGACTACAAAAGGCGTGTAAAAAGAAAAATTTATTATATAAAGCTTTCATAAAGAAAAGGACAAAAGAAGCAGAGCAGCGGTATAAAACATACAAAAATAAGTTAACATATATAATAAGATGATGTAAAAGAGACTATTACAGTAAAGAACTGGAAAAAAACAAAGACAATATTAAAAATACATGGACAATAATCAACAGTATCCTTGGAAATAAAAGCAGAAATACCAGCTACCCAACTAACACTCCAAAAAATAATAAATCGACTCCGAATGTGAATATAGCTTCACCTGCAGATGAATTTAATAATTTTTTTGTTAACACTGGACCTAAACTGGCCCGAGAAATACCCACTACGGTGTCAACAGGTGATTCAATATGCAATAACACTGCTGTAAAAGACACCATCTTCATAAAGAACACAGACGAAAGAGAGGTCATTGAAATTGTTAAATCGTTCAAAAGTAAAACATCTACTGACTGCGATGGTATTGATATGCTACTAGTCAAAACTGTTGTCGAATGCATAGTGAAACCACTGACGTATATCTGTAACCTGTCTCTCCAATCAGGTATATTTCCCAATGCAATGAAAATAGCTAAAGTAATTCCGATTTACAAGACAGGCGACAGAGGGGAACTCTCCAACTACAGACCAATTTCACTATTACCGCAATTTTCCAAGATACTTGAAAAAATATTCTATGAGAGAATTGACAACTTCATACTGAAGAATGATTTATTGTGTGAGCAGCAATATGGGTTCAGACGCAAAAGGACAACAGCATATGCCTTAATGGAATTT
Source organism: Pholidichthys leucotaenia (assembly GCA_020510985.1). Taxonomy (NCBI): domain Eukaryota; kingdom Metazoa; phylum Chordata; class Actinopteri; order Cichliformes; family Pholidichthyidae; genus Pholidichthys; species Pholidichthys leucotaenia. The sequence continues at coordinate 45,179,873 of CM035845.1, read as the reverse complement.
ACAGAAAAAATATCAACAGCCATTGAAAATAAAGAGTATTCAGTTGGAGTATTCCTGGATCTTAAAAAAGCATTTGATACAGTAGATCACAATCTATTATTAAAGAAACTACAAAATTGTGGTATCAGAGGGGTAGCACTGTCCTGGTTAAGAAGTTACTTAAAGAATAGATATCAGTTTGTATGTGTTAACAACAAAAACTCAGAGCTACTGAAGGTCACCTGTGGAGTCCCACAGGGTTCAGTTTTGGGACCATTATTATTCAATATGTATATAAATGATATATGTAAAGTTTCAGAAAAAATGGACTTAATATTGTTTGCTGATGACACTAACCTGCTATGCAGTGGAAACAACTTGGAACAACTTCTGGATACACTCGGAAAGGAATTAGGAAAGCTGAAACTGTGGTTTGATTCAAACAAATTAACGCTCAATTTAAGCAAGACAAAATTTATAGTCTTTAACAACCATCACAACTACCCAGTACCCAAACTCAGTGTAAATGGTGTAGAGATTGAAAGGGTATCCGAAACTAAATTCCTTGGAGTAATAATTGATAACAAACTGTGTTGGAAGCCACATATTAATTATATAAAAGGTAAAGTATCCAAATCAATTGCAATATTACACAGAGTGAAAAATTTGCTGAATCAACCCACACTATACACCTTGTATCATTCATTAATACTCCCATACATGACATATTGTAATGAAGTATGGGGAAATACATATAAAACAAACATATATCCACTCTTTATGCTTCAAAAGAGAGCTATTAGAATAATCAACAAAGCAGCTTACAGGGAACCAACAAACCCACTTTTTCTTAAACAAAAAACTCTCAAGTTGAAAGATCTGATCGACTTTAAAACCGCAATAATAATGTTCAAAGTGAAGAATCTATCACTGCCCGCAAATATCCAAAAGTTGTTCCAAACAAGGGAGAAACGATATCACTTCAGAGGAACATGTATATTTCAAAAGCCTACAGTGAGAACAACCACCAAGCAACACTGTATTTCAGTGCAAGGTGTCAGATTATGGAACGATTTTGGACCTGAATTAAAATCATGTACAAAGCTTGGACAATTTAAACAAAAACTAAAGGAAGAAATACTCCAAACATATTTACAAGACGACATGTAAACTCACATAAGGATTGACATTTCCAGCCTGTGTTGTGTTATAGCTTAGTTTTTCTTTTTTCTCTGTGACACTATGTCTTAGATTTGTTTTTGAATAGTAACCGCTTAACTTAGACTAGCTCAGTTTTCTTTTCTCTCAGTCATATTTTGTTTTAGCCTTGTTTTAAATTGTAATCGCTCTTGTCTTGTTTTCTCTTTTTTCTCCTTTGAATTCTTGGATGGAATATGGGTGGGCAATATAAGCTGCGGCTTCAGCCATCACCCATTTCGGATAACTCACGTGGAATTGTATAGTAGAAGGAGTCTTTGTCTAATTTGACCTTGTTGTTATATTATACAGTTTCTTTTAACCTGTAATGTACTATCCGAAATAAATAAATTCATTCATTCATTCATAACTGTGAGACCTTATTTATACAGGTGTGTGCCTTTCCAAATCATGTCCAATCAAGTGAATTTACCACAGGTGGACTCCAATTACACTGTAGAAACATCTCAAGGATGATCAGGTGGAAACAGGATGCACCCTAGCTCTATTTTGAGCTTCATGGCAAAGGCTGTGAATACTTAGGTACATGTGATTTCTTAGTTTTTTATTTTTAATAAATTTGCAAAAATCTCAAAAACTTTTTTTCACATTGTCATTATAGGGTATTGTGTGTAGAATTTTGAGGGGAAAAATTAATTTAATCCCTTTTGGAATAAGGCTGTAGCATAACAAAATGTGGAAAAAGTGAAGCGATGTGATTACTTTACTGTACATAATGAAGAGAACTGGTCCCAAGATGGAACCCTGGGGGACCACATGATCGATGGATTTATGATGATTTGTTGTTATTTATATAAACATATTGAAGTCTTCCAAACAGATAGCTAATAAACCAATCTAATGCTAGGCCTCTGATACAATAATGATGTAATTTATTAATTAGGATGTCAAGGTTAATGATATCAAATGCTTTAGATAGGTCTAAGAAAATTCCAGTACCATAGTTGCCTCTTTCAATTGCATGATTGATTTTTTCAATTAAGTGTTTCTTAGTGCTTTTCTTTCTGAAGCCGTATTGAGATGGGATAATAATGTTGAGCTTGTCAAGTTAGCTGGTAAGTCTGTTATAAACTACTCTTTCCAAAACCTTGGAGAGAGTAGGCAGAATGGATATTGGGTGGCAATTAGATCATTCTTATAACCTGATTTGTAGACTGGTATAATTTGTGCAATTTTTGCCATTTTTGGCACTACTCCGGAGTCTAAAGACAGATTAATGCAGTAGGTAAGAGGTTCCAGTGTTACTTTTCAAAATTTTGCTGGAAATTTCATCAGCTCCAGCTGCCTTTGTTCATCTTGATGAGATAAGATGCCCCTTACAAAAATGTATATTTTATTAAGATTAATGGATGTAGTGAAGGAGGACATGGAGAGGGTTGGTGTTACAGAGGAAGATGCAAGGGCTAGGGTGAGATGGAGACAGATGATCCGCTGTGGTGACCCCTAAAGAGAGCAGCTGAAAGAAGAAGAAGAAGTATACATAAGCATACAGCACTTCAGGTACTGTATATACAATAAGTATACTTCAACCAACTAAAGCAATGGACAGTGCACAACAGAGGTGAAGAAGAGAGTGCAGGCAGGGTGGAATGGGTGGAGTCGAGTGCCAAGGGTGATTTGTGTCAGAAGGATAGCAGCTAGAGTGAAAGCGAAGATTTACAAGACAGTAGTGAGACCTGCTATGATGCATGGTTTAGAGACAGTAGCACTGACGGAAAGACAGGAGGCAGAGCTGGAGGTGACAGAGTTGAAGATGCTATGATTTCCATTGGGAGTGACTAGGAGGGACAAGATTAGAAATCAGTGTATCAGAAGGACAGCTCAGGCTGAGCGGTTTGGAGACAAAGTAAAGGTGCATTCAGACCAAATGCGAACAGGCAAATTTTTCTTGCGGTGTGATTACATTGTAACTCAGTGTAAACACGCAAACAGACATGAATTCACTGTCTGAGTGAGATGCAGACAGGCAAAGTTGCTTTTATAATGTCTGCAGCAGTGTTCAACCTACTGTGAAATCCCCAAAAATAGCGTCATGCTTTAGGTTTACATTATCCGACGGGGAGCTCACCTGAAAAAGTTGTCCCCGTCTCCAAAACTTTACAAGATGATGGATGTTTCCGTTGCTAGCTTGCTAGCCTTGTTAGCACGTCCGTGGCAGGAATCCATGGGTAAATAACTCCGACATCCAGATTTAGCTGAAAAGCTACCGGTCCTCCTGTTTCCAGGTGAGTGGCAGTCTCATTTTTAAACTAGTTTACTCTGCAATGGTGATGCTTTTACTCCAGTGACAGCAGAATCTCAAAGCTAGCATATTCGCTCGGACGTGAACGCGTGAATGTGCGATTTTACATGCACTCGCCTCTTTCCATTCACTTTGTATGGATTCGCACCGCCCATTCGCGTTTGGTGTGAACGCACCTTAAAAGAGGCAAGGCTGAGATGGCTTGGACATGGGCAGATAGTGGATATATTGATCAAAGGATGTTGACGATGGAGCTGCCAGGCAGGAGGAAAAGAGGAAGACCACAGAGAAGATTCACTGATGTAGTGAAGGAGAACATGGAGAGGGCTGATGTGAGAGCAAGGAAGATGCAAGGGATATGGTGAGATGGAGGCAGATGATCCACCTAAAGTCAACAACCAAAACAAGTAGAAGAATATTTTGTGAGATAATATCTGTCTACTTGAAGTTTACTCATAAGTATGCTATTTCAATATTTCTTTAGACTAAATTGGCCATATTTCAGTAAATAAAATATATGACATGGTTTAAAGATCAGACTCCAGTAGCTGATACTACAACGGACCACCAGAGACACAGATGCAAGGTTTAGCATTTTAATTAAAGGTATAAGAGACAATTTTGGTTTGATCAGACCTACAGGAGAAGGGAAACAAGACAGTGACTATGCAACTGAGAAATGGCGACATGATGTCTATAATTAAAGAGCTGGGCTTACTGTAAAGGTGGAGTAGTGTTGGCGTCTCCACTTCCAGGAGCGAACATGGATAACCAAAAATGATTTTATAGCAGAGGTGAGAATAAAGAGTCCACTTCCAGAGAGGAGGAGAAGGAATCTGGTAAGGAAAAGCTCACTCAGAGGTTGGTAGACTTCTAGATGGAGATGGTGGTTGGATAATTTGAAGCAGCAAGGAAGTAAGTATGGCGATGCCCCAGGCCGGGGGCTTTTCCTGTGATGAGATGGCTTAGGCATATTTAGTTGTCATGAACTCTCCCGTGCGCTTCTCGTATGTGCACAGTGAGGGGTGAAAGGATGAGGATTTACGCGCAGGGTTAACACCATACACACATTTATTTGAATGGACGGAAAATTCACATGCAGTTCAACATATCATTTGCACTCAGAATTACAATGACGTCCTCCAGGACACTCTACAGCCAAACGGAGAAAACTGGGCAAAGTTCCAAAGCATGCAGGCATGGGGGAAAAGTCAACAGTTTCTACTCACGCCACTGGAGCGGTCCTAGACGTCCACGTAAGTCCAAGGGCTTACACAGAAATAGTCCTTTTGGCGATGTGACGGTTAGACGGCAGAGAACAGCCACTTAACGTGTATAATGGTCCAGCAGTGTTTGTCTAGCAAAGAGCTGCTTAAGTACAAACACTGCTGCCCAAACAAATTGAGAACACCTGGGCAAGGCGTGGGAAAGATGATTACCGGGGCGAACAGCTAATTGTCAGAGAAAGAGGGGGTGTGGCCAAACAGGCCGGAGCGGCAGCTACAGGCATGAACAGAAATAATACACAGACATTAAAATGATGAGAAATCAAAGCATAACACCACATAATAAACCCACTGCCTGAGCCACCAGGATCGATCAGAACCGAGCCCACAGGAAACATGGGCTCAGTTCATGACATTTAGTAATGATTGTTTCTTACTTGTTTTCAGGTGGATGCAGGCAGAGAGGATCCAGAGGCTCAAAGAGAGACAGGTGGACACTGGGGAGAGACATAGAGTGGAAATTAAAGACAGATAAGGTAACTGTTTGGTCTTGCAGGCATATGTGAGCACCAGGGGAAATCCAAGGGTGGTGAAAGCAACCAGCAAGCAGAGGCACACAGAGAAGAGACCAAGGAGCAGGAGAACTCAAGAGAGCAACTGAGTTGTTGAGCCAAGCCAATCCCACACAGGTCTGAGATTGGAGGAGCTATTTATGTCCCAGCAGCAGGTGGTAATGAGCCACAACTGCAGGTAATCACAAACAATTAAGGTGGATACTGTGAATGTGTGTTATTGCTCTCACCTGTCATGACAATATGTATACTTAAAGTATACTTTAAAGTATAAAGCTACCTGTATCTGTTTAAATTGCACTTAAAATATGCAAGTTAACTTACAGATGTACTGCTAATTTACTAGTAGTATAATTCTAGTTTATACAAGTTTTCATATTTACATTTAAGATCATTCTGTTTCTGTAGTTGCTGATGCTCTAACAAGTAGCAGCTCTTTGACTTTTTTACTCTTATAAAAAGAGCTCAGTATAAACACCGCAGTGTTTATTGCGCCATCAGACTGAAACAGACAGACAGTGATTAACAAGGTGAGGAAGAGCATGTAACGTTGGAAACCATCAGGACTGCCCACGTTAATTTTTTTCTCAACAGACAATAAAACTTTCTTCCACTTTCAGTGTCCCATGTTTGGTGCTTCCTTGCAAAATCCAAACAGGAAAGTTTGTGGTGTGGGAGGAGACGTGGCCTTTGAAGATATTTTTTGTTCTTTAAGCCCTTCTTTTGTAGCTGCTGTCTTATGGTTATCGGGCCACAGTCAGCATCAATGGAGGCCTTAATTTGGGTCGAGGATTGGCCTGTGTCTTCACGGACAGCCCGTCAGATCCTCCAGCTCAGCTCATTTGGACCATCCTCTGATATAAATCCCACTGAGAACATTTGGGAATGGATGGCAAGGGAAGTTTACCAAAACAGACGTCTGTTCCAGACCGTGGATGACCTTTGTGAAGCCATCTTCACCACATGGAGCAACGTTCCCACCATCCTCCTGGAAACACTGACATTAAGTATGCCTAAATTACTTTTTGAAGTGATCAGCAAAAATGGTGGGGCTACTCACTAGTGAGCCCTTTTTTTGATACTTTTAGTTCTGTTTTTGTTTTTTTGCTATGGGCTTAAATTTTTGATCAGCTGATGAACAGCCTATTTGAGTTTAAATGTCAGTTTTCAGTAAATTACCTACTCAGTTTTTTGTCTCTTGCTCCCATTTCTACTTTTTGTATTTTTGAAGCTCTACTGACAACCTCGTTATGATCCGCCAATGCAAAATGTGAATTCTTCGAGGTGTAGACTTTTCTGTGCTTGGTAGCTGATTAAAGAAATCCAGAGGGAGCTGGACGGAGCGACCTGAAAGGAATTCATGGCCAACAACTGGCAAAGGCAGATAGGAGGCAGAGTGGCATCGACCCAACCACGGCATCATCATTGTTGAAAACAGTGCTAGAGGATGGTGAGTGATGTGATATTATGCATCTTTGCCATTATTTCTCCCAGTGGTGGAAAGCTCACTTTGAACAAACAACACCGTTGTCTCCTGTATGCAGACAATGAGCTAACTAGTTAGCCAACAATGCTAACTCTATGCTCTGCTTATATTTTGCGCTTGTGTCAACAACATCTGATGAAATAAGCTAGTGTTAATACTGGTTAAAAAGTAGTTTTTTACATGTTGCACTTTCGTGCTGTGCATGTACTTAAGTTGTGTGTGTATTTTCATTCTAGAGTCCCACTGCAGGCTGAAGATCTGCTGAACTGGGACCAGCAGCACATCCAGTTGCTTCTTACTGAGGCAAGAGAGCATGAAACGGGAACAGGTCAAGTGGACCCCTGACCACGTGAGCACCCCATGTGAGCACCCCAAGTAGACCCCAGGGTCCAATCTGTACATGTACAAGTACATTTTCAATCCAGTGATTTACAAACTGATTCAGAGCTTTCTAAAGCCTCATTTAGAACATTCTAGTCCCACATACCTATTCTGTGGATTTTCATCTGGGGGCAGCCAGCGGTGACGAACAGCAGCGGTGGAGAAGAAAAGTCTTTTGAAAGCAGAAACAGAGCCAAAACCTTCTCTGGGTCAGCTTAAAATGGTAAATGGTAAATGGCATTCACTTATATAGCGCTTTTATTCTCATCTCTTGATGACCAAAGCGCTTTACAGATCCTGCTATCCACCCATTCACACACACATTCACACACTGATGGTGTGTGTGAATGTGATGGTGTGTGAATGAAAGATGACAAGCTTAGTTGTCATCTTTCATATATATATATTTTTTTACACTTCTTGGTGACCGGGAAAAGTCTTTCCAACAGTATTACATAAATTCTTGTTGTTCTCCTTCTTCGCATTTACAAATCATTGGATTGTGAATGTACTTGTACATGTACAGATTGGATCCTGGGGTCCACTTGGGGTGCTCACTTGGGAGTGCTTACTTGGTCAGGGGTCCACTTGACCTGGAGCCCATGAAACTACCTTGTGAAGGGAGGTGATGGCTCAGAATGCTGCCTTCAGTCTAGCGTTCCTTGGTGTGCTGGGCCACCTTGAGAGTAGCCGGCGTGTGTGACCCATTCTGGGTTTTTTTTACAGTTTAAAGTTTGAATTTTGCACATTCTAAATAATCTGGATTTTGCTGGTGATTGTAATAAACAATTTAGTGACTGACATGATTTTCTATTTTTGTGTTAAGACACTGGTGGGAAGAGTCAACAGTACAAACCAAACATTTATCAATGACGTTGAAAATAATGGCTCATTTTTTTAAGAAGAAGTAACCAAAAAAAAACAATTATTTTATTTACTGAAGACTGTATTGTTGGATGTGCAAGTGCAGAAGACACTGCACACTTTAATGATAGTACCAGTATATGGAGGAATTCTGGGCCATTTTAGCATCTGTGTTTCCTAATAATGAGTTAGGGTTTAATGGGATTTAACATGTTTTAACACAAACTGCTTTATGGTTCATAATTCTGTTGACAGACTTACACCAAACCAAAAGTGATTTCTCAAACTGCTGGATTATTTTGATAGCTTTTCCAATATTTTAGCATTTAATTTATGTCACTAAATCTTAGTAACCTTCACAAATTAAACAAACAAACATAAAAGAAAATCTACAAAAGACACAAAAGTTTATTGTATAAATTCCTAGTGCAATCCAAAAGGAGTACATAGTGCATTATTCACACATAGAATATATATTTATACAGTATCTACATGTATATATGCAGTAAATCCATGTATTTCCCATGTAACCTTGTGAATGTAGTATTTTAATTGTTTTTAATCCTAGATGAAGTTTGTTTTGGGTTAAAAATGTATCATAATTGTTAAATATATTTTATTATACCTAACTCAGTACTGTTTACCTGTTGAAATATATATTTTACAGCTAATATAACCCCATAACTACAATATTGCGCCTGGTGATCAATTTTTGGCAGCTAATCACTTTTTGCCACAACACCACTGGCTGGAGCAGGTACATCCCATGGTGTCTCAAAAGTCTCTCCATGATTTTCACACAGATCAGAGCAATTTGTAGCACAAGAAGCTAAATGTTTCTTCAGACATTCTGAAGTTCTGCAATCGCTGCAGTTTGTGAAGCTGGGGTGACATCCCATTGCTGAGAGGCTTGGTTGAACACCCAGACCGACGGTTCGAAGCAATAATTTTGCCACAAGAGAGCCATCTGAAACACACACACACACACACACACACACACACACACACACACACACACACACACACACACACACACACACACACACACACACACACATTATAGTACCTAATAGCGATAACTTGCTGTGATTTCAATGTAGTACGAAGGACTTATCAGTGCTTAACTTGCATTAGCAATCATTAGCTTACCCTCAGATGTGATCTAGTTTGTATTCTCACATCTTCCCCTGCCCCATGGCTTCCTAAACTCTCCAGTACATTTCCAGAGTTTTGTCTCACCGCCTGTAGCCTTCTCTTGCTCTCCTTTTTTGCCTTTACTCTGACAAAAAGCCAGTGAGCAGCAGGCTCGCCTCCATATCCATCTTGTGTTTTGCTTGTCACATACAAATGATGTCATGGGAGTGTCAGGCACCTTGCTGTAAAGATCTCTCTCACTTAAGGTGGTATTCAGTCATAATGGATAACGGACAACACCGTGTTGAGTCGGGCTGAATAGGTGCTAGTAGAATTATTATTATTCTCAACACAGGGTCTACACTATTTGCTGTCTAAAATGGCAGAAAAACAATGTGGCACGTGACCACTGACGTCACGTGCAACCCCTCTATAATAATGCCAAAGCAATCGGGACAGGAAATCTTTTCTGCCACATGCCATTTCACTGTACAATAACTCACTCTAATGTTGAATTCTGGTCATAACTATGCTGCCATACTGCACCTTACAGTATAACTGGTACCTCGTATCTCACCCTGTGCCTCATAATCCTTCTCTGTACAGTCAGTACTATCCACTGACTCATAAGGATTATCATCTATTTAACCTAGTAGCAGCCTATGTTGTATATAAAGTTATCTAAGCATTTTTACTTTACGTCCCTAGGTAACTCATTTTGTAACTCATGCTGTGTGTATTTCTGTTGGTTGAGTTGTCTGTGTCGTGCTGTTATTACACTGTAATTTCCCAGTTTGGGATCAATAAAGTACACATATCTATCTATTTGATGAAAGAAGCAACGAAGGTGCTTCTGACAATGCAATAATAGATTTTATTGCTCCTGTAAGAATTTTTAATACTTTTGTCACATTTTTCCCAGTTGTGATCTTATTTCTATTGTTCTCCATTTCTGTAGTCATGCCAAAGCCAGGGAGCTCAGTCTCTTCCATGGACAGAAATCAGAATTTTACTATTAACCACATAAAGAAAACCATTGCTCCACAACAATGTGGTGCAGAGATATTAACAAAACGCCAAGGAGCAAAGAATAAAACACTTCAACACTTTATCTGTATAATGGGGATTAAAATGTGTCGGCCATATGGTACCAAAGCAGTCGCGGGCATCTCTACTGAACTTGATGACTTGGATTTGCTGTGTAATACTGACAAATAGATCTTACATAAATCTTTCTCTGAAACATACCTGTGACATTGGGCTTACTCCCATTGAGTAAACCAATCACACAAAAGCCGTCCTTGCGTAACTGCTCTCATAAAGTACACATTTGCATGCGTCAACATGTTGAACTTAAGCTGAAGTGATCATAGAGGCAGGTTGACTTAACGTACACGTGACCTGGGACGAATAAACAAACAATTGTTTAATTTATAATTAATAATTTAGTTGTGAAATTGAACCATTAAGTCTGGAAATGCCATGTTCATAGTCAGACATTAAACCCTGTTTTCTCCAGTATGACCACATCTGTGATTTTTGTTTTTTCCTGTTATTCTTATTGACAACAGTGCAAAGGAGGGCAGCTATTGAGACCATATCTGTTTTTGTTAAACATCTGCCAGTCTGATTTAGCATAAAAAGAAGTAGGAGGACGAGAGATCAGACCCCAAAAATGACCCCTCACCTCAGACAGATAGATGTTTGTCCAGATGTTATTTGGACTGAGATCAAAAAAAGTCTAAGAATAGCCACAACTGCAAACTGAAAAGCTAAAGCCTTCCAATAAAAGAGCTTCATAGTACATCCAACATGCTGTCATAAATTGGATTAAAGGCACCAAACGCCGGCTGTGAGTTTGGATGTTTATTAAGGTAGAACACAAAAACACCACAGAATAATGAAAGCAAGCTAACCAAATACAGAACAAGGGCAGGATTATACAACGAGAAATAATAAGACGAGAAATGCTCATCTGAGACAAACAGAGGAAGCATGGAACATGCACCAGTTGGATACAAAGGAAAAACACGAGAAGCAAGGTACGAAGAAGCAGAGAACTTACGTTCGTTTGTAGAGTAGGGTGCTGCGCTGGACAACAGTGCACAGCCCCTTAAATAAGGCTAGAGGAAAAATGAAACAAGAGGTAACAAGTGTAGGTCACCTGAGTGGGCAGGAGAAAACAAAGATACAATTTAGGCCAGCTGGGAATAATGAGAGAGGACGGAGCGATTGGAGCTGACAGCTGACAGGGCCATGCCCACACAGAGCAAAACCCCAGAAAGCCACTGACAGCTGTCAACCTTGAGAGAGAGAACACAACAGAATACAAATATAATGAGATGGCAGAAAATAAACACAAGTAACCTCAAAAATGTAATTGACCAACTTTAATGAACGTAAACGGGAAAATAAATCATACTGATATACAATACAGGATATGTGACAAAGCATCCAAGGATAAAATGACAGGAATGCAACTCAAAATGACAACACAGTACAAATATAAAAAAAAGGTCAGAAAGACTAAGCCCGGTGGAATCCCCCCGCAGTCAGATTGTGACACATGCCCAAAGTACAAGACAAACAGATGCCAAGACATGTCTTAATAAAATGTTTGCAACATGTTTTGGTAAAGTTTTCTTTAATTATTTAATTATTGCAGCATAATTTGTGAATAACACAAATACAAAGAAGTGACAGTTGGTGGAGTTAACATTATTAATCTCATATATGCTGATGACACTGTATTATTAGCTGACAGTGAAGATGGGTTACAAGCAATTGTGAACAGAACTAATGTAGTTGGTAAAATGTTCAATATGAAAATGAATGCCAAGAAAACAAAGACAATGGTGATAAGCAAGTGAATATCACTATAGATGGCAAAGACATAGAACAAGTCTCCAACTTTCTTTACCTTTGACACATGATTACAGAAGATGGAAGATGTGAAAAGGAAATAAAAAGAAGAATTGAAATAGCTAGAACAAGCTTCTCAAAGATGTACAAAGTTCTCACATCAAGAAGAATAGCATTAGCATCGAGGAAGTGTATTCTTCAGTTTTACAATGCATATCGTCAACCCTCATTTATAGTGCCGAAACATGGCCAGTAACAGACAAAATAAACAAATGCTTGTTGGCCTTTGAATTATGGACCTGCAGAAGGATGTTGAAAATATCATGGACCAAAAATATCACTAACAAAGAAGTACTGAAGAGAATTAATCAAAAGTCTGGTTGTGAACTTTTATTTAACGGCATTCATGTCAGAAAAGGCAAACTCGCACAGATATGTTGACCCAAACAAAGCAGCCATTTTCAGAGCAACCTGATGAAGATTTTTATAATTTTCTGGCTGCACCAAACTCCAGAAATGCTCTGATTGCTTCTGGGATTTAAGCTGGACATCATTTTGGAGGTTAATGACCTCCATCTCCATCTCCGCAGGATCAACACAGAAAAGTTCAGCCATCTGCCCTGACAACTCACTGATGTCCACATCCAGGAAGGGGTTAGAAATAAATGTCACACAGGATTCCAATTTCTCAGGGTCACAGAATCTGTCTGAAAATTCCTGTCCCAGCTTGGACAACAGCTTGTTGGACAACAGCATGTTGATTTATAAGCACTGACTATAAGTTGCATGAATTACTGAAATAGGTTAGCTTAGTTTATATACAAGGGTATAGATGAAAATTAAGTGTAAAAAGTTACCAAAAAACGTTTCTCAAATCATGTGACCTATCACAGCCAATCCTTGCTGGACAACAGCTCTCTCAAAGTTTCAGACAAAAGACTGTTTGTTCATTGGCGTAAAGTTCTTAAAGCCCACCCACGAAGGAAGGCTATTGGTCTGAGTTCTTGTCAAACCAGGAAGCCCGCGAAAACGGACTGAAGTTATAAAAAGAGGGGGGCCCCCTCCCTTCCGCCTCTTTTGTCTCTTGCCCATTGTCCTGTTCACTTTGTCTGTCTACAGCAGAGAACCTTTCTGGAGGACAAAGACAGCCGAACAAAGAAGTCTTTTTCTTACGATCACAGAGCAGATAGCTCATAACTTTGTGTTCTGTAACTTCATGTACTTTTAATGTTTTTTTTCTTTAAATGCCTAGGAGTTCTTTCTTTCTTGAGCTCAATTCTAATTAGGAGTTAAAAACTCCAATCCTAGATGTTTATTTTTATAACTTTTCCTGTTAAATTTTCTGTAAAACCACCATTTTAATTTTAATTTAAGTTTTAATCTTGTCTTTATTTTTATAAAGTTTTATTGACCATTCCCACACCAGAAGTTCTTTCATCTAAAGTCCGAAACTCCTTTGATTTGATATCGGATTGGATATTACAAATTATCCTTGAATCCTCTGGGAAAGCCGCTTGCCAACGAAGAAGAAAGAAGGAGACGTCACCTGTCATCACGCTCAGCTAAAGAAACAACCATTGCCATCTTGTTCGACCTAAGCTACAACTGTGAGTCATACAGTGAAAATCCAGCCTTGCTGACCGCTTGACTATAAAGGTCGAACTGTGGACCCTGAAATATCTGCGGGCAGATATTTACCCTTTACATATACGAAATCTTGAGTGGAGGATGCCGCCGGGAGGAAACCGACCATCAGGCCCGGAGTCACGTGAGCTGCATTTTTATTCATCTGCTGAATTAAACGTCTGAAGTTCGATAATAATTTGATATCTAATCAGATGCAAATTAAGGAACCATTAACATAACTCCTCTTTTCATTAAAATCCTGTTTTCATTTTCTTAAGAGCAATCCAGAATTTTTCATATAATTAGTTTAATTTTCCCATAAATTTGCGTTGTTTTACACAACCTGTTAACTCAAACTAATCTAAATTCATTTCACAGTTTAACCCTGGTTCTGCAAATGTTTACATTGTTAATCTGTCATTTACAAGTTTAATTTCATGGTTAATGAAATCATTGTGATGTCTTTTAATCATCATTTCATTTAATAAATATATGAAAGTGAGAGAAGTTGTTGGGAATATTATTTCATTCTGAGTCTGGTTTAAGTCCCCAGTATCAAATTCACTGAAATTTTGAGACTGATTATTAATTTATTGAGTGATTAAACAGGTATAAGTTAAAATTAAAGATTGAATTGCTTCCAAAAGGGAAGCTGGTGCTCCACGAGTGTTATTAATTTTTCCTGTGTATATGAACCGAGAATTTATCTCCGGTTCCAATACATAAATATAAATTAAATAATTTTTATACCTGATCATAATTATTAACTCATATAACGTTACAAGTATTCTCCCCCCTAGTTTCCATGAAAGCCTTGATTTCACCAAGCAAGGAAAGAAAGCGTTGCAGTATATTTCCCCTGCTCAGCTATTTGACATAAGTGTGAAGAGGGAGATCTCCACATTCTGCTGAACATGTCAGCTGTGTTGTGATGATCTGGCGAGCGAGCTCCCCTCCTGTTCCTGTCAGCTCCGGAGGATCAGACACACCTGCGTGACTACATACCTGCTGCATCCTGATTACCCAGCGTATTTATGAGCCAGCGTGTGGAGCATCCATTACTGGATTGTTAGGTTTGCAGCCACGAAATGTTCAAGTGCTCTGCGTTATTCTCGCTGGTTGATCTGTGTCCTTACTGCCGTGTCCTTCTGTCTCACAGGTTTGCTGCGACCCGCAGGTGTGTTCTCCGGAGCTGATCATGCTTGCCTGAACAAGAAGAACGCCGGACATCCACCCAGGTCATGGTCTTCCCCCCGGCTCCCCTGGTCCACGCAGGAGTTTCCCCATCGGGCTCCTCTGCTCACCGAGTAAGAGTGCTTTCCCATTTTTATTCTCCTCTTCGGGAGATTCTGTCCCTAATCTCCTCTTTCTGCTCTCTCCCTGTAGGCTGTGTGTGCTCCAACGGCACCGGTTTTTGTGTGTGATTTAAGTGTGCGTTTTTGTGTTGTTCTTTTCTTTAGTTTTGCACTTTTATTTAGAGTTGTGTGTTGGTTTAGTTTTCTGCAATAAACTGGTGAACTTCTTCATCTGTGTCTGAGTGTTCGTTCTGGCAGCTCAGCGTTTGAGCCTCATTTGCCTTGACTCATGACAGGTGTGGTGTTGTTTTCAGGACCCAAATGCCAGAGCTTAGTTGTGAGGATTTATTAACAAAAGAAAACACAGCACACTGGCTGGAAAAACACAATATACGTAAAAAACTCAACTGAAAGAAACAAAACGACTTGACATGACAAGCCTTACAATGAAGACAGGAGGACGCCACAACCCGCTGAAGGATGGCGTCCCTTAAATGCACTAGACATAATGATCGTAATTACAAACAGGTGTGCACAATCAGAAGGTAACAGAAACCAGTAATAACTGACAGCTGACACATGATGAGGACAGAGGTGGCAGGAGGGGCGGGGCTGCACAGACGAACACCAGCAGGGTAGACACACAACATGAACAGGAGATCAGGGACAACACGACCATGACAAATAATGATGATAACAGAGAATCATACAAATTAAACTCAAGCCAAAGGTCAGCATAATGAACATAACTATGATGATGAATAATACTAATAATCTAGACTAAAAACAAAAACCAACAAAGACATAAATATACAAGGCAGAATAATCATGATGATAACTCAAGAAAATAATAAAATGATAAACACAGAAAATAACAAGAATGAACTGAAAGTGTGAGCACGGTCCCCCGCCCATGCACAGATTCTAACAGAATATTCCTCCAAGAAAACCTTGAAGCTCCGGTGTTGCTTGGCCTTTGCACGAGTGTAGTTGATGATTTTAACAGTTGGTGTTATGGCACGATCAAATCCCATGACCTTTGCACAGATAGCTTGTTGGTGGATGATGCAATGATAGTTCATGAATTTGGGAAAGTCTGGGTCCGCTTTGCAGTGACCAGCAAATCCTGAGTGATGTCCCGTCATACAGGGATGAGAATCCTCCGCGGATCCGCGGAATTCCTCGGATTTGATCATGTCTAGGGTCATTCTCGTGAATTGTCTAAGAAAATTTTTTTTTTTTTTTTGCGGGGGTGGTATGTTATGAGCGGCAAGTCGTATTTTTGATCGGCTGCTCAAATGCACCACGCAGAACGTGCTACCCAGCGAGATCAGTAATGTAATGTAACAAGGCCGCTGATTGGCTGATACTTATTGAAGCAACCAATTGGCGATTTTATTAGATTTCCTTTGTCATATCCAACACGCGGAGCAAAATGCAAATGGCGGACAGTTCAATCAACTGAGTTTTCCCGATTTTGTGAAAATGGTGAACCTAAAACTCACGAAACACAACAAAGCAAGAATTTTAGAAATCGACAAAGGGATAAGGAACAAGTTTCGTTGGGAATGGCTCGAAAAAACTGTGTCAATGACTGTAAAGATCGGTAAAAATACCAAAGTTGTGGTTGAAAAAATGGCCGACTTCATAGCAAAATGCGAAGTACCAGGGAAAGCCCAGTGTGTTTATTGTAACGATTTCTTGAGTTAGGGATCTCGTGGCTGTGTTGCCTTAGTTGAACACTGTTCAAAACAGAAATATCTCAAAATTGTGGCTACAAGGAGATCGAACTACTCGCTCGTGCTGCATTCAAAATGATCGATGGACACGATCAAATTCAGATGCCAGTCAATCAAAGTTCATCACATTCGGCCCCGATTACAGCAATTAGTGATCGCAAGACACATTCCGAGGTAAGATTTTTTTCTCGTTATAAGTAATGTACTTGAGAATTTTCGCGTAATGAATTTGTTATGAAATAGCATGTGTAAGTTGTGACGTCATGCCTGTTTTGAAACACTAATTGCATTTGAATGCTGATTATCGATTGTTAATAGATAAATGTTATTACATATTTTCTCACAATTTGAAATGCAATCTAAGAATTTTGAATATAATTTATCATTTTTTGTTTCACTAGGAGGAGTTACATAATGCATGAGTAAGGTTTTTTTTGTCATGGGTGGTGATGGGTTGCCTTTCCTAAGATATCTTTGCTTTTATTAGTAAACATAATTTGTTTATGGTCATTGCATAAAAATATTAAACATCTTTTAGGTTTTACTTACTTTCTTAGATTATCTTTCAAATATTAAAATATACTAATATGCAACTTTTTTTATATTCCTAGTAACACTAACAAATGCACACATTAATAAATCAAAATGTTTGCAGAATGTCAGTATATTTTAATAAATGGGTGATGGACTTGGTGATGGAGTTTTGTTGACATTTATAATTTATTTTACTTGGTTAAATTATTTTGTCTGTTCTAGACCTATGTCAATGTAACTCTGTGTCAGTTCTAAACATATTAAATAGTAGTAAAATATAATTTAGTATTATTACATCAACATATCATTCAGATATCATAAATTTACACATGTGATGCAGCAGCAGATTAAAAAGGTAAACTATAAATGCATTTGTACTTACTTCTAACTTTAAATATAAGACCTCATTTGAGCATTCTAAAACACCAGATTTCGTGAGCCCCCAGACCCCCCACCTAGGCTCCGCCTTGGATCCGGCTTGATGGCCTGCGTCCCCCAAGACCCCGGCTTAGTTTCCTCTTTTTTTCCCAAACCCCATTCTCATCCCTGGTTATAGCTGGTGCCCCATCAGTTGTTACCGAGACCAGTTTTTCAATGGGAACCTTTTTTTGCACAAAGTACTGCTTCATAGTGTTGTAAATATCCACTCCCGTGGTGGTGGTTTAGTGGGAGTAACGTCAAAAACTCCTCTTTAGAGGAAAAGTCATTGAACACCATCCGTATGAAAACAGCCAGCTGTCCTGTATCACTGGAGTCTTCAGACTCATCGCACTGGAGTGAAAACCAGAGGCACCTGTGGACAGAATCTCCGTCTTATTTTTATGGTCCCGGAATAATGATTCTGCCACCGCGGTCATAGCCTCTTTAATTATACTGCCATCAGTGAAGGGCTTTTTGTGTTTGGCCAGGATGTGTGCCACTTTAAATGATGCCTCTGTTGAAGTGTTGGCCTTCTTAGTCGGTTTAGTGAACAGAGATTGTTGTTTTTGGAGCGCAGCTTTAAGCTCTTTTACCTTGTCATTATGGAGGCTGCTTCCCACTGGAAAGTCTTGGGTGAAGTTGCTGTGAACTTTGGTGAAATGCCGCTCCATATTGCATCTTTTACTGACTGCCAGGCTAGTACCACAGATCAGACACAAACACTTATTTTTCACATTTGTGAAACGGAAGTCCGTTTCCCAGTCTTAGTGAAAATAATAAGTTTTGGCCCTCTTACTGGCATGACCGGACTCTCCTGCAGACATTGTTGCTGGGCTAACCTGCTACCTGCCTGGCACCTGGCTGGCAGCCTCAACCCAGCCCCAACCCTGCTTCAGTGGCAGACTGAAAACTAGCACCTATGTTTGATTGACATCTAGTTGACAAACAACCGTTTCATCTTAGGAGGGGGGCGGGACACTTGTAATTTTGATTGGATGGCAATTTAGACCTGATTTACAGAGTAACGAATCAAATTTGTTTTGTTATATTATTGACCCCTTGGCAAGCTACAGGAAAGGGCTTCTCGAGCTACTGGTAGCAATGTGTTGGAGATGCCTGCGATAAAGGCTATGTTTTTTGTTTTTGTTTTTTTTTGAAGAGAAATAAGTGTTTTGATATTTTTTCAATAGTCACATGCCCAATAGACACATTTCAGAAGGTTGAAACATACAAAAAATACATTTTTTTAGTTAATAAATCCTTTTTAGAGTATAATACTATATATTTGAGAATTTTCTCCTACTTATAGGTTGCAGATCAGTAACATATAGCTTAAACTTCCTTTTCTTCTGTTGCTAAATCACTAGCTGGTCCTGTCAGAAGTGATTTGATGGAAAAAAAAATAGGACCATAATTTAAACAAAACATGCTTCCTGGTGGTCTCTTCTTCGCTAAGGGGGTCACCATCATGCCCAAAGACTTCCAGCTGGCCCGCCGCATCCGCGGAGAGAGAGCTTAGACTTTCTGCTGCACATTCACCAACCAACCATAATGCTCTGCACTGTGTGTCTATATATATACATTTATAGTAATATGGACATATGTTTACTAGATGTTGTTTTTTCTTGCCTTCTGATTGTTGCTCTGAGTGTTGCTATCCCTGTGCTGTTGCAATCCTGGAATTTCCCCACTGTGGGACTAATAAAGGCTTATCTTATCTTATCTTATCTTATAAAGCTGGGTTTTTTTATCAGTACTTCCTTACTAGGAGTGCAGAAATGTCATTGCCCTTTCACAATGTGAAAACCAAGGAGGCTAAATTCACGTGCTACTATTTGTCATCTAAGTCAATCCTGCTCAAAATGCTTTACCAAGGTAACACACATATCTAATGTTGTTTTCATGACATAGGGACCCAGTGTCTTAAGTGGCAAAAATATAGTCTCATGATTGTGCTTTTTGGTAAAAGTTGGATCAAACCTTTCCAGAGAGTCAATGGACCAGTCATTGCTCATCATAAAATTTCAAACTTTTCCCATTGTGGGTTTGCCCTCAGTACAGCGTTACTGTAGTTTTTTTAAGTTCTTGAGTCCCCTGAACCCTCTGTGAGCCCCTCATGCCAGGACTACAGTACAATACTGCAAGGCCTCAACATAATTTCCCAAGTCTTCCACTTCTCTGCCCTATCTAGTAATTTCTGAGGCTTGTATAAGGTATTACGCAATGTGTTTTTTTTTATTACCGTACTGTTTTTCAGGCCCCTGCTCACTAATGGGTCTGGGGCCAGGTTTTGGTAGCTGAGGCCACTGTTGACGTTCACACGCTCACCCCATGTTCCGCTTCAAGGAGTCTGTGCTTGGCCCAGCAGAACCCAAACAGGCCGAGGACTGGGGGGACCACTGTCATGGTGCACACGTGTCCCTAAATAGTTGGGAGAAAACAAGAGGACACGTGCAGTTTGTCAGTTAGTGAACAGCATGAATGGTCCTTCTCCCATTGTTATTTGAGTTGGGAAACAGCAGATTAAAGAATTATTCATTGTTCATCTGTTGTGACATATTTTAGGTCTGAATGCACAATGCCTGTTTTCGCTCTGTAATTGTTAAGCTAAAGACAGAGGAAAAACTGCTTTGGTAAAATGTAAGTGTGCATTGAAAAGATCTAAAATATTACAAACAATCCCATTTTATTACATTACTGGGTTTCCATGCAACTTTCTTTGAAATCTGATGCAAAGGTGTTTGTTTCCATCAACTGTTTTAAGCAGGTTATCTAGGAGGGTGACTATGTTGTACATAATGCTACGTAGCATTACTTACTATGTAATGCAAAGGAAAAATGATGTTTGCCCAAAGGAATTTTTTGAAGAGTTGTGCTTTGCCATGGGGTAACCTGGAGTGTACAGTTGTAACTTAATCATTTTTACACACCAGCTACTGAGGAGTGTAGTAAATACTTACATTGGCTCAAGTGCATGTACTCAGTTAACTTTCTGTTTAAAAGTGTTCTTTTATAAGTAGCTTTATTGCATAAATACTACTCTTACTTGAATACACTTTTGAAGGAAAAATATACTTTTACTCAAGTACATTTGACCATAGTCAGAGGTCAGAATCCCAAGGTGAACCTGCATATCAAGCCTGGTGACCCTAGCTTTCTTTGTTGTTGAGATATTGTTTATATTTCATCCTGACCTTGACCTTTGATTTTTTTTTGGACTGCAAAAGTATAGCTATAGGTGCTAGCCCCAAGGTCAACCTGTGTACCAAGTTGGGTGGCCATAGCCTTAATTCATATTGTGTAAGAGCACGGAAATAGCCAGATAGTCAGCTGTAGACAGCACCAACCACTCTACCAACGCAATTCGTTGGTGTGAATAATTAGCAGTGTTCATTGTTCCTTTGCAATATTTAAAGTCTGATCATTAGTTTTTCTGTCTTTTCTGGAATTTTTCATAATTTCTCTTAAACAAAGCATTGCCTAAGCTTGTGTTTCTATTTGCAGAGCAGTGTGATGTAATATAACCAGTGTTGGGCAAGTTACTAAAAAATAGTAACTAATTAGAGTTACTAGTTACATCTTTTCAAAAGTAATTGAGCTACTTTACTAATTACTGCATGATTAAAGTAATTTGTTACTTGGAAAAGTAACTTTCACATTACTTTTAAATGCAAACTTAAATCATTTTGCACACATAAGATAATTTAATTAATGGATTACATAGACAGAGCTTTTAGAACATGTTCAGTCTGCTTTATCCTGCCGTGAGAGCTCTTATTGTAAGAAAAATCTGAAGAAAATCAACACATTGCCAGTAATTTCCTCATTTTGGAGTGAGAAATAGGGTTTGTGGAGTGAGGGAGATTGAAAAGAGTGAGACTCACTGCAAAAGAGTGAGAATTGGGAACACTGCATAAAGCTGTCCATGTTTATCTTACCTGATGATATGGATTAATCTTCTATGCAGTGATGCAAAGAAAATGTTCGTTATCCTTAGTCCAAATGTCTGTTATGACAGAGACATGATCTAGTCCCTCAAATTCCTTTTGGAAATCAAAATCCATTTTCGAATAATCTTTATCCACGTACTGTAGCAAGTAAATACATTTTAATTTCTGTGGATCACAGTCCAGGGTCTGGGTCACAAACTGTCCTGCATATCCGTGCTTGAAATCCAGCCGTGGGTGTTGAGACAAGACTATTTCCACTTCACATCCAGCTGTGGCTGTTCAGAATACAGTAAATCCAGTAACACGATGTAGTTAGCACAGCATAGCATTAGCTTTGTCGGAGCTTTGTTGCTGTTTTCAAGCACTTTTGGAGATTGTAGTAGGTCTCAACCAGCACTTAGCTTACAACCCAATATGCTTTTGTCGTTAACTGTGACAAAGGAAAAGTAATCTGTTTATTTCCACAAAAACAAAGTACCTTCATCCTTTCCTCGGCTCAGTAGTGAAGACTCAGGCTCTTTGCAATAGGTCACATTGACTGACGGTTGCGTCAGCTATGGCAGGGTCAGTTTGTATTCATTTGTGCTAAAAATATCCATATTAATAAAATGAGTTACAAGTAACACATCTGATCAAATTTCAGTAAGATAAGATAAGCTAAGCTAAGCTAAGCTAAGCTAAGATAAGATAAGATAAGATAAGCCTTTATTAGTCCCATAATGGGGAAATTCCAGGATTACAGCAGCAAAGGGATAGCAGCACTCAGAGCAATAGTAAATAACATAATAAGAACTTGTTAGCCAAAGCAGTAAATGAATATACATATGTACACAGATATATACACAGTGCAGGAGCACTGCAACTAGATGGAATAAACAGCATTACGGTTTGTTAAATTACCCTGCAGAATATGAATATGTACCCAGACAGTATATTTCGTATTTGAATCAACAGTGTTGTTGCCACCCTCAAAAATAATTGTTATTGTCCTAGTTGTGTATTGGAGGGGACAATCTCTATTGTGCAAAGTTGTTACGTTTAATACATTTAATACAACCTCTACAAGCAGCCCTGGTTAGGTTATAAAGTCTGACAGCTGTAGGTAGGAAGGACCTGCGGGAACCTCTCTGTCATGCACCTAGGAGGGCACAACCTACTGCTAAGATAAGATAAGATAAGATAAGATAAGATAAGATAAGCCTTTATTAGTCCCACAATGGGGAAATTCCAGGACTGCAACAGCACAGGAATAGCAACACTCAGAGCAATAATTTAGAAGATAAGAAAATAAGAGCAGTACATAAGTACACATAAATATATAAATATATATACACAGTGCAGAGCATTGTAGCTAGATGGACTAAACAGCATAACCGTCTATTTAGTTACCCTATATGGTATGAATATGTACCCATACATATTGTCACCCTCCATAGCGACTAATATTGTCCTAGACGACCATTTGTGTACGTCTGTTGTGTCTTTTGCATTCGATACTATTAGGTCGTCACATTTTTTGCTATCTCTGCGCGCAGCCCTGCTTAGGTTATACAGTCTGACAGCCGTAGGTAGGAAGGACCTGCGAAACCTCTTGGTCATGCATCTAGGATGATGTAGTCTACTGCTAAATGAGCTCCTCAGTGCGTTCAGTATGTCCTGCATAGGGTGGGACTCGGACTCCAGCAGAGATGACAGTTTAGCCACCATCCTTCTCTCTTCTATCTCCTCCACTGGGTCAAGGCGTTGCCCCAGGAGAGAGCTAGCTTTCTTGATTAGTTTGTTCAGTCTCTTCCTATCGGCTGCTGTAATGCCGTTGCCCCAGCAGACCACTCCAAAAGTGATGGCTGATGCCACCACCGTGTCATAGAATGTCTTCAAGAGCACCCCTTGTACACCAAAAGACCTGAACCTCCTCAGTGGGAACAGCCTGCGCTGTCCCTTCTTGTAGAGTGTGTCGGTATTGTATGACCAGTCTAGTTTATTGTTCAGATGAACACCCAGGTACTTGTAGGATGTCACCATCTCAATGTCTGTTCCCTGTATGTTTACTGGTGCTGTGAGGGGTTATCCTTGCCTGCAGCAGTCCACCACCAGCTCCTTAGTTTTCCTTGCGTTGATCTGGAGGCAGTTCCTATGGCACAAGTCCACGAAGTCCTGTATAAGTCCTCTGTACTCAGCTTCATCTCCATTGGAGATGAGGCTGACGATCACAGAGTCATCAGAGAACTTCTGTAGATGGCAGTGTGTTGTGTTGTGTGAGAAGTCCGCAGTATAAAGGGTGAACAGGAAGGGAGCCAAAACCGTTCCCTGGGGGGCCCCCATGCTGCCGATGATCGTGCCAGACACACAATCCCGGGTTCTCACAAACTGTGGCCGGTTTGTGAGGTAGTCCAGGATCCATGATGACAGGTGCTGGTCCACCCCTGCGCACAGCGGCTTGTCCTTCAGGATCATTGGTTGGATGGTGTTGAAAGCACTGGAGAAGTCAAAGAACATGATCCTCACTGCATTCCCGGGCTTCTCCAGGTGGGACAGGGAACGGTGAAGGAGGAAGATCACTGCATCTTCCACCCTAATGCCATGCTGATAGGTGAACTGGAGTGGATCCATCACTGGTCCCACCAGGGTGCGGAGGTGAGCAAGGAGCAGTCTTTCCAGGGTCTTCATCATGTGAGACATCAGGGCCACTGGTCTGTAGCTGTTCAGGTCTTTGGGGTGGGAAGTCTTTGGTACAGGTACCACACAAGATGTTTTCCACAACTGTGGTACCCTCCCCAGCTTCAGGCTCAGGTTGAAGATGTGCTCCACAATCCCACACAGCTGGTCTGCGCAGGACGTGAGGAGCTTCGCGCTGATGCCTTCCGGTCCCGAGGCCTTCCTCGCCTTGATCTTCCTCAGCTCCGTCCTCACCTGGGTCTTAGAGAGGGTCAGGTTGGGGGGCTGTGTGCTGGGAGTGGGGGGGTGTTGGTGGAGTGGGGTGTGGACAGCAGGTCTTGATGACTTTAGAGGCAGCAGTGGTTGGTGTGCAGGTGGGGGGGGGGGGGGGGTTGGTCAGACCTATTACAAAACAGGTTCAGATTGTTCGCCCACTCCCTGCCCCCCATGGCCTGGGAGGAGGTATTCTGGAGCCCAGAGATGGTTTTAAGGTTTCTCCAGACCCCGCTGATGTCGCTCTGTTGCAGCTTGTCCTCCAACTTCTTCCTGAAGCTGTCCTTGCCTTCTCTGATCTTCCTCCTCAGCTCCCTCTGTACGGACTTCAGCATCTCCCTGTTCCCCGACATGAAGATAAGATAAGATAAGATAAGCCTTTATTAGTCCCACAATGGGGAAATTCCAGGATCGCAACAGCACAGGGATAGCAACACTCAGAGCAACAATCAGAAGGCAAGAAAAAAACAAGAACAGCTAGTATACATATGTACATATTACTATAAATATATATATATATATATATATATATATATAGACACACAGTGCGGAGCATTGTGGTTGGTGAATGTGCAGCAGAAAGTCTAAGCTCTCTCTCCCTCCGCGGGTGCGGCGGGCCAGCTGGATGTCTTTGGGCATGACGGCGGTGACCCTCCCGGCGTGTATGGCGCACAGGCTGGCATCCACGAAGAGACCCACCAGGTAGGCCTCGCTGGCTTCCTGCAGAGCCATGACAGCGGAGCTCTGAAAGCACAGGTCGGTCTTGAAGTCCTGAGCGATCTCCCTCACCAGGCGCTGGAAGGGCAGCCTACGGATGAGCAGCTCCGCCGATCTCTGGCAGCGACGGATCTCTCTCACAGCCACAGTACCGGGCCTGTAACGGTGAGGCTTCTTCACTCCGCCGGTGGCCGGAGCGCTTTTTTCGAGCAGCCTTGGTGGCTAGCTGCTTCCTGGGGGGCTTTTTCCTCCAGTAGATTTACAGGCGGTCTGCTTGGTTCTTGCCATCGCTCTTTATTATTCTGTCTTATATTTTTTGCACGCCGCCTAAACTCCAGCCCGGCACCCGCGTCGTTTTCGCCACAGTTCCTTGGCATGTCAAGCTTCTCCGTTAGCACCGGGTTGCGGTTGGAGCTAGCTAGCCAGCTAGCTAGTTCTTCCCTGCTATATTGTCCCCCGATGCAAACAGTGGCTCCGTCCACCGACTCGGGAGACCCTTGGGGCGATCTGTGTGTCCGTGATATATATAGAGAGTGAAAGGTGTAGAAAGAAGAAGGAAGATAAGAAAAAGGCAGTTGCAACAGGCAGCCAACTCGTGTGGCGCCGCCGGTCCAGCGGAACTGGAACCGGGAAAAAAAAAAAAAAAAAAAAAAAAAAAAGATCCTCTCCTTCTCTCTCAGAAGTGTTTTTATCTCAGGGTTGATCCAGGGTTTGTTGTTCGAGCAACACCGTATGGTCTTGGTGGGTACGGTGTTGTCCACACAGAAGTTGATGTAGTCCGTGATGGTGTAAGTGAGGCCATCAATGTCCTCACCATGTGGAACACAGAGCTGCTCCCAGGCAGTCGTTTCAAGACAGTCCTTTAAAGCGTCCATTGCCTCCTCAGACCATATCTTCACCGTGCGCATGACTGGATGTTGTCTGTGTACTAGGAGTTTGTACACCGGCAGGAGATGAACCAAGTTGTGATCCGATCTCCTGAGTGGGGGGAGTGGTGATGAGGTGTACACCTCCTTAGTGTTAGCATAGAATAAGTCCAGTGTTTTATTGTCTCTAGTGTGGCATGTGACATACTGGGTGAACGTGGGCAGAATGGGGGACAGTGAAATATGGTTGAAATCCCCGGAGATGAGGAGGAGAGCCTCTGGGTGTTCTGTCAGCAGCCTGCCAGTTACTGAGTGAATGGCGTCACGCGCTGTCCCAGTGTTAGCCGTCGGATTTGCATAAATAACAATGCAGATCATGTGTGAGTATTCCCTCGGGAGATAGGTAGGCCGCATGCTAACAGCTAGCAACTCAATGTCTTTGCTGCAGTGATGTTGTTTAACCGTGATATGTCCCGGTCTGCACTAGCTGTTATTGACATACATTATCACTCCTCCGCCCCTTGCCTTGCCACTGTCTGGTGTCCGGTCTGCCCGTATTGTGTGGAAACCCTCCAGTTCGATGTTAGCATCTGTTGCTAGTTCTGTTAGCCACATCTCAGTAAACAACATCATGCTAATCTCCCTGAAGACGCTCTGGTAATGAGCCATAACCACTAGCTTATCTGTCTTATTGAGTAGCGATCGTACATTCCCCATAATAACGGATGTAAGGACAGGTCTGTACCTTATATTTCTCGCCCGCCATCTTGCTCCAGCATGGCATCCACGTCGTTTCTGTCTTATTTCACCCGGTATGTCGAAGTCTTGCGCTAGCATCTTGGTCCGGTTAAGTGCTAACTGCTGGTCTCTGCTGTAACGTATCCTGCTACAAACAGTGGCTCCGTCTGCCGACTCAGGAGACATTTGGGCGATCCGTGTGTCCGTCCGATGTATAAGATGTCGCCAGATCAGAAAGATTAGCAAGAGAAGCCTGATAGTAAATAGAAATAGGAAAGAAATAGGAAGAAATTGATCCACTGTTGCAAAAAGGCAGCCTACTCGTGTGGCGCCGGAAGCTAAATGAGCTCCTCAGTGTGTTCAGCGTGTCCTGCATCAGGTGGGACTCGGACTTCAGCAGAGATGACAGCTTAGCCGTCATCTTCCTCTCTCCTATCTCCTCCACTGGGTCGAGGCGTCACCCCAGAACAGAGCTAGCTTTTTTGATTAGCCTTGTTCAGTCTCTTCCTGTCAGCTACCATAATGCCACTGCCCCAGCAGACCACTCCAAATGTGATGGCTGATGCCACCACCGAATTGTAGAAGGTCTTCAGGAGTGCCCCTTGCACTCCAAAAGACCTGATTCTCCTCAGGAGGAACAGTCTGTGCTGCCCCTTCTTGTAGAACACGTTGGTGTTGTGTGACCAGTCCAGTTTATTGTTCAAGTGAACATCCAGGTACATGTAAGATGTCACCATCTCAATATCTGTTCCCTGGATGTTTACTGGTGCTGTGGGGGGTTGTCCTCACCTGCGGCCGTCCACCACCAATTCCTTAGTTTTCCTCGCATTGCTCTGGAGGCAAGTTTGCAGGAACCAATCCACAAAGTCCTGGATAAGTCCTCTGTACTCCTCATAATCCCCATCAGAGATGAGGCCGCCGATCGCAGAGTCGTCAGAGAACTTCTGTAGATGGCAGTGTGGTGTGTTGTGTGAAAAGTCAGCAGTGTAGAGAGTGAACAGGAAGGGAGCCAGAACTGTTCCCTGGGAGGGCCCCGTACTGCAGATGATGGTATCAGACACACAGTCCTGGGTTCTCACAAACTGTGGTTGATTTGTGAAGTAGTCCAGGATCTACGATGACAGGTGCTGGTCCACCCCTGTGCACAGCAGCTTGTTGCTCAGGATCACTAGTTGGATGGTGCTGAAAGCACTGGAGAAATCAAAGAACATGATCCTCACAGTGCTCCCAGGCTTCTCCAGGTGGGATAGGGAACGATGTAGGAGGAAGATCACTGCATTCTCCACCCTGATGCCATGCTGGTAGGCAATCTGAAGTGTATCCATCGCTGATCCCACCAGGGGGTGGAGGTGGGCAAGGAGCAGCCTCTCCAGGGTCTTCATTAGGTGTGATGTGAGGGCCAGTGGTTTGTAGCTGTTCAAGTCCTTGGGGTGCAGGGTCTTAGGTATGGGTACCACACAGGACAGCTGTGGTACCCTCCCCAGCTTCAGGCTCAGACTGAAGATGTGCTCCATGATCCCGCACAATTAGTCTACACAGGACTTGAGGAGCATCGAGCTGATGCCATCCGGACCTGCAGCATTCCTCGCTTTGATCTTCTTCAGCTCGGCTCTCACCTGGGTCTTAGTGAGGGTCAGGTTGGGGCAGGGGGGCTGCGTGCTGGGAGGGGGGGTGTTGGGTCTGTGGGGGAAAAACAGTGAGAGATGTATGGGGGGGTGGGTGGGGGGAGGGTCGTGGACAGGAGGACTAGATGAAAGTGGAGGCAGCAGTGGTTGGTGGGCAGGCGGAGAAGAGGGCGCTTGGTCAAACCTGTTAAAAAACAGGTTCAGGTTGTTCACCCACTCCCTACCCCCCGTAGCCTGGGAGGAGGTATTCTGGTGCCCAGAGATGGTTTTGAGGCTTCTCCAGACCCCGCTGACATCATTCTGCTTCAGCTTGCTCCCACGCAGTGGATTCAAAACAGTCCGTCAGAGCGTCCTCCGCCTCCTCAGACCATATCTTCACTGTGAGGGTAACAGGAGGTTGTCTGTGTACCGGGGTTTGTACACAGCCTCCTTGGTGTTTGCAATAAAATAAATGCAGTATTTTATTGTCTCTGGTGTGGCACATGACATACTGGGTGAAAGTGGGCAGAATGGAGGACAGGAAAGTATGGTTAAAATCACCAGAGATGAGCTGGAGAGCATTTGGGTGCTGCGCCCATTGCTATCTGGTGTCCGATCTGCCCGTATTAAGTGGAAACCCTCCAGTCCGATGTTAGCATCTGTTGCTAGTTCTGTTAGCCACGTTTCAATAAACAACATGATGCTAATTGTTCTGAAGACACTCTCATACTGGGACACAGCAGCCAGTTCGTCCGTCTTGTTAACCCCTTGCACTCCGGGCAATTTTCCTAAAAATGCCAAAAAATAACGTGCCCAAAGTAACTCGAAAGCTGTTCTTCAACCCTTTGCAGCATCTTCATGGGGTTGGTCTCATTTAAAAGAAAACACTTTGAATTTTTTGGCAAAAAAAAAAAAACATAATCTCTCTACATGCTCCGGCCACTGAGTTACAGTCATCTAAACATACTGAACTTGAAGAAAATAAATTTGGCCACGGTGTTTTTTTGGATACAAATGCTTGCAAATAACACACAGCTGTCCGATCCGGCTGGAAAATGCAACAGAAATGTAGAACCAAGTGTTATCAAGCTGAGATCCAAATTTGGTAACAATACCACAAAAAATGAATATTTTACACAGCTTTGTTCTCAGGTAGTTCCCAGGCGTTTTGGAACTGTGCCAAATTGTGCCAAATGGCACAGTTTGGAAAAACGTCTGTAACTTTTGAATAATTCAATGTAGAAGCTTCATTTTGGGCTCTAATGAAAGGTCACATTCAGGGCTGTGTCTGTGTGTGTGTGGGGGGGGTTGTCCCTCCCCACTCGCTACAAAGGATGGAGTTCGGCCCTCGCTACATGACGGAATAGACTCATATGCTTCCCCCTGTGGACCGGAGGGCGTTCGCACTGTGAACGCACCCCCCCTGGCTCCTCTTCTGCAGCGGGGGGGGGGGGGGGCGTTCACGGTCCAAACACAGCAAATGAACCGTTTATCGCGGCGCACGCATTTCGTACTTCGTGCGCCGTACAGTTGTAATTTACCGATCGGTCAAAAGTCATTTTTGGATTACAGTTTTCAGGGAGAAATAATAATTTAGCTTATAACACCTTACCTCTTCCCAGCATCAGTGTCCTGGCGAACTTCTCTTCCCCATTGTCAGACGAACGCGACGCTGGTCCGCTCGTGGATCCCGGTCAAAACATAATTCCATTATTGCCGTTTTGGCGAATGATTTACGACTTTTGTCGTCGGCCTCCGTCGGTCTATGATGACGTAAGAGAATCCTAAACGTTTATTCTGCTGGAATGAGTGCAGGTCCCACTTGTGGATGTTCTCCATGCTGCTGGATCTGTAGCAGGTTCGTCCAGCGTCCTTTTTTTTTCATCTGCTGCAACAGTAAATCTCTCTTCACCCAGCCCGAACTTCTGTGCTTCAATTGGCTCCTGCATTCACAGTAGGCGGGTCCTCCTTCCTAGGTTTTCATTCATTGGTTCTTCAAGGTTTCAGAAACCCAATTCAAGGCTCTTATTAGTCGAATGAGAGGTCAATCAGATGAACTAATCTGTTCGCGGCTGTGTCTGCAGCTTTTTTTTTTCAGTGGCACTTGGAGGCCACACCACCTACATCACCACCATCAGTATCTCTATCATGCGTCTGAGCGTGCACGAGTGCGCTCTCGTGCGCCCTCGTGCGCCCTAGGATGCAGAGACTTGCCCGCCCGCGGAACAACGGAGCACAAGTGGTTAAGCAGCGACTCACATTTCCCATAATAACTGATGGTAGGACAGGTCTGTACCTTGTTCTCCTTGCGTGTTGCTTCACTCCAGCTCGACATCGCCATCGTTTTCATCTTATTTCTCGTGGGATATTGGGTCTCTCAGTTAGCATAGCGGAGCAGCCCAATGTTAATAATTGACTCCTACTGTAAACAGTAGCTCCTCCACTCACCAGGTCAGTAGTCATTGGCGATATAAGCAGAAAGATCGCTAATATCAATGCCAGTGCAGTGATATTTGTGTCCTTGGCATCCGTGATGGATACGGGGTAACGGGATCAGAAAGTTGTGGCAAAGAAAAAAATGGATAGTAAATTAAAAAATAAAAGAAACTCAGAATTGAGCCGCTGCTGTAAAGGGCTGCCGACTCGTGTGGCACTGGAAGTAGGAATTGTAACACATTATTGAATTTTTAACAAGTAATTTCATTACACAGCACATTACTGCAAAAGTAGTGGTGTTACAGTAATGCATTACTAACTATAACACTTCACTATTCTGAATCTTTTTTCTAAAGCAGTTTTCCCTTATGTTAAGATTGAGTACATGACACTAAATCTTTTTTTGCAATGGCTATTGTGCATTTTAATTCTTTTTGACAGTAACCATCAACTGTAATGATCTGTCCTCACTAACTGAATTCCTTCACTTGTTGATCATTTTCACCATTTATTGCTACGTTAATTGTTGGCATATTTATGTCATTTTTACTTATATGCATGGTTTTAGTTTTTTTTTTAGCATTTATTTTCATTCCAAATGGTTTTTCAGTTTCATTTATGTTACCTAACATAATTTGCAAGTCCTTGTGGCGAACATATTTTGACTGCATATGTATAGCACAGGATTGAGATGCTTAGAATTACATATGTATTCTGTGACCTCACGTCCTTGAAGGAACAATGTGTCTGGACCTCCTGGGGATTACAGCAGGAGGTGGAGGTGCCTTTGGGAGGACTCTGAGAGGATTTCCTGACCTCCTGGGGTCAGATGGAGGACGAAGGGACTTGGGGGGATGTGATAACAATGTGATTCTGTCTTTGATGTCCCAAGTATAAAAGTGGGGGTTTGGGGGAGTTCGGTCTCTTATTCTGTTGAGATGAAGCTGGAGATGTGAGATCGTCAATAAACCTGGACTGAGAAATCATTCAGCCTCTTTATTTCCCGCTCTCCACAGTCCTCCTTATTTTCAGCCAGCAGAACTATGTCATCAGCATAAAAACATAATGGACAGAAATGTGAAAAAAATGTAGTGAGATCCTGTGATCTTGATATTTGATCCTTTGACCTAAAAAGGAAGGTCATGTTGAGGAGACCTCAACTTCAAACCCTCTACCAGGACCGGTGATCCTAGCAGCTGTGCTTCTCAAGTCACAGCTGCAGGCCCACATGCTTGGGCTTTATCTCTGCCTATGTCTTCAGTATGGGTAATAAAGCAGGGATGGGGCCTAACTTGTTAACGATATCATATATGAAATGTCCTTGCTTTGTGAGTAAGAGCTTGTTACTTTAGGTCTCTAGTTTTAAAAAAGTAGAGATTATTCTTTGATTTAAATCCTAACCGGTATGTTCCTAGTTGTATGCCGGTCCCACCTGCGATTAATCCCTGTGTTTGCTCTGCCCTTAGGGTTACCTGGCTGCACGGTGCCCTGCTTTGCCCTCGGCGCACCCCGTCCTCCTACAAGACATCACATCCTGCTCACACGCACTCACACACTCATTATTCCCTTAATAAAACTGTTGACTCTTACTCGAGCCTGTGTGCGTGTTCCCTGGGTCCGAACTTATGTCACTGGTGGGTGGAGCTTAGTGACAGAGGTGGCATTATATCAAACTCGTCGGGCCCATGCCCACTGTCATGGCTTGGTCATAAAGAACTTGAAGCAGGATTGACCATGTTGATAAACATGGCAGTAGCATCATGCTAGCGACAGGGTTAGCGTCATGGTGTGGTGTAATCATGGGTATATGTGGTAGACTTATCGAGGGAATGTACTGCTGATGTAAAAAGCGTGGTGGGGACTAGGGGTGGGAATCTTTGGGCACCTCACGATTCAAGCCGATTATGATTCAGGGGGCTCCGTTTCAAGCTGATTACGATACATCTTTTTTTCCCCCTAGCATGTAAAATATTAGAAAAAGGACTTTGCACTTCATTCCAAAGAAACTGTAGCTGTTGCAGGCGGTGGTCAGCTTAAGGACTTCAAAATCACAGAGGAAAGCACACTGTCAGATTCACAGTGTCATGTCTACCTCCGGCTGATAGGTAAGGAGGTGGGGTTGGTGGACTCAGTGAGCAGGCAGACCTCCAGTGTGACATGGTTTTATTAAATAACAAAAGCAAGGGACACAAAGCACAGCATGGGGGCTGGAAAATAGCTCAAGACAAGTTGTTAAACAAACTTACAGAGATTCAGGATGCAAAACACTAGGATGCCGGTAAGGACAATCAGACGATGACGCCACACCCGACAGACACTGAACACTGATATACAGTATATACAGGGACCAATGATTACAGACAAGAGACAGCTGGGGAACAATTAAGGGTAGCTGGGAAGTGGTTGCAGGTGAGGAGACAGGATGGGCGGGGTTGTACAGACAATTACAAACAGGCGATCCCAGCCCCCGACCAACAGTGATCTGTGTGGAGTTTGCATGTTCTCACCGTGTCTGTGTGGGTTTACTCTGGATTTCTCCGGTTTCCTCCCACATGCCAAAAACATGCAAGTTAGGTTAATTGGCATCAAAACTGGGGATTCTAAATTGTCCTTAGGTATGACTGTGAGAGTGAAAGGTTGTCTGTCTCTCTGTGTTGGCCCTGCGATGGACTGGCGATCTGTCCAAGGTGTACCCTGCCTCTCGCCCAAAGATGCTGGGATAGGCTCCAGCCCCCGCTGCGACCCGAAAAGGATTAAGCGGAAGAAGATGAATGAATGAATGAATGGATGCACAGAAAACATGACAATGAACATACAGGATAATACAGAGACATAGTGGCTAGGGGTATGGAAAACATGAGGAGCAGGAACAACTGATACAGTGCATCCGGAAAGTATTCACAGCGCTTCACTTTTTCCACATTTTGTTATGTTACAACCTTATTCCAAAAGGGATCAAACTATTTTTTCCTCAAAATTTTACACACAATACCCCATAATGACAACATGAAAAAAGTTTTTCTTTTGAGATTTTTGCAAATTTATTAAAAATAAAAAACTCAATACTTTGCTGATGCACCTTAGGCAGCAATTACAGTCTCAAGTCGTTTTGAATATGATGCCACAAGCTTGGTACACTTATCTTTGGGCAGTTTTCGCCCAGTCCTCTTTGCAGCACCTCTCAAGCTCGATCAGGTTGATGGGAAGCGCCGGTGCACAGCCATTTTCAGATCTCTCCAGAAATGTTCAATTGGATTCAAGTCTGGGCTCTGGCTGGGCCACTCGAGGACATTCACAGAGTTGTCCTGAAGCCACTCATTTGATATCTTGACTATGTGCTTAGGGTCGTTGTCCTACTGAAATATGAACCATCACCCCATTCTGAGGTCAAGAGTGCGCTGGAGCAGGTTTTCATCCAGGATGTCTCTGTACATTGCTGCATTCATCTTTCCCTCTATCCTGACTAGTCTCCCAGTTCCTGCCGCTGAAAAACATCCCCACAGCATGATGCTACCACCACCATTGGCGTAGTTATGAGCAGTGCCTGGTTTTCTCCAAACATGATGTCTGGTATTCACGCCAAAGAGTTCAATCTTTGTCTCATCAGACCAGAGAATTTTGTTTCTCATGGTCTGAGATTCCTTCAAGTGCCTTTTGGCAAACTCCAGGTGGGCTGCCATGTGCCTTTTACTAAGGAATGGCTTCCATCTGGCCACTCTACCACACAGGCCTGATTGGTGGATTGCTGCAGAGATGGTTGTCCTTCTGGAAGGTTCTCCTCTTTTCAGAGAGGAATGCTGCAACTCTGACAGAGACACCATCGGGTTCTTGGTCACCTCCCTGGCTAAGGCCCTACTCCCCCGATCACTCAGTTTAGACGGTTGGCCAGCTCTAGGAAGAGTCCTGGTGGTTCCGAACTTCTTCCATTTATGGATGATGGAGGCCACTGTGCTCATTGGGACCTTCAAAGCAGCAGAAATTTTTCTGTACGATTCCCCAGATTTGTGCCTCGAGACAATCCTGTCTTGGAGGTCTACAGACAATTTCTTTGACTTCATGCTTGGTTTGTGCTCTGACAGGCACTGTCAACTGTAGGACCTTATATAGACAGGTGTGTGCCTTTCCAAATCATGTCCAATCAGCTGAATTTACCACAGGTGGACTCCAATTAAGCTGTAGAAACATATCAAGGATGATCAGTGGAAACAGGATGCACCTGAGCTCAATTTTGAGCTTCATGGCAAAGGCTGTGAATACTTATGTACATGTGATTTCTTAAGTTTTTTTATTTTTCATAAATTTGCAAAAATCTAAAAAAAAACAAAACAAACTTTTTCATGTTGGTATTATGGGGTATTGTGTGCAGAATTTTGTAGAAAAAAAAATGAATTTAATCCCTTTTGGAATAAGGCTGTAACATAACAAAATGTGGAAAAAGTGAAGCATAGTGAATACTTTCCGGATGCACTGTATGCACACAAACCCAGGACCAAACAGGGGAAGACACAGAAGACAATGACAAGGGACTCAGGGAAACACAGAGGGCAAATGGTGCAAATAATATTCATCAGTAATCACAGAAAAGCAATAACAGAACATAAAGTGCAGATTATGACACACAGCTTTTATTGGTGCTAAGACTAATATACATACATCCTCTTCAGTCTTCTTAGGTCAAAGACTTATTACTGATTTTAACATTTATTTTATTTTATTTTATTGGGACATTGCATATTAATTAGCATTTAACATGTAAATATGCCTGATTGTTGCCAGAGCTTGCTTGCGATATCCTTTTTATGTGATGGCTTGAGCGCAGATTCTATCGGCGCTCGAGTTGTCCGGTATTTTCCCCGTTTCATCCCATTTCGAGTCATGTTATTATGGCCTTCCAGGGCTTTTGTTTTGACAGCGTCACGGCGGGACTTCCGGCTGTCAGAGTCGAGTGGCGTCGTGACAGCTGGATTGCATTTCATTGATCACATTCTCCTTTCCTGATTAGTCTGAGTGGATTATTTAAGGGTGCAGCTGAGGCTTACTCCTCGCTGCGACCTCACATAATGTTGGACCCACACAACGTTGGGCTGGAGTCCCTAACCCCGACTCCAGTCTTCCTTTGATTCATCACTCTCAGTAAGTGTTATTCCTTGTCTGCGTATTCCTTCTTTTAGCCTATTGTCTTGAGCCTTAGTCGTCGTTTGTGTTTTTGCCCCACGTGGCTATTTATTTTGTCATTTTACCTTTTGTTAATAAAACATGCAAACTCACCGGCTAGCCTATAGCATCTCAATGATGCCCCACAAGGGACATCCATAACATTTTAACTGTTCTAATTCAAAAGTTGCAGGGAATGGAAGATGCTAATAGCATTTATCAAGTGCATAATACATATCTATAAATTCACGAAATCTCTTTCTGTGTGTTTGTGTGTGTGTGTGTGTGTGTGTGTGTGTCTCTGTTTGTTCCACGCATATCTCTCGAACCGTTTGTCAGACTGGCCTCAGATTTTAAACGTGGTTTCCTGACGTTACGAGGGTGTGCAACCCCAAATATGGAGTCGTTCAGTCAAAATATGTAATTTTTATCAATAAAAGTTTAGCCACTGCTGTGTTTCATGCCCAAGCTTCTAGAACAGAGATTCCCAAAGTGGGGGTTGCGACCCCCTGGAGGGTCCCGAGACGCTGAGGGGGGCTGTGAGATGATTTTCAGAATCCTCCTTAGGTGATTACTGAGGTGACATATCACTTTAACTGCGCCACAGTAAACACCACCGGTCACACACAGGTCAGTGTGCACCAGTAGATTTCATCTGAACAGCTCAAATCAACACATTATACTTAAAGCCCAGGATATTATTTTTAAAAATGAAACATTGGTTAATACCGACCAAAGACAATGCAGAGAGGCCAGCAGAGATGGCAGAAGAGGAGAGCGAAGACATGCCACCAGAAAGGCCGACGTCTGGTGCGGGGGGAGGAGGAGGAGGAGAGCACCGTAAAGGGCTCCGTAGGCAGTCAGATCAGCCTTCCTCCAAGTGTTGCAAGTGTCGAGTGGAATATATTCAGTATGGATTCACATGCATCGTTATCAACGAAGTAGCTACAGCATCCGCAATGTGTAGTGTGCACTGAGGTGCTTGCACATGAGCGTTTAAAGCCCGTAAAAATGCTCAGACACTTGAAAACTAAGCAAGCACCCATCTCCTGATGCTAAACCAGCAGATTTTTTCCACCGAAAGGAGAGAGCATTGCAAGGCCAAAAGAAAGTCATAGCTAACCACACAACATTCACAACCAAAGCTCAAAAGGCATCATATGAGGTGGTATATTTAACTGCACAGGCAAAAAAGCCACACACAATTGGAGAAACCCTAATAAAACCTGCTGCTATCACTCTGAGTCGGACAATGCATGGGGATAAACAGGCGCTGGAGCTGGAAGCAATACCGGTGTCTGACGGGACCATATTCCGGCGCATCACGGATATGGCCCAGCATATAAAGTATCAGTTGATTAACAGAGTGAAAAAAGGGAGATATGCTTTGCCATTAGATGAATCCACAGATATATCAAACTCAGCCCAGCTGCTTGTTTTCGTCATACAGTTTTGATGGAAAACTTAAGGAGGACATGCTGTTTTGGACCTCACTGGATGTAAAGTACACAGGTGAGGACATTTTCCCAAAACCTGACAACAAACTAAAAGAAGAGGGACTGTCTTGGGAAAGAGTCTTGGGGTGCCACTCTTACAAGTGGCACCCCACGTAAACTTTATGCACTGTATTATTCACAGAGAAGCTGTTGTGAGTGAAATGCTTGACCCAGATCTTAAGAGTGTTCTTGAGAGTGCCATAAAAATTGTCAACTACATAAAATCACGCCCACTCAACACCAGGCTGTTTGCTACTCTGCAATGAGCTGGGATCAGAGCATCAGGGCCTGCCGTTCCACACAGAGGTCAGGTGGCTTTCGCAAGGAAATGTCCTCAGCTGCCTGTATGAACTGCTGGATGAGGTGCGCTTATTTCATATGGGGAACGGGTCCCAGCTCCCTGACCACCTGACTAACTCTGACTGGTTAACAAGGCTAGCGTATTTGTCCTGCATATTTGACAGACTGAACAGACTTAACATGTTATTGCAAAGTGAAAACACAAGCATCATGTCGCTGAATGATAAATCATCGCTGGACTCTACGAGTTGAGATGGGCAGGATTGATATGTTTCCTGAGCTGGAGGGGTTCATGGAGGAAAATGATCTGAGTGTTAACACTGTGAAGAAGTCCATCGCTACCCACCTTCAAGCCCTCCTGGAACACTTTAATAAGTTTTTCCCCAAGGAAACAACTCCGGAAAAAATATGACTTGATAAGATCACCATTCACTGTAACGGCCACAAGTCATCTGCCATCTGACATGGAGGACGCACTGATCGAACTGGCAAGTGACCACACCTTAAAGACAGCTTTTCATTCAAAGATGCTTGCTGAGTTCTGGATTTCAGTTGGGAGAGAATATCCACAGCTATCCAGAGCCTTGATGGACGTACTGATGCTGTTTGGCTTTTCATACCTGTGCGAAAAGACTTTCTCAGCACTGGTGTAACGGATGCCAACTAGTACTGTTTGGCGTAGAACATTAGTAAACCTCCCTCCCAAAGCCTCATACAGTATCGGTAGCGCTGAGCTATCGGTCGGACCTTTAGCTCAGCGCGATCGTGCTGTGTCTCCCATGCTCGAACTGTGTAGTTGACTGAGAGGTCACGGGTTCGTGTCCCGTGTGGGGCGAACTGCGCAGGATGATCTCTGTCACAATGGTGCCGTGAACCCGGGATGGGAGTGAGGTTTAAGGGGGAGAGTGTAACGGATGCCAACTAGTACTGTTCGGCGTAGAACGTTAGTAAACCTCCCTCCCAAAGCCTCATACAGTATCGGTAGCGCTGAGCTATCGGTCGGACCTTTAGCTCAGCGCGATCGTGCTGTGTCTCCCATGCTCGAACTGTGTAGTTGACTGAGAGGTCGCGGGTTCGTGTCCCGTGTGGGGCGAACTGCGCAGGATGATCTCTGTCACACTGGCATATATTCAAAATAAATACAGATCGCGTCAAAATGTGGAGGATGATCTCCGAGTGGCCATCTCTAAAATTAAAACCAGAATTGACTTGTGCGCCACGCATATTGCCCACCCATCTCAATAGGTGAGATTAACGCTGAAACATAGTTTGCCAAAATATACATCTTCACCGTAACAATGTTCATTTGTTTACGCAATGCTACAGTTTAAGGCTATTACTTTGACTGATTGTTCTGCTAACATGGAAATGAAAGCATTGTGTCAAAATTAAGTTTGCACGACAGCAACAATGTTCACGCCTAAATTACATGGAAATTACTTTAATGTATTCTACTTTAATCGTTTAGTAAATTGTTATAAGTAAAATCACATCATGGTTGTCAGGCTGTTCTGTTCTTTTGTGTTGTTATGCCTGTGTTTGTTTATGCTTAGTAGTGTGTACGTTTTTTTATGTTTCAGTCACCTCCGGGGATAGTGGGGGTCACCAGTCTCTGTCACCATTGTCTTGGGGGTCATGGGCTGAAAGGTTTGGGAACCCCTGCTCTAGAAGTGTGGGCGGGGTTTGGTTTTGGATTGACTCCACCACAGTGCTCCATGTGCTAAACAAGGCAGCGAAACGTGACAAATTTGACTAGAAAAAGATAATACTTAAGATTTAATGCTTAAAAATTTATACCACAAATTCACGAAATCTCTGTCTGTGTGTTTGTGGGTCTTTCTGTCTGTCTGTTCCATGCATATCTCTCGAACCATTTGTCAGACTGGCCTCAGATTTTTAACATGGTTTACTGAGGTTGCAAGGGTGTGCATCACCGAATATGGACTCACTTAGTCCAAATATGTAATTTTTATCAATAAACATTTAGCCACCGCTGTGTCTCATGCCCAGGGTTCTAGAAGTGTGGGCACAGTTTGGTTTCGGATTGACTCTACCACAGCGCTCCATGTGCTAAACAAGGAAGCGAAATGCGGCAAATCTGACTAGAAAAAGATAATACTTAACATTTAATGCATAAAAAAAATATACCACAGAGTTGCTGTGATTGCATAGGTCTAATGGATAATTCGGCATGGAGAACATATGGAGTTGCTCAGTCAAAATATGTAATTTTTATCAATAAAAGTTTAGCTACCGTTCTGTCTCATGCCCAGGCAGTGTGTGCAGGGTTTGGATTCAGACTGACTCCACCACAGCGCTCCGTGTGCAAAACAAGGAAGCAGCACGCGACAGATTTGAATTAAAAAAAGATAATACTTAAGATTTAACCTCTTAAAATTCTGTGGCGCAACGGTGTGCGCATCAACATGCCCCCCCCCCCCCCCCCGGTGGCCAGGTTTTTTTGAAGAAAATATTCAGTTTGGATATCAGACATTCCAAAGGCTGTAACTTGAAAGTGGTAAGAGATAATGGCTTACAGTCAATTAGAAAGATGTAGAATAGGATCCAAAGTTCGAAATAGGAGTAAATTTATGCATCTAATTTGCATAATGCGATGGCAGCCGTATCAACTTACTTAACTTTCGGTCAAAAGTGGACTTTGGACATATTTACACAAAGGATGGTTTGGGGTTTTTTTTGTCTTTGTTTTTGTTTTTTGTTATCTTATCTTCAAAGTATACTGTATGAACCAGAAAATCAGTAGTAGTACACAAATCGATAAAAAAACGGTCAGACCTACCGCTCGCCGTGTCTTCATTCGTCCATTTTTGTCATCCACGGTCCTTATTTCGTCTTCTGCCAGTCATTTTTGCTTTCTCTCCCACATCCAGAAACTGTCACATGTATGTTATGAATTATTCCACCTCAATTTTGGTTACATTACGCTGCCAAGCGCGACGATATAAGCACCTCCTCAATCTTAGCATTAAAGTTTTAAAAAACCTTTTAATAACAAAGTATGGCTAAAATATAAAATGATGCACTACAATGAGCCTCAAATATTTGTAAACGTGTCCTGTTATAGTACTGGATGAGTTTGACAATACACAGAAGAAATTCAATATTACACTGAACTCATCACTAAACAGTGATAGAAACTAAAATAATTATAATGATGACTCAACAACTCCTATTCCCCAAAGTGCAAGATACACTATTATGAATATAAGTGATAAAAGATAACACAAATAAATGATCTGACAAACAAATAAACAAGGGATCTGAAACAGTCACCAATTATGGATGTCCCATTCATTTTCAATGTTTAGGCATTCTGTAATTAATATTCACACAATCAAATAAATCTTAATGCCATTTACTCCCTTTTATATTTGTCAAAGTCTAACGTGAATGCCTACATATAGGCTACACCTCTTTGTATTCCACTTTCAAACACAGCCTACATTTGGGCCTGTAAAACCTGATTGGGATACCTATTTCAGACAGGAATACTTACGTTCTATTGGCATGCACTAGTCTATCTATAAATACTAGAAATTTCTGTCTGTGTGTCTGTCTGTCTGTTCCACACATATCTCTTGAACTGTTCGTCAGACTGACCTCAGATTTTAAACGTGGTTTCCTGGGGATACGAGGGTGTGCATCCCCAAATATGCAGCTGCTCAGTCAAAATATGTAATTTTTATCAATAAAAGTTTTAACCACTGCTCTGTGTCTCTTCATGAGCTGGCTTTAAGAAGAATGGGCAGGGTTTCAGATTGACTGTGCTGACTGGACAATACGCGGCATCATGACCATGCTGATTGAATAACACACAGCATCACGACCTGTCAGTCACCACAGTGTTCCCGGGACAAAACAAGGAAATGATAATTAGAAAGAGAGAAAAAGATAATACTGAAGGTTTAATGCTTAAAAAAAATATACTATAAAGTTGTCGTGATTGCATAGGTCTAAAGGATAATTTGCCATATGTGGAGAATGAGGTATGCGAGCAAACTGGCCGAAGCATCAGCAGGGACCAGGTCTAACAAATTAACACAGAACATGCCGGGAGAAGCAGCAGCCAGACCTGGCTCAAAGGCATGCTAACTGATAGCGATAAAAAAAAAAGTTATTTTCAATAAAGTGAAAAAAAGATAATGCATGGAGTGTGCTTTTGCCCTGAGGCTGATTTATCATGGAAAACAGTTGAGCTCTGTGGTTCAAGCCATCAGCTCATTGGATCCATCGGTGTTCTGATGACATATCTATCAGAACAGCTGATATATGTGCAGGACATACAGGGGAA
Source organism: Pholidichthys leucotaenia (assembly GCA_020510985.1). Taxonomy (NCBI): domain Eukaryota; kingdom Metazoa; phylum Chordata; class Actinopteri; order Cichliformes; family Pholidichthyidae; genus Pholidichthys; species Pholidichthys leucotaenia. Next base: position 45,137,794 of record CM035845.1, on the reverse strand, counting down.
TTGAAATGGTGTTTCTTTCTCTCTTCAGTGATGTACGCAATATTGTATTATTGTACTTCAATAATAATTTGAAGGTCACTAATGACCTCCTTATCGCATCTGATAATGGACTTGTTTCTGTACTTGTCCTTTTAGACCTTAGTGCAGCCTTTGATACTATCGACCATAACATTCTACTCGATAGATTAGAACACTATGTTGGACTTAATGGAACTTCGCTGCAGTGGTTTAGATCTTATTTGTCTGATAGGCTCCAGTTTGTTCATGTCAATAATGAGTTTTCTTACAACTTAAAGCTCAGTCATGGAGTTCCACAGGGATCTGTGCTAGGCCCTACTCTTTTTAGTTTATATAAGCTTCCGTTAGGCAACGTCATTAGAAAGCACTGTATACATTTTCATTGTTATGCAGATGACACACAATTATACCTGTCAATGAAGCCAGATGATAGTAATCAATTAGCCAAGTTAGAAGCCCCTCTTAAGGAAATCAAAGCTTGGATGACTTGTAATTTCCTGCTATTAAATTCAGATAAGCCTGAAGTCATTCTTGTTGGTCCAAAAAACCTTAGAAATACCTTTCCAAATCAAACTCTTAGTTTGGATGTGGTTACTCTTTATCTTAATAGTTCTGTGAGGAACCTCAGAGTTATTTTTGATCAAGATCTGTTTTTCAATTCACATATTAAATTTGTTTCTAAGGCTGCCTTCTATCATTTGCGTAATATTGCCAAGATTAGGAGCATCTTGTCTCAGAGTGATGCTGAGAGACTGATCCACGCTTTTGTTAGCTCTAGATTAGATTATTGTAACTCTTTATTATCAGGCTGTCCTAAAATATCTTTAAAAAGTCTTCAGTTGATCCAAAATGCTGCAGCAAGAGTTTTAACAGGTACTAGAAAGAGAGATCATATCTCTCCAGTTTTGGCCTCCCTTCATTGGCTTCCCATAGAGTTCAGAATTAAGTTTAAAATCCTCCTACTTACTTACAAAGCTCTTAACAATCAGGCCCCTTTTTATTTAAAAGATCTGATACTACCCTATCATCCTAATACAACATTACGCTCCCAAAATGCTGGATTACTTGTAATACCTAGAATCTCCAAAAGTACAATGGGAGGCAGAGCTTTCAGTTATCAAGCTCTTTTCCTGTGGAACCAGTTACCAATCTGGATTTGGGAGTCAGACTCGATCTCTGTTTTTAAGAATAGGGTAAAAACCTTCCTTTTTGATATAGCTTACAATTAGGAGGGATCATGTGTCTCTAAACCCTCCCTTAGTTATGCTGCTAATAGATTTAAACAGCCGGGGGACCTCCAATAATGTACCAGGCTTCTCCCCTTTAATGTTTGCTCTCTTCATGTCTGTTCTTCCCATCTTCTCTATCCCCTCACCCCCTAGCCAGTCGCAGCAGATGACTTCCCCTTCCTGAGCCTGGATCTGCTAGAGGTTTCTTCCTGTTAAAAGGGAGTTTTTCCTCTCCACTGTCACCAAGCGCTTGCTCACAGGGGATCGCCTGATTGCTGGGGTCTTTCTGCAATTGTGGGGGTTTCCCCTACATTTGAAAGTGCTATGGGATGACTGTTGTTGTGAAATGGCACTATATAAATAAAGTTGAATTGAATTGAGTATAAAAAAGAAAAGGAATAAGGCTGGAAAAACAACAACAGCAGTCCGTGTACAGTAATGCTACCCGTAGTGCAAATAGCGACAAAAGATAGACTTAAGGTTTAATGCTTAAAGAATTATACCATAAAGTTGCTATAATTACGCAGGTCTAATGAATAATTCGGCATGGAGAACACCAGGTGCGCCGGGGTGAGCAGCTGCTGAACTGGTGGATCGCAGTCCTTTGGAGGCACACGGGTAAAGCAGCAGCCAATGGGTCTCAAATATTTGGAAACTGGAAACTGCATGAGTTTATTGATGACACACAGAAGAAATTCAATATTACACTATTTATTTATTTAGCGAATGCAAAGTCCTTAAGCCAAGCAGTTGCCTCCTGGTTTGCTGTATGGAGGGTGTGTAATCCTCCTTCCAGTCTTTGGAGCGGGCAAGCCTCTATGATGTGTTCCATAGTTTGCTCCTCTCCACATGCGCACAGTGGGCTAGGGCTACTGCCCCATCTGTGAAGGCTGGCCAAGCAGGGGCCATGTCCAGTCCTGAAGCGATTGAGTGTAGACCACTGTCTCCTTGGGAGGTTGGTGCCCGGGACCTGTTGGTTGGGGTTTATCACCAGCTGTTTGTTTGGGACCTCCTTGGTTTCCCATTCCTCTTGCCAAGCTGTCTGGATGGTAAAGTCAGCTGGGGGAGGGTTTTTCCAAATCGGCCGTCTGGATGAAAGTCGGGCAGTGGGTGGGGTGTAGATATCTGCATGGATTGGTAAGTGAGGAAAATCTTTAACTTTTTGGAGCATCCTTTGAGTTAATGCTGCTCGCCGGATGTGTGGAGGGGCTATGTTTGACAGTACAGAGAGCCAGGGGAGTGGTGTTGAGCGGATTGTTCCAGTTATAGTTCTCATGGTTGAGTTGAGCTGGGTGTCTACATGGTGTGTGTAAGATGACCTGGACCAGACAGGGGCACAATATTCTGCTACAGAGTATGAAAGGGCCAGTGCTGAGGTGCGCAGGGTGGAGACTGCCGCCCCCCATTTTGCACCAGCGAGCTTGCAGAGCAGGTTGTTTCGTACTTTCACCTTAGCAGCCGTCCCCTTTAGATGTTCCTTGAAGGATAAGGTCCTATCAAGGGTCACTCCAAGATAAGTTGGATTTGGGGCATGCTTAAGCTTGAGTCCGCTCAGGTGGATGTTTAGTTCTCTGGCAGCTTTTGCATTGTGGAGATGAAATACACTGGAGACGGTTTTTGCTGGGCTTGGTTTTAGGCGCCAGATTTTGCAGAACTGGTCCAGTTTAGCAAGATCTTCCGTGAGCACCCGTTCCAGTGGTTCAAAGTCTGGTGCTTGGAATGCCAAACAGATGTCGTCTGCATAGATGAATTTGCGGGATTTTGTAGTAGGCAGGTCGTTTATGTAGAGGTTGAACAGAGTTGGAGCTAGAACTGAGCCTTGTGGGAGTCCGTTTTTCTGCATTCTCCATGCACTTGTGTTCTGACTGAGGTGGACTCTGAACCTTCGGTTGGTCAGCAGGGTTTTTATAATTGCTGTTGCCCAAGCAGGGATCGCCTTTATAAGTTTCAGGAGGAGGCCTTTGTGCCAGACCGTATCATAGGCGGCTGTAAGATCGAGAAACACAGCCCCTGTCTTCAGTCTGCTCTCGAAGCCATTTTCAATGAAGGTGGTTAGGGCCAGTACTTGTTCTCCTGTACTGCGGTCCTTGCGGAAACCTGCTTGATCCACACTTAGAATATCCTCTATTTCTGGGGAAATGCGTTGCAGTATTAGGCGCTCCATGATTTTGTAAGGAACGCTGAGTAGGGAGATTGGGCGGTAGCTTGCTGGTAGTTTGTGGTCTTTGCCAGGTTTTGGGATGGCAATGACCTTTGCTGTCCACCATTTCTTTGGGATCGAGTTCGTTTGTGTGATCCTTGTGTAGAATTGTGTCAACCAGGTTAGGGCTCGGGGGCCAAGATTCTTCATGAATTCTGGGAAGATGTTATCGTATCCTGCTGCCTTTCCACATTTCAGGCCCTGTAGGACTTTCTCCAGTTCAGCAGCCTCGAAGGGTTCAGGGTTCGTTTCCTCTACAGGCATTTTTTGGTGTTTTTTTAGCTCAGTTGTAACTGCTCTTCTGGTGTCTTACACCATATTACACTGAACTCCAACACTAAGCAGTGATATAAACTAAAATAACTATAATGATGACTCAACAACTCCCATTCCCCAAAGTGCAAGATACACTATTATCTTGAATAAGTGATAAAGGATCACACAAATAAGTGAACTGACAAACAAATAAACAAGGGATCTGAAACAGTCACCAATATTGGATGTCCCATTCATTTTCAGTAATTAGGTATTCTGTAATTAATATTCATACAATTAAATAAATCTTAGTGAAATTTACTCCTTTTTATATATGTCAAAGTTTAACATGTGATTGCCTTCATATAGGCTACACCTCTTTGTATTCCACTTTCAAACACAGCCTACATGTGGGCCTGTAAAACCTGATTGGGATACCTATTTCAAACTAACTAACTAACCTGCACTTATATAGTGCTTTTCTAGTCCCAAAGACCACTCAAAGAGCTTTCACTAGTACTAACCCTCTATTCCAAGGGCCTATAGGAAATAAATATCTAGGGACAATTTAGAACAACCAATTAACCTAACATGCATGTCTTTGGTTTGTGGGAGGAAACTGGAGCCCCCGGAGTAAATCCACGCAGCACAGGGAGAACATGCAAACTCCACACAGAAAGGTTCCAACCCCTGCCAGCCTGGGGATTCGAACCAGGAACCTTCTAGCTGTAAGACAACAGTGCTAACCACTGCACCACTGTGCTGCCCTCAGGAATACTTGCGTTCTACGGGCATTGCACTAGTAATAATAATAATAATAATGACAATGTTGTTTCAAACACTTTGTGTCTTCTTCGGCGTCAGACACAGAAGTGTTGTGTTAAGGTGCGTTCAGACCAAACGCAAAGTGAATTTTTTTGCGCAGTGCGAATACATACAAAGTCAATGGAAAGAGGCAAGCACACGAGTCTCGCGCAATTGCGCCTTCACATCCAAGGGATGGTGCTATCTAGTAATGGCCCCAAGATTCTGCCGTCACCGGAGTAAAAATATCAACATTGGAGAGTAAACTAACTGAAAATGACACTCACCTGGAGACAGATGGACCAGGAGCTCTGCAGCTGAATTGGAGTGCCAGAGTTTTTTACCCACAGACTCTTGCCATGGATGTGCTAACAAGGCTAGCAGGCTAGCAACGTAAACAATCCTGTCAAGGTGGGGGTGATGGAGGACTCAGACGGGCAGGATCAGATGCAAAATGATGTTTTATTAGCAAAAAACTGGAACAAATAAATGGCAGCACATGGGCTGAAAAACCGAACAAAAACAGGCAGGCAGAACTCACGAGAAAAACAGGAATCATGGCAGGAATAGTACAGGTAGAATACTAATAGATCAGACCGACATGAAGACATTAATGATGCCACACCTGACACAGACTGACACTGGGATATATAGACAGGGGTAATTAACAAACACAAGACAGGTGGGCATGATCAAGGGCATCAGGGAAGTGGCTGCAGGTGAGGAGCACAGGATGGGTGGAGCTGCACAGACAAACACAGACAGGGAGTGCACATGAAGCACAACAATGAACATGTAGGACAACAATGCAGGAGCAACACAGAGAGGGCAGTGGTACAAATAATAAACATAAAAAGTCACAGAAAAACACAAAATATAAACATAACATGTGGACTTGATCCTGAGATCAAAGCCCAGATCATGACACATCCAGGTGAAATTTTGGAGGCAAGGACAATTTTTTCAGATGAGACTCCCATCGGATAATGTAAACCTAAGCATGATGGTGTTTTGGGGATTTCCACAGCAGGTTGAACACAGCTGCAGAAGTTATAAAGGCAACTTCACCTGTCTGTAACACAGTCAGATGGTGAATTCATGTATATTCGCATGTTTACATTGAGTTAAAATATATTTGTGTTGCATGAAAAATTTGCCTGTTCATGTTTGGTCTGAATGCACCTTTAGTCTTAACTTCAAAAAAGGCTGTGAATTTACCAGGGTGCTCTGACTCTTTTCCTCTGTGAAAGGAATACTATATACACTTCTAATGAAAAATAGAAGCATTCCTACCTGCTGGTGTCAGTCTTTCCATGTTCTGGTTTAGCCGTGGCTGTGTAGGTCGGATTACCAGCTCGCCACAGCTGCATTTCACACACGTGCATTGATTGTAATCTACGTCCATATATTCATATGACAGCGACGCTCCAGCAAACTGATCTGAACACCCATAATTAAATAAAATGAGGAGTTTTGTGCTGGTGTTGGCATGATTACTAATAACAGACCCAAAAGCAGGCAACAAGGAGAACAAGGTAGTGGTTAACAATAATCTTTATTTAAGTGAAGAGTGATAAGCTGTGGTGAAGGGTCTGGCAACCCTGTGGTAGGAGAAAGAGGACAGAGGTCAGAGGTGTATTAATAATAACGATTTGCTAATTTGCTTACAGGTGCTGAGGAGAGATTGGATAGTGAGCAGGATGGCTGGAGACCTCGGCGCCACAGGAGAGGACCCCAGTATGGGTAAGGCTTCTGGAGATAGGATGAGGTGCTTTGGGGAAAAAGGGAGGACTGGTTAGGGAAATGTTGGTAAGTACACTTACGGGATAGTTTGTAGAAGAGAGTCCAGGTTAAAGGCTACACAGAGCGAGGATCCACAGTCCGCCTAGTGGGAGTCCTGGAGAGAAGAGAGGAGACAAATTGCAGGAGTAATGTGCTACTTTCCTTTTCAGATGCGTTAGAGAGGACTGGCTGCACATGCGTCAGGAGATGGGCATGGCGGTAGTCTAACAAACTTCTGATGAGAGGAGGATGCTGGAGCTATTTAAGAGGTGTGGTGATTGCCAGCAGGTGGTAAGTACAGCTGTAGGGAATGAGATGATTAGTGGAGAGAGAGAGAGCAAAGTGCATCCAGACTACTACAGGTATTGAGTGCCACAACCACAGATATGAACATGTCATGATTAATTAAGCTTGACAGCTCACATGCACAATGCCAAAGCACAGGAAGGAACAACACAGAGGGGCATGTTTGAAAGTTTGATTAAATAGCAGAAACACAAGCGCACAGCTGCAGAAACAGTCACTCGCCAGAGGAATAACCCTGTGGAGAGAAGACGAGAGCTGTGAGCAGAGGAATGGAGTAAGGGGAAATGGGCGAGTCAAATTGCCACTTACTTGGGAAATCCAGGGAGAACCAGCAGGACCCAGCGAGGAATAGACAAACTAGTAAGGTAGGGGGGAGATGAGCTGATGGTGCCTTACCAGGTGGAGTAGGAAGCTGATGAATGGTGAGATGTGGCAGGAGAGCGCGCGCAGTCCTAGAGACACATCTACACGGTGGCAGCAACCTGAAGGAAAAGGAGAAATAAGGTTAGACGATGTGTCAACACTTATAACTTTGTGTTTGCTTGACTATTCATGGGCAGTATACCCAGACGAGCCAGCGCTGACTGCGCGGTGAGAGCCTCCTTAAGTACGCTGGCTGATGAGCGGGTGCAGGTGTGTCTTCTGCCTCAGGTGCAGTGATGAGTTGGTGAATGTGAGGCAGGAAGGGAGGGGCGCACTCTCGCTGCCCATGACATGAACATATCTATATGCCGCGACAAATATCATCCGGGTGCCAACTTCTGCATTTAAGAGTCTGCACCCATGCATAACAATGGCAAAATATTCCTTTTTTTTAACCAGTTAAGAAGTGAAATTAGAAAGTTTCCCACAGAAACCTGAATGTTCCAGGGAACCCTGATTGAAAAACACTGTAGCAAGGTCTTCATCCAGTGTGAACGGGTCTCACATACATCACTGAATCTCTTTGTATCTTTTAGCCTATGTTACTGTTTACTGCTGACAAACATTGGCCTCTTTCCACATTGGTAATAAAAAAATGTTTGATTTTTCTCTTATTTCCTTGAGAGGCCAGATCATTTTGGGATCAGCTTGAATTGTAAATGGTAAAGGGCATTCACTTATATAGCTCTTTTTCTCATGTCTAGATGACCAAAGTGCTTTACAGATCCTGCTGTCCACCCATTCACGCACACATTCACACGCTGATGGCGACAGAGCTGCCATGCAAGTTACGGTAAGATACAATAAAGCCTCATTTCCACTAGCACGGCTTAGCATGTCATGGTACAGCTCATCACGCTTCGTAAGTCTTTCCACTAGCCCCAACACGGTTTAACAGCAGCGATTCTCAGCCTCGCTCAAGGGCAGGGTCCAGTCGTGCTGAGCTGTACCGTGTTGTGACGTTAAAAGACTGGTCGCCGCTGATTGGTCAGGTCTTAACGTCACGAAAGCGACCGTCTTCGCTGTCTTCACGACCGCCATATGCAATATTTCACGGACTAACTCAGTCACGGAGTAAATACGATATTAATACAGACAGCGTTGTAGGTTTTGCGGAACTGTACACCGTGATCCAATGAAGAGGTGCGGAATTTTCTCTGCTTGGTGGCAGCTCCACAGTGAGGAGTGACCCAGACCCATAATACAGATGGCTGCCCAGCATAGAAACTGGACTATGGGCAAGCTGAAGACGATTGTGAGAGAACCATCGATGGTGAGTGATTTGTAATAATGTGCATCTGTTTGCTTATTTATCCTGTTGGTGGTAAGCTCACTTTTTTTGAGCCATACAGCGCCGTTTTGTGCTGGCTAACTCATTTAGCTAACGAGTGTTAGCTAGTAGCTAGCTAGTACCAACTGCTGATTCACGCTTGTTTTCTCCTAAATATTCGCTTGTGAGAGCAAAACGATGAAATATGTTAATCCTGGTTAAAGTCCTGGTTTTTGTTTTGTATTGCACTTTGGTGCTGCGCATTAAATTGTGTGCAATTTAATGCTAGAATGTTTCCACATGCCAGGGGTTAGCCTCCCTGTTGTGGATACTGGTGAAATGGACCACACGAGCCGAAATCTCGTCATATTAAAATTGCTTTTTCAAACCAGTGATTTATAAAGTCATTCATATAATTTTCTAAAGCATCAGAATAGACCCACACACCTAATCTGTGGATCCTGCAGTGCTTGTCAGGGAAACGAAGCATTTTTGTCACATCCCACCACTGAATTTCACAGGTGTATTTCCCGAATACAGTTACATCTCCAAAAATTAGAATGTCATGAAAAACTTCAATATTTTTTGTCACTCATTTCAGAAAGTGAAATCCGTATATTATATAGATTCATTACACAGAGTGATATATTTCAAGCATTTATTTATTTTAATTTTGATGATTATGGCTTACAGCCCCTGAAAACCCCAAATTCAATTTGGCAAAAAATTAGAATATTACATAAAATTAACTTTAAAAAATAGTTTTTAAATATAATTTTGGCCGCTGAGGTGTTGGTTAATATGGGCTGTAGCCGTAATCATCGATATTAAAATAAACACTTGCAATATATCACTGTCCCTGTAATGAATCTATATATGGGTTTCACTTTCTGAAATGAGTGAAAAAAATATTGAATTTTTTCATGGTATTCTAATTTTTGAGATGTGCCTGTATAAGTGTTGAACTTGCTTGAAACTAACCATCATCCATTTCTGTCATTCATCTATGCAGGAGGAAATCAGCCGCCCCACAACCTACCTCGCCACTGTGGAAAGTACTGAAATCCTTTGATTTTATAGGTAAAGTGTCAAAAGCACAATTTCCACTTAATATAAAAGGGACTGAACTGAGATTTATTTGATTGTGTGAATATGGCACATCAACTGTAAAATAAACCGCTTGTTAATGTATTTATTTTTTTGTCAGATCACTTTTGTGATCCTTTGTGAGTTATGTTCATAACTGTATGTTCTGGCAAATGTGAGATGTTCAGTTATCAATATAATTTACTTTATATGTGTAGTTTATAGTCTATCATCAATAAACTCATGCAGTAACAGGACACATTACACATATTTGAGACCAGTTGTAGTGCTTCCTTTTATATTTTAGCAATGCTAGTACAAAACACCGCCCACACATGAAGCCAGGGCAAGAAGAGACACTTTTACACTTTTACAGACAAGACAAACTTTTATTGATAAAAACTTCATATTTTGACTGACCGACTCCATACTCGGTGATGCACAACTTCAGTTAAAGTACTAGATTCCATTCAAGTGAATGTATTAATTCATTCTGATTGCTGAGGCCACAGTAAAAAGAAGTGATTTTAACCCCTTGCACTCCGGGCAATTTTCCTAAAAATGCCAAAAAATAACGTGCCCAAAGTAAATCGAAAGCTGTTCTTCAACCCTTTGCAGCATCTTCATGGGGTTGGTCTCATTTAAAAGAAAAAACTTTGAATTTTTTGGCAAAAAAAAACATAATCTCTCTACATGCTCCGGCCACTGAGTTACAGTCATCTAAACATACTGAACTTGAAGAAAATAAATTTGGCCACAGTGTTTTTTTGGATACAAATGCTTGCAAATAACACACAGCTGTCCGATCCGGCTGTAAAATGCAACAGAAATGTAGAACCAAGTGTTATCCAGCTGAGGTCCAAATTTTGTAACAATACCACAAAAAATGAATATTTTACACAGCTTTGTTCTCAGGCTATTCCCAGGCGTTTTGGAACTGTGCCAAATGGCACAGTTTGGAAAAACGTCTGTAACTTTTGAATAATTCAATGTAGAATCTTCATTTTAGGCTCTAATGAAAGGTCACACTCAGGGCTGTGTCTGTGTGTGTGTGTGTGGGGGGGTCGTCCCCCCCCCCGCTACCAAGGATGGAGTTCGGCCCTCGCTACATGACGGATTACACTCGTTGCATGTTTCCACAGCAACTCTGTCACAGCGGCTTCCCCCCACCCCGCTACTGTGTGTGTGTGTGGGGGGGGGGGTTGTCCCCCCCTTGCTACAGAGGACGGCCATCGCTACATGAAGGAATAGACTCATATGTCTATGTGACGACCGCTGCGCAGTCAGCACGGCTTCCCCCCGCGGACCGGGGGCGTTCGGACTGTGAACGCCCCTCCCCCCGCTCCTCTTCTGCAGCGGGGGGAGGGGGGCGTTCACGGTCCGAACACGGCAAATGAACCGTTTATCGCGGCGCACGAAGTACGAAGTGCGTGCGCCGTACAGTTGTAATTTACCGATCGGTCAAAAGTCATTTTTGGATTACAGTTTTCAGGGAGAAATAATAATTTAGCTTATAACACCTTACCTCTTCACAGCAGCAGAGTCCTGGCGAACTTCTCTTCCCCATTGTCAGACGAACGCGACGCTGGTCCGCTCGTGGATCCCGATCAAAACATAATTCCAATATTGCGGTTTTGGTGAATGATTTACGACTTTTGTCGTCGGCCTCCGTCGGTCTATGATGACGGAAGAGAATCCTAAACGTCTATTCTGCTGGAATGAGTGCAGGTCCCACTTGTGGGTGTTCTCCATGCTGCGGGGTCTGTAGCAGATTCGTCCAGCGTCCTTTGTTTTCATCTGCTGCAACGGTAAATCTCTCTTCACCCAGCCCGAATTTCTGTGCTTCAATTGGCTCCTGCACTCACAGTAGGCGGGTCCTCTTTCCTAGGTTTTCATTCATTGGCTCTTCATGGTTTCAGAAACCCAATTCAAGGCTCTTATTAGTCGAATGAGAGGTCAATCAGATGAACTAATCTGTTCGCGGCTGTGTCTGCAGCTTTTTTTTTCAGTGGCGCTTGGAGGCCAGCACCATCTCCATCTGCACCATCATCAGTATATCATGCGTCATGTGTCCGAGCGCACACGAGTGCGCTCTCGTGCGCCCTCGTGCGCCCTAGGACGCAGAGACTTGCCCGCCCGCGGAACAACGGAGCGCAAGTGGTTAAATGTAACGCAGCCCTTGTAAAATCTACTGAAGTGAAGCTACATGAAAATTGTGGTTAAATACAACAACAAAGTACTTTATTGTCACATTCAAATTGTAATCCCTCCTCTTTTGTTTTTCTTTTGACTTCTTGGATGAAATATGGGTGGGCAATATAAGCTGCAGCTTCAGCCATCACCCATTTCAGATAAGCTATGTTGAACTGTATAATCAGAGGAGTTATTGTTTAATTTGACCTTGTTAGATTTGTTTCCCCTTTGTTATATTATTCTATTTTCTTTTAATCTTTACTTTTAATCAATCCGAAATAAAGATTCATTCATTAATTCACATTCCACCACTGGCTTTTAGCAACAAGTGTATTTCCCAAATAAGTTTTAAACTTGCTTTAATTAACCACCACCCATTTGTCTTTTGTCTAGGCAAGAGGGAAACTGTCACCCCAACTGGACCTTGCCTCACTATTTACAGAGATGCAGGCTGTAGATCTGTCGAACCAGGACCAGTACGGACCAATCCAGTTGCTTCTCAGTGAGGCAGCGTGTGACCATTCTAGTTTGTTTTTTTTTACAGTTTGAATTTTGCACATTCTGAATAATCTGGAATTTGCTGCTGATTGTAATAAACAATTTAGTGACTTATGTGTTTGCATCATGATTTTCCAACTTGATTTTCTATTTTGTCTGTTAAGACACCGGTGGGAAAAGAGTCAACTGTACAAAGGATTAATCGGTGACCTTGAAAATAATGGCTCATTTTTAAGAAAAAAGTAACCAAAACAATTATTTTATTAACTGAAGACTATATTGTTAGAAGACTGTACAGAACACCCTGCATACTTTAGTGACAGTACCAGTATATGGAGGAATTCTGGGTCATATTAGCATCTGCTCTTCATCATAATGGGTTTGGGCAGGGGTGTCTAATCATGTGCCATGGAGGGCCAAGACCCTGCAGGCTTTACCTCCAACCAGTGTCTTTAACAGCAGATTCCACTGAACTTCTTCCACTGACTGATCAGTGAGATCACCTGCTGAAGAGACTGGGTAGAAGAGAGAACCTGCAGGGTCTTGGCCCCGCATGACACACGATTGGAAGCCCCCGGATTAGGTTTAATGGGATTTAACATTTTAACACAAACTGCTTTATGGTTCATAATTCTGTTGACAGACTTACACCAAACCAAAAGTGATTTCTCAAACTGCTGGATTATTCTTAGCTTTTCCAATCTTTCAGTATTTAATTTATGCCACATGGTGGTAACCTTCACATATAAAAAAAGAGACATCTGCAAAAACTTCAGAGGTTTATTGTCAGTGAAATTCCCAGTGCAATACGACATGAATGCATGTATAGTACATTGTTGATGCAGAGAATATATATTTCTACAGTAAATGTATCTAGTAAATCAAGTATTTTCCATGTAACCTTGTGACTGCATTATTTTAATTGCTTTTAATCCTAGATCAAGTTTGTTTTGGCCTAAAATGCATGATAACTGTCAAATATATCTTATTATACCTAACTCAGTAAAGTTTACTTTTTGAATATATATTTTGTGGCTAATATAGTTACTAACATGGCGATCAAGTTGTGTCAGCTGATCATTTTTTTCTATGACACCATCTCAGACTCAGTGCAGAAGCAGGTACGTGCATGATGTCTCAAACTGTCTCTCAACAGTCTCTCCATGATTTTCAAGCAGATCAGAGCAATTTGTTGCACAGGAAATAAACGTTTCTACAGACATTCTTAAGCTTTATAACCACCGATCGTTTGTGAAGCTGTGCTGACATCAGTGACAGGCTGATGAAATCCGTGACAGGCTGTGAGGAACGCCCAGAGCAAATGAAGCAGTAATTTCCCCACAACAGAGCCATCTGAAACACACACAGTGTACATATTTTAGTACCTAACAGCGATAACTTGCAGAAATTAAAGTGTAGTATGACGTACTTATAGCAAAATAGCATTAGCAACATTAGCAACATTAGCTTACCGTCATATATGACCTAGTTTGTATCCTCACATCTTCGGCTCTCCCAGAAGATGCAGAACTTTTTCCAGAGTGTTTCATCTCGCTGCCTGTACCCTTGTCTGGCGGTCCTTTTTGGCGTTTACGGTGAAAAAAGCCACAGACCGAGGAGTCGCCTTGTACAGCTGTATGTGTTATGTTTTGCTTGGGTCGCGTGTTCTACATCACGGGAGTGTGGCACTGCCTCGCTGTTATAGAAATCCCACCCACCCCAGCTCAACACAGTTGTAATGGAGACAAAAGCATGCCGAATCGTGTCGAAGTGAATCGAGATGTGCCAAAGTGTGCTGGGCTAATGGAAAAGTGCCTTAAGATGGCGCCCACCGTTGGCGAGCGTCTTTGCTCGTTCTGCTCCCGAATGCCGACTTTTCTCTTTTTTTGCATAGTTGATGTTTTTTCTACAATGCATGGAGGTCATGCACTGCTAACATACGCCTGATAGACACTACCAGATATTGCCAAGTCAAGCAGCCACACGGAGTTTACTGGCTTTATACCACCCGACCTGCAATGCATCGTCCACCCCCACGATGACCATCAGCACCTCCAGGAAGGCCCCAAAGTACCAAGCCCACATGAGCATGCTGACCCCAAGAAAGTGCGTCGGAGGCGGGGCTGAAGGCGCTGAAGGTGAGGCAAGAGAGGAGGGCTACATGCTAGGCTAAAGGCTCATTCCAGCTGGCCACTGCTACCCAATCTCTTAATGGCATGGTCTTTGGAAAAGAAGCTAGACGAATTAAGAGCAAGGATTGAAGACCAGCGGGAGACAAGAGTGCTGTGCCCTAAACAGAACAGGAGACTCTGGTAAGACGAGGGGAGGGTGTGTGTGTGTGTATTTAGAAACCACTCGTGGTGTGGAGATGTCCAAACCATCTACAAGCACTGGTCGCCTGACGTGGAGTTTTTACTGCTGAACTGCTGTCCCTATTATCTACCAAGGGAATTTACCACTGTGTTTTTGGCTGCTGTATACATTTCTCCACAGAGCAACTACACAGTAGCGCGAAACAAACTCCACAACGTCATCTGTGCAGTAGAGACGAAACATCCCGATGCTGTTTTTATTGTTGCTGGCAGCTTTAACCAGTGCAATTTATGGACTGTACTCCACAAATATTACCAGCATGTGGACATTCCCACCCATGATAAAAGCACATTGGATCATAGTAATTCAACATACAAGGCACCTACAGAGCGGCACCCCTCCCCCACTTCAGACAGTCAGATCGCATCTCACTGTTTATGTACCCAGCCTACAGACAAAAGCTGAAACAAACAAACCCTGTTATTAAGTAAATTAAGCGCTGGACTCCAGAGACTGAGTGCACCCTACAAGACTGTTTTGCCTGCACAGAATGGGATGTGCTTAAAGCTGCAGCCACCCGAGAGGACTCTTCTGTAAACATACAGGATTATGCTGAATAAGTGCCTGGGTACATCAGTACGTGCGTTGATACCATCGTATTGAAAGGGTTAATGTATAGTTAGTGCCAGAATAATAATTCTGTAGGTGATCTCCCATTATGCTCTACACATATTTCATACAAATTCTGTTTGCATGCTTATGAACAAGTATTGCAATCCTGGAATTTCCCCATTGTGGGACTAATAAAGGCTTATCTTATCTTATCTTATCTTATCTTATCTTATGGTATATTGATAACAGGAATGAGACAAAGGTATAGAGCCCTCTCTGTCTTTTTTCTCTCTTTTAAGTCAGGTCTTTCACATTAGATACACACCCAAACCCAACATCCACGCACACTGTTGATAGCACATTCTAGAATGAAGAGGCGTGTTCAGTGGATGGCCTGTTCCCGCCATAGGTAGATTAGCCAATCAGATAGTCGCGTACAAGCCCATCCCATTGTACTGGCTCGCCCAACCGGAGGGGATAATTGTAACCTGCACCCGGAAGTCGGGGTTGAGTCTGACCAGCTCCAGAGGGAGCTGCGTCACGCTGCACCCAGCGCTGCTTGCTTTACATGTGACTTCTAAATAAATGTTTCATCTTAAAATTGAAGAAATCTCCGGTTTGTTCTTGGACCTTTCAATCAAAGAATCGGGTATTTTTCTAACAATTGGTGCCATGACCCGGATTGAATCACGTATTCCGAGACGAGCCTGAAAAAACTACATCGGAAGGACCCTTTTTAGTCGACTGTGGCGACGCCTGAATGAAACAAAAAGGTAAGCAGAAAGCCTTTTTACGCAAATTTCTGCAGTTTGGCCATTCTAAATTTACAGTCGTCTGATTAAGGGGTATATCCGATTTCGAAATTTATCATTTGGTTGGGAGTCACATGTAAAGTTTAAACAATAGTTTGAAAAGTTAAAGAGAGTGCACGTGTTCTATGTTCAGTCTGAGATAGAACGGCCGCGGCCCTGGACATGTATGACGGGTGCATGGTCCGCCAAATTTTAAAACGTTTTGGATTCAGTCTGAGCCAAAATGACGAGACTTAGGATGCCAGGGTGACTAATAATCACCCAGGTTCGTCTCCCAAATGAAAAGAGCCAGGTTTTAGCAACCTGATGCCGGGGGGAGCCATTGAAGCGTTCGACCCAATGCCACTCTGGGAGTGAAGCCGCGATCATTTAATTTGCTAAACACAAGACACCGCTTGTTCTCGTAGTCGAAAAGAGGCCACGAGAGAAAGTGTCCGCTGTGATTAGAGTTAATCACGCTACCGCTTGTACAAGGGGACTTGCCAAGGCCTTTGTGAAAGTAGCCTCTGTTTAACAAAAGATTAAATGGATCGGCGAGATTCTGGGTTGCAGTCTGTACCCAGAATTAATAAGACAATAGGAGGCAACGGCCGTGCCTGTCTTCCAAATTGATCTCTAGGGTTAAGCCTGATGCCGGGGGGGTTCAAGAATCGACCCGATGCCGTTAAAAGGAACGATGCCACGTAGGTGAAGTATTTCGGAGCAGTCTGTTGCGAAATAAATACGAGACTTAGGGAATAGCGGGATCACCTGCATTCGTCTCCCAAATTGATCTCCAGGGTTAAGCCTGATGCCGGGGGGGTTAAAGAATCGACCCGATGCCGTTAAAAAACGATGCCACGTTGGTGAAGTATTTCGGAGCAGTCTGTTGCGAAATAAATAAGAGACTTAGAGAACTGCGGGATCAGCCGCATTTGTCTCCCAAATTAAAGGCAAATTTCAGTTACAGTCTGTGCTGGAATAAGAGACTTAGACGTCTCCCAAATTAACCATCCAGGGTTAGCCTGATTTCGGTTACAGTAGTGAGCATGTATAAAGGTACTCTTAATACGTTATAAGAATCTCAGACTACAGTATGAGTGAGTAACGTAACAAGCAGCCACAAGAATCTTTTTTCCACTTTTAGTGAGGGTCTGCTCATAAGTATAAAATAATAGCTTACAGAATTGCATAAGATTCTTTTATTCCAACAATAGTGAATGCATTCATAAGAATAGAACTGATTTCTGTAAAATTTTGTGTCCTTAGGGGATAAACGTGTGGGTTGGGAAATACCGGGAGCTGAGAATATTTAGTAAAATTTTTTCCCACAATGATTTAACTAATGGCGGGCTCCGGACCGCATGGTCAGAACAAAGGAATGGACCCACCACCGAGTGGAGGTGAAATTGGTAAAACAGGTTACTGAGGATTATTTGAGGTAACGGCATTAAAATGAAGCGCTAAATTAAAGTTGTAAAACTGTGGTAGTGTGTGTATAGCTGGGATTAAGGAGGCAGTGCTCCATTTTTCTTAAACTTAAAAAAAAAAAAAAAAAAAGCACATGGTTTGTGAACAATAGGCTCAGGGGCCATTTTGCACATGTCCCATTTACTGCGCATGCGAGGGCGCCATTTTGAATCACCTTCAAGCTGTGGCACAGTGCCTCCATCGTGTGGCCAAATATAGGAAGTGCACTATTTCACAAAATTACTGCCAACAAAAACTTAAAATCTTAATAGTAAATCTGGAACTTTATCTCTCTGGTTGAAAGGAAGGCTTTAAAAATTCCATGCATGGTGAAAAAACAATAAAGACCTCAGGGGCCTGCTAGAATGCAGGTTTGCCTACAGTGAGGCAAAGCATGCCGTTCGGCTTGGAGAGATGAAAGGTTCAATTTTAAATTAGGCAGAAGGAGGTTTACAATAAAACTGGAGAATAAGGAGATTTATTCCTCAACAAAACTAGGAAATCCTAGGTGGACACTATATAAAGGTGAGATAATTTAAATGAAAAATTGCAGGTTGGTATAGATAAGTAAATATATAAATGAATTAAAATTATAAATACAAAAATAATTAAATAAATACAACAAACGAAAATATGAATGAATAAAATAAATAGGAGTTTTTGTTGTGGAGATGAGAGTGGGCAGAATATGGAAAAGGAAATTTGTTTTTGAAGAAAATTGAAAACTGATGAAATGTTAAAGTTTTGTGCAGGACGCAAGACAAAAAATATGGAGAAACGATTGGAGGAAGAAAAAACGTAAGAATAAGAGACTTATGCTGCAACGGTGAGAACAAATGCAAAATAATCAATAAACACGATATAACAGAAAAGGACAAAAACACGCTGTTTAATAGCTTGTTTCTCTCCATTAAATTTGAGACAGTGTTGGCTGTAGACGACCCCTCCCCCAGCAGCTGCCTCCTCCTTCACACAGTGCTCCCTCCTCCCTCCACTTCCCTGTCCCACTCCAGCAATCAAAGAAAGCAAAACAATGGATCAAAAGAGGAACAATTGAGCACACCAGCAGAGTGAGTCCTCACACATCTGATATTGTATAGCACTCCTGTATATGTATCAAGCCGCTGAGGCTAGTTGAAAATTAAGGTTGTTGTTCTCTATTTGTGAAATGTGGGGTGATTCATCACTCAGTTGATATCTTTACTGTATTCCTGTGTGTGTGTGTGTATCAACCAGTTGAGACTGATTAACACCTATATGAAATGTCTCTAGCCTGTAAGCCCGGCTCCCTGGGGTCGGCGCTATCCTAGACAAGGGCTAGATGGTTGACAAAGGTCCCAATCACAGATCAAAAGAAAGGAAGGGAGAAATTTGCCAGATGGGTCAAACAAATGCAGGACAGAGGAATGTTCGCAGGATGTGAAAACAGCCCCCCCCACCAGGGAGACCTAGCTATACAGTATTGTTGCCTTCCATATCAGAGATGTGCCAAGACCACATACTGAGCAGACACAATACATGACCAATCTTCAAAAAAGCCATACCCATGCCCCATCTAAGTTGACCTGTCAGTATCAGCTGCATGACCACAGGAGGTCAGAATAGTCAGAGGCCCCCGTGGGACTAATACTTTCTATGTTAAGCAATTTGGCCACTGAGCTCAAACACCCACAAGGGCCCCCGAGGGGTCCCCCAAAATTAGCAACACAACAGGTATCCTTCCCTACAGGATGTTGAAAAAGAACCGGCTTTGATATTAAGCCGTTCTGTTTCAAGGGGGGAGAGGTCAAGACGAGAGGTCAAGACAGGAACAGATAGAAAAGTTACTAGTCCACTAAGGTTTGAAGGCTCCATTAAGGCTTGAAGTCTTATAATAGGAGAGGTTGGTGTGGTTATTCAAGGTTGGGTTGAATTTTTATTTTTTTTTTGAAAATTAGAAGAAAGGAATAGAACAATATATCAAGGAAGAAAAATCCAACAGGGACAAATTAAACAATAACTCCTCTGATTGCACAATTCAACATAAGTTATCCAAAAAGCATGATGGCTGAGGCTGCAGCTTATATTGCCCACCCATTCTCCATCTAAGAAGCTTAACATAAGGTATGAGCATAGAGGTGCAAAATATGATAAAAACGCTGATTTATAATCACGGCCTAAGACAAAGGTTGAAAATTTATGCAAAAAGGTATAAGGGTAAAGCTGCAAGGTTTGGAGGAAATTGCACAATTGAGGAAGTTTGCCAAATATTACAAAATGTCACAAATTCCTGAAAAGGAACTTGCAAATTTACAAGGAAAAAATCTAAAATTTGTTAGGAGAAAATAACTATTAAGAGAAAAGGTTGCAAAGTTTAGAAGGGAAGTGTTTAAATTTGAAAAAAGCTGTAAGCTTACATGAAAGCCACATTAGGATAAGGTAGGCCTGTATTGGTCCCACAATGGGGGAGATTCTAGGATTGCAATGGCACAGGGATAGCAACACTCAGAGCAATAGTTTAAAAGATAAGAAAATAAGAGTAGTGAATATACTGTACATATGTACACATAAATATAAATACACAGTGCGGAGCATTACAGATTTCCTTACACTTTGTATGGAGATGGGGGATGGCAGCGTAACAAGGGTTATGGTTTTTGATCATCCAGAGATGAGTAAAAAGCATTATAGAAGACGATGAATTAAAACAAACACAACCAGAGTAGACTACAGAAACAAGAAGATAATTTGGGGTAAAAACAGCAAACACTCGGCCGAATAGACTCAAGAATGAAGCATATACATACATATAGCTGTGTGCACACCAGCCCTATCCAAGGGATCATCATAGAGCACGCACAGAGCGGAGGTGGAGCATAAACAAGGCTCTAATGTCCTGTGCACATAGATCTACAGCTCTGGCACACACAAGACAACCAGTGTAGCTTGACAAACAAACCAGCAGTTCACACCCGCATGGTCTGTGTGTCACATGGTTAAGTCCTGATTTAAATACCACTTAGAATTGTTTTGGGGGGGGCTAATGAAAGTTTTATATTTTCGTATCTAAAATTGTTATAGTTTTGTGGGCATAGTGTTAGTTCATCTGGAGGTTATCTGTTCAGAAGAAAAAAAGACAGAAGACTCCACCACACCAAGATACAGATGACTCTGTTAAACTTAAGTTTTCATAATAATCAGCAGACGTCGTAGTGTAATACATTCCTTGAAGGGCAGGTGTTCAGACCCAGAGGCATCATTTAATTCCAAAACAAATTCAAAAGGTCAGTAATTAAAAGGCATCCAAGGCCAGGGTATAAATCAAGAGATGAGTGTTGTCACAAAACAGAATTTTGAATGGAGCCATGTTGGTTTATTTATAAAGCTGACTTTTCAGAATGAAACCGATCACTTTTATGTGCAGGATCTTGCATGGAGCATTAGCTGTGGACAGTAGTCAGTAGTATGAACGACGGGACAGTGAACAGAAGGAAGTTCCAATACTGAAAGAGATTATAGATGTGAGATGTTTCATCAGCTAGTCCAGGGAAAGGTGAAGTCTTGTACACAGATGGATAGTGGTTGGAAAAGAATTGAGTGAGTGTTTCTGATGGGAAAAAGTACTTGGGGGAAGAGAAGAAGAACGGTGGATTTAGCAAGTGTAGAAAATATTTCTGATGTTGAGATGGAAATGGAAAAAGAAATTAAAGCAGAGCATGTCTAACCAAAGAAAATAAAGATCCACGTAAGATTTGCAGCTGTAGCTTTAAAAACCAACCAAAGAGAAAACCAACAATAAATAAATTAAATTTTTGGCTAAGAGTGTCAGGAAGAAGGCACAAATGCAGGCAACCATCTTAGATGTTTCCAAGTACTTAAAGCAGCAATGAGACATTAGGTGTCCATTCTTTCAGTGCATTTCCTTAATTGTGAATATTAACATTAGTTATGTTCCTCCCCAACAGAGGGTATGCATTTGATGTTACTCACCACATAATGGTGTGATATGTGATATATGATGCATCATATTTCAGGAATATGACAGTAATGAGGAATGTGATTTTTCCTGATTCGGCGGTGGCCAAGCTGGGTCAGGGTAAACTACATTCACTCCACACTTTACCAAGGAATATATAAAATGAGGCATTCAAGAAAATTTAAATCAAATTCTAATTAGGCAAAACGTCCACCTTTCGCTTGACTGAAAGTGTGACACAACTTTTAATCATTTATTTAAATTCAGCTGGACAAACTGATCTTATTTATCAATGCTGAAGCATATCAAAATGCACAGGGGGTTATTTTGTTTTTCTTAAATGAAATTTGTAAACTAGTTAAGCTGTGACTATTGAAACCTTATTGAACAGAACTCTTGGAAGACAAAGGTCCGCAAGGTTCAATTACAGTAGTGCAGATAGTATCTGTTGGCATGGTGAAGAGTTAATCTTATTATCCCATCTTGTATTAATTAGGAAAACTAAATGAAGACTTTGAAGCAGTTCCTTTCTTGACTCAATGTTGGAAATCTAGATAAGAAGGGAAAAGAAAATTTGGAGAAAAACTGAACTTATTTATGGAATGGCTGACACAAGGGGAGCCTGAGGCTCCCCATGAATCTGTTTCTCTTATAAAAGGAGGCCAAGAGGACAAGGGGGGAGGACAGCGAGAAGGAGGAGGAGAGAGAGCACGCCCCACAATGGCCGCTGCTGGCAGGAGAGGCGTCCACCTCCACCACTGAAAACTGGACTGCAT
Source organism: Pholidichthys leucotaenia (assembly GCA_020510985.1). NCBI lineage: Eukaryota > Metazoa > Chordata > Actinopteri > Cichliformes > Pholidichthyidae > Pholidichthys > Pholidichthys leucotaenia. The sequence continues at coordinate 45,115,813 of CM035845.1, read as the reverse complement.
ACTTAAAGACTAGAACAGATAAGTGGACTCACTTCTACACGTATGCAGAAAATTAGCAAAAATTAAATTATTGCATGTAAAGTAAGAATTCTGGGTAATGACGTACAGGACTCTGAGTCAGAAAAATAACGATCAAATTCTGCAAATGACAAGCTACCAGTAGAACACCTATCAACATCTGTAAAATTAGCATTGTACCCAATGTACTATAGGCAATTGAATGGATCTGATCCAAATTGTGAACTACCATCATTTGTAAATCCATCCTCTAGATTGGTCATAAAATTAGACTGATAAACAAGGAAATGTGTGGAAGCATCCATTGTCCTAACTGAAGAGGATAAGAGACATTTCAACCAATGGGGGGTTCCACACATCCCGCTGGTTAGACCCAAACACATGGATTGGAAAATGTTGGACATATTGTCATCTCTAGTGCAGAATAGAGCCATCCATGGAAAACCAATACCTGACCTTAACATAGAATATTCTCCCAAAATAAAACCATAAGCATCAGCACAAAAGGCGGCACAAAGATGCCCAGAAATCTCCTATATGACCAATCTTAACATTAACAAATGAGGGGATGAGGAAAATTTGAATCAAATTCCAAATTGGTTTTGGTAAAGGGATAACCAAATGCAGAGTACGACACTATAGGCCATATATTCAGAAGCCCAGAAGGGCGTTAACAAATGCAATTTTCCACAGTGGGAGTCGTCAGCAAGTCTTAGACCAACTGCTGGGTCGAGAGGAAGAGCTGAGGACCCCAAGACGAAAGATGATGATGAGGAAGACCATTCTGCCATCACAGATTATTTGTAAACACAGTGTGCTAATGATAATACATAAATCATACATAGCTCACCACACGGATGTAGGGGTGTGAGACTTATAGGGTTCTTGCGTTATTTATCTCCATCATGCTAATTACGGTTAGGTAATCTGAATAAGCGAGAAGGTTAGAAGCTCTGAATGCCTGAATACAACAATGCATGGATATGGATGTCTCCTAATGTTGAACAATATTGTTTACTACCTACCCACTGAACATATACTGTAGGTCCCATCACCCAACACACATCACAACACAAACACCACATGCAGATTTCATATAGTCAGCAATCACACACTCAAGGCTACTGGGAGATAACTTACAACAACACATAGATAACTACAGATGTAGTGAATAAGGATAAAACTTTACAAGCTCCATGCATTGTGATGGCAACCCCTCAGACCATTATTGGTCCTGCCCCAGCTGAGCCCTTTGTATCGGCACTTGATCAAAGGTGTAGGGTACAGGGAAGATGCATGCTGGAGAGCACCAGACCATCATGACGTGTGCCTGCGACATAGAAAAGGTCGTAGGGCGAGTGACTGTATGACTTCAGTCCCCAGCAGAAGAATGGACTGGTACCCGAACGTGTCCACCGCACCTCCAGCATCCAGGGTGGAGCCAGGAGCTCGAGACTTACCAACACCAGCATGTTCACCTCTTTCCAGCGACAGGGGGGTGGCATCCCTGGGACAGCATCACTGAGCTGTTCACTGGCTGGACTGGATGTTACATACCCTCTGCTGCACCCACCAGACTGTCCTGTAGACCTCATGGGATGAGGTGTGCCTCTGAGAGCGGGGACACAGTTGTTTCGTTCCTGTGTCACCAAGATGGAACTGTGCTCCACAGCTGCAGATACGGGAAGCAGACACAGAGGAAGGTCAAACCTCTGTCGCAACCGTGTGATGAGTGCAGCTGAATGATGTGAGCCCTGGCAAGGGTTAACCGGTGGACAAAGGTTTTGTGGACCGGTTCTATTCGACCCTATGACCCCTACATGGTCCACTCCACTGGACAAAGAACAATGATCATGAGGAGACCTCGAGGAGGGTACAGGACCTGGTGACAGTTCACCTCTTAGACATCGCTGCACCGTGCTAAGGTGTCCACAAGGGGGGAGGCACGGGTAGCAGAACCAATGGTGCAAGCCTCTTGGGTTGACACACAATGCAGGGACCTGCCTTATTCACCATCTGTTAATTGCTAGAGTCTCTCACACCATACATGGTTGACATGATAAAATCATGTCAAAGGGGGGATTGAAAGGGTTAATGTATAGTTAGTGCCAGAATAATAATTCTGTAGGTGATCTCCCATTATGCTCTACACATATTTCATACAAATTCTGTTTGCATGCTTATGAACAAGTATTGCAATCTTGGAATTTCCCCATTGTGGGACTAATAAAGGCTTATCTTATCTTATGTTATGGTATATTGATAACAGGAATGAGACAAAGGTATAGAGCCCTCTCTGTCTTTTTTCTCTCTTTTAAGTCAGGTCTTTCACATTAGATACACACCCAAACCCAACACCCACGCACACTGTTGATAGCACATTCTAGAATGAAGAGGCGTGTTCAGTGGATGGCCTGTTCCCGCCATAGGTAGATTAGCCAATCAGATAGTCGCGTACAAGCCCATCCCATTGTACTGGCTCGCCCAACCGGAGGGGATAATTGTAACCTGCACCCGGAAGTCGGGGTTGAGTCTGACCAGCTCCAGAGGGAGCTGCGTCACGCTGCACCCAGCGCTGCTTGCTTTACATGTGACTTCTAAATAAATGTTTCATCTTAAAATTGAAGAAATCTCCGGTTTGTTCTTGGACCTTTCAATCAAAGAATCGGGTATTTTTCTAACAGTATCCACCATAAAGGTCAGGAAGTTCCCCAACCAGAAGCCCAGGATCAACAGTCAGGTACGTCAGATGCTGTGTGCTTGCTCTCGTGCATTTAAATCAGGCTGTGAGGTCGAGTACAAAGCTGCAAAGTATGGAATGAGAAGGCTATAACAACAGCCAAGAGGCAGTACAGAGAAAAGCTGGACAGCCTCTACTCCACTCCTGACCCGGAGCGTATGTGACAAGGCCTGCAACACATCACAGACTACAAGAGGACCAACAGCAACACCACTAGCTGTACAGACAGCCTGCCAGATGATCTCAACATCTTTTACACCCGCTTCGAGACCACCAGCCACAGCACAGAGAAGAGACACACACTCACGCACCCCCCCCCCCCACTAAGAGTCTCACCAGGCCAGGTAAACAAAGCACTGAGGAATATCAAACCCCACAAGGCAGCAGGACCAGACAACATACCCAGGCGGGCCCTCAGAGCATACGCTACAGAGCTGACCGGCATTCTCACAGCAATCTTCAACCTTCCTTCAACCAGTACATAGTCCCCTCCTGCTTCAAAACAACAACCATCATCCCCTTCCCCAAAAGGAGCCCGCCGACCTATCTGAATGATTACAGACCGGTAGCACTCACTCCAATCATCATGAAGTGCTTCGAGAGAGTGGTGCTACCCCTCATTCAGGACAGCATACCAGGTACCCTGGACCCCCTGCAGTAGGCTTACCGGCCCAACAGGTCCCCCTCAGATGCCATCGCTGTAGCACTCCATTATTCTCTCTCCCACCTGGAAGATAAAGACTCCTACATCAGGATGCTCTTTGTCGACTACAGCTCCACCTTCAGCACAGTCATCCCCCACAAACTCACTGACAAACTCACTTGGCCTGCACCCCACCCTCTGTGACTGGCTACTGGACTTTCTAACTGGCAGGCCCCAGTTTGTTAGGATGGGTAACAGGACCTCAGCCAGCATCATCACAAACACAGGTGTCTCACAGGGTTGTGCTCTCAACCCCATCCTCTACAGCCCCTTCACCCATGACTGTGTTGCCTCCCACAAGGACAATATCATCCTAAAGTTCGCGGATGACACAGCAGTGATAAGACGCATCACTGGTGATGATGAAGCATCCTACAGAGGGAGGTAGCCAACCTAGTGTCATGGTGTGAGGACAACAACCTTACCATCAACACGGACAAGACAAAGGAGATGATAGTGGACATGAGGCAAGGGAGGAGGAGACCCCATCGGCCGCTGTTCATCCGAAAGCTTGAGGTGGAGAGGGTGAGTAGCTTTAAATACCTGGGCATCCACATCAGTGAGGACCTTAAGTGGACACATAACACCACAGAGCTGGTTAAGAGAGCTCAACAGCGACTGTACTTTCTGAGGAGGCTGAAGAAGTTTGGCATGTCCTCCAGGATCCTCAAAAATTTCTGCAGCTGCATCATCGAGAGCATCCTGACCAACAGCATCACTGCGTCGTACGGCAGCACCACTGCCCTGGAGTGCAAACGCCTGCAGAGAGTGGTGAAGACAAAGATCATCAGGACTCCACTCCCCTCTCTGCAGAGCATCTACCACTGCAGAGTCCAAAGGAGAGCTGACGCCATCCTCCGAGACCCCACCCACCCCCAACACAGACTGTTCACACTTCTACCCTCAGGCCGGAGGTACAGAAGTGTGAAATACAGGACAACCAGACTGAAGAACTCCTTCTTTCCCACTGCCATCAGACTCTTGAACAGATAACAACTCCCAAAACTCTGTAACACAGCTTTGCAAATAGGAACTCACATACTGGCTGCTAAATTTGCACACTGCTCACCTGTACAGTAGGAATAGTCCCACCCGTTTGATGTCCATATCATCTCTGCTGCTAATTCTCATCTCTGCTGCTACTTATCATACACAGTCTACTGGTACTACCATTACAGAAATTAGCACCAGGTGCTAATTTGTAATATGTAATTATACACTTCTCGTTGCACAATGCTCATTTGCACACTGTACATAGGTTCATGCCATCTCAGGTTCACATCATCTCTGGTATCAATATACCACTATCACTTTAGTCATCCAGTGAATTTTCAATTTTGTTCCTCTTGTCTGACTACTTTAACTGCTTTAACTGTCCAAACTGCCTAGTGTGTGTTATTAGTACTCATTAGTTTTAGTATTTAGTATCAAGGTGTGCTTAAGGAGTCCTAACTGCCTGTTTGTTGGTGTGTGTGTTAGCATCCATTAGTATTAGGATTGAGTTACTGTGTTAGTGTGTCATGACCTTATTAGAATTGTTGTTTCTGTACCTATTACCTTGGCATTTGTTCGGAGAGCAACGTAAGAATTTCATTGCTCAGGAAATGTAGCATTTCTTAACTGTGAACATGATAATAAAGCCTTTGAATCTTGAATCTTGAATGCAAGGCGCTGGCTTGACCCACCAGGAGCAACTGGGGATTCAGTGTCTTGCTCAAGGACAATTCGACATGCAGACTGCAGACAGAGCGGGAATCGAACCGCTGACCCTCCGATCAGTAGTCGGCCACACAGGTGGCGCCACAGGGGCCACTTTATATCAGGTAATAATTAGCCTGAAAGGTAATTATTATTTCCATGTAGCTGAAACCTTAGTGGGTTGCTGTAGTATTTGCTTCAGTTTGTACAAACGGACTTATCAAAATATCAGTTGTAAAATCAGTAACCCCTGAAATTTAACACCTTACATTTCAAACCTGGAGAGTAACGGAGACATTTCCAATCTACCCACTCACTCACTATATTAGCTCTGCGTAACAATGTAGTCATTAGAGTTGTAGAGCTCTTAAAGTCTAGAAGTCCACTGGCAGAAATTGAACTTTAAAATATAAGCCTTTTGAGACATAGTCAGACTGTCTATGCACCAGATTTATTCCCATCACAGGATCCAGAGATCTCCACTGGGGTGGACAAGACTGAGTGTCATTTTGCGGCCTTTCCCTCAGCAACACAGACCTTTCAGGCCTACAGTAGGTGTCAAGAGAAGCTGAACAAAAGGCCCTGTACCTTGGGGGTTTTGTGAGTGCAACTGCAAAAAGAGAAATTTCTGAAACCCCAACTGTTCTGTTTGCATTATTTGTATTTCAGAGTTCCTCTGCATGTTTCTGTTCCTCATTATGAATTTTTACAGAGTAGACCAAAATCATTTAGAGATGTTTGTAGACAAATGTGTAAGTCATGTGTGTTTCAGTGTGTCTAGCCTTTTTTTTTGTGATAATTGGATGTTTCTGGGCAATTATTCTGAATACGTTTCTGCATCCCTCCTTATTCATGAGTCTCCTCAGCTGGTCATGCGAGCAGAGGGACAAAGAAGACCTGTGTAGTCACCACGTGATTTATTGAAACTTTCCTAAACTCCACCCATGAGGAAATACAGCCTTGAACTAGCCACATTCATTGTAGCTTGCCCTCTTGTCCCACTGGCTTCTGGCTCCTTTGGGCCTATTCACACAGCTCTTGTGTTTTTATGTAAGGTAAATACAGCTTTTTCCTTAGAATTCTTTCTTTACCTAAACTTTTACACTTATAAAATTTTCCCTAAAGATTTGCTGGTTTTCCTAGAAAGACAGTACCAGTTAAAATGATTTTTAATTCCCCCTTTTCTTCAAAGCAGCCTAAGTCTTTTCTTTTTTCAACTTATCAATTTCTATAATATTTTTCTGTAAACTCAAGCATGCCTACATACTTTAAAGTGTGCTTAGTTAATCTAGTTTAACGCTTCCTTTTGGGCTGTCCTCCAATGTCAGAATGCCATCCTAGAGAGGACGACCCATTGGTCTAAGAAGATGCAAACAGATCCAAGGTACAGGCCCTAAGCTGGGCCCTCACCTCTAAAGGCACTTTTCCACTTGGAACCCAAAGGCCTCGTTTGGCCTTGGACCGAACAGTCCTGTTCCGGTACTGGTGGTTTTCCACAGCACAAGGCTCACTGTAGTATGGGTGGGAGAAGGAGGGAGTTGGAGGCGGGGTTTTGAGGGAGTTGGAGGCGGTGCTACACTCCCCTTGAGGCTGCGCCATTTTCCCTGGACCAATTAGTAGTCCAAGAGCTATTTAATATCATTTTGGTGGTGAGGCTGCTGTGTATTATTATGCATTACTCATCTTATGTAACCTTGTGCCATTGCAATGACGCAATTTTTTCGTATATTTAATGTGAACGTGTGGATCTTTAATATCACAGTTACAAGTACTGGGACAGCCATCTAATAAAAAATATCTTACAAAATTACAAGTCCACATTTTCTTTAAAGTGTACTTGTTAATGCTGAGTACAGAATTGGGTGAGGCGCACCAAAACAGTTGTTGCTGTACACCCCACATAAGTTGAATATTTTGTGCAGATAAAACCATTACCTGGGTTGGCAATATGAACATTTCCAAATACAGAACTTAAAATATTAGGTGTCCCTGTTGTTGCACATGGATATAAAGCTTGGTCAGTAGTGGCTGGCTTTTAATGTATGCGTGGGCAGTTATTGGACTCCATAACACACTGCAATGACAAATTTTTCCCAGCCTTTTTAAGGGTTTTAAGACAGTGTAAAACTTAGTGTAAAACTTAGTAGTAACAGACAACACATGATGTCAACAGTCACGGGTTTATTCAACGTTATTAACACTGGTCACTGATTAATGTACAGTATATACATAATAATGGTTGGGAAAACGGGTCACACACGCCGTGCGAGGGTTTCAAAGACTGCCATGAGAGTGTTATTGAGGGCAGCATTCTGCGCAATTTCCTCCCTTCGTACAGCAACTTCAGCTTCCCTGGACTGACGGACCTCATCCACAAGCAGTGAATTGAGTTCCAACTGTTGCCGCTGGAGCTCCCTCTGCTCACGTTGATGTTCCCGCTGAAGCTCCATCTGTTCACGGTGCTGTTCCCTTTCTGCTTCTTGCATCGATGCAAAAATAGTTGAAAGGTCTTGTTTTGTGTTGCTCCGCTTCCTCTTACCTACAAGACAGAAATGTGAGCTGGTGTCAGTAAAATCAACCTCAAAACATGTAGCAGTACATCCCCAAAAATTAATTACAAAAGTTAAATATTTTTGGACACATGTCAGAAAGTGAGACCCATATATTATACAGAATCATTAATCAGACAGTGAGGTATTAAGATAAGATAAGATAAGATAAGATAAGCCTTTATTAGTCCCACAACGGGGAAATTCCAGGATTGCAACAGCACAGGGATAGCAACACTCAGAGCAACAATCAGAAGGCAAGAAAAAACAAGCAAGCAAGAGCAGCTAATATACATATGTACGTATTACTATAAAATATATACTGTATATATATACACACACACAGACACACAGTGCAGAGCATTGTAGCTGGATGGAATAAATATATGAATATATGAACACACAGTGCAGAGCATTGTAGCTAGATGGAATAAATATGTAAATATATAAACACCCACAGTACGGAGCATTGCAGCTAGGTGGAATAAATATGCAAGTATATAAACACACACAGTGCGGAGCAATGTAGCTAGATGGAATAATATGTAGATATATAAATATATAAACACACCCAGTGCTGAGCATTGTAGCTAGATGGAATAAATATGTAAATATATAAACACACACAGTGCAGAGCATTGTTGCTAGATGGAATGAAACAGCATAACCGTCTACTTAGTTATCCTACATGGTATGATTATGTGCCCATACATATTCTCACCCTCCATAGCGACCGGTATGTTCCTAGTTGTATGCCGGAGGGGACCATTGTGTAAGTCTATTGCATCTTTTGCATTCAAAAAACTATTAGTTTGTTACGTCTTTTTGCTATCTCTGCGAGCAGCCCTGCTTAGGTTGTACAGTCTGACAGCCGTTGGTAGGAAGGACCTACGAAACCTCTCGGTTGTGCACCTGGGATGATGTAGTCTGCTGCTAAATGAGCTCCTCAGTGCATTCAGTATGTCCTGCATAGGGTGGAACTCGGACTCCAGCAGAGATGACAGTTTAGCCACCGTCCTTCTCTCTCCTATCTCCTCCATCGGATCAAGGCGCTGCCCCAGGACAGAGCTAGCTTTCTTAATCAGTTTGTTCAGTCTCTTCCTATCGGCTGCAGTAATGCCACTGCCCCAGCAGACCACTCCAAAAGTGATGGCTGATGCCACCACCGTGTCATAGAATGACTTCAGCAGCGCCCCTTGTACACCAAAAGACCTGAGTCTCCTCAGCAGGAACAGCCTGCGCTGTCCCTTCTTGTAGAGTGCATCAGTATTGTGTGACCAGTCTAGTTTATTGTTCAGATGAATACCCAGGTACTTATAGGATGTCACCATCTCGATGTCTGTTCCCTGTATATTTACTGGTACTGTGAGGGGCTGCCCATGCCTGCGGCAGTCCACCACCAGCTCCTTAGTTTTCCTCGCGTTGATCTGGAGGCAGTTCCGATGGCACCAGTCCACGAAGTCCTGGATAAGCCCTCTGTACTCAGCTTCATCTCCATTGGAGATGAGGCCAACGATCGCAGAGTCATCAGAGAACTTCTGTAGATGGCAGTGTGTTGTGTTGTGTGAGAAGTCCGCAGTATAAAGAGTGAACAGGAAGGGAGCCAGCACCGTTCCCTGGGGGGCCCCCGTGCTACTGATGATCGTGTCGGACACACAGTCCCGGGTTCTCACAAACTGAGGCCGGTTCGTGAGGTAGTCCAGGATCCATGATGACAGGTGCTGGTCCACCCCTGCGCGCAGCAGCTTGTCCTTCAGGATCATCGGTTGGATGGTGTTGAAAGCACTGGAGAAGTCAAAGAACATGATCCTCACCATATTCCCGGGCTTCTCCAGGTGGGACAGAGAACGGTGAAGGAGGAAGATCACCGCATCCTCCACCCCAATGCCATGCTGGTAGGCGAACTGGAGTGGATCCATCGCTGGTTCCACCAGGGGGCGGAGGTGAGCAAGGAGCAGTCTCTCCAGGGTCTTCATCAAGTGGGACGTCAAGGCCACCGGTCTGTAGCTGTTCAGGTCTTTGGGGTGGGAAGTTTTTGGTACAGGTACCACACAAGATGTTTTCCACAGCTGTGGTACCCTCCCCAGTTTCAGGCTCATGTTGAAGATATACATCACAATCCCACACAGCTGGTCTGCACAGGACTTGAGGAGCTTTGCGCTGATGCCGTCCGGTCCCGGCGCCTTCCTCGCCTTGATCTTCCTCAGCTCCGTCCTCACCTGGGTCCTGGTCAGGGTCAGGATGGGGGGCTGTGTGTTGGGAGTGGGGGGGTGTTGGTGGAGTGGGGAGTGGGCAGCAGGACTTGATTTCTTTAGAGGCAGCAGTGGTTGTTGTGCAGTCAGGGGGGAGGGCGGTTGGTCAAATCTATTGAAAAACAGATTCAGGTTGTTCGCCCACTCCCTGCCCCCTGTGGCCTGGGGGGAGGTATTCTGGAGCCCCGAGATGGTTTTGAGGTTTCTCCAGACCCCGCTGATGTCGCTCTGTTGCAGCTTGTCCTCCATCTTCTTCCTGAAGCTGTCCTTGCCTTCTCTGATCTTTCTCCTCAGCTCCCTCTGTACGGACTTCAGCATCTCCCTGTTCCCTGACCTGAAGATCCTCTTCTTCTCTCTCAGAAGTGTTTTTATCTCAGGGTTGATCCAGGGTTTGTTGTTTGAGTGACGCCGTATGGTCTTGGTGGGAACGGATTTGTCCACACAGAAGCTGAGGTAGCCCGTGAAGGTGTGAATGAGGCCATCGATGTCCTCACCATGTGGATCGCAGAGCTGCTTCCAGGCGGTGGCTTCAAAACAGCCCTTTAGGGTGTCCATTGTCTCCTCAGACCATAACTCCACAGTGTGCATGGCCGGAGGTTGTCTGTGCACTAGGGGTTTGTACACCGGCCGGAGATGAACCAAGTTGTGATCCGATCTCCCGAGTGGGGGGAGTTGTGATGAGGTGTACGCCTCCTTAGTGTTTGCGTAGAATAAATCCAGTGTTTTATTGTCTCTAGTGTGGCATGTGACATACTGGGTGAACGTGGGTAGAATGGGAGACAGTGAAACATGGTTGAAATCGCCTGAGATGAGGAGAAGAGCATCTGGGTGTTCTGTCTGCAGCCTGCTGGTTACTGAATGGATGACGTCACGTGCTGTCCCAGCGTTCGCCGTCGGATTTGCATAAACAACAATGCAGATCACGTGTGAGTGTTCTCTCGGGAGATATGTAGGCCTCATGCTAACAGCTAGCAACTCAATGTCTTTGCTGCAGTGTCGTTGTTTAACAGTGATATGTCCCGGTCTGCACCAGTTGTTGTTAACATACATTATCACTCCACCGCCCCTAGCCTTGCCACTGTCTGGTGTTCGGTCAGCTCGTATCATGTGAAAACCCTCCAGCTCAATGTTAGCATCTGCTGCTAGTTCAGTTAGCCACGTCTCAGTAAACAAAAGGAGAGAGCACTCCCGGTATGTGCTATCATAACGGGAGATAGCCGCTAGCTCATCTAACTTTCCCAGTATCGACCGTACATTTCCCATGACAACAGATGGAAGGGAGGGTCTGTACCTTATATTTTTTGTCCTCCGCCTTACTCCAGCCCGGCAGCCGCGGCGTTTTCGCCTCAGTTCTCTCGGTATGTCGAGTTTTTCCAATGGGACCGGGTGGCAGTTGAATGCTAGCAGCTGTTCTCTGCTGTATCGTATCCTGCTATAAACAGTGGCTCCGTCCACCGGCTCAGGAGACATTTAGGACGATCTGTGTGTCCGTGATATAAGTGGGGTGAAAAAAAAAGACGGATCAAAAGAGAGAGGAAGGGAAAAAGACTCGGAATCGAGCCGCTGTTGCAAAAGGCAGCCTACTCGTGTGGCGCCGAGAGAAAAAAAAACAAACAAAAAAAAAAAAAAAACATTTGTTGTAACATTGTTGTAACAATGTAACATTATTGTTACATTTTAATCATTTATTGGCTCACAGCGCATGAATATCCAAAATTACTTTTCTCGAAAAATCGATGGTTATGTTAAGAATAGATATAAAAAAAAGAGGAGTGTTCTCAAAAGTATGAGGATTTATGGAGAAACGGATTTCATTTTCCAGCTGGAGTGACCATCGCCCCACAGTGCCTAAACAATCAAAATCTGGTGTAATGGACAAGGCATCACTGTGTTTGATTTGGCCAGGAAACTCTCCTGACATAAAACCCATATGGATTGTCAAGATTATGACAGATACCATCTTATATGACTTTCACTGTCTTTTGTGAGTCACAAAAAACACACTGTACCATGACATTGCAGTTATTTTGAGATGTACCTGTACAAGGGACACACACTGGTGAAAGTCAAGTGCTGGGTTTGAAAAAATTACTTTTTTTTATGAGTATCACAACTTTGTATTTGTACAATACATTTAGTAAAAGCTGGGTTTATGTTTCAAATGCCTAGCTTTTTATGGTGGTCAAAAAATTCTAGAGGTGAGCCAAATTCTATGGTGGAGAGACCCAGCTGGTTTATCATCTCTGAAGAGCTGGAGCAGGTGGCTGGGGAGAGGGAAGTCTGGGCTTCTCTGCTTGAACTGCTGCCTCCGTGACGCGGAGAAGCGGTAGAAGATGGATGGATGGAAAAAATTCTGAATGCATTTATACAGTAGGCTCAACTGAATCATGAAAATGAAGCACGCTGACTTTCAAATAATGAGTTTTGTGCTACAACAGCTCATTAGCTTTTCCATGCCTGTGATTAAATATGCAATTGCATTGCTGGACTTTTTTGATGTGCTTTACATGAAACAATAAGCTGTACCGTGAGTATTACATTATTACAATATAATATAATTATATTACTTGACTATTGGGCTTTACCTGTGCGTGAAAGTGTTGACGGAGATGTGCCAAACTGTGAGCGAGCTGGACTTGGTTCTGGTGCCGGATGATCTAGATCCGTAGCAGGAGAAGCCGGGTGCTCGTATCGCGGGAGGCGGGCTCCGTCGGTGTGGAAGCATAATCTAAAAAAAATAAAATAAAAGCACTTGTAATAGTTAACACGACAGTGCAACATGTACGCCAATTTTTTTTTTTTTTTTTTTTTTTTTTTTTAAACCGTGATGGCGAGCTAGCTAGCGCGGCGACAGCTACGATCCACTCGTGAGCCACGATAACGGCGTGGGACTTGTTATTTATTTATTGTGATACATAATTATAGTTAGCATGAAACAGGCTGGATAAGGTAAAAACATTAATGTCAAGAAAAAAACACTCACCGTCTGTGGTTAACGTAATTGTCGCCGAGGGGTCCACTCCCAGCTCACGTCCATTGCTCGCTGGCCGGTTTCCATAAATTTGGTCCATGAGATCGAACCACTTCCAATGCTGCGGTTCGCCCCGCTTCTACTGTTATGATCCTTTATGGATCGGTACGAAAGTGCAACATGTAAAAAAAAAAAAACAACAACTTTTAACCAGGATTACAACTAACTATTTCATCAGATATTGTCAACAGATTATTTCCAAAAAGTATGGAACACCTGAGCAAGCAAAAAGTATAATGATCAGAGATGCTACTGACTTAGATAAATACAAATGAACACTGACTATGAAACACAGAATGAGGAAACTCAAACTCTAAAAATATGCCACTATGCTGAACATAAACCACAAGAGATGGAGAATGATATTGATCCTGATAACCACTTTTTCAATAATATTCATAACCACTGTGAATATTACAATGAAAAGCAATTCAAAAGTCAAGTGCAATTAGATGGTAAACTGTCAATAATACACTTCAATAGCAGAAGTCTTAACAAAAACTTCTCACAGATTCAGGACTATTTAAAACAGCTAAACAGAAAATTCACAGCTATAGCAGTCTCTGAAACCTGGCTTAATGCAGACCAGGCTCCCCTGATGGCAATAGAGGGATATCAGATGTTTAACATTAACAGATCTCAAAAAAAGGGTGGTGGTGTTGCACTGTATATTGATGACCTATATAGATGTAAGCTTGTAAATGAAATGTCCTTAGCACTACCAGGGATTCTGGAATGTGTTACTGTTGAGATTGACCTAGACAAAACAAAAAATCTAATCATAAGCTGCATATACAGAACGCCGGGAACTTGCATTGAGACATTCAGAGATAAATTAGTCGAGCTGTACAATAATATTACTAGTAAGAAAATGGTAGCAATTTGTGGAGATTTCAATATTGACCTACTTAATCCACATCAACAAAATGTAGTTACAGAGTTCATGAACTCTATGTACAGCATGAGTCTATATCCCACAATAACACATCCCAGTAGAATCACAGCTCACTCTGCTACACTTATTGACAACCTGTTTGTCAATGTTCTCGACAAGAAAATAGAAAGTGGATTATTGATAAATGATATAAGCGACCACTTGCCAATCTTTGCACTTATCCATGGCCACACGGGGCCCAACCCAGAAAAAATCTCAAAATCGTTCAGACACAAATCACCAAACGCAATCAGTTCTTTTAAAGAGGACTTGCTGAAGCAAGACTGGACAGAAGTCTATGTATCAGATGTAAATGAAGCCTATGACACATTTACAAACATTGTAACCACTCTTTATGAAAAAAACTGCCCATTAGTTAAAAAAAAGCTTAAACACAAATTTACTGACAAACCATGGCTAACCAAAGGACTACAAAAGGCGTGTAAAAAGAAAAATTTATTATATAAAGCTTTCATAAAGAAAAGGACAAAAGAAGCAGAGCAGCGGTATAAAACATACAAAAATAAGTTAACATATATAATAAGATGTAGTAAAAGAGACTATTACAGTAAAGAACTGGAAAAAAACAAAGACAATATTAAAAATACATGGACAATAATCAACAGTATCCTTGGAAATAAAAGCAGAAATACCAGCTACCCAACTAACACTCCAAAAAATAATAAATCGACTCCGAATGTGAATATAGCTTCACCTGCAGATGAATTTAATAATTTTTTTGTTAACATTGGACCTAAACTGGCCCGAGAAATACCCACTACGGTGCCAACAGGTGATTCAATATGCAATAACACTGCTGTAAAAGACACCATCTTCATAAAGAACACAGACGAAAGAGAGGTCATTGAAATTGTTAAATCGTTCAAAAGTAAAACATCTACTGACTGCGATGGTATTGATATGCTACTAGTCAAAACTGTTGTCGAATGCATAGTGAAACCACTGACGTATATCTGTAACCTGTCTCTCCAATCAGGTATATTTCCCAATGCAATGAAAATAGCTAAAGTAATTCCGATTTACAAGACAGGCGACAGAGGGGAACTCTCCAACTACAGACCAATTTCACTATTACCGCAATTTTCCAAGATACTTGAAAAAATATTCTATGAGAGAATTGACAACTTCATACTGAAGAATGATTTATTGTGTGAGCAGCAATATGGGTTCAGACACAAAAGGACAACAGCATATGCCTTAATGGAATTTACAGAAAAAATATCAACAGCCATTGAAAATAAAGAGTATTCAGTTGGAGTATTCCTGGATCTTAAAAAAGCATTTGATACAGTAGATCACAATCTATTATTAAAGAAACTACAAAATTGTGGTATCAGAGGGGTAGCACTGTCCTGGTTAAGAAGTTACTTAAAGAATAGATATCAGTTTGTATGTGTTAACAACAAAAACTCAGAGCTACTGAAGGTCACCTGTGGAGTCCCACAGGGTTCAGTTTTGGGACCATTATTATTCAATATGTATATAAATGATATATGTAAAGTTTCAGAAAAAATGGACTTAATATTGTTTGCTGATGACACTAACCTGCTATGCAGTGGAAACAACTTGGAACAACTTCTGGATACACTCGGAAAGGAATTAGGAAAGCTGAAACTGTGGTTTGATTCAAACAAATTAACGCTCAATTTAAGCAAGACAAAATTTATAGTCTTTAACAACCATCACAACTACCCAGTACCCAAACTCAGTGTAAATGGTGTAGAGATTGAAAGGGTATCCGAAACTAAATTCCTTGGAGTAATAATTGATAACAAACTGTGTTGGAAGCCACATATTAATTATATAAAAGGTAAAGTATCCAAATCAATTGCAATATTACACAGAGTGAAAAATTTGCTGAATCAACCCACACTATACACCTTGTATCATTCATTAATACTCCCATACATGACATATTGTAATGAAGTATGGGGAAATACATATAAAACAAACATATATCCACTCTTTATGCTTCAAAAGAGAGCTATTAGAATAATCAACAAAGCAGCTTACAGGGAACCAACAAACCCACTTTTTCTTAAACAAAAAACTCTCAAGTTGAAAGATCTGATCGACTTTAAAACCGCAATAATAATGTTCAAAGTGAAGAATCTATCACTGCCTGCAAATATCCAAAAGTTGTTCCAAACAAGGGAGAAACGATATCACTTCAGAGGAACATGTATATTTCAAAAGCCTACAGTGAGAACAACTACCAAGCAACACTGTATTTCAGTGCAAGGTGTCAGATTATGGAACGATTTTGGACCTGAATTAAAATCATGTACAAAGCTTGGACAATTTAAACAAAAACTAAAGGAAGAAATACTCCAAACATATTTACAAGACGACATGTAAACTCACATAAGGATTGACATTTCCAGCCTGTGTTGTGTTATAGCTTAGTTTTTCTTTTTTCTCTGTGACACTATGTCTTAGATTTGTTTTTGAATAGTAACCGCTTAACTTAGACTAGCTCAGTTTTCTTTTTCTCTCAGTCATATTTTGTCTTAGCCTTGTTTTAAATTGTAATCGCTCTTGTCTTGTTTTCTCTTTTTTCTCCTTTGAATTCTTGGATGGAATATGGGTGGGCAATATAAGCTGCGGCTTCAGCCATCACCCATTTCGGATAACTCACGTGGAATTGTATAGTAGAAGGAGTCTTTGTCTAATTTGACCTTGTTGTTATATTATACAGTTTCTTTTAACCTGTAATGTACTATCCGAAATCCGAAATAAATTCATTCATTCATTCATTCATTCATTCAACACAAAAAACAACATACAAGGACGGACATAGCATTAAGCTAGGTCATCGTTTAAACACGATTAAGTTTTCGTCTAAGTGAACTTTCCACCGTTGGAAAAAATAACATAAAGCATGAATATCAGATCACTTACCATGTAGAGGAGCTGGGCAATGAAGAGGCGATTTGGTTTATAAGCGAAGTTTTAATGTTCAGCTCTTCTAACAAGTCTCATCTGGTGCAGAGAGCGGCAGAAGGGAAAACGAGAGAGAATCTCGCCAACTCACTGATTATACACAAGCACACAACAAAAGACATGCATAACAAGGCTGACATCCCTCATTATCTTAATCCCCCCATTGTCTTGGTATTTCCTCTCCTCGTCTTGGGAGGTGATGGTAATCCCTGTCCTCGCCTTGGGGGGTGAGGGTGGCTCATCCGGTCTCCCCCGCCGCGTCCGGGAACGTCTTTGTTCTTCACTCGGCGGGTGAGATTCCTTTGTCCTTTCAGAGGTGTGAAGTTCCTTACATATGTAATCACCAAACATTTCCACATGCTCTAACATATGTAGGTTATGGAATATATGGTTAATATAGACCACAGGCCCCCCAAACAACTAAGAAAGGACAACAGAAAGGTTCACAGTCTAGGATAGTTATTACGACATACTACGTGTTACAGCTGTTGCCACGGAAGAAACTTTCCAGCAGCCATGCTCCTAAGAGAGTTCAGTGGTAAACATAGCAGCATAGTAAAATCATAAGTCAGTCCTAAACTGTTGCAGCACAAATTGTGCTGCAACAGTGTTTTTGTTGCAGCACAATTGAATAATTGTGGAGTGGTTGGTGTCAGTCCCTGTGCTGTCTGGGTTTAATTCTTCTCCCAAAACTGCTGTAGGTTGGTTTAGGTGTCCTGCTGGGACCTTCTTGTGAGGAATCTGCAGTGTGGGAAGGAGAGAGATTATTTGTTCCCTGCCTGGGGGCTGAGTCTTTTCTCTTGGGGGGTCTACCTCGCCGAGGTGCTCTCGCCAACTGTGCAGGTTCGTCTTTCAACAAGAAGGCAGGTTTAAGTCTGTCAATGCTGACTGTTTCTTTTCTATCCCCATAATCAAGCACAAAGTGTTTATCACCATGTTCCAGCACTCTGAATGGCCCATCGAATGCTGGGCGTAAAGTTAGTTTTAGAGCTTCATGCTTAACAAAAACAAACTCAGCGTTTTTTAAAGTTTGAGGGACAAAAACCCGTGGGAAGGAGTGATGAGCTGGACCGGGGAGAGAGTTCGGTCCGTTGCTGCCTAAAAACCTTGGGACTAGAAGGCGCCCTGGCTCTGGGTTCTCTGGCAAAAATTCACCTGGGAGCCTGAGAGGTTGAGCAAAAACTAATTCTGCGGGAGAGGCGTCTAGATCCTCTTTAGGTGCAGCACGCAACCCCAATAAAACCCAGGGAAGTTTATTTACCCAATTTGTGTCCGTTAGTGAGGCTCTGAGGGCAGCCTTTAGAGACCTGTGAAAACGCTCGCATAACCCATTAGCCTGAGGGTGATAAGCGGTGGTGCGATGAATTGTTGCCCCTAAGCTGTTGGACATGGCTGACCAGAGCTCTGAGACAAATTGAGGCCCCCTATCGGACGTGATGTCCGATGGGACGCCGAAACGTGCCACCCAGTTTGTCAAAAAAACGCGAGCGACTTCCTCCGCTGTGGTTGCCGCTAGAGGGACTGCCTCTGGCCAGCATGTGGTGCGGTCTATCATTGTTAACAGGTGTGTGAAACCTTGGGAGGAAGGTAGTGGCCCCACAAGATCGACATGAACGTGGTCGAACCTTCTAGCAGGGATTGGAAAAGGCTCCAGAGGGGCTTTTGTGTGTCTGTGTATTTTGGCGCATTGACAAGAAATGCAAGTTTTTGCCCATTCTTTTATGTTTTTGCACAGGCCTGGCCACACAAACTTTTCGGCGACCATTTTAACCGAGGCGCGCACACCTGGGTGCGCGAGGGAGTGAATTGCGTCAAAAATGCGGCGGCGCCATGTAGCTGGTACTAACGGGCGAGGTCAGCCGGTTGAAACATTGCATATTAGGGGGGGCACGCTGTCGCGTAAACCCTTTTTCTCCAGCCTTAACCCTGTTGGTCCAGACAGGAGTGCGCGCACGTCCGCGTCACTGTTTTGTTCCTCTGCCATGGCTGCATAATCTATCCCTTCATGGATAGGTGCTGCGTATGTGTCTGCGTTAGTGAAGAGCTCTGCTGCTGAGGCAGTATAATCTGTCTCCCCGCGCCCTGGTGGTGCCACAGCGCGAGAGAGACAGTCCGCTACTACGTTAAGTTTGCCTGCCACGTGTCGAATGTCCGTGGTGAACTCTGAAATCGCAGCTAGCTGTCTTTGTTGCCTGCCTGACCATGGTTCTGAAATTTTAGCCATAGCAAAGGTGAGCGGTTTATGGTCTACAAAAGCCGTGAAACTCCGCTCCTCTAACCAGAACTGGAAGTGGCGGATGGATAAATGAAGCGCCAGCAGCTCTCTGTCAAAAGTGCTGTATTTGCGTTCAGTTTGGTTTAGCGATTTGCTAAAGAATGCTAAAGGTTGCCAGACCCCGCTGACAAGTTGTTCTACAACGCAGTGGCTGGCGCAGTGGTTAGCACTGCGGCAGCACAGTTTACCCTTGGCCGGGGGATTGTGGGGATCGTGGGATCGTGGGTTCGATCCCAGCCCCCGACCAACAGTGATCTGTGTGGAGTTTGCATGTTCTCCCCGTGTTGCGTGGGTTTACTCCGGGATTTCTCCGGTTTCCTCCCACATGCCAAAAAAACATGCATGTTAGGTTAATTGGCTGTTCTAAATTGTCCCTAGATATCTGTTTCCTATAGGCCCTTAGAATAGAGGGTTAGTATTAATGAAAGCGCTTTGAGTGGTCTTTGTGACTAGAAAAGCGCTATATAAGTGCAGGTTAGTTAGTTAGTTAGTTAGTTACAACTGCCCCTATGGAGTTTTTGCATATGACGTCAGGGGGCGTGACGCACTGGCCCGTTAGAGTGAGCCGCCATTTTGGATGGCAAGAACCAACAGCAGCAGCAGAGTGAAACAAACCACATAGCTCACTTGTACTACAAACTCGGCAAAATGGTGTACTCCTGTGTTGCCCATGGATGTACGAACAGATACGGCCAACCAGGACTGGAAAATGTGTCATTCTACTGGTTCCCAGTAGATGAACATCGCAGAAATGATTGGCTTCGAAACATGCAGAGAAAGAACTTTGTACCAACTGACTACTCACGTTTGTGCAGCCTGCATTTTGTATCAGGTATGTTTTGTCCTGGCTGTGTCTCCTCACGAGAGCTTGAGAGCTCGCTCTGGCGCACCTGCACGGCGCCGGTTGTGAGCTCTGTGATGGCGGCATGATAATAAATCTACTTAAAACTCTCAGTTTGCTGCTTATTTTATCACCCGCCACACTACCTCAGTTCGCTGCTTATTTTCGCTGCTTAGTGGTGGCGTTCCATTTTATACTGAGCCCATTATTGTTGTTACAAGAGCGCCGAGTGTCTGCTGATCGTCTTTTTTCTAGTCATTTTAGTTTTTGCTCTTAATATAAACCCTGAGTTTTAAATAAACGTTTGAATTTGAATTTTATCATCCACCACACTACCTCAGTTCGCTGCTTATTTTATCATCCGCCACATGGGTCTTCTTTTAAATCATTTTATTCCAAAGCAAATGCCAAGTAAACATTGTCAATGTTGACATCGACATGTGTGTCCATGTATTGCTATTTTGAGCATAGATCAGCATACATATGCAGCTGTCATACTGTTACATGAGCCATTACATGTATGAATTATCAAAATTATCATATTTTTGCAATCTACAGATGGTCATTAATTGATTATTTTTGCAGGTACCAAGAGTAAAAATCCACTGGCACCGAACTACAACCCAACGATTTTTGATTTCACACCTTCACCAGCAAAGAGGCGTAGTGAAGCGGATCTCGAGAATTTTGCAAGACGGCAGTCCATGAAAAAAAAACGAAGTGAGCAGGAAAGCCGGAAAGAAGCTGCAGCAGGACTACTGAAGTTGTCTGCTGTTATGACTGCTGACAATGACTCCAATCAATCTGACTCAGACATCGCAGACACAGTGTCAGAGGCCACAGTGTCAGTTGTTGAAGAGGATGATAGGGATGTAATTATGTCACAGTGTGATGTTGTCCCATTCATGTTGAATGCAGGAACTCAGACTGACTTGTGCCTAGATGATTTGGCATCTCTAGATATAGAAATCCAAACCCTGCGGCGTGAGAAAATGCTTTACAAAGAAATTGCTCATAACAAATGCTTTGAAAAAGGAACATTCCAAAAAGATGATGAAAAAGTGAAATTTTGCACTGGTTTGCCATCATTTGCTGTACTACTTAGTGTATATAATCTAGTGTGTCCATACTTAAAGGAGCCACGATGCATCAGTAAATTCCAGATATTATTGATGACATTATTGAAGATGCGTCTAGATGTGCCGTTTAGATTATTGGGGTATATTTTTGACATGCACTTAACATCTGTCTCTCGAAATTTCAAGGATGTTATCTCAGTGTTGAACAAATACCTTGTACCTCTATCTGTATCCTGGCCAAATAGGTCTGAACTAAGGAGCACTCTTCCAGTTAGCTTCAGAGAAAAATTTTCAAAATGTGCATGCATTATAGACTGTTTTGAGGTCTTCATTCAGCGACCATCAGATTTGCAAGCTAGGGCAGACACATATTCCACTTACAAGTCCCACAACACTGTCAAATACTTGATAGGAATAGCACCACAAGGAGTTATTACTTTCATATCTAAGGGCTGGGGAGGCAGAACCAGCGATGTTCACCTGACAAAGAACTGCAAATTTCTGGATAATCTTCTTCCAGGGGATGTTGTGCTTGCTGACAGGGGTTTTACACTTGCAGATTCAGTTGCTTTGTACAATGCAGAATTAAAAATACCAGCATTTACTAAAGGCAAGCAACAGCTTAGTGCATTAGATGTGGAAACAACAAGAGCTCTAGCCTCTTGTCGTATACATGTAGAACGAGTCATCGGGACTACACGCCAGAAGTACAGTATATTGAATAGTACTACTCAGACACTTTTCTTGGATGACTAAATTATATAGCAAAACTTGTATTAGTTTCTGTCATATGTGCTGCATTATTTTGCATACACTGTATGTATTATATTTACTTTCATTTTATGCTTTCGTTTTTCTTGTACACATAGCAGTTCTTGCCTTGTATTATACACTAATTACTGCAACATTTCATGTTAGACTGAAAAATGATATTTTGGTAGTTGTGATTCTTTGATCATAATATCGGAACATGGTTTGACATCAATTAGATGTACTCAATTACCAAATACATTTTTGATCACAAACTAGTGTTTACTTCTGCATTGAAAACTTTATTCATGATTTAATGTTTGCTTTAGATAGTAATGGAAATATACTGACATCTTACATACATGTACTATATAGTGCATAACAAAATGAGCAACCTGCATTTCCAAAAAGCTATAACTAATGTATGATTACTTTGACAAAATCACATACTGCAATGTGATAATATTCATGACCTGATAACAACACTATATAATTATGGATGAAAAAAAAAATATTCGAAATGTAATGGTTTTCAAAGACCAGGATTGCAGACTGGTAGGAACAAATATGTCAGTGTCACATGTAATCTACAATATTCTTTCATGTGACAGTGGTAATAGTACTTGTAAAAAAGAAAACACAGATCAACATACATGGACGGAAATAGAAAGCAATAGATAAGACATTATAAATAAGGACAGTAGATACTGTAAAAATACAAACAATATTCCAAGTACAAAAAACAAATTTTACTATTATCATGGCATGCATGAATTGCATTCTTAATACTAGTACATGAATGTTGGCATATCAATCATGCTTGCATACCATGTTATCTTCAACAGGTTGTTTTCAACCTGTTTTCAACAGGTTGTTTTCAATGGAGAAGCTATGTATTTTGTATTTTCCTTTTTTCCTTTCTACATTCGAGGCACATCCATGTTTTGGGCCTGTGTGATAAGCCTACACATTTCATGTGGAAATGCTTTGTCTTGCAATTATAATTTCTACAGGTCAGCATCTCGTTGTCTATGTCACTACAACGGCAGTAGCACCAAAGCTCCGATGCTGTTGGTCTAGGTGGGTTTGTAAAACGCCTACAAATCAGCTCCGGTAACACACATCTTTCAAAGAAAATCAATAGTTTGTCAAGCATATCATTTACAAATTCTCTGTCAATGTGTATGCGTTCAATATGAGGTGGACCCTTCTTTGTCCACACCACAAAATCATAGTAAGTGACTCGAGCCAGAAACATCTGACCCTGAACCTGATAGTGATAGGCGTGATCTTTCTTTAGACGAAGCTCTTTGTTTGAATTTGCCTCCAGACAGAAGCCACTGTCCCCTGCAGCAGCTGCATCTTCAATGGTGCTGTCCTTCTGGCAGTAAGGACACTTGACTTCCAGCACACCTGTACCGCAGCACGTACAGCTGATCATCCCATCTGGCGAAGCACCCAGATGGGGGTAGTCAGGATGCACATGCAGCCCAGCATCATCCACTTTGAAATGGTCATGAAGTCCCTTGACTTTCTTTTCATAGTCCTTGGCTGCTTCATCCGCATGGTCACACCCATGTCTGCAGCAAGAAAAGCACATCAGATGAGGAATAGTTAGTCTAACAACATACCAGTCAAACAATGAAGTACTAGTCATATGTGGTCACCAGATGAAGTTAGCCTTACTTGGTTGCCTTTGTCTTAAACTTGTATGCCGCTGGGTAGCACAGAGTCCTTAGCAGTGATACGGATGGTTTGTCAACCTTAGTTCTGCAGCATCTTTTGAAATTTGACGCAGTGAGTCTGCCAGCCCTGTAATTGATCCACAGCTTACAATTAGACTGTTTTCTTGTTAGTCTTTCTAAAGTTGATCCCTGAAAATGGAACATGATTAGAGTTAATCAACGTACGTTGACAGAGTTGTGCACGCAATAGCATTACATCTTTGATACAACTTGATGATCTTACTTGATCTCTAGTGAGATTTAGGTTGGTTATGATGTCCCTGCATGCTGCCTGCACTTGCTCATCATCATCTGCCTGGCAGCTATGTCTCTTGGCCAGCTCAGTCAGTGTGGGGGGCAGATTTGCTGTGATTGACACTGGGATGAAGTTCTGGTGATGACTATCCAGAAGTGATAGCACAGCACACTTGGCACCAGAAGCTTGCAGGTTGTTGTAGAACTGCTTTTTTTCTTCATCCCCCAATTCAGGTAATTTAGCTATCCTTGCACAAATTGATGAGGTTGTTTTTTCTGTAGACCCTTCATCTATTTTCCTTTTCTTTGTTTGACTACTTGTAAAGTCTATGTCAGTTGCTTCAAGATACCTGCCCTTGGCTGCAGAGGTCTTGATCCATTCACACGGCAGGGATGTGCTGGTCACACCTTGGCTGATCTTTACTGTGACCTCCAGGTAGAATAGGACAGCAGCCACATGAGCGCAGACCTCTCCTAGTCCTGCTTTACAGGTACAGTGAGCTGCGAGGACCTCCCCATCCTTGTGGCATGCCATCCACGGCCTCAGAGGAGGATCATTCAGGCATTGAGAATGACACACCTGCAAACACAAAAACATGTTTTAAAAGGCTAAATACATTGACATTGACATTGATTTTTATTTGAACATTCTTAAAGAAAGAAAGAAAAGAGTTGGAAAACACAACAAAAAAACAAACCAAAAATAACATGTTCAAAAGGAGTGGGAAGAAGCCAACGCTTATACAGTCACACCCCTTCTACACACCAAAAAATTACAGTATTACTCATAATCATCATTATCCAACAACCACATAAATATGTGGATGTTTGGACATTGACTGTGTTACTGTGTTTTTCATTCAACAATTTTACCCCACACACAGATACACAAAAACTCTTCCGTGTAGATATTAATAAGTGCATTTTAAATTTTGTATTCCCCCGTAAATTATATTTCCGTTCTCTCTCCCTGAAGAGATTTTGTATATTGTGTGGCAAGAGGTTTTTACTAACTTTAAATATTAATTGTGCTGTGTAATAATGAACCTGATCCCATAATTTCAATAACTTCGAATGTAAAAACAATAAGTATGTTCGAGGTACATATGTCCATAATACTTACAGGCTACACGTACTATAGTATGTGCATGTTGTATACTTGCTTTCTAGTGCATTTGAGTGACAATGAAAAGAAAAAGCTTACTCAAATGTGCATTTAGATTTACATGTAATTGTCATAATAATAAGGTGTTAATTCTTACCTTAGCCATAATCATATGTATGTCCTCTCTAGTCTTCGCGACACAAGCGTCGAACACAAAGCCAGCCACAAAATACGAGTATGCATCCAAATTCTTGAAGGCCTTGAGCTTTTCTTTTGTGTAGTCAGAGTGCTTGTCAATGAGGTAGTGGTACAAGTCGCCATAAGCAAAGTTAGGCAACTCAGCAGCATGAGCGGTCAAAAGAGGGATAAACAAGCGCTGAGCCAGCAGGTACGGGTCTCCAGCACTCACTTGTCTGATCTTGTTTAGGTACCTGACCTTCTCGAGTCCCCGAAGGTGTTCTACAAGGTCCGACAGCTTCTCCTCACTCATTTTGCTCCCTAAACAGTACAAGTTACGCCTGGGTTCTCACAGTGCAACTGCTGCTCTTGCCATCCAAAATGGCGGCACGTACGGCGTGTTTATGTTTACCCCCGCGAGTCACGTGATTTTTACGAGCCTACGCAAAAACTCCATAGCTAGGTCTGAAGCATCTGTGGTTAGTGCAGTGCGGGCCAAGGGGTCTGGATGAACTAACAATGTGGCATTAGCTAGGGCGTTTTTTACTTCCGCGAAAGCGCGTTCGCGCTCCGGGGTCCATTCGACCGCGTTGGAAGCTTTCTTTTTTTTGAGCGCGTCATATAGGGGCTGCATGAGCTGAGCTGCGTGGGGGAGGAAGCGGTTGTAAAAATTAACCATCCCTAAAAATTCCTGTAGCGATTTGACCGTTTGCGGCCGTGGAAAGCCTTCTATCGCATGAACTTTGTCTGGAAGTGGAACTGCCCCCTTCGGAGAGACTTTGTGTCCCAAAAAATCAATTTGCGATACGCCGAATTTACATTTGGCTGGATTGATTATTAGCCCGTGCTCTTCTAGCCTCTGAAAAACCGTAGTGAGGTGCTGCTCGTGTTCTTCCTCAGACGAGCTGGCTACCAGCATGTCGTCGAGGTAGACGAAAACAAAGGGGAGGTCGCGTAGGACCGCATCCATCATTCGCTGAAAAGTTTGAGCAGCGCCTTTGAGGCCGAAAGGCATTCGCAGGAATTCAAAAAGGCCGAAAGGGGTTATTACCGCTGTTTTAGGAACGTCTTCTGCTCGGACTGGGACTTGGTGATAACCGCGGACTAAGTCTATTTTTGAAAAAATGCGCGCACCCGCTAGATGTAGTGAAAAATCTTGAATGTGAGGGATTGGGTAACGGTCATGCGCTGTAGCGTTGTTTAGTCTGCGGTAATCTCCGCACGGTCTCCAAGAACCGTCGGATTTCGGAACCATGTGAAGTGGTGAGGCCCAGGGGCTCTTCAAGCGTCTAACAATGCCCAATTTTTCAAGAGTTGTAAACTCGTCCCGTGCTATGTTGAGCTTGGCCGCGTCTAAGCGGCGAGCTTTGGCAAAAACGGGAGGTCCCGTTGTGGGAATGAAGTGTTCAACCCCGTGTTTAGCCACAGTGGCTGAGAATTTGGGGATTGTGAGTGCTGGAAATTGGGTGAGGAGTTGCTCAAACTTACCTCCTGCCGTGGTGACGTTGGCCTGCACCGGTGGTGGAGAAACTCGAGCTGAGCATGGAATAGAAGCAAAAGACAGTGCATTAACCAGGCGCCTATTTGCTAGATCCACTAATAACCCATGTGCACACAAAAAATCTGCGCCTAACAAGTTAAAACTCACCGCCGCTACAACAAATGTCCATTTGTAGCTGCGGCCGTGGATGAGGAGGTGCAGGCTCTTTTCGTCGAACGTGTCGATGTCAGAGCCGTTGGCTGCCACTGCTCCGTTGCCCCGGGTGCCCGTGGCTCGATCTGCGTGGGAGGGCATGACGAAACTCAGCTGAGCTCCTGTGTCGATGAGGAACTGCTTGCCTGTGTGTCCATCCGTCACGTACAACAGCTTATTTTTCTCGCCGAGAACCGCTGCTGTTAACGGCTCTCGGCTTTGGCGTTTCCCGACATCGTAAACTTGCAGGGGGGGAACGCATTTGCGGGCCTTCTCGGCGAAGCAGTGGTGATAATAACAGACGTCGCTCTGTCTGTTATGTTTTGGCCGCGTCGCTGTCACCGTGGCCTGGGTCTGCTCCGTGGGTCGTGGCTCCTCGTGGCTCGGGGCGTCAGCTTTGAGGTCTGCGGATGCTGCTGTGGGTGTCAGCTCCTTGCAGGCGTTGACGAGCCGATGAGCTTCGCTGGCCAGTGTGCGGAAGTCTTGGTGGGTGTTGCACTTCATGCTGGCGAGTGTCCCCCTCATGTGTGGCGGCAGCGTGCTGAGGAAAATAAACTGGAAGAGGAAGTTGTCATTATCCTCTTCCTTGAGCTGCAGCAAATCCTCCATGAGGGCCTTCGGATTGCCCCCTCTGTGGCCGTAGACCGCCAGGATCTTCTCGGCTCTTTCTTCCGCTGATGGGACGTAGTTCGCCACGATGGTCGCTTTGAGCGTCTCGTATTTGTCCCGGGCCGGTGGTCGCCGGATCATGCTCCGCACACACTTCGAAGTGGCGAAGTCGAGTTTGGAGACGATATGATAAAACTTAGTATCGTCAGTCGTGATGCCCGCCAGTATAAATTGGGCTTCAGCCTGCTGAAACCAAGAGGCGGGGTCCTCTTGCCAGAAGTCTGGCAGCTTGACAGCGACGGCGTTCGTGCACACCATCACCGCTGTGCCCGCCGGGTGAGAGTGCCTTGCCTCGGCTCTCATGGCGGTGCTGGTGCTCGGTTGAGCCCTCTCAACCTCTTCTGCCGGGGGAAACAGCTGTCCGTCTGCTCCCTCGTCTGCGTGGCTGCTGGCGTCTGCCTGAGTCGCCACGGATGAGTCGCTTGTGGGAGAACGCCTCCGGTCCATACTCACGTCAAGGTCACCAGTGTAGAGGAGCTGGGCAATGAAGAGGCGATTTGGTTTATAAGCGAAGTTTTAATGTTCAGCTCTTCTAACAAGTCTCATCTGGTGCAGAGAGCGGCAGAAGGGAAAAGAGAGAGAATCTCGCCAACTCACTGATTATCACAATATCACGGCTTCAACTGCTGAAGTTGGGTGCGTTGTGGCTGCACATTCAATTCAATTCGGGTGGCTGGGTCTAATTCCCGGTGCGTCTCCATGTAATTTCTGGTGCATCTGTTTGTGTGCACCACTGCAAGCTCAGTCTGCTTCCCTCTGCATTCTCTCATCAGCCGAAACGCACAGGAAACTCTGCTGGACTGCGGTGTTAGATTTCTGCTGATTTCTGTTAAGCCATTCTATCACAATATTACGGCTTCAACTGCTGAAGTTGGGTGCGTCGCGGCTGCACATTCAATTAATTTCTGGTGCGTCTGTTTGTGCGCCCCACTGCAGGCTCAGTCTGCTTCCCTCTGCATTCTCTCATCAGCTGAAACGCACAGGAAACTCTGCTGGACTGCGGTGTTGGATTTCTGCTGATTTCTGTGAAGCCATTCTCTCGTTGTGGTTTATAATATCACTTGTTCGCGGACTCACTGACGAAAAATTGCAAATGGCGACCAGCAGGCGATTCTGGAAAGTCAGTGTAACGCCCACGTAACGCCCACTCTCATGACGCTACGCACAGACCAATGAATGGCCAGCAGTGGCGTGACGAAACGGGGCCGGTACCCTTCGGACCTGCTTTTTACGGTGCCGAAAAAAGTGTCGGTTAAACTGGAACTGTTCCGAAAAAGGGAACTGTGAGGCCTTTGGGTTCCGAGTGGGAAACCGGACAATGGAGGCCGATCGGGGCCAAACGGGGCCTTTGGGTTCCAAGTGGAAAAGCGCCTTAAGGTTCCCAGGTCAAGATCCTGGGTGCAGAACTGCAGAGAGAACCCCTCTGGACCAGCTGGGCTGCTAAGAGCCTTAACCCTCCAACCCAATGAAGCTTGACCATTTTATTCTGATTTCAGTCTGATTCTCTTGAGAACCCCAGCCAACCCAGGAGAGGATCTCCTGCACATCTTCCAAAGAAGTAGGGCAGCCATAGCCTTATTTTCAGGGACAGGCTTGGATTCACCTTAACAATAACTTTTTCTGTAACTGCCATTCCCTTTTGAGCCAAATGTAAAGTTAATCTCTTTTTTTCTTCTTTTTCCAAAATTTCCCTTTTTATTAAATTTGCGTAATACTCAATCTTCCTATGATGGCTTCATTAATTCTCCATACAGATACACAGTTACATACAGTAACAGCCTTATTTCAGCTGTACAAAACCTGTAAATATGTAAATATTGTTTCTTTCTCATACAGCAGGGAAAATAAGTATTGAACACGTCAACATTTTTCTCATTAAACATATTTCTGATGGAGCCACTGACCTGAGATTTTCACCAGATATTGTCGTGATCGGGGGCATGGCTTGGACTGTGCCCACGCTTTATGTTAATTTATGGGTTTGGTTTCATTGTATTATTATTATTATTATTATTATTATTATTATGAGTATGAGGTTGCTTATGATTTAGTCCCATGTTTATTGTTATCATGTCTTCCCCTGTCATCTGGTGTCTGTCTTATGTTTGTCCTTTGTATTCTGTTATATTTTTGTATGGTGCCCTGCATGTTCTGTTTGTCTGTCTCCCTGTCTGTGAGTATGTCATTGCGTTGCCCCTCCCATCCTATGAGTCCACCTGTTGCCCTGATTAGCTTCCCAGCTGTTCTGTGTTTTCCCAATTATGAGTTCCCTGTTTATGTCTGTCCCCGTTCAGTGTTCTTTGTGCAAGCATCGCTCCGTTTCAATTTCAAGTTCTTTGTCCATGCCACATAAGTGTTTTACCATGCTATGTTTAAGTTATGTTTGCCAAGTTTGAGTTCAGTTAAGTTCTGTTAATAAATCATTGTTTGCACCTGACCCTGGCTGCATCTCTGAGTCCTCCTTCTGCACTTTTGTCTGCACGGAGGGCAGATCTTGACAGATATCAGTAACAACCCAAGTAATCCATACATATAAAGAAATCAAGGCAATTGTGTTCACAAAACAAGTTATATTTAATAAAGTGGAATGACAGAGGGAATAAGTATTGAACACGCTTGGTGAAATTTATTTAATATTTAGTAGAAAAGCCTTTGTTGGTAATAACATTTCAGCATTGTCTTGCTGAAATGTTCACCCTCATTTCATCTTCAGCATCCTGGCAGATGGCAACAGGTTCTTATCAAGGATGTCTCTCAATATTTGCCCATTCATCTTTCCTTCAATTATATGAAGTCTGCCTGTACCATCTTTCCAAAGATGCTGGGATAGGCTCCAGCCCCCCCCCCCCCCCACAACCCGAAAAGGATTAAGTGGAAGAAGATGAATGAATGAATGAATGAATGAATGTCTGTACCATGTGCTGAAACCCCCCTCAACACCATGGTGCTCCCACCTCCAAACTTCACTGTTGGTATGGTGTTTTGGGGCTGATGTGCAGTGCCATTTCTCTTCCAAGCATGCCGTGTGTTGTGGCATCCAAAATATTAAATTTTGGTCTCATCTGATCAGACTATATTCTCCCAGTATTCTACTGGCTTGCCCAAATGTTGTGCACCCAACTTTAAACAAGCTTCAACATGCTTTTTCTTTAGCAATGGAGTCTTGCGAGATGAGCAGGTACATATAAAGCCCATGTCGGCTAAGTGCATTACTTATTGTTTTCTTTTAAACAGCAATACCTGCTATCTCCAGGTCTTTCTGGAGCTCTCCACAAGTGGTCTTTGGCTCTTGGATAACTCTTCTGATAATTCTTTTGACTTCTCTGTCAGAAATCTTGTGAGAAACTCCTGGTCGTGGCCAGTTTATGGTAAAATGATGTTCTTTCCACTTCCAAATGATGACTCCAACAGTGCTCATTGGAACATTCAGCAGTTTAGAAGTGTGCCTGTAACCAATGCCATCATTACATTTTGCAACAATATGGTTGCGAAAGTCTAGAGAGAGCTCTTTGCTTGTACCATCATGTGTTCTTGTGTGACAATCTGATATTCACAGACCTTTTTGAAGGCTATCAGTCAAATGAAGATGTTTAGTATTAAAGGGAAAAAATCCAAATCTACATTGCCCTGTGTGGAAAAAGTGATTGCCTCCTAAACTTAATAACTGGTTGGGCCACCCTTAGCAGCAACAACTGCAATCAAGCGTTTGTGATAACTGGCAATGAGTCTTATACAGCATGGTGGAGGAATTTTGGCCCACTCATCTTTGCAGAATTGTTGTAATTCAGCCACATTGGAGGGTTTTCAAGCATGAACTGCCTTTTTAAGGTCATGCCACAGCATCTCAATCGGATTAAGGTCAGGACTTTGGCTAGGCCACTCCAAAGTCTTCATTTTGTTTTTCTTAAGCCATTCAGAGATGGACTTGCTGGTGTGTTTTGGATCATTGTCCTGCTGCAGAACCCAAGTGCGCTTCAGCTTGCGGTCATGAACAGATGGCTGGGCATTCTCCTTGAGGAGTTTTTGGTAGACAGCAGAATTCATGGTTCCATTTATCACAGCCAGTCTTCCAGGTCCTGAAGCAGCAAAACAGCCCCAGATCATCACACTACCACCATCATATTTTACTGTTGGTATGATGTTCCTTTTCTGAAATGCTGTTACTTTTACGCCGTATGTAATGGGACACACACCTTCCAAAAAGTTCACCTTTTGTCTCGTCAGGCCACAGAGTATTTTCCCAAAAGTCTTGGGGATCATCAAGATTTTTTTTTTGGCAAAACCGAGACAAGCTTTTATGTTGTTTTTGCAGTGCAGCAGTGGTTTTTGTCTTGGAACTCTGCCATGCAGGCCATTTTTGCCCAGTCTCTTTCTTATGGTGGAGTTATGAACACTGACCTTAACTGAAGCAAGTGAGGCCTGCAGTTCTTTGGATGTTGTTGTGGGGTCTTTTGTGACCTCTTGGATGAGTCATTGATGCACTCTTGGGGTAATTTTGGTTGGCCGTTCCTGGGAAGGTTCACCACTGTTCCATGTTTTCACCATTTCTGGATAATGGCTCTTACTTTGGTTTGCTGGAGTCCCAAAGTTTTAGAAATGGCTTTATAACCTTTTCCAGACTGATAGATCTCAGTTACTTTGTTTCTCATTTGTTTTTTAGATTTAAGGCACTTCTGCATTGTTTACATTAAATCTATGGGCCAAATCTCTCAGTAAACTGGCTTCCTTCTCTGTGAAGTGTGCTGCTTTTCCCACAGTACAAAGACATACAGTTGTAATTATTAATGTGTCAGAGGTTTCGTCATCCATGTTGGTGTGTTTCACTGAAAAAAGAGAAAAACATTCACTTGAAATCGTATCACCTCTGCTTTGCTGTCCTCTGTCTTGTTTGTCCTGCTGTGTCATCGCTGATGAGGAGAAGGGGTCCCTCGTGAGAAAGTTTGCACAAGCAGGGATTTGTCTAATGGAACATCATGTGCCAGTTGTTTTCACAAATTGAATTGGGCTAATTCTACACAGAGGTGTGGCTTAGCAGATGAGATGTTATGGTACCATATAGACGCTCAGAGTGGGGTGGTTGGCAGGCTAGAGTCCTGTACTTTTCCATCAAGGAGCTGAACAAATGCTGTAAAGCGTTCTGGAATTTTCTTATCAAGAGGAATCCGTTTTTCCCTCCTTCTTCTCCTTGAGCTTTTGTCTGGACAGTCGGGGTGGGAGGGGACAGAATGAAATCCCTTAGCAAGAATGTTATTGTTGCTGGAGCTGCAGATGACATGCTTCTTGGTGTCAGAGAGTGGATCTGATAGGTGTGAGGCCAACATATTGTCTGAACGGCTGCCACCTACAAACTGGGCCCCACCATCTTCCGGTCAACATTTTTTTTTTTTGGAAATGGGCATTTAGCTTGACAATCTAGACCTATGAAAAGGTTGAAAAATGACCTCTAAGAGTATCATTTTCTCCAGACTTTTCTTCAGTATACTGTTGATCTAAAAATATACAATCTTAACACTCAAGGACACATTTAGGCTTCATGTTCTCTACCTGGAATGTGAACTCTAACCTCCATGAAACTGCACCTCTCCCTAGTGACCGCTGAGGGAAGTGTGTGCATTTGCATGTTTTGGGTGGTTGTCTTTTACCCGTGGTCGACAACTTACTGCTCTCAAGCTACATTTGGCTTTTTTGCCCATAACCAGTGGCTTAAAAGGGTCATTGACTGCACTTTTTCCACATTTTAACAGCGCACACATCTTAATAAAATGTCTGTAACATCTTGTGGTTAAATTTTCTTATTTATTCTTATTTCTTATTTAATTATTGCAGCATAATTGTGAATCATCTTTTGCAGCTTTTCTCAGGATGGCTGGTTTCAGTGCATGTCTCTTCAAACCTCTCAGACACCACTTAACTACACCCTCCCTCTTACATCGCTATTGTTAATCTTAGCTTACTAGCTCCTAGCTCAGATCTAGCCTAAGCCAATATAAATTTATCTTAAAGAATGAATGAAATAATGCATCACTGGTGAACAGGGGCGTGTGGTTTCAGTGGTCGATAGGATATGACCGGTCCCTGGAGTACAACAAGCACAGAAACATTTGTGAATGAGAGGATAAACTGCTACCTTCAGCCAGACCCTCCAGAATTTTGTGAAGTTGCGATTCTACCAATTTTCAACAGGTCCTGCATAATTTGAATTTTGTCCAATCACCACAACTTTACCGCAATTTTGGCCAGTTGTTGTCAACTTCCGCCAATCAAATTTGTCTCTCAGTAGCACGTAGATGTGTAAGTCATCAGTCTGACCAATCAAATGCGGTGCTGCACCGCACTCACTTCTGTGTTTACACTGAGAATATACCAAACACATCAGCATAAAACAGTGTGGGATTTAACAGTGTGTGATTTTGGCAGAAAAATTATAACTAAACGGACAGATGAATGGTGAATTTATCTATAAAATGAATTTACCAGTAAACATCCAGGGAACAGACAATGAGATGGTGAAATCTTACAGGTACCTGGGTGTTCACCTGAACAATAAACTGGACTGGTCACACAACACCAATGTGCTCTACAAGAATTGGCAGCACAGGCTGTTCCTCCTGAGGAGAGCCAGGTCTTTTGGAGTGCAAGGGGCACTCCTGAAGACCTTCTATAATTCGGTGCTGGCATAAGCCATCACATTTGGAGTGGTCTGCTGGGGCAGTGGCATCATGGCAGCTGACAGGAAGAGACTGAACAGGCTGATCAAAAAAGCTAGCTCTGTTCTGGGGCGACGCCTCGACCCAGTGGAGGAGATAGGAGAGAGGAGGATGGTGGATAAGCCGTCATCTCTGCTGGAGTCCGAGCCGCACCCAATGCAGGACACGCTGAATGCACTGAGGAGCTCATTTAGCAGTAGGTTGTGCCCTCCTAGGTGCATGACAGAGAGGTTCCACAGGTCCTTCCTACCTACGGCTGTCAGACTTTATAACCTAACCAGGACTGCTCATAGAGGTCATATTAAATGTACTAAACATAACAGCTTTGCACAATAGAGATTGCCCCCTCCAATACACAACTAGGACAATAACAATTATTATTGAGGGTGGCAACACTGTTGATTCAAATGAGAAATATACTGTCTGGGTACATATTCATATTCTGCAGGGTAATTTAACAAACCGTAATGCTGTTTATTTCATCTAGCTGCAGTGCTCCTGCACTGTGTATATATCTGTGTACATATGTATATTCCTTTACTGCTTTTGGCTAACCAGTTCTTATCTTATTATCTTATTTACTATTGCTCTGAGTGCTGCTATCCCTTTGCTGCTGCAAACCTGTAGTTTCCCCATTGTGGGACTAATAAAGGCTGATCTTATCTTATCAAAAAAGTCTGAAATTTATGACAGACAAACCTCACAAATTTGAAAGAAAAAGTAGCAAATATAAGAAATTAGAAATAAATTTAAAGTTTATGACAAACTAGCAAATTTATGAGAGACAAACAAATCTACAAAACAATTAGTCAATCTATAAGAAAAAAATGAGTAATTTTAGATGAAAACAACACAAATGTACAAGAAAAGCAGAAAATTTACAAGAAATATGATTGCAAATTCATGAGTAAAAATGAAAATTTTAAGAGAACATTTATTGAACATTTATTTTATTTAAGAGAAAAGCTCAACTAATGTTGAGAGCCTAATTTATGCTTTGAACTTGAGTCTGTTACCTCTTTTTGCAGCACAATATTTTGTGGTTCAGTGCATTTTTTTGTTTTGTTTGTCAGCAAAAAGCTTCCCCAAAAGGCTCTTCGCATAGCAGAGCTCAAAGATCCCTGTCCTGTGCAGTGATGATAACATGATGTGCGGCATGCATTCACTTCGCCCCCCACAGTTGTGAGTGCACGTGTGTCAACACGATGAAGAAAAACGATCCCTGACAGGACGGGCCACACAGATTTCATGGCAAACAGGCTGTAAACAAACACCTACACATATAGCACATACAGTGCAGCTACACAAACACTTGACCCAGTAAAACAGCATTGTTTATTTTGACCAGAACCTTTTTCCGACATGTCCTGCATGTCCACCACTACTCAAGTGTGCCCATGTTTGTTTCCTGTTTCTATACAACACACTGCAGCAGTTACTACAATATAATTTTGGGTGCAGTGGAAATAGTAATAATAATAAGAATAGATCTTACTAAGCTGTGACTAATCCGTCACACTGCCCCTATCTAAGAGGTTAGCTGTCCCCAGCAACCTAACCGTCCATGACAAAGTCCCTAAAGTGTCTTGGTAGTTGCCGGCAGCGGTGTTCAAGCCTAGCCAGTTTACCCACACTGTGCGGGGAAGGCTGAGCTGTTTGAGACTGGTTTAAAACTTCCTCCTCATCCTCACCCCTAGGATCCTTGGGTCAGTACGGTGCAAGGCGATCCCTGTGAAGCACCACCACCTGTCTCCACTCGACCAGGCATACTCGGTACACCACGCCTGATAGTTTCTAAAGCACCGTGCAAGGCCCAACCCACTGGCTCATCAGTTTAGGGATCAACCCCTTTTTATGCTCAAGGTTGTACACCCACACCTAATCCCCTGGAGAAAAGTCTGTTCCCATGCAATGGGTGTTGTAGGCCATCTTCTGCTTAGCTTCTGCTTTAATAAAAGCCTGCAGGGCCAATTTGTATGCTTCCCGTAACCTTTCCCGGAGGGAGTAGAAGTAGTCCAGTCCTGCCTCACTCGCTAACTCCAGTTCTGGAGGTCTACCAAACACCAGGTCCACAGGTGCATGGAGCTCCCGCCCGAACATGAGGCTTGCAGGGGTGCATTTTGTCAATTCTTGGACAGCAGTGCGGCAGGCCCAGAGGACCAAAAGTAGATGCAGATCCCAATCTCTCTGCTGGCAGATAGTAAGGATTGCCAGCTGGGTGGCCAGGGTGTGGTTAAACCGCTCGACAAGACCACCACTCTGAGGATGCAGAGGTGTTGTCCTGGTCTTTTTGATGCCCAACAGCTGCCGGATCTGGATAAAGACCTCGGCCTCAAAATTCCACCCCTGGTCGCTGTGCAGTTCCTCCAGCACATCAAAGCGGCAGAACATCTCATTGACAGGGTGTTAGGCAGTGGTGGTTACGCTCTGATCTGGGACCGCATATGCCTCTGGCCACTTAGTGAAATAGTCCATGGCCACAAGGTTATAGTGATTCCCCTGATCGGTGATGGGGAAGGGCCCTAGGATGTTGACACCCACTCATTCCATTGGGGCCTCCACCTGATACTACTGCAGTGGAGCATGAGAGCGGTGAGTTGGGCCCTTTCTGGCTATGCAAAAGTCACATTGATGGACAAACAGCTCCACATCCTGGTGGCAGCCTGGGCAGTAGAACTTGGACCGGAGCCAATGCAGGGTCTTGGCCACCCCAAAATGGCCCAAACTCATGGAGCCATGGACCATCTGCCGAATGTTAGGACGTAGCCGGTATGGCACCAGTAGCTGAAGGACATCACGCTGACACCCCCCCCCCCCCCCCGCTGGAGTCTGCCAGCATCAATAGAGAAGGCCGTCTCGGCTGGTGAGGCTTTACCACTGAGAGTATAACACCTTCATCTCGGGATCTAGTGCTGCCACTTCCATCCATGCTGGTCGCTGTCCTGTCCCCACCCAGGCCTGAATCTGGGCAAGCACAGAATCCTGACTCTGCTCCTGCTTGAATTGTTGGGGTTCAGCAAAGTCCTAGTTGTCAGTAGCTGGAGCTGGTGATACCGAACCTCCACTAACATTAATTCAATTTCAATTCAACTTTATTTATATAGTGTGGAGAAATGAATATTCAGGGCGAGCATTCAGAGCAGATGAAGCTTTATTCTCTTCCTCTCACATCCACCAGAATCCAAAACAGTAGAAACACAGGTTGCAGACACTCTCTTTTATATTAACCCTTCTCTGCTACCTGAGGTGCTGTATTTACATATCAACCCCCCATGACAATTCCCCTTGTCCCCCAGAACCTTTGATCTGCCATCTCTTCAGTCTGAGGGAAAACTGCTGAGTGGGTCCCCCCCGTCCCCAGAGTCTCAGACTGAGCCTTAACCTTCATGTCCTTTGGGCTTCAGCCTCCGTCCATAGCTGCTGTAATGGGGGATCTTCGGCTCCAAGGCGCTGCTGTGCCGGTGGGGGGTTCCTGGGGGTGCGTCCGTCTGTGGGAGGACAATGGGGGGGGCACCTTCAGCATGCTCGTGTGACTGATCTGATGAGTCATTTACCTGGGGAGTCCTCAGTGGGGTCTTCCGCGCCGAGGAGCTCGGGCCAACACCACCTGTTCGTCGGCTAAAACAAAGGCTGGCTTAAGCCTGTCTATACAGATTGTCTCCCGGCGACCCCCCCAAGTCTAACACAAAATGTTTGTCCCCGGGTTCCAGCACTCTGAACGGGCCACCGTAGGGCAGGCGCAATGGGGTCCGGTGGGCATCATGCCTGACAAATACGAACGACGCATCCTTCAAGGTCCTTGGCACAAAAGCGAGGGGAAAACAATGTTGTGCCGGGCCGGGTAGCGTCCCTGCCTCTGCGCTATGCCATGAACCCGGGGACAGGTCGGTGTTCGGCGCGGGGTTATCCAGCAAAAACTCCTCGGGGAGCCGCAGTGGCTGGGAAGAAAACAGCTCTGCTGGGGAGGCTGCCAAATCCTCCTTCGGTGCGGAACGCAACCCTAATAGAACCCATGGCAACCAGTCCACCCCAATTTGCATCTATAAGCAAAGCCCTGAGTGCTGCTTTAAGTGACCTATGGAAACGCTTGCATAACCCATTGGTCTGTGGGTTGTACGTGGTCGTGCGATGAATTGTGATGCCCAGGCTCCGGGCCATTGTGGACCAGATGTCGGAAACAAACTGCGGGCCCCGATCGGACGTGATGTTCGAAGGAGCGCCGAAACATGCCACCCATGTTGTCAAAAAAGCGCATGCCACATCTGTGGACGCAGTGGAAGCTAGCGGGACTGCTTCAGACCAGCGCGTGGTGCGGTCCACCACTGTCAGGAGGTGAGTGAACCCCTGCGATGGGGGCCCACGAGGTCCACGTGAATGGGGTCAAACCTCTTAGCCGGGATATGGAACGGCTCCAAGGGGGCCTTTGTGTGCCTGTGCACCTTGGCTCGTTGGCATGCTATGCAGGCTGCAGCCCACTCTTTCACCTGTTTGCGCAGGCTCGGCCAGACGAACTTTGCCCCCACCATTTTGACTGACGCGCGCACTCCTGGGTGAACCAGGGAGTGAACCGACTCAAAAGCGCGGTGGCGCAAAGCGCGTGGGACCACTGGGCGCGGGCGGCCTGTGGAGGCGTCACAGACTGGGGGGTCCCCCGTCTTGCAGCACTTAACCCTCTTGCACTTAACCTGTCTTGCAGCACTTAACAGCCTTAACCCTGTTGGTCCAGACTGGAGCGCGCAAATGTCCGCATCGCCAATCTGCGCAGCGGCCATGGCCAAGTAATCTATCCCCACGTAGACTGGGGTGACTATTGCGCGCAAGAGGTAGTCCGCCACCACATTGAGTTTACCGGCCACATGTTGAATGTCGGTCGTAAACTCCAAGATCGCAGCCAGCTGTCTCTGCTGCCGGGCCAACCATGGCTCCGAAATCTTGGCCATAGCGTACGTTAGCGGCTTGTGGTCCATGAACGCAGTGAAGGTGCGTCCTTCCAGCCAGAAGTGGAAGTGGCGTATGGCCAGGTGGAGAGCCAGTAACTCTCTGTCAAACGCGCTGTATTTACGCTCACTGTAGCGCAAAGACCTGCTAAAAAAGGCGAGTGGCTGCTAAGAACCGGTGACGTGCTGCTCCACGATGGCCCTATGGCCACGTTCGAGGCGTCGGTAGTGAGCGCTATCCAAGCCGCCTGGTCCGGGTACGCCAGCAGTGCGGCATTCGCCAGGGCTGTTTTAACCTCAGAAAACACCTGCTCTCGCTCAGGAGTCCAGTCGACTCTGTCCGCCGGTTTCCGTTTCTTAAGCGTGGCATACAACGGCTGCATGAGCTGGGCTGCGCAGGGGAGGAAACGGTTGTAAAAGTTAACCATCCCCAAAACCTTCTGCAGCGCCCTGACCGTCTGAGGCCAGGGACAATCTGCCACCGAACGCACTTTGTCCGGTAAGGGTATCGCACCCTCTGGTGAGATGCAGTGGCCCAAAAAATTGATTCCTGTCACCCCGAACTGGCACTTCGCCGGGTTGATTATTAATCCGTGCTCCTTCATCCTCTGGAAAACTGTCCTGAGGTGGGCTATGTGTTCATCCTCGGACGTGCTGGCCACCAGGATGTCGTCCAGGTAGACGAACACAAACGGCAGATCACGCAACATCGCATCCATCATGCGTTGGAATGTCTGTGCCGTGCCTTTTAACCTGAAAGGCATGCGTAAAAAATCAGAAAGACCAAACGGGGTTATTACTGCCATTTTAGGTATGTCCTCAGGGCGCAACAGGACCTGGTGGTAACCGCGGACCAGGTCTATCTTGGAAAAAATGCATGCCCCAGTGAGGTGAACGGAAAAATCCTGAATATGGGGGATCGGGTAGCGGTCGTGTGCTGTGGCGTTGTTCAATCTGCGGAAATCTCCGCATGGTCGCCATGATCCCTCGGCTTTAGGAACCATATGTAGCGGGGATGCCCATGGGCTGTTTGAGCGTCTGATAATGCCCAACTTTTCCAAGCTGGTGAACTTCTCACACGCTATGTCCAGTTTAGCTGCGTCCAGGTGCCGAGGTTGTACAAAAACAGGTGGCCCTATGGTGGTAATGAAGTGCTCCACCCCGTGTTTAGTAATGACCGCCGAAAACGTCGGGACCGTGAGTGCTGAGAACTGGGTGAGTAGAGTGTGGAACTTACCCCCTGGTGCTGTGACGTTGGCTAGTGTTGTGGGCCCGGCTCCTCGAGCTTTACAGGGGACAGAATCAAAAGACATTACGTTAATCAGGCGTCTGTTAGCAACATTGACTAGTAGTCCGTGAGCACACAAAAAATCAGCGCCTAAAATGGGGATGCTGCATGCCGCTATGACGAATGTCCATTGGTATGTATGGCCGTGCAAGGATACAGTCAGTGTCCTCTCACCAAAAGTCTTAATGTCTGAGCTGTTTGCGGCCGTCATTTCGGGGCCACTAGTTCCTGCCAGCCGGTTGGCGTAGGACGGCAGGATGAGGCTCTTTTGGGAGCCGGAGTCCATGAGGAACCATCTCTGTGGGTGTGAGTCTGTCACATAGAGCAGCTTGCTTGCTTCACCAGCGGTTGCAGCTGCTACCGACTGCTGGCCCTGGCATTTCCCGAGTGATTGAATTGACACGGTGGCACGCATCGACGTGTGTCCTCTCCAAAACGGCGGTGGTAGAAACAGAGCGTGTCTCTCCAATGTTTCTTGGCCTCCGCTGCAGCCACCGTCGCTGGCTCCTCACCTCCGCTGGTCATCTCGCTGGGTTCCGACACCGCTGTGTTCACTGTGAGGGCTCTGGTGGTGAGGATGATCTGATCTGCCTCTTAGGCTAGTGCCCGGTAGTTGCACGCAGCCAGCAGCAGCGAATTGGCAAGGACCGCCCTGGCCGCTGTCGGGAGGTTCCAGAGGTAAAGGTGGGCAAGGAGGAAATGCCCGTCACCTGTGCCCATCAACGCCAACATCTTCTCCATCAATTCGACCGCCGACCCGTCTCCCAAGTCAGAGTGCGTCACGAGCCTCTCCGCTCTCTCACAGTCCGAGAGCGTGTAGTGCCGGGTCAGCGTGGTTTTGAGAGCACCGTATTTGTCA
Organism: Pholidichthys leucotaenia; assembly: GCA_020510985.1. Taxonomy (NCBI): domain Eukaryota; kingdom Metazoa; phylum Chordata; class Actinopteri; order Cichliformes; family Pholidichthyidae; genus Pholidichthys; species Pholidichthys leucotaenia. The sequence continues at coordinate 45,074,565 of CM035845.1, read as the reverse complement.
CGGGCTTGGGGCTGTTGGAGCAGGCCACCTGCTGAGTTGTGTGGGTGTCCAGTGCTGCAACCACATAGCAGTATCTGGTGTCATCTGCCATTATTCCCCGGAGCGTGAACTGGGCCTCGATGTGAAGGAACCAAGACTTTGGGTGGTATAGCCAAAAGTCTGGGAGTTTGACCGAAACGGCACACGCGTTGCTGGCACTTCCCGTCCGGGTCTTCTCCGGGGAGTTTCGCTCGTGTTTCATTGTGCGTCAAGGGTCACCAGTGTGGAGGGAGGAATAACCAGGCCGAGCGTTCAGAGCAGAGGGAAATTTATTCTTCACTCCTTCATATCCACCAGAATCAAAAGCAATAAGCACTCAGGTTGCAGGCACTCTTTTATATCACAACACTGACACTCCTCTGCTACCTGAGGTGCTGCATTAACATATCAACCCCCATGACAATTCCCCTTGTCCCCCAGCACCTTTGATCTGCCCTGCCTTTCAGTCTGAGGGAAAACTACTGAGTGGGTTTCCCACACTACAACCTTTACAGATGAACTTAATTTGACCTTCTCTAACCTTTTGAATGCACATGTCTAGCTGTTCAGTATTTCAGTATTTTTTGCATAACTTGCTGTTCTCTAACAAGGTGCTTAATGGCAAAATTCACAATAGGTATTTGATCCATGACTCGACCAATAAATTTTCTGGTTCAATTAGAACTGGTATTTAAACAGTCCTCTTGTCATGATCCAGGCTGCACTCTGTTGTCTCCGTCTCCCTAATCACTTATGCCCCACAGCTGCTGCAGCTTCACCAGCGGGTTCTCATTTGGGCAGCCTTTAAATAGAGAGCAGAGCTTCACTTCTTCATAGGGGGAAGAGGAGGAGGACCTGGTGACTGCAGGAAGTTTAATCACTTGCTGCCAGGTGCACATTGCGTTACTGATAGAATTGACTTGTTTGTTCAGGTTTATTGACTTTGAATTTGGAGTTAGATAGATAGCCTTTATTGTCATTATACAAACAAATGTACAATGAGATTTAAGCATCTCCTTCAGTGCAACATATGTAAAAGAGAAAAATAAAAAGCATAAAAACAATAAATTCCTACAATAAATAATATATAATGTGTACAGTGTACGTAATCTAAAATAAAAATAATAAATTATATATATACAATATAAAAATAAAGATATTAAAAAGATTGCACAGCATTCTGGACCGTGAATGTCAATTACACAGTGATGTGTTTAGAGGTATACTGGGGGGGTCAGGGAGGGTTGGACTGAGAATTCAGAGCCATGATGGCTTTTGGAAAAAAACTGTTCTTGAGTCTATTTGTCCTGGCTCTGATGCACCTGTAGCGCCTCCCTGAGGGCAGCAGGTCAAACAGGTCAGCTCCAGGGTGGTAGATGTCCTTGATGATGTATCGTGCTCTACTAAGGCAGCGGGCGATGTAAATGTCTGTCAGGGAGGGGAGAGGGCGGCCGATGATCTTCTGTGCTGCCTTTACTACCCTCTGCAACCTCTCCCTGTCTGCCATTGTACAGTTCCCATATCACACTATAATGCAGTATGTGAGCAGACTCTCAATGGATGAGCGATAGAAGGTCAGTAGCAGGGTGGAGTTGAGGTTGTACTTCCTGAGGACTCTCAGGAAGTGTAGCCGCTGCTGAGCCTTCTTAATAATCGCCGAGATGTTGTCTGTCCAGGACATATCAGAGGAGATAAGGACGCCGAGGTACCGGAATGTGTGGACCCTCTCCACACACTCGCCGTTGATGAAGAGGGGGGCTGGGTCAGTATTGGTCCTCCTGAAGTTGACATTGATTTCCTTTGTTTTCTTGGTGTTCAGGGTCAGGTTGTTTTCTAAACACCAAGTTGCCAACTTCAGGACCTCCCCCCCTATAGGCTGTCTCGTCCCCTCCTGAAATGAGTCCAACCACCGTGGTGTCATCAGCAAACTTCACAATGAGGTTGTTGTTATAGGCGGACGACAGTCATGGGTGTAGAGACAGTACAGGAGGGGGCTCAGCACACAGCCCTGTGGGGAGCCAGTACTCAGTGTCCGTGTGGAGGAGAAGTGGGAGCCAAGTCTCACAGTCTGGGACCGGTTAGTGCAGGGGTTTTCAACCTTGGGGTCACGTGGAATTCAAATGGGGTCGCCTGAAATGTCTAATAATTGATAAAAAAAATTACTGATAAAATTTTTTTTTCAACTAATTATTATTCTTTTAAAAATTTTGATTAAAACTCCACACACACTCTTAAAGAACTATATTCTTTCACTTTCAATATAAATCAGTTCAAATAAAATGTATGAATGAATGACTGAATGACTGAATGAATCTTTATTTCAGATAGATAAAAGTACAGATTAAAAGAAACAGAATAATATAACAAAGGGGGAAGAAAATCCAACAAGGTCAAATTAGATAATAACTCCTCTGATTATACAGTTCAACATAAGTTATCCGAAATGGGTGATGGCTGAAGCCGCAGCTTATATTGCCCACCCATATTCCATCCAAGAATTCAAAAGAAAACCAAAACAAGAGCAATTACAATTCAGAACTTAGCTAAGACAAAATGTGAAAAAAAAAAACTAAGCTACAACACAATGCAGACTGGATATGACAATCCTTATGTGATTTTACATGTCATCTTGTATATATGTTTGGAGTATTTCTTCCTTTAATTTTTGTTTAAATTGTCCAAGTGTTGTACATGATTTTAATTCAGGTCCAAAATCGTTCCATAATCTGACTCCTTGCACTAAAACACAGTGTTGCTTGGTGGTAGTTCTCACTGAAGGTTTTTGAAATATACATGTTCCTCTGAAATGATATTGTTTATCCCTTATTTGGAACAACTTTTGGATATTTGTGGGCAGTGATAGATTCTTCACTTTAAACATTATTACTGCAGTTTTAAAGTCAACCAGATCTTTCAACCTGAGAGCTTTTAATTTAAGAAAAAGTGGGTTTGTTGGTTCCCTGTAAGCAGCTTTGTTTATTATTCTAATGGCTCTCTTCTGAAGCATAAAGACTGGATATATGTTTGCTTTTTATGTGTTTTCCCATACTTCAGTACAATATGTCATGTATGGGAGTATTAATGAATGATACAAGGTATATAGTGTGGGTTGATTCAGCAAACATTTCACTCTGTGTAGTATTGCAATTGATTTGGATTTTTTACCTTTAATATAATTAATATGTGACTTCCAACACAGTTTATTATCAATTATTACTCCAAGAAATTTAGTTTCAGATACCATTTCAATCTCTACACCATTTACACTGAGTTTAGATACTAAGTTGCTGTGATGGTTATTAAAAACTATAAATTTTGTCTTACTTAAATTGAGCGTTAATTTGTTTGAATCAAACCACAGTTTGAGTTTTCCTAATTCCTTTCCGAGTGTATCCAAAAGTTGTTCCAAATTGCTTCCACTGCATAATAAATTAGTGTCGTCGGCAAACAATATTAAATCCATTTTTTCTGAAACTTTACATATATCATTTATATACATATTGAATAACAATGGCCCCAAAACTGAACCCTGTGGGACTCCACAAGTAACCTTCAGTAACTGTGAGTTTTTGTTACCAACACATACATACTGATATCTATTCTTTAAGTAACTACATAACCAGGACAGTGCTACCCCCCAATACCACAATTTTGTAGTTTCTTTAATAATAAATTATGATCCACTGTATCAAATGCTTTTTTAAGATCCAGGAATACCCCAAATAAAATGTAGTATATAAAAATATCGGAGCTGGCACATCTTGATTGACGGCGGTGATCACGTGACCCCTATTTGAGTTCCCGCTAACTGTGTAAACACAACCTAGTCAGTAGGGAAAAATGGAGAAATTTCTTCGTCCGCCTGCCCCTGTGAAGACAGTTCCAGGAGGAAAAAGACAGAGAAAATTTGACGAAAGCTACCTGAAATATTGATTTACGAGTGTCATTGAACACAATGACGAGAGGCCAAAGTGTTTGCTGCGTGGTAGTGTCCTGTCTGCGGAGAGCATGAAACCCAACAAACTCAAAAGGCATTTTGAGACAACACACAGAGAACATGTCGGCAAGCTGATATCTTTTTTCAAAAATAAATACGTCGAGTTGAACAAGCAGCGAGTGTACTTTAAAAAAGCTGTGACTGTTAGTGAGCGGGCCCTGAAAGCATCTTTTGAGGTGAGCTATCTCATTGCTAGGGCTATGAAGCCACATACTATCGCTGAGACATTAATATTGCCAGCTGCCATCGAAATGGTAAAAACAATGTGCGGGGAGGGAGAAGCTCAAAAACTGAAGACGATACCTCTGTCTGATAACACAGTGAAAAGAAGGATCGGTTCCTTTTGGAAGCACATATTTGTGTGAAGCTGGATAATAATAATAATGCATCAGTTTTATATAGCGCTTTATCATATATACTCAAAGACGCTTTACAAATAGGTACATTATTCATTCACTCCAGACAGACAGTGGTAGTGGCAAGCTACTTCTGCAGCCACAGCTGCCCTGGGGCAGGCTGACGGAAACGTGGCAGCCAATCTGCGCCAACGGCCTTTCCGGCCACCACCGAACATTTTATACATTTATACAGATTCATACCCAGTGTTATGGGCACTGGAGGCAATGCGGGTGAAGTGTCTTGCCCAGGGACACAACAGCAGGATATGGATTCAGTGCCCTTGTGTGTATGAAGTCAAAGTACTGTTCCCGACTGGATGTTACGTCAGAGATGAGATGCGCTGTGTCTACTACAGCACCCAACTTTGAAAAGCTGCAGCGAGGTGTGCAGGCTCAGCCATCCCATTAAATGTGGTGAGCTGAGAGGATAATAATATATAAAATACATGACTGAAGCTGAAACTGAAGCACTATGATACTGTCCATCTTTCAAATGTTCACTGTGGCCAGCTTAAGATGCTGCAGCTTTTTTTTTCCACAATTCATTGTTTGAGAAATTGTTTGCTCAGTATTAATTTTAAGCCTTTTAAATACAAGTTGCACTAGATTAGATTAGATTAGATTAGATTCAACTTTATTGTCATTACACATGTATGAATACAAGGTAACGAAACACAGTTTAGCATCCAATCAGAAGTGCAAAGGACAGCAGTGCAGTATATACGGTAATTAACAGTATGTGCAATTTAAGCAAATATATGCAGCAGTGCAGAAAGTTAAGAGTACTGTTATGTGCAAATAATGTGCAATAAGTTAGATGTAGTTATGTAGTTATGCAGTTATGTACAGGTGAGGATGGTAAAAGATGATGGTAAGAGAGTCAGCGGGGAACTAAGTTCAATAACGTGACAGCTGTTGGAAAGAAACTGTTCCTAAACCTGCTGGTTCTAGTCCGAAGGCTTCTGAAATGTCTTCTGGAGGGGAGAAGCTGGAACAGTCCATGAGCAGGATGGTTGGAGTCCCTAAGAATGCTGCGTGCCCGGCGCAGACATCTTTTCCTGTAGACGTCCTCTATAGCTGGAAGTGGAGTCCCTGTGATGCGTTGGGCGGTTTTCACCACCCGCTGCAGCGCCTTGCGGTCAGCTACAGAGCAGCTCCCATACCAGACTGTGATACAGTTGGTCAGTGTGCTCTCTATCACACAGTGGTAAAAGTTGCCCAGGATGTCAGTTGACAGATGGTTCTTCTTCAATGTCCTCAAGAAGAAGAGGCGCTGATGGGCCTTCTTGATCAGGCTGGTGGTGTTAACTGACCAGGACAGGTCCTCCGAGATGTGGGTCCCCAGGAATTTGAAGCTGGGGACACGTTCAACAGCTATCCCATTGATATGGATGGGGTCATGTGTCTCTTCCCTCTCCTTCCTGTAGTCCACTATGAGCTCCTTGGTTTTGCTGGTGTTAAGGAGCAGGTTATTGTCAGCGCACCAAGTAGCCAAGTGCTCAACCTCTGCCCTGTAATCTGACTCGTCGTTGTCCCTGATGAGTCCAATCACCGTGGTGTCATCTGCGAACTTTATGATGGAATTGGATCCATACATAGGCCTGCAGTCATGGGTGTAGAGGGAGTAGAGGAATGGGCTGAGCACACAGCCCTGTGGTACACCAGTGTTGAGTGTGATGACGGAAGAACGGTTGGGGCCTGACCTAACATGCTGGGGTCTGTTGGTCAGAAAATCCATGATCCAGTTGCAGGTGGAGGTACTGATTCCCAGGTCCCCAAGTTTAGTGAGCAACTTGGAGGGGATAACTGTGTTGAATGCTGAGCTGAAGTCAATAAACAGCATTCTTGCGTAGGTGTTCTTGTCATCCAGGTGTGAGAGTACATAGTGCAGCGCTGTAGAAACCGCATCCTCTGTACTCCTGTTGCTCCGGTAGGCGAACTAATGAGGGTCCAGTGTAGGGGGCAGGCCTTTTTTGAGCTGTGCCAAGACCAGTCGCTCAAAGCACTTCATGACTATGGGCGTCAGTGCCACAGGGCGATAGTCATTTAGGCACGATGGTGTTGAATGTTTCGGCACTGGTACTATTGAAGTGGTCTTGAAGCACGCTGGTACCACGGCCTGGGCCAGGGACAGATTGAAGATGTCTGTGAAGACCCCTGCCAGCTGCTCAGCGCATGCCCTCAGCACACGCCCAGGAATGCCATCAGGGCCAGCAGCCTTACGTATGTTGACATGACTCAGTGCATTACGGACGTCGGTGTGGGTGAGTGTGAGGTGGTGGAGGTCATCAGAGGGTGGGAAATTGATGTTCTTTTCGTTGTTGTCCTTGTCAAAACGAGCATAGAAGTTATTTAGCTCATTGAGAAAGGGCACAGTCATGGCTATAGGTATGGAGTTGCTGGGCTTATAATCAGAGATAGCTTGAATGCCCTGCCGCATACGTCGGGGGTCAGAGTCCCTAAAATGTTCCTCCACCTTCAGCTTGTAGCTGTGCTTGGCCTTCTTGATGCCCCTCTTCAGATCTGCCCTGGATGAACTGTAGGCCTGTGCATCACCAGATCTAAAGGCATTGTTACGTGCTTTTAGCAGAAGCCGCACTTCTCTGTTCATCCACGGCTTCTGATTTGGGTACGTGGTGATCTGTCTTTCCGTGGTGACACTGTCAATAGTGGTGTTGATATGGTCCAGGACTGAGTGGGTGTAAGAGTTGATGTTTATGTGGGAGCCACAGGTAGCCTGAGAGGTGAACATACTCCAGTCTGTGTTCGTAAACTTCTCCTGGAGTACAGAGTCAACCCCCTCTGGCCACACTTTGATGGTCCTCACTGATGGCTTCACCCGGTTGATGAGCGGTACATACTTGGGGGTAAGGAACAAGGATAAATGATCAGACTGACCTAGGTGGGGGAGGGGAGTTGCTGTGTAGGCTCCCCCAATATTGGTGTAAACATGGTCCAATGTTTTGTCCCCTCTTGTGTGACAGGAGACATGCTGGTAGAATTTAGGAAGCACTGTCTTGAGGTTAGAGTGGTTAAAATCACCCGCCACAATAAATGCTGCCTCTGGGTGTGCAGTTTGTTGTTTGCTAATAGCTGCATGCAGTTCTTTCATAGCAAGCTTAGCATTAGCATCCAGAGAAATGTAAGCGGCCGTTATGATGGTACAAGTGAACTCGCGTGGCAGATAGAAAGGTCTACATTTAACCATGAGAAACTCCAGGTTAGCTGAGCAGTGTCTCTCAACAGTGACAGAGTTCGTGCACCAAGCCTTGTTAATATAAATGCACACTCCCCCCCCCTTGTCTTACCGGAGTCAACTGCTGCTCTGTCTGCCCGGAGCGTGTGTAGGCCGGCTAGCTCGATAGCATTGTCGGGTATTCCACTGTGAAGCCATTTTTCCGTAAAAATCATGATATTGCAGTTCATAAGTCTCTTATTGTTGGTGATCCGAAGCCGTAGTTCACTCATTTTGCTCGCCAGAGACCGTACATTAGCAAGGAAAATACTGGGTAGCGATAGCCGGTGCGGTGTTAGCTTTAGCTTAACTCTTAGCCCACCGTGCTTACCCCTCCTTTGTTTACGACCTTTGCGCCGCCTGCGAGCACTTCCGGTCGGCCGGGAAGCCTGCCGAGCATCGGGAGTTCTCCAGAGCTCTGGGATGAGACGTAGATTCAGACGTAGGTTGCTGATAAAAAGGTCGTTATCGTTGTTTTGTAAACCAATATTCAAAAGCTCATCTCGGGTGTAAGATGTAAAAGCAGAGCTGTTCTGAACAAACATACCCAAAATGAACAGAAATAACACTGCTAATCCACAAAATCTGATAGGACGCTGAGCCTCGCGTTGTGCACGCGCCGCCATCTTGCCACTAACTGTGCATCCTGATCAGAGAAAATAAAATGACACTTTGTGCACTAATCTGGCTACTCTGTATTTGTAAGACAGTATAACAAACATGATCAAAAAATAATTATAGCAAAAAAAATGTCTCTGGGGTCGCAAGATATTTGTGATGTCAAAATGGGGTCACAACCCAAAAAAGGTTGGGAACCCCTGGGTTAGTGAGAAAGTTCTTTATCCAAGCACATGTAAGAGGTGGGAGACCAAGAGTGTTCAGTTTGGTAATGAGAATGTCCGGGATGATTGTGTTGAAGGCCGAACTGTGGTCCATGAAAATCATTTGGACGTAGCTGTGCTGCCGCTCCAAGTGGGACAGCACAGAATGAAGGGCTACGGCGATGGCATCTTCAGTGGATCGGTTTTCACGTTATGCAAACTGATAGGAGTCAAGGTCTGGGGGAAGATGGCTCTTAATGTGCCGGAGAAGCAGTCTCTCAAAGCACTTCATAATTACCAGGGTGAGAGCCACAGGATGGTAATCATTTAGGCTGGTGGTGGAAGATTTCTTTGGTACTGGGATGATTATGGCAGATTTCAGACAGGATGGGATGACTGCCTGGGCCAGGGAGAGGTTGAAAATCCTGGTAAAGATGGAGGTGAGCTGGGAGGCACACGCTCTAAGCATCTTACCAGGAACTCCATCTGGGCCGGCAGCCTTCTTGGGGTTCACTGCCAGGAACACCCGTCTGACGTCATGCTCACTGACAGTGAAAGTGGTGGTGCAGGAGCTGGGTGGGGGTGGGGGCAGGGCTGAGGCTGATGAGTGCTGCTGTTGATGACTGGATATTGTTTAGTGATGGCCAGATGAAGCTTTCTGGAGGACATGAGGCCTTTTATCAAAATGGCTCATATAGACGAGGCCTCAAGTGAAACTTCATTTTCTCTACTAGCCCATCAAGTGGACTAAACGTATACAACATGCAGATTTTTACAAGGGTGTGATTGGTTTGTGCATTTTTTACACATTATCTTTTTATCTTTTACACATTTTATCTTTAAAGAAATATCAGTGATCATAAGGGAAAAAAGAAATGATAAAACTGAGGTGACTACAGTGAATGTGCTTGTGCTACTTATCCATTTTTAAGAAATAGCTTTTCAACAGTCTTAAACTGTCTTTGCCAGTACATCCATCTCTGTTCTTATTGTCATGCAGGGCACAATAGTGCCTCAGCATAATGATGTGTTATTTTTGTATCCAAGCTTTTTGAAACACAACAGACACTTCACCTTGTAAATAAAAATAAATTACAAGAATGACCCCCCTGGGACTTTATCCCTAGCTCTCCAGATGTAAGACAGATATTTTACCTCTAGGCTACCACTTAGTGATTGCCAGATAAGGCTTTCTTGAAGACTTGAGCCTTTCCATCAAAATGGTTCATATTGATGAAGCCTCATGTGAAACTTCATTTGCTCTACTAGGCCATGTAGTAAACAAAAAGTATAGAGCATGCAAATTTTTACAAGGGCATTTTTGGTTGAATGTGTATTTTTGTTTTTTTTTTCAATTTCAATAAATGTGCTGTCTTTTAAGAAATATCAATGATAATAAGGGGAAAAAAAGAAATAATAAAACTGGGGTGACTACAGTGAATGTGCCTGTGTTACTTGGTGTGCTTGTACCATTTTTATTAAGAAATAATACATTGTCAACAGTCTTATACTGCCTTTACTAGTATATTCAACTCTATCCTTATTTTTTTTTTTTTGTCCTGTCAGGCAGCTAGGCAAACAGAACAGGGATCTGTCACCCTACTGTGCCAAAACAGATTTACTTTGCCAAGAGGAGCCTATACAGTACCTAACTTTGCACTGTATATTGTTGTAAACTCCTCCTGTAATAACTTTTAATACTTTATTTTAATTGTTTTACCCATGGAAGACCCAACAGGATGGGGATGAGGGAAAGGAAGTGTGTGAAGGGGGGAAAGAAAAGGGAGGGGAACAGACAAAAAAAAATAAAATAAAATAAAAAAAACAAACAAACAAAAGACAAACTGCTTCTTCCACCGGAGATGTCTCAACACAAGTCTGGTTTCCGCACCTGTTAAAGGAGAGACACTTGTACATGTATGTCTGTGTGCCTATATATGAGAACGCGCGCAAAATAAGTGTGTGCATGTGAGTGGTTTGTCAGGAAACATACGAGCGGAGGGCCGGTCGCAGCAGCCCTCCCCCCGAGGACCCCGAGCAGGCAAGGCAGCGCCACCAACTCCCAGCCCCGAGGTCAGCAAGCCCCAGGAAAGCCAAGCATCCACCCCTGGAGAGACGATCAAGGGAGGGCAGGCCGCCTGGCGGCCGGAGCGGTGAGCCCACACCCCTGGACCTGCCCGACCCCCACCCACCCAGCAGGGCCAACATTCGCCCCCGGGCCCCAGGCACCAGGAGGCCAGCGACCCCACCCCCCAGGACAGAGGCCAGCCAGCGCCCCCCGGCGCGAGCCCCCCCAGGTACCCCCACAGCGGTCCCGCCCCAGCGCCTCAGCCACACACCCCGGGGACCCCCACGTCCAAAGAAGTCCCCTCGCCCAGGTGAGCCCACATTGCCGAGAGGCACTACCCCCCTAATCCAGCCCCTCCCGACTCACAGGCACACCCCTCCCCATACCTTCACACCCACATGTTCCCATGCACACCCCTCTCACTCAGCCAGACCGACCCATTCTCTCTCTCACTCCAGTACCCACTTAAATTCACTACTCATTCACCTTTATTTCAAAAGCCGACTGCGAAGCAGATGCAGTGAGCCTGAACATGCACCAGTGCCCGGCAGTGACCAGGGAGGCCACCGGCGCAGGCCACAGAAGCAGACCCCCACCCCCCGGCGCCCATCTGAGTGAACAATCAGCAGACCACCGCAGGCGCCCCAAGATGCCACCCGGCATGCAAAGCGCCGCACAAAACCGACCCACCATCACCACCTCCATTCATCACCCTCTCACTCACACTTAAACTCATATTCAGCCCCCCGTCACTTCGTTGGTTGTATCTATATATTAGTAGCATCCAGGGATTTTTACAACATGATAGGTCCCAGGCTCCCCACCAGGCCCCCACGCCCTCAGCAAGACAGGGCAACAGGGGTGGGGGGAGACCCCCACCTCCTCCCCCCGCACAGAACATGGTGGGTGTGTGCTGGTTATATGATATAATTGTGTATAAATGTGTGGACTACTAAAGTACAATTAAAATTGGGGGGATAGTAATTGAAGCATTGTTAGCCACTGTGATGGGCAGCAGAGCCCCCATCCCCCCAAGCCCTCAGTGTCTAAAATGCAATTAAAATTGAGGTGAGTGCAGCCCCACCACGCGGCAAAGGTATCCCCTTCACCGACACAGTGCGGCACACCCCCACCCCAAAGCCCTAAATGTAACAAAAAAGATCAGGGGGAGGAAGAGGGTGGGAAATAAGACTGGGAGGTAGGCGGTCCAAAAACAAGCCCCCCCCCCCCCCCCCAGAAGCCAGCTTGCAGACTGGCTTGTGAGGCCACCCACTGCCCCCAAATCCCAACCCAGGGCGAGGGCCGCCAGTGGAAACAACCCAGGACCCACCAGCATCACGTCCCGGCGCTCCAGCACCGCTAACATGACGGGGCAGCCAAACATACTACCACTCATCTTACACACACGAACATGGACAACAACATTCACAATAGTGAACAATGGGCCGGACCCACACAGCGCCCAACACGCCAGGTGACACACCCGAGCGCCCACGCAGGCCCACGACCACCCACCCCAGACACACACCGACAGCTGCAGGCCACCCTGCAACCACAGCCACCCCGGAACAACCCAATGGAAACACAGCCAACAACCCGCACCAATGACCCCCCCAGCCACCCCCAAGCACCAACGCACACCTGCTGCCAATGACATCAGGGGCGATGTAGCAAAGTGCCTCACCCCCCAACGCAACAGCAGGGCGGCCGGGACAAGCAAGCCCCCATGCCACTGGATGGACTGCCCAACCCCTGCCACCCAACAAAGCTCTCCTACCCATACACGCATCCTCCACCCCCTAGACATCTATCCACAAGTAACCGCTTCCATACACACACATAACTCCACCCACCATCACACATACCCACCTACACAAACACACAACCCCACCTGCCCACTCAACACACACCTTATCACCCTATCACACATCTATCCTTATTCTCATGCAGGGCACAATGGCAATAGTGTCTCAGCATAATGATGCGTAATAATGATCCAAGATCTTTAAAACACAGCAGACACTTCACCTTGCAAATAAAAATAAAATTACAAGAATGACTCAGTTGGGATTATGAACCCCAGCCTCCCACTTGTAGAGCACATGCTTTACCACTAAGCCATTACCTCAGGAGCAATAAATATCTACTATTTGTGAAAAATACATCAGTGGGGGAAATGTGCTCAAAATGTTCCCAAAAGGGGAAAAGTCCATGTTTTTGGTGCTGGCTGTGAAAATTGGCTGTGACAAATCTCTTACACACTCAAACATGACAACACAAAATGTGAGGGATGGGGATTTTCATTGTGTGTCACTGCTCACTTTATTTCATGTTCCGTGCAAAATCATGAATGGCTTCCTGACCCAGTCACGTGGTACGATGTCAACACATATATCAGCAATACACGCCTCGAAACGCGTTTCGTCAAATGTTTCCTGGATAAGCTTGGAGCACCCTTGAAGCTCCGGAGCCTGCCGTCCCATCACTAGTATTGTTTGACTGAAGTGAGTCTTGGTTGAGTGATAGTCGGCTGACGGTCTGTAAAAGCCCAGTAAGACAACGATATTGCTCTGCTTTCCCTTGACTGGTGTGTCATGGAGGAAAGGAAGGAGTATGACAGTATGAACTGTAGTGAGGGAGAAGTTGGTGACACGGACGGGAGTGAGTGACAGGCAGTGGGGAAACGGAGGGCTAGTGAGAGGAAAAGGAAAAAGCAGGGGAGTAGTTCTGGAGGGACAGAGAGTGAGGGAGGAGGTTCAGGTTCAGGTTACTTTATTTGTACCCGTAGGTAGATTTGTTGGAGATACGAGGAAGAAGTCTAAGGATGTCTCCCTCAGTGTTGTGTGGTTTGAGGAAGGAGGGTAAAAAAAGATGGAGCCTTTGAAAATCGCAAAGCTCATTTGAGATAAGATTGGTGATGTTAAATATGTCCGGATGCTTGTTGATGGCAATTTCTTGGCTAGATGTAGCTCTGAGTGTCAGTTTAGAAAGGCAAGAGAGTTAAAGGTGGTTGGAAATGCTGAAGTCCTAAGTTCTGTGAGAGCTGGAAAACAGAGGTGGAGTGGGAGTAGGGGAGTGATATCTGGGGTGCCTCAAAGCATCAGCATGACAGAGCTGGTGGAAAATCTGAAAAGGAGTAACAGACTGGTGAAGGATGCAAAGAGGTAGTCCAGAGGGCCCCAGAAGATTGAAACTGAGACTGTATTGGTTGAGTTTAATGCTAAAGAGGTACCTAAGGCATTGTACCTTGGATTTATTAAGTATACAGTGAGGGAATTTGTCCCAAAACCTTTGAGGTGTTTCAATTGCCAGGAATTTGGACATGTCGCAAATACGAGTAAAAAAAAAAAAAAGTGTGTCAGGTGTGGGGGTGAGCATGAGTATGGTAAATGTGAAGCAGGTGTTAAACCCAGGTGCTGCAATTGTGGTGGGGAACACAGTGTTGCTTACTGGGGGTGTGAGGCAATGAAGCGAGAGGCAACAGTGCAGCAGATAAAAGAAAGGGAGAAGGTTACCTACGCAGAAGCAGCAAAATTGGCAGGAGAGTATAGGGAGTCAGAGAGGCTCAGAAGAGCAAGCAGCTACTGCAAAGATGGTTGAGACAAAAATTACAGAAGTAAAGAGGAAACTGGTGACATTTATGGCAGGAGTCATAAATGCAACATCAGATGTAAAGTCAAAAACTGAGAGAATTCAAATTATTGTGACAGCGGCTGTTTACCTTCTTGGCATGAGGGGAGTGAGGTGGGAAGAGGTTAGGGTCAGGGATGAGCTAAGTATTCAGGCAAGCCAGGAAGCACAATGTATTGATTAATATTAGTGATCATTTTAATCCTTCAGTAGAATGTGAGAAGCCTGATTTCCAGTGGGCAGGATTTTAAACAGTTTGTGTATAGTCAACAGTCCAAACCAGATATTGTGTGTGTGCAGGAGTCATTGTTGAAGCCAACATTAAACTTCATAATAAAAGGATATGTAGCAATCAGGAAGAATAGAACTGAGGGGACAGGAGGGGGTTGTGTACCTTTGTTAGAGAGGAAATTCCATATAGAAGTATTGATGTTGGTAATGAGCGGGAGTGTGTCATGATTGAGGTGTGGACACAAGGCAGAAGCCTAGTGGTCATAAATTTCTATAATCCATGCAAGAAATTAATTATTTAAAGCCTCGAGGAGATAGGGAGAGTTAATGTTAATACAGTGTGGTGTGGGGACGTCATTGCACATAATATGCTATGGGGAAGAGACAAAACGGATTACAATTGCCAGATAGTGGAGGAAATGACGGCAGAAAGACAGTTGGTGTGTCTAAATGATGGCAGGAAAACAAGGATAGATGTTAATTCTGGCAAAGAATCTGCGCTGGACCTGACCATAGTGACCAATTTCTTGGCCCAATTGTGTGACTGGCAAGTACATCAAGAAGGCACTATTGGTAGTGATCACTATCCAATATTCACCAAAATAAATGTAGGTAAAAGACAAACTGTAGAACACAGAGGGGGTAAATGGATTTTTAAGAGAGCAAACTTGGTGGAATTCAGGAAAGTGACAGACTGATGCAACAGGTTAATGAAAGTATGAGTATAGAAATAGTTAATTCCCAAATAGCAGAAGGGATGGTGCAAGCAGCAGCAAAAACTATTCCTAAAAGCAAAGGAAGAGGGGTGAAGAAAGTAGTGCCATGGTGGGATGATAAATGTAAAGAGGTGTGGAGCCCATAGTTATAACCTATGTGACTCACATGTGGCTGGCTGAATTCAACCAAGAGAGACTTTGAGCTAGCCATGTGTATTGACTTCACACCTCAAGAGGAAGACATGTCTGCACCCCCTGGGGACTCAGGAGAGATGGGAAGATTACCCGGCCTGACCTTTGGGGGTCGGAAAGGAGAACAGAAGGACTCTGGGTGTTGTATTAGAGATGAAAGGATGTAGCTGAGTATTGTGACTTTTGTGTGTGATGTATTGTTAAAAGATGAAAGTATAAATGTATGTGTGTGACTGCGTCCTGTCTCTTTTCACTCCGATCGAGAGAGGACGTAGGATGAATGGGGAATTAAAGCAGTTACTGGAAAAATCATCCAGTCTCCTCAATTCTTGACTCCTACAAGTGGTGACCTACGCATGAATCTGAGCACGCCGAGGCTGGAGGACAGCCTCGTGATCGATATGGAAGAGCTGGGAGACAGCCGCTCAGACCCGGATTCACCGGGGAATGCCAGCAGGGGCACAAGACTGATTAAGCTCCCCGAGTTCTGGCAAAGCGACCCGCACTCGTGGTTCCAGCATGTGGAGTCACGGTTCCTGCTCGGGGGAGTTTCAGCGGATGACATTAAATTCCATAATGTCATCGCGACGCTCGACAGCCGCACAGCTTGGTGTGGGCGGAGCCTGGTGCAGCAACCACCCGCCGTCGGCAAATACGACGCACTGAAAGCCACCCTCATCAGGAGCTTTGTGCCGTCGTCTGAGGCAAGAGCCAGGCAGCTGCTGGACCTGCGCGACAGAGGTGGACACAGGCCGACTGTCCTCATGGAGGACATGTTGCAAATGATCGGGACGGACAACGACGCGTTCCTTTTCAAACATATTTTCCTGAGAACCCTCCCAGCGCACCACGAGAGGTTCCCTGTCCAGCAGGAGATGTTTGACCCAGCAGGACTTCCGCGACCTGGCCCAAGAGGCGGAGCGGCTCCTCAATGCCTGCGAGGAACCAGAGGCTTCCGTGGCAGCGGCAGACCTCGGCGCGGCGGCCGGGGGCAGTGTGGAGCCAGAGACGGCAGTGACCACCCCAGCGGCGACAGCAGCGGCGAATTCCGTGGCAGAGGAGATGACGGCCTCTGTTTTTACCATCAACGTTTCGCTGGGAAGGCGCACAAATGCATCCCGCCCTGCAAGTTCAAAAAGCAGGGAAACGACCGGGCCGGGAGTCGTTAGCAGCTTCCACTCTCGGCGAACGGAACAAGCTGCTTTATCTGACAGACGCGGGCTCCGGGCGGCAATTCTTAGTGGACACCGGAGCCCAGAGGAGCTTCATCACTGCCACCTATGCTGATCGGGTCGGGGGACCCCGCGGAGACGGAGCGACAGCGGCCAACGGCTCCAGCATCAAGACGTACGGAGAGAGGACCTTGTCTCTGTCCTTCCACGGCCGCGCCTATGAGTGGAATTTCATCGTGGCGGCAGTGAGCTTCAATATGTTAGGTGCTGATTTTCTGTGTTCACATGGTTTGTTAGTTGATCTGGCCAACAAACGACTAGTAAATGCACTCTCTTTCTGTTCTATCCCTTGTGCAGCTCGGGTGTGCCCGCTGCCAGTTCAGACCAACGTCGCCACAGCAGGTGGTAAGTTTCATAGCCTTCTACACCAGTTCCCAGCACTCACAGTTCCTACTTTTTCAGCTAAGGTGGCAAAGCATGGGGTGGAGCACTTTATTACCACAAGTGGTCCACCCGTTTTTGCGAAGGCTCGGCGCTTGGATGCAGCTAAACTCTCCATTGCGCGCGAGGAGTTCGCCAACCTGGAAAGGTTGGGCATAATTCGCCGCTCGAAGTCTGCTTGGGCTTCCCCCCTCCACATGGTACCTAAAGCTGACGGCTCATGGAGACCTTGTGGCGATTACCGCAGGTTGAACAATGCCACAGCGCAGGACCGGTACCCGATTCCACATATCCAGGACTTTTCAGTGCATTTGGCGAAGGCGCAAATTTTTTCTAAAATAGACCTGGTCCGCGGTTATCACCAAGTCCCGGTCCGAACAGAGGACATCCCCAAAACAGCCGTAATAACCCAGTTCGGGCTTTTTGAGTTTTTACGAATGCCTTTTGGCCTTAAAGGCGCCGCACAAACCTTCCAACGGATGATGGATGCAGTGTTGCGCGACCTTTCTTTCCTTTTTGTCTATTTAGACGACATTTTGGTAGCCAGCACCTCCGAGGAGGAGCACGCAAAACACCTCACGACAGTTTTTCAGAGGTTAGGAGAGCATGGGTTGATAATCAGCCCGGCCAAGTGCCATTTTGGCGTGGCACAAATCGACTTTTTAGGGCACCGTGTTTCCTCGGAGGGAGCAGTTCCTCTGCCGGCCAAAGTACGCGCGGTGGCAGATTTTCCCCAGCCTCGAACGATAAAAGCATTGCAAGAATTTTTGGGGATGGTGAATTTTTATAACCGTTTCATACCCCACGCAGCGCAGCTTATGCAGCCCTTGTACACCGCGCTCAAAAAGCAGAAGCCCTCCCATGTGATTGAATGGTCCCCGGAGTGGGAGCGCGCATTCACAGAGGTTAAACGGGCACTGGCAAACGCGGCACTGTTGGCCCACCCAGACCCGGCAGCCCGCATAGCGCTAACCACGGACGCGTCAGATGTGGCCATAGGGGCCATAGTGGAGCAGCAGGTTGCCGGGGTTTGGCAACCACTCGCATTCTTCAGCAAGTCCCTACGCGAGGCTGAGGGAAAATACAGCGCGTCTGACAGGGAGCTGCTGGCGCTCCACTTGGCTATTCGCCATTTCCAGTTCTGGTTGGAAGGGCGGCGTTTCACCGCGTTTGTCGACCACAAACCGCTCACTTTTGCGATGTCCAAAACTTCAGAACCGTGGTCGGGGCGGCAACAGAGACAGCTGGCCGCAATTTCTGAATTTACCACCGATATTCAGCACGTAGCCGGTAAAATCAATGTGGTTGCAGACTGTCTGTCACGCGCGGTAACAGCACCCGTCCACGCGGAAACGGATTGCGCAGCCGCTTACCCAGAGCGCGGTAACAGCGCGGTAACAGCGCGGTAACAGCGCGGTAACAGCGCGGACACGCGCGCGGCTCCGGTCCACGTGGGAATAGATTATGCAGCCATGGCGGCGGAGCAGAGCGAGGACGCGGACGTGCGCGCGCTCCTGTCTGGACCAACAGGGTTAAGGCTGGAACGTAGAAATCTACAAACTGGTTTCCCCCCGCTTATTTGCGATGTATCCATGGGGCGACCACGCCCGGTGGTGCCAGCCGCGTGGCGCCGCCACGTTTTTGACGCCGTGCACTCCCTAGCGCACCCAGGGGTGCGCGCTTCGGTGAAAATGGTGGCGGAGAAGTTTGTTTGGCCGAGCCTGTGCAAGCACGTGAAGGAGTGGGCTAAAACCTGCATGGCTTGCCAGCGCGCTAAGATTCACAGGCACACTATGGCGCCCTTAGAACCGTTCCACATTCCGGCTAAAAGGTTCGATCATGTGCACGTGGACCTCGTGGGCCCCCTGCCCACTTCACAAGGGTTCACGGATCTCTTGACAATGGTAGACCGAACCACTCGTTGGCCGGAAGTGGTCTCGTTAACATCGACCACAGCGGCAGAGGTGGCACGTGCTTTTTTAACAGCCTGGGTAGCGCGGTTCGGGGTCCCGTCAGATATTACGTCTGATAGGGGACCTCAATTTGCGTCGGAACTGTGGTCAGCAGTGGCCAGCGGCTTAGGAGCGGGGGTACATCGCACGACCGCTTATCATCCCCAGGCCAACGGTTTATGCGAGCGTTTTCACAGGTCTTTGAAGGCAGCCCTCAGAGCGTCACTGACGGACACAGATTGGGTAAACAAACAACCATGGGTTTTATTGGGGTTGCGTTCGGCACCCAAAGTGGATCTAGATGCCTCACCAGCAGAATTGGTCTTCGCACAACCGCTCAGGCTGCCAGGCGAGTTTTTACCCGACCACACGGCATCAGGGCCCTCCCCGATCCGGGTGTCTCTGAGTAACACGGGAGCAGAAATGCTCCCGGGCCCCGCTCATCACTCTTTCCCACGTGTGTTTGTGCCCCAGGCTTTACGAGACGCAGAGTTTGTTTTTGTCAGGCACGATGCTCAGCGGCATAGTCTCCGCCCACCTTACGACGGTCCATTTCGAGTGCTGGAAACCGGGGAGAAATATTTTGTGCTAGATTTGGGGGGCAGGAGGGAGACGATCAGTATCGATAGATTAAAGCCTGCTTTTGTGTTACATAACGAGTCTGTACGGCCGGCGGGCGTGCCTCGACGCCGCAGGCCTCCAAAGGGGTGGCCCCGGGACCCCCCACGGTGGGCAAATAACCCTTCTCCCCCTCACTCCACAGATGCACAGCAGGATGGCCCAACACAGAGCAGGAGACCTGCATACAGCAGATTCGGGAGAAGATTGAAACCTAAGCTGCATGCAGAATGATGTGTTTTGTTTTTTTGTTTTTTTTTGGTCAGGTTGTTTGGGTTGCTGTGAGATTCTGTTGGGGGTGTGACTGTTGTATGACTGTATGTGGGTGCCCAGACTTTCGCGTGGAAGGGGGGAGTGATGTGGAGCCTATAGTTATAACCTATGTGACTCACATGTGGCTGGCTGAATTCAACCAAGAGAGACTTTGAGCTAGCCATGTGTATTGACTTCACACCTCAAGAGGAAGACATGTCTGCACCCCCTGGGGACTCAGGAGAGATGAGAAGATTACCCGGCCTGACCTTTGGGGGTCGGAAAGGAGAACAGAAGGACTCTGGGTGGTGTATTAGAGATGAAAGGATGTAGCTGAGTATTGTGACTTTTGTGTGTGATGTATTGTTAGAAGATGAATGTATAAATGTACGTGTGTGACTGCGTCCTGTCTCTTTTCACTCCGATCGAGAGAGGACGTAGGATGAATGGGGAATTAAAGCAGTTCTTGACTCCTACAGAGGCAGTAAAATGCAGAAATGGGGCATTTAGACAGGTTAAGAGAACTCATAATTTCCAACATTTAATTTTATCCAAGCAGGCACAGGCAACAGCCAGAAGAACCATAAGGTGAGCTAAAAGAGCATATTGGAGGACTTTCTGTGAAGCAATAGGAAATGCGACACATATAGGTGAAATTTGGGGGATGATCAGGAAAATGGGAGGAGATAGGAGGGAGATGAGCTACCCTGTCTTGAATAGTGGCATGGAAACAGCAGTGACAAATAAGGAAAAGGTTAAAGTAATGGTGGAGACCTTTGTTAAGGTACATAGTCATGACAATTTAGATGAAGAAGGGAAGGCAGGGAGAGAAGCTGTGAGAGAGGAAAATAGGGATCTGCTGGGCAGGAAGGGTTGAAGTGGAGGTCTGATGGATTTACCATTCTCTATAGCAGAGTTAAAAAGGGCATTTGTTAAGACTGGGCAGACGGCACCAGGGAAGGATGATGTGTGCTATGTTATGATTAAAAAGCTAAGTGAAGTAGCGCTGGGAAAAATACTAATGTTACATAACAAAGTGTGGGAGGAAGGGGTAATGTTAACCAGTTGGAAAAAGGCAATCATTATTCCAATCTGGAAACCCGGGAAAGACCCTAGTAAGCCTGGTAGTTATAGGCCGGTAGTGCCATCATCACATACACTACCTTTCAAAAGTTTGGGGTCACCCAGACAATTTTTTGTTTTCCATGAAAAGTCACACTTTTATTTACCACCATGAGTTGTAAGGTTGTCATAGCCAGGAGCGGCACTGGGGTTAAGCTCCCAGTGCTCATAAAATGCTCCTTATGGCGTGCGTCTCGAAAAGCCTCTGACAACTAAGTCCAACTCCTAGCCTGCCCGTGTGGTTTAGTCTCTAAGCCCGGCGGAACTGCTTTTTACTAATAGGAGAAGGGGCAAGGGCGGATCTCTGGCGCCTTAAAACCAGATGCTTCGGGTTGATGGTGGCTCGTCAACCTGGGAAGGTAGCCCATCTAGGGGAAGGTAAACCCTGATTTCAAACCTCTGCTGCCTTGCGGCATACCCGGTCACGGGAAAGGCTTCGGGAGTCAACCCTGAGGAAAAATCTGGAGTCGGAGCCCCTAAGGCAGTTCTATGTTGTGCTCAACATCGTTCTGGCAGCTCCTGCAATGGCGCTGGTGCCAAACTGTAGCAGCCCTGCTGTTCCTTTGGATTCATCAGTGACGTGGAGAGGGAGGACATGCTGCATGGGCAACATCTTGTCCTCCATATCTTCCTGCCCAGGCTTGAATCCTACCAATGCCCAACGCCGGAAGGTAGAACACCGGATCACTGGAGAGGACACTCCAGCTTCGCCTTTGGCGTAGACAAAACACGGGGAATGACAGTTACCGGTTATAAGCCACTGCTCAATTGGCGTAGAGCGTGGCGCCAGGGGTTGTTCCCGACGGTGGGAGGGATCATCAGATCTCACTGGACAGCTACCGCCCGCCTCAAGCTGGGCAGCCCCCAGCCAATAAGGTGTTGTCCCGCCACAGCTTGCTTTCCTCATTGGGTGCATGGGGATAAGGAGAAATCCAAACAGCAGGCTGAGAACCTTCGCACCAGGCAAGACAATAAAACAAAAGAGACCAACTCTAAAACTGCGAACTTGGAACGTCCGCACTATGATGACAGGACTCGCTGCTAACCTCAAGGACATCAACGACACCAGGAAGACTGCCATCATCAATAATGAGCTGAAGAGACTGGGAGTGGATATCGCCACTCTCCAGGAAACACGGTTAGCTGATGCAGGCACACTGAGAGAGAAGGACTACACGTTCTACTGGCAGGGAAAGGGCAGTGATGAACACAGGGAACACGGAGTGGGCTTCGCAGTGAAGAACACTTTGCTGAAGATGGTGGAACCGGGCAGCACTGGCTCTGCACGACTCCTCACCCTCCGCCTGAACACCACTCAAGGCCCAGTCACCCTCGTCAGTGTGTATGCCCCAACACAGACAGCCACACCAGAAGCAAAAGACGAGTTCTACGAGAATCTCGCAACAACTGTCAGGATCATCCCCAACTCTGAACAACTCATTCTCCTTGGAGACTTCAATGCCAGAGTGGGTGCTGACCACGACTCCTGGCCCTCCTGTCTTGGACCTTTTGGCGTGGGCAGAATGAACGACAACGGACAGCGGCTGCTCGAGTTCTGCACATATCACAATCTGTGCATCACAAACTCGTTCTTCAAGACCAAGCCCCAACACAAGGTTTCCTGGCAACATCCGCGCTCAAAGCACTGGCACCAGCTAGACTTGATCCTGACCAGGCGCACCTCACTGAAGAACGTGCTAATCACCCGTTCGTTCCAGAGTGCAGATTGCGACACAGACCATTCATTGGTGTGTTGCAAGGTCAAGCTGCAGCTGAAGAAATTCCATCATGCTAGACAACCTGGAAAGGCACGGGTTGACATCAGCAAGATGGCCCAACCAGAACTTGTTGATCAGTTTGCCTCCACCTTTGAGAAGGAACTTGGTGTACCACAAGGAGGAGAATCTGCAAAGCACAAGTGGGAAGAGCTGTGAAACACCATCTACCGCACAGCCTTGGCTACCTTTGGGAGGAAGACCTCGAAGTCACAGGACTGGTTTGATGCCAAGTTGACCGAGATGACCCCCGTCATTGAAGCCAAGCGCTCAGCACTTGCTGAGTACAAGAAGTACCAAAACGAGAAGAATCTCCAGATTCTCAGGGCTGCGAGAAGCAAAGTTCAGCAGACTGCTCGGCGCTGTGCCAACGAGTACTGGACTCAGCTCAGCCAAGACATTCAAACCGCTGCCATAACAGGGAACATCCGTGGTATGTACGATGGCATCAAGAAAGCACTTGGTCCGGCACAGAGCAAGACGGCCCCCCTCAAGTCTTCCACTGGGGAGATGATCACAGAGAAGAACAAGCAGATGGAGAGATGGGTGGAACACTACTCCGACCTCTACTCTAGACAGAACACCGTGACACCGTCAGCCCTTGATGCCATCGACTGCCTGCCATCCATGGACGAACTTGACGCCAAGCCAACCATCGACGAACTCAGTAAGGCCATTGATAGCTTGGCCGCTGGCAAGGCACCCGGCAACAACGGCATACCCCCTGACCTGATCAAGCACTGCAAGACCGCCCTACTGCTGCCATTGCATGACGTCCTCTGCCAGTGCTGGAAGGAAGGTGCCGTACCACAGGACATGAGGGACGCCAAGATCATCACCCTCTACAAAAACAAAGGGGAGAGAAGCGACTGCAACAACTACAGGGGCATTTCCCTCCTCAGCGTTGTTGGCAAAGTCTACGCACGAGTTGTTCTCATTCGTCTACAGAAGCTTGCCGAACGTGTCTACCCCGAGTCTCAGTGTGGCTTCCGCGCTGAGCGATCGACGGTAGACATGATATTCTCCATCCGCCAACTCCAGGAGAAATGCAGAGAACAGAACATGCCTCTGTACGTCGCCTTCATCGACCTCACCAAAGCGTTCGATCTGGTCAGCAGAGAGGGCCTTTTCAAGATCCTGCCAAAGATAGGATGCCCACCAAAGTTGCAAAGCCTCATCGAATCGTTTCACACCAACATGCAGGGGATAGTGCAGCACGATGGCAACGTCTCAGAGCCATTCAACATACGCAGCGGAGTGAAACAGGGCTGTGTACTTGCGCCAACCCTCTTTGGGATTTTCTTTGCTATGCTCCTGAGGCATGCCTTCAGCACAGCAACAGAGGGAATCTACCTGCACACAAGATCTGACGGCAGGCTTTTCAACCTCGTCCGCCTGAAAGCCAGAACCAAAGTACGCGAGGCTCTAATCAGAGACATGCTGTTCGCAGACGACGCTGCAGTCGCAACCCACACACAGCAGGAGCTTCAGACCCTGTTGGACCGCTTCTCCCAGGCATGCAAGGACTTCGGGCTTACCATCAGCCTGAAGAAGACTAACGTCTTGGCGCAAGGCACGGAAGCACCACCAACCATCACCATTGATGACTACAAGCTGGAGGTCGTGAATCAGTTCACGTACCTGGGGTCCACGATCAGCAACAACCTCTCCCTTGATACAGAGATCAACAAGAGGATTGGAAAATCAGCCTTCACACTCGCTCGCCTCACCACACGAGTGTGGGAGAATCCCAAACTCTCTGTCAAGACGAAAATGGCAGTGTACAACGCCTGCGTCATCAGCACACTGCTCTATGGGAGTGAGACGTGGACAACATACGCCCGGCAGGAAAAGAGACTGAACTCCTTCCACTTGCGCTGCATTCGCCACATCCTGGACATATCCTGGCAGGACAAAGTGCCCAACACAGAAGTTCTGTCCCGCGCCGGCCTTCCCTCCATGTTCACTCTACTCGGGCAGCGCAGGCTCCGCTGGCTAGGCCACGTTCACCGTATGGAGGATGGCAGAATCCCCAAAGACGTCCTCTATGGAGAACTGGCAACTGGCAGGAGAGACGTTGGCCGCCCACAGCTGCGCTTTAGAGACGTCTGCAAGAGAGACATGAAGGCCCTGGATATCAACACAGAGCGCTGGGAGGACCTTGCAACGGACCGCTCCAAATGGAGAGGCACCCTGACCAGACAGCTCAAGGCGGGTGAAGAGAGACTGACTGCTGCAGCAGATGAAAAAAGGACCCGCAGGAAGAACCGCCACAGACCCAGCAGCACGGAGACCACCCACAAGTGCGACCTGTGTGACAGGGACTGTCATTCGCGCATCGGCCTGTTCAGCCACAGGCGGTGCTGTTCCAGCAGAGTAGACGTTTAGGATTCTCTTCCATGGTCATCATAGACCGACGGAGGCCGACCAACATGAGTTGTAAAATGAATAGAAAATATAGTCAAGACATTGACAAGGTTAGAAATAATGATTTGTATTTAAAATAATATTTTTTTCCTTCAAACTTTGCTTTCGTCAAAGAATCCTCCATTTGCAGCAATTACAGCATTGCAGACCTAACATGATTGCACAAGGGTTTTCTAATCATCCATTAGCCTTCTGACGCAATGAGCAAACACATTGTACCATTAGAACACTGGAGTGATAGTTGCTGGAAATGGGCCTCTATACACCTATGTAGATATTGCACCAAAAACCAGACATTTGCAGCTAGAATAGTCATTTACCACATTAGCAATGTAGAGAGTGTATTTCTGATTAGTTTAAAGTTATCTTCATTGAAAAAAAGTGCTTTTCTTTCAAAAATAAGGAAATTTCTAAGTGACCCCAAACTTTTGAACGGTAGTGTATATGCAAACTAATGGAAAGGATGGTGTATGAGAGGCTGATGCATTTCCTGGAGTCAAAGGTATTAGTTGCAGAAATCAGAATGGGTTTAGAAGAGGGAGAGGAACAATGGATTTATGGGGAACCCATGTTGGGATATTCATCTCAGACTGGGAGGAAAGGAGAGGCAGTCAATTCCTCTGCCGGAAGAGCATGGGGGATTGAGCAACTGGGGACAATAGGAATTGTGATGGGAGAATGTATTGTGATGCAGGACCCCAGGCAGCAGAAATAAGCAGCTGTGGGGACAATAGGAATTGTGATGTGTAAATGTATTGTGATGCAGGACCTCAGGCTTGCAGGGGGAGTGAGTGTTGTGATATAAAGGAGAGACCCTGCAGCATGAGTCCAATGCTGTTTCTGAGACTGAGAAATGTGAGAGAGTGAATAAAGATCGTCTGCTATGAACGCCTGGCCTGTTTATTGCTCTCTCCACAGATTTAGTATTATGTTTAGAAAATGACAACAGGAAAGCACAGGTTACAAAAGGGATGGTAGCAGCAGTGTTCTTTGATGTAGAAAAGGCATATGACATGATGTGGAGACAGGGACTATTGATCAAGTTGCATAGGTTAGGCCTAGATGGAAGCATGTACAATTGGATAGCAGAATTTCTAAATGGAAGGAGTATTCAAGTTAAAATAGGATCTGATGTTTCAGAAAAGTGTGTAGCGGAAAATGGAACCCCACAGGGAAGTGTGATTAGTCCAACCCTGTTCTCAATTATAATAAATTTGGGGGGGGGGCAAGGTGTTGGACTTCTCCACCCAGAGGATGATGGACCAAGAGAGGAGGCGTCACCGGGTGGTCCAGATGGAACAGTAAAGGCTATCCCCCTGGGAGAGGAGCAGATGCCGGGCCGCTAGGAGAGGAGTGAAGTGCGGCACCGGTGAAATATCATGTTAATGGGCCGCACAGGCTTTGTTCTAAACATAATGTGAGGTCGGAGCCTCATGCCGCTTTGCATGTAATTAAAGGTATAAAAGAGAGATGCACAGTGGCCCGGGATATTCTTTTACTATCCCGTTCTGTTAGAGGAAGAATAACGTCTGTGTTGATCAGCTCATTGCCTCACCTGCATCCTTTCCTCTACAAAATTATATATTTGAGGGTGTGCCTTTGGGTATGGGGAGGTCGCTCTTTGCGGATGATGGAGCATTGTGGGTCAAATGAAGGAATATAGACTATGTTTTTTTCTACAGAAAACAACTAAAGTAATGTTTTTCACAAGGAATAAAATTAATGAAGGGAAAAAGTTAAAATTTTACAAGAAGGCGTTAGAAAGGGTTGAGTGTTTTAAGTTCTTGGGGGTTGTTTTTGATGCCAGTTTAACAGGGAGGAGTCATGTAAACAGTATTGTTGAAAAGTGTAGCAAAGTGATTAATGTAAAGCGATGCCTTGCAGGACATAACTGGGGAGCAGATGTACATTCACTTAAGTGTATTTATGGAGCTCTTGTTAGGTCAAGGATTGATTATGGGAGTGTTGTATATGGATCTGCATTAAAGTCTGTCCTACCTTAGTTGAATTTTATTCAGGCTTGTTCTCTGTGGCTGTGTATAGGGGCAGTGAAGACGGCACCAGTATGTGCATTGCAAGTTGGGGCAGGGGAACTGCCCCCTATGGTTGAGAAGGAAAGAGTTAATGGCAAATTATCTGGTTAACTTGAAAGGGCATAAGCTGACACATCCAACTCAGAGGGTAATAGAAGAGTGTTGGGAAAGAGGGAAAGAACAAGGCAACAGTGTTGGATGTTTGGGAGTATCTATGTAGACATGGAGCTGAATAAGATTAAGCATGGCAGGAGGTCAGCAAATTTGTGTGAGGGATTCAATTGGTGTATAGAAAGGAAATATGACCCATATACCAAGGTGTTTACTGATGGGTCCAAGGATTTGCAGACACAGATCACAGGGGCTTCAGTGGTGATACCCAGCCACAAGGTGGAGTTCTGTAAGATGCTGACAGATAACCTGAGTGTGTATGCAGTGGAACTAGCTGCTGTATTACTTGCAGTGCAGTGGCTAGAGGAGGTGCCTGACATTGATGTACTTATGTACTTATTTGCAGCGACTCACTATCAGCATTAAGTCTACAGTCAGAAGAAGCAAAGAATCATCAGGATCTGTTGTATGAGATAATGCTCACATTGTTAAGACTTCAAAATCAGGGGAAAAACATTAAATTTATTTGGGTTCCAACACACCATGGAATTTGAGGGAACAAGAGAGCAGATGGGCAGGCAAAGATTGCAATCACAAAAGACAATATTGACATGGTAATTAAGTTGTCCCAATCAGAAGGGAAGAGTATTGTGTGGAGGAGTATAATGGCACAGTGGCAACATTACTGGGAGGGGGAGGTGAAAGGGAGGCATTTATATGCAATAAATAAGAATGTTGGAAGAGTAAATAAAAGAAGTCGAAACAGGAGAGAGCAAGTCACAATGAGTCGGTTAAGAATTGGTCACTGTGTAGAAGAGCTGGAAATAACAAGGCGGTTTTGTATCATAAAAGCAGAGTCTTTAATGAATAACTCTTCTATCTTGTCTCATCTGGTGCAGAGCTTGGCAGAAGGCAAAGAGGAAGAATTCTGCCCAGCTCGCTGGTTAAATACAGGCACACATCCAAGACATGCAAAACACAAGCTGAAATCCCCCGTTATCTAAATCCCCCATTAGTCCTCTTAACTCCTCCCTTCATCTTGGGAGGTGATGGGAAAACCTCTCCTCGCCTTAGGGGGTGAAGGTGTGAAGTCTGTTGTCGCGTCCTGTGACGTGGTTGGTCTTCACGCAGTGAGATTCCTTTGTCCCTTTCAGAGGTGTGAAGTTCCTTTGTATATTCTGTCCCAAGCATTTCCACATGCTCTAACAAATGTAGGTATGGAATATATGAGTAATATATACCACAACTGTAATTTAAAAGGCACACTTGCAATTATAGGAAAGCATCCAACAGGCCATTGTGATCAATGTCACGTGAAAGAAACAGTAAAGCATGTGCTTATGGAGTGCCGAGAATATGAGCAAGAGAGGAAGGAGATGATGAGTGGGCTAAGGAGATTAATATAGGCAGTAAATTTGTTTATGTAGTTCAAGCTGGTGACACAGTGGAGGGGGGCGGGTGTTAGAACGATTCCTCTTCTCCACTGGAATAAATTGCATATGAAGTTGTTATAGGGACGTAGAGAAGAGAACCCAGTAGTGTCACGGTGGCCCTCGCGAGCCACCATAAGACGCCAACAAGTCACTGATGAGTTTGCAATGATGTTTATTAGGACGAAGGAACAGAGGATAACACAAAGTAACAAAGTAATGGAAAGGAATGAGCCTCGATGGGCTAAAACACACTATAATGAAAACAGGATCACAACAGGGTAAACTTACAATCGTAGACGATGAACAGATCGCGTCAGAGCCGGGGAATGCCCGATGCGTCAGACAATGAGGAGTTTTGACGGAGACTGCTGCATTGGGCTGCATTCAGCGTCCGCTTAAATGCCGGCCACTAATGAGCCCTGAATGCAGCACAGCTGGCAGGCTTTGACAGCAGGAAGCTCCTCCGAGCGCTGTCACAATAAGAGCCCAGGGAGCCAGAGGGTAATCACTGCTGTCAAGCCTGCAGGAGATGACGTATGACCCAAGTGCGGACGAGATCAGCGCTCGGATCATAACAAGTAGGAGGCGGCAATGCACCATTCAGGATGCCAGCTGCCAGAAAAACCCAAGGAAGAAGAAGAAAACTTCTTCACAGGCACGTTCGACTTCACACGCTACAGCTGACAGCTCCTCTCCACAGACTCTTCCTCTCCTCCATCGTGGAAAACTGTAAGCTCAAAACTTCTATCTTCCTGCCTCATCATTTCTATGTTGTCCTCCACTTACCTGTGCACAGGTGGACCAACCTCCTGGCATACAAAAATAGAAAGGAGATGTTTTTACCTTCTTTACATGTTTCGACTGTTCGCTGCAGCCTTTGTCAGAAGTCCTGCAGGCTGCAGTGAACAGTCGAAACATGAAAAGAAGGTAAAAACATCTCCTTTCTATTTTTGTTTTTAATAAGAACAAAAGGTAAATAACTTCCAGTATTTGGTTGACTGGGCAGGGTATGGTCTGGAGGAGAGGTCTTGGGTTACAAGGTCATTCATTACCGATCCTCGGATGGTCCGGGCATTTCATCATGCTCACCCGGACAAGCCGGTTCGGACTCCAGGAGGCGCCCCTCGAGGGAGGAACGGTCATGATCCAGGCTGCACTCTGTTGTCTCTGTCTCCCTAATCACTTATGCCCCACAGCTGCTCCAGCTTCACCAGCCACTCCTAATTTGGGCAGCCTTTAAATGGAGAGCAGAGCTTCACTTTTTGACAGGGACGTTCAACTTCACAGGCTACAGCTGACAGCTCCTCTCCACAGACTCTTCCCCTCCTCCAACATGGGAAACTGTAAGCTCAAAACTTCTATCTTCCTGCCTCATCATTTCTATGTTGTCCTCCACTTACCTGTGCACAGGTGGCCCATCCTCCTGGCAGACTTAGGATTCATCGATCTGGCGGTTCCGGATCTTCTTTCCTCCAGGTGGACTCTGGACTCAGTCCTCCCGACGGGAGGGAGGCCCTGTCACCAGCTCAACACCTGTAAGTGGACATTAATGAACTGTTCAGTGTTTTGTCTTCTACTCCCTCGACTCAGGAGAGTTGCAGCTCTTCACTGTAAATATCTGCACTGGGATTTCACTCACTCACCCAATACAACAGCCGGGAAGGGAGCGAGGAAGGCCGGCGGTTTCACAGCCTGCAGCTGTCTGACCCATAAGGTGCAATTCATTACGTCTGTGCCATTTGTTGTGCCACAGTTGTTCATCCCTCTCCTCTCTTCTCCCCTCAGGTTTGTCAGACTCTCCACACAAGTCACTTTCTGCACAATAAATCATTGTTTCACTTTCTAACTGAGTCTGCAGTCTGCTTTTGGGTCTAAATAACCAAATCATGTCATGTCTTCATCATGCTGTTCATATTTTGACATCATGAGACTAAGATGACACCTAACAATTGATCAACAGTACCTCGCCATTGTGAGGCTTCAAACAGGATGTTCTCAGAGGGAAGTGGCCACTGAGCTTAGAGTGTCACGGAGTGTCATCAGTGGGTTGCAACAGAGATACAGAGAGACTCGAAGAGTCACAGAAAGGCATAGAAGTGAACATCCTTTGCCCACATCCCACACTGATGACGGCTTCATTGTAAACAGTGCCCTGCGGAACCGAACGATGAATGCTACTCAACTCCAAGCACATTTAAGGGAGATGAGAGGCACCCAAGTGTCACATTAGACCATTCAAAACCATTTACATCAGCATGGTTTGTGTCCTAGACGACTTGCAAGGGTACCTGACCACACCATCAGACACAGGCATCATTGTCTTTTATGGGCCAGGGAACATTTACACTGGACAAGGGACCAGTGGGCCTCACTGCTGTTCTCTGATGAAAGTCGATTCACATTGAGCAGAAATGATGGCCGCCAATGATGTTGGAGACATCAAGGAGAGCGCGATGCATCAGCCACTGTTGTCACGATGTTTCAGTCTGGGCAGGTGTGTCTAGTCAATACAGAACTGCCCTACATCTTGTGAATGGTACAGTGACAAGCTGATACTACCTGAATAACATCATTAATCCAGTCATTGTGCCCCTACATAAACAACACAGACCTAATTTCATCTTGATGGATGACAATGCTCCAGCTCATCGAGACTGTATCATAAGGGAACGGCTGCTGGGGGCTGGGGTACCTCAAATGGTGTGATCTGCACTTTCTCCAGACCTGAATCCCATAGAAAGCCTATGGGATCAGCTGAGTCGCCATGTAGAGGCTTGTAACCCTGCACCCCACAACCTCAATGACCTGAGGGCCACCCTTCAAGAAGAGTGGAATGCCATGCCTCAGCAGACAATAAGTCGAGTTGTGAACAACATGAGGTATCATTGTCAAGCTGTAACTGATGCTCAAGGGCACATGACAAGTTATTGAGACACTGACATTTTTTGTTGCGGTATACCCACCACTGTTGTTGGCTTTTGTTTCAATAAATTGAGATGAGGAAATCACCATTGCATGTTTCTACTTAAATGCCCTACATTCATGATATAATATCTGTGTAGGGTGAACTTTTTACATTTTCCATAAATTTCACCCAAAAGCCAAATATCCATAACTTTTTGTGAGTAGTATATGTAAATGATTAATTGAGACATAATATTGTTGAATTTAGACTTGTTTTTCTTTTCTTTTCTTTTCTTTCGTTTTCTTTTTTTTTTTTTTTTTAAATCCGGGTTGCTCATAATGTTTTATAAAAGAATAGTTCCTCAACTGATGAAGATTCTTAGTCCAGAGTGGTGGCTCAGTTGGTAGAGCATCCACCCCACGCCGGGGATCAAATCCTGGCCGGGTCGTGCCGAAGACCATATAAAAGTGGAACTTCCTGC
The DNA here is from genome assembly GCA_020510985.1 of Pholidichthys leucotaenia. NCBI lineage: Eukaryota > Metazoa > Chordata > Actinopteri > Cichliformes > Pholidichthyidae > Pholidichthys > Pholidichthys leucotaenia. Next base: position 45,042,537 of record CM035845.1, on the reverse strand, counting down.
CGTCCAGCTTGGTGCTCAGCAATAATGGAGCGGAGGAGGGAAATCTGTGGCGGTGCTTTGCATGGCAGCAACTCCTCTGATTCTATATATGTGTGTGATTAACATTGTAGGTAAAGGGAAACATAATTTCGTTCTACCGTACATGATTGGCTGTATGGATTTGAATGACAATAAAGAATCCTTATCCTCTAGGTAGGTATACTGTATGAAAGCTCAGTCAACTGGATTCAAGTATTATTATTATTTCTGAATTTCACAAGTAAAAACAGATAACAAAGAAACTTGAATCCAATTGACTGATCTTTCACACAGTATAAGTGTTCATTAAATGCAAACATTCAATAATGTACTTGCACTTCTTTGCACTAAAATAAAGAAACAAATTTGGAGTTGTCATTATTTAGGTTATTATGCTATTATTTTACTGGTCGGGCCCAGTCGATCAGTTCAGGTGCCACCAGTATGTGGCACCTGAACTAAAATGAGTTTGCCACCCTTGCACTAAACTATTTAATGAGGAACTACCTTATATATCCACTTGGGGGAGCTGTTTCTCTACAATAACTGCAGCACTAAAACCGTTCTGCTGTAGTTTGCATCATCCAACTGGTATTCTTTAACAAAAGCAATTGGTGGTGGTGGGGGCTCAGTTTAAACTGTTCAGTACATCAGTCCCTCCTTTTCACAGTCCTTAAGAAGTTGGAAGAATACAGAGACCAAAAGATTTTCAATCCCTCCACAAATGCTTTTTCTGTACATGTCACAAAGCTTTTCCTCTGCCCACAACCTGTTAGCTGAAGAACAAAACAAACAACCAAACAAAAATTCATGTAAGCCTGATGACTTTTTAAAAAGTGATTTCTACACCTTCAACAGCTCAGAGTGGAGGACCAAAGCTGAGAGAGTTAGACCTGAGGAAATGAAAGTAGAAGCAGCTATTTTTGGCTGTCGCAGGTCATTTGGTGAAGTGATTCTCACACACATCATTGAGCCTAACGATCGGATGAAGATTTTGATATTTGGTGGTAAACCGATGATGTGAATGTGCTCTACTGTGACGGTAAATCACAGAGAAAGTAAGCAACAGATAGATGGGATGTGATAAGTGCACCTAGGATTATTGAAAACAGGGGTCTGAGTTGCCAACATGATATACGTCAGCATTTTTCACCCTTTTTTGAGCCAAGGCACACTTTTTACCTTGAAAAAATATTTTGTGGCACCTCACCAGTCAAAAATGTTACAAAATATTTAATAATACACAGGCGCTTCAGACTGTCATCGAAAAGTTAATTAATTTCAATAATTCAATTAAAAAAAATTAACCTCAAATGTAGATTCATTACAGACAGAGTGATGCATTTCAATTGTTTATTTCTTTTAATTTTATTATTATGACTTACAGTTAATGAAAACCAAAAAAATTGTTTCTCAGAAAATTAGAATATTACATACAACCTTTTTTTTTAAAGGATTTTTAGTAGAAATGTTGGCTACTGAAAAGAATGTCCATGTACACACTCAATACTGGGTTGGGGCTCCTTCTGCACGAATTACTGCATCAGTACAGCGTGGCATGGAGGTTATCAGCCTGTGGTACTACTGAGGTGTTATGGAGATCCAGGTTGCTTTGATAGTGGCTTTCAGCTTGTCCCACATGGCGAGGGGAAGCCACCGTAATGGTTGGATCTTGGGCGTCATGCTTTGGTCAATGAAAGCCTTCACACAACCCAAGCCCGCAAACAACGCCGACCAGCAAGCCTGCCACCCGGGAGACACAGTCAACACCGTTGAGCCCACTGGATCTGTGATGGAGAATCCTAACACGCCCAACAAGTCAATTCCCAACAAGTCGGCAGCCTGGCGTGAAACCTGGAAGGTTAATGCGGGACTAGTCTTTGACCTCGCTACCGAGAAACTAGCTGTGCCCACCATGCCAAGCTTAGCGTGCCCGTAGCCAAACATTTTCACAGCACCCACCTGCACATTCACCAACCACAATGCTCCGCACTTTATGTCTATATATATATATTTATAGTAATATGTACATATGTTTACTAGCTGTTCTTGTTTTTTCTTGCCTTCTGATTGTTGCTCTGAGTGTTGCTATCCCTGTGCTGTTGCAATCCTGGAATTTCCCCATTGTGGGACTAATAAAGGCTTAATAAAGGCTTATCTTATCTTATCTTATCTTAATAGATTTCTTTGGGAAAAATCTTCTCATCGTGGACATGCTCAGTATGGATTTACCAGCGCCCGAGTCCACCATAAGTTGCACATTGACCCTGTCAAGCTGTAAAACATACCACTTTAACGGCCACTTCTTAGCCCCTGCTACACACACTAACGTCATGCCCTTGGGCTCCGAGTCTGTTGGCTTTTTGGCAGTGGTGCAAACCCTAGCCCAGTGATTAGCACGGCCGCAGTTGGAGCACTTCTTCCCTCTAACAGGGCATGTGGACGGGCCCACCTTGTGATGAGGGTAGCCACAGCCGCCACACAGTCCCCGAGTTCCCACTCCTGCCCGTGCCACGGTCTGCCACCTTATGGGGGTCCACCCCAAGGAGCTAGTTGCATTGTTAGCGGCCTGACATAGCAGGGAAGCTTGGACAGCTAGGTTTTCTTTAGCCAGTACTTGCAAACCTAGCTGGGTAGCTGACTCTGCTTGGCTGGCCATCTGTATTACTTGCTTCAGCGTGAAGACATCCTTAGTTAGCATTAGCTTTTCTTTCAGCCTTGTACCATGTGCTTGCTTATCACAGATTAGCTCTTCTTCTACAGGCCCAAAGGTGTACCTGCTCGCTAGGTTATGAAACTCCATAAGAATGTGTTGAGTGGACTCACTAGCTGGTTGACGAACCTGTGCCTTCACACCATGATGTTACACTGATCAACAAAGAAATTGTCCATCATGTCCAAACAGTAGTAGTTGGAACGCCCAGAGACTCCAAGAACGGAGGAGATGGTCTTGCGCACACCCCCATGGTTTAATCTGACGTCGCCAAATGTTATGTCTTAATAATGCGAGATGTGGGCCATGTTGTACTGAGCAACAAACTGAACTTTATTGAGATTCATGCTCAATATGCATACTGGCCGTAGCACTTCTGACGTCACCACGTCGATTGCCTGGCGTCGGCTACGGCAAGCCCCAAGAGCCAAATCCCCACACAACAGGTATCACTGTACTTGACTGGCCAGCAAAGACTCCTGACCTGAACACCAGACCCAACAGTGAAAATGAGCTGAAGGCTGCTGTCAAAGCAACTTGGCCTCCATAACACCTTTAAAGGTGCAAAAGATAACATTCTGACCTCCAGGCCAGTAGGTGTCGCACTCACTGTTGGCTCACTATAATCTCATACCAGTTGCCAGGTAGAGAGATAAACAGCTCTTCCTGGAGGCTAACATGAATATACTGCAGACTGCTAAATCTCAGACCTTTTGTTATTATGAGACAGACAGCATGTCAAGCGAGGACTCTTCTGGTTTAGAATCGTGAATTTAGCATAATCCTCTCTGATGTGCATCTTGGGTAAACATTTTTAAAATAGCTGTATCATTTAGCAGGCCTATTCAATTAGTGGCTTGCGGGCCACATGTGGCCCAGAGCCAACCTCCAAGTGGCCCAGGCCATGGCAAGGAAATATAAATTTAAGAAAAAAATATGAAGGAATGACGGTCTGCAAGCACGCACATGAACAACGCGTGTGACCATCATCCGTGCGGAGTTCAGAAGTGTCCCGCCCACGTGAGCGTTCCAGTCGGCAGGCAGAGGTTTTCTAGCGTTGCTGTCTGAGAGAAATATGAGCTTAGTGAAGTACTTTAAACACGGAAAAAAAGCAGAAGATATATGTAAGCAGTGGAGGCATTTATGTTGTTTTTAACCCCCTGGAAAGGGGAGCAATAATGAAAAGTCGCTTAGCAAATGTGTGGTGAGGCTTCATACTGTATGCAGGGAAAGGCAAGAGTAACCGAATCGCTTAGGATTGACTTCACCAGCTACTACAATATCTGTCCATCCTGGTGGATGGATGGATGGGTATTATGTACCTGGCAAGTTAAGATCACCGAAATTCATGAAGTCAATGACCTTAATCTGTCAACAACCGTCTGACAAACTAAATGTGCCAAGATTTGGATTTCAAAATAAGGGAAATTTTTCCTGCTGTCTGGTTGGTGAGGAGAATTCTAAAAAAATTATCAATATATAGAAATATTTTAACAGAAATAACTGCATCTTTGGTCATTTAAGTTCATTTAATTAAGTTCATTAAATACAATTTTATTAATATTTTTTTTCTTTGAAATCAGAGTTAAATTATTGCTCAGCAATCTGAGCCACGATCTCCCCCGCTACAAACAGTTTATTAAATGCCCCACCAGAGGAAAAAACACGCTGGATCACTGTTACACTACAGTTAAGGACGCGTATCGCGCTGTTCCCCGCGCTGCGCTCGGACTATCTGATCACGTGATGGTCCACCTCATTCCCACTTACAGACAGAGACTGAAGCTCACTAAACCTGTTGTGAGCACTACGAAGAAATGGACCAGTGAAGCTGAGGAGAAGCTGGAAACGTGCATGGAAATAACTGACTGGGGCATGTTTAAAGGAGCCACGCATGATCTGGATGAGTACACGGACACTGTGAACTCATATATCCACTTTTGTGAGGAGAGCATTCTTCCATCGCGCACCAGGGTGAGATACTCAAATGACAAGCCCTGGTTCACTGCTAAGCTCAGACAGATCAGGAAGGAGAAGGAAGCAACGCTGAAAAGTGGAGACAGGGACTGCTACAGAGAGGTTAAATATCGGTTTAACAGAGAGCTGAGGAGAGCTAAATCTATGTATTCTGAGACTCCAGCAGCAGTTCACTGCTAACAACTCTGCTTCTGTGTGGAGAGGACTGAGGCAAATCACCAACTATCGGCCTCAGGCTCCTAAAGGTCAGGATGACAAAGCCCTTTGTCAAAGACTGTCCCAACACTATGCCCGTTTTGACACCTTGTCAGCTGTGTCCAACTCCCCCCCTCCCTCCAGCTCCACAGCCTCCACGGTCCCTACTTCATCAAAGGCGGCCCTCCCCTCCTCCCCCCCTGCCCTTGTCATCAGTGAGCAGGATGTGCTCAAACAGTTCTCCAGACTGAACCCGCGCAAGGCCCCCGGTCCAGACGGCGTGTCTCCCTCCACCCTGAGACACTGTGCGAAAGAGCTGGCCCCTGTCTTCACAGACATTTTTAACACCTCCCTTAAGCTATGCCACGTGCCGACCTGCCTCAAATCCTCCACCATCATCCCTGTCCCCAAGAAGCCACGGATCACTGGACTTAACGACTACAGACCTGTAGCGCTCACCTCTGTAGTCATGAAGTCCTTTAAGAGCCTGGTCCTGCCCCACCTCAAGTCCATCACCACTCCCCTCCTGGACCCGCTGCAGTTTGCCTACCGAGCCAACAGGTCTGTAGACGACACAGTCAACCTGGCCCTCCACTCCATCCTGCAGCACCTGGACTCCCCGGGAACCTACGCCAGGATCCTGTTTGTGGACTTCAGCTCTGCATTCAACACCATCCGCCCCGCTCTGCTCCGGGACAAGCTGTCCCTGCTCAACGTGCCTGACTCCCTCTGCAGGTGGATCACCGACTTCCTGACGGACCGGAGGCAGCATGTGCGGCTGGGAAAGACTGTCTCAGACTCTGTTAGCATCAGCACCGGATCACCCCAGGGCTGTGTACTTTCCCCCCTACTCTTCTCCCTTTATACCAACTCCTGCACCTCCAGCCACCAGTCTGTCAAGTTGATCAAGTTTGCGGACAACACCACCCTCATCGGGCTCATCTCCAACGGCGACGAGTCCGCCTACAGGAGAGAGGTGGCCCAGCTGGCGTCCTGGTGCAACAACAACAACCTGCAGCTGAACGCTCTGAAGACAGTGGAGATGATTGTGGACTTCAGGAAAGTCACAACCCCTCTGCCCCCCCCCTCACCCTCACAGGCTCTCCCATCACCACTGCTGATTCCTTCCGCTTCCTAGGCACCACCATCACCAGGGACCTCAAGTGGGAGCCAACCATCAGCTCCCTCATCAAAAAGGCCCAGCAGAGGATGCTCTTCCTGCGGCAGCTGAGGAAGCTCAATCTACCCACCAAGATGTTAGTGCAGTTCTACACAGCCATCATCGAGTCCATCCTCACCACCTCCATAACCGTGTGGTACGCAGGAGCCACTGCCAGGGACAGACTAAGGCTGCAGCGCGTCGTGCGCACTGCTGAGAAGGTGATCGGCTGCAAGCTGCCATCTCTCCAGGATCTGTACATCTCCAGGACCCGGAGGCGTGCTGGCCGGATCATAGCCGATCCTTCACACCCTGGTCACGTACTGTTTGCCCCTCTCCCCTCAGGTAGAAGACTTTGGTCAATTCAGACTAAAACCTCCCGTCACATGAACAGCTTCTTCCCCTCTGCCATCAGACTGCTGAACACTAAGTGACTTATTAACTCTTGTGCACTATGTACAGCAGCTCAACCAGACTCATGTCAATCATCACTGTTTTCTTCTTGCATTACCGACTGCACTATATGGTTCTCCACATTATCTGCTGCTCGCTAATATATTTTAACTGCTGACTAGTATTACTCATTCTTATTCTACACTTTTTTGCATGTATAGTTTATTTCTTTTATTTTATCATGTTTAATGTTGCAGCATTGCACCGAGACAAATTCCTAGTTTGTGTACTACATGAACAATGGCAATAAATCTGATTCTGATTCTGATTCTGATTCTGTTCTGGCTCTGCAAACTTATGGTCAAAAGTGTAAATAGCATAAGGAAAAAAAAGTCAAAATTTTACCACAATCTGTTTCAAATTTATTAAAACAAATGTAATTTTATTTAAAAAAAATAAACAAAAATTAGCCATTAAAAAAATCCACAAATGTATAATAAAGTCTCAAATGTACAAGAAAAGTCCATTTTACAAGAGGAAATTACAAATTTGAGGAAACTTGTTTCAAATTTAGATAAATTTACAGAGAAAAGTAGAAAACTATCGGAAAATAAATAAATAAATAAAAAATGTTATAAATTTTGGAGAAAACCTCAAACCTTCAAGGCTGAAGTCATTAGTCAAGTTTTTAAGTGGGTGTTTTCTGCATCCTTAACTGTATGGGAACTTTTTGGTTGACTGATATGTGTGTGTAATGGAATATGTAATTATAAAAAGAGGTTCCTACTCGCACATGTGGTGATTTAAAACAAACCAAACCACAATGGTGGATGTGCAATGTTTGTTAATGTTATCAATCTTTTCTTGGGGGGTTTGTGCATTGAAGTGTTTAACATTTCATTTTTTATTCAGCTAAATGCACTTTGAGATGTGCCAAGGTCAGTTATGACCAGGATGTAGTATATTTTATTTCAAAAGGGAAACAAATGTTAATGCTACCAACAGTGCACACTGAGTTTTTATGCACTTTGAGATATGCCTGAGTAAGGTGTGACAAAAATGGTTATTTACAGAATTTTTTTTGATTCTATTTATTTAATTGTTATTCAGCAGGAAAAATGTTTCTACTACTTCAAGTTCTGCTCAACCCCAGCACTGTTATTGTGTTTTTATGCACTTTTGATGTACCTTTGTCATGTGCCAAGCACACATTTAAAACCAAGACAATGAATAAAAAGTGCATATTTTTCATCATATTGATCTGTGTTGGTCTGAAATTTGGCATTCAACAGATCGCTGAACATGTGCGGCCCAGGTACATGTCTTGATTTCAAATTGTGGCCCAACTGATTTTGTAATTGAATTGCCCTTGTAATTGAATTGCCCCTTGAATTCTGTCGTATAGCGTCATTGACAGTAATGCTAATGTAGCACAGCAATGATTGAACTGGATAGCGCTCTAATTTTGACAACGTAATTATGACAACACTTTAGTTCAGATTGTAAGGACTTTGCTGTTATTTGTTGTGTGGTTTTTGTAAATATGCTGAATCACACTTTTATGGTCTATTTATATGTTCACCCATTTTAGCTATGCATGCTTAAAAGAAAATACGGTTGTTGCTATTAGGCTCCAGCAGTCATTTGTTAGTTCCAGTTCATTTTAGGTTGTAAATGTGTTTTGTTTTTATTGTTTATAAATGTATAAATAAATGTTGTGAAACGTTGGATGCGTGAATTCATTTGTGCCCTTTCAGTTACCTGTAGAACATGAAGTGTGACAGATTCACAAAGTAATGGTTTATCTCACCTCTATGCAAAACTAAAATATTTTCAACCTTTGTATAATGTAGTGATAAACAAAAACCTAAAATAAACTGTATGTATTAGATATATACATAACATTGTAATCAATAATCCTTAATGAAGTTGGAAATAATTTATGGTGGAATAATAATCTTTTTATTCAAATAATATTGTGTAAAAACAGAACTGCATCTCCAAAAATTAGTGCATCACTATTCAGATCTATATCAAATAGCTCAGACATATTCATCCAAATTTCAAACAAAAAAAATCTTAAAATAGCTAAATTTATATGGGATTATTGCAAAATATGAAAGTTTTACTTTTTAGATTTGAGTTATTTCTAAAAAATAAATAAATAAATAAATAAGTTCATCACAATATTCCACTTTTGGAGGTGCATGAGTAGAATGTAAAAGAAAATCAACCTCAATTCAAGTGAGTCAACACATAACAAACAGATATTTATTTGGGGGAAAATCTTTATTAAAAAAATAAACAGTCCTGATGGAGGGTCCATGGGGCAGATATGGGAGAGCAATAGCGAAATTAATTAAATCAGGATTAGGACACTCTGGGAAGCTTTTATTGTCCCCATAGTCAGCGTTGACCTTTTTTACTATAGTCAGATACAAACTGTTAATGTAAAAAAGGACAGTCTCTAAGAAAGTGTCATCACAGACTAACAACATTAAAATATGACAGTATGTGAACTACTAGACAGTTTTACAGTCCCTCCAGGATTTCTCGGGATGTTTTTATGATTGCTGCAGGCCAAAAAGCTTGAATTCGAGGGAGCTTTTTCAAAAAGTTGTGATAAAAGATGTGATGTTTTTCAAGTGTTTTTTTGCACTAAAAGTTGTAGGAAGAATTCCAAATTTTAAAACAGATGCTTTTTTTCCAGTTTACTGCAGTGATATTCTATATAAAAATACAAGAAAAGCACTGGATTGTCAAAAATTTCCTATTATAGTGATTTGTAAATTAAGCAGAAACTTCTGCTATACAGGGAAAACTCTTTTGTGCAACAGCAAATACAAACATTAACACAATATCCATTACAACAGCTAAATTGCATTGAATGCATGTTAAAGAGTATAGATTTGGAAATTACTGGGAGCACCTTCATTTGAAAACTCTCTATGGTTCCCAACCACTTGGTACTGAGTGGAGAGGAAAAAATAAATAATTTATTCTGTTGCGCTGTACTGGCTATTGGAATCTGTGTTTTTCTGAAAAAAAAAAATACAGAGAATATTCTCTCTCTTTCCATGCCTACCTGTCTGTCTGCTGCATATTGGTCTTCACATACACACACATCTTTCATTTACAGTGGGGTGGGGGGGGGTGCATTTGTCCGTCTAGAGTCCAGACCAGAGATTCACAGTTTTAAAGCTCATTGACCACATGTAGTAATGATTTTACCTCTAAAGATGTATAAATGTTCAAACACTGGCTGTAGTGTAGTGTACTCTCCTCATGCGCGCTCCCGCAATGGGGTGCTTTTGGACAGGCGCATGTTTTTCAACGCAAACCCAGCGCTTCATACATGTGGTCAAGATGGAGACGTGACAAGGCGTCCACTGGCAGGCTGGGGGAGACAGAGGAAGGGATGGTCTTGAAAACCTTGCGAGTGAGTGTTTTTTTTTTAAATCGCACACTTTTTTCTGATGTGTTCCGTTACTCAGTGTAAACTATAAACTCTCTACTCACTGTAAACATGGAAGTGAACGCGGTGCAGCGATGCATTTGATTGGTTAGACTGAGCATTTCAGTGCCAGTTAGAGACAAATTTGATTGGTGAAATTGGGGGAAGTTGATGAGGATTGGCCAAAATTGTGGGAAAGCTGCAGTGATTGGACAAAGTTGCAAGGTCGCGCAATAGTTGTGCTGATTGGCTGATTTCGCGTGAATTGGTGCGATCGCAACATCGCGAAATCCTGAAGGGACTGGTTTTAGGACTACAGCAGTGCTGCAATGAGTTTGCTTGGTTTACATAATATGAATGACAATTTACTGTAGGTGAAGGAAAGACCAGGTACAGAAATGGAATTACTTTTTATGTGTGTGTTGTGTGAGGAGGGATAAGACCCCAGGGCAGACCCAGGACATGCTAGAGAGACTATGTCACCCAGATGGTCTGAGAATGTCTTGGTGTCCTCTCTGAAGACCTGGAGGAGGTGGCTAGGGAGAGGGAAGTCTGGGCTTCTCTGATTAGACTGCTGCCTCCACAACCTGGACCCCCAGAAAAGCCACTGAAGATGGATGAATGACTGTGTTGTATATTCATTCCTGCTGCAGGACTGGACCTGATTAAAGAAGAGGAACAACATTTATTCTAATTCCATATTCTTGGAACACAAAGTGCACAGGCAGGTTGTGGTTTCAATAAAAATAAAAAGTCCAAGACATTATAGCTGCCAAATTTTGACAGTTGTCTTGAGAAGTTATTCAAAAAAGAAAGAAACTGTTATGACTTTAATGAAAATTTTTGAAAAAACTGGTCAGATGTGAGGTCCTAAAGCAGACTGAGCATGCATTGGATCCTCTGCAGTTTGCCTGTAGGCCTCACAGAGGAGTGCAGGATGCCCCTGTCACTCTGTTTAACATGCTTTTTAAACATCTGGATTTTAATGGGACACACGCCAGACTTTTATTTGTGGACTTTTCCTCCGCCTTTAATACAATCCAACCTCATATCTTAGTCGAAAGGCTCCTGCAACAATTTGATTTGAGCAATAATCTGGTGGGTTGGATTCTGGATTTCTTAACCAACAGGACGCAGAGAGTAAGGGTCAATGGTACATTGTCTGACCTAAAGTGCTCTTCTACTGGCTCTCCTCGGGATGGGGGGGGGGGGGGGGTGTTGTCACCACTACTCTTCATCCTGTACACAAACATGTGTCGGAGCAGACATGACAACAGACACATTATAAAGTATGCTGATGACTCAGTTATTGTCAGTCTCCTCCAGGATGGTGAGAGTGGCCACGGCCCAGTAGTTGATGATTTTGTTCACTGGTGTGAGGATTCCAACCTGCAGCTGAATACGACAAAAACTAAAGACATGATTATTGACTTTAGGAGGAAAAATCCCAGGCACAAAGTCACCGTACTAAAAGGCCAGACCACCGAATGTGTACAATCCTACAAATATCTTGGGACGATTATTGATAGTAATTTAAACTTTGAAGAGAACTGTGAAAGGGTGTGCAAAAAGGGTCAGCAACATTTGCACTGCTTGAGAAAACTTGCACGCTTCCAAATTGACCAAACCATAATGACAATGTTTTATCGGGCTTTTATTGAATCTGTTTTATCCTTTTCTTTAGTGTCATGGTTTGGTCAGATAAAACTGAAACAGAGGAAATCCTTGGATCAGGTAGTTAGATGGTCCATTTGTTTACTTGGTGAGTCACAGCTGAGCCTGACATCCCTGTACACCAGACAAGTACAGAGGATTGCTACCTCCATTTTAAATGATGACTCCCACCCTTTGCACTGCAACTTTCAGCTTCTTCCCTCAAGACGGAGGTTTGCTGTCCCAAAAAGTAGAACCCAGTGCTACAAAAACAGCTTTGTTCCTGCTGCTGTTAAAGAGTTGAACAAGCTGTAACAATATATTGCACATAATTTAGGTACCTATTTATTAACTCCATTTTATATTTACTTATTTTTGTAGGATGTTACTTGGGTTCTAAATATTTTATTGGGTTTTAGACTTTAGAGTTTTTAACCTCTTTGACTAGTTTTTAACTTTTAATATGACCCTTCTCTCTTACCTCTGGTTTTTCTCCCATCTCTTTGTCTTTTTATACCCTGATTGATGGAGCCTTGAGTATTTTTATCATGTTTATAGTCAGCTTCATATGTGCCTGTGTTTGTGTCTATGTTGAATGTAATTTGTGGCTTGTAAATATAGATGTTACCAGACTGCAAAACAAATCTACCTACGGGTACAAATAAAGTAACCTGAACCTGAACCTGATGACTCCCCGTGTGCCATTACGTGGCGCATGAGGGAAGGAATGAAAAATCCAATTGCTGGAATAGAGTAGAACGTGCACTTTATTAACATAAACCACAAAAATAACAAGTCCAGTAATGACCACACTAATTACGGAGGAAAGGAATGATGAGTTTAAGGCCACCAGACAGACAGGGATGTCACCCAGATGTTCCACATCCTGGGAGAGGGAATGCCGAGTGCCGCCGTAACAGTGGGCATGAAGGAAAAGGCAAACATTTACTTATGGCTGGAACAATCCGGGGCTGTCCGTGTCATCTGGTGGATGAGGGTGAGGCAGGATCAGTTGCTAACACCAAGGAAATAAACCATCTTGAAGCGTCAGGCTGAATGAACACGTAGGTAGTGGAAATAAACATACATGGAGGAACACGCTGCCATGCATGAGACTGAATGCTCAGACGATCTCTTCCTCCTAACACATCATTTAAGCAATAATAATCCTACAAGGGAAGAGATCGCCGGTGTGAAAGTGCGTGGGCTGAACATAATGAATCCCAGGTGTGCATAAGTGAGTGTCTGAGCATGTGAATGGGAATGAATGGAGTGTGTGTGTATGTGTGTGAAAACACCCATAATGAGAAACAGCTGATGGGACTGTCAAGAGGAGGCGTGCCCAAGCTGTTAGGGAGTGAAGGACCCAAATAGCTCCCTGATGCGCCTGAAGGAAAATAGGGCAAAATGACCATCAGTCAGAACTGGGTTTAAAACCACCAAACCCAGGTTCATGACAGGGCTCCCCCTCTAGGGGTGGATTCCAGAAACCCCAGTACCATCCATCCATCCATCTTCTTCCGCTTAATCCTTTTTTGGGTCGCGGGGGGGCTGGAGCCTATCCCAATCAGCCAAAAACAAAAACACACCACAAGCAGACACCTCCCCCCCAAGAAACAAACAATACCCAGGGTGGGAGGTGGGAGGAAACAGGTTAGGAGGGAAGCAACAGGTGAAAAAATGCAAAAAATAATATGCAAATAAAGAGCAGTGACCCTCCTACCAGCCCCCACCTAGGACACTAACCCCCCTCCCCAGATGTCCAAAGTTCAGGGGGTTGACCAGAGTCCCAGGCCCCCGGCATGGCGAGGGGTGACTGATCGGGTGGGCTGCCCAAGTCCCACGTCCAGCAGGCGGCCTGCAGAACAGCGTCCGGCGGCCTGCCCGGGCCGATGAGCCACCCGACCCGAAGGCCAAGTCTTTCGGGTGGCCGACCTGCATGGTGGAGCCACCAGAACCAAAGAGGAAGGCGGAGAGGCAGAAGGAAAATAGGGCAAAATGACCATCAGTCAGAACTGGGTTTGGAACCACCAAACCCAGGTTCATGACAGGAACAAATATCTGTTGCCTCTACTTTTGGCAAAATAATCCATAAATATGATTGGTTTGACCAGATTACTCACTAAATATATATATATATATATATATATATATATATATATATAAAAAACACCCCTTAACACTTCAAAAACACTTAAAAAAGATCTCCTAAACAAACACATTTAAAAATTCAAAATAAAGGATTTGGCTTTATACATTACTGTGTGTAAAATGTGAAAAGACAAAACTTACATTGACAAAACTTACCAAATGTCTTTCTCACTGGACGGTTCCTCTGACGGTTGTGGTCCTGAGCTGCTAATAGAGTCCAGGCCTCATACACAGGTGGGGTGGAGGAGAAGCTTCTGCTGACATCATCAGAATGTGGTTTTTAAATGCTGCTCTATGAGAACAATGTCATATTAATAGTCCTTTTTGTGACTTTTTAAATGTAAAACTTTGCATCATACTCACCTAAAGGTCAGATATTGGTGTTCTGTCCTAAACTCCCACTGGTCCATCACATCAGTGAAGGCTTCAAAAGCTGTTGACCCTCTCTCCATCACTGTTTGGTGGTGCTCTTCTCTGCCGCTTCATGATCAGGGCCGGATCAAGGAGGCTGTGGGCCCCTGGGGTAGAGCAATTTTTGGGGCCCTCACACATATGGGAGTATGACATGCAAAATGGCCATGTTGACATGCATGGTAATAAACCGTTTATAATCAAATCGCTGGAGTTATATGATTATTAAAGTCGTCATGTAAAAACAATAATTAGATAAAAGGCAATTACTGTGTTACATAAAGTGAAATTACATTAGTACACACAGTTTATTGTCCAATAATCCATTTATTCAGTGTGAGTAAACATGCCAAATCCAGTAACCATTATCTAATTATTCCTAGTTATTGGATTATTGTGGTCATGTAGCAGGGGTCACTGATGGATCAGCTTCAAGGTCCTAAATTATTAAGGCAGTGGCTATGGATACAGAACCGTACCCATCGAATTCTTGTTACAGATACGACTCGACTCTGATCAGTCAGTATATTCTATTAATGCATATCTTAAAAGCAGTAGGCTACAGGTACAGAAATCTGAGGCATTTATTTGTTTCAAAATTTTAATGAATATCTATTTACTACCGTTTTAACCTTACCCACTTCCAAATGTTAAGGCTAACCTCTTAATTTTAAATCTAAACTTCATCTCGTTGTAAAATGGTTTGGACAAGGTGCTGATAGCAGGATGCAAACCAGCAACCTTCTGATCACAGGCCCAACGTACTATCTACAGAAAAGGTTTTGTCGGATTGTCAATTCTTCCATACCAATAGACATTTCGTACAGGGATACACCTTCTGTATCCATAGCCACTGCCAATTACTAAACAAAGTGAATAACCACGAAGTTCTAGGTTTAGCTCGAATAGCAGAAAAATATAGTGCCATCAGGACTAACAACCAACAAATATCTTGTATCAACCCACAACACAATCAGCTGGTGTTTTCTGTTCAAGGGTTAAATATTAACTGTTTGAAGCCAGAACAGGGTTTTTCACTACACAGAGTACAAAAAAAAAGTTCTCCACAGGAGAAGAGCAGGTTATGTGTGCAAAAACCTGATATTCATTATTTAATGATGACAGTTTTTCCTATATTAACCTCATTCACTGTCATTCTTTTAAAAGAATGATTCAAATTGAAAATATCCCGACAGCTGTTTTGAATTAAATCTACAATTTTGCATTCACCAGAGCAAATTAGTAGAACTCTAGCTGAGATGAATGATAACATAACTGAAGGAAATTTTACAACTCCTGGACAAAGAGAAAGACTGGCATTATCTCTGAATTGTAGTGGACAGCTCTCATCCATGGCCAAGGAAGGCTGTGGAGTTAAAAAGCTCCTTTAAACTTTGTAAAAGTTGGTGTGTGCTGGATTAAAAAAAAAAAAAAATGCTCACGAATGTAATTTTACAACACTTGGACTAATTTTTCTGATTTCTCAAAATGTCTGTAAAAGTCAGTCCAAACGCTATAGTGTGAACCCAGCCTAGTCGGAAAAAAAATCGCTGTATATACGGCAGGCAAAACAATACAAACAGCCGTGGAAGGAGAGAATGGAAGCCATTGTCTTGAAACGTACGCACTATTTGAAAGTTTGCGATTGAAATGGCACTTGGAGAAAAATGGTTTCTACCATTTGTAGGAATGTTCAAATGCTCTGATATCAGCATCCTTATTCTGGCATCTCTTTGGTCCTTTACTGGATCAGTATTCCCAGTGTGTATGACTGACTATCACAACTTTAAAAAAAATCCTGTCGACTTCCGGTCTGGACACCATGGTGATAGCAGCTTAACGCTGAAGCTCCCAGACCCGATCCATGAAAATACCTTGAAAATCAGATTTAACGGATTTTTGGAAGAGTGAAAACCACAAGACAAAGTCATTATGCCTAAAGGAAAACAGAAGAGATCGACATTCACTAGGCCAAGACGCGCATCGGCAGGAGAATCTGACCTGGAGGACAATAACCACTTGGAAGCAGAGGAGCTGAATGAGGCTAGCAACACGGTTAGCTTAAAAATGGTAGTTCAAGAATTAAGACAATTTCGCCGAGAGTGTTGGGCCGAATTTCGTGAAATTAAAGACAAAATAAAAAGGACAAACAGCAGAGTGGACCAGGCTGAGGACTGAATCATGGAAGCAGAGGAAAGAATAAAAGGGCTGGAAGAAACCGTGCTGGAACTACTCAAGCGACAGTCAAGACTGGAGGCTAAGCTAACCGACCAAGAAGGAAGACTAAGAAGAGACAACATAAGAATTCATGGTCTGAAAGAAGGAGTCGAGGACGGTTTCACCACAATGGCTGCATGCGTGGAATCCATACTGAGAGAGAAGTTGGAAATTCCCCAATCCACCGATTTGAAAATAGAAAGGGCGCACCGTTCATTAGCCCCAAGGCCGTTGGCGGAACCCCCCCCCCCCCCCCCCCCCCGCGTTCGGTGATGGTGAAGTTCTCCAACTTCAAAACAAAGGAGGAGGTTTTGAGACTGGCTTGGCAGAAAAAAGGATTTATGCACCAAGAAAGAAAAGTCTTTGTGGAGCACGACTACGCCCCAGAGGTCCTTAAAAAGCATCAGGAATACAACAACGCTAAAAAGGTACTACAAGAGAAGAAACTGCGCTTTCAAACTCCATTTCCGGCGAAGCTGCAGGTTTTTTATGGGGATGAGACGTGTCTCTACAACTCGGCGGAAGAAGCAACCACGGATATGGCGAGAAGAGGGCTCCCGGTAACGGTGTATAAACCCGCAGCAGACCCGATCGAAAGAATCAAGGCTTAAACGTGGTGCACACAGAGACCCTCAAAATCCATGGGCCAACAGCGGGAAACCCAGCGCCAGAGCCATAAGGAAAAACTGAGCATTTTCAGGAGGGAATAACGGTATTTTTAGTCAATCTGCGCATCCAACCCTCCTCCTACAAGGTAACAAACATTAAAGGAGATGCAGAATCAGCAAGTATCAAGTGGTAAAACATTTCATGGAACAGACATAATATTAGAAACAAATAAGTCTTTAAAAAAAAAAAAAACTTGTTAAAATAGAAATGTGACAATGAACCACATGAACTCTCCACACTAACAAATACTGTATTAACGTGACTGTTTGCTGTGATGGTGGTGGGAGGTTGCGCACAATTTCATAGGGTATAGGCATAAAAAAAAAAAAAAAATCATTACAAGTTTGGATTGGGATCTGAAATTCACATTAAAAACATGGGACAACTTACAGGGGTAAGAGAGGGCCCTCAGCACGTAACAGAGTTTGAGGAATTTCCCTCAGAGCCAACACACCAACAAGGCTCTTCTAAGGTCTCTAAAAGACCTCAGCTCAGGAAGATCTTTTGTCAGTTTTTTGTTTTAAAGTTTTACATACTATGTTCTTAATGTTTTTTATGTTCTTAATGTTCTTTCAGTTTCTGAGTAGCATAAAAGAGGGCCACCACACTGTTATACTAAATAAGACAACACAATGGAGAAACAGGGTGTAACCAAAATAATCTCATATAATGTAAATGGGATCCTGAATCCAGTTAAAAGATCCAAGATTCTAGGCAAAATGAAAAAAGACAAAGCAGGAATAATATTTTTACAGGAAACCCACCTAACAGATGTGGAGCACACTAAACTTAATAGACAAGGGTTTAAAATAATCTCTTTATCTTCATATAAGTCAGGGAGGAGGAGGGGGGTAGCGACATTGATCTCAACCAAAATTATATTTGAAAAAAAATCAGAACACAAAGATAAAGAAGGGAGATTCAGTATGGTACTTGGTCGGCTAGAGGGAGAAGATATCACCGTGCTGAATGTATATGCACCTCCAGGGTCTAACTGGAAATTTTATAAAAATGTATTTGACCTAATGATAACTAAAGCCCAAGGTTTAGTGATATGTGGTGGAGACTTCAGTCTAAGACTGAATCCATACTGGGATGCATCAGGTAATTCTCCACATCAAAATAACACTCAAAGTAGAAAAACTCGGATGCTACTAAAAGAAATGGGAATCTGTGACGTGTGGAGGGAATTCAACCCCAGTGTAAAAGATTATACATTTTACTCAGCACCACATTCATCATACTCAAGGACTGACTATTTTTTATGTTTAATAGAGACATTGGAAGAGTAAAAACATGTAAAATAGGACTGATGGATCTCTCTGACCACAGTCCGATCTATATGGACTTAAGTATCCAAAAATACACAAATAATACATTTTCTTGGAGGTTAAATTCAAATGTGCTGAAAGGACCACTGAAAGATGAATTGGAATCAGATATTCTCAGATATTTGGAAGAAAATGATAATGGAGAAGTATCCCCTTTAATACTGTGGGACGCATGCAAAGCTGTAATAAGGGGAAAGATTATCGCAAAACTGGCAATCCAAAAGAAACTGAGACAAGAAAAACTAATCACATGAGAGTCAGAACTTAAGAAACTAGAAAAAGAGCACAAAGACAACACTCATTCTAATGACTCGCTCAAAATTAAGGAAATTAAAAAACAAATAAATGAGATCTACACAATAGAAATCCAGAAGAAACTTACATTTCTGAAACAAAAATACTATGAAACAGGTAGCAAATTGGCAAAATTACTAGCCTATAAATTGAGGAAACGACAAACGGAGAGAGCAATCTACAAAATCAGAGACCCAGTATCAAAGGAAATTAAATTTAGAATTCAGGAAATTCTTAAAAGCTTCGAGAACTACTACAAGAACTTGTACTCCCTCAAAAAACACAAAAACGCATCCGAAGCCTTCCTAAATACATTAAACCTTCCCCAACTTACTGAGTCACAAAATAAAACACTATTGTCAGAAATACAACCTAAAGAATTAGAAAAAGCAATTATGAAACTTAAAGCTAACAAATCCCCAGGAGCAGATGGCTATACAGCAGAGTGGTACAAAACCTTTAAACAGCAACTATCTCCTCTCCTCCTGAAAACATTTAACTATGTCCTCCACACAGGGGGAATCCCCCCCCTCCTGGAGAGAAGGGGTCATTGCAGTCATACCTAAACCTGAAAAGGATAAACTAGAATGCTCCAACTACAGACCAATCAGTGTGTTAAATCAGGACTATAAACTTTTTACCACGATCCTTGCTAAAAGGTTAGAAAATATACTGACAGACTTAATTCATTTAGACCAAACAGGTTTTATAAGACAAAGACAAACACAAGATAACATTAGACACACTTTACACATAATTCATCATATAAAAAAAAATATAATTTAAATGCAGCCATATTGGGATTAGATGCTGAAAAAGCATTTGATTCGGTTGACTGGTCTTTCCTATATAGAATCTTATCCAGTTTCAATTTTCATAACAACTTCATTAGAACTATCCAGGCATTATATAAAAAACCAACAGCTAAAATAAGGATTAACGGTAAATTATCATCATCTTTTGAACTGGAAAGAGGATGTCGTCAGGGCTGCCCCTTGTTTCCACTGCTCTTTGCAATCTTCATAGAACCTCTGAGCCAATGGATAAGACAGAATCAAAAAATTCAAGGTATTACACTTGGTCAGAAGGAACATAAAATAGCACTCTTTGCTGATGACATTTTAATATACTAACTAACTAACTAACCTGCACTTATATAGTGCTTTTCTAGTCACAAAGACCACTCAAAGCGCTTTCACTAATGCTAACCCTCTATTCTAAGGGCCTATAGGAAACAGATATCTAGGGACAATTTAGAACAACCAATTAACCTAACATACATGTCTTTTGGATTGTGGGAGGAAACCGGAGCCCCCGGAGTAAACCCACACAGCACAGGGAGAACATGCAAACTCCATACAGAAAGGTTCCAACCCCTGCCAGCCTGGGGATTCGAACCTGGGGCAGCCGGACACCTCTTTTCCAGAACTAATCTCAGTTTTTTCAGAGTGTGGAGATTTATCGGGGTACGAATTAAACATGCATAAAACCCAAATTTTAACAATCAATTATGACCCAAATCAATATTTAATAAGAAAACTCAAAACTAACTGGGAGATGGAATCTATGAAATATCTGGGGATCAATATCCCGAAACAACTCAACAAAATTATAACACTAAACTATGATCCACTGATGGCAAAAATAAAATCTGATCTAGCAAGATGGAATATGATACCATTCTTGGGTACTGCACAAAGAACTGAAGCAGTCAAAATGAATATACTTCCACGTCTTCTATACCTTTTCCAAACAATACCGGTAGAACCTCCCAAAAAAACATGGCAAGAACTGGACAGAAGGATCTCAAGATTCATATGGCAGGGCAAGAGACCTAGAATCAGATATAGAACCCTACAGCTAAACAAAGACAAAGGTGGGCTCGCGCGGCCAAATATCAGGGACTATTTTAAAGCCGCACAAATTAAAACTTTAGTAGAGATATGTAACCCAGTCTACACTGCACAATGGAAGGAGATGGAATGTGTGATATCCTACCGTGTAGCAATGATCACACTTGAGTTATTTCTTTGGCTAACTCTGCCGTTTATTCTGCAACACACATAATAAGACTGAACATGGATTCTGCGCGGGGTTTTTCACACTCTTATTCTAATGTGTCCCCTTCATAGTAGTGCTGAACAATACAGGTAGTTCCCCCTAGAGGCATGTGCCAGTAATGTTCTATTTTAGACTTGCAGTCTACCACATCCCTCCCCTCTAGATTAAACTACTCTTAATTACACTAGCCAATTACTAGACATCCTGGAACTCCAATTTAACCCTGAACTATCACAGTTACTTTTTAATTTCTTAAACACATGTGTCATACACATAATTTCTTTCTTTTTTTTTTTTTTTCACATGTATAACACACATAACAGTCTAACTGGGGATTTGGTTTGACTACCGCATCCCAGTGAGGTTCCAGGACGCATTCTTGTCCTGTGGCTGGGGAACTCACTACTGACTAAGTATAGTCCTTCAAGTAGTCTGGAGCTCTCCGAGCTCGCTGAGATCTTCTCACGGCGGGTGAGCCAACTGCAGGTGAAGACTCAGACTGCTCCACTGTTTCGGCTGCTGCAGTGCTGCCCGTAGAATCTGCAGAGACGGTTACCTCAGGTTTCACCTGAAGTGGTGGTTCGTTGATGCTCTCCTCAGGATGGGTGTCAGACAACACCTCTGGTGCCATCGGCAGGGGAATGGAGCTCCTACCACGAACTTGGTCGATGTGTCGCCTCACCACTTGTCCATGACCTAATGTCACCTTGAATGACACAGGGCCTGTCTTTTCTGTTATTTCTCCTGGTACCCAGGCTGGTCCTGAGCCAAAGTTGCGGGTGTAGACCACGTCTCCTTCTCTCAGTATTCTCTCTCTAGCATGCATGTCATGATAACCTTTTTGTTTCTCTTGTTTATCATGCACTTTGTTTCTGAAGTCTGGATGTATTAAGTCAAATGTTGACCTCAACTTCCTTCCACACAACAGCTCAGCTGGTGACTTGCCAGTTGTAGATTGGGGTGTTATTCGATAGCTGAACAGAGCTCTCGACATTCGGGTTTCAATAGAGTCTCCTGTCATCTTTTTCATGAGTGACTTGAACGTCTGCACGGCCCTCTCGGCTAAGCCGTTAGAAGAAGGATGGTATGGCGCAGTCGTGATGTGACGTATGCCATTCTTTTCAGAAAACTCTTGGAACTGTTCACTCGTAAAACATGTACCGTTATCTGATACTATGATTTCAGGTAGCCCATGTTGGCTGAAACTCTTTCTAAGACATTCAATGGTAACAGTAGAAGTAGAGCTACTCACAGAATATGCATCGATCCACTTTGAGTATGCGTCAACTATGATCAGGAACATTCTTCCCATCCATGGACCTGCGTAGTCAATGTGAATTCTTCTCCATGGTTTATCTGGAACTTCCCAGGGATGTAGTGGGGCTGCTGGAGGACTGTTCCTGTTCTCCTGGCATGCCGCACATGACTTCACAAGCGCCTCCACCTCTGCATCCATGTTGGGCCACCACATGTAGCTCCTCGCCAACGCTTTCATGCGAGTGATGCCAGGGTGTGCTTGGTGTAGTTGTTGCAGTAAGGCATTCCTACCAGGTGGTGGAACAACCACGCGTCCTCCCCACAGGATACAACCTTCCTGGGTGCTGAGCTCATCCTGTCGTCTGGCATAGGGAATGAACTCAGGACTGTTCATCTTCGGCCATCCTCGCAAGATGTATTCTCGCACTCTTGCTAGAACAGGGTCTTTGTCTGTCCACTTCTTTATTTGTTGTGCGTTCACCAGGGGCACGCCAATATCTTCAAACAATAGCACTCTCTCCTCCTCCTCAGGCGTGCTGTCTCTTCCTCCATCCAAGGGTAGCCTACTCATCGCGTCAGCATTCGTATGGTCCCGTCCGGCTTTGTAAACGATGGTGTACTCATACGCTGCTAATGTAACGGCCCATCTCTGAATTCTCTGAGATGTCATCTGGGGTATGGCTCTCATTTCACTGAACAGTGAAATTAGTGGCTTGTGGTCAGTCACTATAGCGAACTGTCTCCCGTACAGGTATTTGTGGAATTTTTTTACACCAAATACTACTGCAAGGCCCTCCTTGTCTAGCTGGGAGTAGTTTTTCTCAGCTGCACTAAGAGTTCTTGAGACGAACCCTATGGGTCTCTCTGAGCCATCCTCCATACGATGAGAGAGTACAGCACCCACACCGTAGGGTGATGCGTCACACGCCAGGATGAGTGGTTTGTTTGAATCATAGTGCACTAACACACTACAGGACTGAAGTAGCGCTTTGGACTCTTCAAACGCCTTCTGCTGCTTGACCCCCCATGACCATTTTTCTTCCTTCTTAAGTAAGGTATGTAGTGGTGCCAGCAGCGTGGAGAGCTTTGGGAGGAACCTATGGTAATAGTTCAACAAGCCCAGGTAGGCTTTTAACTCAGTAACATTTTGTGGCTCAGGCGCCTCCGCAATGGCTTCCACTTTGTCTGTTAGAGGGTGTAGACCACTGGCGTTGATCTTGTGGCCTAGGAACACCACCTCTTTTCCCATGAACTCACACTTGCTTCTTTTCAACCTCAGACCGCTTTTCTCCAACCGTTGAAGCACTTCCTCCAGCGTTTTCAGATGTTCTTGTTCATTTGGTCCTGTACAAAGGATGTCATCCAAATAAATGGCAACATTCGGAATTCCACCTAGGATGCCCTCCATAGTTCTCTGGAATATAGCAGGACTGGAAGCTACTCCAAATGGTAAGCGTGTGTAGGTATATAAGCCTTTGTGTGTATTGATGGTTACATACTTTCTTGATTCTTCTTCCAGGACTACTTGTTGGTAGGCGTGACTCATGTCTAATTTCGTGAAGTGTCGGCCGCCGTTCAGCTGTGCGAAGAGGTCCTCCACTTTAGGAATTGGATACTGATCCACCCGTGATGCTCGATTGACAGTGAGTTTGTAATCTCCACATATTCTAATGGAGCCATCCGGCTTTCTCACTGGGACTATGGGCGCCGCCCATTCTGCAACCTGCACTGGCTCAATGATCTTGTCATCCAGCAGCCTCTGTAGCTCGCTTTCGACCAGTGGCTTGACTGCATAGGGCACCGGTCGGGGTTTGCAGAATCGTGGTTGGGCCTCCTTGTCCACATTAATCTTTGCAGTGACACCTTTTAGCTGTCCTAAGCCTTCTTTGAACACCTCAGCGTGTCTTTCGAGGATCTCCTCCAGCTGCAATTTGGGCTGAGATTCCACTTTATTCACCAACTGATCCATCATGGCCAGTTCTTGTAGCCAACTTCGCCCTAGTAGATTTGGTCCTTCGCTCCCAACTACTACTACAGGTAAGTCCTTTTCTTTGTTTTCGTGCTGCACCTTCACTTGTGCCATGCCTAGCACGTCTAGCTTCTCTCCTGTGTATGTTTTTAATTTTAATGAACAGGGATTTAATTCTGCTGTGTCTGTTTTCTTCCACAGTTGTGTATATTGCTGTTTACTTAATATGGTTACTCCACAGCCTGTATCAACTTCAAATGTTACTTTCATTCCATTAACATTCATGGTACGCGTGATGGGCGCTACCTTGGTCAGCTCCTCTGACGTGTTGTAAATTGTGTGAAAACCCATGTCTTCTGTATCACTTTCTCCCTCCCCTCTAAGTTGATTCGCTTGCTGTTCCTTTCCTGGGCCCTTGTTTTCATACTTTTGCCCATTAACTGTCGCTTTCAGCACCTGTGCGCTGTCCACCTTTATTCTACATGCTTTCTTAATGTGCCCTCGCTTGCCACAATTATGACACAGCTCAGTGGCAAATTTGCACTCGGCGGCATTGTGCTGGCCTTTGCAGCGATAACAACTGGGGAATTTGTGCTGAGTTTTGTCAGTCAACACTTTGTGGACACCTACTTGGGTCTTAGGCACACGAACATGCGTTGCTGTGTCCTCTGTTAGCTTCCTTTGCATTTCTCTCACATCTTTAGATGCTGTTTCCATCGCTTGGCATAATTCCAAAGCCTTTGCAAAAGTGAGTTTTGTTTCAGATAAAAGTCGCCGTTGCATTCGGTCATCATTCACTCCACACACAAGTCTGTCTCTTAACATTTCTTCCAATGAGTCTTTGTAATCACAGTGCAGTGTTAATTTCTTCAGTTCTGCCACATACTCTGCTATGGACTCAGTGTTCCTCCTTATGCGTGAATTAAATTTGAATCGTTGCACGATTTCACTCGGTTTGGGGCTGAAGTGCTTCTGAAGCTCAGCAGTAATCTGGTCGTACGTTTTATCTTTCGGTAATGCAGGGCTTATTAAATTTCTCAACAAGCTGTAAGTAGTTGCACCAACTCCACTCAACAGTACAGCCTTCCTTTTGTCTGGCTCCTCAATGTCATTAGCTTGGAAGAAAAAGTCCAACATTTCACTATATTCTTCCCATGACTGAGTCGAGTTATCAAAAGGGGTTACCGTTCCGATTACAGCCGCCATTGCTCGTCGTGGTGGGGAAACCTCGTTTTTCCTCCTCTGAACTTGCACTCGAACTACTGGAGTCACTTGAGTTCGCCACACTTGCAATGTTCTCTGTTTCTCGCCGCTGATTTTTTTATTTTAATCCTCGTCGCCAATTGTGTGATATCCTACCGTGTAGCAATGATCACACTTGAGTTATTTCTTTGGCTAACTCTGCCGTTTATTCTGCAACACACATAATAAGACTGAACATGGATTCTGCGCGGGGTTTTTCACACTCTTATTCTAATGTGTCCCCTTCATAGTAGTGCTGAACAATACAGGTAGTTCCCCCTAGAGGCATGTGCCAGTAATGTTCTATTTTAGACTTGCAGTCTACCACAGAATGCTAAATAACAAGTGACATTCCCCTACAGGTGATAATAGGGAACAATGCCTTACCTAAACTTTTGAATAACACTAACCCGTGGATAGAGACCCCGCTAAAAATTTGGTTTAAGATAGTCAGAGAGAATCAAACTAAAGAACCCTATTGATTACTGCAATGGATTGCCTATGATCAAGACTTTACTCCTAATAAAACAGACACTAGATTTAAAAAGTGGAAAGAGAACGGACTGATAAAATATTACGATTTTTTTAAAGGGCGAATTTTAAGAAGTTTTGAAGATTTGAAAAAACAAGGTCTAATAAATCAAGACCTTTACAGGTTCTTTCAGCTTAGACACCACATAAACAAAATACTTAAAAAGGAGGAATTGGAAAGGGCCCAGTCAGGTGTTCTGAAGGTTTTCTTAATGGCATATAAAGGGATCCCAGGGATCAGATACATTTCTAAAATATACCTTGGTCTTCAAGACTTAAAAGGAGACAACACATCATATATAAAAGAGAGATGGGAAAAAGAGGGGAATTTCACTTTACAACTGGAAATATGGGAAAAGCTAAATAAACAACAATGGAAAAGTACCTCATCCCTGCAGTGGAGAGAATTTGGATGGAAAAATTTGGTAAGATTTTTCAGAACACCTGCACAAAACAAATTTACTCGTAAAGCGTTGAATTGTTGGCGCTTGTGTGGTGAAAAGACTGCAAATCATTTTCATGTGTTTTGGTCATGCCCAGTTATCCACCAATATTGGCCCAATGTACAGACAATATTGGGGAAAATATTCAAAGTAACAGTTCCCTTTTCTTTTGTAACTTTGTATTTGGGTTTACTACCGGAATCACTGGAAAGACGAGGAGAAAAATATTTATTCACTGTTTTAATATTGGCAAGTAAAAAAAGCACTAACAAAAAAATGGATGTTGAAGAACTGTCCTACACCTGAAGATTGGATTAACGTGATTCAGGACATTTATTCGATGGAAAAGTTGACATTCGCACTGAGACAGGACATGGATGGGTTCTTGAACTTTTGGCAACCCTGGAACGCATATGTGTCTTCCATTAGATCTAATCTTTGACAAATACCATTTCAATAATGGCTCCTCTCTTTGTTCCAACGCTACTCAGATACTCTTTTTTTTTTTTGCTCTTTTTTTTTCTTGTTTTGTTTTTTTGTTTGTTTTTTTGTTCTTTTTTTAATCTCTTTTTCTTTCACTTAAAAAAGGGTGTCGTAATAATTATTTTTCCAATGTTGTCAAAAAACAAAAAAAAGGGAACATGTGATGAAAATGTAAACAATGCAATGCTGTAATGACATGTATACCCTTTACCAAAACTTAAATTAAAAAAAAAAAAATCTTGTCAATTTAGGAGTCTTTTTAAAACCTCCTTCTCACATTCCTGTTTTTCTTTCTCATTTTCTCTCTTTCTGACACCACTATCGCGCATTGATTCATTCATTCGTCCACGGATTCACTACCGGCCCAAATCCAACCTTAGGTCAAATGTCAACTCTTAACCAATTAAACTAAGCAGGCGAGGCAGACTACTGCCCCAGTAAGCACTCTTGTTAATCCGGGACAACCTGTATATTGCACACTGAGCTGACTGGGCTTATGAAGACAGCAGGTTAGATTTATGGATGGTAAATGTTGGCTTGGATAATGGCACAGGCTTTTTGTATGTGTATTAGGGGTGGACAATGTGGCCTAAAAATGATATAAGATAAGATAAGCCTTTATTAGTCCCACAGTGGGGAAATTCCAGGATTGCAACAGCACAGGGACAGCAACACTCAGCGCAACAATCAGAAGGCAAGAAAAAACAAGAGCAGCGAGTATACATATGTACATATAAACATAAATATTTAGACACAAGGTACGGAGCATTGTAGCTAGATGGAATAAATATGTAAATATAGTGTGGAGCATTGTAGCTAGATGGAATAAATATATGAATATATAAACACACAGTGCGGAGCATTGTAGCTAGATGGAATAAATATGTAAATATATAAACACACACTGTGCTGACCTGTCAGATATTGGGTGGGGTTATGTTTCCTCTAGTGGTGGTTTGCGTTACTGCACCTTTAATTGTAGCTACTTCCTGTTTCCTGTAAAAACCCCTTTTCTTTGTTCAATCTGCCATGATGAAAGCAATGTGAAAATGTGCTCGCCAGAAATTTGGTTGTACTAACCTAGGAGTGGAACCAACAGTAAGTTAATGCTGAAAATTGTTGTAATACTTGTTTAAGATGACCATAGTTTGGAATATGATGTTAAAAACGCTAAATTTAAGCTATAAAAAGATCGCGATTAAAAGGTGTTAATGGCTAATCATTTGCAATGGTACTTAGCTAACTGCTGAGTCATTTAGCCCTTTGTTAGCCCAAGTTATATTGTGTTGTAATGGTGCTTTGTGTGAAGGCTAGTTAGCTATTCATTTGGCTATGCTTACCTGCTTACTTAGCTGTGTAGCTGTCCTCTGTAAAATAAAAATGTATTAGTATAATTTCGTAATACTTACCTGATTTAACTTACCTTAACTTTGAAGCCTGTAAAAGAAATACTACTTACCTTAGTTTGAATCTGTAAAGCAAATTACTTACCTGAGTTAAGTGCCTGTAATAAGAGAAACTGTTTATATACAGAGTGTTGTATTATTATTTCTTATGTAACATTCTGTACTATGTATATTTCATTGTGTTTCAGTTTAAAAAAAACAAACAAGACAAAAACTGATTTCAGTAAATCAGTCAACCTGGAATCAGCCTGCTGTCTTTATTGTTCGCTATCTGTCTACAATACCCAGCCGTATTACCAGGACAGAATAGTAAAATGTTGACCACGCAGCGGGGATAGGCAGCTGAAATACGGTGAACAGCACACAGAAGCAAGCCAAGATGAGCCACGCTGGTGAGGAGGACCGTCCGTCTCAGTTGGAGACAAGGTCTCAAGCCTCAAATTCACACAAGTCCTCCAGGGCATCAACCCGGTCATCTGCCAGCATCGTTGCAGCAAGAGCCAGAGCTAAGGCTGAAGCAGCTAAAGTTAAAGCATCCTTTGCAGAGAAGGAGGCAGTCATGATGAAACAAAGGGCTTCAGTAGAGGCTGCCATGATTAAAGAAAGGGCTTCAATAGACGCAAATCTTCACGTGCTACAACAAGAGAAAGAAGCAACTGCAGCATCAAGAGAGGCAGCTATATTGGAAGAAGCTGCAGCAGCAGAGCTCGATCCAAGACACAGCGACTCTCTTGGTGAGCTACAGAATCTAGCCCTTGATGATCCAGTGAGACGCACACGACGCTACGTGGAAACACAGCCATTCGATGCACATGCACCACAGTTGCAACCAGGCCCAACTCCACAGCAACAAATTGATCATCAAGCACCGGTGAATTCACACCTCTTTAGCATTAAAGAACAAGATTCACTGTATGAGTGTTTCGTGGACAGAAATGAACACAAGCCCATGATGGTTGGATACAACGTTCCTCATTCTGCCCCAAGGCCATTTGTTCCAAAGCAGGAACATTCACCTGTTCTCCCTGACATTAAAAGGAAAGACACTGCAGCTAACCCTCCAGCCTCTCATCCCAACCAGGGAAACAAATCCTCACCTCCATCAACACAAACCCATGTCTTGGCCCAGTATCTCATGAGAAAAGAGATGGTGAGCTCAGGACTCCTTACCTTTGACGACTGCCCAGAAAACTACTGGGCGTGGAAGGCCTCCTTCCTAGCAGCCACAAAGGAGCTTAACCTCTCGGAGCAAGAAGAGCTCAACCTACTGATCAAATGGTTGGGGCCTAAGTCGTCAGCTCAAGCCATGAGGATCAGGTCTGTGCATGTAAACAATTCTAGACTAGGTGTGTGGACGGTATGGGAGTGCTTGGAGGAAACTTATGGAAGCCCAGAGGTGATTGAAAGTGCCCTAATGAAAAAATTGGACGCCTTCCCAGTCATCTCTAACAAAGAGACACACAAGCTCAGAGAGTTAGGAGACTTGTTAAAAGAGCTACAAGCTGCTAAGTCAGAGGGATTCTTACCTGGGCTCATGTATCTTGATACAGCTCGAGGGGTAAATCCAATTGTGGAGAAGCTTCCATTCTCACTTCGTGAACGCTGGATGACACAGGGATCCAGGTACAAGGAAGTTTATCATGTGCCTTTCCCACCATTCAGCTACTTTGTGGAATTTGTATGTTCTCAAGCTAAGACTCGCAATGACCCCAGTTTCGCATTCAACCTTTCCTCTACTCCCAATCAGTCAAAAGGTGAGAAAGACCAAAAACACATCTACAAATCCGCTGTAACAGTGAGGAAAACTGATGTCACAGCTGCAGGTGGTGCATCTCAGGACAGCACATCTGTGAAGAAAACTGAACCGGACAAAGAATGTCCAATCCACAACAAACCACATCTGCTCACAAAATGCCGTGGGTTCCGAGGAAAGCACCTGGATGAGAGGAAAGCGTACTTAAAGGAGAACTCGATCTGCTTTAGATGTTGTGCCAGCACCAAGCACATTGCCAAAGACTGTAAGACCGCACTCAAATGCAGAGAGTGTGAGAGTGACAAGCACACTTCAGCGATGCATCCTGGTCCAGCACCATGGTCGCCTCATGGGCAGGCTGGGCACTCACCTGGGAATGACCAGAGCGGGGAGCAAGGAAGGGAGCAAAGCGGGGAGAGTGAAGTTGCAGCAACTCCTGTTGTCACTTCTAAGTGCACAGAGATATGTGGCGATGCACCCCAGCCTAGATCCTGTTCTAAAATCTGCTTGGTCAAGGTTTCCCATGCTGATAATCCAAGCAAGTCTCACATAGTATATGCTGTACTCGATGACCAAAGCAATAGGTCTTTAGTGAAATCGGAGTTCTTCAGTCTGTTGGGTATTAACAGCAGGGCATCCCCCTACACGCTAAAAACATGCTCAGGCAGAGTGGAGACTGCAGGAAGGAAAGCAACCAACATCATTGTGGAATCTCTCGATGGGAAGACCAAGGTCACACTGCCCACATTGCTGGAGTGTGAATACTTACCTGGTGACCGGTCAGAGATCCCGACCCCTGAGTGCGCACAATATTTCCCTCACCTCAGACCAGTGGCTGACAAAATCCCTGCACTTGACAACAGTGCACCCATTCTTCTGCTACTAGGCCGAGATGTTTTGAGCTTGCACAAGGTGCGAGAGCAGCGCAACGTACCATACAACTCGCCATACGCTCAGCGCCTTGATCTCGGCTGGGTCATAGTGGGAGAGCTGTGTCTGGGTGGCGCTCACAAGACTCAGGAAGTCGATGCTTATAAGACCCATGTCCTTCAAAATGGACGCCCTTCCTTCTTTAAGCCCTGCACTAACAGCATTCACATCAAGGAGAGACCCAGTGAACCGATTCAGTGCAGCCTTCAGTTCCCAACTCGCAGTGAGGAAGCCATTCCAGAGACATGTAGGGATGGTCTTGGTGAAAGTATGTTCCAGACAACACCAGCCGACAACAAACCAGCCATGTCAGTAGATGACAGTGAGTTTCTGAGAATAATGGAAGACGAGGTGTATATGGACAATGAAAACCACTGGGTGGCGCCACTACCCTTTCATACTCCTCGTAAGCGTCTTCCGTGTAACAGAGAGCAGGCTGCTCAAAGACTCCAATCCCTCCAACGCTCATTCGGGAAGAAACCTGACATGAAACAGCACTTCTTTGATTTTATGCAAAAGGTCATTGACAACCAACAGGCCGAGCCAGCTCCTCCACTACAGCTCGGGCAGGAGTGCTGGTATCTGCCGACATTTGGCGTATACCACCCCCAGAAGCCGGGGAAAATAAGAGTTGTATTTGACTCCAGCGCGGAGTACAAGGGGACATCATTGAATGATGTGCTTCTCAGTGGACCCAACCTGAACAACACACTAATAGGAGTCCTATTACGGTTCAGAAGAGAACAAATTGCTGCTACCGCCGACATAGAGCAAATGTTCTATGGGTTCAAGGTCAGAGAGGACCACCGCCACTTCCTCAGGTTTCTCTGGCACAAAGACAATGATCCAGACAAGGACATCATTGACTACTGGATGACTGTGCATGTATTCGGCAACAGCCCGTCTCCAGCAGTAGCGACTTATGGGCTGAGGAGAGCTGCAGAGCAAGGAGAAGCTGAGCATGGTAGTGATGCAAAGGAGTTCATCTTCAGGAACTTTTACGTCGACGATGGGCTCATGTCATTGGCCAAGGAGCATAAGGTGATCGATCTCCTGCAGCGAACCAAGGCTCTGCTAGCTGAGAGCAACTTGAAACTCCACAAGATCGCCTCAAACAGTCCGAGGGTCATGGAGGCTTTCCCAGTGGAGGAACGAGCAAGTGACCTGAAAGATCTCGATCTGGGAGCAGACCCATTGCCCCTTCAAAGGAGCTTAGGCCTGAATTGGGTGCTCCAGACTGACTCCATCCGTGGACCTGTCAAGCACTTAAGGTCGGATAGAGGCACTAATTTCATTGGTGCATGCCGTGAGCTTCAAATCAACACTGACGATCCTGAGATCAAGAACTATCTGCAAGAGCAGGGATGTACATGGACCTTCAATGCTCCCCATTCTTCACACATGGGTGGAGCCTGGGAGAGGTTAATTGGAGTGGCAAGACGCATACTGGATGGACTGCTTGCGAAGGATGGTGCTACCCGACTGTCTCATGAAGTTCTTACAACCTTGATGGCCGAGGTTATGGCTATCATGAATGCACACCCGCTAGTCCCAGTCTCCAACGATGCAGAAGTACCTGAAATCCTCTCACCTGCCACTCTGCTCACCCAGAAGGAGAGTGTCAGTCCTGCACCCCTGGGAGACTTCGACCTGGATCACCTCAGCCAGGTCCAGTGGCGCCAGGTCCAGAGCTTGGCGGACTCCTTCTGGAAGAGGTGGCGGTCGGAGTACCTGACCACACTTCAACCACGGAGGAAGTGGACCTCCGAGAAGTCCAGTCTCCAGGAAGGTGACATTGTTTTGATAAAGGACAATCAAGCAAAGCGCAACATGTGGCCTCTAGGGCGAATAGTTAAGGCCATTCCTAGTTCAGACAACAAGGTCCGTAAGGTCACAGTTAAGACCTCTAGCCAAGGGGTAGTTAAAGAGTACCTTAGACCCATCTCTGATGTTGTGCTATTGATGTCACTAGAGAAGGGTAAATAGTGGTATACATGTATACCAAGCGGGGAGTGTGCTGACCTGTCAGATATTGGGTGGGGTTATGTTCCCTCTAGTGGTGGTTTGCGTTACTGCACCTTTAATTGTAGCTACTTCCTGTTTCCTGTAAAAACCCCTTTTCTTTGTTCAATCTGCCATGATGAAAGCAATGTGAAAATGTGCTCGCCAGAAATTTGGTTGTACTAACCTAGGAGTGGAACCAACAGTAAGTTAATGCTGAAAATTGTTGTAATACTTGTTTAAGATGACCATAGTTTGGAATATGATGTTAAAAACGCTAAATTTAAGCTATAAAAAGATCGCGATTAAAAGGTGTTAATGGCTAATCGTTTGCAATGGTACTTAGCTAACTGCTGAGTCATTTAGCCCTTTGTTAGCCCAAGTTATATTGTGTTGTAATGGTGCTTTGTGTGAAGGCTAGTTAGCTATTCATTTGGCTATGCTTACCTGCTTACTTAGCTGTGTAGCTGTCCTCTGTAAAATAAAAATGTATTAGTATAATTTCGTAATACTTACCTGATTTAACTTACCTTAACTTTGAAGCCTGTAAAAGAAATACTACTTACCTTAGTTTGAATCTGTAAAGCAAATTACTTACCTGAGTTAAGTGCCTGTAATAAGAGAAACTGTTTATATACAGAGTGTTGTATTATTATTTCTTATGTAACATTCTGTACTATGTATATTTCATTGTGTTTCAGTTTAAAAAAAAAAAAACAAACAAGACAAAAACTGATTTCAGTAAATCAGTCAACCTGGAATCAGCCTGCTGTCTTTATTGTTCGCTATCTGTCTACAATACCCAGCCGTATTACCAGGACAGAATACACACAGTGTGGAGCATTGTAGCTAGATGGAATAAATATATGAATATATAAACACATACAGTGCGGAGCATTGTAGCTAGATGGAATAACTATGTAAATATATAAACACACAGTGCGGAGCCTTTTAGCTAGATGGAATAAATATGTAAATATATAAACACACAGTGCGGAGCATTGTAGCTAGATGGAATAAATATGTAAGTATATAAACACACAGTGCGGAACATTGTAGCTAGATGGAATAAATATGTAAATATATAAACACACAGTGCGGAGCCTTTTAGCTAGATGGAATAAATATGTAAATATATAAACACACACAGTGCGGAGCATTGTAGCTAGATGGAATGAATATGTAAAAATACAGTATAAACACACACACTGCGGAGCATTGTAGCTAGATGGAATGAAACAGCATAACCGTCTACTTAGTTATCCTACATGGTATGATTATGTACCCATACATAGTGTCACCCTCCGTAGCTACCGGTATTTTCCTAGTTGTATACCGAAGGGGACCATTGTGTAAGTCTATTGCATCTTTTGCATTCAATACTATTAGGTTGTCACGTCTTTTTGCTATCTCTGCGAGAAGCCCTGCTTAGGTTGTACAGTCTGACAGCCGTTGGTAGGAAGGACCTGCGAAACCGCTCGGTTGTGCACCTAGGATGATGTAGTCTGCTGCTAAATGAGCTCCTCAGTGCATTCAGTGTGTCCTGCATAGGGTGGAACTCGGACTCCAGCAGAGATGACAGTTTAGCCACCATCCTTCTCTCTCCCATCTCCTCCACTAGGTCAAGGTGCTGCCCCAGGACAGAGCTAGCTTTCTTGATCAGTTTGTTCAGTCTCTTCCTATCGGCTGCTGTAATGCCACTGCCCCAGCAGACCACTCCAAAAGTGATGGCTGATGCCACCACCGTGTCATAGAATGTCTTCAGCAGCACCCCTTGAACACCAAAAGACCTGAGTCTCCTCAGTAGGAACAGCCTGCGCTGTCCCTTCTTGTAGAATGCGTCGGTATTGTGTGACCAGTCTAGTTTATTGTTCAGATGGACACCCAGGTACTTGTAGGATGTCACCATCTCGATGTCTGTTCCCTGTATGTTTACTGGTGCTGTGAGGGGTTGTCCTTGCCTGCGGCAGTCCACCACCAGCTCCTTAGTTTTCCTCGCGTTGATCTGGAGGCAGTTCCGATGGCACCAGTCCACGAAGTCCTGGATAAGTCCTCTGTACTCAGCTTCATCTCCGTTGGAGATGAGGCCGACGATTGCAGAGTCGTCAGAGAACTTCTGTAGATGGCAGTGTGTTGTGTTGTATGAGAAGTCCGCAGAATAAAGGGTGAACAGGAAGGGAGCCAAAACCGTTCCCTGGGGGGCCCCCGTGCTACCGATGATCGTGTCGGATACACAGTCCCAGGTTCTCACAAACTGTGGCCGGTTAGTGAGGTAGTCCAGGATCCATGATGACAGGTGCTGATCCACCCCTGCGCACAGCAGCTTGTCCTTCAGGGTCATTGGTTGGATGGTGTTGAAAGCACTGGAGAAGTCAAAGAACATGATCCTCACCACATTCCCAGGCTTCTCCAGGTGGGACAGAGAACGGTGAAGGAGGAAGATCACTGCATCCTCCACCCCAATGCCATGCTGGTAGGCAAACTGGAGTGGATCAATCGCTGGTCCCACCAGGGGGCGGAGGTGAGCAAGGAGCAGTCTCTCCAGGGTCTTCATCATGTGGGATGTCAGGGCCACTGGTCTGTAGCTGTTCAGGTCTTTGGGGCGGGAGGTCTTTGGTACAGGTACCACACAAGATGTTTTCCACAACTGTGGTACCCTCCCCAGCTTCAGGCTCAGGTTGAAGATGAGCTCCACAATCCCACATAGCTGATCTGCACAGAACTTGAGGAGCTTTGCACTGATGCCGTCCGGTCCCGACGCCTTCCTCGCCTTGATCTTTCTCAGCTCCGTCCTCACCTGGGTCTTAGTGAGGGTCATGTTGGGGGGCTATGTATTGGGAGTGGGGGGGTGTTGGTGGAGTGGGGTGTGGGCAGCAGGACTCGATGTCTTTAGAGGCAGCAGTGGTTGTTGTGCAGTCGGGGGGGAGGGCGGTTGGTAAAACCTATTAAAAAACAGGTTCAGATTGTTCGCCCACTCCCTGCCCCCCATGGCCTGGGAGGAGGTATTCTGGAGCCCAGAGATGGTTTTAAGGTTTCTCCAGACCCCACCGATGTCGCTCTGTTGCAGCTTGTCCTCCATCTTCTTCCTGAAGCTGTCCTTGCCTTCTCTGATCTTCCTTCTCAGCTCCCTCTGTACGGACATCAGCATCTCCCTGTTCCCCGACCTGAAGATCCTCTTCTTCTCTCTCAGAAGTGTTTTTATCTCAGGGTTGATCCAGGGTTTGTTGTTCGAGCAACACCGTATGGTCTTGGTGGGTACGGTGTTGTCTACACAGAAGCTGATGTAGTCCATGATGGTGTGAGTGAGGCCATCGATGTCCTCACCATGTGGATCGCAGAGCTGCTCACAGGCAGTGGTTTCAAAGCAGTCCTTTAGAGCGTCCATTGCCTCCTCAGATCATAACTTCACTGTGCGCATTACCGGAGGTTGTCTGTGCACTAGGGGTTTGTACACCGGCAGGAGATGAACCAAGTTGTGATCCGATCTCCCGAGTGGGGGGAGTTGTGATGAGGTGTACGCCTCCTTAGTGTTTGCATAGAATAAATCCAGTGTTTTATTGTCTCTAGTGTGGCATGTGACATACTGGGTTAACGTGGGTAGAATGGGAGACAGTGAAATATGGTTAAAATCGCCTGAGATGATGAGAAGAGCATCTGGGTGTTCTGTCTGCAGCCTGCCAGTTACTGAGTGGATGACGTCACGCGCTGTCCCAGCGTTCGCCGTCGGATTTGCATAAATAACAATGCAGATCACGTGTGAGTATTCCCTTGGGAGATAGGTAGGCCACATGCTAACAGCTAGCAACTCAATGTCTTTGCTACAGTGCTGTTCCTTAATGCCCGGTCTGCACCAGTTGTTATTGACGTACATCATCACCCCACCGCCCCGTGCCTTTCCACTGTCTGGTGTCCGGTCTGCCTGTATCGCATGGAAACCCTCCAGTTCAATGTTAGCATCTGCTGCTAGTCCTGTTAGCCAAGTCTCTGTGAATAGGAACAGGCTACACTCCCGGTATATGCTATCATAGCGGGAGATAGCCGCTAGTTCATCTGTCTTTCCGAGTATAGATTGTACATTCCCCATAATGACAGATGGGAGGGCAGGTCTGTACCTTACCTTTTCTACTTCCGGCGCCACACGAGTCGGCTGCCTTTTTGCAACAGCGGCTCAATTCTGAGTTTTTTTCTTCCTCTATCTTTCCGATCCGGTGACAACTTTCTGATCCAGCGACACCTTACACACTTTATACATCACGGACACACAGATCGCCCCAAATGTCTCCCGAGCCAGCGGACGGAGCCACTGTTACAGCAGGAGACGGTACAGCGGGGAACAGCTGCTAGCACTCAACCGCCACTCGGTGCAAACAGAAAAACTCGACATACCGGGAGAAATAAGACGAAAATGACGTGGTTGTCGGGCTGGTGTTAGACGGCGGACAAGGAATATAAGGTACAAACCCACCCTCCCATCCGTTGTTTTGGGGAATGTACGATCTATATTGGGAAAGGTAGATGAGCTAGCGGCTATCTCCCGCTACGATAGCATATACCGGGAGTGCTCCCTCCTTTTGTTTACCGAGACGTGGCTAACTGAACTAGTAGCAGATGCTAACATTGAGCTGGAGGGTTTCCACGCGATACGGGCAGACCGAACACCAGACAGTGGCAAAGCAAGGGGCGGTGGAGTGTTGATCTATGTTAACAACAACTGGTGCAGACCGGGACACATCAGAATCAGAATCAGAATGAGATTTATTGCCATTGTTCATGTAGTACACAAACTAGGAATTTGTCTCGGTGCAATGCTGCAACATTAAACATGGAAGCATCACTGTTAAACAACAACACTGCAGCAAAGACATCGAGTTGCTAGCTGTTAGCATGCGGCCTACCTATCTCCCGAGGGAATACAATACCAGCATGGTATTGGGGTGGAGGATGCGGTCATCTTCCTCCTTCACCGTTCTCTGTTCCACCTGGAGAAGCCCGGGAATGCAGTGAGGATCATGTTCTTTGACTTCTCCAGTGCTTTCAACACCATCCAGCCGATGATCCTGAAGGACAAGCTGCTGTGCGCAGGGGTGGACCAGCACCTGTCATCATGGATCCTGGACTACCTCACAAACCGGCCACAGTTTGTGAGAACCCGGGACTGTGTGTCCGACACGATCATCGGTAGCACGGGGGCCCCCCAGGGAGCGGTTTTGGCTCCCTTCCTGTTCACCCTTTATACTGAGGACTTCTCACACAACACAACACACTGCCATCTACAGAAGTTCTCTGACGACTCCGCGATCGTCGGCCTCATCTCCAGTGGAGATGAAGCTGAGTACAGAGGGCTTATCCAGGACTTTGTGGACTGGTGCCATCGGAACTGCCTCCAGATCAACGCGAGGAAAACTAAGGAGCTGGTGGTGGACTGCCGCAGGCAAGGACAACCCCTCACAGCACCAGTAAACATCCAGGGAACAGACATTGAGATGGTGACATCTTACAAGTACCTAGGTGTCCATCTGAACAATAAACTAGACTGGTCACACAATACTGAGCACTCTACAAGAACGAACAGCACAGGCTGCTCCTACTGAGGAGACTCAGGTCTTTTGGTGTACAAGGGGCGCTGCTGAAGACATTCTACGACACAGTGGTGGCATCAGCAATCACTTTTGGAGTGGTCTGCTGGGGCAGTGGCATTACAGCAGCCGATAGGAAGAGGCTGAACAAACTGATCAAGAAAGCTAGCTCTGTCCTGGGGCAGCACCTTGACCCAGTGGAGGAGATGGGAGAGAGAAGGATGGTGGCTAAACTATCATCTCTGCTGGAGTCCGAGTTCCACCCTATGCAGGACACACTGAATGCACTGAGGAGCTCATTTAGCAGCAGACTACATCATCCTAGGTGCACAACCAAAAGGTTTCGCAGGTCCTTCCTACCAACGGCTGTCAGACTGTATAATCTAAGCAGGGCTGCTCGCAGAGATAGCAAA
Organism: Pholidichthys leucotaenia; assembly: GCA_020510985.1. Classification (NCBI taxonomy): domain Eukaryota; kingdom Metazoa; phylum Chordata; class Actinopteri; order Cichliformes; family Pholidichthyidae; genus Pholidichthys; species Pholidichthys leucotaenia. The sequence goes on along the minus strand of CM035845.1, from coordinate 45,003,837 downwards.
AAGACGTGACAATCTAATAGTATTGAATGCAAAAGACGCAATAGACTAACACAATGGTTCCCTCCGGTATACAACTAGGAAATTACCGGTAGCTACGGAGGGTGACAATATGTATGGGTACATAATCATACCATGTAGGATAACTAAGTAGACGGTTATGCTGTTTCATTCCATCTAGCTACAATACTCCGCACTGTGTGTGTTTACATATTTACATATTTATTCCATCTAGCTACAATGCTCCACACTGTGTGTGTTTATATATTTACATATCTATTCCATCTAGCTACAATGCTCCGCACTGTGTGTGTTTATATATTTACATATTTATTCCATCTAGCTACAATGCTCCGCACTGTGTGTTTATATATTCATATATTTATTCCATCTAGCTACAATGCTCCGCACTGTGTGTTTATATATCTATATATTTATTCCGTCTAGCTACAATGCTCCGTACCTTGTGTCTATATATTTATGTTTATATGTACATATGTATACTCACTGCTCTTGTTTTTTCTTGCCTTCTGATTGTTGCTCTGAGTGTTGCTATCCCTTTACTGTTGCAATTCTGGAATTTCCCCATTGTGGGTCTAATAAAGGCTTATCTTATCTTATCTTATCTTATATTCCTTGCCCGCCGTCTTACTCCAGCTCGACACCCACGTCGTTTTAGTCTTAATTCTCCCGATATGTCGAGTTTTCGCGTTAGCATCATGGGCCGGTTGAGTGCTAGCATCTGGTCCCTGTTATACTGCCTCCTGCCAGAAACAGTTGCTCCGTCCACTGAATCAGGAGACATTTGGGCGATCTACGTGTTCGGATGGAATAATGGTGACGCTGGATCATAAAGATTGGCAAGAGAGCCAGATAGTAACAGAAATAGGCGGAAACTGATCCGCTGTTGCAAAGGGCAGCCTACTCGTGTGGTGCCGGAAATATCACAATATTTTTGCAAATTTTCAGAACAATATTTTTCATGAGATCACAATTTTTTTTTTTAAATTTATAAAGAACAGTTTCACAGGCCAGTGTTATTTACCTTCAACTTATTTAGTAGAAAAAACAAAACAAAATCTCTCTTACTTTCTCAGTTTTATTTCATTTCAGTGAACCTGTAACCAAGTGACACCAATCCTCGGGGTAGGAGCATTATGCTAAATTAACCGCACCTGCGGATGCCCTATATATGCTCTCTGCCTCCACTCCCGCTTCCTCTTTCTTTCCTCCTGGTACGGTAAGAGCTTGTGATGGTCTGTTAACATTGTGTTTGTGCTGTGCGGACTGCCTTTTGCTTGGGTACCCCTACACTATGTTGTAAGATTGTTGTGTTTTTCTGCTTAGAGTGAGAAGGTTCTAGTGGCCGTGCAGTCTGGTATGCACTTTCTGCGTTTGCGTGAAGGTATGTGACATGCATTTACCTTCTTTTGGGGGCGGCTGTGGCGCAGGTGTAGTGTGACCGACTACTGATCGGATGGTCATGGGTTCGATTCCCGCTCTGTCTGCAGTCTGCATGTCGAAGTGTCCTTGAGCAAGACACTGAACCCCCAGTTGCTCCTGGTGGTCAGGCTAGCACCTGTGTGTGTATGGCAGCTCTGCCGCCATCAGTGTGTAAATGTGTGTGTGAATGGGTGCACAGCAGGATCTGTAAAGCGCTTTGGTCATCCAGAGATGAGAAAAAGCGCTATATAAGTGAACACCATTTACCATTTCTTTTTGTCCAGGAGGGTAGCGGTTTAGCAGCATGAGGTATGTGCTACCCATACCTGGTTAAACTTGTGATGTCTTTCCTTGTAGACTTTCTCTCAGGCAGAAAACTGCTTACAGCTTAACAGCACACGGTATACTTGTCTGCTTGGGTATGTGATACATTTTACCTTCAAGCAGGATTTGTTCTTAGTTAACAGCAAGCGGCGTAGGTTGCCGTTAATTTTCTTCTTTCTTTCAACTAGCAGTAGTCTAAAAAAAAGAGAGAGAGAGGAAGGAGGGAAAAGGAAGACGTCTTCTTTCTCTGGGTGCAGGCCGCTTCACGTTTGACACACTCTCGCCACCTTTGGTGGGGGAGCGTTACTGCATACAGCTGGGAGTGATTTCTGTTGTTGGAGCAATGGCTTCATCGAGAAGTGAAGAAGGAGGCAGTAGCCTGGGGAGTGACATGCCTCCAGCCCAGGGCCCAATTCCTCCAGCTTTTCCTGCTCCAGCTGGGACCAGGAAGTCATGCAGGAAGTGGAATCGGATTAAAGAAAGCCAGCTACGTGACCCGTGAGTGGACCTCACGCAGAGGCAAGTGGAGGAGATGCGTAAGACCATGGAATGTATTGCAGCAAGTCAACAGCGCCTTCTAGGTATGCCGCTTCAGGCTCCCGCAGGTGTCCGGGGACCACACCCTGATGCTTTGTCCCTTGTGGCTTCTGATCACTTGGGTAAGACCATCAGCTCCGGCGGTGGTTCCAGTGGGTGAGTGGATGTCTCTGAGGATGAGGATGACAGTGACCCTCCGGCTTGGAAGGTCCCTCCGGGGCCCTGTGATGTATCCCTCAAGACACTGCTCTCTAGGGTGGCATCAGCTGCTGGACTTCCTCCTCCATCTTCTCCGCCTAGTACTTTGGCTTTGGACAGGGTTCGTGCAGTCTGCAGGCAGGTTTCCTTGCCGGTGTATCCTAATTTTGTGAGTCGCCTGCAGAAGTCGTGGGCTCGCCCAGGGAAGGCTGCTACTCCTCACTCTAGGCTCAGTGTTCTGAGTGGCGCTGCGGAGCAAGGCTCGGATGGGGCATTAAAGGTGGGACCCACCTTCAACCCTGCACCCTGCAACGGGCACTCGGGGGCAGGCAGCATGCATTGTTGGCTGGAGCTCCCCCCACAAGCAGCAGGTCTGTGTGCCACCCTAACGAGAAGTGCCACATCACTGATAGGTTGGTGGCCAGTGCCTACCAGTCGGTGGCTATGGCCTCTAGACTGGCGAATACTAATACACTTTTGCTAGTGTATTTAGAGGGCCTGGTAAGAGACCTGGACTCGAGGAGTGGAATGGCCCTCCTTTCTGAGTTGGTGAATGTGGCAGACACTGTAATTGAAGGAGCTAGCTCAGAGGCTGCAGCACTTGGGAGCTCACTGGCCCAGCTGACCTTGGCCCGTCTGCAATTGTGGCTGAGCCAGTCTGGGTTGGCGGATACTGACAGGGCTGCTGTTTTGGAGGCTGCGATTGTGCCTGTCAACAATAATGACTATGGATGGACATATAATGTACCTTGTACAGTGCTCTTGTTTTGTTTGTTTTTTTACATGATATACAGCTGCATTAAACAAATTAAAAGAATCAAAAGCTGTAAGTCATATCATTATGGTTCCATGGTTAGAGATGAACTTGAGAACTTGTGAACTTGTGACTGAAGGCTTGCTGTTTCAGTCCCTAGACTGGCAGGATCAGATCTGGGTTGGACAAATGAAAAAAGTGATATTTACCCCACCTTAATTAACCCCACTATGGTGCCCTTGAGCACCTAAACCCCAGCTGCTCCAGTGAAGCTGCTCAGTGGCCACAGGTCAGTCTGTGGTTGTACTGGGCAGCTTCGAGGTGTGAATGTGAACATGAAAAAGAGAAGTTCATCTGTCAATGGACCTCCCCTGAATAAATAAAGGTTTAAAAAAACCTTTATGTAATTTAAAAAAAATACTCAGCTTGTAATGAAAAAATGGCAGTACAGTGGTACAGTGGTTAGCACTGTTGCCTTATAGCTAGAAGGTTCCAGTTTCAAATGCCCAGGCTGGCAGGAGTAGGAACTTTTCTGTGTGTCATTTGCATGTTCTCCCTGTGCTGTGTGGGTTTTCTCCGGGTGTTCCAGTTTCCTCCCACAATCCAAAGACAGGCATGTTAGGTTAATTGGTGATTCTAAAAATTGTCCCCAAGTATCTGTCTCCTATGGGTTCTTAGAATAGAGGGTTAGTACTACTTCAGCGATTTGAGTGGTCTTTGAGACTAGAAAAGCACTATATAAGTACAGGTCCTTATCCTTAAAAACAAGATATATGTAATATGATCATGCTGGATTCCATGTTGCATTTTTTAGAAAATTAGTATTATGAAATATAGTGTGATGAAAGAAGCCATGGTCATGTAGTGTGGATACTTTGTGTAAGATTACAGTACATTCCATTTTGTTTGTAGAAGTGGTGCAGTAATTCAACATTAAGATATAAATAAAGTATACAGGTGCATTTCAATAAATTAGAATATCATCAAAAAGTTTATTTATTTCAGTAATTCAATTTAAAAAGTGAAACTCATGTTGTATAGATTCATTACACACAGAGTAATATATTTCAAATGTTTATTTCTTTTAATTTTGATGGTTATGGCTTACACTGGCAATCTGTCAAGGGTGTACCCTGCCTCTCGCAAAAAGACGCTGGGATAGGCTCCAACCCCCTGCAACCCAAAAAGGATTAAGTGGTAGAAGATGGATGGATGGTTATGGCTTAACAGCTAATGAAACTGCAAATTCACTTTCTCAAAAAAATTGATTACATGAGATCAATTTTTTTAAAAATTATTTTTGATAAAAATGTTGGCCAACTGGAATGTATGTCCATGTACACACTTAATACTTGGTTAGGGTTCCTTTTACATGAATTACTGCATCAATGCAGTGTAGCATTGAGGTCATCAGCCTGTGTTACTGCTGAGGTGTTATGGAGGCCCAGGTTGCTTTGATAGTGGCCTTCATCTCGTCTGTCATCGTCATTGGGTCTGGTGTCTCTCATCTTCCTCTTAACAATACACGATAAATTCTCTATGGGGTTTAGATCAGGGAAGTTTGCTGGCCAGTCAAGCACAGTGATACCATGGTCATTAAACCATTGGTACTTTTGACAGTGTAGGCAGTTGCCAAGTCCTGTTGGAAAATGAAATCAGCATCTCCATAAAGCTTGTCAGCAGAGGGAAGCATGAAGTGCTCTAAAATTTCTTGTTAGATGGCTGCACTGACTTTGGACTTGATAAAACACAGTAGACCAACACCAGCAGATGACATGGCTCCCCAAATCATTACTGAATGTGGAAACTTCATACTGGGCCTTAAGCATCTTGGATTCTGTGTCTCTCCACTCTTCCTCTAGACTCTAGAACCTTGATTTCTACATTACAGGTCTTGGCACCTGATTTGGGAAGCAACCTAGGCTTCCATAACACCTCAGCAGTACCATAGGCTGACTGCCTCCACACCCATGCCACACTGATGCAGTAATTCATATAAAAGGAGCCATGATCAAGTATTTAGAGTATACATGGACATACTTTTCAGTCAGCCAACATTTCTATTAAAAATAAATTAAAAAAAAAATATCTTATGTAACATTCAAATTTTTGGAGAAAATTAATTTTGGGTTTTCATTACTTCTAAGCCCTAATCATCAAAATTAAAAGAAATAGATATTTAAAATATATCACTGTGTGTGAAGAATCTATATAATATATGAGTTTCACTTTTTGAATTGAATTACTGAAATGAAAAGGATTAAGCGGAAGAAGATGGATGGATGGAAATTTACTTTTCAATGACATTCCAATTTATTGAGATGTACCCGTATATTGTTCACAAATTTTGTTCGATGTGTCCCTTTTTTGAAAGTTGAGCCCCTGCCCCTCAGATGGTCTCTGCACAGCTCTGGTGGTCAGTTTTCTGAAGCTGAGAGAGCCATTCACTGAAAATAAGAAGCACTAACTTTACTTGCTAACCTTACCGGTGCAGTCCACTGACAGGTGGATGGAGACGGAGGAACGGCGAGGAGGAGGGAATGGATGCATCGCTGTGGTGCAGCTGTGATATGACAACACTACTTTACAGTCTATATTTAACTTGTTTCATTTATTTATTTTCGGTAAAATCCTCCCATACTTTAGAAAAATTTGGCCTTCTCTGTGATTTTCTCTCTGTGTCGCCATAATGCGTTCCTCTTCTGCTTTGCTGGAACAGTTAAACTGAACATTCCCGTGGCATGCACATAAACTTTAAAATTAAACGATTTGTCGACAATAAAAATCTGCGTCGACAAATTTTTATGATTGACATTATCGACAACGTCGACTAATCGTTGCAGCCCTACTTGTCAAAAAAATGTGAATAATTTACATTGAAAACAGACACTGGTAATCTTTTCTTGATGTTATTGTGGTATATGGATGTGTACACTCCCGCAGGTGAGCACATTGTTGTTGGGGTTTGGTGCAGTGCATCGACACTGCTTCAATCCTGTTTGGTGTTCAAGCTAAATTGTCCGCCCGTTTTTTAGACATAACATTGGTGACAAGGATAATGGAAACTCGACTGACATCTCTACCAAAGTTCCTCGGTCTGCCTGGTGAGCCACTGACTCCATGGCCCTGCTGGCATGAATCTTTTGAGACTTTTATGGCTGCTATCAATCTAGCCGAGGCTAGTGAGGTGAGGCGAAAGGACGTGCTAGTTCATAGCCTTGGTAGCGAGGGACAGCGTATCTTTCGAACTCTTGAACCCATGGACACGTACAATGACTGTGTGGCTATGTTGGTCAGACATTTGGCTAATACACAGAACGTCATGGCCCAGAGAATCAAGTTTCGCCAGCGCCAACAGTGAACGGACAAGTCGGTCCAGCAGTACCTCACCGACCTTCGCTGTTTGGCTAGAGACCAGTTAGCAGAGCACACTACAAATCCGAGGCCACGGGAGAAGCTATTGATGGCACTGGATGACTTGCCACTAACCACGGCAGTGGAAATGACATCCCAGCTAGAAGTGGCTGCCCAGTTAGCATCACAGCTAGGGACCCCCGACCCGCGCTCTCAGCTCTGCTGGCACAAGCCGTTGCCTCGACTGCTCTGCCTTTTGACCCCACATCTCCTTATGACGGCTTCACACCTCCTCACGATGGCCTCAAGGTGAACATCACAGAACGACAAGGCACCATAGCATATCGAATCTGCAGTAATTGTGGCTCTTCCTTGCACCATGCATGCACACCTGTCTGCCCAGCAATAGGATGGTGGTGCCACCATTTTTGTAAGCTCAACCACCTCTCCAGAGTGTGCCACTTATACACCCAGATCAAACAGGTTTCATCAAGGGTAGGCATTTGGCTAATAATACATGCAGGCTATTTATTTTAATAGACTACTGTAAAATTAAAAACTTAGAAACCACAATATTATCTCTGGATGCAGAGAAAGCCTTCAACCGTGTTAAATGGAAATTCCTTTTCATGGTGTTAAACAAGTTTGGGTTTGGTTCATCTTTTATAAACTGGATTAAAACACTATATAGCTGTCCAACTGCATCTGTCCGAACAAATGATGAAACTTCTCAAAGCTTTAACCTCCAGAGAGGCACCAGGTAGGGCTGTCCACTTTCTCCTTCACTTTTTACCATCTTTATCGAACCGTTAGTAGCAGCCATACGACAAAATGTTGACATTAGAGGTATCCAAACCGGAGAAGAAGAACACAAGATAAGTCTTTATGTTGATGATGTAATAATTTTCCTTGAAAACTCACAAAGAGCTCTTTTTCAGACAGTGCCACTCATTGATAAATTTTCATCACTATCAGACTACTCTATTAACTGGGGTAAATCAACAGTCTTACCTATAAATTGGAATTTTTCAAATAGATCCAATATTCCAATACAATCAGGTAATATTAAATATTTAGGAATATCTATTACCCCTGGCGCTCAGAGTTACTGCGACTAAATCACATTCCCCTTCTAAAAACAATACAAGACAACCTTATGCATTGGAGGACATTACCTATATCACTAACGGGAAGAGTCGCAACCGTTAAAATGATGGTCCTTCCTAAAATAAACTATTTATTTTCAATGAGTCCTACCCAACCATCTATGGCCTGGTTTAAGTCTCTAGACTCAAATATAAGTAATTTTTATGGAAAGATAAACCATCACGGATCAGTTTAAAAACTCTTCAAAAAGAAAGAGTGCGGAGGGTTAGATTTACCAAATTTTTTTAATTACTTCTTAGCTAACAGACTGCAGCTTGTTTTTAAATGGACAAAATCAACCCCAGCAGGAAACCCATCATTATGTGCTGAGCAGGCTCTCTGTGGGTCACTAAATATCTCTGACTTACCTTTCATGAGTCCCTGTATCAAATGTCATGACTGTTTTAAAAGCATTAACATTAGCTCCTCTCTGACAGCCTAGTGGAAATTTTTAAAAATAACGGGGTCTTCACTTGTCCCTTGCAAACTCACGCCCATTTGGAATAATCCTGATATCCTGCAACAAAAGAGGATGTTAAATTTTCCACTATGGTATGAGAAAGGAATAAAAAAAAAAAAAAAAAAACTTTGAACATCTTACTCGAGGTGGAAACTTTACCCAGTTTCAGGAACTGGTGTCACAGTATGACATCAGTGATAAAAAAAAAAAAAAAAAAAAAAAAAAAAAAAAAGTTTCTTGAAAACCAACAGCTTAAATCCATAATAAAAGCAAGATTCAATCTCAATCAAATAGAATTAGAGGTACCAGTTAAGGCGACAGAATTTCTAAATCTTCTTTCCCCTAAACTGATATCGAAAATACACGGAATATTATCAAACTTGATGAGTCAGTATCTCTTCCAAAATCAAAATGGGAGACAGATCTATCAATAAATAAAGATTAAAGCTTCTGAACACAAATATGTTTAAACACTTTTAAGATGACTAAAAACTCTAGTTTACAACTCATACAGTACAAAGTTCTACATAGAACTCATTACACCGTACAAAGGATGTTCAAAATGGGCCTGAGTCACACAAATATCTGCTCCCATTGCATCAGCAACATCCCAGATATTTATACAGTATGCATGCTATGTGGTTCTGTGCACCAGTCCAAAAGTTCTGGCAGAAGCCATGTGAAGACTTATCGGCATGGCTTGGGTATTGTATCCCATCATCTCCCACACTTTGCATACTAGGTGATTTAAGTGGAATGAATATAGAGGTAAGGACGTCACACATGGTTCTCACTGCCTTATGCACCACAAATAAAACTATCCTCATGAACTGGAAATCAAGAAATAATTTATAAATGACACTATAATAACCTACTATCAGATTATATTAGCCTGGAGAGAATGTCTGCCTCATCTACAAACTAATTGGCTGAATTCAATTCTTTCTGGTCCTTGCTTATTAATTCTATTACCTGAGGGATGGTGGGCCATGTCTCGCTCTCCTTGGTGCCTCTGGCAGCTGGCTGCACCCTGACCACGAGGGATTTTGGTGACCCACTGGGGCCGGTGTCTGGGGAGCCTATTCCGGGGTGGCTGTGCATCTGGCCTAGGGGTGGTGGTTGGGGGGGGGGGGGGGCATGGCCCCGGGCCAGCTGGCCTTGCCTCCCGGGTGGAGCTGGGTTTGGCCCTGGACCCCTGGTGCTGGGGGGGCGTTCCCCCTCCGGGTCGGGGTTGGGTGTGTGCCGGTGGTGTGGGCCAGCCCCGGTGCATCCATGCGCAGTGGGGTCGTACCCTCCCTGGGGCCCTAGCAGTGCTCTGGGGGCTGCTACCTGTGTCCCGGGGGGTCACCCCATTCTCTGGGGCCTATGGGTGGGGGTGTATCTATGTGTGTGTACGTACGTGTGTGAGTGTATGTGTGCATGCGTGTGTGCAGGTGTGAGTTAGTGTGAGTGGGGTGTGGGCTTGTATGTGTGTGTGTGGATGTAGGTTTGTGCGCATGTGTGTTGTGTGTGGGCATGCGGGGTTGTGTATGGGTACAGGTGGGCATGTGTGATGGTGAGTGTGTGGGAGTGCACATGAGGGAGAGCGTGGGTGTATATGTGTGTGGGTGCGGGTACCTGTGGGTGGACGTGCGTGTGGAGGATGTATCTGTGGGTGGGGGGACCTCTTTGGGTGGTAGTGGTGGGGCAGGCCAGCTGGTGGCCTGGGGGTTGATGGTTCGGGGCCTGCTTTTCATGGCTGTCCTGCCATTGTATCAGAGGGCGGGGTGCTTTGCCGCACTGCCTCCAGTGTCCTTGGTACCGGGTATGTGTGGTGCTTGGGGAGGGGGTGGGGGGGCATTGGTGCGGGTTGGCGGCCATGTTGCCGTTGGTTCACCCCGGGGCGGCTGTGGCTGTGGGGCAGCCTGCCGCTGTCGATGTGTGTCTGAGGTGGGTTGTTGGTGGGCTTGCCGTGGGTGCTCTGGGGTGTTGCATGGCATGTGGGGCACCATATGGGTCTGGCCCATTGATCATTATTGTTATTATTGTTGTTCTCTGTGTTTGTGTGTGCAGGATGTGTGGGTGTTGGTGCTCCATAATGCCTGTGGTGCTGGGAGCACCGGGATGCGATGCTGGCAGGTCCTGGGCTGCTCGGCCTGGCAGCCCTCGCCCTGGGTTGGGATGTGGGAGCTGTGGGTGGTCTCCTGAACCAGTTTGCTGGTTTCTAAGGGGGAATGGGCTCCCTTTTGGACCACCTCTCTCTAAGCTTACCCCCCCCCCCCCCACCGATTCTTGGTGGAACATACATCTTATTGGATACACTTAAGCCTGTTTTCCATTAGCCCAGCACACCTCGGTATGGCTCGATTCACTTCAGTACGGCTCGGAATGCGTCTGTCTCCATTAGCACGGTGTTGTGCTTGTGCTGTGATGGTTTGTGTTAGGAGGTTTTAGAAGCGGGGCGGCGGCAGATTCCCAGCGAGGCAGGGCCACACTCCCGTGACGTTACGCACCCGACTGAGTCCTTATTTACACGAGACAAAAAATGGAGGATCCAAGGATTATTGCCTTGCTTGCTCTGTGGTTTTATCTCACAATTAATTTTATCTCATAATTAAGCTGCAACAACACAAGTCACTTTTGTTTTGAATTAACTGCCAAATGACCTAGAAATAATGAGCTGAAACTTGTTTTTATTCGTATTAAATAATGAGACAGTGGCACACTGGCCAGCACCAAATTGTATTATTTTTTACATCCTAGGGCATTTTGGATGTACTGAATAAAAAAAATTCATGTTTTTCACCTTCAGGTCAACGTTTGGAACAACAGTATTATTATTTTCCGTTTAGATGATGCTACACTCCTTCTAAAGTATTGTAATTCTCTGAATTTGGAATGCCGATAGAACATTCAATTTACATATACTTGTACCTACTTTGACTTGGTGATAATTTTTTATGATATTTCAATAAAAAGAACAGAAAGCTTACAAAAACATTTGTTTTTTGGTCTAGTTAAAAATTACATTACCTTTACAATGGTTGACCCCTGACAGGATGATCAGCATCATTTTCATCAGACTAGGCAATGGAATTTCTATGTAATTATACTGTTTTATAATTCAGTGTTATAACAGACAAACCACACTTTCCAAAACAATTCCATTTTATTATATACAAAATATTAAAATAAAAAAAAAACTTTGCAACACAACATGAAGGTTAATCGACATTTTATACACGCCGACCACTGAGTGCCTCTACACCAGCTTCCCAAACTGGGTCAGCAAGGCTCGGTTGAATGAAGCCGTCTCTGCCAGCTCTGGTTCAGGAAGGCTCGGTTGAATTAATCCGGACGGGCTGTCGCGGCGGACGCGTGGGATGATTCTACAAGGAAAATGCACACAATAAAATACAGCACGAAAGTGCAAGATATACAGAAAAGATAATAGTTTTTAACAAGATTACATAAGCTTATTTCAGTGTATTGTTCACATGAATAATTAAAACAGGGGTGTCCAACCATGTGCCATGGAGAGCCAAGACCCTGCAGGTTTTACCTCCAACCAGTGTCTTCAACAGCAGATTTCTGTGAACTCCTTCCCGCTGATTGCTGATAAGTGAAAACACCTGCTGAAGAGACTGGGTAGAAGAGAAAACCTGCAGGGTCTTGGCTCTCCATGGCACATGGTTGGACACCCCTGAATTAAAATAAAAGCTTTAGTCCGCAGTGTGCTGCAATAAAGCAGCGATCATCATCCACAAATGAACAGCTTTTTTATTGCATAAATAAACTGAGCGTCTTACCGAATATATTTGCGAAAAAACGCACAATAAAAAAAAATTAAAACTCACCGTTAAAGGACTCCGATGTCGAGACCTCCCGGTATATTTTTTCATTCCGGGCGGCTCCGTCTAACTCACGCTGGATACGTTCGTCTGACAATGCAGTGAGCAGACACTGCAGCTCCTTATTGGTCCATGGAACACCCTTATTACGCGAAGCCATTTTTGATAGAGAATAAATGAAAATAGCACAGCAATACACTGAAAAGAAACCGCCAACAGTGGTTGCATGCTGAGTAATGGCGGTCGTAAAGATTTTTTTTTTTTTTTTTTCAAAAACTTTATTGAGAAGGTCGTGAAGATTCGGTAGAAGAGGAGGAGGAGAGGGGCGGTTACAACCTGACCAATCAGCGCTGGTTACGACCTGACCAATCAGCGGCGACCAGGCTGTTAACGTCACAACACGGCACAGCTCAGCACTGCTGTACCCTGCCCTGGAGCGGGGCTGAGAATCGCGGCTGTTAAACCGTGTTGGGGCTTGTGGAAAAGCGTACAAAGCGTGCTGAGCCGTCCCGTGTCGCGCTAAAGCGTGCTAGTGGAAAAGGCCCTTTAATGTTTTGGGGTGGGGATGTGCCATACTGTTTCGGTGAAGGGGATTCCTCTGCTGCTCAGTGGGGCCATCCTCACCTCAATTTTAATTGCACTGTAGACACTGAGGGTTTGGGGGGATGGGAGCCCCGCTGCCTATAGCAGTGGCTAGTGGTGCTCCAACCACCATCTCCCCAATTTTAACTGCACTCTGATAGCTTATACACCTGCACATCATCACACATCACACAACTAACACACATTCATCATGATCTGTGCATGGGGGAGGGGGTGCGAGGGTCTTCCCTCACCCCTGTTGCCCTCCTTCTGCCGGGGGCCTGGGGGCTTGATGGGAGACCTGGGACCTGTCATGTTGTCAAAATCCTTGGGTGCAAATGAATAGGTGCAAGCAAGGGAGTGAGAGAGTGATTGAACAAGAGAGTAAGCGAGAGTGAGGGAGTGATGAGTGGAGATGGTAATGGTGGGTCATTTTTTTGTGGCACCTTGCGTGTTGGGTGGCATCTCGGAAAGCTTGCAGTGGTCCGCCGATCGGTTGCTCAGGTGGGCATTGGGGGTGGCAGTCTGCTTCTGTGGCTGCAGCCGTCCTGGGACATGTCGGCAGGGGTGTGGCTGCTGGCCTGCATCGGCGGTCTCCCCGGTCGCTGCCAGACACTGGTGCACGTTCATGTTCACTGCATCTGCACCGCGGTCGCCCTAAGTAATAAGGGTGAATGAATGTGGGTGAGGGTGTGGGGGAGAGCACAAGTGGATGTGAGTAGGTCAGAGTGTGAATGAGACTGCATGTATGGGCGAACGTGAGTGAGTGCGGGTGACTCTGAGGGCGAGTGGGAGTGAGATTGAGTGGGTACATGAGTGGGAGAGAAGGGGTGAGTCCCGGAGTGTGAGTGTAGGATTGTGTGGGGGATAGGGCGAGCGAGAGTGAGTGCGTGTGGGTGCAAACGGATGCATATGAGGGCATGAGAGTGTCAGTGTGTGGGACTGGGTGAGTGTGCTGGTAGGGGGGAGCTGGGTTGATGGGGTAGCGCCTCTTGGCTGCGTGGGCTGTCCGGAATGGGGGGGGTGGCCCCCAGTGGGGTCCTTGTGCCTTGCTGCTGCCTTCTTTGGGCATGGGGGTCCCTGGGGTGTGCAGGGGTGGAGCTGGGGTGGGGGTGGGCCTGGTGTAAGGGTGTCTGGGGCACTCACACCGGGGGTGCGAGCCGGTCTCTGGCCCGGGAAATGGGGATGCCAGCCACCCAGCACCTGGGGCCCAGGGCTGGCGTTGGCCCGACTGGGGGGGTGGGGAGCAGGGATTGGCCGGTCCAGGGGCATTGGCCCGCCGCGCCAGCCACTTGGCGGCCCGGCCCCCCTTGGCCATCCCTTCTGGGGCAGATACCTGGCTGTCCTGGGGCTTGTTGGCCTTGGGACACCTGTGCTCTGTGGGGGTTGGTTGCATTGTCCTGCTTACTCGGGGTTTCCAGGGGAAAGGTGGGAGTTTCTGTGACCCACCACCCTCTTTGTATGTTCCCTGACAAACAAGTCACATGCAAACACTTATGTTGTGCACGCTGTCATACACATGCAAATGTATGCACACACACATGTCTCTCCTTTAACAGGTGCAGATACCAGACTCATGTTGAGACCTCTTCAGTGGAAGAAACAGTCTGTCTTCTGTTTGTTTCAGTTGTTAGTTTGTCTTCTTTGTCTGTTCCTCTCCCTTTCCCCTTCCCCACCCCTCCTTTCACCATTCCCCCTCTATCGGGTCCTTCATGGGTAAAACAATTTAAATAAAGTATTAAAAGTTATTACAAGGAGTTTATAAACAATATACAGTACATATATATGCACTGTATCAAGCTCCTTTTGGCAAAGTAAATCTGTTTGGCACAGTAAGGTAAGTGGATTTCTGTTCTGCTCACCTAGCTGCCTGACAGGACAAGGGGGAAAAAATGAATGGTCTGTGGCCCTGTGTAGACCTCAGAATGGTAAATAAAGTAATAATCCCTGACAAATACCCCCTGCCCACAGTGGAGGAGCTTGCCGCTATGTTTCATAGCTCAAAAATCTTCTCCAAACTTGACCTTCGCCAGGGTTATCTGTAGGTTCCTCTACACCCAGACAGCCATGACCTCAAGGCCTTTATGACCCACATGGGGGTTTTTCTCTAAACCCGCATGCCTTTTGGCCTCAGCTCCACTCCTACCTGCTTCCAGAAGATCACGGTCACCATCTTTGCTGGTCTCCCAGGCATGGTGGTATACCTAGATGACATAGTGGTGCACAGTGCAACGACATCTTTACATGACACTCTTCTCGCCAAAGTGATGGAGGTGCTTACCAGCCATGGCCTCATGCTGAATGGAGAAAAGTACATCTTCTTGGCATCCACTATTGAGTTTGTGGGGTTCCATTTGACCGCTGCTAGCCTGAGACCACTACACTCAAATGTTGAGGCAGTATTACGCCTGCCTGGGCCATCATGCCCTGCCCAGCTCTCTTCCTTCCTGGGAATGATGGCCTTCTGCCTGAGCTTCCTTCCCCACTATTTGGAGACCACAGCACCACTGTGTGCTCTCCTGAAACAGGATGCAGCCTGGTCGTGGACCCTGCATGCTCCGCTACCATCCGCCACCTCAAGACACAGCTCACCTCCCCGCCCGTGTTCGCCCACTTTGACCTACAGAGCCCCACATTTGTAACCTGTGACACCTCCAATACCGCCGTAGGGGCTTTTCTGTCCCAACTCCATGAAGGGGTCAAGTGTCCGGTGGTGTTTGCTTCAAGGTCGCTTACATCAGCTGAACAGGAGTACTCAGTGGGGGAGAAGGAAGCATTGGCTTGTGTTTGGGCATGCGAATGGTGGCACATGTACCTGTATGGACAGCATTTCATGCTTTGTAGAGACCACCAGGCTCTCACAGCCCTGTTAGCAATGATGGGGTCAGGACACAAACCACTATGTATCTACAGGTGGACAGAGAAGCAGCAGGTGTACAACTTTACCACCTAGTTCACACCTTGTAGAGAAAACATGGTAGCAGACTTGCTTTCCCGAGCCACCCCCAGCCCCGCATTGGATGCCGATCGGGATCCCTTAGAACTGGAGCTGATCCTCATGCTGCACGAGCCTCTCCAAATCGCCATCTCACTACAAGGGCTCCAAACTGCATCTGAACAGGACCCCAGACTGGCTCAACTCCGCACCTTCATTCAGGAGGGTGGCCGTCAAGGGTGCCAGAGGAGCTAGCACCTTTTCAACATTTGAAGATTCAAAGATTTTTATTTGTCAATACTTCTATACATACAGGACATAAAGGAGAATTGAAATGCTGTTTCTCTCACTCTTAGTGGTGTGCACAATATGATAGAAAATAAGGAATAAGGCAGAGAAACAACAACAGCAGTCTATGTACAGTAATGCTACCCATAGTGCAAATAATGATAAAGGATAAAACCCAGCAATCGTAAAGAAGAAAAAGTAGATCCATAATACCCTTAATTGCAGGTTCAATGTGGTAGTGTAGGTGCAGACAGTGACAGATTGGACTGCACATGATCAATATTGCAATACAGACAGACAGCAGCAGGTATGACATTTGTGCAAATGGTTGCAGTAAAGTGCAGAGGCATACAGCAGCAGATGTATTACTGTTGGTGTGCCAAGTCTTCTGTGCAAACAGCTGAGGTAGTTATTGTGTGAGTGAGTGTGTTACGGTTCAGGGGTGGGGGGAATGGGCAGAGTTCAGGGTCCCAATGGCCTGGTGAACAAAGCTGTTTAGCAGTCTTGTGGAAGGGGCCCGGAGGCTCCAGTACCTTTTCCCCAAGGGCAGGGGGCTGAAGAGGGAGTGTGAGGGGTGGGAGGTGTCACCTGCAATGTTGATGGCTCTGTGGGTGAGGCGAATGTGGTATATATCCGGGGGGGGGGGCAGAGGGGCACCGATGATTTTGCTGGCTGCTTTCACTGTGTGTTGTAGTGTCTTCCGGCAGGAGGCGGTGCAGCTTCTGTACCACACAGTGATACGCCTTCCCCTAGACTGCCTGCACTCCCCGCCAGACGATGCTCCTGTGGTGGCACCCTCCCCTAGCATCAGTGTGGCCGAGTGCCAATGCCACATGAACCAAATTTTTGATGAGAAGAGCCAGGCCAAGCACCCCTCACTCACAATGTTCAACTGGGTCTGAATTCGCTGATCCAGTTGCTCACACAAACTGCAGTCATTCTGGACAACACCGATGCAGCTCAATGCTCCGCTAGGACCAGCCACCTTCCGTCTGACCGATGGGTTGCGTTGGCACGCCAGCCATCTCACAAAAGTAATGCCACCTCCCGCTTTGGAACAGGAGACTGCAGCTGATCCGACCAGTTCGGACTGGGACTTCACAGATGCATGGCCCGCAACTCCTGCAGGGCACCCGCCAAAGCCAGTCGAGCCAGTGCAGCCTGAGTGCCGCTCAGCCCAGGCCCAACAGAAGCCCATTTATCTTGAGGACTTTGTGATGAACTTTTGAATACACATTGGTAGCTAGAGCATGGGCTGTCAAGTGGCAGAATAACTGATGTGACCGTGCAGGCACACTGGCAGTCTACCCGGTTGCCCAGTTAGGAATGTTATGGTTGAAATGTACTTAGGTTGGTTCTCTATACCGACCTGTCTGGCCCAGTCAGGTATATGTTCAAATTTGCATTAGCCAATACGCTAATGAGCCTGTTTTGATAGCAAAGAAGGTTATTGTTCTGAGTTTCTCAGGGGGAGGAGTAAATGTGTATAGATGTGTGCACGCTCACGCAGGTTACGTCAGCACATTGTTGTTGGGATTTGGTGCAGTGCAGCAACACTGTTTTCCTCTTACAGTAACACTGGAGTTTTCTCTTAAATAAACCGATTTTCAACATTTTCCTTACAAACCACATGCATTTTTTATTCATAGTGATTTTGTTTTGCTGTTATTTTATAGTTTCTAAGGTTTTCACTATTTTATCATTTCAAAGATCTGTTCACTCTGTGTTTCCACACATGTCGGATAATATACTTTTATGTTCTCACGGTCCTCTCCGTGGATCACCACCTTATTGTGGTGGAGGGGTTTAAGTGTTGTCCTCTTTCTGCGATGGACTAATCACCTATAGTCACCAGGAATTACCAGGTATTGGCTGCCAAGTAAACTCGGAAATCACTAGCACCTATACTCAGACTCATCATATCCCTGCGGAGATTGCAAGACCCCCGGGCCCTATGTGGATTGTCAGGTCCTGCAGGCGTTTGAGAGAGGATGCAAAATCGGGGGTGCAGAGCAAGCCTCCGAGCTCAGTTATGTAAACAACGTGACAAACCTCCGCTACCATCAACAATCTTCCTCACCAATGCCAGATCCCTCGCCAACAAAATGGATGAGCTACAATCTGAGATCACCTACAACCACTTTGTCCAGGACTATGGCCTTTGGATAAGACACTGCCAGGACAGCAACAGAGACTTCAATAAGTCTAGACCTTTCTATCTGCCACGCGAGTTCACCTGTACCATCATAGCAGCTGCTTACATTTCTCCGGATGCTAATGCTAAGCTTGCTATGAAAGAAATGCATGCAGCTATTAGCAAACAACAAACTGCACACCCAGAGGCAGTATTTATTGTGGCGGGTGATTTTAACCACTCTAACCTCAGGACAGTGCTTCCTAAATTCTACCAGCATGTCTCCTGTCACACAAGAGGGGACAAAACATTGGACCATGTTTACACCAATACTGTGGGAGCCTACACAGCAACTCCCCTCCCCCACCTAGGTCAGTCTGATCACTTATCTTTGTTCCTCACCCCCAAGTATGTACCGCTCATCAACCTGGTGAACCCATCAGTGAGGACCATCAAAGTGTGGCCAGAGGGGGTTGACTCTGTGCTCCAGGAAAAGTTTAGGAACACAGACTGGAGTATGTTCACCTCTCAGGCTACCTGTGGCTCCCACATAAACATCGACTCTTGCACCCACTCAGTCCTGGACCATATCAACACCACTATTGACAGTGTCACCACGGAAAGACAGATCACCACGTACCCAAATCAGAAGCCGTGGATGAACAGAGAAGTGCGGCTTCTGCTAAAGGCACGTAACAATGCCTTTAGATCTGGTGATGCACAGGCCTACAGTTCATCCAGGGCAGATCTGAAGAGGGGCATAAAGAAGGCCAAGCACAGCTACAAGCTGAAGGTGGAGGAACATTTTGGGGACTCTGACCTCCGACGCATGTGGCAGGGCATTCAAGCTATCTCTGATTATAAGCTCAGCAACTCCATACCTATAGCCATGACTGTGTCCTTTGTCAATGAGCTAAATGACTTCTATGCTCGTTTTGACAAGGACAATAACGAAAAGAACATCAATTTCCCACCCTCTGACGACCTCCACCACCTCACACTCACCCACACCAACGTCCGTAATGCACTGAGTCATGTCAACGTACGTAAGGCTGCTGGCCCTGACGGCATTCCTGGGCGTGTGCTGAGGGCATGCGCTGAGCAGCTGGCAGGGGTCTTCACAGACATCTTCAACCTGTCCCTGGCCCAAGCCTTGGTACCAGCGTGCTTCAAGACCACTTCTATAGTACCAGTGCCGAAACATTCAACACCATCGTGCCTAAATGACTATCGCCCTGTGGCACTGACGCCCATAGTCATGAAGTGCTTTGAGTGACTGGTCTTGGCACAGCTCAAAAAATGCCTGCCCCCTACACTGGACCCTCACCAGTTTGCCTACCGGAGCAACAGGAGTACAGAGGATGCGGTTTCTACAGCGCTGCACTATGTACTCTCACACCTGGATGACAAGAATACCTACGCAAGAATGCTGTTTGTTGACTTCAGCTCAGCATTCAACACAGTTATCCCCTCCAAGTTGATCACTAAACTTGGGGACCTGGGAATCAGTACCTCCACCTGCAACTGGATCATGGATTTTCTGACCAACAGACCCCAGCATGTTAGGTCAGGCCCCAACCGTTCTTCCGTCATCACACTCAACACTGATGTACCACAGGGCTGTGTGCTCAGCCCATTCCTCTACTCCCTCTACACCCATGACTGCAGGCCTATGTATGGATCCAATTCCATCATAAAGTTCACAGATGACACCACGGTGATCGGACTCATCAGGGACAACGATGAGTCAGATTACAGGGCAGAGGTTGAGCACTTGGCTACTTGGTGCACTGACAATAACCTGCTCCTTAACACCAGCAAAACCAAGGAGTTCATAGTGGACTACAGGAAGGAGAGGGGAGAGACACACGACCCCATCCATATCAATGGCATAGCTGTTGAACGTGTTCCCAGCTTCAAATTCCTGGGGACCCACATCTCGGAGGACCTGTCCTGGTCAGTTAACACCACCAGCCTGATCAAGAAGGCCCATCAGCGCCTCTTCTTCTTGAGGACACTGAAGAAGAACCATCTGTCAACTGACATCCTGGGCAACTTCCACTGCTGCGTGATAGAGAGCATCCTAACCAACTGTGTCACAGTCTGATATAGATATATATATTACCTCCTAATGCACTGGGCCTCACTCCTTTCCTCACTCTCTATGAAATATTTTTTTTTTTGCTGGTCATTAACATTTGTTTGTTCTCTCCCATAGATTGAGTCCCCATCGTGCTGTTTGCTCTCTACATGTCTGTTCTTTTCATCTTCTCTGTCCCCTCACCCCCCAGCCAGTCGCAGCAGATGACTGCCCCTCCCTGAGCCTGGTTCTGCTGGAGGTTTCTTCCTGTTAAAAGGGAGTTTTTCCTCTCCACCGTCGCCAAGTGCTTGCTCACAGGGGATCACCTGATTGCTGGGGTCTTTCTGCAACTGTGGGGGTTCCCCCCCTACAGTTGATAGTGCTATGAGATGACTGTTGTTGTGAAATGGCGCTATATAAATAAAGTTGAATTGAATTGAATTGAATTGAATATAGGAGCTGCTCTGTCGCTGACCGTAAGGCGCTGCAGCGGGTGGTGAAAACCGCCCAACGCATCACAAGGACTCCACTTCCAGTTATAGAGGACGTCTACAGGAACAGATGTCTGCGCCGGGCACGCAGCATTCTTAGGGACTCCAACCATCCTGCTCACGGACTGTTCCAGCTTCTCCCCTCCAGAAGGCGTTTCAGAAGCCTTCAGACTAGAACCAGCAGGTTTAGGAACAGTTTCTTTCCAACAGCTGTAACGTTATTGAACTTAGTTCCCCGCTGACTCTCTTACCATCATCTCTTGCCATCCTCACCTGTACATAACTGCCCATCTAACTTATTGTACATTATTTGCACATAACAGTACTCTTAACTTTCTGCACTGCTGCATATATTTGCATATATTTGCGTAAATTGCACATACTGTCAATTACTGTATATACTGCACTGCTGTCCTTTGCACTTCTGATTGGATGCTAAACTGTGTTTTGTTACCTTGTATTCATACATGTGTAATGACAATAAAGTTGAATCTAATCTAATCTAATCTAATAACAGCAGGATAATTCACAGCCACTGTTCACCAGACTTGGAGGCCGTGTCCTTTCTGTGTAGGCTTTTCTATTGCCCTTGCGAGCTAATGGCAGTAATCGTCACAGCCATCTACATTGCTCCCGATGTTAAAATTAGCTCAGCACTTAGCCACCTTCAGCTCATTTTAAGCAAGCAGCAAAGATGGAGTCCAAATCTCTGATGTGAACTCCATCCTTAGGTCCACATAATTGCAGGG
Source organism: Pholidichthys leucotaenia (assembly GCA_020510985.1). Classification (NCBI taxonomy): domain Eukaryota; kingdom Metazoa; phylum Chordata; class Actinopteri; order Cichliformes; family Pholidichthyidae; genus Pholidichthys; species Pholidichthys leucotaenia. Next base: position 44,982,535 of record CM035845.1, on the reverse strand, counting down.
GATTTTAACAAATCATGGTGAAAGACTGGTCTCCCCAAATTCCACCAACATATAAAGTGTCCCACACAAGAGGGGAAAAAAACCACTGGACCATGTTTGCAGCAACATCAAGCATGCCTACAGAGCCATGCCCCTCCCCCACCTTGGACAATCAAATCACCTTTCCCTGTTTCTGACACCTGTTTACACCCCCTGAAGAAGCGATCACCTTCAGCCAAACATACAATTAAAACCTGCCCTGAAAATGCTCTCCTCCAGTTGTTTTTTTGTAAAATTGTTAAGTAAGAAAATGGGGGAAAAAACAAAACATATCATGGACACTTTAAGGCACCAACTGATGACACAAAGATAAAAGTTATCAGTTAATATTTGAATAACACTAGCATGGACTTTTTAGATGTGCATCATAGACTGTTTTTCCTAGTTTAGCATGTATACAGACAACCAAATATTGATTGATAATTAGATGAAGACTAAGCCTGCATGTCAAAGCACTTTCATGGGTGCTCTCTTATAAATGCAGTGAGGGTGTATACCAGATTCAGTGTTTGTTGTTATGGTAAATGGCGTTCATTTATATAGTGCTTTTTTCTCATCTTTAGATGACCAAAGCTCTTTACAGATCCTGCTATCCACCCATTCACACACACATTCACACACTGATGGCGACAGAGCTGCCATACACAGGCGCTGGCCCGACCCACCAGGAGCAACTGGGGGTCCAGTGTCTTGCTCAAGGACACTTTGACATGCAGACTGCAAACAGAGTGAGAATCAAACCCCTGACATTGAAACCCCTGACCTCTGATCAGTAGTCGACCACACTACACCTGTGCGACAGCCACATGGTTATGTGTGTTGGCTATCATTATGTGTAAAAGTAAAATACCAACAAGACTCACAAGTTCTACATGTGGTTATCACTTCTGGGTGTACTATAAAGCACAATCTGTGATGAACATCTGACCGTTTTGCACACCTGTATGTTTACGATTCTGTATTTGTCCTCATTTGAGTGTGCCAAATCCATCCATTAGAGCCTCAGGTCTACAGTCTCCAGTTATTGAAAGGTAATCATTTCCAGGAGTACAAAGGGCAGCTGTCAGATGTAAGATAAGCTTTGTGTGGACTTTGATAAACTTACTTTTGCTCCTCTTCTGCAGTGCTCATAGCGCCTTGATTGTCATCTTGTTTTTGTGGCACTTTTAAAAACAACACTTAGAGCTCTTTAAGGTTTATCAGCTTCAGAGTCACATTTTAATGGTTGTTTTTAAAGGGAATTAAAGGACATCATTTGTTTAATGCTTTTTCAGCTCAAGTCCATTGTGCTAGTTTTTTGCAGGATATAGCTTATTTTCATCCACAGGCCACTTTTAGATGCTCAGTCCTTGAAGTTCAAGAGCTGCACATGGAGACAGTTGATGTGGGAAGATCCACACTCAATGGCTATGATTGGTTTGCAGTTTTTCCCAGTAGTTCCTTCAAAAAGAAAATTTACACATTTGAAAAATTCACATTTGTGATGTATACTTTGATGTAGGGATGTACTATAGATTTTTTTGCCTATGGAGCGGAAAATGGGTATAATATATATATTGTGGGGGCATGGTGTTGGACTTCTCCCCCCAGGGAACAATGGACTGAAAGAGGAGGTATGACTGGGGGGTATCAGACGGGACAGTAAGGACTATGCGCCCCCCGGGGAGAGGAGTAAATGCCGGGATGCTGAGAGAATGGTGTGAGAGCAGCGCTGGCATTATGTCATGTTAATGTGCCACACAGGCTTTGTTCTAAACATAATGTATGATGGTCGGAAGTGCCAGGTCTCGATGCATGGTATTAAAGATACAAAAGAGGAATGCACAGAGACCCGGGATTCTCTTTTGCTGTAAGTTATGTTGGAGAAGGAATAAAGTTCTGTGTCGTCCAGCTCATTGCCTCGCCTGCCTTCTTTCCCCACATTGGTGACCCGAAGACGTGCCATGGAAAGCGAGCCGAGCACTGCCCCGGAGACTGCCTGGAGGGAGAGCATCAGCGCCGAGTGCGTGGTCTCAGTCGAGCTCCCAGGCTTCTGGTTTCACAATCCGACTGCATGGTTCTTGCACATAGAAGCCCAGTTCGCACTCCGCGGGGTAACAACGGACAATACCAGATCTACGTGGTCACTGCGCTGGATGCGCACGCCATGCAACAGGTGAGGAGCCTGCTCCAGGAGCCACTGGCCCAAGGAAAATATGAAGCGCTCAAGAGGATGCTTCTCCAGCGCTATGCCCTTTCCTACAGTGAGAGGGCAGAGAGGCTCCTAACACGCTTGGAGTTGGGGGACAAATCAGCAGTGGAGCTTATGGAGAGCATGTTGGTGCTGAGGGGGAAGGATGATGAATCTTTCCTGTTTGCCCACTTGTTCCTCATGAACCTACCGGCTACAGTGAGGGTGATCCTGGCCACTCACCGAGGCTGGTTGGTAAGGACTAACTCGCCCTGGCGCAGGAAGCGGACCGCATCATTTTGGCAACCAGAACTCTCAGCATGCAGACAGTGGCACCGGCATCCATGAAGGACTCCAGCGAGGTCGAGGAGCCATTCATGATTAGATTATTTGTTTATTTGACAGGGACAGTGCAATAAACATAGACAATTAATCAAATGACAATCAATCTGATGTGTTGCACAAAGAGTGTATAGCTATTAGCTAATTTGCAACTCTTGTCCCTGGATGGGCTTTAGAAAGAAGAAACAAGTAAAAAGAAAGAAGGATAAGGAAAAGAAAAAAAAATGAAAACAGAATAAACAATAACCACATACATCAATGCAAAAAAGATTATAAATATACAATAGTGGTCAATGGTAGCCGGGACGGACACCAGAAGGCAAGGACATGGAGCGATCTGTTTTTATCATCACCGTTTCAGCTCGAATGCCCAACGCTGCCTGTTGCCATGCCAATTCAAGAAGCCGGGAAGACTGCACGTTCGGAATTTGGTGGCAGCTGCAACCGATGGCGACAGGGACAGACTGCTTTATGTCATGGAGACACGTTCAGGGAGATGGTTTTTGGTGACCTCCGGCTCCCCGAAGAGCCTCATCCTGCCCATCAACGCAGACAGGGTTGCAGGAAGCTGCGGTCCCGATCTGATGGCCACCAACGGATCCACCATCAGGACATTTGGCGAGCGGACACTGACAATATGCTTACACGGACGCAACTTTCAGCAGGACTTTGTGATAGCTGCATGTTCCGGCCCCATTTTAGGTGCAGATTCTTTTATGTGCTTAAGGGTTGTTAGTCAATGTTGCTAATAGGAGATTAGTGGATGCTGTCTTCTTTACCTCACTGCCCTGGACAGTTTGAGGAGTTGCGTCGACAACACTGGCTAATGTTCTAGCTCCAGGGGGTAAGTACCAACATTTTCTTGCACAGTTCCCAGCACTCATGGTCCAGACTTTTTTGGCTACGGTAATGAAACATGGGGTCGAGCACTTTATAATGACAAAAGTCCCGCCGGTGATCGTGCATCCTCGGCGTTTGGATGCAGCTAAACTGGCCAGTGCGCGAGAGGAGTTTGCCAACTTAGAGCAGTTGGCCATCGTCAGGCACTCCAACAGCCTGTGGGTATCCCCGCTACACATGGTGCCTAAAGCCGACGAGTCATGGCAACCGTGCGGCGATTTCAGGCGCTTGAATAATGCCACGGAACATGATCGTTATCCCATTCCGCACATCCAGGATTTTTCCGTGCACCTGGCTTGGGCACGTGTTTATTCAAAAGTGGATCTAGTCCGCAGATACCATCAGGTCCCAGTGCACACGGAAGATGTTCCAAAAACAGCGGAAATAACTCCTTTCGGCCTTTTCAAGTTTTTATGCATGCCATTCAGATTAAAAGGCGTGGCACAGACTTTCCAGAGGATGATGGATGCAGTGCTTCACAATTTGTCCTTCATTTTGGTCTACTTAGACGACATTCTGGTAGCTAGCACGTCCGAGGAGGAGCCCATCGCCCATCGCAAGACAGTTTTCCAGAGGTTGGAGGCACACGGGTTGATAGTTAACCTGGAGAAGTGCCAGTTCGGCATGCCAGAGATTGATTTTTTGTGCCACTGCATTTCACCAGAGGGTGTGATTCCATTACCGGATAAGGTGCGCACTGTGTCAGATTTTCCGTGCCCACAGACCTTAAGAGCACTACAGGAGTTTTTGGGAATGGTTAATTTTTATAACCGTTTCCTTCCCCGAGCAGCCCAGCTTATGCAGCCGTTGTATGCCGCACTTAAAAAAAAAGAAGCCCACAGAAGCCATCGACTGGACTCCCGAGTGAGTCCAGGCTTTTACTAACGCCAAAACAGCACTTGCAGATGCCGCGTTGTTAGCCCACCCGGATCAGTCTGCACGGATAGCGCTCACTACGGATGCATCTGATGTTGCCATATGTTGCTCCCCTGGGTAGCGGCCCAGGAGGAGGCAACGTGTATGTAGAAGTCAACTCTCCTGTGATAGAAGAATAGACAGAGAACACGTTTCGTGCCGTTACTTCACACAGAGGAGTTTATTCTTCGTCCTCCGGTGCGCGAGTCTACTCTCTATCATTGTGCGACATGCGCCATCTATTGGTTGGCGTATGGAACTGCACTCAACTCACATGAGTTATAATGGAACCAGATGAATTACAAATGCATTGTAGAAAAATAAAACAATTAAAGAATAAAATAAAAATTGTAGGGGTGCCTGTTTTTTCTTTTTTTTCCAAATGTCTTTTTAGCACCTTTTATATAACTATTAACTATTTCCAAGCCTCTACACTCTCCCCCACTTCAAATAAATGTCTCCCGACATTTCATGTTCTAGGGTGACTTAATGCATGAGAGTGTACCAGTTATAACCATAGGACTGAGGTTGGGTGGGGTATGAGAATGGCATATAGTTTTGAGTTAGCGGCACAGGGGTAGGGAGTAAGAGAGGTCTTACGTCTGCAGTCCAAGGCTGGTACGATGGCTGTCCCAGGGCGTTGTAGGTAAGTCTCTCTACTGGCCTTGCTCTCCGCTGTGACCTTCTCAGTTCCTCCTGCTCTCCATTATCTCCATCCATCACCTCCACTTGTCCTTGACGTTCTTCCTGCAGCAAAGCTGGTCCATCCATTTGCTCCCCAGCATCCCGCTGAATGGGGACCGGTTCCTGTCTTACTGGTGGGCAGAACTCTAGCTGTCGCACAAAGCCTTTGCTGATTTTGAGGATTTTGCTCTGGCATGACAGGTACTGGTTGCTGAGTGTTTTGGTCTGGGAGATTTGAGGCATTTTGCTGAGAATTTACGAGTCTGTAACATGGGATTTGGCTACGGAGATTGTAGCGGTAAGTATTTTCCTCCTCTTCCTCCGAGCTGTCATTGTCTGTGTTGTCAGTGTTAGGATTTGTCTCTGTCCTCTTCTTTCATTTCTGTCTTGTCTTTTCTTTTGCAGGCAGTTCTTCTTCTAAAGGTAAGTCATTTACAGGCAACAACAGGTTTCTGTGTAACACTCGCATCACTTTGCTGCCTCTCTCTGCTTGTACTTTATAGCCTGGTCCATCTTCCACTCTCTCAACTACGCGATGTACTGCTGACTCCCAGTAAGCGCGCAGTTTCCCTGGACCTCCTCTTTCAGAGAGGTTTCTGACCAACACCCTGTCGCCTGGTTGGAGTGTGACACCTTTTAAGCGTTTGTCATACTGCTTATTGCCTTTATCTGAAGACTTTTGACTGTTGTCTGCAGCGATTTTGTAAGCAACACGTATCCTATCAGCCCACTTTTTAGCGTAGGTTTGATGGTTGTGTGTGTCAGTGTCTTTTGTCTGGTTCAATAGTAGATCTACAGGCAACCTTGGGACTCTGCCATATAAAAGGAAAAATGGAGAATAGCCTGTTGACTCGTGTCTTGTACAATTGTGAGCATGTACAATTTGGGGTAGGTGATCCTTCCATTCACTTTTTTCTCCTCCTGTAGGGTACGAAGCATTTGGAGTAGTGTACGATTCAGGCACTCCACGGGGTTGCACTGCGGATGGTATGGAGTGGTTTGTGAGTGAGAAATTCCAGACAGTTGTTGTAATCTGTGGAAGAGACTGTTTTCAAACTCACGTCCCTGATCGTGATGCAACTTCTCAGGGTACCCGAAACGAGGAATAAAATCCTGAAATATCTTTTCTGCAGCTGTTTTGCCTGATTTATTCCTTGTAGGGTATGCCTGTGTGAAACGAGTGAAATGGTCCACTAGTACAAGTATGTACTCATACCCTCCTTTACTTGGCTCAAGGTATAAGTAGTCAATGGAGATTAACTCAAAGGGAGCACTAGTTGTGATAGATCCCATTGGAGCTCTCTGGGGAACATTTGGGCATTTTTGTTTGATGCACAGACATTTTTTTGTTACATAATCTTCAACATCTTGTTGCATATATGGCCAATAGAAACGCTCACGGGCCAGATGTATCACCTTATCACACCCTATGTGACCCATATCACTGTGTAAACTCTTTAACACCATCGGCCTTAGCTGTTCAGGTAGGACAAGTTGTTTGTTGTACTCTGTTTTTCTGTACAATAATCCATTGTCAACTTCCAACTTGTCCCACTCATACAGTAGTCTCTGTGTTTGTTTACTCATTGTCTATTTATCTTTATCGTTTGGTGTCCATCCTTTGAGTTTGAGTGAGATTACTTCTCTAATTGACTCATCATTTTGTTGAGCAGCATTGATGTCTTTAGGTGTCATGCTCAAAACACTGTCAGTTGGCACATTGTTGTCATTAGAACTCAGATGTAACGCAGCTATCCATGGTACATCACTGTTTTGTGCTGCCTTACTCCCTTGCCACACTGCAGACACTACTTCTGGTAAAACTGTCTCTGTGAACTCATTCATTTGCTCTTGCAGATCTAATGGGTGTCTGGACAACATATCCGCATCTGCATTCCTTTTCCCTGGCCTATACTTGATATCAAAATGGAAATCAGCCAACTCCCCAACCCACCTATGACCCACTGCATTCAACCTGGCTGAACTGAGGACATAGGTTAAAGGATTGTTATCCGTATAGACAGTAAAAGTCGGTGCATAATACAAGTAGTCGCAGAATTTGTCACAGATGGCCCACTTGAGAGCTAGAAACTCTAATTTACTGGAATGTAAGTGATAATTCTTCTCGGTAGGTGTGAGAGTTCTGGATCCATAGCCAATCACCTTAAGTTTGTTTTCTTGTTTTTGATATAAGACGGCTCCCAGGCCTTTGTTTGATGCATCCGTATGCAATACAAATGGAAGGTCCAAATTGGGATAGGCTAGAATGGGAGGATTAGTCAGAATGTCCACAAATCTCGACACAACTTCCTGATGTTCACTGGTCCATATTATTGGTGTGCGAGAAGGAAGCTGGTTTTTGTCTCCTTTCTTTGTTTGTCCTTTACTCCTTTTTGGTGCTGGTTTATTGTCATTGCTTGTTTCATTAGTGCTCTGGAGGAGATCGAACAAGGGTCTCGCCAGACGTGAAAAATCTTGAATAAATGATCGGTAATAACTGAGAAAACCCTGTAATGTTCTGAGTTCTCCGACTGTGCGAGGTTTCTTGTCTTTCAGAGCGAAAACAGCATCCAAGTCTTTTGGGTCAATCTGGACTCCTTCTCCTGACACTAGTCTACCCAGGTAACGTATCTGGTTTTTGAACAGTTCACATTTGGCTGGCCTAAGTTTTATACCGTGTTGTTGAATTTTGCACAAAACCTGTTTAAGGTGTTCTACGTGCTCATCAAAGGTTTTGGAGTAACACAGTACATTGTCCAAGTAAGGCACGCAACACTCGTCTCTGATCCCTTCTAACACCCCCTCCATACACCTTTGGAATGCAGCTGGTGCGTTTGACAGCCTGAATGGAACCCGCACCCACTCGTATAGTCCCCAGGGTGTGCTAAAAGCAGTTAAATGTCTTGACTCCTCACTTACAAAACCCTGATGGTAGGCACTTCCCTGATCCAATATGGAAAACCAGGAGTTACCCCCAAGACTGTCCAGTAGATCTTGTATCCGCGGTAACGGATGCCTGTCAGGTATGGTTTTTCGGTTCAGCTCACGAAAATCAACACACAAGCGCAAAGTATTGTCCTTTTTACGCACACACACTACTGGCAACGAGTTGTTTGACACTGATTTTCTGATCCAGCCCCTGCTTAAAAGGTTTTGAACATACTCCTTCACCTCTTTATACAGTGGTCTTGGAAAGGAGTTGTGATTTTTCTGCACAGGTGTGTTGTCAATGGTGTTGATTTTTAGCTGTAGCCCAGGAATACATCTAATGTCTCCTTCATCATGAGCAAACACATCAGACTGTTCATAGAGCATCTGCCAAACTACCTCCCGATCACCCTCTGAGAGATGGTCTAAATTGACATTAGGGAGCCATCTCAGGTGTGAGGAAGCAGTGCTTAATGTTTTTTCACCCTCACCTTGACTGTCACATGTCACTTGAGCAGAGTAACAAAATGGCTTGTCTGTAGTTTTGGTTGCATTTTCAGCACTGGAACAAACATTTACAGGTTTTTTATTCAGTGATCTCTGAAATAAGTCCTAAAACAGTCTTTGGATTTAGAAAAATGTTGTGCTTTGTTGAGTTTTGGATTGGGATTTTGACAGTTTTTGAAGCACCAGCGGGTACATCAATAAGAGCTGGGAATAACTCCAATCCATCCGGTAAGTTACATTTCACAGCTGGCTCACACAACATTTTTCCTCTTCCAGGAAATGCTCTGATGTGACATTTTACCATACAGATTTGGTTACTGTGAACAGTGAGTCCTTTTTTTCCAACTCTCACCACTGGACTTTCTGGTTCATTTTCTAGTGACTTGGGGTGGACAACAGAGATGAGTGATTCAACATTACCTTTCTGGACCTTTAAAGTCTCTGACAGTAAGCCCACTAAGCTAATATTGTCATTTTGTTCACTGTTTGCCATTATTATCTCTTGGATCACATTAAAGCCCAGCAGCGGAGTGCTTAAATGCTGCTGACTGACAAGCATTGGAACATACAAGGATACAGAACCATACTGTGAACTTGTGATCTCGAGCAGGACATCTATCCACCCCTCGAACGGAACATCCGTTCCATTGGCTGCGGTGATTTCGAGTGGATGGTCTGGGAGTAGGCTCTCGAGTGGCTGTATTTTCACATTTGGTAAGGCTGCTTGTACCCATGACTTTTCAACAATGCTTACTTGTGCCCCACTGTCCAATAACATCTGCAGGTTTATTCCATTTAACTAGCAACTGATCATACACCTACCGCCAATGAGCTGTGCCACACGCTTTGTGTTGGGTAACTTTTGGGACTTGGTAGTAGTCTGTTCGGAGTTCAGTCTTTTAGTGTTGTGGGACTCTGCTGGTGGTTCAGTAACTGGTGGTCCCTCCCCAGCGACCTCCTCCAGTTTCCCAACACATTGCTTTTCTGAAGGCAACCTATAGCTCTGTGCCCCTCCTTTCCACATCGAAAACAGAGTGTGCAACGCTCAGTCTCTTGGGCGATACACTTTTGGCACTTTCCTTTCACTGCAGGTTTCAGTGCTGGCTGTTTAGGGACAGGTGCTGTGGGACTGGTGTTTACTGTATTTACCATTGGGGTTAGGGCCTTTTCTAAACTCTTGGTTAGGGAGGAGACCTGTGCCATCAGCTCCTGGATAGCTACACGATTAGCTTGGACTTCAGTGTGCATTTTAATAGAGCTTTGATCTGTCTCTACCTGTGCCGCATTAACACTGGTGACTTTCTGTTTGTGACTTTGTCCCAACCTACTTAATCTCTCTGTCTCTTCACTAACAGAATTTGCTATGAGCTCCAGGATGGAGTCATCTGTGGCACTGGTGTTTGAGATGTGAGGTTTAAGGTCTCTCCTGACATAAGAGTATTTTTCATTCAAACCCTGATACAGTGAATGGATAAACACACCTTGTACCAACTTGTTGTCATAATGAAACCCACTACTGTTTTTAGATGCAATCAACACACGCTGTTTTAGCCCCATTAGCCTATACATAAACTGTTGTGGTGTTTCTTTGTCATTTTGCTTAGCATTACTCAGCTCCTGAAATAATTCAGTGCTGCTTTTCTTACGTAGATGTGTCCTTAAGAAACATTTTAACTCAGCTACAGTAAGGCTATCTTTGGTTACAAGCATATCTTTAAAGGTACCAGGCTTAATTATCTTAAACACCGTTCTGATAATCTCAGTCTCTGTGAACCCTTCATTTAGCCCTTCATCAAGCTGTTTGCACAAGTTATCGTAACTCAAATCAGAATCTAAATCAGAGATTTGACCACCATGAATCTTGTACTCTCTACGTGGCAACAGTGAGGTAAGTTCAGTCAGTCTGACTAACCCTGGGTCAGGAACTACAGATGGTGATGTTGGATGGTTCTTCCCTGATGGTGCTGCAGCTCCAGTGGTCACAGGGACTACTATGACCGGATCATCGTCGGGTGACACCTCTGCATCCACTTCTCCAGCTGCTGTGGGCCCTTGCAGTTCAATGATGAGGTCACTGAAAGCAAGCAGACGAGACATCCCCTGGTCCGCAAGGCTCTTCAGTTGTGGACTTCTCAGCGAGTCAACAATGAAGTCGAAGAGTTCCACTTCGGTCGATTCTGCACCTGGCAAATCTTCTCCCGCCTCATCCTTGAATGACTCAGCCAGCTTGTAAAGAACGTTTTTGCAGCGGGCAATGGTCAGCTGGTGAAGCTCTTGCTGGATTTCCCATCTCAGGTCATGTAGAGCAGACATGGCTGTGGTTTCCTGTAGTCAGTCGCTTAGGTCGATGGCTCAGGAACAGGTGATCAGCATCTCTTGGTTCTTCAATGATTAGTGCCAGACCAGTAGGTGGCGCTAATCCCGGACGAGCCCCCAAAATTGTTGCTCCCCTGGGTAGCAGCCCAGGAGGAGGCAACGTGTATGTAGAAGTCAACTCTCCTGTGATAGAAGAATAGACAGAGAACACGTTTCGTGCCGTTACTTCACACAGAGGAGTTTATTCTTCGTCCTCCTGCGCGAGTCTACTCTCTATTATTGTGCAACGTGCGCCATCTATTGGTCGGCGTACGGAACTGCACTCAACTCACATGAGTTATAATGGACCAGATGAATTACAAATGCATTGTAGAAAAATAAAACAATTAAAGAATAAAATAAAAATTGTAGGGGTGCCTGTTTTTTCTTTTTTTTCCAAATGTCTTTTTAGCACCTTTTACATAACTATTAACTATTTCCAAGCCTCTACACATAGGGGCAGTGGTGGAGCAGTGCGTCTCAGGTTTGTGGCAGCCGCTCGTTTTTTTCAGCAGAACTTTTCATGACAACAAATGCCAATACAGCACATTCGATAGAGAATTGCTGGCTCTCCACCTGGCGAGTTCACTGCGTTTGTAGACCATAAGCTGCTGACGTACGCCATGTCCAAGGTCTACGAACCGTGGTTGGCCCGGCAGCAACGGCTGTTGGCTGCAGTTTCAGAGTTTACTACAACATTCAACATGTTGACGGTAAGTTCAACGTTGTGGCCGATTGGCTGTCATGTACATTAATCACCCCGGTCTACATGGGAATAGATTTCCCTGCTGTGGCCGCTGAGCAACCCGGGGACGTGGACATTTGCACGCTCCAGTCTGCACCAACTGGGTTAAGGCTGGAGAGCAGGGTGGTGCAAAAAGGGTGCCCTCCCTTGCTCTGTGACGTCTCCACTGGCCGCCCACACCTGGTAGTTCCAAGCTATTGGCGCTGTCGCATTTTCGAGTCGGTCCACTCCCTTTTGCATCCGGGAGTGTGCGTTTCAGTGAAGCTAGTGGGGGCAAAATTTGTCTGGCCACGCTTGCGCAAAGACGTGAAAGAGTGGGCTGTAGCTTGCGTTGCGTGCCAGCAGGCCAAAGTGCACAAGCACACCAGAGCTCCCCTCGAGCCATTCCAAATCCTGGCTAGGAGGTTCAACCACGCCCATGTGGATTTGGTGGGACCCCTCCCACCATCGCAAGATTTCACGCACCTTTTGACAGTCGTGGAACATACCACGTGCTGGCCTGAAGTGGTCCCTCTGGCTTTTACCACGTCCGCGGAAGTGGCGCACGCTTTTTTGTCGGCTTGGGTTGCACGTTTATTTCAAAGCTCTGGTCCGTGATGGCCCAGAGCCTGAGGGTCAAAATTCACTGCATTACCACGTACAACCCCCAGACTAATGGGTTATACGAGTGTTTTCATAGGGCACTTAAAGCAGTGCTCAGAGCTTTGCTCACAGACACAAATTGGGTCGACCGCCTGCCTTGGGTTCTTTCAGGGTTGCGCTCCACACCTAAGGAGGATTTGGCAGCCTCCCCGTCAGAACTCACTTTTTCTCAGCCACTGCAGATCCCCGGAGAGTTTTTACCGAAAAACCCTGCACCTGAGGCTGATCCGAACGCTCAATTTTTACACAGTACGGAGGCTGTGAATGTATTGGGTCCGGCCCACCATTGTTTTCCCCACACATTCATCCCAAAAAGCTTGCAGAACACCAGTTTTGTTTTTGTCAGGCACAACGCCCACCAGACCCCGCTGCGCCCACCGTACGACGGACCGTTCAGGGTGTTGGAACCTGGGGCGAAGCATTTTGTGTTGGACTTGGGGGGGACGTAGGGAGACCATCTGCATCAACAGGTTGAAGCACGTTTTTGTGTTAGCAGATGAGCAGGTGGTGTTGGCCCAAGCTCCCCGGCGTGGACGCCCACCGTTGGTGGCTCCACAAGTTGGTGATCCCTTAGCAGGGACCTGCGCTTGCGAAGCTGATGTGTTTTCTCCCCCTCCCTTTTTCCCTCTACAGACTGACATGCCCTCCTGTACACCCCGCCAGCAGGGTGGTTCAACTGGATCAGCGATCCCCCGCTACAGCCGCTATGGGCGCCAGCTCAAGCCTAAAGGACGGGGAAAGGGGGGGGGGGTTAGTGCCCCTTCTGGGTGTTTGGGGGGGGCTGTGTGGGGGCATGGTGTTGGACTTCTCCCCCCAGGGAACAATAGACCGAAAGAGGAGATGTCACCGGGGGGTATCAGACGGGACAGTAAGGACTATGCGTGCCCTGGGGAGAGGAGTAAATGCCAGGCCGCTGGGAGAATGGTGTGAGAGCGGCACTGCCGTTATGTCATGTTAATGTGTCACACAGGCTTTGTTCTAAACATAATGTATGACGGTCGGAAGTGCCGGGTCTCGATGCATGGTATTAAAGATATAAAAGAGGAATGCACAAAGACCTGGGATTCTCTTTTGCTGTAAGTAATGTTGGAGAAGGAATAATATTCTGTGTCATCCAGCTCGTTGCCTTGCCTGCCTTCTTTCCCCACTATATATACAGTATATATATATATATATATCCACTATATATATATATATATATATATATATATATATATATATATATATATATATATATGTGTGTGTGTGTGTGTGTGTGTGTGTGTGTGTGTGTGTGTGTGTGTGTGTGTGAAGAGTTTGTTTGCAAAAACAGATAAGTGAAAACAACTTTTCATCTGTTGGCTTATATGTGTTAGTATTTCCAGTTCAGCTTCTAAGACACGGTCTCTTGAAATATGAGTATCTCAGACATAATAAAGCAAAAAATTGAATATCAACTCATTGCTATTTTTTGGCAATTTATGAGTACTTTTTTCCACAAAAACAGATAAGTCCACAACACATACTTTTGCAAAAACAGACATGTCCCGAAAACCATGCTAGTTTGTCTGGTGAACGCATCACTGATTCATCTGCTTCATCAATATTATCCATATTTGAAATCAAATGCAGCAAAATTGTAAAAAAAACCAAAAAACTGGCAGGGAAATCATACAAAGTGAGCAGACCCGAGTAGGGGTCTCTGCAGAATGCTGCTGCAGCAGATAGACACATGATTAGCTGGTCTCAGCATCCAGACACGTGGTTGACTGATCCTCGCTGCACCATTGAGTCACGTCTGTCATGAATGGCTCTTGCGAGCCATTAAGGAGACGCTATAGGCGACCAGTGAGTTTGCATTACTTTATTAACAAAGGACTCTCAACATACAAATAACAAAGTAAAGCGCCACATGGGGCAAAAACACACTCATAACTTAAATAGCATCCTAACCTGGGAGAAAGGCTAGGGAGACAACGAGGGGAAAACGCATGCTGGGCAGCAGCACTTACGGAAAGGAGAAGAGCAGAGACAACGGGGAGACTGGGTTGGACGTAGGAACCCCAGTCGTGGAAACACGATGTCCATCTTTCCTTCGTTTAGGTCGCAACGAGGAGTGATTCTCAGCTGCTCCCTTAAATGAGGGACAGAGGCCAATCAGGAGCGGGGAAGATAATTAACAGTGATAAGAGACAGCCGTCCCGGAGCAGCTTGGCTTGACAGCCAGAAGTCAGCTGAGACGCTGTCAAACTAGGGCCTCGGGGAAAGCCATAAGACCAGGCCCGGAACGGGGTGGAGCTGGAGGAAAACTGGACAACCTGAGCGCGGATGGCAATCAGCGCTCAGGCGTGACAACGTCACCCAAATAACAAGCGCTGATTTGCCATGTGTGGAGTTAGTTCTGCTCATTTCGGGTATGTTCGTTCAGAACAGCTCTGCTTTTACATCTTACACCCGAGATGAGCTTTTGAATATTGGTTTACAAAACAACGATAACGACCTTTTTATCAGCAACCTACGTCTGAATCTACGTCTCATCCCGGAGCTCTGGAGAACTCCCGACGCTCGGCAGGCTTCCCGGCCGACCGGAAGTGCTCGCAGGCGGCGTAAGGATCGTAAACAAAGGAGGGGTAAACGCGGTGGGCTAAGAGCTAAGCTAAAGCTAACACCGCACCGGCTATCGCTACCCAGTATTTTCCTTGCTAATGTACGGTCTCTGGCGAGCAAAATGAGTGAACTACGGCTTCGGATCACCAACAATAAGAAACTTATGAACTGCAATATCATGATTTTTACGGAAACATGGCTTCACAGTGGAATACCCGACAATGCTATCGAGCTAGCCGGCCTACACACGCTCCGGGCAGACAGAGCAGCAGTTGACTCCGGTAAGACAAGAGGGGGGGGATTGTGCATTTATATTAATAAGGCTTGGTGCACGAACTCTGTCACTGTTGAGAGACACTGCTCAGCTAACCTGGAGTTTCTCATGGTTAAATGTAGACCTTTCTATCTGCCACGCGAGTTCACTTGTACCATCATAACAGCCGCTTACATTTCTCCGGATGCTAATGCTAAGCTTGCTATGAAAGAACTGCATGCAGCTATTAGCAAACAACAAACTGCACACCCAGAGGCAGCATTTATTGTGGCGGGTGATTTTAACCACTCTAACCTCAAGACAGTGCTTCCTAAATTCTACCAGTATGTCCCCTGTCACACAAGAGGGGACAAAACATTGGACCATGTTTACACCAATATTGTGGGAGCCTACACAGCAACTCCCCTCCCCCACCTAGGCCAGTCTGATCATTTATCCTTGTTCCTTACCCCCAAGTATGTACCGCTCATCAACCGGGTGAAGCCATCAGTGAGGACCATCAAAGTGTGGCCAGAGGGGGTTGACTCTGTACTCCAGGAGAAGTTTAGGAACACAGACTGGAGTATGTTCACCTCTCAGGCTACCTGTGGCTCCCACATAAACATCAACTCTTACACCCACTCAGTCCTGGACCATATCAACACCACTATTGACAGTGTCACCACGGAAAGACAGATCACCACGTACCCAAATCAGAAGCCGTGGATGAACAGAGA
Source organism: Pholidichthys leucotaenia (assembly GCA_020510985.1). Classification (NCBI taxonomy): domain Eukaryota; kingdom Metazoa; phylum Chordata; class Actinopteri; order Cichliformes; family Pholidichthyidae; genus Pholidichthys; species Pholidichthys leucotaenia. The sequence goes on along the minus strand of CM035845.1, from coordinate 44,966,732 downwards.
AGTGCGACTTCTGCTAAAAGCACGTAACAATGCCTTTAGATCTGGTGATGCACAGGCCTACAGTTCATCCAGGGCAGATCTGAAGAGGGGCATCAAGAAGGCCAAGCACAGCTACAAGCTGAAGGTGGAGGAACATTTTGGGGACTCTGATCCCCGACGTATGTGGCAGGGCATTCAAGCTATCTCTGATTATAAGCCCAGCAACTCCATACCTATAGCCATGACTGTGCCCTTTCTCAATGAGCTAAATAACTTCTATGCTCGTTTTGACAAGGACAACAATGAAAAGAACATCAATTTCCCACCCTCTGATGACCTCCACCACCTCACACTCACCCACACCGACGTCCGTAATGCACTGAGTCATGTCAACGTACGTAAGGCTGCTGGCCCTGATGGCATTCCTGGGCGTGTGCTGAGGGCATGCGCTGAGCAGCTGGCAGGGGTCTTCACAGACATCTTCAATCTGTCCCTGGCCCAGGCCGTGGTACCAGCGTGCTTCAAGACCACTTCAATAGTACCAGTGCCGAAACATTCAACACCATCGTGCCTAAATGACTATCGCCCTGTGGCACTGACGCCCATAGTCATGAAGTGCTTTGAGCGACTGGTCTTGGCACAGCTCAAAAAAGGCCTGCCCCCAACACTGGACCCTCATCAGTTCGCCTACCGGAGCAACAGGAGTACAGAGGATGCGGTTTCTACAGCGCTGCACTATGTACTCTCACACCTGGATGACAAGAACACCTACGCAAGAATGCTGTTTATTGACTTCAGCTCAGCATTCAACACAGTTATCCCCTCCAAGTTGCTCACCAAACTTGGGGACCTGGGAATCAGTACCTCCACCTGCAACTGGATCATGGATTTTCTGACCAACAGACCCCAGCATGTTAGGTCAGGCCCCAACCGTTCTTCCGTCATCACACTCAACACTGGTGTACCACAGGGCTGTGTGCTCAGCCCATTCCTCTACTCCCTCTACACCCATGACTGCAGGCCTATGTATGGATCCAATTCCATCATAAAGTTCGCAGATGACACCACGGTGATTGGACTCATCAGGGACAATGACGAGTCAGATTACAGGGCAGAGGTTGAGCACTTGGCTACTTGGTGCGCTGACAATAACCTGCTCCTTAACACCAGCAAAACCAAGGAGCTCATAGTGGACTACAGGAAGGAGAGGGAAGAGACACATGACCCCATCCATATCAATGGCATAGCTGTTGAACATGTCCCCAGCTTCAAATTCCTGGGGACCCACATCTCGGAGGACCTGTCCTGGTCAGTTAACACCACCAGCCTGATCAAGAAGGCCCATCAGCGCCTCTTCTTCTTGAGGACATTGAAGAAGAACCATCTGTCAACTGACATCCTGGGCAACTTCTACCGCTGCGTGATAGAGAGCACCCTGACCAACTGTATCACACTCTGGTATGGGAGCTGCTCTGTAGCTGACCGCAAGGCGCTGCAGCGGGTGGTGAAAACCACCCAACGCATCACAGGGACTCCACTTCCAGCTATAGAGGACGTCTACAGGAAAAGATGTCTGCGCCGGGCACGCAGCATTCTTAGGGACTCCAACCATCCTGCTCATGGACTGTTCCAGCTTCTCCCCTCCAGAAGATGTTTCAGAAGCCTTCGGACTAGAACCAGCAGGTTTAGGAACAGTTTCTTTCCAACAGCTGTCACGTTATTGAACTTAGTTCCCCGCTGACTCTCTTACAATCATCTTTTACCATCCTCACCTGTACATAACTGCATAACTACATAACTACATCTAACTTATTGCACATTATTTGCACATAACAGTACTTTTAACTTTCTGCACTGCTGCATATATTTGCATATATTTGCTTAAATTGCACATACTGTTAATTACCGTATATACTGCCCTGCTGTCCTTTGCACTTCTGATTGGATGCTAAACCGTGTTTCGTTACCTTGTATTCATACATGTGTAATGACAATAAAGTTGAATCTAATCTAATCTAATCTAATCTGTTTTTGTAAAAACAGGGTCCCGTCATTTATCGGCTTTTGAAAGAAACATGAACTTCGTAGTGTATATAACACAGAAAATATTGGATTTTCAGAAAAAACAATTTGAACTTCTATAAGTAGGTAACACGCACAAGTGTCTCTCCTTTAACAGGTGCGGAAACCAGACTCGTGTTGAGACATTTTCGGTGGAAGAAGCAGTTTGTCTTTTGTTTGTTTTAGTTGTTTTTTTTGTTTGTTTGTTTTTTTGTCGGTTCCCGTCCCTTTTCTTTTCCCCCTTCATACACTTCCTTTCCCTCTTTCCCATCCTGTTGGGTCTTCCATGGGTAGAACAATTAAAATAAAGTATTAAAAGTTATTACAGGAGGAGTTTACAACAATATACAATACACAGTTAGGTACTGTATAAGCTCCTCTTGGCAAAGTAAATCTGTTTTGGCACAATAAGGGTGACAGATCCCTGTTCTGTTTGCCTAGCTGCCTGACAGGACAAGGGGGAAGAAAAAAAAACCAAACTTTCCTAAACGTTTCTAAACTTGGGCCTGAGTAGTTCACTGTGCACTTGGATACTGGGGATGGTGTTCTTCGGGTCATATTCAGCACTTCTCTGCTTCCAAACACAGCAAGTCGAGTTGATGCCAAAGAGCTCAATTTTGGTCTCATCTGACCACACCACATTCTCCCAAGCCTTCTCTGAATCAGTCAGGTGTTCATTGGCAAACTTCAGATGTGCATTCTTGAGCAAGGGAACCTTGTGAGCCCTGTAGGTTCTCAATCCATTATGGCCAAGTGTATTACTAATAGTTTTCTTGGTGATTGTGGTCCTAACTCCCTTGAGATCATTAACAAGCTCCTCCCGTGTAATCCTGGGCTGATCCCTCACCTTTCTCAGAATCATTCTTACCCCATGAGGTGCAATCTTGCATGGAGCTCCAGAGTGAGGGAGATTGACTGTTATCTTATATTTTTTTCCATTTTCGAATTATCACACCAACAGTGGTCCTCTTTCTCACCAGTCTTCTTGCTGATAGTTTTGTAGCCCATTCCAGCCTTGTGCTGGTCTACAATTTTGTCTGACACCCTTTGACAGCTCTATGATCTTGCCCATGGTGGTGGAGAAGTTTGAATTGAAGAGACTGATTCTGTTACAGGGATCTTTTATACACATAACGAGTTGAGATTAGGAGTAGTTTCCTAAAGGGACAGGACTAATTTATGTGCTTTCATGGATACATAACCGTCTGTGCAGGTCAGAATTCTTGTTGATTGGTAGGGGCAAATACTTATTTCGCTCGATCAAATACAAATTAATTTATAGCCCTTATTTAATATTTTTTCTGGATTTCTTTTTGTTGATATTGTGTCTCTGTTAAAATAAACCTACCATAAAAATTATGAACTATTCATTTTTTTGTAAGGGGGTGAACTTATAAATTCAGCAGGTGGTCAAATAATTATTTCTCCCACTGTATAGTATGTAAACTGGGAATAATAGCTTCTCCTTATTACCAGTACATATAATTAAACCTTGTATAAAAGGGGCAGTAGTCCAGAAGAAGGACAAATTTATTAATATTTCAATGTTAATATTAGGGATCAATCAGACTCAATCATGAGTTTCAAGGCTTTTCTCTCAAAAACTTTAAACACATGATTACATACTCAAAAGCACATTTTGGCAGTTTAATTACCACTGATAAAATTCATCCATGTGTCTCGAAAAGAAGTGACTTCAAAAGGTATCATGAACACACACACACTTGTAACGTATTCCTAGCAGAAAGTGTATTATCAAGAATTTGTGGAACAAAAGAAAAACAACTTCAACTGATAACATGGAAACCAAGGAAACTGTAAAATTGTGGTTAAGAAAAATTAATATGCAAAATGGATGCAGTTATGTAAGGAAAATGATGATAAAAGTTGGTTTATTAAAAGAAAATTCTGTTATTCAAAAATGGAGAGTAATGAAAAGGATAAGTGATTCTGTTGCTCTGAAGGGAGTGAGAACAGTTTAAATGATGTAAAATATTAATAAGATGTTTTTATGCAGTTAATTTTGATTTAACAGGACATAAGATGCACAACAGATGTAAACTCAGGAGTGCCTACTTTGATAACTGGGATTGGGTATCATGCACGGCCATCCTTTGGATCAGCTCGGTCTGGAACTGCAGTCGTCTGCCTGCAGACAGCTCTTCCATCTTCACAGGTCACTCCGTCCACACAGTGTGGAGAAACAGTTGGCTTTAGCGATGTCCCATTCAACAGAAAATAGAACTCTGCGGTTCGGCCAGTCCAGTAATCAATCCAGTCAGAACAGCAGCAGCAATGAAATTAAATGTAAAATAAAGTTCAGCATTCCACTCGACCTAAGATGCCATAAAACAGAGAAAAAGTGCAGGAAAACAAAAAGAAACTGGAAATCACTGGATGTAGTCGAAAGATTTCTTGGCATGGTTTTAAAGAAAAGTGAATTTTAAGGAAAAAGGAGGAAAATATCTGCCGATATGTAGATATTTTGAAAATGGTTTTGTCAATTGCCGATGTCTATACCAATATATGTATATATTTTCCCCACCTATTTACATTTCCTTTGTCTTACAGTGATGATTAACTGACGTATAAAGACACATTCCCCAAGGAATATAAGACAATTACTACCACCGGGTTCTACTGGCCCATTTTAATAATATTGTATGCTAACTGGAAAACTTTTTGTCATGAATATTTTCAACTTTGGCTGTTTTTATTGATCTTGTTTCAATGTGGAGTAAGGATGTCTTTTTTTTTTGCTCAAAGTTGTGAGGCAAGGAAGAAATAAACTGTCAGTGCAAACTGCTGATTATCATGAAGTGGACTAAATGACGCTTTTGTTACCGCCATGCTTGTTGCCGAGCTAAGGAGAGAGTAAACCTCCATTTAGCAGCTCATGTCGGATCTCCTTCAGCATCAGGCCACCCTCAGCTCCTGGCTATCCTCGCTGGAATGTCTTGATGTGACCAGCATACAGCACGCATTGACCAGTTGCCCCACCTTGACCTTGGTGGTGAAATGCAGGAAAAGACACTCATCTCCTGGCTGCTCTGCCTTAGCTTTAGTGGTTAAAGGTAAGGAGAGATGTACATAGGTGGTGTGAAAAAGTGTTTGCCCCTTAATGATTTCTCATTTTTTTGTATGTTTGTCACACTTAAATGTTTCAGATCATCAAACAAATTTAAATATTAGACAAAGATAACACAGGTAAACACAAAATGCAGTTTTTAAATGAAGGTGTTTATTATTAAGGGTAAAAAAAAATCCAAACCTACATGGCCCTGTGTGGAAAAAGTGACCCCCCCCCCCCCGGTTAAAACATAAATTAGCTGTGGTTAATCATATCTTTGGAAAGCTGAGTTCAATTTCTTTAGCCATACCCAGGCATGATTACTGCCACACCTGTTCTCAATCAAGAAATTACTTAAATAGGACCTGCCTGACAAAGTGAAGTAGACCAAAAGATCCTCAAGAGCTAGACATCATGCTGCAATCCAAAGCACTTCAGAAACAAATGAGAAACAAAGTAATTGAGATTTATCAGTCTGGAAAAGGTTATAAAGCCATTTCTAAAGCTTTGGGACTCCAGCAAACCACAGTGAGAGCCATTATCCACAAATGGTGAAAACATGGAACAATGGTGAACTTTTCCAGGAGTGGCCGGCTGACCAAAATTATCCCAAGAGCGCAGCGACGACTCATCCAAGAGGTCACAAAAGACCCCACAACAGACAGCATCCAAAGAACTACAGGCCTCACTTGTCTCAGTTAAGGTCAGTGTTCATGACTCCGCTATAAGAGAGAGACTGGGCAAAAATGGCCTGCATGGTAGAGTTCGATGACGAAAACCACTGCTGAGCAAAAAGAACATAAAGGCTCGTCTCAGTTTTGCCAGAAAACATCTTGATGATCCCCAAGACTTTTGAGAAAATACTCTGTGGACTAATGAGACAAAAGGTAAACTTTTTGGAAGATGTGTGTCCCATTACATCCGGCGTAAAAGTAACACAGCATTTCAGAAAAGGAACATCATACCAATAGTAAAATATGGTGGTGGTAATGTGATGGTCTGGGGCTGTTTTGCTACTTCAGGGCCTGGAAGACTTGCTGTGGTAAATGGAACCATGAATTCTGCTTTCTACCAAAAAATCCTAAAGGAGAATGTCCAGCCAACTGTTTGTGACCTCAAGCTGAAGTGGACTTGGGTTCTGCAGCAGGACAATGATCCAAAGCACATCAGCAAGTCCACTGCTGAATGGCTTAAGAAAAACAAAAAGAAGTCTTTGGAGTGTCCTAGTCAAAGTCCTGACTTGAATCCAATTAAGATGCTGTGGCATGACCTTAAAAAGGCGGTTCATGCTCGAAAACCCTCCAATGTGGCTTAATGACAACAATTCTGCAAAGATGAGTGGGCCAAAATTCCTCCACAGCGCTGTAAAAGACTCATTGCCAGTTATTGCAAATGCGTGATTGCAGTTGTTGCTGCTAAGGGTGGTCCAACCAGTTATTAGGTTTAGGGGCAATCACTTTTTCACACAGGGCCATGTAGGTTTGGATTTTTTTTCCCTTTATAATAAACACCTTTATTTAAAAACTGCATTTTGTGTTTACTTATGTTATTTTTGTCTAATATTTAAATTTGTTTGATGATCTGAAACATTTAAGTTTGACAGGCATAGAAAAAAAATGAAAAATCAGGAAGGAGGCAAACACTTTTTCACACCACTGTAGGTGGTGCTGTAAATAAAATAAACAGATTTACATTTTTGCAAACATCTCAGGAATGGTTGGGTCTAAACTCAAATTTCTTTTATCATTCTATTCTTTGAAATCTTCCACAACTTTTCTTCACTGGACTTATGCTCTAAAAGTGAAGTTTTCCACACCATATTATCAAAAATGTGCAAGTGAACTCAAAATTAACTCCTAGGCCATTCATCCAAACTTTTTCAAATCACGCAGAGATCATCTACAGACACTGACAGTGAAAAGTTGTTAAAATTATCCAAAAATTTCAATCCATTTCGATTTTCTAGGCAAATCAAGTTGTACAGTTTCTCCTTGGCATGTATTTTTGGGTTTAACTTATGATATAGGGATTCAAATTTGATGAAACATCACACTCACAACTGTAGCAAAACAATGTTCCTGTCACAACTCGCCGCTCCCAGTCATCTACCTCAGCTGCGCGCACACCTGCGCCTCGTCAATCACGGGCTATTTAGCCCCCTTGGCCCAGAGCATCGGTCTGGAGCCGTCTGTGTTTCTACACGCTCAAACCCTCAGCAGGATTGTCTCTTCCCGTCCTGCTGATCTTCACTACAGCACGTAAGCTGTTTTACCACTTACCTGTCTACCAGCCTCTCCCCTGTGCACAGGTGGATTCCCTGGCGGCGGATTCTCCCGTCTTCGCCATCTCCTCTCTCCTCATCTCCACGCCTCGTTGTGTGCGCAGCAGGGTGCTGTCTCCCAGGCCAAAGATCCTTAGCCAACGCCAGCCACCTTCCCATCTGCAAGTAAGCATCACTCAGTATATCTCTCCCGTATGGTGAAGTCAGCTCATATTTCTGTCCTTTGCTCTTCCCATAGGGTTGCCTGGCTGCACGGCGTGCTGTTCTGTTCCCGACACTCATCGTTCACCCACACTCCATATACATATCACATACACGCACCCAAGCACCTCTTGCTGCTGAATAAAGCTATTGAATCTTACCTGAGCCTGCGTGCGTGTTTCCTGGGCCGATAATTATGTCAGTACGGCTCCAGCAGGGCGGCCCAGCGGACAGCGGGCTCGCACGCCGTCTTTCCACCCTTGAGGCTCGGGTGGATTTGATAGCTCATCAGCAGCAAGTAATATTAAATCAATTGACCACAATAACTCACCGGTTGGACTGTCTTGACCCCCAGCAGGCGTTTCCCCAGGCTCATCATAGCGGATCAGCTTCGGCTATCCCCGCGGCTGGCCAGCCTAGCTCGGGAGCGCCAACCTGGCTCACTCCGATCCCTACTCCTGCTTGCTTCAACGGGAAGCTCGGTGAGGCGCAGGGGTTTATCTTACAATGTGAGTCGATGTTCCTGCGCATTCCCGAGGATTTCCCCTCTGACCATAGTCGAATTGGTTACATGGCTAACCTTTTGGAGGGGCGAGCGTTAGCTTGGGCTTACGCCGTCATGTCGAAGCCCAGCTATGCAAACCTCTCCTACGACCAGTTCGTGCGGGACTTCCTCGAGGTGTTTGACCACTCGCATCATGACAGCGTCCTCGCCGACCGGCTCCTTAGCCTCCAACAGGGCTGCCAGTCTGCGGCTGATTACGCTGTTGACTTCCGGGTGGCAGCGGAGGAGGTTGGCTGGGGCGAGGCGTCTCTCTGCAGCATCTTTCTCCGCAGCCTCAGTTCTGGTCTGCGGGATGAGTTGGCCAGCCGGGACCTTCCAGGGCGACTGTCCGAGCTAATCTCCCTGACCATTAGCTTAGATAATAGGCTGCGGGAGCGGGCCGCCGAGCGGAAGTCTATCAGCCGCCTGCGCGGATTCTCCGCCCGCGCCTCTCAGTCTCGCCCCCTGGCATTACCCGCTCCGGAGTCCGCCGATGAGCCAGAGGCAATGTTGCTCGGGCAAACCAGGCTCACCCTAGTGGAGAGACAACGCCGCCGGGAGCTGGGCCTCTGCATGTATTGCGGAGGCGATCAGCATACTGTGGAGCAATGCCCGGTCAAGCCAAACGGGGGGGTCCGCGAGTCACTGTAGGGGGCCTCGCGGACACCAACCGGCCAAATCCCCTCTCCAACTGCTCCTTGCCCATTAGGTTCTGCCACAACTCCACCGGGCACCTCACTCGCACACTGGTGGACTCGGGGGCAGAACAAAGCTTCATTTCCAAGAGCCTGGCAACCCGTTTGGGCATCCCCTGTCAGCCGTTGTCAGCTCCCCTTAACCTTGTCACCCTTTCTCGCTCACCCTTGGGAGTAGTGACACATCGCACCAGGCCGATGCCAATTATTGTATCAGGCAACCACCGAGAGGACCTTAGCCTGTACGTCCTGTCATGAGTTCCATGACTTGGGGCTCGTGTTCAGCAAGTCCAAGGCGATGTCTCTTCCTCCTCACCGCCCATATGACTGTGCCATAAACCTCCGCCAGGGGGCGCCGTTACCATCTGGCCACCTCTACAGCCTTTCTGCCCCTGAACATGAGGCTATGGACACTTACATCAGGAAGTCGCTCAGCGCTGGGATCATTCGGCCCTCCTCGTCCCCACTCGGTGCCGGCTTCTTTTTCGTCTCTAAGAAAGACGGTTCCCGGCGCCCGTGCATCAATTTCAGAGCCCTCAACAACATCACGGTGAAAGATAGATACACCCTGCCTCTCATGGACACCACCTTCCATTCCCTCCAGGGGGCCACCTGGTTCACCAAGCTAGACCTCCGCAGCGCTTACCATCTCGTCCGGATCCGGGAGGGCGATGAATGGAAGACGGCCTTTCGGACGCCCAGCGGCCACTTTGAATACCTAGTTATGCCGTTCGGGCTCACCAACGTCCCCGCCGTCTTCCAGCGGCTCATTAACGATGTCCTGCGAGATTTCCTAGGGATCTTCGTCTTCGTATACCTTGACAACATTCTCATCTTCTCCAGGTCTCGGGAGGAGCACCAGGCCCACGTGAGGCGGGTTCTGCAGCGGCTGTTGGAGAACAGCCTTTTCATCAAAGCGGAGAAATGTGAGTTCTATGCCAAGACCACCTCTTTCCTGGGTTTTGTCATCTCCCATAACCAGATCCTCCCCGACCCCGCCAAGGTTAAAGCGGTGGTCGAGTGGCCCACTCCTACCTCCAGGAAACAGGTGCAGCAGTTCATCGGCTTTGCCAATTTCTACCGTCGCTTTGTTCCCAACTTCGGCGCCATCGTCACTCCCCTGACCCACCTCACCTCACCCAAGGTGCCCTTCCAGTGGACCGAAGAGGCAGCGACCGCATTCGAGACCATGAAGATGGAGTTCTTTTCCTCCCAGGTCCTAACCCAGGTGGACTCTGCGCTGCAGTGCCTGGTAGAGGTGGACGCGTCTGACACGGGGGTGGGGGTGGTGCTGTCCCACCGTTCACCGGTGGATGGAGTCAAGCGGCCCTGCGCCTTCTTCTCCCGGTGCCTGTCGGCAGCTGAGCACAACTATGACGTCGAAGACAGAGAGCTGCTGGCTGTTAAGCTTGTGCTGCAGGAGTGGCATCACTGGCTGGAGGGGGCAGCTCAGCCTTTCGTGGTCTGGACGGACCACAAGAACCTGGAGTATTTGAGGTCAGCCAGACGTCTGAATGCCCACCAGGCGCGCTGGTCTCTGTTCTTTGCTCGGTTCCAGTTCACAATCACCTACCGTCCAGGCTCCAAGAATGGGTTGCCCGACGCCCTGTCCAGACAGTTTGCCCCTGAGACCTCGGAGGAGCTGGATCACACCATCCTGCCCAGCTCGTGTGTTGTGGGGGCGGTTTCCTGGTCCATCAGGGACAAGATCCGCAGGGCACAGGAGACCAAACCGGATCCTGGCGGCGGCCCGGATGGGAGGCTCTTCGTTCCATCGGCAGTGCGGGGGATGTCATTCACTGGGCCCACACGTCCAAGCTCGCCTGTCACCCTGGCGTCTCCCGACTGGTGGATCTCCTTCAACGCTCTTTCTGGTGGCCCAGTCTCCAGAAGGACGTCGCCATCTACATCTGGGCCTGCCCCCAGTGTGCTACTAGCAAGACCCCGAATTCCCCCACCACCACGGGCCTACTCCAACCCCTGCCGGTCCCGGGCAGGCCCTGGTCACACATCGCCCTGGACTTTGTTACTGGTCTCCTTGTCTCCAACTCCTACAACACTGTTCTGACCATTGTGGACCGATTCTCCAAGGCCACCCACTTTGTGCCGCTCCGGGGTCTCCCTTTGGCATGGGAGACGACCGACCTCCTTGTCCAACATGTGGTCAGGCTGCACGGGATCCCAGTGGACGTTGTATCCGATCGGGGGCCCCAGTTCGTGTCCCAAGTGTGGAGGTCCTTTTGCAACGCCCTGGGGGCCACGGTGAGACTCTCCTCCGGTCACCACCCTCAATCCAACGGGCAGTGTGAGCGCGCCAATCAGGAGCTGGAGGCTGCCCTGCGCTGTGTCACCTCCTCCAACCCATCCTCCTGGAGCTCTTACCTGGCCTGGGTGGAATATGCCCACAACACGACACGGTCGTCGTCTACCGGGATGTCCCCCTTCCGGGCATCATTGGGCTACGACCCCCCCCTTGTTCCCCGAGCAGGAGAGTGAGTTGGCCATTTCTTCCATCCAGGCGCATCTGAGACGCTGCCGGAGCCTATGGACCAGGGCGCGCGAGGCGCTTTTACGCACGGCGGCGCGCAACAGCACCACGGCTAATCGCCACAGGAAGCCAGCCCCCAGTTACCAGGTGGAACAACAGGTCTGGCTATCATCCCGGGACATTAATCTTAAGGCCGAGAAGAGGAAGCTGGCTCCACGCTTCATCGGTCCCTTCACCATCTCCAAAATTGTCAACCCGGTAGCTGTGCATTTGGCCCTCCCCCCTCCCTCCACGTGTGCCCCACGTTTCATGTGTCTAAGATCAAGCCCGTGATCTCCGACCCACTCTATCCGCTCCCTAGGGCACCGCCCGCTCCCATGATGATCGGCGGCCACCCGGCATGGGGGGTTGCATCCATCCTGGACTCCCGGCGTCGAGGTCGCGGGCTACAGTACCTTGTGGACTGGGAGGGATATGGCCCTGAGTGGAGATCCTGGGTGTGCTCTTCTTTTGTGCTGGATAAAGATCTCATCATGGAGTTCCACCAGGCGAACCAGGATAAGCCAGCGCCAGGAGGCGCTGCTGGGGGGGGGGGGGGTACTGTCACAACTCGCCGCTCCCAGTCATCTACCTCAGCTGCGCGCACACCTGCGCCTCGTCAATCACGGGCTATTTAGCCCCCTCGGCCCACAGCATCGGTCTGGAGCCGTCTGTGTTTTTACGTGCTCAAACCCTCAGCAGGATTGTCTCTTCCCGTCCTGCCGATCTTCACTACAGCACGTAAGCTGTTTTACCACTTACCTGTCTACCAGCCTCTCCCCTATGCACAGGTGGATTCCCTGGCGGCGGATTCTCCCGTCTTCGCCATCTCCTCTCTCCTCATCTCCACGCCTCGTCGTGTGCACAGCAGGGCGCTGTCTCCCAGGCCGAAGATCCTTAGCCAACGCCAGCCACCTTCCCATCTGCAAGTAAGCATCACTCAGTATATCTCTCCCGTATGGTGAAGCCAGCTCATATTTCTGTCCTTTGCTCTTCCCATAGGGTTGCCTGGCTGCACGGCGTGCTGTTCTGTTCCCGACACTCATCATTCACCCACACTCCATTTACATATCACATACACGCACCCAAACACCCCTTGCTGCTGAATAAAGCTATTGAATCTTACCTGAGCCTGCGTGCGTGTTTCCTTGGCCGATAATTATGTCAGTTCCAAAAAACATGTTTATGAAATGTCTGTCAGCCTTTGTGGCTTGTCAATGGAATATTTTGTTTGTGTGCATGAAAGCTAGTATGTGACCCAAAGCAGTCATGTGGTGTTGGTGCTTGTCATGTAGGGGACCTCCTCCTGGTAATATGTCATTGTTCTGAAGTACACCATACCTACGTATTCTACGCATTTGAAAACAATGTGAAGTGCACATGAAGTTCTTTGCTGTACAACTGCTGCTGGGAATCCTTTCAACTGAACATTTATCATCTTAGAAAGTTACCCTGGATTTCCACTGACTCTGGCTGCAATCTGGTCTGTGCAGCAAATATTTCCCATTCTAACTGTAACAGAGTCAATAAAAGCATTCCTACTTGGCTTGCCAAGTGGGTTGGCCCTCCTGGTGACACAGGCAAAGTGCCGGACACTGGAGCAGAAGGTTATGAGTTCTGAACCCCCAGTTGGATGCCACCAGTTGGCCTTGGCCCATCCCCTTGATCACATAATCAATGCTTTACTCCCCACCTGGTCAGGATCATTGTGGATTGGATCTAACTTGCTAAAAATATGCAGCAAGTGTATGTTTGATCTATGTTGGATCAAGTCTGCAAGGAAATGATGTGCTATCTTCTGTATTTAATAACTGCATTAAAAATATATATTTTTTAATCACCCATATTTTCTGAGATCTGCTCCTCCACTACTGTGTCAGATGACAAAAACTTAATTAAAATTGATGGGCTACTCATGCATTATTAGCGCACACAAATCCAGTTGGAGTGCTGTATAATGCTTCTTTGTTATCACATGATTGCAAGCAGTCCTCCTCGGTCTCTCTTGAGTTCCTGCATTAATTTATATAATTTTCATGTGATGTTGTAATTCAAACCCTGTTCTTGTCCATGACACTTCAAAAACACAAATGAAGTTGGTGGGGATGACCACAAAACTCAAATCATGCCGCTGCCATAATGGACTGCAACTGTAGTCAGTGTAAATTAGGAGTTAAGGGCTGACCACACCAAATACTATAAAGATGACTATAAAAATGTAGTTTTAAAAATTATTCTAACTCAAGTGGATGGCAGTGTCCACACTACAGTAGCACGGACAGTGATCAACAGTGCGCTCCCCGGGTGATGCCACCACCTGGCCGGTGTACGGACAGGCGGGAGTATGAGACCGAGCCGACACTGTTGACTCGGAGAAAGAGAGTGAACACAACCAAGTGTGTGGCCATGCTGAGCTCTGAGCACATTGCAGCAATCATAGGAAGGCAGGGTGAGCGGGTTTTGCCTATTTGGCTGGAGCTGGTCAAAATTATGAGCTAATGTATGAGCTAACATTTAGCTGCTAAACATACTGTACCTCTGTGAAACTTGGGCGGAAGACTGTTTTGTATGGTTACTGTGGGTTAACTGAACATATCAGTTTGTCCCTCCTATAAATGTTCATACAAACGGCACCACACAACCAATGATAGCACAAGAGTTCACCATATTTACATTTTTCTACTGAATGGAGCAGCTTCACCTTCAACATGGCCGGCGTGTTACGCCATACTAAACATTCCAGAATGAGCTTAGGTGAAATGCGGTGCAGGAGGGTGTTCCAGGACATTAGAGATGAACGGCAGCGGCACTGGAGAGAGGCAGGGGAGAATTAAGCTATGGATGGTGAAAGCTCAGTTGAAATCCAAGAAGTAAACAAGGGCATTGGAGCAAGAGGCGAATAAACACAAAGAGCACACAGGTGGCTCTGACATGTTTGCTGGACCCAGGGGACAGACTCGAGGAGATATAATTAACCTTTTATTGCCCAGTGGAAGGTGTATGTGTGTGTGAATGTGTAGTGTGTGGTGTAGTGCTGGACTCGTACTGGAACTGAGCAGGTCTTAGCTTCGCCTGGCAACCCTATGGACACAGAGCAGAAGTATTAGTGCTGCACCAGTGTGGGAGATGTAACAAAGAAACTGCTGCTTACTTTGCAGGAGGGGATGCAGGGCTTCTGCTTGCCTGACTGGCGGCTGCCAGGGAGTGAGCGTCCTGCTCGGTGTCATGAAGCGGGGAGGGGGCTCTGACGCCGGGGAGATGCTGCACTGCCGCCGGGGAGAGAGGGTCCGCCGCCTGGGGGGTACACCTGTGCACAGGGGAGACAAGCTTGACAAGGTAAAGGTGAGGAGCACTTACGTGCGTTGCCGTGTTGCTTTTCCGTGGCTGAAGGCACAGGATGAGACTGAAGATGGGCGATGTGCCTTCCTGAGTGTGGCAGATGTCTCCGTGCTGAGTCGCAGGCGAAGGTGGCTTTTAAAGGCCGCTGATGATCAGCAACAGGTGTGCGCACAGCTGAAACAGGTGCAGGCCCTGCGGGCGCCATACCAGTACTCCCCCCTCTAGAGGTACCTCCTGGCACCTGTCCTATCCTACCTGGGTGTGTCCGGTGAAAGTCGCAGATGAGTTGTTTATCCAAGATCAGTGACGGACGCGCCCAGGATCTATCTTCAGGGCCGAAACCCTCCCAATCCACCAAGTACTGAAGACCCCGACCCCACCGACGGACATCCAAGATGGCAGTGACCCCCCACACCGGGTGGCCATCGATCATCCTCGGTGGGGGGGGAGCCGCTGGAGGCGGGCAGAGGGGACTGGAGATGACGGGCTTGACCTGGGAAACGTGAAAGGTGGGACAGATGCGGAGGGAGGGGGGGACTGCTAGGCAAACAGCAGCAGGGTTAATAATGCAGTCAATGGTATACGGCCCAATGAAGCGCTTGGACAACTTGCGCTTCTCAGCCTTCAGATTAATATTGCGGGTAGACAGCCATACCTGTTGACCCACCTCGTACCTGGGGGCTGGTCTCCTATGACGGTTTGCAGTCTTCATATTACGCTCCATGTTCCGGAGGAGGGCCCGGCGGGTGATGGTCCAGAGCCGGCGGCAGCGCCTGACATGAGCGAGGACAGAAGGCACCGCCACCTCCCTCTCCTCTTCCGGAAACGGTGGTGGTGGTGGGGGGTGTCAGACCCCAAAGACGCCCTGAAGGGGGAAATCCCAGTCGCTGATGAGACCGTGCAATTATGGGCGTTTTCAATCGAGGGCAGGTGGTTTCTCCATGAAGCAGGACTGGATGAAATGACGCACCGCAGGGCGGCTTCCAACTCCTGGTTCGTCCACTCACACTGCCCATTACTTTGCGGGTGGTAACCAGAGGATAGGCTCACCATCGTCCCTAACGCCTGGCAGAACGCCCCCCACACCTGAGAAACGAACTGTGGCCTCCGATCCGAGACAATGTCTGCGGGGATTCCATGGAGGCGAATGACGTGTTGGACCAGCATGTCCGCTGTCTCACTTGCCTTTGGCAACCCCCGGAGAGGAACAAAATGGGCGGCCTTGGAGAAATGATTGACCACGGTTAGGATCGTAGTGCACTGGTTAGATGGTGGGAGGCCAGTCACAAAGTCCAGCGCGATGTGCGACCAGGGATGACCCAGAACCGGGAGGGGGTGGAGCAGTCCAGCCGGAGGAGAGGAGGAAGACTTCCCGGTGGCACACTGAGCGCAGGCCCGGCCGTAATTGCCGACGTCCTTCCGCAGACCCGGCCACCAAAACGCCCTTTGGAGGAGCCCAACTGTGGGCGAGATCCCTGGGTGGCATGCCAACTTCGAGGCGTGAGCCCAGTGGATGACCTCACCCCGGACCGACTTGGGGACGAACAACCGACCCGGGGGGCCATCTCCTGGATCAGGCTCAGCCTCCTGCGCCTTCACCACTTTCTTCCGAATGTCCCATCGGAGGGCGCCCACGACGCAGGACAGGGGGAGGATTGTCTGCTCCTGATCCTCGGAGGTCTCCGCCAAGAACTGCCTGGAGAGGGCGTCCGGTTTGGTGTTCTTCTCTCCGGGGCGGTAGGTGATGGTAAAATTGAACCGACCAAAGAAGAGAGACCAGCGGGCCTGACGCGAGTTCAATCGCTTCGCTGTTCTCAGGTACTCCAGAATCTTGTGGTCGGTCCAAACCACAAACGGCTGGGCAGCACCCTCCAGCCAGTGGTGCCATTCCTCCAGCGCAAGCTTCACCGCCAACAGCTCCCTGTCACCGATGCTATAATTCCTCTCAGCTGGGGACAGGCAGCGTGAAAAGAAAGCGCAGGGGCAGATCACCCCGTCCGTTGGGGAGCGCTGGGAAAGTACTGCCCCCACCCCAGAGTCCGATGCGTCCACCTCGACCAGACATTGGAGAGCCGGATCCACCTGCGTCAGGACGCGGGATGATGCGATGTCCCTCTTGAGGGTGTCGAATGCCGCCGCAGCCTCCTCCGTCCAGCGGAAAGGGGTCTTCGGGGACATGAGGTCGGTCAGCGGGCAAGCCACCGAGCTGTATTTAGGCACAAAGCGGCAGTAGAAATTGGCAAACCCTATGAATTGTTGCACTTGCTTCCTGGGCGAGGGGGTGGGCCACTCCACCATCGCCTTGACCTTGGCTGGGTCAGGGAGAATCTGGTTGTGAGCAACTATGAACCCGAGGAAAGACGTCATCTGGGTATGGAACTCACATTTTTCCACCTTCACGAACAACTGATTCTCCAAAAGACGCTGAAGGACCCACTTCACGTGCACCTGGTGCTCCTCAAGCGAGCGGGAGAAGATGAGGATGTTGTCTAGATACACAAACACGAAGGCCCCCAGGAAGTCCCGGAGAACGTTGTTGATCAGACGTTGGAAGACGGCCGGAGCGTTGGTCAGCCCAAACGGCATTACCAGGTATTCAAAGTGGCCGCTTGGGGTCTGGAAGTCCGTCTTCCACTCATCTCCTTCCCTGATCTGCACAAGATGGTATGCATTGCGAAGGTCCAGTTTGATGAACCACGAGGCCCCCTGGAGGGAGTCGAAGGATGTGTCCACTAGGGGTAGGGTATATTTGTCTTTAATAGTAATGTGATTAAGTCCCCTGAAGTTGATGCAGGGTCGCAGGGAGCCATCCTTCTTTCCCACGAAGAAGAATCCCACCCCCACTGCCGAAGACGATGGACGGATGATCCCCGAGCTGAGCGACTCCTTGATGTAAGTGTCCATCGCTTCCCGCTCCGGGGCCGACAGACTATATAAACAACTCGCCGGGAGCAGAGCACCAGCCCGGAGATTAATTGCACAGTCATAGGGGCGGTGGGGGGCGGTGGGGGGGGGGGAGACAGGGCCCGTGACTTACTAAAAACCCTCCCTAGATCATGATACTCCACTGGTACCTTGGACAGATCCAGGGGCGGGGACGTGGGCGGGGCCAAAGGCACAGATGGGGCGCAGGCTGCGGATTGCAGACACGCACTGAGACAGAACGTGCTCCACGAAGCAATGCTCCCTGTCTGCCAATCAAAAGACGGGTTGTGCAGCCATAACCAAGGGTAACCCAGGATGATCGGGGAAGTGGACGAAGGCAGTACCAGGAAACGCAGGTCCTCCCGATGATTCCCAGAAACGGTCAATGAGACTGGCACCATCTGTTGGGAGATGGCAGTCAGAGGGGCTTTTGATAAGGCGATCAGCTTGAGCAGGGCTGGAGAGCTTGACACGGGAGCCCCAGCTGGGTTGCCAGGTCTCTTGCTATGAAGCTCTGCTCAGCTCCCGAGTCAACCAGTGTGTGCGTGGAATGTTCAGTGTGCTTATAGATCAGGCGAATAGGCACGAGACAACAAGAGAGGGGTTTTGACTGAGAAGCATCCGCGAGTCCCCCTACTGTGACCCACGGACCTCCTCTTTTAACCGACTCGTGCAGTCAGCCAATTCATGTGAGCTGCTACCACAGTAATAGCATAATTCCAGTTCCTTGCGGCGCTGTTTCTCGACAGGAGGAATCTTTGAGCGCCCTATCACCATATCCTCTTGCCCCGGAAGTTGTTCCGGAGGAGGCAGGGCCAGCTGCGAGGACTAAGGGACATGGAAGGACTGCGCGCCGAAGCGGCTGGAAGCCCTCCGCTTGGCGGCTCGTTCCCTCAGTCTGTTGTCTAAGATGATGGTGAGTGAAATAAGTTCATGCAACCTCTCAGGCTTATCCCGTGTGGCTAACTCATCTCTCAGAGTAGGGCTTAAGGTACGGAGGAATATGCTGCATAAAGTGGTATCTTCCCACCCAACCTCAGTGGCTATGACCTGAAAGACAACTGCGTAATCCGCAGTGGACCTCCCGCACTGGCCAAGATTAAGCAGCCAGGTAGCTAATACCGTGTCCCGGTCAGTGTGGTCAAAAACCTCTGTGAAATCAGCTAGAAATTGTTGGTAAGATAGCGTGGCGTAGCTGGGCTTCGCCATAATGGCGTAAGCCCAGGCTAATGCCCTTCCCTCTAGCAAGTGAGCGATATAGCCAATTTTACTGTGGTCTGTGGGGAAGTCCCCTGGGACCGGCTAAAAACCGTCTCGCACTGAAGGATAAACCCCCGGGCCTCTCCGAGCTTCCCACTGAAGCGAGCGGGCATAGGCACCGGGGTGAGATGGGGTGACGGGGCTGAGCCCGTTTGGCTAAGTGGGGAGCTAGCGGGGCCTGGAGGTGTCCCGGAAGCCGGTGGGAAAGCCTGCTGCCCTTCCAGGCGATCCAACCGGCTGTTAATTTGAGATAACTGGGCTAGGATAACATTTTGCTGGTAAATAACTTGCTCTACTCGAGCGTCTAAGGTGTTGAGTCGGCGTGCTAGCACGCTGTCCGCTGGGTCATTTTGACGGAGACATACTGACATGTTTGCTGGACCCAGGGGACAGACTCGAGGAGATATAATTAACCTTTTATTGCCCAGTGGAAGGTGTATGTGTGTGTGAATGTGTAGTGTGTGGTGTAGTGCTGGTCTCGTGCTGGAACTGAGCAGGTCTTAGCTTCGCCTGGCAACCCTATGAACACAGAGCAGAAGTATTAGCGCTGCACCAGTGTGGGAGATGTAACAAAGAAACTGCTGCTTACTTTGCAGGAGGGGATGCAGGGCTTCTGCTTGCCTGACTGGCGGCTGCCAGGGAGTGAGCATCCTGCTCGGTGTCGTGGAGCGGGGAGGGGGCTCTGACGCCGGGGAGATGCTGCACTGCCGCCGGGGAGAGAGGGTCCGCTGCCTGGGGGGTCCACCTGTGCACAGGGGAGACAAGCTTGACAAGGTAAAGGTGAGGAGCGCTTACGTACGTTGCCATGTTGCTCTTCCGTGGCTGAAGGTACAGGACAAGACTGAGGACGGGCGATGTGCCTTCCTGAGTGTGGCAGACGTCTCCGTGCTGAGTCGCAGGCGAGGGTGGCTTTTAAAGGCCGCTGATGATCAGCAACAGGTGTGCACACAGCTGAAACAGGTGCAGGCCCTGCGGGTGCCATAACAGGCACAGGAGCTCTCAGGACAACTAGCTTGGAGCTATGATGCCAAGATAATACCACAACTTGAATGACTGAGAGCCCAATAATGGTAGGGGAGCAGCAGGTGAGAAGATGAGACTCAGCTAGAGAAGAGAGTGTGCTCACTCACCACATACAACAGACAGACAGAAAATAAAAGAAATGCTACACATAAAACTGCAATTAAAAATGGTAGCTGGTGAATATTCTAAGTGCCTGGTAGTGGCAGTAATTATACATGAGTTTATTAATTTAAGAGGCTGTTGAGGTCACTGAAGTCATCTAGATCCCGTAGATCCTAACATCACTTTTTCTCCTCCATAGTGCCGGGATAGCTGGGCCTTCTCCTCACCCAGGAGACTTATGAGCTTAGATGAGCTGCGGAACTAAGCTGAAAATCATGCAGAAATGTACTCTCTAGTCTTTGACGCTTGTCCTCAGCCAGCACTCAGAACCCAGCTGGCATTGCTTTGAACCATGTAATCAGTGGCTATTTTACACCACTGATTCAAAATGAATGCAATTAAATGCATCAAACTGCCAGGTAAGACAGAGCGCCTGCAAGGGATGTGAGAGTGAACAGCATCAAGGTAGTAACAGTCTTCACAGAGTCCACTGTTCTCATATTGTCAAAGATTACAAAATGAGAAAAGCACTCATCCATCCATTTCTTGCATATTGACGAGTGAGCTGAGCAATGCTGGACAATTTGACAGATTTTCCCCCGGAGGCCTTCCCTCTTTGATGGTGGGCTCCATGGAAACATACAGTTATTGGTTTCTCAGAGCATCCCGGGTGGGAAGCTCATAATTATGAGTGCATTGTGATTAGACTGAAGTCAGGATTATAACAGGTCTTATCTTCACTTCTCTTTCAGGTTAATGGAATTGGCTCATCTTCAGAAATGAGAATTCTATTGATTTTTTTTTTTTTTCCCATTGGTCCCTTTTTCATTTTATCCTGTATTGAACTGGGTGTATAGTCATGTGCATCCAACAAGAAATCAACACGGGGGAATAACAAAGGATGATGCAGCTTACAACCTTGACAAACGGCTCTGGGGAAGCTTTTACTTGGTATGAAAGCTTCCATCTGACCAGGCAAAGGCACGGGATGGAATTTTCAAAAGCGACGTGTCAAACTTCATCCACAGCTGACATTTGATGAATAAACAAAGAGACCCATTTTTTAAAATCCCAAGATGAACATTTTAGTAAACACAAAGGGGTGTGTGTGTGTGTGTGTGTGTGTGTGTGTGTGTGTGTGTGTGTGTGTGTGTGTGTGTGTGTGTGTGTGTGTGTGTTGGGGGTTGTTATGTAAACCCTTTTGCTCAGTTTGCCGCCATTTGAAAGATTCTGCCCCAACAGGCTAATCCCAAAATGATGCACCCCTTTAAACCCCCTCCAAACAAAATCCTCAGGGATCTATTGTGAGTCGCAGTGCCATTTATTGCTAACTTTCACAACCCAGTGCACTGTCCCGATTCACATTTTAGACACAGCACAACGCACTCCAGCAGAAATAAAGCTGTGGCTTTGTCAGAGAACATTTAGAAACAGGACCTCTTCAAGGCCACATATGTTTAATCACAATGATGCTATCGCTAATGAACCAAATTGCCCTCATCAAGAAGCTATTAACAATATAATGTGATTGAGCGTCCCCAACCGTAGAAAAAGTTGCAGAGATCTCTGCAGGGGTTTATTTATTTATTTATTTATTTTTAAATAACTGGAAGCCCAGACTGTTTTAGAGTGTGGCACATGAAAGAGCATTCTTTTAAGAGTCTGTGGCAGTCAGTCATAAGATAAGTCAAGCATGGTTGACAGCTCCTTCCTCCCTGTAGATCTGTGCCCCATGGTCCAGTCCATATCTGCTTTAAGAGTGGTGCAGGTGCCATCTTTGGTACATTTCTGAAACTTGCATACTCACTTAAAACAGGAGTCTGCAACATTTACAGGAAAAAAAAAACTTTGGGGAGAAAATATCTTTTCTTGCAAGACATATTTTTGCCAAGATATCAGACTATTTAGGGGTTTGGTTTATTGTAACCATATTTAAGCGTCTTTGAGTCCTAAAAAAACCAGAACTGATTCTGTTGTGGGCTCAGGCACCCTTCCAAAAACCAGTGTCAAATGCAGGTTAACGCTCTGTCACGTAAATGTAACCAAGTCAATAAAAGCATTCCTACTTGGTCAGCCCTCTTGGTGACACAAGTCGGGTGCTGGACTTTGCAGTGGGAGGTTGTGGGTGTGAACCCTCTGATGGATAACACCAGATAGCCTTCACTGCCTGTTCACTTGGTCACATTTGGCAATGTTGGCAGGACTTAGTGGTGGTGTATTAGTCCCATTCCCCAGATACCACCAGTGTGTTGATGCTGCAGTGATGCTTGGTCCCCAGCACAATAGATGTTGCTGGTAGGACTCACTGGTGGTGACATAGTCAGAAGATGGACACTATTAAAGCTTAAATGCACCGCTGACATCGGGAGGATGTCACAATCTGGAGGGAGAATAAGTAAAGAACTCAATAAAAGCATTCCTACTTGGCTTGCCAAGTGAGTCAACCCTCTTGGTGACACAAGTAGAGTGCCGGACTATAGAATTTTTTTAAAATATATATATATAAATGGTTCCAAGGTTGTCATAGCCAGGAGCGGCACTGGGGTTAAGCTCCCAGTGCTCATAAAATGCTCCTATGGCGTGCGTCTCGAAAAGCCTCTGACAACTAAGTCCAGCTCCTAGCCTGCCCGTGTGGTTTAGTCTCTAAGCCCGGCGGTACTGCTTTTACTAATAGGAGAAGGGGCGAGGGCGGATCTCTGGCGCCTTAAAACCAGATGCTTCGGGTAGATGGTGGCTCGTCAACCTGGGAAGGTAGCCCATCTAGGGGAAGGTAAACCCTGATTTCAAACCTCTGCTGCCTTGCGGCATACCCGGTCACGGGAAAGGCTTCGGGAGTCAACCCTGAGGAAAAATCTGGAGTCGGAGCCCCTAAGGCAGTTCTATGTTGTGCTCAACATCGCTCTGGCAGCTCCTGCAACGGCGCTGGTGCCAAACTGTAGCAGCCCTGCTGTTCCTTTGGATTCATCAGTGACGTGGAGAGGGGGGACATGCTGCCTGGGCAACATCTTGCCCTCCATATCTTCCTGTCCAGGCTTGAATCCTACCAACGCCCAACGCTGGAAGGTAGAACACCGGATCACTGGAGAGGACACTCCAGCTTCGCCTTTGGCATAGACAAAATACGGGGAATGACAGTTACCAGTTATAAGCCACCGCTCAATTGGCGTAGAGCGCGGTGCCAGGGGTTGTTCTCGACAGTGGGAGGGATCATCGGATCTCACTGGACAGCTACCGCCCGCCTCAAGCTGGGCAGCCTCCAGCCAATAAGGTGTTGTCCCGCCACAGCTTGCTTTCCTCATTGGGTGCATGGGGATGAGGAGAAGTCCGAACAGCAGGCTGAGAACCTTCGCACCAGGCAAGACAATAAAACAAAAGAGACAAACTCTAAAACTGGGAACTTGGAACGTCCGCACTATGATGACAGGACTCGCTGCTAACCTCAAGGACATCAACGACACCAGGAAGACTGCCATCATCAGTAATGAGCTGAAGAGACTGGGAGTGGATATCGCCACTCTCCAGGAAACACGGTTGGCTGATGCAGGCACGCTGAGAGAGAAGGACTACACGTTCTACTGGCAGGGAAAGGGCAGTGACGAACACAGGGAACACGGAGTGGGCTTCGCAGTGAAGAACACCTTGCTGAAGATGGTGGAACCGAGCAGGACTGGCTCTGCACGACTCCTCACCCTCCGCCTGAACACCACTCAAGGCCCAGTCACCCTCGTCAGTGTGTATGCCCCAACACTGACAGCCACACCAGAGGCAAAAGACGAGTTCTACGAGAATCTCGCAACAACTGTCAGGATCATCCCCAACTCTGAACAACTCATTCTCCTTGAAGACTTCAATGCCAGAGTGGGTGCTGACCATGACTCCTGGCCCTCCTGTCTTGGACCTTTTGGCATGGGCAGAATGAATGACAACGGACAGCAGCTGCTCGAGTTCTGCACATATCATGATCTGTGCATCACAAACTCGTTCTTCAAGACCAAGCCCCAACACAAGGTTTCCTGGCAACATCCGCGCTCAAAGCACTGGCACCAGCTGGACTTGATCCTGACCAGGCGCACCTCACTGAAGAACGTGCTAATCACCCGTTCGTTCCAGAGTGCAGATTGCGACACAGACCATTCATTGGTGTGTTGCAAGGTCAAGCTGCAGCTGAAGAAATTCCATCATGCTAGACAATCTGGAAAGGCACGGATTGACACCAGCAAGATGGCTCAACCAGAACTTGTTGAGCAGTTTGCCTCCACCTTTGAGAAGGAACTTGGTGTACCACAAGAAGGAGAATCTGCAAAGCAGACGTGGGAAGAGCTGCGAAACACCATCCACCGCACAGCCTTGGCTACCTTCGGGAGGAAGACCTCGAAGTCACAGAACTGGTTTGATGCCAAGTTGACCGAGATGACCCCCGTCATTGAAGCCAAGCGCTCAGCACTTGCTGAGTACAAGAAGTACCCAAATGAGAAGAATCTCCAGATTCTCAGGGCTGCGAGAAGCAAAGTTCAGCAGACTGCTCGGCGCTGTGCCAACGAGTACTGGACTCAGCTCAGCCAAGACATTCAAACCGCTGCCATAACAGGGAACATCCATGGTATGTACGATGGCATCAAGAAAGCACTTGGTCCGGCTCAGAGCAAGACGGCCCCCCTCAAATCCTCCACTGGGGAGGTGATCACAGAAAAGAACAAGCAGATGGAGAGATGGGTGGAACACTACTCCGACCTCTACTCCAGACAGAACACCGTGACACCGTCAGCCCTTGATGCCATTGACTGCCTGCCATCCATGGATGAACTTGACACCAAGCCAACCATCGACGAACTCAGCAAGGCCATTGATAGCTTGGCCACTGGCAAGGCACCCGGCAACGACGGCATATCCCCTGACCTGATCAAGCACTGCAAGACCGCCCTACTGCTGCCATTGCATGACGTCCTCTGCCAGTGTTGGAAGGAAGGTGCCGTACCACAGGACATGAGGGACGCCAAGATCATCACCCTCTACAAAAACAAAGGGGAGAGAAGTGACTGCAACAACTACAGGGGCATCTCCCTCCTCAGCGTTGTTGGCAAAGTCTACGCACGAGTTGTTCTCGTTCGTCTACAGAAGCTTGCCGAACGAGTCTCAGTGTGGTTTCCGTGCTGAGCGATCGACGGTAGACATAATATTCTCCATCCGCCAACTCCAGGAGAAATGCAGAGAACAGAACATGCCCCTGTACGTCGCCTTCATCGACCTCACCAAAGCGTTCGATCTGGTCAGCAGAGAGGGCCTTTTCAAGATCCTGCCAAAGATAGAATGCCCACCAAAGTTGCAAAGCCTCATTGAATCATTTCACACCAACATGCAGGGGATAGTGCAGCACGATGGCAACGTCTCAGAGCCATTCAACATACGCAGCAGAGTGGAACAGGGCTGTGTACTTGCGCCAACCCTCTTTGGGATTTTCTTTGCTATGCTCCTGAGGCATGCCTTCAGCACAGCAACAGAGGGAATCTACCTGCACACAAGATCTGACGGCAGGCTTTTCAACCTCGCCCGCCTGAAAGCCTGAACCAAAGTACGCGAGGCTCTAATCAGAGACATGCTGTTCACAGACGATGCTGCAGTCGCAACCCACACACAGCAGGAGCTTCAGACCCTGATGGACCGCTTCTCCCAGGCATGCAAGGACTTCGGGCTTACCATCAGCCTGAAGAAGACTAACGTCTTGGCGCAAGGCACGGAAGCACCACCAACCATCACCATCGACGACTACGAGCTGGAGGTCATGAATCAGTTCACGTACCTGGGGTCCACGATCAGCAACAACCTCTCCCTTGATACAGAGATCGACAAGAGGATTGGAAAATCAGCCTTCACATTCGCTCGCCTCACCACACGAGTGTGGGAGAATCCCAAACTCTCTGTCAAGATGAAGATGGCAGTGTACAACGCCTGCGTCATCAGCACACTGCTCTATGGGAGTGAGACGTGGACAACATACGCCTGGCAGGAAAAGAGACTGAACTCCTTCCACTTGAGCTGCATTTGCCACATCCTGGACATATCCTGGCAGGACAAAGTGCCCAACACAGAAGTTCTGTCCCGCGCCGGCCTTCCCTCCATGTTCACTCTACTCAGGCAGCGCAGGCTCCGCTGGCTAGGCCACGTTCACCGTACGGAGGATGGCAGAATCCCCAAAGACGTCCTCTACGGAGAACTGGCAACTGGCAGGAGAGACGTTGGCCGCCCACAGCTGCGCTTTAGAGACGTCTGCAAGAGAGACATGAAGGCCCTGGAGATCAAGACAGAGCGCTGGGAGGACCTTGCAACGGACTGCTCCAAATGGAGAGGCACCCTGACCAGACAGCTCAAGGCGGGTGAAGAGAGACTGACTGCTGCAGCAGATGAAAAAAGGACCCGCAGGAAGAACTGCCACAGACCCAGCAGCACGGAGACCACCCACAAGTGCGGCCTGTGTGACAGGGACTGCCATTCGCGCATCGGCCTATTCAGCCACAGGCGGTGCTCTTCCAGCAGAGTAGACATTTAGGATTCTCTTCCATGGTCATCATAGACCGACGGAGGCCGACGGAAATATATATAAATATATTGTAGAGAGCGGAATGATCAGGCGAGGCGGTGGTTGGAGCAGAGCAGACTTTATTAATCTCTCTCTAACATCAACAAGAATAAAAAGCCTAAACCAGGTCACGGGCACCTCTCTTTTTATACCATACAACTAGCCCGGTGACCTGGGGTGTTTGCATTAACATGCATACATTTACCATGACAATTCCCTTTGTCACCCAGCCTGTGGGTACATTATTATGCAGACCTAAAGAGAACGCACATTCTCATGCAAAAACCATAGACTGCCTTGCATATCCATTCCTCAGCTCTTACGCATCTCCTCCTGCCATGTCATTCAGTCTGAGTAGAGAACATACTGACTGGGTCCCCCACTATATATATACAGTATATACACTACCGTTCAAAAGTTTGGGGTCACCCAGACAATTATTTTGTGTTTTCCATGAAAAGTCACACTTATTTACCACCATGAGTTGTAAAATGAATAGAAAATATAGTCAAGACATTGACAAGGTTAGAAATAATGATTTGTATTTGAAATAATAATTTTTTCCAGATACTCAACCTGCTCAAAGGAAGGTCAGTTCTATAGCTTTTCTAACCAGCTAAACTGTTTTCAGCTGTGCTAACATGATTGCACAAGGGTTTTCTAATCATCCATTAGCCTTCTTACGCAATGAGCAAACACATTGTACCATTAGAACACTGGAGTGATAGTTGCTGGAAATGGGCCTCTATACACCTATGTAGATATTGCACCAAAAACCAGACATTTGCAGCTAGAATAGTCATTTACCACATTAGCAATGTATATTAGATATTAGAGTGTATTTCTGATTAGTTTAAAGTTATCTTCATTGAAAAAAACAGTGCTTTTCTTTCAAAAATAAGGAAATTTCTAAGTGACCCCAAACTTTTGAACGGTAGTGTATGCAGTCATGTGAAAAAAAAATAAGATACCCCATTAAATATTCAGTTCTTTATTAAGAAATGTTCACATGTCTATGTCTAACCTTGTTTTTGTTTTTATTTGCATTTTTTTAACATTTATTTTAGCCATTTTAAGTTGGAATGAATGTGGGTTGGAATTTTTTTCCTGTAAATTTGCAAGTTTTTTTTTAATTAAAAATCTACAACTTTTTTGTAAAAATTTTAAACTTTTTACTCATAAAATTGAAACTTAAAAAAAAAAAACTTTCCTGTAAATTTGAAACTTTTTTCTTCTAAAAAAATATGGGGGTATCCTAACTTATTCCTCACTATTTGTTTAGAATTACACTACCGTTCAAAAGTTTGGGGTCACTTAGAAATTTCCTTATTTTTGAAAGAAAAGCACTGTTTTTTTCAATGAAGATAACTTTAAACTAATCAGAAATACACTCTAATATCTAATATACATTGCTAATGTGGTAAATGACTATTCTAGCTGCAAATGTCTGGTTTTTGGTGCAATATCTACATAGGTGTATAGAGGTCCATTTCCAGCAACTATCACTCCAGTGTTCTAATGGTACAATGTGTTTGCTCATTGCGTCAGAAGGCTAATGGATGAATAGAAAACCCTTGTGCAATCATGTTAGCACAGCTGAAAACAGTTTAGCTGGTTAGAGAAGCTATAAAACTGACCTTCCTTTGAGCAGGTTGAGTATCTGGAAAAAATTATTATTTCAATTACAAAACATTATTTCTAACCTTGTCAATGTCTTGACTATATTTTCTATTCATTTTACAACTCATGGTGGTAAATAAGTGTGACTTTTCATGGAAAACACAAACTAATTGTCTGGGTGACCCCAAACTTTTGAACGGTAGTGTATGTCTTACAGAAAATATGAAAAAAAGTCTTTAATTCATTTTTAATTGTTTAGTAGTATCACATGAATCTCCCAGTATTTTAAACACTGATATTAAATATCCATATGTCCAAATATGTTAAAAAAAAAAAAAAAAAAAACACAGACAGGCTTATACAGGGTATCCTAATTTCTTCACAAGACTTTACACACGCACACACACACACACACACACACACACACACATTAGGGATGAGCTGATACCACTTTTTCAAGATCAAAACTGATACTTGCAAATTTACAGGAAAATAATTCCAACCAGCGACATCAATGTCTTCTGAGTGGAGTCTTTCGGCAAGGGATATTTTTTTGTTGTAGACTCCTTCTGCGTTCCACTGGAGGATGTTGACTTTCCTCTCCTTTGGCGTCTCTTTTCGGCCAGTAGCATTCCTTGTTCCCCATCCCCTGGTCGTGCAGGACGAGGTGAGGTGACCTCCGGTAGCTGAGGGTGGTCCTTTTGAGGCTGAGGGCCCGGCACTCTTCCTCCCCAGAGGACGAGCACCATCATGTGCAACACTGGTGTGACTCATCATGAAGCGGATATGCGTGATGCAGAGGTTTGTGGCACCGCAGGGGTCCTCCATCTCCATCTTCAGCCGTGGACGTTTGTCGGGGGTCCCTCCCATAGACCAACTGCCTTCCATGGCTGGGCTGTCGAGAGCTTGGTCCACCCCGTAGAAAGGTTGCCTGCCAAGGCTTTCAGAGACCCTTCTTCCCGTGCAACTGTCTGTCCTCCTCCGCCTTCACAGCCGTTGGGAGTTTGCTCTCCTCTTCCGCCTGTTCCGCCGTTGGGACATTTGTTGCTGTAACAAACTTGGGTTTTCCGTGAGTGATTTGTTACATGCTACACAACCCCCAAACTGAAGGACCAGGTTGCACTCATTAGTCTGGCATTTTGTTCATATAACAAAACAGAAATCTAAGAGTCAAATAATATATCACAGATTTGACTCAGTTCAGCAATGCTGCTGCTTTTTTTTTAATTTTAAACTTTGGAACATTGGCAGCATTTCAGTGGTCAACAGCATGTAAACCAGCATGTAGCCTTGCACCCTCTGGGATTAATAAAGTATACAAAATACAAACAAACACAAAAAAAAACCCTAATTTACTGGTGGAGAGACTAATTTAGTGGAGAGAGGAGAGCCTTCCAGAAGGACAACCATCTCTGCAACAATCCACCAATCAGGCTTGTATGATAGAGTGGCCAGACAGAAGCCACTCCTTAGTAAAAGGCACATGGCAGCCCTCCTCGAGTTTGTCAAAAGGCACTTGAGGACTCTCAGACCATGAGAAACAAAATTCTCTGGTCTGTTGAGACAAAGATTGAACTATTTGGCATGAATGCCAGGCGTCATGTTTGGAGGAAACCAGGCACCGCTCATAACCATGCCAATGGTGGTGGCAGCATCATGCTGTGGGGATGTTTTTCAGCGGCAGGAACTGGGAGACTTGTCAGGATAGAGGGAAAGATGAATGCAGCAATGTACAGAGACATCCTGGATAAAACCTGCTCCGGAGCGCTCTTGACCTCAGACTGGGGCGATGGTTCATCTTTCAGCAGGACACCGACCCTAAGCACACAGCCAAGATATCGAAGGAGCGGCTTCAGGACAACTCTGTGAATGTCCTTGAGTGGCCCAGCCAGAGCCCAGACTTGAATCCAATTGAACATGTCTGGAGAGATCTGAAAATGGTTGTGCACCGACACTTCCCATCCAACCTGATGGAGCTTGAGAGGTGCTGCAAAGAGGAATGGGTGAAACTGCCCTGAAGATAAGTGTGCCAAGCTTGCGGCATCATATTCTAAAAAAAAAATTGAGGCTGTAATTGTTGCCAAAGGTTCAATCAACAAAGTATTAAGCAAAGGCTGTGAATACTTTTGTACATGTGATTTCTTAGATTTTTTTATTTTTAATAAATTTGCAAAAATCTAAAAAACAAAACAAAACCTTTATTCATGTTGTCATTATGTGTACAATAATAATGTAGAATTTTGAGGGAAAAAATGACTTCAATCCATTTTGGAATAAGGCTGTAATATAACAAAATGTGGAAAAAAGTGAAGCACTGTGAATACTTTCCTGATGCACTGTAGATGCAATCTATTATTTTGCTAACAAGGGGGAAAGTGCCCCACCTCATCCCCCTACTGGTTAAAACCCACAACTGCACATTATCATGCACAACAGAGGTCATTTCAGCGTTGGCTGAGGTATGAGCTCTCTGGGTACTTTCCAGAGTCCCCTCAAACAGCCCTGCTGTGAAATAGGCCTGAAATAAAACTAAAGGATTTGTGGTGTTGATGCTGCCCGCCCCGCTCCTCCTCCTCCTCCTCCTCCTCCTGGCATCATCCACGCTCACATCATTGGCGCTCAGGCAGCAGCTGCTGCAGCTGCTCGCTTTTCTCTCTCAGGGCGACCCCCCACCCCCCCTCCCACGGAGACGCAACCCGACCCGCAGGTGAGCCATCGGCTGTGTGCGCTTCTGTTTCCTCTTCACACTCCCGTCGGATTATCCTTCAGGGGGCTGGAAAAATGTAGCCCACTCCCAGCAGACCCAAGTTCCGCGTGCAGGATCCACAGAAACTGGGCGCGCATCTGGATGAACACCAGACGACGATCGGAAGAGGCGGCAGTGCGAACCTAAAGGTGAGCTGGGTTTATTTTGGACGAGCAGCTTGAAAGTCGCTAAAGCAAAACGCAGAATTAGATCAAGAGTTTGATAGCTTTTTCATAGAAAAAGCAGGGAGCAGTGATAACTACTCTTTGACTTAGCAGTTCTATTTTTATAGGAAATGCAGGAGTTTCTGTGACTGTTGTTTGTTTTGTACAGCTGTAACAGTCAGTTGTGTGATTTTCTAGAAATTGTGGGGCCACATAAGAGTTTAATTTTATCAATCTATCAAAAAGACAGATTTATTTAGCTTTTACCATGACATTGGGAAAAATTGAATTATAGATAGATAGATAGATAGAAAATTGTATAGATTGTAAATTACAATCATCAATTATTTGACCATGGTTCACCTGTAAACTTAAGCAGTTTTCCTCTACTTTTTTTTTTTTTTTTTTAGTTCTCTATCAATCTAGTTTGTTATTCCTGCTCTTTTGAATGTTTAGTATTTCTTTGGGAAAGCAACTTCTTACTGATGTACCAGAAAGTTAACATTTTTGACACGTTTTGGTGTGTACAATGTTTGATGAAGTCCAGCTGAAAGTGATTGTTAGAAAAAATACGTCGCAAATTGTTAAAGGTGGCTGTGAATTGTGTTTTTGTTGGTGGAAAGTAGGGAAGGAGTGTTACTGTTGTGCATGGGTCAAGTTACACTTGTTCCTGCAGTTGTCATGTGCTGATGCCATTGGCCACTATTGTATTTAAATGTGGATTAGAATTTATTTTTAGAGTTGTGCATGCAAGCATGGAGGCCATTTTATGCCTTTTCTTATACAGTCCTACCATGTCTTCATCTTTTGCCTTTATTTCTTTATACTACTGGTTTTGAGAGGATTAGATGATGTAAAATGTACAGTTATCTTGCAGTCAAAAACATGAGACTTATTTCCCTTGTGCTACTCTTTCTTTTGTCCTCTCTTCAGTTCATGGAGGTCATGCTTTTACAGGGGTTTGTGAGGCTGGCATGTGTACAGCCAATGAGACAGTAACCTGAGATCCCATCCTGAGGGAGAACCAGGATGCATCCAAGTGCACCAGATCGACCCACCAATGTTGGAGGCGGACGTTGCAAACTGGACACCACGACTGTGCTCTTCCTTTTGTCTCTTGGCTTCCTTCCCTCCATGGCTACTTGCCCAACCTATTGCCTTTGTGCCAGTGATATAATTTCCTGCAGTGGCCACAATCTGTCTGCGCTGCCCTTTGAACTACCAGGTTATGCCACACGGCTGGACCTGAGCCACAACAGCCTCGCGGCCCTGCACACTCACTGGGTTTCCCAAACGTTTGAAAGACTCACTACGCTGGTCCTCAGCAAAAACTTCATAAACCTGATTGGGGTGAACGCCTTTAATGTGACACCACATCTTCATTTCCTGGACCTCTCTTCCAATCAACTGACAGCACTGAATTCGTCCGTCTTCGTTGGGTTGAGTGAGCTGAAAGAGCTGTTGCTGTTTGCGAACAAGATCAACCAGATTGATTCAGGGGCCTTCCATGGCCTCCGCAGCCTACAGAGGCTCTACCTCTCCACAAACAGGCTGACTACATTCCCTCTTGGAGTTTATGAGGAACGGGGGGGTCCTCGTAACCTGACGTTTCTGGACCTGTCCTATAACAAGCTCTCCACAGTGCCTGTCCAGAGCCTTCTGTCTCTCACTCACCAAGGAGGAATTTACTTACAGGAGAACCCTCTGGTCTGTGACTGTGCAGTTGTTGCCTTGATGGAATATTGGATGTGGAAACAGTATAGTCCTTTTGTGGATTATAAAGGTGAATATCCATGCAGAGGAGGTGCAGAAGAAGGACTTTCTTGTCACCAGGAGGAAGTATTGGGCCTGAACCTTGAACCACAGACCTATCAAGTAGATCCAGGTAAATGGCTAAGAGTACCGTGCCCAGGATTGGCATTACCTGTCCAGGAGGGGCAGGTGGTGTTCTGGGTTACCCCCAGGCTGGCACTGAATACATCAACTACTGACCCGAGTGCTCACCTAGCAATTCTTTCCAATGGCACCCTTGAAATTCGAGGAACGGTAAGGGAAGATTCTGGTACATATGCATGTGTGGTTGCACGCAGACATCACTATGGTCCAGGTGAATCTTTGGAGGTGACTGTGGTTGTCGGGAACATGAGCACCGTCTTCGCCCATGGCTCGAAATATCGCAGCAGTGCGGAGAATTTCAATACCGCCTTCACCACGCTTGCTTCCTGTGTGGTCAGCATCATTCTTGTGTTGCTGTACCTCTACCTGACCCCCTGCCACTTTTGGAATAGTAGGGGGTCTAGAAGATGTGGTGGACGTGCCATCGCCCTCTGTTCAGACCCTAGAGAGGTAGAAGCTGGACACCTGCAGTCGAATGGTAAAAGGGTTGCTTTCTTAGAGCCTCAAGCTGAGGACTCGGAAGGCGACAGCATAAAATTATCAGCAATGACCCCTGCTCATGGTGTGACTGAGGGAATTCTCAAGAATGGAAATAAGCCAGTGGGAGAAGCCCTCCCAGACACTGGTCACATGGCATAACAAGAGAAAGTACGTTTTGCACATTCCTGTAACCTTACAGTTTGAAATCACCTGCTCTGTGTCTCTGTTTTCAGTACAAAACAAAAAAAAAGAAAATCTATTAGAAGTGAAGTATTGTTATTCTTCTAAAGTAGTTTTACACTTTTGGGTTTTGTCAAAGCAGAAAATACAGTCCTGTTGTTGGCAGAATTTCAATTATGTTTTTAGCGGTATCTGTTTTTTAATATGAAGAGTTTTTATGGACATTTTTGCTGTTAAATAAAGTCAATTCAGCAAAGATCACATAGATCATTTAAACCTGGGTGGGTTTTTAAATTTGGGGCAAAATATTCTCACCCAGTTTAATAAGCTGTGAAAGACTTTGGCAAGTTTTTGCAACATACATTGTAAGGAATCCTTCATATGACAGTTGATATCATATTTCTTGTACTGTGAAAGATACTGTTTTTTATGTGCCAGTCATATGCATGAAATTATTTTCATTATTACATCTATCACAATCTGTATAATCCCGTGATGAAACAAGCAGCTCATGGCTTTCTGAGCTTCGCGTTGGTGTGTAGCATTTCTGTCTATCAAGAATACACTTGCTTAATCATAATTTTTAAAAACTTGAAAGTTCTCTTATGGTGTGTTCAGACCAAATGTGGAACAACATTTTACATGTAGCCTATGCAAAGAGAAAATTACAGCGACACAGAAACATTCAAACATGTGTCCGCACAAGTTTAAAGGGTCCATGGCATGATGTTCCGTGCAACCTGGTCTCAGTAAAAAACGTATCTAATAAATGTTTTCCCACCCCTCTAAAATCGTACATTTGCATGTTAAATCAAAACATAACGTGCCTCGGTACATTTTTACAACCTCACTCACTGCACATGCGCAAAATACTCCTAAACTGTCCTCACTGTGCACACACAGAACAACGCATCTTTTCCTTTGGTTTCCCAACGCTCATTCTGTTGGTGGGATGGGGATGGTGGACAGTTAACTACACAGATGTTCAAGCAACAGACACAAAAACACTCGAGTTTGACTCCCACTCTCATCTGTGACTGACCTTTTTGCTTGTTTTTTTCCTTAGTTTGTTTTTCACTCTGCTAATGACAAGTTCCTGTGAGGTTAGGGTTAAGGATTAAAATTGGTTGATGGTGAAAGACAATAAACGTGACAGGAACACACACACTGCCCAACGTTAAGCTGCCGTTAGACACCTTTCTTAAAGCTGTAAACGCCACGTATCTGCTGCACGTGAAAAATCTTTTTTTACGTGTCTGTGTACGTTTTCTCTGAGTGACAAAACGTGCAATTTCACATTTTTTTGGTGAGACTGGATTGGTTCTGTGTTTCCATACTTTTCTACAGCACCAAAACAATGAATTTCGTATTGAAACGCTCAAAAAAATGAGGTGTATATATTCTGTAGTAAGGCTGCGTGTCCACAAAGCGTGTTTTTTTTCCCCACTGTAGATGACTATTTTTTGTTAATTTTCTATATAGTTCAGCATTTAATGTGCTCAGCGCCCTCGGCGCAGAAACACTGTCAGCGGTCAGTGTATTTTGTTGCTGCGCTCATGGTGCTGCAAGTTGAAAAAAGTTGACCTTTCAGAGTGCTCCAGCGCTCATCAGCTGCACAACTCTCTCACCAGCTGATCAGAATCAGACTAACACTTTGAGTGGTCTTTGCAACTAGAAAAGCGCTATATAAGTACAGGTCCTTACCCCCTTATCCTTAACAGTACACCATGATCAACATTTAACAGCAAAAGCTTGGAGGGACCTGCATTTTCTTACCAGTTTGATGTGGTTTAGTCCAGCGAGTGGAGTGTTTCAAAGCAAAATCTGTGAAATTTCTGG
Source organism: Pholidichthys leucotaenia (assembly GCA_020510985.1). Taxonomy (NCBI): domain Eukaryota; kingdom Metazoa; phylum Chordata; class Actinopteri; order Cichliformes; family Pholidichthyidae; genus Pholidichthys; species Pholidichthys leucotaenia. The sequence goes on along the minus strand of CM035845.1, from coordinate 44,931,226 downwards.
CATGCTTTGAGTGACAGGTCAAGCGGGTGCTAGGATACCAGGCAGAGCACTTTTTTTTTTTAATGAGCCCATGAAAAGCGCACAGGAAAACAGGTTGAGAGTGTTTTTACTTTCCTTGTGGACACGCAGCCTGATTCTATTAAAAAAAATAACTTTACATAAAATCCCGTGTGCTCTCGCATGTAAGACTTTCTTACGAGACTTTGAACCGTGAGGTCCTAGCAAGGCTGCGCAGGGACTATTTGAGGGACAGGGGATCAAATTTCAAAAAAGGGGCACATGGAACAAGACATACACACTACAGTCAGGCTTGGGTAATCAGAAACTGTGGCCAAGTAAAAGTAGTGTTACCTCATTATATTAATTATTCAAGTAGAGTAGTGATCACAATAATTAGTTAAGAGTAAGAAAATATCTACTTAAAAAAGTTACGGACCCCAAATGACCCACTGACTCTACCTCAAATTATACTGAAGGTTGAAAATTTAAATGCCCTCTCCAGTGTTGCCAACTTGGTGACTTTCTCGCTAAATCTGGTGACTTTTCATACCCTCTTGATGACTTTTTTTTTGTCAGAAGCAACTAGCGACAGATCTAGCAACTTTTTCTGGTGTTATCAGAGACTTTTCTGGTGTTTTGGAGACTTTGACGTGCAGGGCTTGGCGGGTTGTAGTTTCCTTAGATGGCATCTAAAATAAAACCTATTTGTAATGTGAGACGATGAAACTCCAACTCCCAGAAACACTATCTGCACACAGTGTGTGCTCATTGGTCCACTGTCACCTGGGCCCCTGTAAAACTATAGACAGTCTGCTCTGCCAGTTCCCTGTCCTGCCCCAGTTCACACCGCAATCCGGTGGGAAGAAATGCTGTGGCGTTGGCAACTTCTCATATCAAGCCCAGAACAGAGCCAGACTCCGTTTCCGTGTCTTCAGACTAGCTCCAAAGTGAACTTGCCGTGGACGAACAGACATCAGCTGGCAGAGCACACCTGTCCCCACTCTCAGTGATCAGATCATTGGGACAAGCTACTGACTCTGATCACCTGTTGGCCGAGCAGTGAGTAACCCCTAACATCAGCTCCTACCTCTGTGGTTAAACATGAGTAGGCAAACATATGGCCAAAAACGGCTCACCAGGGGGTCCAAAATTTTCTCTGTGGATTTACAGCTTTATTTCAAGTAAATTTCTGACTTTCTACTAATTAGAGTAGTTTGTGTAAATCTGAGACATTTTTCTCTGTAAGATGAGACTTTTTTCTCATCAGCTTTCTTTTTCTTCTTTTTTCTGATGAGTACAAAGGGCCCTTGATTTCAAGGACCAAGGGGTAGGCGAAGGGGAAAGGGTAGAAATTAGAATTGTGACAGATCCCAAATCTACCTGTACTTCACTCTCACATTGCAAGTATTTTTCTTGACTGTTTTACAGTATTTGCTGCTGTTAATAACTACTTAGACAGTGTTTCTCTTGCTATTTTTATGTACGTATAAGGGCCATTGCATTCAAAAAGGTTGTACATGTAATTCAACTACATTTTAGCATGCAATAATCAAATTTGATCATATTAAACATAATTTTCCAACTACAGAATCTTGGCTAGTGAAAAGGCTGAGTGGCAAGTAACACTGGAAAATCACTAGCCACAGTGGCTGCTGATGTGAAAGCTATTGCTTTGTAGTTACTGTCCTCAACAAGCAGCAGGTGCTACTGTGAGCTTCTCCCTATCCCAAAGCACTCACAAGCGGTCAGTTTCACAGTAGCCTTGTGCAGAAGTTAGTTGCAGTCAGAGAGGAGACCCATGCCCATGCCACTCATGTCCAGACTGCAAACGAATTGCACATGCACAACCCCCCCCCCCCACCAATCGATATAAATGTTTCTTCACCGTCAGTGTCACACTAATAAATCACTGCATTTGACTAACAGCCTCAGTCACGTATTCACTTCGTCCACTGTGTGTGCGTTTCTGTGTGTGTGTGTGTGTGTGACATAAGCTAAACATGTAGCAGCTAGCTTGTTATGTCACAGTCTAATCTGTATGCTCAAAAATACAGAAAGGAGTGGAAATCAAACCCTGAATTCAAAGACTGGTTGAAGCCGTTTATTGGAGATCATACAGAAGTGATGGCCTATTTAAATGCCAAATTAAAACAAACAAACAAACAAACCAAGTTATCAACAGAAGAAAGTGAATTTGTAGTTCTAAACATATTTAGGGTGTTTTTTACTCACTGTTTGTCTCTCCCACGACATTATTCTTTTCTTCTACAGCGTCCATTACAATTACATGCAAATGACCAATTATGCAAATTAGGTAATTGGCATCATGTAGCAACTTCTAGCAACTTTTAGGACAGCCGATAGCTACTTTCCTTACTGAGGAGTTGGCAACAGTGGCCTTCTCAAAAGGGCACTTTAGACACTTTGGCAAAAGGGCAGCCACTCAAGCTCCTCCAGCTCCCCCCTCTGCATCTGCATGTGTCCTAGTTTCTGATTTGACTGGTCATATTTTCCTGTGTGTCTTCAAGACAGTGGGAGTAGCCCTCTGTGAGCCGCTAAACCCAATACTGCTCTTACTGAGTTAGCATAGTGGCCCGACTGATTTAATATGGCTTTTCTCTATATAATCTAGTCACCCAACAAGACATCCCTGTTCCCCACTGGTCCATTAAATCACCGTCAATAATATATCTTGTGTCAATTTTTTTTTTTGGGGGGGGGGCAGTATGATTGTGGAAATTCTACCATTAGTGTGGTTAGCTCAGCAGTGCAAGTTGGTAGACACCCCAATGATCGGCATAGTCCAGCAAATCTGGCTGCTAGGATTAGCTCAGCTGACTGATGGCAGGCTTTTTTTTTTTTTTTTTAATTCTATCTAATCTGTTCATCGAAGTAGACATCTGTGATCCCAGTTGGATCATTTATCAATACTTGACCATATATCTCACTCCTAGAGGTTATTTTAAGCCTTTTTTTACCATAGTTTGTAATTCCTTCACTGGGATCAGCAGTGGTTAACATCTATTAGCAGAGCTAGCAGTTATTAAGGGTTATGTCTGTGCTTATTAGGTCTGTGGTGGACTTTTGCCAGTTGGTGCATCGTGACATGCACTACACAAAGAGCAGAGATAAACAAACCTATCATCTGGTCAGTCACTGCAACAGATACTGGAGTCAGTTTGTCTTGGCCAGTCCTTGCCACTGATAATACCTCTATCTGCCAAGAATGTGCCGCTAGTCCAGCAAAAGCTAGCGGTACTCAAATACTTTGCAAGCAGTTTCATGAAATGGTCAGTCAGAGAGCAACTCATACCGGCTCGGACGTCGCCCGGGTTAACAAGGTCAGGAGTTCCTGGCAGTGGAGGGTGAAGGACCGAGCTGCGTGGAGGAATCTGATCAGACCTAAATGAAACAGTCATTGTCGCCCACGACAGCCTGCTATGATGATGATGATGATTATTCACCAGGGACTGGTCATATTTTATAAACTACCTAAACCACATCCTGCTTGTCTGATAATACGTTACTTGGGCTTTTACACTCACATTCAGCATATTAGTTAGCTTAAGCTGTGCTCCCTACCAGAGCTATGAACGAAGCAGCTATCTTCAGCTGCATTATGTCATCGTATGCCACAGAGATCAGCAGTGATAAAAGAGGGACGGTGGCTGTAACACGTGCTGTAGGTAGGGTAATTGGGGGCTTATTAACATTTCAAGCAACATATACAAAAACAGTCCATAGGGAGGACATGTTCTGATCAAAGCATGACAAATGTTTCATTAACACCTCTGGGAACTGTCAGCATGTGGAAAAAGGTCATGCCATGGGCTCTTAATCTTGCCAAGTTGGGAGTATTTCAATTCTATAAAAAAAGATGCATGATGTCATTTTGGAAAAAAAAAACTACAATAATATTATTACGGATTCAGAAAGTGTGACATTTCTATGGTCATATTGGCCTTCATTTATCAAGCATGTATAAGACAGAAAAGTGGTCATTCGATCATGTCAGAGCAAAGATCGGTATTTATCAATCTGTACAGTACGCTCAAATCCCTCGACAGGCCTGAGCTCATGTTTGCAAATTTTCAAGTCACTGTATACTTGCTGTGCAGCAGAGAAACCTGGGTGTGTGGAAGAATTATTTCATCTTATCAAATTATAGTGAGCAGTGAAACCTTTCAGGTGATCTGTTTACCTTGGGTTATATTTAGTTGAGTGTTTTAGCACTTTACTTAAAAGACTAAAGAGGCTCCCTTTACTCATCATAAACTTTCCAAACACATTTTTATCACTGCGGCCAATACAGCAAATTTAAGCAGAAAATGTAAAATCTAATTGATTGGATGTAGAAACCTGAATTCAACTTTTCACTTCTGAAATTTAAAATTGGTTTCACGTAGTTGTGATTGGGCTCAGAGCTTTTCAAGAAGATTGTCATTTTTATTTTTTCCTTTATTTATACAGGGCAGCTCCAGTGAGAAAAACCCCTCTTTTTCAAGGGCACCCTGTTCACACTCACACCTGGAAGCTGCCCAGTCCAACCACAGACTGACCTGTGGCGAATGAGCAGCTCCACTGGAGCAGTTGGGATTAAGGGCCTTGCTCAAGGGCGCCACAGTGGGGTAAAGGAGGGTGGGGCAAACACCGCTATGATACAGCCGTGGACAAAATTGTTGGTACCCCTCTGTTAATGAAAGAAAAACCCACACTGGTCACAGAAATAACTTGAATCTGACAAAAATGGTAATAAATAAAAATTCTATGAAAATAAACCAATGGAAATCAGACAATGCTTTTGAATTGTGGTTCAACAAAATTACTTTAAAAAACAAACTCATGCAACAGGCCTGGACAAAAATGATGGTACCTCTAGAAAAGATTGAAAATAATGTGACCATAGGGACATGTTCAACCAAGATGTGTCCTCTAATTAACATCACAGGTGTCTACAAACTTGTAATCAGTCAGTCGGCCTATTTAAAGGGTGACAAGTAGTCATTGTGCTGTTTGGTGACATTGTGTGTACCACACTAAACATGGACCAGAGGAGAGAGTTGTCTCAGTAGATTAGAAAGAAAATTATAGACAAACATGTTAAAGGTAAAGGCTATAAGACCATCTCCAAGCAGCTTGATGTTCCTGTGACTACAGTTGCACATATTATTCAGAAATTTAAGATCCACGGGACTGTAGCCAACCTCCCTGGATGTGGCCGCAGGAGGAGACAGATAATACGAATGGTAACAAAAGAGTCCAGAACAACCTCTAAACACATTCAAGGTGAACTCCAAGGTCAAGGTGCGTCAGTGTCAGATCGCACCATCCGTCGTTGTTTAAGCCAAAGTGGACTTCATGGGAGATGACCAAGGACACCACTGTTGAAAACAAATTATAAAAAAGCCAGACTGGAATTTGCCAAACTGCATGTTGACAAGCCACAAAGCTTCTGGGAGAATGTCCTATGGACAGACGAGACAAAACTGGAACTTTTTGGTAAGGCACATCAGCTCTATGTTCACAGACGCAAAAATGAAGCATAGCAAGAAAAGAACACTGTCCCTATTGTGAAACATGGAGGAGGTTCTGTTATGTTGTGGGGCTGCTTTGCTGCATCTGGCACAGCGTGTCTTGAATCTGTGCAGGGTACAACAAAATCTCAAGACTATCAAGGTATTCTAGAGAGAAATGTGCTGCCCAGTGTCAGACAGCTTAGCTTGGTCTCAGTCGCAGGTCATGGGTCTTGCAACAGGATAATGACCCAAAACACACAGCTAAAAACACCCAAGAATGGCTAACAGTGAAACATTGGACTATTCTAAAGTGGCCTTCTATAAGCCCTGATCTAAATCATGTTGAACATCTGTGGAAGGAGCTTAAACACGCCGTCTGGAGAAGGCGCCCTTCAAACCTGAGACAACTGGAGCAGTTTGCTCACGAGGAGTGGGCCAAAATACCTGCTGAGAGGTGCAGAAGTCTCACTGACAGTTACAGAAATCGTTTGATTGCAGTGATTGCCTCAAAAGGTTATGCAACAAAATATTAAGTTAAGGGTACCATCATTTTTGTCCAGGCCTGTTTCATGAGTTTGTTTTTTTAAATAATTCTGTTGAACCACAATTCAAAAGCATTGTCTGATTTTCATTTATTACCACTTTTGTCAGATTCAAGTTTTTTCTGTGACCATTGTGGGTTTTTCTTTCATTAACAGAGGGGTACCTATGACCCTCTGCTCACCAGTCCACATCCCTAACCATTAGGCCACCACTGCCTGTGTGCACCATAGTGCAGGGAGGCAGCTCCAGTGTGAGTAGTGTGGTAAATTAATTCTATAAAGATAAATTGTAAATTATTCTTAAAATATATTTCTTTGACTAAGTCTGGTGTTATGAATAATGGGTATCCATCACAGATTATCTGATTAACCCCACAGGTAAACCCACATCACAGCAGGGTCTGTGCCTGGGCACAGCCACGGTGACTGGGTCAGGATTAGATAAATAGACAGGATATGATCACCTAGAGCAATGCTATTGTACATGTCAGAGATATTGTGGGAAATTATTTTCACCTCTGCTGTTCTGAATAACATGCACTGCATAACTGTGTATCAGACAGCTGGCCAGCTGAAAGCACAGCTGGGAGGGATGAAAGAGACAGGACTTCTCTTCTAAAATGTAAGTATTAAATTCTTCTGTTTGACATGTGCTGTATGTTTTTGAAATGACCAGGTGAACGACGTTTAGTCACTTTATTCATGTATCCCACAAATGCCTGTAATATAACCGATGAGCACAGCCACTTGCTCCTCTGCCAGGGTCAAAGGTTGACCACTTTTTAAAAAATCTCAATATAAAGAATAGCATAGCTACACAATTTATATTATGGCTGTATAGATGTAGAACCCTAAGCTGGAGTTCTTATGCACAGTTTCATAAATGGCATGCGGACCTTGTCATACAATCATTTGTACACCTGAATATTCATCGATTTCTACTCGCTTGATAAATGAGGGTCATTGTCATTTTGGTAACCACTCACCTTTTTGGAAAGATGTCCCCCATTGGCGTGGCTTGATTGAGGGACATTTTTATAGGTTGCAAAACGGTCCAGCAGTTTGTGTTTTTTGTGAGTAACTCAAGGAGAAAATCCATTAATTCTGGCATGAACACACCATAATTCTGTTTTTTTTTTTTTTTCTAGATTAAACCACCTGAGGTGAATGAAACTTGGTTTGTGGTCACAATTGTATTGCAAGCTGCACTGTAAAGTATTTTTAAGACTGTGGGGCAAATAGATGGGAAAGAAATGTTGGTATCTTGATGTCCTTTTGTTCAGGCTTAAATCACATTTTGTTTTTTCTCATCTGTGACACTAAATGGTCTTTAGAAGTAGGTTGTAGCATCGTAATCTTAACTTTCTTTGACCATTAAACTACTGCAGTGACCAGCCATAAAACTCTTACACTGTATGACATGTTGCCACAACCAGTAATATTAGCACTTCTCTTTTGGGATTGTTATCCAGTTTCTGTCTCGGACTTGTGAACAGCAAATCATCTTTAAGTTCAAATTTGGCATATTTGCTATTTATGAGAAATCACTTTTTTTTTTCCACCAACAAAACCCAGACTTTTTTAATTGGCTGTTTGTGCCATGTAAAGAAAGGCATTAATAATAAGGACATTCTCAAAAACCAAAACATTAAATAGTGTTTCCATGATAGGGCTGGGCAGTATAGATCAGAAATCGTATCCCAGTATACTGTAATTATGCTCTATCCTGATTATTTGAATACTTTTGAGTGCAATTGTAGGCATACAGTATATCTAAATATCACCGTATTTCCCAGCAGTAGCATGTTGTGTGGCTAATGTGGCAAACATTGCATTTGTGTTAGTCATGTGCCTCAGTGTCAGAGCTAATATGTCATTTTAGTCATAAACAAATTGTTGTAGACAGAGCTGAACCCAGTACAAAATGATCGACAGTATATGTGTAACTTTGTATTTGTGACACTGTCAGTGCTTCAAGGTAAACAGTTTGTAAACACTTTGTATTGTTTGCTTCTCTGTACTTTTCAGTACAGCTAAATTCCCAATAAAGCTGTTTTTGGTTACCCAATTTTCTTTTGATGACACAGTTCCTGGTAAGACTACCATGTAACCAGACGGCCACTCTGTACTTCTGAAAGCTTTATTTTATAATATGCTCTGTGAAAAAAAGAATAATAACCGCATGTGAATTCTAAACAACTGTGGTGTCATTTTTAATTTTATTAACAATTAGAGGGCACTCAGAGAGAGAGCATACCTCTGCGGAGGCTCCAACTGTCCTTTCCTTCCTTTCTTTGTATGTTTATCCACTCCTGGGTCTGTCCGTCCATCCATACCTCCATCCGTTTGTCCATACACTGTGAAATAGAGCCTTGGCAATACTGGACACACTGTTTGTCTTTTTTGCATTTTACAGCTCTACTTACAATCTGGTTACGATCAATCAGCGCAAAATGTGAAAACTTGTTAATTTTTCCCCTGCTTTTAAGATTTTCATCAGGAGTGTATATATACAAGTACATCTCAATAAATTAAAATATCATCGAAAAGTTAATTTATTCAACGATTCAATTCAAAAACTGAAACTCAGATTATATTCATTACACACAGAGTGATATATTTCAAGTGTTTGTTTCTTTTAATTTTGATGATTATGGCTTACAGATAATTACTTACTTAACTTAATCCTCGCCTGACCACTTAAATGACCGTTGCGGCCAATCGTCTGAAGGCAGGGCAATCATGGGCTAGGGTGATGAGGTCAGCCAGAAGTCTTATCATTGCAACCTTGGTCATCCAGGACAGTCTGGGCCGGCCTTGGGGGCGACGCCAGCCCTGAGTGGGCGGACAAGCACTGGCAGAGAGGGCCTGTTTGGCTGGTGTCCCGTCTTCCACCCTGGCCACGTGGCCGAGGAGCCACAGCCTCCCTTTTCAGAGGACGGTGGAGATGGGGATAGGACAGCCAGCCCTCCTGTAGACTTCATCGTTTGTGGTGTGGTGGAACCATCGGATACCGAGGATGTTATGGAGGCAGGTCCGATGGAATGTATCAAGATGGTGGGTGGTTGTGGTGGAGAGGGTTCAGGTGTCGGACCCATAAAGGAGGACAGGGATCATACAGGTGTTAAAGATTCACAATTTTGTGGTCGTGCAGATCTTCTCACTCCACCAGACTCTCTGGAGGCGGCCGGAAGCACTGTGAGACAGCTACAAGCAGCGAATAATCTCTTGGTCTGATGAGCAGGAGCTGGTGATCTTAGATCCGAGGTAGACAAAGTCATTGACAGTCTCAACCGGCTCATTTTTGATGTTGATGACTTGTGGTGGTGGTGGTGGCAAGAAGTCTGACAGTGACTGGGTCTTTGTCTTTGCCCATGTGATGGTAAGGCCCAGGGGTGATGCTTCCTCTGCAAGCAGCTCCAGTGCCTCAGTGATTATGTCTATATGAGTGGCGAAAAGCACCATGTCATCCGCATAGCACAGGTCTGTGAAGTGGGAGTGGAAGTCAACTCCAAGATTGGGGCAGTGACACATTCTTGACCCAGTAGTCAACCCCAACATTGAAGAGGTTTGGTGCAGCGACGCATCCCTGCTGGACTCCAGAGGTGCATGGTGACAAAAGGGTCTGACATGTCACCCTTGGTGCATACCCCGCACGTGGTTTTGGTGTAGAGATCCCGGAGAATGTTGATGTACTTGGATAGGGCTCCAATGCCACGAAGGAGATGCCAGAGGGAGTTCCTGTCTAGGGAGTCAAAGGCAGCTTTAAGGTTGACATAGGCTGCATATAGAGGTTGGCGGTACTCCATCCGTTGCTGTGCCAGGACACTCAAGGCAAAGATACAGTTTGCTGTAGATCGGCAAGGGGTAAGCCGGCCTGCTGGTGGCGACACTTGCCGAGGAGCAAGGGGCGGATGCGGCTCAGGATGACAGCGGTGATTACCTCGCTGGGGATGGACAGCAGCATGATGGGATGATAGCTGGCTGTGCTCCGATGGTCACCCTTGTTCTTATAGAAGGACAGAATGACCCCATCCCTGCACTCCCCAGGGACGTGTTCTTCTGCCCAGATGAAGCGGCGCAGATGTTCCAGCTGAGGGATGACAGAGCTAATGAAAACCCAAAATTCTGTTTCTCAGAAAATAAGAATATTACATAAGACCAATAAGAAAAAATGGATTTTTAATTGAAATGTTGGACAACTGAAAAGTATGTCCATGTACACATTCAATACTTGGTCTCCTTTAGAATGAATTACTGCATCAATGTGACGTGGCATGGAGGCGATCAGCCTGTGGTACTGCTGAGGTGTTATGGAAGTCCAGGTTGCTTTAATAGCGGCCTTCAGCTTGTCTGTATTGTTGGGTCTGGTGTCTCTCATCTTCCTCTTGACAGTAGTCCATAGATTCTGTATGGGGTTTAGGTCAGGTGAGTTTGCTGGTCACTCAAGCACAGTGATACCAAATCCTGTGCCAAATCCTGTTATTTGGAAATCAAGGTCCCAGAGTCTGGAGGAAGAGTGGAGAGACACAGAATCCAAGTTACTTGAGGTCCAGTGTGATGCTTCCATAGTCAGTGGTGATTTGAGGAACAATGTCATCTGCTGGTGTTGGTCCACCGTGTTTTATCCAAGATCAAAGTCACCGCAGTCGTCTACCAGGAAATTTTAGAGCACTTCATGCTTCCCTCTGCTGACAAGCTTTATGTATATGTTGATTTCATTTTTCAGCAGGACTTGGCACCTGCCCACATTGCCAAAAGTACCAAAATGTGGTTTAATGACCATGGCATCACTGTGCTTGACTGGTCAGAAAACTTTCCTGACCTAAACCCCATAGAGAATCTATGGTGTATTGTCAAGAGGAAGATGAGAGACACCAGACCCAACAATGCAGATGAGCTGAAGGCCATGATCAAAGCAACCTGGACCTCTATAACACCTGACAAGTACCACAGGCTGATCACCTCTGTGACACACCGTATTAATGCAGCAATTCATGCAAAAGGAGCCCCAACCAAGTACTGAGTGTGTACATGGACATACTTTTCAGTTGTTCAACATTTCTATAAAAAATATTCTTTTCTTATTGGTCTTATGTAATATTCTAATTTTCTAAGAAACTGAATTTTGGGTTTTCATTAGCTGTAAGCCATAACCATCGAAATTAAAAGAAAAACACTTGAAATACAGTATATTCACTCTGGGTGTAATGAATCTATATACGAGTTTCACTTTTTGAATTGAATTATTGAAATAAATTGACTTTTTGATGAATCTAATTTGTTGAGATGCACCATCACAACCCCAGTTCCAATGAAATTGGGACATTGTGTAAAATATAAATAAAAACAAAATAGAATGATTTAACAATCCTTTTCAACCTATATTCAATTGAATACAAGGACAAGATATTAAGGGGCAGATTTAACACCCACAAAAAGCTTGTCTTAATTCATCTGCGGCTGACATGATAGTGATCATTGGTGCGGAGACACCAGTGAGAACCGAGGTCGTGTGGCAGAAGCTTCTCTCTGCCCGTGACTTTATTTGGCATGACAGAAGAATAGATTATATGAATATCAACGGTCTCACAGAGATCGGCGTTATGCTGAACTGGACATCACCCGGAAATTTTTTAAAGTTTCATTAGTTTATACTGTAGATAGCTTACTACATGAATTTGTATCCATAAAATAGGATACAGTAGGAGCACTTATACCCGCAGTGAACATACAGATGGTGTCAGCCGATAAGTCTTTTCATTTTCTGCCGAGGTTCAGACTCGGACTGTGGAGGTTCCCCAGCAGCTCCCCCTTGCACTTGAAGGAAAATCTTCCACATTGCCAATTTTCTTTGTTTTTTTCCTCTATCCATATTTCTATGTTTACAGTATTTCTTTTTGCTGTGCATAAAACGGTAATTCAGTTCCCTCTTCTGTTTCTCTCTCGAAATTCAGGATACACAATATAGGAGGAAAACAATGAGATTTCTAACAAAAACAGCACACAGATCCATAGAAACATCCCCTGAAATTGCAACACTGTAACTCAATGGCATTTATAAAAATTTGTGAACTGGGAGACCTGTAGATTTTGTTAAAACCAAGTTATTCACATAATAAAACCCCAGAATCGCCATCAGACCATCTTGATGGTTCATGTGTTAATAAAATAAAACGTTGGTTAAATAACCAATTTATTCTTGAGTAGTCCTTTATTAAATTAGATACAAATACTTCATTTATACATATTAAACAAAAAGTCTGCCATGTTAAATGAAAATCTAAATTTTGAAATATAATGAACAAAAATTAAAAAAAAAAAAACCTGGGGTTTGCACTTAAACAAAAACTTTTAAAAAAAGCTTTATATATTATGGTCCTCCAAACTGACAGTGCCTGTGTTGATGACCCATTTCCTCATCAGCTGTGCCTGTGCACAATTTTGCGGTGCTCTGGGTGGATGGATGGTCATTATTGAAATGAAGTGACTGCGTCTGTGTTTGTAATTTTGCTTGTTGATTGCTGATCACTGGCAAAAACTGGCCACTCTGAGGCGCTCTGTCTAATTTGCACACAATAATTTGCGCTGCCTTAGTAAATCTGCCCCTTAATGCTCAAACTTTTACAATCTTTTGTCATGACCCTCCATGCGCTCTACGCAGCGCACGGAGCAGGAGGATGAAATGACAAGGATTTACGCGCAGGGTACACCACAACACATTTAATACAAAAAAGACAGACAGTCCAAAAGGTGAAGACTCACAACAAAATACAAAGATACTTATTGTTGGCACTCGAGGCTGACATCGCCCAGCAAACGCATAGAGAGGGAGAGACGTGTTAGCCACGAATGCGCCCCAGAGCTGGCATTGTTACAAGGGCACATAAGAACCACAGCAACATGGAGTGGCTAACACATCGTGAAAAAATGCTGAAAATACTTAGAGTTGCAGCACAGAAGAACCAGCAGTGCGTGACTGGCAAACAGCCGCTTAAGTACACGCACTGCTGGTGATGGTGTGATGAGGGCACCTAGGTGAGGACCGGAAAAGATGATTAACGGGGCTGGGAACAGCTGATGGTAATAAGTGAGGGGGCGTGGTCGGACCAGCAGGCTGTCAGCCAGTAATCACACAAGAGTGAGCCAAAGAGAGCTGGCTCACAGCTGCCAGTCAAAGAGTGGTGGCTAGGGGTAAGGAAGCACACTGAAAAACATACTATACATACATAGTGGCACCTAAACCAAGCCGGCTCGGCTCCTGACATCTTTGTTTTTTTTTTGCCAATATGGTGGTGGGGGGGAGCTGAAAAGTTCATAGGCTGAAAAGTTTGTAGTGGTGAAATTTGGCCAAATATTTATTTTTCACCATAGTCTCCCCTTCGGTCCACACACTTCTTCCATCAGTGTTGCAGCGCTTGGATCACCTGCAGCTCGAAAATAAACCTCATTTGGTCAAATTTGACCACTATAAACTTTTCAGCCCCCCCTCGTATTCACTCATTTTGAATTTTATGACTGCAGCACATTCCAGAAAAGCTGGGACAAGAGCATGTTTACCACTGTGTTACATCACCTTTCCTTTAAACAACACTCAAAAAGCGTTTCGGAACTGAGAACACTAATTGTTGAAGCGCTGTAGGTTTCTCAACAGTCTGGGGTTTCCCTTGTTGTATTTTGCACTTCATAATCCATGGCATATTTTCAGTGGGAGACAGGTCTGGACTGCAGACAGCCCAGTCTAGTACCTGTACTCTTTTACGATGAAGCCACACTGTTGTAACATGTGCATAATGTGGCTTGACATTGTCTTGCTGAAATAAGGATGGACGTCCCTGAAAAAGATGTTGCTTGGATGGCAGCATATGTTGCTTCAAAACCTGTTTGTACCCTTCAGCATTAATTGTGCCTTCACAGATGTGCAAGTGCCATGGGCACTAACGCTGTCATGAATTGCCCTTCAGGGCGGAATGGAGACCCAAACGCTGGACTGTAAGTTGCAGAGGTTTTAATAAAACAAAAATAAGTGAGGCTGGATACAGCCGAGGAAATACCAAAATGGAAAAAGAAACAAGGTGAATAGCGCACAGGCTAACTAAAATGACTAAAGGTGACTAAAACGCCAGATTGACAAAGCAGAATGTCACCCCGAACTGCGGACCGGAATGAATGATAAATCATGATACAGATAATAAAGAATGATGATGACCCACCAAGGCAAGGACAAGATAAAAATAAGTAACAATGATAATTAATATAAACACTTCAAAGAGAGAACTAAAGGTGAAGGTGGAGAAGGCTCATAGCCGAACACAGGAAAATGTAATTTAAAATTCAAGAAGATCCCTTAACACATAATAATAAACAAGACTAAAATAACCAAACTACGACTATGATAACAAGACAACTCAAAGCAAACAGTAACAAAGGGCAAACTCAAATAATGATACAGACAAAACCATACTCAAATACAATAACAAAACTTAAGTGGAAAAAGTACAGAAAATAACTAGAATGAAATGAATGCATGAGCACGGTTTTCCAACCATGCTCAGCATCATGACAGAGCCCCTTCCTCAAGGGGTGAAATCCAGACACCCAACGTAACATCAAAGAAAAAGACCCCCCCCCCCAACAAGAACAGAAAAAAAATCACCCTTCCAGGGAGGGTGGTGGGGGAAACAAGGCCAGGTGGGACAAAAAACACTCGCTCAATATAGACCCACAAACCTAGACAGATCAGGTGGCATACTGAAACCCCAAGACCACCGGGCGAGAAGGTAAGGCAGTTCAGGTGGTCTGCTAGAGTCCCAAGACCACCAGATCATGAGTTGGAATGTGTTGGGTGGCCTCCCAGAGTTCTTGAGCCACCCAACCAGAAGGCGTCCATCGGGCGGTCTCCCAGCATTCCAAACCTAACAGACCAGGAAACATGATCTGTCGGGTGGTCTCCCAGCATCCCTGAGCCAACGGACCGTGGAGCATGACATGTCCCCTCCTGGAGACAGTAGCTGGAACACGTGCCCCTTACGGACCGCAGGGACTGCAGCATGGATCCAATGAGCACGTAGCTGAGGAGCATTGACACCTGATGATAACTGCTGACCAGCGGTGAGCCCAGACGGTGGAGACAGTTGACCAGAGGTGACACCAGATGGCGATGAAGGCTGACTAGCTAGGAAACCAGACAACGAAGACGGCTGACCAGCGAGGCAACCAGACGACAAAGACAGCTGACCAGCGGGGGAACCAGATGGTGATGACGGCTGACCAGCGAGGAAACCAAACCATGATGATGGCTGACCAGCGAGGAAACCAGAGGAAGAGGACTGCTGACCCACGACGACACCAGGTGACTCAGGCTGGGGTGTCTTGAGTCCAGCCAGTTGGGTCTCCATCCCTAACATGGCCACCTCAGACGGGGAGGAAGAAACAAACACCGGGTCACTGTCACTGGCAGCAGTGGAGAAAACTCAAGTACAGATGGCAGCTGCAATTGGTTCCCCCCGCCAAGAGCAAAGCATGGTCTCTCTAATACTGATATTGTAAAGACAAAGAAGAGGACTTGCATTAACTCTAGCTCCACCGCTGACCATGACTCCGGTGACTCTGCTGCTGCACCCCAAGCAGCAGGCATGATAATAGGTGAAACTTCAGCCATGACAACAGGAACTAGCAGAACCTCTGGCTTGATGGCAGGAATTGGCGGAACCCCAGACATGGCGGCAGGAGCTGGAGAACGTTTCACCAACGGCACCAGGTCCTGCAATCCCCAAACCAGGGGACACTCCATTATCGGCTCAGGCTTCAGGATACAGCAGGCGCTCCTCTCCTGTCCAAGATGTGGCTGTGGCGCTGGAACAGGAATCTCCGGAACAGCGGACCCCTCCATTGTCCAGCAGCTCCCTCCCAGGACAGGCGGACACACAGAAAACACAGAGAAGGACACAGGAGAAGCAGGAACAAGGTGAGGATAGAAGGGTGGATGCAGCAGCTGGTGATGAGAGCTCAGTCAAAGTTTATAGCTGCTGCTGAGCCTCCCCACTGGGAATAAGACAAGGCATTTCATATTCAGATTAAACAGAATGAAAAGGTACTTGCCTTAATTCCCATGCTGTGGTGGTTGCTATTGCAGAAGAACCAGGCAAACCCCTCTTGGTGGCTGCAGAGATTGCTTGGTAAGGAGGTGTGGACCACTGCTTGGGAGAAGAAGGCGAGGCTGAGGATAGATGAACAGCTGAGGTTGTCTTCACCAGGGGATGT
This sequence comes from Pholidichthys leucotaenia, assembly GCA_020510985.1. Classification (NCBI taxonomy): domain Eukaryota; kingdom Metazoa; phylum Chordata; class Actinopteri; order Cichliformes; family Pholidichthyidae; genus Pholidichthys; species Pholidichthys leucotaenia. The sequence goes on along the minus strand of CM035845.1, from coordinate 44,914,905 downwards.
TCCATCGTTGGCTCAGGTACAGACGGCGAACAGTGAAGGACAGAGGCTGGAGCTGTGGCATGTACCTCAGACAGGGAAGGAGAAATATTGACAGACATCCAGTCCATATCAGATAAAATGGCAGCAGAAGCAGGAGACAGAGGCTCAGTAATTATGGGTGACTGGCACTGTGAACCTCTGTCTAATACCAAGCAAAAACCCTCTCCCATAGGTGTAAAAAGAGAAAAAGGTACTTGCCTGGCTTGCTCTGCCGCTCCAGAAGTCACCCCGGGGAACTCCAATGAAGAAACAGTTGATAGCGAGGGCATCAATGTGGAAAATGGAGGAGCCAGCACTGCAGGCATGATGATGGCCGAAACAGCAGATGTGGTGGTAGGTAGCTCAGCACCAGGCAGCAATGCTGTAGAGGAGAGGGGACAGCAGCAACTGAAGAGGAGGAAGGAGCTGATGGAACAGCCAAAGAAGAAAAATTCTGGAGTGAGGAGGAGGCTGCTGTTGCAGTTCTCTGGAGCAGTGAAGGGGTTGCTGCTTATGAGGCGGAGGAGTTCCTCTGGTGGGATGCAGCTGGGTGGCAGCGAGAGGCTGGAGGTGTCTGCACCAGGGGACGCTTCATCGTCGGTTCAGGTACAGATGGGGCACAGTGTGAAGCGGAGGTTGATGCTGGAGGGCAGCGTCCCAGGGCTGGCAAATGGTGAGAGGCTGATGTCATCTGTACCAGGGGACGCTACCTTGTCGGCACAGGTACAGTTGAGAGTGAGCTTCTCACCAGCCTGTGAAACGTCATATGGAGGGTGGAGATGGTTGTCAGAAGCTCCGCCAACTCGGAGTAATTCCTCAAACTGGGATGCACCTCCACTATCCCAGCCACTGCCTCCACGTTCTCCAGGACTTCCTCCAAAGTGTGGAAGGCGAGAGCTTCTGTGACAAACTCCTGGATGAACTGTGCCGCCCAAATGTCATCTACGCTGGGGCCACCGGCTGCCAACTTCCCTCTGTTGGCTGAGCCCTGGTATGCTGCCGATATACTGTCCGCTCTCATTCTGGCAACACAAAAAAAAAAAAAAAAAAAAAAAAAACAGGTAGGGGGGGAAAAAAGAACAAACTCACAGCCGCTGGGTCCAAACTGGAGATGTTCTTCTGTTATGAATTGCCCTTCAGGGCAGAATGGAGACTCAAACTTCGCACTGTGAGTTGCAGAGGTTTTAATAAAACAAAAATAAGCAAGACTGGATACAGGCGAGGAAATACCAAAATGGCAAAAGATAAACAGGATGAATACCGCGCAGGCTAGGGCGTGAGTAAAACGCCATATTGACAAAGTGGAACGTTGCCCCAAACTGCGGGGCGGCGTCCCTTAAATAGCGCAAAGAGAATTTAAGCAAATGGTGAACAGGTGTGGATGACAAGAGCGAGGATAATAAACCAGAATAGAAAACAGCTGTGACAACTGCAAACTTGAGCTAGAAAAGAAAGTAAATAAAGAGCACTGTCAAAATAAAAGCACAGACCGGGATGAATGATAAATCATGATACAGATAACAAAGAATGATGACGACCCACCAAGGCAATGACAAGATAAAAATAAGTAACAATAAATACAAACTCTTCAAAGAGAGAACTGAAGGGGAAGGCAGAGAAGGCTCATAACCAAACACAGGAAGATGTTATTTCAAAATATAAGAAGATCCCTTAATTCTTTGAGTGTGTCTGTTGCCGAATTGCGACATAACCCCTAGTGGTCAAGAGTGGTAAATATTTTTTGTCAATAAAATAGTTCAGATTTCCAAGGCTATAACTTGAAAGTGGTAAGAGATAATGGCTTACTGTCAATTAGAAAGATGTAAAATATGATCCAAAGTTTCAGATGGGAATAAATTTATGCATCTAATTTGCATAATGATGCGGCACCTCTTTAAATTTCATAACTCAGTCAAAACTGGACTTTGGACGTATATACACAAAGAATGATTCAGTCTTTTGACACTGTTTTTTGTACAGAGGTACCTCATCTTATCTTCAAAGTATATGAACAAGAAATCAGTACAATATTAAAACAAAAAAAAAAAAACAGCCATCAGTGAGTAATTTCTAAGGGGACTCACTCGCTGCCGTGGTCGCTGCATTTTCACCCATCGTGGTTGTTATTTTGCGGTCTGTCGGTCATTTATGTTCTCTACCACATCTACAAAGTCTTATGATTATCCCACATAAATTTCGCTTACATCCCGCGGCTATTTTTGGCATACAAAGCCGACTAAGTGATGGTGCACGATGACGGACAGCAGCCATATTAGCTTTCTGGGCTAAAATGCTAAAAACAGGAAAAGGAAATGAAGAGGTTATTCTTCTTTGGTGTATTACGTGTCATCCATTGAGCCCTCCAACGGATGTCTGCCACCTTCTGAAACTGGCAGATCAGTACAAATCCTCAATGGAGCCAATCATGTCAGAGTGAGATGACAGGTGCAGCGCCGCACTCTGCCACTAGGGGTACACAAAATCTCACACTCAAAACATTAACACAAAAAATTATAAACAAGACTAAAATAACCAAACTAAGACTATGACAACAAAACAACTCAAAACAAACAGAAACAAAGGGCAAACTCAGATAACGTGATATGGACAAAACCATACTCAAATGCAATAATAAAACTGAAGTGGTAAAAGTACAGAAAATAACTAGAATGAACTGAAAGCATGAGCACGGTTCTCCAACTGTGCTCAGCATCATGACAAACGCACCCCCATACCATCACAGATATTGCCTTTTAAACTTAACGCTGATAAGAATCTAGATCAGGGATGGGCAACTGGCCGCCCGCGGGCTGCATGCAGCCCCTGACCTGATTAACTGCGGCCCGCCAGTCCATTTCCAAAAATCATTTATTTATATCAGGTTTGACCGTGTCTGGAACTGCATTCTTAAATGCAATTATAGAGTCCGCCAGCAGAGGGAGCTCTAATCGAAACCTAGGTGCTGCTCTGTGTGAGTGGTGGTGTGAGAGAGAGGGAGCCATAGAGATGTAGAGGGAGCAGTGTGCACCGAAGAACGTGTTGTAAGGTATGTGTTGCATGCTGAGACTGCATTAATAGGCTGTAACCAGCAGTAAATGTACAAAGTAGGCTGTTTTAAACAAGAATAAAGGCTACAGCTCCTCAGTAGTAATGTGCAAGTGAAGCCTCCTGGAGCTCGGTGGCTTTCCTTCTAATTGTGCTGAAAAAGAGTCAAAGCTTTGAGGTTTCTTTCTAAAGAGTGCGACTAAAGCACTGACACTGATCCCATGTCAGCAATAAAAATTCAGAGACTGTGGTCTCAAAAAAAAAATCTGATTTATTTTTGTTCATTTAGACTAGTAGCTTTTTTTTTTTTTTTTTTTTTTTTTTTTTTTTATTCTCCACTTTGGGGAGCCAGATGATTATCAAGCCCACCTACACAGCAATTTCTCTGCCCCTCTACACGCACAATGATTCAAAGAGCCTAAGCCTTGTCATTTCTTTTTCTTGGCTTTTTTTGTCACCCAGAATTTCTCTTTGCTCATCATTTTGATGGAGTTTTAAAAATTAGGTCATGATATAATCCCATGCATCCATCCATCCATCCATTTTCTACTACTTAATCCTTTTGGGGGAAGGGGGGGGCTTGAGCCTATCCCAGCATCTTTGGGTGAGAGGCACGGTACACGCTGGACAGATCACCAGTCTATCTCAGAGGGCTGATATAATTTTATCAGTAATTTTAATTCTGATAATAAAATACTGAGTTGCTTTTATTTTCATTTTCAGTTTTAATTGTTAAACTTTTGACTTTGAAGAAAATAATCCCCCCCACATCCACCCGAAGGTTTGCATGTAAATCTGCCCTCGGGAAGTGAAGACAAAAAATATGTGGCCCTCACCACCAAAGTTGCCCCTCCCTGATCTAGATGGTCATTTTACTCTTAAGCCCTGAGGACATGATGCCCATGATTTCCAAAAATAATTTGAAATGTGGACTCAGCAGGCCATTGCACACTTTTTCACTTTTTGTCCATCCATCTAAGATGAGCACAGGCCCAGAGCAACCAGAGGCATTTCTGGATTTTGGTGTATGGCTTTTGTTTTCCATGGTAGATTTAACTTGTACTTGTGGATGTAGCAATGAACTGTTAACTGGCAATGCTTTTATGAAGTGTTCCTGAGCCCACATTATAATATCCTCTGCAAAATGACACTTTAATGCAGTGCCACCTGCGGGATCAAAGGTCACAGCCATTCAATGCTGGTTTTTGGCCTTGCCATTTGCGTGCAGAGATTTCCAGATTTTTTTAATCTTTTGATGGTTTATGGGCTGTAGATGATGAAGTCCCTAAATACCTTGCAATTGTATGTTGAGAAACATTCTTAAACTGTTGGACTATTAGTTCACGCAGTTGTTCACAGAGTGGTGAAGCTCACCCCGTTCTTGCTTGTGAATGACTGATCCTTTTGGGGATGCTCTTTTTATACCCAATTATGATACTCACCTGTTTCCAATTAACTTGTTCCAACAGGTGGAATAGGTTAAGGTTTGGAATGATACAAAATTGTTCCATGAAGGTGTTTGCGCATTCCTCAACTTTCCCAGTCTTTTCGTGCCCCTGTTCCAGCTTTTTTGGAATGTGTTGCAGGCATCAAATTCAATATGAGTGAATATTTGCAACAAAACAAAAGTTTATCAGTTTGAAATTAAATATTTTGTCATTGTAGTCTATTCTACTGAAAATAGGTTGAAAAGGATTTTTAAATAACTGTATTTTGCTTTTATTTTCATTTAACACAATGACCCAACTTCACCGGAAATTGGGGTTTCTGTCTGTCTCTGTGTTATGATTCCCTGTGCGCTATTACACAGCGCATGGAGGAGAGGTGTGAAAACCCAAACGCAGAAGTAGTTGCGTGCAATTTATTGACAAAATAGTAAGTTCAGTACAGCAAAACAATAACGACAAGCGCTGCAGGATGAGTAAACTGATGGAGGGCTCTGGGAAAGCAGGGACGCCTGAAGGATGTTCAACAGCCCGAGGGAGAGAATGCCTGGTGTTGCTGAATGGCACAGGGAGAAAGGCAAATGAGACTTACGGGCTGGAGCGGTCCGGGGCTGTCCATGCTTCCTGAAGAGGAGGCGACAGGAACAGCCGCTAGCATAGCCAACGAACAGGTGTCAGGTATGGTAGACAAAGACTAAACAGTCAGGCTGAACGTATAATGCAGGGAGTGAAGAATAACATACACAAACGGGAACGGCAACTGTGCCGAATGGACCCAAAGGGCTCCCTGAGCGCACCTGATGGAAAATAGGCATACAATACACAGCACAGCCAAAATAGCCACAGTGTCAGAGACCATCAAACCCACGTTCATGACACTGTCTCGATATATAATAAAGAAATAACCTTTTTTTTAAAATTTGGATGATTAAGCGTTCTAGCTTATCAAATCAAAAATCTGGCACAGGGACCAATTTTTTGGTCCCCATTATATAAATCATTACATTTTAAGGTTGGTTAGTGTTAGGGTTGGGTGTAGGCAGTAGTAGTTATACTTAAAGGAGACATCCACTTTTTCACACGTTGACACAGTTTCTAGAGGTCTTAATGAAACATCTGTGACATTCTTTGTTCAAAATACATCAGTCTTTAATTACTGAAACACCGTTTTTCTTAAGCAGGCTTCTTCACAATGAGCAATTTAAGAGCATATTTCGCTATAGCTAATGAGCCCCATTTCATCTCATCCTCCCTCTTTCATCACTGTTGAGATGCTTTGTTGTCGCCGGGCAAGTGTAGTCTGTGGCTAGTATTAGCAGGCGACCTCAGCTCCTGTAGCAAAAACATCCTGAGCGAACTAACCTAAAACTGGCTGAATGTCAGAGTGTAAAAGCCCATATAAAACATTAGGGACAGGGGTGTGTGGCATGAGTGATTGAGAGGATGTGATCAGTTTCTGGGATAAACGTAATAAACAGAAACTGAATGAAAAAAATGGCTTACTCAGATAATGCCAGCTGTCCTGATTTATCAGTCTCTCCCTGCTGATGCACTAATGTGGAAGACCAGTGATTTTCATTCAGGATGCAACGGCACACTAGTGTGGCATAAGAGATGGTCAGGTGTGCAGCAGGGAATTGTTTAACTTCATTGGTCCAAAAAATTTTTATTTCAAAGATTCAAGCTGCGCTCGGACCTGGTGTGGGGAGAGGAATCATGTTGCTTCCCTTGCGGGAGTGCAGTCGTTGGAATCAAGATCGGCACGCAGGGGTTTGCGCTGTGGAGGGGCGGGGGCACCACCACAGCTTCTGCAGCTGCAGAAATCTCAGGGAAATACCATCATCTTGGGCTCACAGTACTGTCTGGAGGGGCACATGGTTGGGGGATGCCACTGCCTCCTCCAGAGACTGCATCCTGGTGTTGGCTGTTCCCAGCACCAGATGGGCGGACCTGTGTCCAGTTTCATGGGCTGCTGGTCCTCGTTGGTGGTGACCTCGTGGGATGTCGCAGATGGACACAAACCTCATCTGCGAGTTTCAGTCCATCTGTCTGAGGTGGGTGGCAGTCTAATTTTCAAACTCTCCTTTGTTAGTGCACAATCCTGACATCAAGTGGATTATTCACCTGGGTTGAGTGGGGTCCAGCTCGTATTGGCCTGGGTCTGTGTGTGTTTGCATCAACCGGAGTGGGTTCTCATCTTAACATTGACTTTGTGTGTAATCGTACCTAGTTTCATACTGAGTGTAAGTGTTGCAAGTAAATTACAAGACTAAATTGTCGTTAGATATAAATAAGCTACAGTGTGGTCATTTTGTAACATTTTTGGTTAGTGGTGTGCCACGGCTCAAAAAAAGGTTGAAAAACACTGCAGTAGACAGACCAACCCTGGCCAGTTAGCCAAGGGAGGACAATCTGCTAGCCTATTACAGCCAAAATCTAACAAAATAAGCCAGAATGACGCAACAGGTGGGAACAGGGAAGTCTAGTGGAGGGAGTAGAAATGAAAGAAAATAGCACTAAAAGCCACAGTCACAAAGCTAATTTTGTAGTGGCCATAGTAGCACTGTCAGTGTGGGTTTAGACACTCACAGGGAGACTTCCTCTCTTATTAAAATGAGTGGAGATGAAGCTGGGAGGGTGTTATCATTCCAGTCAGCTCCAGTTCTCACATCAAAGCTGGAGCCAAATCAAATCAGCGTGTTTAATGAGGTACCAAGGCCAATATGAACCCTAACAAAGTAACGGGATTAAGTTTTTACCATTGGAAGCCATGGCAGATACCCAAATAGATGCACAAAAGCACTGAAAGAGAAAAATATATATCATATGTCCCCTTAAGTCATGGATAGCAGACAGTGTGTGCATTTCTCTGTGTGTGTTGTATAACTTCCACAACTTTAGCACCAGAAATGCCTTCCCAAATTCTGACTTGCCCTGAGGGCATCACAATCCAGGTCCAGGACTCTTCACCCGCCGCTGGTTTGACCTGACACTTTGGCAGGCTGGAAACTCGTCAGCGTGATATTGGTTCCCTCAGTCAAAGAATGACCTTCACTGCCCACCCTGCACCTTGTTAGGCTGATCCACAGCATTACACATTCACTGAGGAACTGATCCTTATCCGTTCAGACAGGAGCAAAGTTTGGGCTTGCAGATGAAGCCAGAGTCAGTTCAGATCAACGTCACTGAAATCACAGGAAGGTTCGCCCTTGAGCCCACTGTGACCCACATTCCCCCATGTTTATTGTTATAGCAATCATTTCTAAGGTACCATTAAACTTACTAAAGTCTGTTTTTTTTAGCAGCACAACAAAAACAATATGCTGCCTTGTTTCATTTTGGATTATAAGGACAAAACAAAGACAACTAATGAAATTTTTTTGTTTTGTTTTTACTTCATCCGCCAAAGGGTATGGCATAGAATTGTGATTGCCCTGTCCATGTGACCATTTATGTTTCTTCAATCAAAACCCAAATATCTGTAAATCAGCAATACAATTTCTGTGAAATTTAGTAGATGAGGTTTGCAGCTGAGTAGCAGGAGTGAAATTGGTAGCAGAGATCACAGGTTAAGGTCACCAAGGTAAAATAAAATGTGTCAGAATACTAGTGGGGTAAGTCGTTTAAAAATTCCAATCATGATCAATCCCCAAAACCCTTTGATAACCATGATTAATCACGATTTAATCATGAATTTTTCTTCTATATAATATGCCTTAAGTTGATCATTTTTCAAGTCATTTGTACTCTTATTACATGTGAGTGGACACATGATTGTTTTTTTGCAACTACAGGTTTATTATTATTTCAACATAATGACAAACATTACCCAGAATATTCTTCACAAAAACTTCACAAGTACTAAGGAATTTTTGTGGGAAAAGTTCCAGATGTATGGTGGTGTGTAAAAATACCCCCCCCCCCCCCCGAGTTATCATATTTTTGCATATTTTCACACTTCATGGCAGCAATTCTGTTAAATCAAGCTGATAGTTCCACTAGTGGGCACCAAATAAACCATAATCCATCTGGAGATGTACTAAATATTATGAACAAGCAAAATGAAATCACAGCTGCTTTGAATCAGAAACGTCTATTGTCTTTGCCACCATGTGACATTCCTGTGTCTGAAGGTGATCCATTTCAATATAAGCCATTTATAAAGGCATTTGAACAAGGAGTGGAGGCCAAAGCCAAGAAAGCTGAGTGCTTGTACTATATGGAACAATTTACAAGAGGACAACCCAGAGAACTGGTCCATAGCTGCCAGCACATGTCTCCTGAATGTGGCTACATGATGGAGAAAGGTCTTTTGGAAGAACATTTTGGTAATAAGTACAAGATTGCTGCAGCATATATTGACAAAGGCATTAGCTTGGTCTACAATACAATCTGAGGATGTTGATGCCATACAAGCCTATGCTTTGTTCTTGTGTGGTTGCTGTAATGTGATGCTGGATCTTCAGTACATGCAGGAGTTGGACATGCAAGCCAATATGAGACAAATTGTTTCAAGGCTACCATTCAACTTCAGAGAGCGATGGAGAGTTACAGCTCATGACATAATGGAATCCTTTAATAACAGAGTTCACTTCATTGATTTCGTAAAGTTTCTGGAGAAGCAAGAAAAGATCCTCTCTGGCCCAGTCTTTGGAGATACTGGGAACATGTCACAAAGCTCAACAAGTCCACATCTGAAGTTCAAGCCACCATTAAAGAGCAAAGTAATGAGAAGCAGTTTTTCCACAACAGTAGCATCAGTGATGTTTTTGAATGAAAAACAAAAGACAACTAGTGTGAAGAAAAGAGACATTCCAATCTGTCATTATTGTTCATGTGCTCATCATTTAGAGATGTCAGTTTAAAAATATGAAGCAAAAAGAAAAGATTCGGTTTTTAAAGGATAAAGGACTTTGTTTTGGATGTTTATGTACTGGACACCTCAGCCATGCTTGTTATAAACGTTTGACCTGTAAGGTATGTGATAAACAACATCCACCTGTGTTTAATATTCAAAAGATCAATCTTGATCTGGAACAAACAAATGAGTCATCTAAGACTAAGGTATTCACTTCCCAAACCTGTGGTCATACAGGGGCTGGAAATGATCAATGCATTCTCCCCATTGTTCCAGTATAAGTGAAATCAACTAAAGGGAATGAAGTTGTACAAACATATGCATTCTTGGATCCTGGTAGTTCAGCAACATTTTGTTCAGAACATCTTAAACAAAAATTGAAACTTACAGGAACAAAAACTAAATTTCTCTTAAAAATTATGGGTCAAGAAAATATTGTTCCTTCCTATTCTTTGACTGGACTAGAGGTCTCAGGACTTGAAAATAATGAATTCCATCCTTTGCCAAAAGCCCTAACACAAAAGCAAATGCCAGTTACTTCAGACTGCATTGCTACAGCAGCAGCTATGAAAAGGTGGCCTTACTTGTCAAAGATTCACATCTCTAATATCAATGCTATTGTTGGCTTGTTGAGAGGTACCAACTCTCCCAAGTTATTGGAACCCTGGGAAGTTGTCAGCAGCTGTGGAGATGGCCCATATGCTGTAAGGACAGTATTGGGATGGGTTTTCAAGGGTCCTGTAGAGGAAAATGGCAGTCATGATGTGGGACTTTCATCTGCTGCAGTTAATAGGATTTCAGTCTCCAAAATCAAGTTGAGTAATCATTATTTCAATGAGAAGATCTTAGAGGAGAAAGAAATGTCTAGAGGACAAAATTTGTGCAAATTATGGAATCATCGGCAATAAAACAAGATGAGTATGGTTCTAAATTGCCCTTGATAATTCAGATTTTCTGTTACCAAACGATTTTGCAGTGGTAAATAGGGTTTCTGCCACTGGAGAGGTAACAAGTCAGTCTCAGTGGAGGCATGTTGGCTTTAAAGACAGTTTGGCCAGTGTTGCTTCCAGAGGAATGAATGTATCTGACTTCTTAAAGAACAGCAGTTTCTCCAGTCATCCTAGTTTTCTTTGGAAATCTGAGGAGGAATGGCCAATAAAGGAGAACTGTGACATTGTAGTCAATTCTGAAGATCCAGATGTCAAAAGGGACATCTCGGTGAATTTTGTTGACAGTTCACTTAACTCCACTGATTATCTTATCACCTATTTTTCAGAGTGGATGAGATTTAAACGATCAATAGTCTGGTTTCTTAGTCTAAAAGAAAATTTGCTGGTGGCCAGTCATAAGCAAAGGTGTCTTTTAATGGACAAACTGGTAAAGTGGAAAGACCAAATGCTGCAGCAACAAGGGCTAGCATGCTGGTTTTGGAAGAATTGATGGAAGTGGAGTTGGCCATCATTCACTACTGCCAGCACCAAAGATTCAAGATGGAGATAAAATCACAAGCTCTTACTAGACAAGGACTGTTGTCAACTATCAATTCTGTATGATTCTTTGGGATTTCTGACATCAGTAACTTTGTCTACTAAAATGCTACATCAAGAACTTTGTCTGAGAAGTTACCAATGGGATAATGCCTTGCTTCTAGATATTTTTAAGTTGTGGCAAAAGTGGTTGCAAGATATTTATCTTCTAACCGCACTTAATGTTGACAGATACATAAAACCCAAGGAGTGTGGTGAGCCCACATGCAGCAAACTACATCGCTCTTTTGATCCCAGTGAGGATGGACTCCACACAGTCATGAGTGAGATCAATGCCATACTGAATGAGTGCCAAATAAAGCTTTTAGGTGATCCAAATGATATGGATCCTCTTAGACCAAATCATCTGCTTCTATTAAAGGCAAAAACAGCTTTGGCTCCAGGACTTGTTGAACCATCTCACATGCATATGAAATGTCAAAGGAGGCAGGTTCAATACATAATTGATCTGCTTTGTAAGAAATGGGTTCAAGAATATTTGTCATTGCTCCAGGGTCAACAGAAGTGGAATCAGAGGAAGAGGACTCTAGCTGTTGGCATTTTTTTTTTTTTTGGACTTATTTTGTACCCGTAGGTAGATTTGTTCTGCAGTCCGGTGACAAGCCACCAGCTGCCGGTCGCTGCGTGCGCAAGTGCCCCTTAATTCCCTAACCTGCATGTTTGTGGCATGTGGGAGGAAACCTGAGAAATCCCAGGGTAAACCCACGCAAACACGGGGAGAACATGCAAACTCCACACAGATCCCTGTTGGCCAGGGATCGAACCCACGATCCCCGCGATCCCCCGGCCGAGGGTAAACTGTGCTGCCGTGGTGCCAACCACTGCGCTACCGTGCAGCAATGTTGTTTCCATCATGGATTCATCATCACCGCATGGTTCCTGGCCTCTTGGAAGGTGTTTCAGATAAAAGGGGTCTGGCATGCTCTTTTAAGCTACAGACTAAAACTAACATCATTGAAAGACCAATAACTAAACTCTGTTTAATATCTGAGGTATAAACTTTATTGAATCATGTAAATGTATACTGAATGGTAATTGGCTCCTTTATCATTATTTTTTTGTGTGTGTGTTGAATTGTTATGTTGTGGCGGTTCGTTTTAACCCCACAGACTAAGGACACTCAGCCCTCTTTTCTCTGTTTTTCTGCTGCATTACTGAGAAGCAATGTGCCATTCATGTATTTGTGATGCAAACATGCATGTGTTGTGATGTAATGCGCCATTCGGTATAGTGTGCATATGGCTTGTCCTTACTGTGCTTTTTCTGAGCATCTTAGATGTGCTTTGGTGTATTAATGTCTACAAGTAGACGAGTTTCTTCTGTCTCACCTATGTGATGTTAATCGATGCCTTTCATCCTTTGTACTCATGCGTCCTGTCCTTACTGTGACCTAGAGACTCAGATCAATATGTAGATGTGCTTGTTAGCCTCTTTGTCTTGCACTTAGAGCGAGGTCTAGCTAATCTGCCCATTGTGATGTATGGCTTACAAATGCAAATACCTCCTGCCTGTTCTGTTGTCCATTTGATCATTCTAGACTGTGGGGTATGTCTTTTTGATGTATTGTTATGATCAAGTATTTAAGGTGCAACTCTGTAACGCAATCTCTCTCACTCTGATCCTGCAACAGGTGGACACACTGTGTCCGCCTCTCCTTCTCTGAGAACTTAGGGATCCCGCTCCGGGCTGCTCCACTATGCACCGGAGAGGGGATCCCGTGAAGGCGACATGATATAATAAAACCTGCTTAAAACCACAGCACTGCTGCTTATTTTTTCATGCCGCCTCAATGTAACAATTAGGGGCCGGTGTGTAGGAGCCAATTAAGCCTGATTCTATAAATAGAAACTGGTCATTGTCCAGGCAGGTGTTCCGCCTGGAAAGAAAAACAGTTTTTGACCGCTGTGGTGGCAAGGCATGTGTTGGAGTTGTAAGGAACTTTTATCATCAGGAACTCATCATTGTGTTATTGACTTTTAATGTTAATTGGAATAAAGTTGATGTTTTTAAACGTAATGGATGTCTTGGACACACTAATTTATTGGGCCAAGTTTGTCAGTGCATCAATTAAATTATCCAGGTCACAGCATCTCAGGGGCTTCAAACATTGGCTTAGTCTCTATATTAGGCTTTAACCTCTTTCACATTAACAGTGCATTCTGCAACAGTGGTGCCAGATGGGAAATGAAGAAATATTGTACTGTTGCTTTAAAATTATCGTATTTTGACCCAGACTATGGGTCAGTATGTACTAAAATAATTTGAAAAATCACAGGCTTGGACAGTGCATTTAAAAAACAGTTATTCTAAATGTATGGAACTGTGGTAACCTAAGGAATGAATGCTGTGACTGTCAGAATGTGGGCTGGACCCATGTCCTCACCTTAATTTATAGTTTGTACATTCTGTTGTAACCTGGACTTGGGCTCCGCCCATGTCCTCACTTTGGTTTTGGTATTATATTCTGTTTTGATTATCATCTTGGCTCCTTTCCTGTTTTGTGTATCCTTATGTTCTTGTTTTATATTTATTCCTGCCTCAGCCTTAGTTCTGATCATCATTATCATCATCATGGTTATATCTTGTAGTTTTATTCCTGTCATCATCTGTAGTGTTGGTTTGGGCTTTTATTTTGACAGCACCTTTTGTTTATTTCGATTTTCATCTAGCTGGTTTCTTGTCTTGTGAAGTTCTTTGATGTCCATGTCTGTTTGTAATTTAGTTCATTAGTCCTGCATTATTTAAGGAATTCCACCCTTTACTTGGGTGCGGCGCTCTTATGTCTATGTTGGCATTTCACACATGCTTTGGTCTTGCCTGTATCCTGCCTTGTCTGACATCCCAAGCCTTGTGTGTTTTGCCTTAGCTTTTACTTTCCAGCCCACAAACTGAGAGTTATTTTATGTTTATTAATAAATCTTCTCAAACCAAAGTCACAGCTTTTGGGTCCTGTCTACTGCCACTGAGGGGATCAACCCTAACAGAAGAATGTTACCAATAAGGACCCAGTGGACTTTGGTTTATTCAAACTATGGCGAGTTGCTGTCTGCTCACCGAGCCACAGGTGTGGGCCACGGAGAGGCTGGGGAGCCTGGTTACCGCGGCCCGCAGCTGCAGCGATCTAGAGGACAAGTGGGAGTTATGGACAGCAGTAGCTCGGGTGCTGGAGTGCACCCCATGTTTGGGGGTGTTTCCCTGGGTGCAGGAGCTGGCCATCTACTGCACCCCATGGTCCACTTCTCCACCTGGGACTGGTGGGGATAGGTGGAGGGAGCATCAACACTACTCCTTCTGGCACTCCATCTCAGCTGCTGCACTGACCCCTATAGCTTTTCGTCAGATGATCTCCACAGCCACCCAGAGGGACTCGCCTGGCTCTTCAGCGGCAGCAGAGCGGGACACAAGGCAAGTACCTCTTCATTTTTTAACACCCATAAATTAAAGGCCTTGCCTTTTTCCCAGTGGGGGCGGGGGGGGGGGTGCTTAGCAGCAGCCACCAACCACTGCTGAGTCCTCACCACAAGTCTCTGCTGGAACATCTGCTGCTGCTTTCACTCCCCGGCTCTCACCTGCCTCTGCTCTCTCCCAAGCACCATGGCTGAGGATTTGGCAAACCACAGGGAGCTGTACGACGTCATCAGGGAGCTGGAAGAGTGTTACAAACTCCGCCTTCGGGGGGATGAATGGTGGGACGTGGCGTGGAGGAGGGCTCAGATTGCTTATGGTTCTTCCTCCCTGTCAAAGGTGGCTGTGACGGGGATGGATCCCCAAGCAGCTGGGCTTGAGGTTCTCCAGCCTGAGTTGCTTGGACTCATTGCTGATCAGTCTGCATCATCTGGGTTCGCCGCTGATCAGCCTCCGTTGTCTGGTTTTACCAGTGGTCAGCCTGCATCGTCTGGTTTTACCAGTGGTCAGCCTGCATCGTCTGGTTTTACCAGTGGTCAGCCTGCATCGTCTGGTTTTACCAGTGGTCAGCCTGCATCGTCTGGTTTTACCAGTGGTCAGCCTGCATCGTCTGGTTTTACCAGTGGTCAGCCTGCATCGTCTGGTTTTACCAGTGGTCAGCCTGCATCGTCTGGTTTTACCAGTGGTCAGCCTGCATCGTCTGTTCCTAAGGCCGGCGCGCCCCAGCTGTCGGTTCCTGAGGCCGGCGCGCCTCTGTTGTCGGTTCCTGAGGCCGGCGCGCCTCTGTTGTCGGTTCCTGAGGCCGGTGCATCACCACCTGCGGTTCCTGAGGCCGGTGCATCACCACCTGCTGTTCCTGAGGCCGGTGCATCACCACCTGCTGTTCCTGAGGCCGGTGCATCACCACCTGCTGTTCCTGAGGCCGGTGCATCACCACCTGCTGTTCCTGAGGCCGGTGCATCACCACCTGCTGTTCCTGAGGCCGGTGCATCACCACCTGCTGTTCCTGAGGCCGGTGCATCACCACCTGCTGTTCCTGAGGCCGGTGCATCACCACCTGCTGTTCCTGAGGCCGGTGCACCTCAGTCATTGCATCCAATGGCCAGCTCACCCCCGCTGTCTACTGCTGAGATCAGTGTGCCTCTGCTGTCTGCTGCAGAGGTCGGTGCGCTTCCACCTGCTGTTCCTGAGGCTGGGTCGACTCACTTATTGCAACCAGGGGTTGGTGCGCCTCTACCGTCTGTTCCCGGGGCCGGTGCGCCTCCGCCGTCTGTTCCCGGGGCGCCTCAGTCATTGGATCCAGGGGCTGACATGCCTCCATTGTCATCTGGTGAGATGGGTGCGCCTCCATCATTGGTTCCTGTGGTCAATGCATTTCAGCTACAGCCTCCTGAGCTCGAAGCATCCTGTTCCCCAGTCTGGTGGTCCAGGAACTCTGGTAGGCCACCCAACCTGCTCTGTACTTTAGCTTGGGGGTCCTGGGAAGACCACCCAACCCACCTTGCCCTCTTGTCCAGGGGCCCTGGGACTCTGGTAGGCCATCCGACTGACTTTGGGGTTTTGTTTGGGGCCTTGGACTCGGGTTGGCCCCACAGACTGTTTTTGCTTTAGACTCGGGGGGGGGGGGGGGATTTGTTTTGGCCCGCTTGGCCTTTTGCCCCCACCACCCACCCTGGGAAGGTCATTTTTGGGATGTCTGGTGTCTGCCCCTAAGATGGGGGTACTATTGGGTGCGGGCTGGGCCCATGTCGTCACCTTAATTTATAGTTTGTACATTCTGTTGTAACCTGGACTTGGGCTCAGCCCACATCCTCACTTTGAGTTTGTTTGTTATTATTCTCTGTTTTGATTATTATCTTAGCTCCATTCCTGTTTTGTGTATCCTTATCATGCTCTTGTTTTATATTTATTCCTGCCTCATCCTTAGTTCTGTTATCATTAATAGCATTATCATCCTGGTTATATCTTGTAGTTTTATTCCTGTCTTCATCTGTAATGTTGGATTGGGCTTTTATTTTGGCAGCGCCTTTTGTTTATTTCAATTTTCGTCTAACTTGTTTCTTGTCTTGTTAAGTTCTTGATTGTCCATGTCTGTATTTCGTTAATTAGTCCTGCTTTATATAAGGAATACTGTCCCTTACCTAGTGTAGATTTCTTATGTCTATGTCGGCGTTGCACACATGCTTCAGTCTTGCCTGTATCCTGCTTTGTCTGATATCCCAAGCCTTGTGTTTTTCCTGCCAAGTTTTGCCTTAGCTTTTATTTTCCAGCCCACAAGCTGAGAGTTATTTTATGTTTATTAAAAAATCTTTGCAAACCAAAATCACAATTTTTGAGTCCTGCCGTCTGCTCCTGAGGGGCTCACCCCCAACAGTGGCTCGGCCATTTGACTGAAACAACTGCTTTATTCATACATGATTTTTCAGAACTGTAAAGTCCAACACCAATTGAATACAGCAGCAGCAACAAAAGGCTTTAGCCTTCTTCCCAGCAACAGGGTGAAACTACCCCTTAAGCCAGGCCCATTCGATTAGCGGCCTGGGGGCCACATGCGGCCAAGAACCAACCTCTGAGTGACCCAAGCACAGTCTGTGGTCCAGCCAGAGAAGCAAAGGCCAACACGTTTCACAGAATTGCAGAAATCCATTAATTATTACAGACCGTAAACGCAACACTCCGCGTAACCTAGCAACTGCCATCCCACAATGCAGCGCATTTGTTTTGAAGTGTGGGCTCTATGACTGTAGCTAACGATGCTAGTGGCAAGATACCAAACTTACAACAAATGCGAATGCATATAAAGTCAATGGAAAGAGGTGAGCACATGCGAAATTGCGCATTCGCATCTAAGGGATAGCGCTAGCTTTGAGATTCTGCCATCATCGGAGTAAAAGTAACATTGGAGAGTAAACTAGTTTGAAAATGAGACTGTCACTCACCTGGAGAAAGAAGGACTGGGAGCTTTTCAGCTGAATCGGGATGTCGTTTACCCACCGACTCCTGCCATGGACGTGCTAAAAAGGTTATTGCGCACGGTGGCGCAGTGGTTAGCACTGCGGCAGCACAGTTTACCCTTGGCCGGGGGATTGTGGGATCGTGGGTTCGATCCCCGACCAACAGTGATCTGTGTGGAGTTTGCATGTTCTCCCCGTGTTGCGTGGGTTTACTCCGGGATTTCTCCGGTTTCCTCCCACATGCATGTTAGGTTAATTTGGCTGTTCTAAATTGTCCCTAGATATTTGTTTCCTATAGGCCCTTAGAATAGAGGGTTAGTATTAATGAAAGCGCTTTGAGTGGTCTTTGTGACTAGAAAAGCGCTATATAAGTGCAGGTTAGTTAGTTAGTTAGCAGGCTAGCAACATAAACGCCTATCATCTTATGAAGTTTTGGAGGTAGGGACAACTTTTTCAGGTAAGCCCCCCATCAGATAATGTAAACCTAAGCATAACGTTATTTTGGGGATTTCAACAGCAGGTTGAACACAGGTGCAGAAGTTATAAAGGCAACTTCGCCTGTCTGCAACTCACTCAGATGGTGAATTCATGTCTATTCGCGTGTTTATATTGAGTTATGATGTAACTGCGTCATGTGAAAAATTTGCCCATTCACGTTTGGTGTGAAGACACCTTAAAACATGTCATTGTCAGCTCTCTGAAGAGTAAAACTGATAATGAAAATCATCAGTTTAACCCTGCCTGGACTGATATGTGCGTAATGGAATGTGTAGTTATAAAAAGAGGTTCCTACTCACACGTGGTGATTTAAAACAAAATCAACCACAATAGTGGATTGCAATGTTTGTAAATGTTGTCAATCTTTTCTTGGTGGGGGTTTGTGCACTTGACAGTTCATTTTTTATTCAGCTAAATGTCCTTTGTGATGTGCCAAGGTTAGTTATGACCAGGATGTACTATATTTTATTTCATAAGGGAAACAAATGTTAATGCTACTAACAGCACACTGAGTTTTTATGCACTTTGAGATATTTCTGAGTAAGATGTGACCAAAAGGTCATTTACAGAATAATTCCCCCCCCCCCAATTCTGTTTAATTGTTGCTCAAGAGGAAAAATATTTTTACTAACTTCAAGTTCTGCTCAACCCCAACACTGTTGTGTTTTTTTGCACTTTTGATGTGCCTTTGTCATGTGCCAAGCATACATTTAAAACCAAGACATTGAATAAAAAGTGCGTATTTATCATATTGATCTGTCTTGATTTGAAATTTGTCATGTTCAACAGATCACTGAACATGTGCGGCCCAGTTATATGTCTTGATTTCAAATTGTGGCCCAACTGATTTTGTATTTGAATAGCCCTGCCTTAAGCGTAGGGTCTAATATCCCAGGCAGGGCGATAAGACTGCTGTGCCCTGCGGAGTTGCTTTGTTTTCATACTGGTGTCCTTGTCTGTGCTGCCGGACTCTTCTTTTAGTACTTTTTCCCTTTGAATCCAAACTCATTCACTGATTTTTTAAAAATTTGTTGTGCTGCCAGTGTAGCCGCTTAAACAAATGTGAGCTAAACACTGCTGATGTAATTGGCACATTTGGCAGTGAGGAGGAGCCAGCCAGGTATGAGCTGATCAGGTATGAGCAGGGCTGGACTGTCCACCTGGCATACCAGGCATTTGCCCAGTGGGCCGACGGGTCGTCATCAATATAATTACATAACCACGGCTTCAAGGACTGCTGTGCACCGGCCTTTGAAGTACTGACAGCAGCCCATTCATTTATTTTCATTACTGACATTGATCTGCCCAATCAAATCTCTTAACACACTCCTACCCCCACCCCCTCCTTCCTAGTGTCACCGCCCCTTTCAGAGCTAAGTTTAGTGTGGAAGAAATTGTGCGGCCGCAGAAGTGTTGGATGAAAATGGACAAATAAAAGAGTAAGAGTGGAGTTGAAAAGATTAGGGGGAAAATGTAAAAAAAAAAAAAAAAAAGGAAATGCCATTAAATTTATAAAAATAAAGGACGTAAAGTCAAAACTGAGTGTAATTGAATGCAACCTCAGATTGCATCACCCCTAGGGATCCTGTCCTACAGCTATGGTTGTATACTTTGTTGTATATTTGTGGATGATGGGTTCATCATAATTTGGTTCTGCCACATTACATTGAAAAGTTGAAAACTGCTCTCCATCAGTAAGTATTTGGATCTTCAAAGAAAACGGAGGCAGGGGATATTGCACTCACCTCAGTGCTCTTGTATTACCAGCACATCAATATCAAATGGGCATGAACAGTTTAGTATGTTTTTTGAATATTTACCACTGGATTAGTAAATTCAGGCAATATTAATAAAATTAGGCTAGAATACTCTGTACAGTTAGCAACACTACACTAACCTGTTGCACTCCGGGATACCGCGGGCGGTCACGTCTCTGCATCCTAGTGCGTCTCAGTGCGCACTGAAAAAAAAAAAAAAAAAAAAAAAGAAGCTGCATTTCCGTTCTTCCAGCACAGACACAGCCGCGAACAGAAAGCCAAAGGAGTGTTTGATTGGTTTAGATTTGATTGACCTCTCATTCGACTAATAAGAGCCTTGAATTGGGTTTCTGAAACCTTGAAGAACCAATGACTGAAAACCTAGCAAGAAGGACCTCCCTACTAACGACCGCGAATACAATGAGCCAATTGAAGCAGAGAAGTTCGACGATTGAAATGCGTGCGTCCCGTGCGTAAAATCTGTTTTGTCTAAGCCGCTGGGTGACACACATTGAGACCTGTGTGTAACGGTAGCGTTAGTCTTTTTTATTACTACTGTTCTTATTTGTTTTGAAAAATCGTTCGCCAAAACCGCAATCATGGAAGCGGAGATGGTTTGACCGGGTCGGGTGTCCAGAACCACGAGTCCAGACCGGACCAACTTCATGTTCATCTGACAATGAGGAACAGATGTTCGCCAACGACACTGCTGTTGTGGACAGGTAAGTGTTATAAGCTAAATTATTCTTTATCAATGAAAATGGTAATAAAAATGACTTGACCGATCGGTAATTACAACGGACCATCATGGCCACGACGGACCATTGATGGACCGATTTTTGTGCGCCGAGCTCCTCTGTAGCGATGGGGGGGGGGGGGGGGGAGTTGTTATCCTCTACATTGCAGATATTTTGGTATAATTTTCATTGCACTGTAGGTTATTTTTTCTTGTAAAAAAAGACCACATTTTTTATGTGCCATGTCTTTGTGTGTGGGGGGCTTGTTTGTTCATTCATGAATGAACAAACAACCTCCCCCCCCCCCACACACACACACAGCCCTGAGTGTCACCTTTCATCAGAGCCCAAGCTGAAGCTTCTATGTTGAAGCATTCAAAAGTTATAGACGTTTTTCCAAACTGTGCCATTTGGCACAGTTCAAAAACGCCTGGGAACAACCTGAGAAAAAAAAGCTGTAACATTCATTTTGTGGTATTGTTACAAAATTTTGACCTCAGCTTAATAAGACTTGGTTCTACATTTCTGTTGCATTTTCCAGCCAGTATCTGACAGCTGTGTGTTATCTGCAAGCATTTGTATCTAAAAAAAAAAAAAAAAAAACACACCCAGGCGAACTTTTTCTTCAGATTCAGTATGTTTAGATGACTGTTACTCAGTGGCAGGAGCACTTAGAGAGATTATGACTGTTTTGCCAAAAAATTCAAAGTGTTTTCTTTTAAATGAGACCAACCCCATGAAGATGCAATAACACTGCTGTAAAAGACACCATCTTCATAAAGAACACAGACGAAAGAGAGGTCATTGAAATTGTTAAATCGTTCAAAAGTAAAACATCTACTGACTGCAATTGTATTGACATGCTACTAGTCAAAACTGTTATCGAATGCATAGTGAAACCACTGATGTATATCTGTAACCTGTCTCTCCAATCAGGTATATTTCCCAATGCAATGAAAATAGCTAAAGTAATTCCGATTTACAAGACAGGCGACAGAGGGGAACTCTCCAACTACAGACCAATTTCACTATTACCGCAATTTTCCAAGATACTTGAAAAAAATATTCTATGAGAGAATTGACAACTTCATACTGAAGAATGATTTGTGTGAGCAGCAATATGGGTTCAGACACAAAAGGACAACAGCATATGCCTTAATGGAATTTACAGAAAAAATATCAACAGCCATTGAAAATAAAGAGTTCAGTTGGAGTATTCCTGGATCTTAAAAAAAAAAGCATTTGATACAGTAGATCACAATCTATTAAAGAAACTACAAAATTGTGGTATCAGAGGGGTAGCACTGTCCTGGTTAAGAAGTTACTTAAAGAATAGATATCAGTTTGTATGTGTTAACAACAAAAACTCAGAGCTACTGAAGGTCACCTGTGGAGTCCCACAGGGTTCAGTTTTGGGACCATTATTCAATATGTATATAAATGATATATGTAAAGTTTCAGAAAAAATGGACTTAATATTGTTTGCTGATGACACTAACCTGCTATGCAGTGGAAACAACTTGGAACAACTTCTGGATACACTCGGAAAGGAATTAGGAAAGCTGAAACTGTGGTTTGATTCAAACAAATTAACGCTCAATTTAAGCAAGACAAAATTTATAGTCTTTAACAACCATCACAACTACCCAGTACCCAAACTCAGTGTAAATGGTGTAGAGATTGAAAGGGTATCCGAAACCAAATTCCTTGGAGTAATAATTGATAAACTGTGTTGGAAGCCACATATTATATAAAAGGTAAAGTATCCAAATCAATTGCAATATTACACAGAGTGAAAAATTTGCTGAATCAACCCACACTATACACCTTGTATCATTCATTAATACTCCCATACATGACATATTGTAATGAAGTATGGGGGAATACATATAAAACAAACATATATCCACTCTTTATGCTTCAAAAGAGAGCTATTAGAATAATCAACAAAGCAGCTTACAGGGAACCAACAAACCCACTTTTTCTTAAACAAAAAACTCTCAAGTTGAAAGATCTGATCGACTTTAAAACCGCAATAATAATGTTCAAAGTGAAGAATCTATCACTGCCCGCAAATATCCAAAAGTTGTTCCAAACAAGGGAGAAACGATATCACTTCAGAGGAACATGTATATTTCAAAAGCCTACAGTGAGAACAACTACCAAGCAACACTGTATTTCAGTGCAAGGTGTCAGATTATGGAACGATTTTGGACCTGAACTAAAATCATGTACAAAGCTTGGACAATTTAAACAAAAACTAAAGGAAGAAATACTCCAAACATATTTACAAGACGACATGTAAACTCACATAAGGATTGACATTTCCAGCCTGTGTTGTGTTATAGCTTAGTTTCTTTTTTCTCTGTGACACTATGTCTTAGATTTGTTTTTGAATAGTAACCGCTTAACTTAGACTAGCTCAGTTTTCTTTTTCTCTGTCATATTTTGTCTTAGCCTTGTTTTAAATTGTAATCGCTCTTGTCTTGTTTTCTCTTTTCTCCTTTGAATTCTTGGATGGAATATGGGTGGGCAATATAAGCTGCGGCTTCAGCCATCACCCATTTCGGATAACTCACGTGGAATTGTATAGTAGAAGGAGTCTTTGTCTAATTTGACCTTGTTATATTATACAGTTTCTTTTAACCTGTAATGTACTATCCGAAATAAATTCATTCATTCAAGATGCTGCAAAGGGTTGAGGAACAGCTTTTGATTTACTTTGGGTATGTTATTTTTAGGCGTTTTTAGGGAAATTGACTAGAGTCCAAGGGGTTAACTGTCCTCCGATGTCCTGCTGCAGACCTGCCATCTTTCAGTGTCGTCAGAGAGTCCCTCCCTGTTCGTTACCGTATAGAGAACAGAACGCCTCTTTTCCAGAAGGTGGAGATGGTGGTCAACGCCTCTGACACCTTCATGTTCTCTGGACTCAAACAGGTATGAGCGCAGTGGGAGTTCTGTCATGGAGGGCCGGTGGCTCTGGAGCGTTCCTTTAAAAACAAAAACATTATAGAAAATATAGAACATTCAATCAGTTACATAGAATGAGACCTAAAGCAGCATCCATATGAATGTTGCAAATTTAGAAGAAAAACGTCTCAACTTGACAACAGTTACAGTTTTATGACAAAAAAGTAGTGAATTTATAAAAGAAAAAATAGTTCATTATTGAGGGGAAAAATTTGCAAATTTGCAAGAGAAAAGTTGTAAATTTATGATAAAAAAAATTGCAGATTTACAAGAAATAAGTTGCAGATTTAAAATAAAAAGCTGTAAATTTAGTAGAAAATAACGAGCCCATTTGCAGGTGCAGAGTGCATTTATTGAGTGAAAGAACAGAAATACAATTAGTGTCCAACATGCGCTATCCAAAATAATAATCTACACAATGGGCGAGCACAGTTCAGCAGACTCAGGATTGGCTACGAACAAACCAGTTCTATACACGCCCCAGGGAAAGCAGGCCACTGGGGAAAACAAGAAATAGAAACCGGGGGAAGGAACTTACAAGAGAGCGTCGGAGCACAGGCGAGCTCTGGAGCATACAACGCTGTCCAAGGTCCCAAAGTATAACTAGTCCAAATATGATGAGTAGCGAACAGATAGCAGGCTGCGTGCAGAATGCAGACTAACGCTGCGGTGAAGAATGACTGAGCTGACAGGAAAGAAATACACAGCCAGCTAATGGAGCAGATTGAACACAGGTGCCTCATAGTGACAGGTGTACTGATTGCAGGCTGCCTACAGCAGCAACAGCCTGAGAAGCCAATGAGAAATGCCTGGAGGGAGAGGGAGAGGCAAAACAAAACACAGGATAACTCAAAGCCATCAGCGGCCGAAACAAAAGCAAAATACAATAATGGTCTGTGTCTGGGGTCCGGGGTGGCCAAATTGCCCCAGACACATGACAACAAGTTGCAAATTTACGAAAAAAAAGTTGCAAATCTATGAAAATTTTTTGCTAATTTACAATGAAAACACTACAGATTTATGAGAAAAAGTTTTAAAAGACAAGTTTAAACGTTTACAAGTAAAAAACCTTCAAAGTTATGAGAAAAGTTTTAAATGTATGAAGACAAAAATAATTGCAAATTTACATGAAAAAAGTCGCCCAATTAAAGAAAAAGAAACTGAAAATTTGAGAAAATTTGCAGATTTACAAGAAAAAAGAAGCAAAGTTACAAAAAAATAGTTGAGATTTAAAACTAGTGCTTCAGATGCATTTTATTCTGTAAGTTGCCAGTTTACAAGAAAAAAGTTGCAAATTCAGGAGAAAAAAGTCACAAATCTACAAGTAAAAATGTCGAGAAAAAGTCAAAAACTGACAAGAAAAAAGAAGCAGATTTATGAAAAAAGGTCACAAATCTAAAAAAATATATATGTATATAGCTGCAGATTTACAAGAGAAAAAAAACTTTCTGAGAAAAAAAAGGTCATAAATTTAGGAGAAAAAAGTGGCAAATTTATGAAACTGGTGTACCAAGCTGCAAATTTATAAGAGGGTGACAAAAGTTACAAAATTAGGAGAGAGAATAAAACCGCAATTTTTCAAAACTCAAAAAACAAATGTCACTAATTTACAAAATGGTTAAAAAAATAGTAAATGTATATTTGGGCTGGACATTTGTTTAAGGGCCATATCTGGCACCCGTGCCTTATATTGACACCTGTTCTCAAAATTGTTATTTCCTGTCATCCTCCACAGCCTTGGGGTCGACGGCCAGATGACGCCTCCATCACTGAAGCCTGATGAGAAGTTAAAAACATCCCTGTAAATAATTAAATAAAACAGAAACAAATGTGGAACTATGTTAGGGTGGTTCTGGACGTAGAGGTAGCCGTAGTAACATGATTTGTTGATCAAACAGCAGCAGATATTTATGGTTTCTGATGTGAATTTAGCAAGAAAAAAATCATTTGTGAGCTACATGTGGAATACATGAACTGAATGTGTGATTAAACTGATGTGATGAACTTTGTGTTGTTTTTTTCACTCATAACTGCAAATCGTAAACAGGATTGGACAAATAGAAGAACTTTAAAACATCTTAAATTTGTTTATCCTGTGGCAACCTGAGGAGAGCCTAATTGTACACCATCTTAGACAGGAACAAAGAGCGGGGGTTCCCTAGTAAGATAACAGGGAGGTGTTAAGGATGAGTGGGTTGATTGCGATTGGACGAGAAGATCATCTTTTGTGTGTGAGAAGATTCTAGAAGAATGTCATGGTATTTAAGAGAAGAGCTTCTACTCGAATGTCATTCTTACTATGCTTGAGAATGTGAGAGTGTGTAATAAAGCGTCTGAAACAAATCTGCCTCTTCATTTACACGCTCCACAATCCAAACTTAAAGCCTTATTTACCAATCCTTAAATTTGAGCTACCAAAGATATAACTATCATGGCTGTGTTTTCATGTGTTTATGGGAGGGAAACCTCAGCAAGATTTGCAAGAATCTGCGAGGTCTGAAGATCCACCAGACCAAAATGGGCTGTACTAGTGATAGGCAAGTTGAGCGACGGAGGAGAAGCAGGGCCCGCAGGCATCTCACAGTGTCCAGAACCCCCAAGCTCTCCATGCCACACCTGCCTGTCCATCTGAACATCGCCAATTCCTATGGTCTGCCACACATAAGGGGGTCAGAGTGGAGCCAGTTTGATGAAGATGTTGATTCAGCCCTTGAGACATCATCGGGAGAGGGGGGATCAGAGTCTTCAGCTGATGTGCGCTTTGATTGTCAGCACTGGTGTGGAGAGATTTGGCTTCAAAGAACCTAAAGTCAACACAAGAGGCAGTACAGCAAGCAGGCCAAACCGTTGCCAAATCAAGATCACACAGGTCAGGAAAGAGCTGAGGTCCCTGAAGCAGCAGTACGGGAAAGCAAGGGAGGAAGAAAGACCAGCAATGACAGAGCTCTGGAGCATCTTGAAGAAGAAGCTCCTCTCTCTCCAGAGAGCAGAGTTCCACAGAAAAAAAGGTCGGGAGAGGGCCCACAAGTGGTCTGTCTTTATAGCAAAGGCTAAATACTAAATACCAGGAGCTAGTTGAGTTCTGCAGGGGGACTGGGTGGAAGGCGTGCTGTGAACCCACTGCGGTGGGGCAGTCTCTGCACCGTGCACTCAGGCTTGTTGGTGTCAGAGGGCTGCAAGAAAGAAAAGCCACCAAGAACATCAGTGAAGCTGCAGAGAAAGCTTCCAGGTGATTGTGGATCAAGAGGGGGGACCCTCGGTGTAGCACACTGCTTGATCACAAGCCGGGGACTAATCAGCCTCGGTTGGGTTGCCCAGGTGAGGGTGTCTGAAGATCAAAGACCCAAAACACCCATGACCTTGGGGTCTTCTCTGACGATGCCTTCAAGCTGCCCATCTATTTGGATGGTGTACTTTAAATATGAATTTTGTCAATTTGTAGCTTCTCTTTTTGTATTGTAACAAATTAAATTAGTGAAACAAACAGCAGCCATTTGGTATAAATTTGCAACTTTTTTCACATAAGATTTGTGACTTTTTCATGCAGAGTTGTGACTTTTCTCCTTATAAATTTGTGAAATTTTTCTTGAAACTTCACAGCTTTTTTCTTCATAAATTTGCAACTTGTTGCCTCTTAATTTTACCACATTTTTCTTGGAAATTTGCAACTTTTTGCACATAAATGTAGAAAATTTTCTTGTAAATTTGTGTTTTTTCTCAAATTTTCATAAATGTGATTTTTTTTCCTTGCAATTTTCAAGATTATTTTTTATGACTTTTCACATTTTTTCTGATAAATTTTTGTTTTTTTAACATAAATTTGAAATGTTTTTCTCAAATTTCTGACTTCTGACATAAATTTGCCTTTTTCATGCAATTTTGCTACCTTTTCTCATAATTCTGACACTTTTTCCTTTAAATTTGCAACTTTTTCCTCTTAGATTTGACACCTCTTTCATAATTTAGCTGCTTTTTTCTTCATAAATTTAGACCTTTTGATTTTGCTACATTTTTCTTTGTATATCTTCTCCCCTTTTCTTTTTTTGAAAAATTGTGACTTATTTTCTCACAAATAAGCTTTTTCGTCACAGTTTTTACAACTTTTTCCCCCATAAACTTACTGTTTTTTTGTGGAAATTTACAGCAATGTTCTTGTATATGTGAAACATTTGTCTTGAAATTTTGTCACATTTTTCCTCAAAAATGTTCAGCTTCCTCCATCCATCCATCCATTCCTCTTCTACCACTTTTCCGGAGGTCCGGGTTGCGGAGGCAGCAGTTCAAGCAGAGAAGCCCAGACTTTCCTCTCCCCAGCCACCTGCTCCAGCTCTTCAGAGGATACCAAGGCGTTCCCAGACCAGCTGGGAGACATAGTCTCTCCAGCGAGTCCTGGGTCTGTCCTGGAGTCTCCTCCCAGTGGGATGTGCCCAAAACACCTCAAGTGGGAGGCGTCCAGGAGGCATCCTGATCAGATGCCCATACCACCTCAACTGGCTCCTTTCAATGTGGAGGAGCAGCGGTTCTACTCTGAGCCTCTCCCGGATGACTGAGCTCCTCACCTTATCTCGGAAGGTGAGTCCAGCAATCCTACAAAGAAAGCTCATTTCAGCCACTTGCATCCGCAATCTCGTTTTTTCGGTCATTACTCAAAGCTCACGACCATAAGTGAGGGTAAGAGATATTTAAACTCCTCCACTTGGGACAGGAGCTTGTCCCCAGTCCGGAGAGGACAATCCACCTTTTCCAGATGAAGAAAACTGTTCAGCTTTTGCCTTATAAGTTTGTGACTTTTTTCCTCAAAAATTGTATCTTTTTTCTCAAAAATTAAAAAAAAAATTCTTGTAAATTTTCAACTTTTTTCCCCCCTAAATTTAAGACACTGTTGATGTTGTTTGGTAACAGCATTTCAGATGATGCTGTTACCAAATTTATGCAGATTGTTTCCTCTATGCCATGTGTCAACACAACGGAGATAAGCTATGGAGTGTCATATCTGCTGTGTAATGGTGCAGCGAATATATGAATTGATGCTAGCCCAAAACGCAGGTAAAGTGAACAAGTTTATTAACAGAATGGGACAACTTAAAAAACACACAAAATACAGGGAAATGTTCAGTTGGAGAACACAGTCAGGCACACTAGCACTGGGAGTCCAAGCTCAGTTGGAAAAGGAGAAGCCCCACGCATTCCCAGGGCAGAACTGGGCAATGGAAAGAAGGGCAGTAAATAATAAGAGAAGACTTACATCGGGCGTCGGAGCTCAGCGGGCTCTGGAGAAAAACAACACCGGAGTAGTCCAAGGAAAAGAGAACCCAACAGCTTCAAGACATCGCCATAGGCAGATGACCACAACTAGACTGTGCACTGAAGACTGATGCCACGGCACTGAATGCCCCCACTGTCACCCAATAAATACCAAGCAGGCTGATGGGTGACAAGTGGACTCAGGTGTGTGGCGGGAGTCTGTGTATGAGTGTGTGTGTGTGCGTGCAGAAAAAAATGAGAAACGACTGACAGCCGGTGAGTGCCTGGCAGAGGGAGGGGTGTGGCTGTAGACTGATGAGGCCCAAGGCTCAGGGCTCAACCCGCCAGCTGGAACCAATTAGCAACAAATCAGAAGCTACAGCCACAAATCATGGGCGGAGCTGAAACACCAGCTCCACACATGACAGAGGCCCCGCCCCCCCCCAGGGGTGGATCCCAGACACCCACCTACCATCACACAAAAAACACAAAACACAGGAAAAAACCTGCCCCCCCCGCCCCCACCACCACCACCACCCAGAAGGCCAACACAACTAACCAGGGCGGGAGGTGAGGGAAAGAGGTTAGGAGGGATAAACCAAGGAGAAAACAACGCAACACAAAAGAGCACAACAATCCCAACCCCAAAACTAAAACTAACCCACCCCATCCCAAGAGTCCCACAGTTCAGGGGGCCGACCAGAGTCCAAAGCCCAGCAGGCGGCCTGTAGAACAGTGTCAGGTGGCCTGCCAGAGCACACAGGCCACCTGCCTAGGAAACCCAGTCTTTCGTGCAGCCTACCCACATTGTGAAACCACCAGGACCGGAAGGGCAAATGAGGCGGCGTCTTACCCACCGGGAGACTGAGAGGTGGGTTGCCAGGTAGAGGAAAGGAAACCTGTGCAGTCACAGGTGGCAGAGAAACTAGGACCACAACGGTGCCCAGCAAAAGTAGGAAGAACACCCACAGGGCCTCCAAAAGGGAAGGGAAGACCCTGGTGTCCCCAGACTGTTCAGTAGCACCCTTGGTGGTCCCAACTTGAGACTGGAGCTCCGTGGTACCCGCGGTGGAGCCAGGCTGGGCCATGGCTGCATCTGCGGTGGTCCCGGCTTGGGACAACGTTGCACCAGCAGTGGCCCCTTCCCGGGACCTCATTGCTCCCGCGGTGAGCCCCAACTGGGCATGCATTGCACCCACAATGGACCCCGACCGAGCCATGGTTGCACCCACGGTGGAGTCTGACTGGACCCCTGCTGCAACCGCGGTGGGAGCCGGCTGGGTTACTGCTGACCCCAACACTGCTTTAACTGTGGGCCAGCCAACCCGTACGAGCACCCGAGCCAGAAGGCGATCAATTATGGGCACCCTCAGCTGGAGCAGAGCACCCACAATGACCTCCTCGGCAGGGGAGGCTGGACCCACAGTGACCTCCAGTGGCGAACCTGAATCCTCGGACCCGTCTGGCGATGTTAGACTTTCTCCGGCGACCCTGGAAGAGGACTCAGGCAGGGAGAAAGTAGGGTCAGGGTTGCTGGCAACGTCGGAGCCCAGCGAGGTGAGCTCAGATGCAGTGGTCAGCTGTGCCCGGCTCTCCTCACCAAGAGCTAGGCAAAAATGCTCAATAATGGAAAGGAGGAAAACAAAAGAGAACACCTGCCTTAGCTCAAGCTCCACCGCTGTCCAGGACTCCGATGATCCGGGTGATGTACTCCCAGGCTCGGCCTCCTGGAGGTTCAG
Organism: Pholidichthys leucotaenia; assembly: GCA_020510985.1. Lineage (NCBI taxonomy): Eukaryota > Metazoa > Chordata > Actinopteri > Cichliformes > Pholidichthyidae > Pholidichthys > Pholidichthys leucotaenia. The sequence continues at coordinate 44,884,688 of CM035845.1, read as the reverse complement.
CTTAAGTGTAGACTCTGCTGCGGTGGCCTCTGCAGCAGGCATGATGGTCTCTGCACTCTTGATTTCCCCAGCTGCCGCAATCCACACTGGTGACTCCTCCGGTGTGGTGGCTGGGATCTGGTTCACCATTGAACCATGAAACAACAACACTGCAGCAAAGACATCGAGTTGCTAGCTGTTAGCATGCGGCCTACATATCTCCCGAGGGAATACTCACACGTGATCTGCATTGTTATTTATGCAAATCCGACGGCGAACGCTGGGACAACGCGTGACGTCATCCACTCAGTAACTGGCAGGCTGCAGACAGAACACCCAGATGCTCTTCTCCTCATTTCAGGTGATTTCAACCATGTTTCACTGTCTCCCATTCTACCCACGTTTACCCAGTATGTCACATGCCACACCAGAGACAATAAAACACTGGACTTATTCTACGCAAACACTAAGGAGGCGTACACCTCATCACAACTCCCCCCACTCGGGAGATCGGATCACAACTTGGTTCATCTCCGGCCGGTGTACAAACCCCTAGTGCACAGACAACCTCCGGCCATGCACACTGTGGAGTTATGGTCTGAGGAGACAATGGACACTCTAAAGGGCTGTTTTGAAGCCACCACCTGGAAGCAGCTCTGCGATCCACATGGTGAGGACATCGATGGCCTCACTCACACCTTCACGGACTACCTCAGCTTCTGTGTGGACAAATCCGTTCCCACCAAGACCATACGGCGTCACTCAAACAACAAACCCTGGATCAACCCTGAGATAAAAACACTTCTGAGAGAGAAGAAGAGGATCTTCAGGTCGGGGAACAGGGAGATGCTGAAGTCCGTACAGAGGTAGCTGAGGAGAAAGATCAGAGAAGGCAAGGACAGCTTCAGGAAGAAGATGGAGGACAAGCTGCAACAGAGTGAAATTGGCGGGGTCTGGAGAAACCTTAAAACCATCTCTGGGCTCCAGAATACCTCCCCCCAGGCCACGGGGGGCAGGGAGTGGGTGAACAATCTGAATCTGTTTTTCAATAGGTTTGACCAACCGCCCTCCCCCCTGACTGCACAACAACCACTGCTGCCTCTAAAGACATCAAGTCCTGCTGCCCACTCCCCACTCCACCAACACCCCCCCACTCCCAACACACAGCCCCCCAACCTGACCCTCACTAAGACCCAGGTGAGGACGGAGCTGAGGAAGATCAAGGCGAGGAAGGCATCGGGACCGGACGGCATCAGCGCAAAGCTCCTCAAGTCCTGTGCAGACCAGTTGTGTGGGATTGTGGAGTACATCTTCAATCTGAGCCTGAAGCTGGGGAGGGTACCACAGTTGTGGAAAACATCTTGTGTGGTACCTGTACCAAAGACTTCCCACCCCAAAGATCTGAACAGCTACAGACCAGTGGCCCTGACGTCCCACATGATGAAGACCCTGGAGAGACTGCTCCTTGCTTACCTCCGCCCCCTGGTGGGACCAGCGATTGATCCACTCCAGTTCGCCTACCAGCATGGCATTGGGGTGGAGGATGCGGTCATCTTCCTCCTTCACCGTTCTCTGTCCCACCTGGAGAAGCCCGGCAATGCGGTGAGGATCATGTTCTTTGTCTTCTCCAGTGCTTTCAACACCATCCAACCAATGATCCTGAAGGACAAGCTGCTGTGCGCAAGGGTGGACCAGCACCTGTCATCGTGGATCCTGGACTACCTCACAAACCGGCCTCAGTTTGTGAGAACCCGGGACTGTGTGTCCGACACGATCATCGGTAGCACGGGGGCCCCCCAGGGAACAGTTTTGGCTCCCTTCCTGTTCACCCTTTGTACTGCGGACTTCTCACACAACACAACACACTGCCATCTACAGAAGTTCTCTAACGACTCTGCAATCGTTGGCCTCATCTCCAACGGAGATGAAGCTGAGTACAGAGGGCTTATCCAGGACTTTGTGGACTGGTGCCATCGGAACTGCCTCCAGATCAACGCGAGGAAAACTAAGGAGCTGGTGGTGGACTGCCGCAGGCAAGGACAACCCCTCACAGCACCAGTAAATATACAGGGAACAGACATCGAGATGGTGACATCCTATAAGTACCTGGGTGTTCATCTGAACAATAAACTAGACTGGTCACACAATACTGACACACTCTACAAGAAGGGACAGCGCAGGCTGTTCCTACTGAGGAGACTCAGGTCTTTTGGTGTACAAGGGGCGCTGCTGAAGACATTCTATGACACGGTGGTGGCATCAGCCATCACTTTTGGAGTGGTCTGCTGGGGCAACGGCATTACAGCAGCCAATAGGAAGAGACTGAACAAACTGATCAAGAAAGCTAGCTCTGTCCTGGGACAGCGCCTTGACCCAGTGGAGGAGATGGGAGAGAGAAGGATGGTGGCTAAACTGTCATCTCTGCTGGAGTCCGAGTCCCACCCTATGCAGGACATACTGAATGCACTGAGGAGCTCATTTAGCAGCAGACTACATCATCCTAGGTGCAGGGCTGCTCGCAGAGATAGCAAAAAGACGTGACAACCTAAAAGTATTGAATGCAAAAGACGCAATAGACTTACACAATGGTCCCCTCCGGTATACAACTAGGAAAATACCGGTCGCTATGGAGGGTGAGAATATGTATGGGTGCATAATCATACCATGTAGGATAACTAAGTAGACGGTTGTGCTTTTTCATTCCATCTAGCTACAATGCTCCGCACTGTGTGTGTTTATATATTTATATATTATTCCATCTAGCAACAATGCTCCATGCTGTGTGTGTTTATATATTTACATATTTATTCCATCTAGCTACAATGCTCCGCACTGTGTGTGTTTATATATTTACATATTTATTCCATCTAGCTACAATGCTCTGCACTGTGTGTTAATATATTTATATATTTATTCCATCTAGCAACAATGCTCCACACTTTGTGTTTATATATTTACATATTTATTCCATCTAGCTACAATGCTCTGCACTGTGTGTTTATATATCTACATATTTATTCCGTCTAGCTACAATGCTCTGCACTGTGTGTTTATATATTTATATATTTATTCCATCTAACAACAACGCTCCACACTGTGTGTGTTTATATATTTACATATTTACTCCATCTAGCTACAATGCTCCGCACTGTGTGTGTTTATATATCTACATATTTATTCCATCTAGCTACAATACTCCGCACTGTGTGTTTATATACTCATATATTTATTCCATCCACCTACAATGCTCCGCACTGTGTTTATATATTTATATATCTATTCCATCTAGCTACAATGCTCCACACTGTGTGTCTATATATATATATTTATATTTATGCACTACCTTTCAAAAGTTTGGGGTCACTTAGAAATTTCCATATTTTTGAAAGAAAAGCACTTTTTTTCAATGAAGATAACTTTAAACTAATCAGAAATACACTCTATACATTGCTAATGAGGTAAATGACTATTCTAGCTGCAAATGTCTGGTTTTTGGTGCAATATCTACATAGGTGAATAGAGGCCCATTTCCAGCAACTATCACTCCAGTGTTCTAATGGTACAACGTGTTTGCTCATTGCGTCAGAAGGCTAATGGATGATTAGAAAACCCTTGTGCAATCATGTTAGGTCTGCAATAATGTAATTGCTGCAAATGGAGGATTCTTTGACGAAAGCAAAGTTTGAAGGAAAAAATTATTATTTCAAATACAAATCATTATTTCTAACCTTGTCAATGTCTTGACTATATTTTCTATTCATTTTACAACTCATGGCGGTAAATAAGTGTGACTTTTCATGGAAAACACAAAATAATTGTCTGGGTGACCCCAAACTTTTGAACGGTAGTGTATGTACATATGTATACTCGCTGCTCTTGTTTTTCTCTTGCCTTCCGATTGTTGCTCTGAGTGTTGCTATCCCTGTGCTGTTGCAATCCTGGAATTTCCCCATTGTGGGACTAATAAAGGCTTATCTTATCTTATCTTATCTTATCTTATCTTATCGCTTCAGGAGGACAATCCTCCTGGACCTCTGGCTCCTCCTGTTCCTAACTGCTTGGCTCCGGTAACGGCGGGCAAACAGAGGAAACAGAAGAAAGTGGAGAGAGGGCTGGTGAACAGTTTTTAACAGCAACAGGTGGGGGGAGCTCAGGGGACTGCTTTCCCTGAGCCTCCCTACCGGGAATCAGGCAAGACATTTCATTATTAATAGCAGTCAAATGAAAAATAACTTGCCTGTTTTCCCGGATTAAGGTGTTGGCTGCTGCTGTTGTTTGGGCGTCGTCACCCGTCCGTCCAGGAAAGGCAGTGCTTGGCCTCTCTGTAGATAGTTTAGGAGCCGCCCCTCTCACCACAGGAACGGGAGCCCCCGATGAGGAAAGAAAAAAGCCCCTCTACTGCTTGTGGACTCACCAAGGAAGGATACCTCGTAGCGGATGTAGAGGAGGATTCTGCAGATGGGAATACTAGGATTTGAGGATGAGAATCCGCTGCGGGAATAACCGGGCTCGGTGTGGGGAGAGAAGTTAGCGGGCCTGGTTTGATCTTCTGGGATTCCGGGGCCGGATGACGTCGATGCCACCGACCTGGCTGCAATCATCTTGGAGCAGGAGATGGTGCAGAGGGAAAGATGGCCGCCGGCAGAGAAGAGCATTTCTGTTGCGGCTTCATCTGGAAATCCCTTCTCTTTAGGTCAGGAAAAGCCTGTTTGAGAGCGCAGACAGCGGCTATTAGTTCGGCATATTGGGGGTAATTCCAGAGGCCCCGATTAGCCCCCAGGATCCTTAACGCTCCATTAAGGCAGTCTAGTCTTTCTCTGGGACCGATGGCGTCATGCGCATCCTCCAGCAGTTCCCAGATTAGCCAGGCTGCCTGCTGTTCCTCTCCACTGGGATATCCTGCTGCCCATCCATTTCTGCTGGTGTGGGAATGGCTCGACGAGGACATCATGCTCCGAACAGGTATTTGAAAAACACACAAAAGATGAAAAAATGACACGCCACTTCACCACTTGGGCTCAATTTTGGTCATGGCGTACTGTCATGTCCACTGCGTAATGGCGCAGCGAACATATGAATTGATATGAGCCCAAAACACAGGTGAAGTGAACAACTTTATTAACAGAATGGGACAACTCAAAAAACACACAAAATACAGGAAAATGTTCAGTTGGGGAACACAGTCAGGCACACTAGTGCTGGGAGTCCGAGCTCAGTTGGAAAAGGAGAAGCCCCATGCATTCCCAGGGCGGAACCGGGCAGTGGAAAGAAGGGCAGTAAATAATAAGGGAAGACTTACATCGGGCGTCGGAGCTCAGCGGGATCTGGAGAAAAACAACACCGGAGTAGTCCAAGGAAAAGAGAACCCAACAGCTTCAAGACATCACCATAGGCAGGTGACCACAACTAGACTGTGCACTGAAGACTGACACCACGACACTGAATGCCCCCACTGTCACCCAATAAATACCAAGCAGGCTGATGGGTGACAAGTGGATGCAGGTGTGTGGCGGGAGTCTGTGTATGAGTGTGTGTGTGTGTGTGTGTGTGTGTGTGTGTGTGTGTGTGTGTGTGTGTGCAAGAATGTGTATGAGCAGAAACAAATGAGAAACAACTGACAGCCAGTGAGTGTCTGGCAGAGGGAGGGGTGTGGCTGTAGACTGACGAGGCCCAAGGTTCAGGGCTCAACCTGCCAGCTGGAACCAATTACCAACAAATCAGAAGCTACAGCCACAAATCATGGGTGGAGCTGAAACACCAGCTCCACACATGACACAATGAAAAAAACATTCCAGATATCTAAAATGAAATTTTGGGCATCCAAAATACATTTTTACTTGTAGGATTAATATTATAGATATCCACTATTCATATTATGACTATCTAAAATTCAATTTTAGATACGGTATCTGTAATTGAAACTGTGACTAGTAGCAATATATTTACAGATACCCAAAAAACATATTTTGGATATCTCAAATGAATTATGACTAGTAGCAGCTGGATTGTAGATTTCTGAAATAAGAGTTTCTCCTGGCAAGAATTCTATTTCAGATATCCAGAATATTCATTCTCGATAGGATGAATGTAAATGTAGATATCTGAAAGTGAAAACCCAATACACATGAATGGGGAAAAGTGCTGTCATTTCTCCTAGGAAGAATGATATCATAGATATCTGAAAAGATCATTATAGAGAGGAAGAATTTCATTGTGGATATCTGAAATGTTCATTTTTACCAGGAAAAACTGAATTATTGATATCTACAATACATATCCAGGCTAGCTATTAAATGTTAAAATGGCCACTTAAACTTTTTAAAGCTTTTCAGACATTGTGAAATTAGTTTTGACTAGTACAATCTACATTTTAGATATCTTGAAATATAATTGTTACTAGCATGTACTGTACACTACCGTTCAAAAGTTTGGGGTCACTTAGAAATTTCCTTATTTTTGAAAGAAAAGCACTTTTTTTCAATGAAGATAACTTTAAACTAATCAGAAATACACTCTATACATTGCTAATGCGGTAAATGACCATTATAGCTGCAAATGTCTGTTTTTGGTGTAATATCTACATAGGTGTATAGAGGCCCATTTCCCATTTCATTTTACAACTCATGGTGGTAAATAAGTGTGACTTTTCATGGAAAACACAAAATAATTGTCTGGGTGACCCCAAACTTTTGAACGGTAGTGTATGTTATTATGGATATCTGTATTTGCAATTTTAACCAGTAAGAATTTAATTTTGACTAGGAGGAAGGCAATTATAGATATCTAAAAGTTCATTATAGATAGGAACGTGGTTTGTTTTAATGTTAAAACGGCTTGGCATAGTCTGTGGATGCATGAAATGGATGAAAGAGATGTTCCTCCCCCTGTGGGAATTCCTCCCTCTCTACCGTAGTAGTCAGTCCCTACAGTTCAGCAGCAGCACTGCAACTTCTGTCTTGCCTGAACTGGTACACATGCAAAGATACACATGGAAGAGAAAAAAAAAAAGACCTGGAGGAGCAGAAAAGGCCAGAATTAATTAAAAAAAAGGGCTTTGGCCTCTCGCCAAAAGATGCTGGGATAGGCTCCAGCCCCCCCCGCGACCCGAAAAGGATTAAGCGGAAGAAGATGGATGGATGGGTGGCTTTGGATAATGACACTGCAAAATGTGCTAAATTAACAGATATATTTTCAAAAGTCACAGAGTGGAGACTAAAGGTAAAGACATAGCATGGACGATGAAGTTGTAGACCTACAGTAATTATCATGTGGCCAGCTATTACCAAGGAAAATGCCAAGGGAAATGAGATAATATGTGGCCCAGTCAAACATATCCCAGAATTTTACTTAGAAAATGTTAATTTATGGCCTATGTTTGCAGTAAAATAACAGCTTTACTGAATTTTTGTAGCATCTGGGCATCAAAAATACCCAACTTCCTGGTTACTCAGATGAAGAGCCAGCAATTAGCCAGGATCAGGAGGAGGCCAGCTGTACAGAGAGGACAGGTAGAGAACATACAGCATAAATTATATAGGCCTTGTTAATTAAAGCAAAGTACTTTAGAGTAATATCTCTTTAATTAATGTATTATTGCAGTAGAAAACAGAAATAAAGTGATAGATGTCCTTCTGTACATAAAACCAGATGTTCTGAACTATACTACTGCATCCTATGGAAGATACTGAGAGTGATCTGGTGAAGAAGAACTGTAGCAGAGCAGTGGAGATGGGCAGAGGGATTGTGGATTCCCAAGGAAGAGAGGTCATCTAAACTGGAGCAGTTCAGATCTATCTCACCCCTCAGCGTGGAAGGCAAGATCTTCTTCAGTGTTCTGTCTAGGAGAATGACCCACTTCCTTCTGAAGAACAATTGAATCGGTGAATTCAAAAAGGGCCCAAGTCCACACTTTTTCAATGGGGACTTGGGCCCTTTTTGAATTCACCGATTCAATTACATCGATACATCAGTACAGAAGGGTGGAATCCCAGGTGTACCAGGGTGTTTGGAACACACTGGTGTGGTCACTCAACTGACCAGAGAGGCACGGGAAGGAAATGGGGTCTAGTGGTGCTTTGGCTGGACTTCGCCAATGCTTATAGGTCAATCCCCCATAAGCTGGTCGATATCACACTGGACCAACACCATATACCCAGTATGATCAAAGATCTCATTCTGAACTGTTATGGTCAACTCAGATTCAAAGTCACCTCTGGCAGCTTGACCTCAGATTGGCACTAGTTGGAAAAAGGGATTATAACAGGTTGTAACATCTCTGTTATCCTTTTTACCCTGTCCATGAACATGCTGGTTAAGGCAGCAGAGGTAGAGTGTAGAGGACCCCTGTCAAGGTCAGGAATCTGGCAGCCCCCCATTAGAGCTTTCATAGATGACCTGACAGTCACTACTACATCAGTGCCTGGCAGTAGGTGAATTCTCCAAGGCCTGGAAAAACTTATTTCCTGGGCAAGAATGAACTTCAAGCCTTCAAAGTCTAGATCCATGGTCCTGAAAAGAGGGAAAGTGGTGGACAAGTTCCGTTTCCGTCAGGATGGTGTTGTGATACCATCTATCACAGAGAAACCAGTCACAAGCCTAGGGAGGGTCTTTGACTGCAGTCTCAGGGACACAGCATCTATCCAAACTACCATCAGGAAACTGGAAGCATGGCTGTTGACTGTGGATAAGTCTGGCCTTCCCAGCAGGTTCAAGACTTGGGTGTACCAACACGGCATTCTGCCCGTATCCTCTGTCCTCTGCTGGTGTACAAGGTGCCTCTGTCTACAGTGGAGACCCTGGAAAGGAAGATCAGCTCCTACCTTTGAAGATGGCTGGGTTTACCACATAGCTTCAGTAGTGCGGCACTTTATGGCAGGAGCAACAAACTCCAGCTTCTCATCAGAAGTATGGAAGAGGAGTTCAAGGTGTCCTGCACAAGAGAGGCACTAGCCTATCGTAACTGTAGAGACTTGAGAGTGGCAGCAGCAGGCATTGTGGTGAGGACAGGTTGGAAGTGGAGAGCTCAAGAAGGGTTGGAGCTTGCAGAATCTCGGTTGAGACACAAAGCTCTGGTGGGCACAGTGGCAATAGGATGTGCAGAGCTGGGCTCCATCCCACAGCCACGCTATGATAAAGTCCAGGAAAAGGACAAATGCCAGTTAATCCTGCAGGAGATGAGAGCAGGTGTTGAAGAAGCGAGGACTAGCAGGATGGTAGGCATGCAGCAGCAGGGGCATGGACAAAATGGGGTGGAGCAGTGGATAAGAAGCTGACCTGGAATGACAACTGGTATGTAGAACCTCAGCGCATCCAATTAATCTCCGAGCAGTATATGATGTGCTACCCAGTCCGGCAAACCTGCATACCTAGGGCAAGAACAAGCTGCCAACATGTCCTCTCTGCCCAGGAAAGGGCACGCTTGAACACATCCTCAGCAGCTGCCCAACAGGTCTTGGTGAGAGCTGATATCGCTGGCACCATGACTAAGTGCTAAAGTGTGTAGTGGAGACCATCTCCAGCACCATAGCCAACAATAAGCAGTTTGGTAGTCAAAGGAAAATCACGTTTGTTAAAGCTGGAGAGAGGCCCCAGCCACAGCTTAGACCATCAGCCAGCATGCTCTCTTCAGCTTCAGACTGGCACCTGCGAACTGACTTGGGCAAGCAGCTTAATTTCCCTGACTATGTAACACCAACATCTCTTAGGCCAGATGTGGTACTTACATCTTCCTCTTCTAGGCAGGTCCTGTTAGTGGAGCTCACAGTTCCCTGGGAGGAGCACATGGAAGGACCAATGAATGCAAACGGCTCAAATACCAAGAACTGGTAGAACAGTGCCAGAGAAATGGTTGGAGAGCATACTCTGAGCCCACAGAGGTGGGATGTTGAGGCTTTGCTGCCCGCTCCCTCTGCAAAATTTACACTATCCTTGGCATCAAAGGAGCTGCTAAAAGGAAGGCCATCAAATCTGCCACCCAGGCTGCAGAAAGAGTCTCTCGCTGGCTATGGATTAAGAGGTCTGAATTGTGGGCCAATGCTGCTGGAACACAAGTCAAGGTCTGATCAACCCTGGCTTGGTCGCCTGATTGAGGGTGTCTGATGTTGTGAGACCTGAAATACCCAATGACATCAGGAAACATCACTGATGATGTGTCCCGACGCATCCATGGATGTATCTATTCACCATCTTAATAAAACAGAATATTGTGAAACAGTTGTATTTTAATAATTTTGTTTAAAAAGTTAAACTTTATAATCTTCTATATTTATCATGTAAATAGAGCTATTTGAAGCATTTGTTTTAAAGTGTGATTGTTATGACTTACTGTAGTTCTTTGAATTAATTTATGAATCATGATATTCTCATGTTTTGAAATGCAGTAGAATATTGTTTACATTGTGGGTTAATATGAAAATAAAGGTCAATCAGTTAGGGCGGCACCAAATATTTGATTATCTGAATTTTCCATCATTAAACTGGTATTTAGCCTTTTTTTTTGTTCTTCCCGGTGCCGGAGGATGGCGGCCAGTAACAGCAGCTCTTGTTAAGGTTTTTACTAACTTTGTGTCTTATTAGTTTATTCTGTCTCTTAGTGTGTTTTCTTATCAAGGCTGGGTAATAAGACTTGAGTAACGATTGGACAAAGTTTTACTATTTTTTTTTCTACTGGTTTCCCTGCTATTTTCTTGCTTGTGGCTATGCAGTACAATACAAGCGGAGTCAAAAGGACTGTTTAAACACACAACCAGCTGACTGTGCTAAATAGGCTACCAAGAGCGAAGCCCCTAATTCCGGACGAGCTGAGGAGGAGACGCTGGGGGCGGAAAGCTGGAGGAAAGGTTAGAATGAGGAGGAGAAAGTTTAAACCAACAGTACTGGTGTTAATCACGGGGAACATGAAGTCTCTGGGAAATAAGATGAATGAGCTCACAGTGCTGACCAGGACACAGAGAAAATACGGGAGAGCAGCATCATGTGTTTTACAGAGAAGTGGCTTCACTCACACATCCCAGCCAACAACATCACGCTACCTGGCTTCAACACTATCCGGACGGACAGGAACATTATAAGGAGCGGCAAAAGGAAATGAGGAGGGATTGCACTTTCTGTGAACGAGACGTGGTGTAATCCCAGAAACATTCATGTAAAGGAACGTCTCTGCAGCCCGGACACTGAACTGTTCACTGTGAGTATGCAACCTTATATCATGCAGAGCCTGAGTCTGGAGAGAGCACCGGTGTTGTGGAAAATGTACTGCCTGGTTCCTGTCCTCAAGAAGTCATCTCCATCGGACCTAAATGACTATAGACCAGTTGCCCTCACATCTCATGTGATGAAGGTCATGGAGAGACTTGTCTTAGCCCACCTGAGGCCGCAGGTGAAGACGTGGCTGGATCCTCTGCAGTTTGCATATCAACCCCATTTGGGAGTTGAAGGCGCTGTCATCTACCTGCTGCAACAAGCATATTTGCACCTGGATGGGGGAGGAGACACTGTCAGAATCCTGTTCTTTGATTTCTCCAGTGCATTTAACACCATTCAGCCACTGCTGCTGGGTGAGAAGTTGTGGGTGATGGGGGTTGACAGCTCTGTGATATCCTGGGTTATTGACTATCTGACAGACAGGCCACAGTTTGTCCGGCTGGGCAGTGTCTTGTCTGATGTTGTGGTTAGTGATATGGGAGCTCCACAGGGGGACTGTGCTTTCTACTTTTTCTCTTCACCTTATATACCAATGACTTTCAGTATAACTCCAAGTCATGCCACCTGCAGAAATTCTCTGATGACTTGGCAGTTGTTGGGTGTATACAGTAAGAGGGGAGAGGAGGGGGCGTACAGGGCACTGGTAGACAGACTTGTGGACTGGACCGAGCAGAATCACCTGAGGCTGAATGTCAGCAAGACCAGAGAGATGGTGATTGACTTCAGGAAAAAGAGGACACCACAGCCATTGCAGATTAGGGGGAGGATGTGGGGGGAGTTGAGAACTACAAATACCTGGGTGTCGTGATCAGCAGTGGACTGGATTGGAAATCTAACACCAATGCTGTGTACAAGAAGGGGATAAGCAGACTCTACTTTCTGAGGAAGCTGAGATCCTTCAATGTGTGCAATGAGATGTTGGAGCTTTTCTATCAGACTGTCATTGCCAGTGTCATCTTCTTTGCTGCGGTCTGTTGGGGTAGCAGTATCAGAGACAGTGACAGCAGACTTGACAAGATTATCAAGAAGGCTGGCTCTGTAATTGGTCTCAAGCTGGATACTTTTGAGACTGTGGTGGAGGGGAGGACACTGAGCAAACTGTTATCCATCATAGACAATCCTGATCACCCCCTCCACCACACTTTGGACAGACATCTCTAATGTGGAATGTTGCTCATAACAATGCTGCCATACTGCACCTTACAGTCTAATTGGTACCTTGCATTTCACCCTGCACCTTATAAGCCTCCTTTGTACATTGAGTACTATCCACAGATTCATAAGGATCATCATCTATTTAACCTAGTAGTAGCCTATGTAGTATATAAAGTTGTCTAAGCATTTTTTACTTCCCTGGGCAACTCCTTTTCTATTATGCTGTGTGTATTTCTGTTGGTTTGGGTTGTCTACTGTGTCATGCTGCTGTTAAACTGTAATTTCCCAGTTTGGGATTAATAAAGTACATCTAGCTAGCTAGCTAGCTAGCTAATGCATATTGAAATACAGTGGTGTGAAAAAGTGTTTGCCCCTTCCTGATTTCTCATTGAATCTGAATCACTTAAATGTTTCAGATCATCAAGCAAATTTAAATATTAGACAAAGATAACACAAGTAAATACAAAATGCAGTTTTTAAATGAAGGTGTTTATTATTAAGGGTAAAAAAATCCAAACCTACATGACCCTGTGTGAAAAAGTGATTGCCCCCTCCCTGTTAAAACATAAATTAACTGTGGTTTATCACTTCTTTGGAAAGTGGAGTTCAATTTCTCTAGCCACACCCTGGCCTGATTACTGCCACACCTGTTCTCAATCAAGAAATCACTTCAATAGGACCTGCCTGACAAAGTGAAGTAGACCAAAAGATCCTCAAAAGTTAGACATCATGCTGCAATCTAAAGAAATGCAGGAACAAATGAGAAACAAAGTAAATGAGATCTATCAGTCTGGAAAAGGTTATAAAGCCATTTCTAAAGTTTTGGGACTCCAGTGAACCAGAGTGAGAGCCATTATCAACAAATAGTGAAAACATGGAACAGTGGTGAACCTTCCCAGGAGTGGCCAGCCAGCTGACCAAAATTACCCCAAGAGCGTAGCGACCACTCATTCAAGAGGCCACAAAAGACCCCACAACAATATCCAAAGAACTGCAGTCCTCACATGCCTCAGTTAAGATCAGTGTTCATGACTCCACCATAAGAAAGAACTGGGCAAAAATGGCCTGCATGGCAGTGTTCCTTCTTCTTCTTCTTCTTCTTTTAGATTTGATTGGCGGTTGGCAACCAACTTACAGGTGCATTACCGCCACTGACTAGATTATCATCACTCTATATCTCCATATAAGGAGTTCTGAACAACTCCTCGTGGATGAAAAAATTATCCGTCCCTGGACTGCGTCCGAGGCGCGGCCAAGAGTCTGTCTGAGATGAAAACCACTGCTGAACAAAAAGAACAAGAGGTCCAAAAGGTCACAAAAGACCCCACAACAACATCCAAAAAACAGCAGGCCTCACATGCCTTAGTTAAGGTCAGTGTTCATGACTCCACCATAAGAAAGAGACTAGACAAAAATGGCCTGCATGGCAGAGTTCCAAGATGAAAACCACTGCTGAGCAAAAAGAACATAAAGGCTGGAATCAATTTTGCCAGAAAACATCTTGATGATCCCCAACTTTTTGGAAAATACTCTGCAGACTGATGAGACAAAAGCTGAACTTTTTGGAAGGTGTGTATCCCATTACATCTGGCGTAAAAGTAACACAGCATTTCAGAAAAGGAACATCATACCAACAGTAAAATACGGTGGTGGTAGTGTGATGGTCTGAGGCTGTTTTGTTGCTGAAGGAGAATGTCCAGCCATCTGTTCGTGACCTCAAGCTGAAACACACTTGGGTTCTGCAGCAGGACAATGATCCAAAACACACCAGCAAGTCCACCTCTGAATGGGTTAAGAAAAATAAAATGAAGACTTTGGAGTAGCCTAGTCAAAGTCCTGACCTGAATCCAATTGAAATGCTGGGTCATGACCTTAAAAAGGTGGTTCATGCTCAAAAACTCTCCAATGTGGTTGAATTACAACAATTCTGCAAAAATGAGTGGGCCAAAATTCCTCCACAGTGCTGAAAAAATTCATTGCCAGTTATTGTAAATGAAGATGGCGGCGCGTGCACAACGCGAGGCTCAGCGTCCTACCAGATTCTGGGGACTAGCAGTGTTATTTCTGCTCATTTCGGGTATGTTCGTTCAGAACAGCTCTGCTTTTACATCTTACACCCGAGATGAGCTTTTGAATATTGGTTTACAAAACAACGATAACGACCTTTTTATCAGCAACCTACGTCTGAATCTACGTCTCATCCCGGAGCTCTGGAGAACTCCCGACGCTCGGCAGGCTTCCCGGCCGACCGGAAGTGCTCGCAGGCGGCGTAAGGACCGTAAACAAAGGAGGGGTAAACGCGGTGGGCTAAGAGCTAAGCTAAAGCTAACACCACACCGGCTATCGCTACTCAGTATTTTCCTTGCTAATGTACAGTCTCTGGCGAGCAAAATGAGTGAACTACGGCTTCGGATCACCAACAATAAGAAACTTATGAACTGCAATATCATGATTTTTACGGAAACATGGCTTCACAGTGGAATACCCGACAATGCTATCGAGCTAGCCGGCCTACACATGCTCCGGGCAGACAGAGCAGCAGTTGACTCCGGTAAGACAAGAGGGGGGGGGATTGTGCATTTATATTAACAAGGCTTGGTGCACGAACTCTGTCACTGTTGAGAGACACTGCTCAGCTAACCTGGAGTTTCTCATGGTTAAATGTAGACCTTTCTATCTGCCACGCGAGTTCACTTGTACCATCATAACAGCCGCTTACATTTCTCCGGATGCTAATGCTAAGCTTGCTATGAAAGAACTGCATGCAGCTATTAGCAAACAACAAACTGCACACCCAGAGGCAGCATTTATTGTGGCGGGTGATTTTAACCACTCTAACCTCAAGACGGTGCTTCCTAAATTCTACCAGCATGTCTCCTGTCACACAAGAGGGGACAAAACATTGGACCATGTTTACACCAATATTGGGGGAGCCTACACAGCAACTCCCCTCCCCCACCTAGGTCAGTCTGATCATTTATCCTTGTTCCTTACCCCCAAGTATGTACCGCTCATCAACCGGGTGAAGCCATCAGTGAGGACCATCAAAGTGTGGCCAGAGGGGGTTGACTCTGTACTCCAGGAGAAGTTTAGGAACACAGACTGGAGTATGTTCACCTCTCAGGCTACCTGTGGCTCCCACATAAACATCAACTGTTACACCCACTCAGTCCTGGACCATATCAACACCACTATTGACAGTGTCACCACGGAAAGACAGATCACCACGTACCCAAATCAGAAGCCGTGGATGAACAGAGAAGTGCGACTTCTGCTAAAAGCACGTGTCATATCCGGCTCTAGGGAGCCGGGCAATCAGAGCCAGGGACAAGCCAGTGAGTTGAGATGTTTTATTCTGGGTAAGGGATAAGGGATGAGGAGAGCACAGACACTCATACAGACGTACATTCTCAGGCTGCACAGCGCAGGGGTAGGTAGCTCGTACCGGACATGGGGGTAACAAGACGTGCATACTCACAGCGGGATACAAACACCGGAATGCTGCAAGGGGAGTTAAGGCTGACACCAGACGAAGGGGCTTCAGCCTAGCAGTGCTTATGTCGCAGCCCCGAATGATCGAAGCTGCTCCTCTTTATACTCATTAACAGCGCCCCAGCTGATGAGGATTAATTGGCCCCAGCCGTCCCGTGACACTGACAGCTGGGAACCAGCTGAGGCACTGCCCAATGAGAGGCAGGGATAAAAGGAGCATGGGCTGAGCGCCGAGCCGGCGTCTCACCCCATGGTGACAGAGCCTCCCCCTCACGGTCGGGCTCCCGAACGACCAGGAACATCCCAGCCCCCCCCCCCCCCCCCTCCCCACCTAGGGCGGGCGGAAGGGAGGCAGGACCGGAGGGGAAGATGCAAAGGGAAGGACAAAAAAAAACAATAGACCAATGTAGGGCAGCAGGGCAGAGAAAAAAAAAAAACCCAAATACAATACCCCACAACACAGGGAAAAGGATTAACCCAGAGCACAGTTATGGAGAAAACTGAGTTAGGACACAGGTAGGGAAAATACCAAATATGACTACAGACAGCATACAAATAACGTATAGATCGGGGCAAAAAAAAGAAAACCAAAAACCCACCAAAAAGGTGGCAGGAATGAATAAAGCAATCACAGAGTATAGTTAAGGGGAACAAAACACACTACTCCATAATGCACCAACAAGACAAAGGTCAGGACAAAAAATGATGAAAAACGCTGTGCATGGATACTAAAGAAAACAAAACACACAGCACTGAATATATAAAAGATCACCTAAAGAAACAGAGGTGACAAGGACAAATGGGTAATAATGAAGTACGGTTAAGTGGGAATGAAACACATTACTTCAAACAATAACAAACACAGTCAATGTTAAAGTCGGGGCTAGGGAAGGCCCCCCACGAGGATAATAAGACAGAATGGGGTGATCACAGAGTATGGTTGAACAGGAAACCACACGCATACTCCATGATGCACCGACGAGGCCAAGGCTAAGGTAAGGATGAATGAAAACGCTGAGTAAAGATAAGAAAATGCAATACACAGCGCGATACATAAGGTGAGTCACCAAGAGGAAAAAAAGGTGACAGGGTAACAGGATAACAATACGATAAAAATGCTGAGTATGGTTAATAAAAAAAACACAACACACAGCACAAAAACACATATTCCCCTAATGGACAAAAACTACACCCGAGTGACTTCAATAATAATAAAAGAAGTAAAGGACACCCGAGGAGACGGCAGGCAGAGTCCAAAACGGCCGGAATTGTTCTGGTAATCTCCCCGCCCATTGTCCAGTTGGCAACCCGGGGAAGAGAAATGTTCGGACGGCGAACTCTGGGCCCAGATCCCAGGAATCCAGTCCAACGGCTGCCGAACCAGGCCGCCCAAAGGCAAACAGACCAGTGGGGGGAAACCAGATCGCCGAACCGAAAGTTTTGCGGGTCGGGTCGTCGACCCGCATCACTCAACCACCAGGACCGTTGAGACGGACGAAGGGTCAGAGCGGATCCCGGTGGAAGAGGCTCAGGGGAGAGCCGATGACGAGGGTGGCGGGCCTCAGGGAAATGGCCACCTCCTCACCGGACCTGGACAACACTGGGGCAGCACCCACGTCGGACCCCGATCGGGCCTCAGGCGAACCCACGTTGGACCCCGATTGGGTCTCGGGCGAACCCACGTTGGACACTGCACCAGAACCGACCTCCAACGTTGAACCCGGACCCTCCAGCACCACGAGGAACAGCAACTCCTCGCCGGTGACCCTGGAAGAAGGCTCAGAAGAGAAAACAGAACCGGGATCAGGATCACCGGCAGCGCCAGAACCCGGCGAGACGAGCTCAGACGCAGCGGACGGCTGCACCCGGCTCGTCTCCCCTGGAGATAGGCTGAAGTGCTCAAAGATAAAAAGAGAGAAAAGAAAGGAGAGCACTCGCCTGATCTCGGGTTCTGACGCCGTCCAGGACTGCGAAGATCCAGGATCCGTCGTCAGGTCGTTGTCAGGCTCCCATCTAGCCGCGTCGGGCCCCGCAGCCAGCACGATGGTCAGCGCAGCTTGAGATCCCTCCAGCTCAGGTAACCCCGCCGACGACCCACTCGGCGTGAAGCCAGAAGAATCTCGTCCCGCCGGACCGAACCGCTCCTCCGTGGAGACCCGGGGACGCTGAGTCGTCGGCGTAGACTCCACGCAGCAGTCAGTCCCCCTCCTCCGTCCGCAATGTAGCAGCGGAACCACAGGCCCTCTCCATATCCCACCACGTTGACCCGGAGCCGGGGACCGCTCGGCGGAGAGAGACAGAGGATGCGGGATTAGGAATACAGGTTACAGCAGGTGTGAAAAAACAATGACTTGCCTGCCCCCTGGAGGTTGAGTATCGCCTGCTGTAGTGGAATCTGCTTCTTCCTCTCCCCGCCCGGCGATAACGGAGGACCCCCCGGGAATTCGTCTGAGGATCGCTCGCGTTGTCTCCAGCAGAGAGCTCACCAGGCCGGGATTCCAGGCACACACAGCGGTCAGGAAGCGCGTCGAGGAGGAGGGGGAAACAGCCGGGGTGAGCCAGCCCGAATGTCCAGGAATGACAGCGGGGGAACGAGGCTCAGGGGACGAGGCTGTAGAATCTCCACACTGACGAGGCGAAGGGATGACAGCTGCGTGGGAGGAACGGTCCTGACGATGACCCAGAACTGGATCCGGACGAGGTTCGTGCAGAGGTGACTCGGCGATGTGATGACGACTACTCCCAGGGGACGAAGCGAGGGGGAAACCCAGGATTCGCCGCTCCAGATCGGAGATCGAGACGAGGAAGGCGTCGAGCACGGGAAAGCTTCGTAGCCCTGAAGTCCTCACCATCAATCTCACTGCCGCCGCCACATGCCTGAAGGTGGTGACGGGAAACACAGTAGAGCTCGCGACAGCCACTCGACCCCGGACATAACTGCTGTCAGCTGCGGCTCCTTGAAGGGAATCCCGAGTGACGTGGCGCAGGTCGGGGGAAGTCCTCTGGTTGGCGCGAACTCCCGGACTGGAATAGCGGCAGGAACGGGACTCCGAAGCGGGGAAAGACGTCGCCCACTTCGACTCCCTGCCGGGATTTCCATCCACCCCGTGGAGCTTCTCTCGCTGTGTACCTGCAGCGTCTATCCTGGCACTGTCCTCCAGATGGTACAGAGAGTGAGGGTGACAGTCCAGGAGTTCCTCAGCACGGCCCGGATGCCAGCGTCTCGCGTTGGAGGCGTCGTGCAGGGTGAAGAATGTCCCGTCGACAGCCTCCGAGATGGACCTCAGCTCGTCGCCCTGGCGCCGGAAGTGACTCCTGGGAAACTGCATGCTAGCAGCGCTGACACCCGGACAGAAAGGTACATTTCCACAGCGACTCACGGCCGCCGGCAACTCTTCTGGCTGCGACATACTGTCATATCCGGCTCTAGGGAGCCGGGCAATCAGAGCCAGGGACAAGCCAGTGAGTCGAGATGTTTTATTCTGGGTAAGGGATAAGGGATGAGGAGAGCACAGACACTCATACAGACGTACATTCTCAGGCTGCACAGCGCAGGGGTAGGTAGCTCGTACCGGACATGGGGGTAACAAGACGTGCATACTCACAGCGGGATACAAACACCGGAATGCTGCAAGGGGAGTTAAGGCTGACACCAGACGAAGGGGCTTCAGCCTAGCAGTGCTTATGTCGCAGCCCCGAATGATCGAAGCTGCTCCTCTTTATACTCATTAACAGCACCCCAGCTGATGAGGATTAATTGGCCCCAGCCGTCCCGTGACACTGACAGCTGGGAACCAGCTGAGGCACTGCCCAATGAGAGGCAGGGATAAAAGGAGCATGGGCTGAGCGCCGAGCCGGCGTCTCACCCCATGGTGACAGCACGTAACAATGCCTTTAGATCTGGTGATGCACAGGCCTACAGTTCATCCAGGGCAGATCTGAAGAGGTGCATCAAGAAGGCCAAGCACAGCTACAAGCTGAAGGTGGAGGAACATTTTGGGGACTCTGACCCCCAACGTATGTGGCAGGGCATTCAAGCTATCTCTGATTATAAGCCCAGCAACTCCATACCTATAGCCATGACTGTGCCCTTTCTCAATGAGCTAAATAACTTCTATGCTCGTTTTGACAAGGACAACAATGAAAAGAACATCAATTTCCCACCCTCTGATGACCTCCACCACCTCACACTCACCCACACCGACGTCCGTAATGCACTGAGTCATGTCAACGTACATAAGGCTGCTGGCCCTGATGGCATTCCTGGGCGTGTGCTGAGGGCATGCGCTGAGCAGCTGGCAGGGGTCTTCACAGACATCTTCAATCTGTCCCTGGCCCAGGCCGTGGTACCAGCGTGCTTCAAGACCACTTCAATAGTACCAGTGCCGAAACATTCAACACCATCGTGCCTAAATGACTATCGCCCTGTGGCACTGATGCCCATAGTCATGAAGTGCTTTGAGCGATTGGTCTTGGCACAGCTCAAAAAAGGCCTGCCCCCTACACTGGACCCTCATCAGTTCGCCTACCGGAGCAACAGGAGTACAGAGGATGCGGTTTCTACAGCGCTGCACTATGTACTCTCACACCTGGATGACAAGAACACCTACGCAAGAATGCTGTTTATTGACTTCAGCTCAGCATTCAACACAGTTATCCCCTCCAAGTTGCTCACCAAACTTGGGGACCTGGGAATCAGTACCTCCACCTGCAACTGGATCATGGATTTTCTGACCAACAGACCCCAGCATGTTAGGTCAGGCCCCAACCGTTCTTCCGTCATCACACTCAACACTGGTGTACCACAGGGCTGTGTGCTCAGCCCATTCCTCTACTCCCTCTACACCCATGACTGCAGGCCTATGTATGGATCCAATTCCATCATAAAGTTTGCAGATGACACCACGGTGATTGGACTCATCAGGGACAACGACGAGTCAGATTACAGGGCAGAGGTTAAGCACTTGGCTACTTGGTGCGCTGACAATAACCTGCTCCTTAACACCAGCAAAACCAAGGAGCTCATAGTGGACTACAGGAAGGAGAGGGAAGAGACACATGACCCCATCCATATCAATGGCATAGCTGTTGAACGTGTCCCCAGCTTCAAATTCCTGGGGACCCACATCTCGGAGGACCTGTCCTGGTCAGTTAACACCACCAGCCTGATCAAGAAGGCCCATCAGCGCCTCTTCTTCTTGAGGACATTGAAGAAGAACCATCTGTCAACTGACATGCTGGGCAACTTCTACCGCTGCGTGATAGAGAGCACCCTGACCAACTGTATCACACTCTGGTATGGGAGCTGCTCTGTAGCTGACCGCAAGGCGCTGCAGCGGGTGGTGAAAACCGCCCAACGCATCACAGGGACTGCACTTCCAGCTATAGAGGACGTCTACAGGAAAAGATGTCTGCGCCGGGCACGCAGCATTCTTAGGGACTCCAACATCCTGCTCATGGACTGTTCCAGCTTCTCCCCTCCAGAAGACGTTTCAGAAGCCTTCGGACTAGAACCAGCAGGTTTAGGAACAGTTTCTTTCCAACAGCTGTCACGTTATTGAACTTAGTTCCCCGCTGACTCTCTTACAATCATCTTTTACCATCCTCACCTGTACATAACTGCATAACTACATAACTACATCTAACTTATTGCACATTATTTGCACATAACAGTACTTTTAACTTTCTGCACTGCTGCATATATTTGCATATACTTGCTTAAATTGCACATACTGTTAATTACCGTATATACTGCACTGCTGTCCTTTGCACTTCTGATTGGATGCTAAACTGTGTTTCGTTACCTTGTATTCATACATGTGTAATGACAATAAAGTTGAATCTAATCTAATCTAATCTAATCTAAGGGTGGCCCAACCAATTATTAGGTTTCGGGGGCAATTTTTTTCACACAGGGCCATGCAGGTTTGATTTTTTTACCCTTAATAATAAACACCTTCATTTAAAAACTGCATTTTGTGTTTACTTGTGTTATCTTGGTCTAATATTTAAATTTGCTTGATGATCTGAAACATTTAAGTGTGACAAACACAAAAAAATGAGAAATCAGGAAGGTGGCTGACACTTTTTCACATCACTGTATGTACTTACCCTAACACCCCCCCCCCCGCACCTCCACACACACAATTTCTGATTTTAATCCCAGATTTATGAAAATACAAATTTAACAGAAAAGGTTCACGAATCTACAAGAGAAAAAAAATAGCAACTTGATGATAAAGTCCGAATTTTACCTAAACAGTCACAAACTTACATGACTAAATTTGCAGTGTATGAAAAAAGATGAAAGCTACCCAAGACATTACAAATTTGAGAATAAAATTCCCCCCATCCCCTCAGCCGCCAAAAGAAAAAAAAATGTGGGCCGGTCTTGGGCATGAAACTCCCGGGCTGAAAATTGGTCCCATTCAGGCCTGCATATAAGTATTCATGTTTACATCATTCACATTAGTTGAACAACTTTCTGAATCTGCCTATATGGTTTTAAGGTATTTACCTGAGGTTTAGCCTCCTAGTTCCTGATTGGCTAAAGTTATGTCATGTGACTGAAGAACGAGGACGTGTTGTGTGTGTTGACATGAGGTAGAGAAAGTAAAGTGTGCTGCTGTGAAAGCTATCCGTCTCCATCCTGCTCTCTTCATAACAAGAGTTGTCCATCCACCACACCAAACCCCGGCACGTTACATTTGGTGGCAGCGGTGACCATTGTTTGTGGGATTTTTCGCCTTTGGTGAGTTTTATTGTGCAAATACTGTCACATCTGCACTGGCTGGCTGTACTTTTTTTTCCTCTTTGTGACCTGCTGCTGGACTGAATATTGTTATTGTTTACGGAGGCATTACAGACTGTTGCAGCATTTCTTCATTACTTTATATACTTTTTGTGGATTTTTCGTTGGATATTTTATTACTATATCGGATGATGGACATTAATCTCCACATCCTTCTCCCATGCAACATCAGAGGTCAATGGATGTCGCTTCTGCCTCACACCCTGTCTCCAACACCCTGAAAATTGACCTTCCACCTTTCAAGGGTAAAGTGATGGAATCTTTTTCAAGCTGGGAATGATGCTTCGAAGTAGCAGTACAAGCTATGGCTTTACCTGACTCAGATCTGTCTGCAGTCATAGCATCTGTTCTCCCCACCCGCCTAGCTGATGCTACCTTTCTGTACTGGGAGAGCTTGCCTTCTGCAACCCAGAAAGACTATGATTCTATGATAGAGAAACTAACAGCAGTTTTTGGTCAGAAATATCCTCTGCCATTCTTTCAAACACACGTGAATGCTCGCCCTCATCAGCCAGGTGAGAACTTGGATGTGTACAGTGCTGATATTATTCATCTTGTGTTAGAAACATTCCCTAACTATGACCACAATGTAAAGGAAGGAGAAAAAGTTGGACACTTTGTGGCTGGATTAGACCCCAGCTTACAGTCAAAATTTCACAAGTTAGGGGCAGAGAACCTTGAAGATGCGCCGCACATTGCCAGTCGATGTGAAAGAGCATGTGCAGCTTTGCAACTAACAGCTATGGCTATCCCACACAGTCAACCTTCAGAACAGGTAGCTATGATTCGCCCTAAGCCTTCTGATGACAAACTTCTTCAGGCAGTGGAGCAACTGGCTCTCACAGTTAATTCCTTGAAATGTGGAGTGCAGCAGTTGCAGAAAAAAACACAGCTACCTTGCTTAGCATTTGGATTCTAGGTCTGACAGACTTTCCTCCAGTGATCCCTGTTATAGGACATGCAATGCCTCTCCTCCCTCCTACCACAGCAGACAATGCCACAGAGACTATTACTTACCTGAACGAAACCCTGCTCATGATCTGGTGTCATGTTAGGAACACTGTTCTCCCTCTCCTACTCATCACAGATGCCACGACTGGCACAACAACGGTAACAGGTGCTGCTCTCCATCATGCCCATTTTATCCTTACTCCAGGTACGATCACCATGACGACACCATCCACAGGCTTGAATGTATCCCTAGCCCAGTTCCACAGAGAAACAGATATCCAAGTCCACATGTGAGGGGCACTGTTTGATTTCAGTCTCCAGACGGACATGCACACTCAGGCTCCAACCAACAGGGAAAGTTCCGGTAGCTGCTGTCGAGGGGCAGACATCAGCTGCTGAGTCACAGCCCCAAACTGATACCCTTACATTAATTCCTGATACAGATGAATCACAATCTGTTGACTCTGTTTCTTCTATAGTCCTCACTATCATTGAAGGCATTGAAATGTGTGTTTTAATTGACTGAGGCACTTTTGTCTCACTTGTGAGCGAAGAGTTCCACATCGCTCATCCAGCTCTGAAAAAATGTCCTCTGACATCCTCCTCTGTTCCTGCTCATTCAGTCAATGGAAAGCACCTGGCTATCTTAGGCAAGCTAACTATTGGAACCAGACTTCAAAAACAGGTATGGCAACAGGAATTTGAGGTGCTTAGAGGCGGATACCAGCCCGTCACATTAGGTTGGGATTTTCTTGGAAAACACCATGCTCTACTTGCTCTCAAAAACAAAATTCCTCAACTGTGGGACATGAAGATTCCTCTGTTCACCAATGGACGTGAAGTAGCTGTTGTAATGTGACTGTGCTTACACCCACAAAGATCCCAACTATGAGTGAAACCATTGTCACAGCCTGTGTGTTAGCAGCTACACCTGCTTCTCCTGTGCCTACTGACTATTGTGGTGTTTTCATGCCCAACCCATCCTGTGACATTGTTGTAGCACACACACTCAGTGAAGTTCAAAGTGGCACAACTGTTGTTTGACTCTTAAATCCCTCCAGGGATGACACTGAACCGCACTCTAATCAACACCTAGGTGAATTTTATTCTGCATCATCTGTTGATATCATGCCACTTGAGGACAGAAATTATGCATCTGTGTGTGATTCATCACCATCTGTACAGATAAATGAAACACTCCCGTCACCTTCCCAAGTTCAGTCCCTAAGTCCAGATCCGGTTCCAGATCATTGCTCTTATGGTCGCTCGGTCAGCTAGAGGAGCAACATTATTTGTTTTTATTGTTCTTTTTAATGATTCTTTATTTGTCCTGCACATTTTGCACATCCTGCCTTGGATCTTAAATGTGTGAGATTTTTTGAGTCTTCTTTTACCCTTCTTTTTTCAACTTTCACTACTTCATGCACAGAGCGGTAACTTCCCTAGTCACGCTCATGGGACAGCTTTGTTTACTTTGTTCACCCTCATTGTGACTCTGGACCGCCAGTCCTCTTTGGAATATGCTCCGGTATGGATATTCATGTTTTTTTATGGACAATTTTATGGATAATTACATACCTGCGATGACTGCTTGACTGGGAGTTTGTGTTTGATGTTGGAAAGAACCTTCCCGACGGTCCGTGACCCATCTACACCAGAGACTATCTAATGAAGCTGGGACAACAGATTCATCACACCATAAACACAGACAGTTTTCCAGAGAAAATACTCTGCAAGGACTCCTTCAACCAGCATAAATCGTGCCCAGTCTCCAGTTTTAGTTAGTCTTTTCTGTCTTTTTCATTGTTTTCCTGTTTGCTGTATTTGGTTCCTGGTTAATTACTGTTATTCTTCATTCGTAGTGTCATTATTTACATTTTGGAGTTGTGTTGTTCTTGTGTCATTATGGTTTCTGGTAAGTGCTTTATTTTGTCAGATCTGCGCAGCTCCTGGCTGTCAAACTGGGTTGTGGGCTGCGCAGCTGTCACTGATTGTATTATGTTCGCCACTCATGTATCCACACCTGCCTCTTATCAAGGAAATGGTATTTAAAGGCACGATAACCTTTTCCCGGTGTCGTGCCCTGCCATACTGTTGGATGTCCTCAGCTGTTTCTGACTGAGTGTTTCGGGCTGCTGTCAAGGAGAATGGGAGGGCTCCATCCAGGTCACTTTTCTCCCCTTTTTTGCCCAGCGTTCCCAGGCTTCTGCCTGCCTGTCGACATTGAGCCCCCGCTCTCCTCCAGCACCCTTTCCACCCGTTATTTGTATGTGTAGTGTGTTATTTGTCTGCCTTTACGTTAATAAATGGACAAACCACTGTGAGCGTTTGGTGTCCTTCGACAGACCTAAAAAGGGCAATTTATGACAGAGACTGTTAAACAGCAAGCGCTCCCATACATTATTCTGGCCAATGTGCGCACTCCATAATAAAAAGGATAAGCTGCAAGCTAGCATTAATCACAAGCATGAATACAGGACTGCTTCTATTCTCACATTTACTGAAACATGGTTAAATGAGAAACATAGTGATGGCACATTGCACATTGATGGCTTTTGTCCCCCACTACATCTGGACTGGGTCCATGAGCTTATCGGTAAACACCATGGCGGCGGTGTATGTCTCTATGTAAACACATGCTGGTGCTCGACAGTTGTTGTGAGGGAAAAATTGTACACTACAGATATTAAGCTTCTGGCTGTGTCCCTGTGCCCTTTCTACCTCTCCGGAGAATTTCCACAGCTTTTCCCCATTCTGGTATATATCTACCCCAGAGCCAATGCAGCCACAGTTACTGAACATATCACCAGCACTTTAAATAAAATGGAACTGTTATCACCAAATTCCCCCAAGTTCATCCTGGGTGACTTCAATCACTGCTCCCCGATACGTTCTTAAAAGGTTTTCAGCAGTATGTCACATGCATCACCCACATGGAGAAGATTCTGGATAAATGCTATGGTTCATTCCCAGATACATACAGATCTCTCCCCCTCCCACCACTCAACTCTGCTGATCATCACTCCATCCTGCTTACTCCAGCATACACACCAGTCATTAAGAGGGCAAAGAAGGTTGTCAAAAACATTAAACAGTGGGCAGTAGAAAGTACTCTACAAGGATTCTTCAAATCTGCAGACTGGGATAATCTCTCCCTCCAGCAACAGAAACGAGCAGGTAGACACAGTCTCATCATACACCTCCTTCTGTGTCAACAACGTCATCCCATCCAGAACTGTCACCATCTTCCCCAACAATAAACCTTGTATCACAAAAGAGTTCAAGGGAATTGTTATTAAGAAGAAAAGGATTTTCTTTACTGGCTCTGAAACGGATAAGAAAGAGATCAACAGAGAGGTTAAGCAAGCCATAAAGACTGCCAAGCTGAAGTACAAAAACAAAGTGGAGAAGAAATTCACCAAAGGGAACCTCCGCTCAGCTTGGCAGGGACTGAAAACCATGGCTTCTGTGAACATTGCTGCCTCTAAGCCCAGAATCATCCAGGTGGAGGGCAGCAGCCCCACATCCCTCCCTGATGACCTGAACTCCTTCTACACCATGTTTGAGTCAGACAACACCACCTAGCTCCAGAGAATAAGATCCACACTCAAACCTGGTAACTCTGAATTCACCCTCAGTATACAGGATGTAGTGAGTGCCCTCAGGAGGACCAGGGAGAGAAGCTCACCCAGTCCAGACCATATCAGCGGCCGTGTTCTGAGGCACTGTGCTCAACAGCTAGGGGGGGTATTTCAGACTTTGCTTCAGAGTTCCATGAACAACAGGACAGTCCCCCAACTGTGGAAACATTTCACAGTAATCCCATCCATCCATCCATCCATCTTCTACTGCTTTTCCGGAGGTCCGGGTCGCGGAGGCAGCAGTTCAAGCAGAGAAGCCCAGACTTCCCTCTCCCCAGCCACCTGCTCCAGCTCTTCAGAGGGGATACCAAGGCGTTCCCAGACCAGCTGGGAGACATAGTCTCTCCACCGAGTCCTGGGTCTGCCCCGGGGTCTCCTCCCAGTGGGACGTGCCTGAAACACCTCAAGTGGGAGGCGTCCAGGAGGCATCCTAATCAGATGCCCACACCACCTCAACTGACTCCTTTCAATGTGGAGGAGCAGCGGTTCTACTCTGAGCCTCTCCCGGATGACTGCGCCCCTCACCCTATCTCTGAGGGTGAGTCCAGCAATCCTACGGAGAAAGCTCATTTCAGCCGCTTGTATCCGCGATCTCGTTCTTTCGGTCATTACCCAAAGCTCGTGACCATAGGTGAGAGTAGGAACGTAGATTGACTGGTAAATCGACAGCTTTGCCTTAGAACTTAGCTCCCTCTTCACCACAACAGACCGGTACAATGTCCGCATCACTGCAGATGCTGCTCCAATCCGTCTGTCGATCTCTCGCTCCATTTTCCCCTCACTCGTGAACAAGACCCCAAGATACTTAAACTCCTCCACTTGGGGCAGGAGCCTGTCCCCAACCCAGAGAGGACAATCCACCTTTTTCCGGCTGAGGACCATGGACTCGGACTTGGAGGTGCTGATTCTCATCCCAGCCGCTTCACACTCAGCGGCAAACCGTCCCAGCAAAAGCTGTAGGTCATTGATGGATGAAGCCAACAGGACAACATCATCTGCAAACAACAGAGACGAGATCCTGTGGTCACCAAGCATGACACCCTCCATTTCCTGGCTGTGCCTAGAAATCCTGTCCATAAAAATTATGAACAGGATCGGTGACAAAGGGCAGCCCTGGCGGAGTCCAACTCTCACTGGGAATGACTCCAACCGAGTGTTGGCAATACGAACCAAACTCTCACAACGGTCGTACAGAGACCGAATAGCTCGTAACAACAAGCCCGATACCCCATACTCCCGAAGCACCCCCCAGAAAAATCCATAAGGGACACGGTCAAATGCCTTCTCCAAGTCCATAAAACACATGTAAACTGGTTGGGCAAACTCCCACGAACCCTCAAGAATTCTCGAGAGGGTAAAGAGCTGGTCCGATGTGCCACGGCCAGGACAAAAACCACATTGCTCCTCCTGAATCCGAGGTTCGACCAACGGCCAGACTCTCCAGTACCTTGGCATAGACCTTCTCAGGGAGGCTGAGGAGTGTGATCCCTCTAAAGTTGGAGCACACCCTCCGGTCCCCTTTTTTGAAGAGAGGAAACCACCACCCCGGTTTGCCATGCCAAAGGCACTGCCCCCGACCTCCACGCAATGTTGCAGAGGCGTGTCAACCATGACAACCCAACAACATCCAGGGCCTTGAGGTACTCAGAGCAAATCTCGTCCACCCCCGGGGCCCGGCCACCAAGGAAATTATTAACCACCTTGGCGACCTCAGCCGCTGTGATAGGAGAGTCATCCCCCTCATACCCTGCTTCCTCTGTGGAAGGCGTATCAGTGGGATTGAGGAGATCCTCTAAGTATTCCTTCCACCGCCCGACGATATCCCCAGTCGAAGTCAACAGTGTCCCATCCGCACCATACACAGTGTGGACGGGGAGCTGCTTTCCCCTCCTGAGCCGCCGGACAGTTAGCCAGAATCTCTTTGAGGCCGACCAAAAGTCTTGTTCCATGGCCTCACCGAACTTCTCCCATACCCGGGTTTTTGCTTCAGCAACCACCCGAGCTGCACTCCGCTTGGCCTGCCAGTACACCTCAGCTGCTTCAGGAGTCCCACAAGCCAACCAAGCTTGATAGGACTCCTTCTTCAGCTTAATGGCCCCCCTCACCACTGGTGTCCACCACTTGGTTCGGGGATTGCCACCACGAGATGCACCGACCACCTTGCGGCCGCAGCTCTGGGCCGCCGCTTCAACAACAGAGGTGGAGAACATGGCCCATTCAGACTCCATGTCTCCAGACTCCCTCGGAATGTGGTTGAAGTTCTTCCGGAGGTGGGAGTTGAAGACCTCCCGGACAGGGGCCTCAGCCAGACGCTCCCAGCACACCCTCACTATACGTTTGGGTCTACCAGGTCTGAATGGCTTCCTCCCCTGCCATCGGATCCAACTCACCACCAGGTGGTGATCAGTTGACAGCTCTGCACCTCTCTTTACTCGGGTGTCCAAGACATACGGTACATACAGTAATCCCTATTCCCAAAAAAGCACAACAAAAGCTCTGAATGACCTTTGGCCTGCAGCTTTTACCTCACTCGTGATGAAAGCCATGGAAAGGGTCTTAAAAAATCACATCATCAGAGCTACGGACTCCCAGAAGGACCCACTTCAATTTGCTTCAAGGTGTTGATGATGCAAAAACATTCATCATAGACACCATACACAAAAATTTGGAGCAGCCCAACTCTTCAGCCAGACTCTTGTTTGCTGATTTCTCCTCAGCTTTCAACAGTGGTGGACCCTCGGGGCCAGCAAAGCCTTCTCTGCTGGCTTAAACACTATCAGAATTACATTTACAACCTACATTCTTTGTTCCATGAGGATGTAATAAATTATTCCAAATAGTCTATTCTCTTCATTTTGTGGCTTTTCTTTTGGTTGCACTCCTTCCAGTAGTGTAATGCATGTTAGTTTTTTTTTGTCCAATGATATTTCAGCCATCTGTGTTGCGAGGATCAAGCAAATCTACCTTGAGCTTTCAAGAATTAACAGTGCACTTTGTAGGTTAAATTAATTGTTAAACTTATCCTGTTGCTTTAACCAATCAGATGTCTTCTGTGCATCCAGGGGTACGCATAGAAGGCATCCGAGAACGTTGGCATTTTCACGTCTTTTGATTGGATGGTTAGACTCCTCCACCCACAATGCAGAGGATCCTAGCTAGCAAAACACCAATGCAAGGACTTGCTTAAGCAGCTACAATATACTGTATCTGTTTAAATATAATAGCTGTTTTTCCACCCACAATGGCTGACAGGGGATAGGAAAATGATTTGGTCACTGATATTTTAAAAAATCAATTTTCCAGACAGATTTTTCAAGAAAAGCTGGCCATTGTGAAGAGAGGTCGGCCAGCCCTGAAGTTGGCAGGTCCATCTCAGCCAGGGAAAGGATTTGTCCGTCACTTCCATATTAGCAACAAACAATATCCTTGGATTACAGCCTCCGAGGAGTGCTGCAAATTATCTTACTTGGAACACCTGTTGTTTGCAGCTGATCGAGTAGATACTTGGAACCATACAGGGTTTGCTAACTTCAGCTGTTTACTGTCACACCATGACGATTTAGGCAGTGCTCATCAAACGTATAAAAATTGGTCTAAAATGCTGGGATACGCCGATATTTTCACTTTTGGCCATATGCATCGCGTATCCAACAACTTGGACATGAGTAAGTAATAGTAACTTAAACCAACTAATGCTGACTGTGTTGCCGACATTTACAACAGTAACATTATCATGAGGTGGGGACACCATTGATACGTACACTACCGTTCAAAAGTTCGGGGTCACTTAGAAATTTCCTTATTTTTTGAAAGAAAAGCACTTTTTTTCAATGAAGATAACTTTAAACTAATCAGAAATACACTCTATACATTGCTAATGTGGTAAATGACTATTATAGCTGCAAATGTCTGGTTTTTGGTGCAATATCTGCATAGGTGTATAGAGGCCCTTTTCCAGCAACTATCACTCCAGTGTTCTAATGGTACAATGTGTTTGCTCATTGCGTCAGAAGGCTAATGGATGATTAGAAAACCCTTGTGCAATCATGTTAGGTCTGCAATGCTGTAATTGCTGCAAATGGAGGATTCTTTGACGAAAGCAAAGTTTGAAGGAAAAAATTATTTCAAATACAAATCATTATTTCTCACCTTGTCAGTGTCTTGACTATATTTTCTATTCATTTTACAACTCATGGTGGTAAATAAGTGTAACTTTTCATGGAAAACATAAAATAATTGTCTGGGTGACCCCAAACTTTTGAACGGTAGTGTATATGATTATTAATAATTAATAACTGGAATTAATAATTATTAATAACTCTTGTATTACTTTGTTTGCAACAGTTGTCGGGGCACCATCCACGTTTTATAGAGGTAGAAACTCTTATGAACAAAGACTTAAGCTTGAGAATTTGGCAATTGGTAAGTTAAGCCTTAGCTAATAATTCTACTGAAAATATTTGATCAGTCTCATAATCTGGGCATCAGTTCTTAACACTGTATGATTCTTAAAATGTGGACAGAGAGGACACCGATGAAGAGGTTAGTAAATTTATTACAGAACAACCCAAAATGACAATAGACACCTGTATAGCTTGTAGAATGGGAAGATAACCAAATTAGCATGAACAGTGGTTATTTTGTATATATGAAGAAACAGCAATATATACATATTTACAGGTCTTGCATATGTGGAACAAGGGTGAAGTTAAAATAATGGTAAAATTTAAGTGGAATGCAAAGTTCACCACTTGCACTCCGGTCAATTTTCCTAAAAACGCCAAGAAATAATGTGCCCAAAGTAAATTGAAAGCTGTTCTTCAACCCTTTGCAGCATATTCATGGGGTTGGTCTCATTTAAAAGAAAACACTTTGAATTTTTTGGCAAAAAAAAAACTTGATCTCTCTAAGTGCTCCGGCCACTGAGTTACAGTCATCTAAACATAGTGAACTTGAAGAAAATAAATTTGGCCTGGGTGTTTTTTTGGATACAAATGCTTGCAAATAACACACAGCTTCAGATCCGGGCTGGAAAATGCAACAGAAATGTAGAACCAAGTGTTATCCAGCTGAGGTCCAAATTTTGTAACAATACCACAAAAAATGAATATATTACACAGCTTTGTTCTCAGGTTGTTCCCAGGCGTTTTGGAACTGTGCCAAATGGCACAGTTTGGAAAAACATCTGTAACTTTTGAATGATTCAATGTAGAAGCTTAATTTTGGGCTCTAATGAAAGGTCACATTCAGGGCTGTGTCTGTGTGTGTGTGTGTGGGGGGGGGTTGTCCCCCCCCTGCTACAGAGGACGGAGATCGGCCCTCGCTACATGACGGATTACACTCGGATGTGGCATGTTTCCACAGCAACGCTGTCACCGCGGCTCCCCCCTTCCCCCGCTACAGAATCGTAGCGGCGGGGGGGGGGGGGCGTTCACGGTCCGGAGGCGGCGAAGAACTGTGTAACGCGGCGCACGCACTTCGGACATCGTGCGCCGCACAGTTGTAATTTACCGATCGGTCAAAAGTCATTTTTGATTACAATTTTCAGGGATAAAAAATAATTTGGCTTATAACACCTTACCTCTTCACAGCCACATTGTCCTGGCCAACTTCTCTTCCTCATTGTCAGACGAACGCGACGCTGGTCCACTCGTGGTTCTGGTCTCGCGACCCAGTCAAAACATAATTCCATTATTGCGGTTTTGTGCTTCCATGATTGCGGTTTTTGGCGAATGATTTTTCAAAACAAATAACAGTAGTAATTAAAAAAAGACTGGCGAAGGCGTGTGTGTCACTCAGCCTTCGTCGTCAGCCTCCGTCGGTCTATGACCATGGAAGAAATCATAACGTCTCATAACGTCTAATCCTTTTTTGATCTGCTCCAGCAGTCAGTCTTCACCCAGCCTTAAAAAAAACAGCTCGCAAACTTCTCTGCTTCAATTGGCTCACTGCATTCACAGCAGGTGGGTCCTTCTGGCTAGGTTTTCAGTCATTGGTTCTTCAAGGTTTCAGAAACCCAATTCAAGGCTCTTATTAGTCGAATGAGAGGTCAATCAGATGAACTAATCTGTTCGCGGCTGTGTCTGCAGCTTTTATTTTCAGTGTGCGCTTGGACGTCACTACATCACCATCACCACCTACATCACCATCTTCACCATGCGTTCTAGAGCGCACGAGAGCACCCTTGTGCGCTCTCGTGCGCTCTAGGACGCAGAGACTTGCCCGTCCGCGGTACAATGGCGCGCAAGAGGTTAAGGAAAAAGGAATTTGGAAAAAAATTGTTATGAGAAAGAAAACAGATTAACTTTACCTTATGTTCAAAAAGAGACGGTCGTTACAGAAAAAGGTTATGGCTTTCCTTGAAGCTAATGCTGTTAACTGCCTTACTCTCTTGCCATTGCTTGGTTCCCAAGAGGCTTGGAACAGGACAAAATGGTTTTGCCTTAGGAGGGGTCACAGACGTGGGAGGATTGACTCTGGGTAGCCCGGCTTTGATCCAACCTTGGCTGGAGATGAGCCTTGGCAGCAATGATTCTCCCTGCTGTCCTGTGCCCCAGGGTCTCGGCCTGGAAATCCTTGGTGAGGTGGGGCCTGGTTCAGGCCCGGAGCTTGCGTCTGCTGGAGGTGGCTGGAACAATGGATGTCCTCTAGGCCTGCATTTGGCAGTGCAGGATAGCCAGAAGGAAGCCTTAAAAATGGAATAAGCTCTAAAAAGTGTGATCACTCTTGACTTGTGGGTGGAGGATGCAGTGATCTTCCTCTTTCACCGTTCCCTGTCCCACCTGGAGAAGCCTGGGAACGCGGTGAGGATGATGTTCTTTGACTTCTCCAGTGCTTTCAACACCATCCAACCGATGATCCTGAGGGACAAGCTGCTGTGCGCAGGGGTGGACCAGCACCTGTCATCGTGGATCCTGGACTACCTCACAAACTGGCCACAGTTTATGAGAACCCGGGATTGTGTGTTCAACACGATCATCGGCAGCACGGGGGCCCCCCAGGGAATGGTTTTGGCTCCCTTCCTGTTCACCCTTTATACTGCGGACTTCTCACACAACACAACACACTGCCATCTACAGAAGTTCTCTGACGACTCTGTGATCGTCGGCCTCATCTCCAACGGAGATGAAGCTGAGTACAGAGGACTTATCCAGGAATTCAAATTTTTATACATTCTTATCCAAGAATAAGACAGAGGCGAGGATGAGGAGAGGAGACGGGGAGGGATGGTGAACACTCAGCCGAACTTAAACATGTTGCCAAACAGTTAGGGCTCCAGGAAGTGATAGAATTTTGTGCCCAATTGAGAATAGGATTGTGCCTCTAGAGCCACGGGTACCCTAGAACCACCGTGTGAGAGGCAAGCGGAAACACATAAAAAGTGAGCCTCTCCCAGTGGTTACCGGACAGAAGAATGGACAGCTGCAATGTACAATGAGTGACAGACACCACCGTCTGGCCAGAAAGGGTATGCACGGAGCGAGGAGCCGGCAATTTAACTGTCGGAATCCCCATCTCACGCACCAATTGGAAGAAGATGAAATTACTTTCTGCCCCAGAATCAATAAGGGCAGAGACCCTCCTCTCGACCCCCGGCAACTGAACCAGGGCCGAAATGGAAAAATTACCGGGAAGATCAGATTAAGTCCTGCCTGCCAGACCCCCCGAGGCTACTGACAGGCCTTGCCTTTATGGCCGTAGGTGGCATGTGTCCCACTTGTGCTTCAAAGAACCACAGTAGGCACACGCCCCGATCCACCGCCGCCGCTCAGCCTCTGCCTGCAGAAGGTGAGCAGAGCTGAGCTTCATAGCTTCGGTGGAGGATTCGGATTCACCTATGTCAGTAGGTGCCAGGAGTGCGCGAAAGGTGAACAGGCAAGTGGAGGTGCCGCACTCTCTAGCATGCTCGTGGTACCAGTTATCTAAACCGACCGCCTGATCGATTAGGCTGTCCAAGGTGGCAGTTCATGCCGTTCCTGCCGTTGATGCCATTGAATCTTCGGTTCGTGGAGCCAAAGATTCAACCTGTGGAGGAACATGCTGCACAGAGCAACCTCATTCCACCCTGAATCTGCTGCCTAGACCCAGAACTCCACCGAGAAGTCAGCCACCGACCGACTGCCCAGGCGGAGCGACAACAGGCAACTCATGATATTCCCTTCAATCTCGGTTCGGTCAAAAGTGCGGGAGAACTCTGTCACAAATTGGTCAAACGTTGGTGGCGCATCCCTTTGGCTATCGATTACAGACCGTGCCCAACTAAGAGCCCAGCCCTGGAGCATAAGGGTAAACTGATGGATTTTAGAGATGCCATCCGGAAACTCCCTTCCCACCTGCTCAAAATAAAGCCAAATATGACGAAGAAAATCTTTACATTTCCCCACCTCCCCCACATATGGAGCAGGAGTGGAAATGGAAAGGGTTCGGCAGATGATGGAAGAAGTTGAAGGAGCAAGTGGGGGCAGAGTCGCCAGAGCAGACATTCAGCCCAATTGATCAGAAACTGCACTCAGCTGCTGCGTAATTGCCTGCAGCAGCTGAGAGTGCTCATCCACCTGCCTTCCTGTAACGTTGAGGCGGTGGAGCGCAGTGTGCTCCGTTGATGAGGCACCTGTTAGGCTCTGACCCAGGCTGGCTCGTTCTGTCATATTGACTGGAAAATCAGCCTAAGTGCAAGATGCAACACCAACAGAATAACATACAAGAAACGTTTAACCTTTTATTTAATTTCAAAAAATGCGAACTTGAAGAAAGCCAGTCACTTGCCAGAGGAGCAGCAAACCTGCAGTGGGAGAGACAAGGCTGATTAATGGAGGAATGAAAGGGGGAAGTGGACATCCAAACTAATGAGAGAGATACCACTCACGTGGGAGTAGAAGAGAGCCTGGCACAGAACCCAGCAAAGGAGATGAACCAGCAGGTTAGGACTGCTGGTGGGGGGAATGAGGAACAGAGTCTGACCGGGTGAACAGGATAACTGCAACGGGGATGAGCAACAGGCAGGTGAGCGCTCCAACGCCCCTGTAGACACACCACTTCGTTGGCAGCAACCTGTGGAGAAGTAGGAGGAGAAAGTGTGTCAGGTGAGGTTAACCACAACACAAGTAGCCACTTATTCAGATAGTTCCGCTTCACGGCAGTATACCCAAATGAGCCAGCACTGAATCACTGAAGAGCGCTTCCTTTTAAACGCTGGCTCAGCAGGAACAGCAGGTGCATTGAATGACTTGATTAGGAACGCAGGCTGAAACGGGAAGGAGAGGGCGAGCGCTTGCCGGGACAGGACAGTTTGGTATGAATGGCACTCAAATCGGGTAGATCACCACTGAAGGCCTAGTTGTAAAATGCACGGCTTTCAACACTCTGCAGCCTCATATTTTGGCAGCTAAACTTTCTTCGTACTTTCATCTGAATGACCAGTTAGTCCTGTGGATATTGGACTTTTTGACCAACAGATCACAGAGAGTACTGGTCAACAATATTTTTTTCAGTTCTCCGTTACACCTCAACCGGCTCCCCCCCCCCCCCCCGCCAAGGCTGCATGCTGTCTCCTCTGCTCTTCATCCTATATATGGATGACTGTAGATACACACAGCCCAACTGGGCAGCACAGTGGTACAGTGGTTAGCACTGTTGCTAACAGCTAGAAGGTTCCAGGCTCAAATCCCCAGGCTGGCAGGGGTGGGAACCTTTCTGTGTGGAGTTTGCATGTTCTCCCTGTGCTGCGTGGCTTTACTTTACTCTGGGAGCTCTGGTTTCCTCACACAATCCAAAGACATGCATGTTAGGTTAATTAGTCATTCTAAATTGTCCCTAGGTAACTGTCTTCTATAGGGCCTTAGACTCGAGGGTTAGTTCTAGTGAAGTGCTTTGAGTGGTCTTGTGACTAGAAAAAGTGCTATATAAGTACAGCCCACCCCCCCCACCCCCGTCATCTGGTTAAGTATGCTGATGACACAGTTCTCCTGTCCTTGCTGTCTAGCCCCTCACAAACTATGGATACTTTCTACAGGAGTTTGTGGACTGGTGTGACAGCTCAGGTCAGGAACTGAACGTCAGCAAAACCAAGGAGATGGTGATGATCTTTTCCAACAAGCAGAGGCACGTGGCTGCAGCAGTCACCACATCATCCATGGGAAGCCAGTGGAGCTAGTTGAGGAGTATAAGTACCTGGGCACCATTTTTGACCACCTACTGAGTGTCTCCTCCAACACAGAGGAGATTCTTAGGAAGTGTCAGCAGCGGCAATACCTCTTTAGGAAGCTCAGTTCCTTTGGAGTCAGGAAGGACATCTTATTGACTTTTTACTGCTCCTTCATAGAGAGTGTCATTACATTCTCCATCAGCAGCTGGTTCTACTCCATCAGCCTGCAGTACAGAAACTGCCTAAAAGAGCACTGTCACTGTGTGTTGTAAGGTCATTGGACTGCACGTGAGAACTGTAACAGACATACTGTATGTGACCAACAGACATGCAGGCTAGCACATAAAAACATTCAAGACCCTTCACACCCACTTCACCCTGTCTTTTAGTGGCTCCCCTCCAAACGCCGGCTGCAGGAGCCAGAGGAGGAGGGCCACCTTTGTTCCCAAAGCTGTCCTGCTCTTAAACTCCTGACGCCCCTCCTCTGCCCGACCACATTTACCTCAAATATTCACATTTCTTCCATTTCCCCACAAACGCAGACCCCTACAGACTTGAGTTGCTTTCACTCTTGATCTTCAGAACATTATGCACTTTACTGCTCTGTTTGCTAGTTCGTTACTTATTTACTTTATCATTATTTAATATCCAGGGCGGCGTGGTGGCGCAGTGGTTAGCACTGCGGCAGCACAGCAACTCACCCTTGGCCGGGGGATCCTGGGTTCGATCCCAGCCCCTGACCAACAGTGATCTGTGTGGAGTTTGCATGTTCTCTCCGTGTCTGCGTGGGTTTACTCCGGGATTTCTCCGGTTTCCTCCCACATGCCAAAAACATGCAAGTTAGGTTAATTGGCATCAAAACTGGGGATTCTAAATTGTCCTTAGGTATGACTGTGAGAGTGAATGGTTGTCTGTCTCTCTGTGTTGGCCCTGCGATGGACTGACGATCTGTCCAGGGTGTACCCTGCCTCTCGCCCAAAGATGCTGGGATAGGCTCCAGCCCCCCCGCGACCCATAAAGGATTAAGCGGAAGAAGATGAATGAATGAATTATTTAATATTCATACCCAACACCTTTCTTTACACATATTTACTATTTCATTATTATTCATTATCTCAGTTCATTGTGTGTTAATTTTGTGTCTTGTGTGGTACTTGTATGGTTTTTGTTGCTATTGCGCTGCTCCACTGTGCCTTTTAAATTGCCCCTTGGGGATAAATAAAGTTTTTTTGAATTTGAATTTAAAGTCATTGCTTCAGAAATACTCAGTAGGGTTTAGTAAGGACTCGAAGGACAATGGCCAGTCTAATTAAACATCGTATCCACACTGGTGAAAACTTTGGGAAAACTCTATAAGGTTAGACTGGATAAATACATTGATGAATATAATCTCCTTTCAGAGAGCCAATACGGCTGTAGAACAAACCGATCTACATCATCATCTTTAAAGGGTACCTGTAGTGAATTTCAATCAAAAGCTCTTTCAAAGGATCAAATATGATACTAGTGGTTCCATAAAGTAATTTTGGTCATGACTCTTTCTCAAATACGTGTGAGTTTCAAGTCACTGCTCGGTCAGTCAGTCATGGTCAGCAACATCTTGCCTCCTCCATGGCCACTTTCAGCACAGTAGTGACGCAAAGTCATTGCTTTATGCAACTGAGTGGGCTGCAGTACAGCAGTAGAAGTTATAACCCAATGACTGCCGATGGCGCGCCATTGTGCCGTTTCCTCCTCTCCCCCTGGTGGTCAAGATTTTTTTCAAGAAAATATTCATTTCAGATGTCAGAGATTTCCAAAGCTATAACTTGAAATTGGTAAGAGATAATTGCTTACTGTCAATTAGAAAGATGTAAAATATGATCCAAAGTTTGAGACAGGAGTAAAATCTAATTTGCATAATGCCGCAGCAGCCATATCGAATAACATAACTTTCAGTCAAAAGCGGACTTTGGACATATTTACATAAAGGATGTTTTTTTTTTTTTTTGTCACCGTTTGTTGTTTTGGGCATTTTGTTATCTTTAAAGTATATGAACCAAAAAATCAGTTACAATGTAACCAAACAAAGAAATTTGTCACTTACCGCTGGTCAGGTGGTGCGCTTCGTCCATTTTCGTCCATCCTGGTCATTATTTTATCTTCTGTCGGTTATTTTCGCTTTCTCTCCCACATCCAGAAACTGTTATTATTATTCCACCTCAATTTCGCTTTTATTCCGCCGCAATTTATCTCATATGAAGACCGGGAACCGGCGCGATTGTTCTGTCCAGTCACATGGTGCTGGGGGTCGATGGCAGGTGCAAATCAACCAGCTTCGCCCACCCTCTGTTATAAAAACATGTAGATATTTACCTTCATAAGTTAAATAATCTCTTTTTAGAATCATAGTTGGCAAATTTGGGAGCAAATGCCTCCTCCATCTTGCGATCCGTCTTGTGATCGATCAACATTTGCTTGCAAACTCTTTTTCTGTGGTGTCCAGAAGTGGGGGGTTATATGGGCACTATTGGTCCTCCAAGGCAAGAGCAGTAAGTTATACGTGTTTGCCACCTTGTGAGGTGCAATACTTAGTACAACTAGGGGGTTTTATGACATCACATGACACGTCACATGGCAGGCGCAGCACTGCAACTTAGACAGTGAGGGCACTTTTTATGTCCATAAATAGAAGGATGTCAAAGGGTCAACATCAGAATTTTATGCAGTTTTTACAACCATGTACAAGGAAATCTACCTGCATATAATTTAATGAAATAAAATTCTAGTATATCAAGATTTATTCAACGTGTTCTGAAGTTACTTGACTGGAAACTTGCCCGTT
Source organism: Pholidichthys leucotaenia (assembly GCA_020510985.1). NCBI lineage: Eukaryota > Metazoa > Chordata > Actinopteri > Cichliformes > Pholidichthyidae > Pholidichthys > Pholidichthys leucotaenia. Next base: position 44,844,489 of record CM035845.1, on the reverse strand, counting down.
TGTCAGGTCCCCTTCAGCTGCTGGTCCCCGGAGGTAGCTATGGATCATGCCGTCAATGGAGACCATTTTCCAAGGACAGTTTGTGCAGTATATATCCGTGCAGATTTTGTGTTGTTTTCAACTCGGATCTCAACCCACTGAGCATCTGCTGAATGCGTTTACTCATCCCTGGTAAACATGTTACTCTTCTGCGGTAAAGCCAGAAACAACGATTGTAAGTCACTTCCGGCCGGTGATGGCTGCCTCCCATTGGTTTTGACTGAGCGGTTTTAATGGGATAAAATTATTCAGTATACTGACTCTAGGGGATTATTTTTACTGAATAAACACATTTTTGGTTTATAAGTAATACCTAAAGCAGGATAAATGTTGCTATAATGACCAGTACAAGTTTCCTTTAATAGATGTTGTACAAGTCACAAATTCCATGGACAGCAAGAAATTTACAGTCGGATTATTTTTGGATCCCAAGAAAGCATTTGATACCATTAACCATGAAACACTATTCAGATTAAGATGGAAAAACTGGGTATAAGGCGTGTAAGCTTGGATTGGCTCAGAAGCTATTAAAAAAACAGGCAACAATTTGTGAAGATGGATGAATGGATATCAGAATGTTTGCGTATTGTTTGTGGTGTACCACAAGGGTCAGTTCTAGGCCAAAAATTGTTTAATATCTGTATTAATGACATGTAAAACATCATACTTTTTAAAATGTATTTTATTTGCGGATGATGCACATATTTTGGATTCAGGGGTGAATTTACGGCAACTTTTGAATAGGATCACAACAGAAATGAGCACAATTAAGAAGTGGTTTGACATGAGCAAGCTTTCACTGAATCTTGAGAAAACAAAATACATGATATTCAGTCATACCAGAGTGAAAAAGACTTGTTTACAAATAGAAGAGTTCAAATTAGAAAGAGTGCAGGAAATTAAATTTCTAGGGGTGATATTTAATGAAATCATTTGCTGGAAGCCTCATGTTAAGTTTTTTGGGAAAAAAAAACTGTAAAAATATTTCAGTTCTTTTCAAAGCAAAGTATGTTATCAATCAGAAACCACTTTTTATTTTGTACTGCTGTTTAGTTCTGCCATATTTATGTTATTGTGTGGAAGTCTGGGAAAATACTTACAGATCAACTTTGCTGTCACTGTATGTGTAGCAAAAAAGGGCCTTCAGATTTATTCATCAGGCACCATCCAGGGAACCAACAAATGCACTTTTCTTACAATCAAGACTGCTAAAGCTCCATGATCTTATTGAATCAAAAACTGTAATGATCAACAATGTGTGGAATAATTCATTCTCCAATACAATCCTTTTTTTTTTTTTGTTATGGAGATGGGGGCTATGACTTCAGGGGTACATTGAATTTTAGGCAACAAAGTGTGAGGACAACCAAAAGAAGTTTCTCTATTTCAGTATGTGGTGTGAAATTATGGAACAGTTTAAAAGAAGATGTCAAACAATGTCCACACATTACACAATTTAAAAAGAAATACAAAAATTAGATTTTCAAAAAGCATGAAGAATTATAAAACGGAGGACATTATGTTAACATAAATATATGTTTTGGTGTTTGACAGTGTGACGTTGAGGAGATGATGACTGTTTTTGTTATTTGAAAATGTGGCCTTTGGGGGGTAGGACTAGATAAATCTTGGCTTCTTCCTACTCCTTTTTGAGCATATTTTGTTTTGTTTATAAAATTTAAAGATTTTTTTTTCTCTTTTATTTAACCAATTGTATTTCAATCCTCCTTACATGTTCGAAATAAAGACATGAAATGAAAGTGATGCAATACCAATCAAACAGAGAGCCTATCGAGTAATACCAGATCAAAGAGCTGAAATACAGACTGACGACCTGTTGAAAGCAGATGTCATTGAAGAAAGCTGTAGCCCCTGGGCTGCGCCAGTTGTTTTGGTGCACAAAAAAATTGGAACATGGCATTTTTGCCTGGACTACAGGAAGCTCAATGTAGTGACAATTAAAGATTTCCATCCTCTCCCCAGAGTTGACAATGCACTGGATGCTCTGTCTGGCTCTGCGTGGTTCTTCACAATGGACCTTCAGCATGTTTACTAGCAAGTTGAGCTGGAGGAGGAAGGTCGTGAAAAGACAGCATTCACAACAGGTAGTGGACTTTATCAGTTTAAAGTGATGCCAGTGGGACTCACCAACGCAGCAGCCACATGTCAGCGCTTAATGGAGATGGTGCTTTGTGGTCTCCCATGGAAAACCTGCTTGGTGTGTTTGAATAATGTCCTTATTTACAGCTGTTCCTTCACTGAGCATCTCCAACACTTGGATGAAATCCTCTCCAGATTCCAAGCAAGTGGCCTCAAACTAAACCTCTAAAAATGCAGTTTTGCTAGAGATGAGGTGCAATTTTTAGACCATATTACATCCAAAAATGGCATTCAGCCAGACCCACGAAATGTAAACAATGTCCAAGAATGGCCTACTCCCCGCTCTGCAACAGAAGTAAGAGCATTCGTGGGACTTTGTTCATACTACCGCAAGTTCATTAGGAACTTTGCACATCACTGTGTCCCCCTACATGCACTCACTGAGAAAAATGTGTCCTTCCACTGGACTTCACAAGGTCAGTATGCAGCTGCTTACCTCAAACATGCACTCTCAAACCCACGCAATGACTCCTGTTTTGTTTATTTTTATTTTTTACCTATCCTGTCCAGCAGCTTGGCAAGCAGACCAGATATCTGATTGCATTGCTATGCCAAACACATTTACTTTGCCAAAAGGAGCTCTACACATACAGTCATGTGAAAAAAATTAGGACACCCTGTATAAACCTGTGTGGGTTTTTTTTAACAAATTTGGACATATGGATATTTAAAGGGCTGATGACACGATTTTGACATTTTTTAGGATGTTGTGTAAAACCCAAAAGTCATTGTCAGTGATCAATATAACATTTACAACCGCGCCTGCATAAACTAGTTATCATCAAAAAACAGAAGCCGCTGACTGGACTGTGGAGCCACCCACCGAATTAAGGGAGGCACCCCCATGACGTAAGCGACAGAACGGACTCTGGTGTTGTTGACTGGAATAACAGCAGCTTTGTAGCTCACAGTTTCTCTGGTTTCTTGTTTTAATTTTACGGCTGTGCCTTCGCGTTGTGTCGCAGGCTTAGATAAACAGCAAACCATGAAAGACCACATCACACGCTTCAGCTCCAACTGTCATAAGCCTCCTCTACTCCTCGTGCGCTTTTATGCAGGAGGAGGGGAAGGATTAATGGGTTTACGTGCAGCTTTGACCTACTTTCTGTGATCCCATGCTGACATCTCGCCGGTCCGGCCACATCCCCTCTGTCATTATCACCAGCTGATTCCCCTCCTGCTGATCATGTTTCCCGGTCCTCGCCCAGGTGCTTCTCATCACACCATCACCAGCAGTGCATGTACACTACCGTTCAAAAGTTTGGGGTCACTTAGAAATTTCCTTATTTTTGAAAGAAAAGCACTGTTTTTTTCAATGAAGATAACTTTAAACTAATCAGAAATACACTCTATACATTGCTAATGTGGTAAATGACTATTCTAGCTGCAAATGTCTGGTTTTGGTGCAATATCTACATAGGTGTATAGAGGCCCATTTCCAGCAACTATCACTCCCGTGTTCTAATGGTACAATGTGTTTGCTCATTGCATCAGAAGGCTAATGGATGATTAAAAAACCCTTGTGCAATCATGTCAGCACAGCTGAAAACAGTTTAGCTGGTTAGAGAAGCTATAAAACTGACCTTCCTTTGAGCAGGTTGAGTATCTGGAGCATCACATTTATGGGGTCGATTAAACGCTCAAAATGGCCAGAAAAAGAGAACTTTGATGTGAAACTCGACAGTCTATTCTTGTTCTTAGAAATGAAGGCTATTCCATGCGAGAAATTGCCAAGAAACTGAAGATTTCCTACAACGGTGTGTACTACTCCCTTCAGAGAACAGCACAAACAGTCTCTAACCAGAGTAGAAAGAGAAGTGGAGGGCCCCGCTGCACAACTGAGCAAGAAGATAAGTACATTAGAGTCTCTAGTTTGAGAAATAGACGCCTCACTGGTCCTCAACTGGCAGCTTCATTAAATAGTACCCGCAAAACGCCAGTGTCAACATCTACAGTGAAGAGGCGACTCCGGGATGCTGGCCTTCAGGGCAGAGTGGCAAAGAAAAAGCCATATCTGAGACTGGCCAATAAAAGAAAAAGATTAATATGGGCAAAAGAACACAGACATTGGACAGAGGAAGATTGGAAAAAAGTGTTATGGACGGACGAATTGAAGTTTGAGGTGTTTGGATCACACAGAAGAACATTTGTGAGACGCAGAACAACTGAAAAGATGCTGGAAGAGTGCCTGACGCCATCTGTCAAGCAAGGTGGGGGTCACGTGATGGTCTGGGGTTGCTTTGGTGCTGGTAAGGTGGGAGATTTGTTCAGGGTAAAAGGGATTTTGAATAAGGAAGGCTATCACTCCATTTTGCAACGCCATGCCATACCCTATGGACAGTGCTTGATTGGAGCCAATTTCATCCTACAACAGGACAATGACCCAAAGCACACCTCCAAATTGTGCAAGAACTATTTAGAGAAGAAGCAGGCAGCTCGTATTCTATCTGTAATGGAGTGGCCAGCACAGTCACCAGATCTAAACCCCATTGAGCTGTTGTGGGAGCAGCTTGATCGTATGGTACGCAAGAAGTGCCCATCCAGCCAATCCAACTTGTGGGAGGGGCTTCTAGAAGCGTGGGGTGAAATTTCTTCAGATTACCTCAACAAATTAACAGCTAGAATGCCAAAGGTCTGCAATCCTGTAATTGCTGCAAATGGAGGATTCTTTGACGAAAGCAAAGTTTGAAGGAAAAAATTATTATTTCAAATACAAATCATTATTTCTAACCTTGTCAATGTCTTGACTGTATTTTCTATTCATTTTACAACTCATGGTGGTAAATAAAAGTGTGACTTTTCATGGAAAACACAAAATGGTCTGGGTGACCCCAAACTTTTGAACGATAGTGTACTTCGCAGCCATTTGCCAGTCATGCACTGATGGTCCATAGTATTGTCATCTGTGCTGTTTGTCTGCCAGTATTTTCAGCACTCTCACGACGCGCTAGTCACTCCATGTTCACCGTGGCTCTCGTGCGTCCTTGAAGCGATGTCGGCTCAGGGGCGCACCTGTGGCAAACACGTCTCCTCTCATTCGTTCTCTGGGCGATGCTGGCCCCTGAACGCCATCAGAAAGTGTGTCTGTGTTTCTTGTACGTCTTCACCTTTTAGGGAATTGTCTGTCTTTCTATATTAAATGTGCTGTGGTGAACCCTGCACGCAAATCCTCATTATTTCATCCTCCCTCTCCCTGCCCTGCGTAAGAGCGCATGGAAGGTCATGATGAATGGATTTACGTGCAGAATTCACCACAGCACATGTATTGAACATAAGAATGATGACAACAGTTCCCAAAAAGGTGAAGACCCACAAAAATAAACAGAAACACCCACAGTTGGCGTTTGGGGCCGACATCGCCCAGCGAACATGGAGAGGAGACATGTTAACCACAGTTGCGCCCCAGGGCCAACATCGCTTCAAGGGGCGCAACAGAACTACAGCTGTGTGGAGCGGCCAACACGTCGTGATAGCACTCGCAACACTGGCTGGCTGACAACATGGCAGATGATGCACAAACCATGAACAGCTGACTGTCAAAGAGAGAGGGTGCGTGTGTTCGGACTGGCAAATCTTGGACAGCGCCCACCTGAAACTGGCTCAAAACGCACATAAAGCACATGTACAAAACATTTTATTGAAAAATCGGGTTTAAATAAATTATATTTATGAACAAATAATTTGTTGCAATATCTGTAACAAAAGAATAACACTCGGTGTTCCCCTGCCATGTGTTTGTTGTTGCTGCTGTGGCGGGCATGTGTGCCTCTCCACCATCACTCTCTGAGTGTGACTCACTAGGTACGAAGCCCGCTTGGCACGGCTCAAACCTATATGGTCTGATGCCCCCAGATTCTTCATTGTCATCCCATTCTTTGGAACTATAATCTTCTGAAGATTGGACAACACAAACCAATTCCAGACTACATGCACTGGAACCATTGTCGACGTTTTCTACCACTTCCATCCTGTGTGTACAATGAGCAGCCAAGCACTGTGTTCTCCCAATGACATGACTACATGGCAGCGGGGTTTTCCAGCCACTGACGTAATTGGTGACGTGGCGCTCATGAAAACATCGGATATTCGCATGAAAGAAAGCCTGTTTGACTTAGAACTGCACAGACCAACCTATTTTGTCAGATTGTATTTTGTGTTGAGAAATTAGAGGAAGTCAAAAACGTGTCATCAGCACTTTAATATTAATGTTAAAAATGCTGGAAAATTCATGCAATAAAACTAAACAATTAAAAATGAATTAAAGACTTTTTTTTCAAATTTTCTGCAAAATGTAATTCTAAACAAATAGTAAAAAATAAATTAGGACCCCCCCCCCCCATCTTTTTTAGGACACTCCCACATTCATTCCCACTTAAAATGGCTAAAATAAATGTTAAAAAAATGCAAATAAAACAAAAACAAGGTTAGATATGTGAACATTTCTTAATAAAGAACTGAATATTTAATGGGTTGTCCTAATTTTTTCACTTGACGGTACTGTATATTGCCAAAAGTGTTGGGACACCCCTCCAAATGAATGGGCACCAATGGACAAAACAGCAATGCCTGAGCTCACAAATGCACTTCAAAAAAGAATGGTCAAAAATTCCCATAAACAAACTCCCACACCTTGTAGAAATCCACCCTTTGCAACTACAAGAGCTTCAGCTCTTTGGGGAAAGCTTTCCACAAGGTTATGAGTGTGCTTATGGGAATTTTTGGCCATTCTTCCAGAAGTGCATTTGTGAGGTCAAGCACTGATGTTGGACGAGAAGGCCTGGTCCACAGTGGCCGATCTAATTTATCCCAAAGGTGTTCTGTCAGGTTGAGTTCAGGGCTCTGTGCAGGCCAGTCAAGTTGCTCCACACCAAACTCGCATATCCATGTCTTTATGAATCTTGCTTTGTCCATTGGTGCCCATTCATTTGGAGGATTGTCCCAATACTTTTAGCAATATAGTGTTTAAACTGTAAATAAATAATGATCATAGGCCCCTCTTGCTGCAGAATAACTTTAAAGTGACACTGTCAAAAATGTAGTTTGTTTTTTTCTTGTTAACATGGTTATAAGATGTTTTTTTTATGACTTACAATGCATATCAAAAGCGAAATCACTCAAATATCTTGTGTCTATTTTTTTTAAGTTGAGACATCTTTGGTGATGTAGCCATTAGGGATGAGCCAAATTTATCCGTCGTATCGGTACCGGGTTCAATACAGGCAAAATGGCTGTATCGGTATTGGTAAGGAATAAAAACAATTTACCGATCCGATACATTAATAATATTAAAATGAAGGTGTGATCATATTCTCAGCCACACTATGCGTGGCTTCTGTAAACAGAAGAAACGAGTGTCACATATTACTGGAGCCTGTCTGTGGGACTCGCCTCGGTTTGCTATGTGGTACCAGCATTTACAATTTTAACACCACCAACTTGATAAAACAATTGCAAAAGTATCACAGTAAAGGAGTATGCTTAATTCTGTCAAGAACGGAGCAGAAGGAAGTGTGTCATACATCAGCAGCTGCTGCTTTTCCAACTCGGAGACTGGAAGATGCTAAAAGCGAAACCTAAACAAAAGAGCAAAACTGAAAGTACAAACCAGACTAGAGCGTGGAAACGAAGACGTAACATGGGTTTACCTTTTGTGTGATAGTTACAGCTGATGAGAGGTAGATGACAGAAACATAAATAGTAAATTATAACGTGAACTGGAAGCAGGACTAGAACAAGGCTACATGAAAAGGAACAGGAATGACTTCAAAATAAGAGCAAACCTAAACTCTAAGAATGGACAGAAAATAATATCAGAAACACTATTAAATACACTGAGGATCGGGAGAATACTTATGATGATGATGATGATGATGATGATAATAATAATAATAATAATAATAATAATAATAATAATAATAATAAATGTCCAAAATTCAACTTAAAGGGTTAGTTCCTTTATTTTCAGATCTACAGAATTTTTGGCCTCATGCATCAAGTGGCACTTTGAATTTCATCTGAATATTTACTTAAATACTCAGCTTCAAAGTTTTGCATAAAATTGCACTTAAAATTTCGGAATGCATGTTTACATGGTCCTGACCAGTGAAACTCTGCCAGTGTTGCAAAGTTTAAAATAAAAAAAGCAGCAGCATTGCTGAACTGAATCAAACTTGTCATATATTCTTTGACTTTTAGATTTATGTTTTTATATGTGTGAAAATGCAACCAGTCATTAATAAAGTATGTTCGGTACTTTTGTTGTTTTAATTAAATAAGAGACGCGTATCGGGTTTGGATTGTATCGGCCGATACTCAAAGTCACAGTAGCGGTATCGGACTTGAAAAAGTGGTATTAGCTCATCCCTAGTAACTATGCGTGAAGCTGGCATGTGGGTAATGTTGAGCCAATCAGAACTCTCTGGCCTAACTGAAGTTAACCTCCAGGATAGTTAGCATTTAATAACTACTTGCATTGAAAAGTTGACCCAAATTAAGATGGGTTTTACCATTTAACTGCTTTTAAGGACCAATGCAGTTTCAGTCAGGGGCCACCCTGCATACAACTGGGCATGTCGTTCAACTGGAAAGTCTTTTTATCACAGGATTTATTCTGATAATGTAGTGTTAGCCACTATTAGCCTTGTGGGATGTGGTTGGGCCTAGTAATCACAGATCTTGGTGTATGAAGGAGGGGGGAGAGTGAAAACATTTGGACATGAAACTGTAAGAATAAAATAGCTACAATTTCAGTCGCTGACAAGTGATATTACAATAATAAACACAGTCTTTAAGGTCATAATTATCATTTTGGAAAGTGCAATAAATCAGCCACTTTAACCCAGGAATATGTACATCCACATGCATGGTTACCACCATCTTTCTTCTCCTGTTCATATGGACACATTAAGAAGTCCAATAAAAAGTCTCTAGAGCCACCTGCTGGCTACATTTACAATTACATTTACAAATGTTTAAGATTGGTTCTTTAAAACGTGATGACGTGATATTCTGGTAGTTTTGTTTTTAGCAAAAAGGGCATAAGATACCATTTTAGACAATCTAGATTTGTTTTTATAGGGGATTTATAGCCACCAGAGTGTGTCTTTAATACTTTATTTAAGTTGCCTTAGTTATGCTGGACCTGACAGGGAGAAGAGAGGGAGTTGAGGGGATATGAAGTGATGGGGTGGGGAGGGTGTGAGAGAAAGAAAAACAGAGAGAGAGAAAAAAAACAACTTGCTGCTTGTGAGGAGATCCCAGCACAAGCCTGATATCTGCACCTGAAAGAGAACAGATAGACAAATGTGTGTGGTTTGTCAGGAAAAATAGCCAAAAATGAGGGTTGGAAGGCCACATCGATGCCCACCTCTGAACCACAGACAAGTAGGACAGTGCCCCCATGGCCCAGCAATCTACAACCCCCCGCCCCCCCCTCCCCCCAAAGAGGACGAATGCCCCGAGGCAACCCAATCCCAAGACAGCAAGGTCCCACCTTGAAGGAAGGGCAGAGGGAGGCCCAATGTAGAGCACCTGCAGTCATGGGGTGAGAGCCCTAGAAGACTCACAGCAGTGAGCCCCTGCCTGTAACCTGCCAAGTCAGCACAGGTAGGCATGGCACCCAAGGCCCCGTGAGCCTGAGAACAACCCATACCCCTGGTTGAGGCTCCACCTGCCCCAAGAGGCCCAGGCCTGCGCCACTCCAAAGTCCACAAACATGGACCCTGGGAGCCACCAGGCACCCACTCCCAGAGGAGGCAGTGAGGAGCGGTGGGGGGGAAGCCACAGACCCCACACTAATCTTGACATCCTTGGCTAGTTGGTGAATGGTTATGTGGCGATCCTCCAAACTGATGGCCTCCACTTCGTGAATGGTGTCTTCATCATTGCCACACAGTGATCACATAGAAATGGGTACCACTTCCAAGCAAACTTGAACTGTTGATGCCAGTGCTGGACTACGTCATATGATGGGGCATCTTCCCCATAAGTCTCTTTCATCTCATTGAACAGCTCTCGCGGTGTGCAGCCTCTCAAGTACAGGAACCTGATACCACTCTGCAGTCAGCTAGCTCCACTATCACACCTTGCTCCACTTTAGCACCCCCTAAAAGAGAAACTCTTAGGAGTTCAGAGCTACAAAATGACCATGTGACCTATAGAGATACAGTATGGATTATTATACATGTCCAATTTCAGCCTCCTACAGTGGGTCAGAGGAAATCTTCAATGAGCAGCCCTTATATGTAATCCTGTTTTGGGGAGCCTGGCTGAATGACAGTTAAGAAAATTGCTTTGTGGAGTAAATGACTTACATACAATCTTTTGGGTGCTGCTAGTTTCTTCATGCTTTCCTTTTCTTCCCACTTGTCAAAGAGGATTTGGTACCACTCTGATAAAAAAAAAAAAAATAAAAAAATAGAAAAACCAAAAAGGCAGTTTGGATGAAAAATAAAATGTAGTGTTGCATCAGAAGGATTTAGGAATGGCCTCTGACCTCGCAGTGAGTCAACAAATCGCCTTTTGAGAAATCCTCTTACAAGCCTTTCATGCCTACTGAGAAAAAAGCAACAAAAATCCCTTTGAACCTTTTTTTTTTTTTGGTGTTGTGGATTTTTGGCTGAAAATACATCAGATATGAATGTTGAGGAGCGTGATTTAGTGGCACTGAGGTGCCTTTTACAGCTGCTCTGTGTTTCAGAGGTGACAGACCAAAGGCAGGCATTGAATAGACGTTGTTTGTTTTGTTTTGGTTTTCCCCTCACAAATGTGTGACATTTTACTCATATTTACAACCAGGGCTTAATATTAACTTCTTTGCTCACGAACCGCTGTGGCTAGGGATTTTTCAAAGTTACAAGCCACTCAGTCTTTTCACTAGCCACAATTCTGGGGATGGAAAATTATGTTTAATATTATCAAATTTGACTATGGCATGCTAAATTTTCCTTGAACTAAATTTACAACCTTTTTACATGTAAATGACCTTTATATACAGGTACATCTCAAAAAATTAGAATATCATGAAAAAGTTCAATATTTTTTGTCTCTCATTGCAGAAAGTGAAACCCATATATTATATGGGTTTATAGTGAGTGACGGAGGGAGGAAGGCCTGAAATAGGCAAATGTGAGTTATGTTATATGTGTTAAATGTGAGTCAGGCTGTTATATTTGTGTATTTATAATATTTATAATATTTATGTTAAATGTGAGTCAGGCTGTTATATTTGTGTATTTATAATATTTATAATATTTATAATTGTGTATTTATAATTTTTCTGCATTGATGTATGTGGTTATTGTGTATATTTTTTTATCTTGATTCTTTTTTCTAAAGCCCATCCAGGGACAAGAGTTGCAAATTAGCTAATAGCTATACACTCTATGTGCAACACATCAGATTGATTGTCTTTGATTAATTGTCTATGTTTATTGCACTGTCCCTGTCAAATAAACTAATCTACTACTATATAGATTAATTACACAGAGAGGGATATACAGTATTTCAAGTGTGTATTTATTTTAATTGTGATGATTATGGCTTACAGCCCATGAAAACCCCAAATTCAGTTTCTCAAAAAATTATAATATTACAAAAAATTAATTTAAAAAAAATAGTTTTTTAATAGAAATGTGGACCGACTGAAAAGTATGTTCATGTACACACTCAATACTTGGTCGGGGCTCCTATACTTCCATAAAATAGTAGTCTCTCCTGTGTGTCCTGGGTCTTCTCCCCGTTGGACGTGCCCAAAACACCTCAAGTGGGAGGTGTCCAGGAGGCATCCTGATCAGATACCCAAACCACCTCAACTGGCGCCTTTCGATGTGGAGGAGCAGCGGTTCTGTTCTGAGCCTCTCCCGGATGACTGAGCTCCTCACCCTATCTCTGAGGGTGAGTCCAACAATCCTACGGAGAAAGCTCATTTCAGCCGCTTGTATCCACGATCTCATTCTTTCAGTCATTACCCAAAGGTCATGACCATAGGTGAAGGTAGGAACGTAGATTGAACGGTAAATCGACAGCTTTGCTTTAGAGCTCAGCTCCCTCTTCACCACAACAGACTGGTACAATGTCCACATCAGTGCAGAGGCTGCTCCATTCTATTGGTCAATCTCTCACTCCATTCTCCCCTTACTCATGAATGGGACCCAAAGATACTTAAACTCCTTCACTTGGGGCAGGAGCTTGTCCCCAATCTGGAGAAGACAGTCCACCTTTTTTCTGGCTGAGCACCATGGTCTCGGACTTGGAGGTGCTGATTCTCATCCCAGCTGCTTCACACTCAGTAGCAAACAGTCCGAGCAAGACCTGTAGGTCATTGCTCGATGAAGCCAACCGGACAACATCATCTGCAAACAGCAGAGATGAGATCCTGTGGTCACTGAGCATGACACGCTCCGATCCTAGATATCCTGTCCATAAAAATTATGAACAGGATTGGTGACAAAGGGCAACCCTGGTGGAATCCATCTCTCACTGGAAACAAGTTTAACCCTTTAACTGCCCAGATTAAATGGACAGGTCGTGCACCCCGAGTGGCACAGCACAGCAACTGCACGTGTCAACTTATTGACGTCCCCCGGCTATACTGAGAATTTGTACTAATCTCTATTGATCTGACAGTTTAGAAGGTGGCAGACACGTGCCGAAGGAATCATGGCTGACATGGAATATAGCAAAGAAGAAGAAATCCTCATTATTCTTCCTTTTTCCACTTTGAGCTCACACACCAATGTGGATGCCGCCATGTTTGGTCATCGCTGACCGCTGCCGCGATGATGACTGAAACCGCATGAAACGGGAAAAATAGCCATGTAATACAAACGAAATTCACGTGGGATAATCATAAGAGTTTGTAGATGTGGAAGTGGGTGTAAATTACTAAGTAAACGTGATACATTGATCACGATGGACGAAAAGCTGAGCTACCAGTACCAAGATGGCAGCACCTGCGATCGTCATGCATTCTCACAGGAAAACTGCATTTTACAGGAAAAATAGCTGTGTAATACAAACGAAATTCACGTGGGGTAATCATAAGAGTTTGTAGATGTGGTACACGGTGTAAATGGCTGAGTAAACACACAAACATCGACTACGATGGATGAAAACGGACCGGTCACATGGGCGGGCGAGCCCCCCCCACCCGGCAACATGTAAGAGAAATATGTTTTTTGTTTTTTTTACATTTTATTGATTTTCTGGTTCATATACTTTGAAGATTAGATAAAAACATACCATCCATCCATCCATCCATCTTCTTCCGCTTAATCCTTTTCGGGTCGCGGGGGGGCTGGAGCCTATCCCAGCATCTTTGGGCAAGAGGCAGGGTCCACCCTGGACAGATCGCCAGTCCATCACAGGGCCAACACAGAGAGACAGACAACCATTCACTCTCACAGTCATACCTAAGGACAATTTAGAATCCCCAGTTAGATGCCAATTAACCTAACTTGCATGTTGACAAATCGGTGCCAAAAAAAACGGACCATTCTTTATGTAAATGTGTCCAAAGTCCACTTTTGACTGAGTTACGTAATTTATATAGCTGCCGTGACATTATACAAATTAGATGCATAAATTTATTCCTATCTGAAACTTTGGATCATATTCTACATCTTTCTAATGACAGTAAACCATTATCTCTTGTAACTTTCAAGTTATAGCCTTGGAAATCTCAACTATTTTATTGAGAAATTTTTTTACCACTCTTGACCACTAGGGGGGCCTTGAGTTGCTTTGCGTTGCCCCAGGCGCCACATGGCACCGGGGGCAGTTAAAGGGGTATTGGTACTGGTGCTGGTAATACAAACCAAACTCTTGCAACGGTTGTATAGTGTATCATCATATAAATAATATGATGGGTGATTGTTACCTCCACCAAGGAAGTAATGTTTTCTTCCGTGTTGGTTTGTTTGTTTGTTTGTCAGCAGGATTACACAAAAACTACTCTACAGATTTGGATGAAATTTTCACCAAAGGGGGCCCTTGGCCCAAGGATGAAGCCATTAAATTTTAGTGATGATCTGAGAGTGCATACCTCCACCAAGGGCCTTGTTTGTTTTTGTGCAGCAGGATTACACAAAAAATACTGGATGGATTTGGATGAAATTTTCACCAGAGGTGGTCCTTGGGCTAGAGAGGAACCTATTTTATTTCGCTGATGATTCCAGAGCGCATACCTCCACCAAGGCTCTATCTTCTCACAATGTGTTAGCAAGATTACTCCAAAACTACCGGACAGAGTTTGATAAAATTTTCACCAGAGGTGGCTCTTGGGCTACACATGAACCCATTACATTCTGGAGGTGATCCATGAGTGCACACTTCCACCAAGTCTCAATGTCTTAGCAATGGCTTAGCAGGATTATGCAAAAACTACTGAATGGATTTTTACCTCTGCCAATATTTTTGCCTGCTGACAATATGCAGTGGCAGAGCAGAGTTTGGCTGAACAGCAGCCTTGGTAGAGGTATGCACTCTCTGAGTGCCCTCTAGTATTATGACTGTTACAACTGTCTCCATTAAAATAACAGAAAATCCTAGTGCGTGTTCTTTCTTCGTGAACTCCAAAGTTGTGCGATTTCAAAATAAGCCACTGAAATAGCATTAAACAATGCACTTCTGACATCAGACCTCCTTTTTTCTTATCAAAAGCACATTGTCATTATATGTACCATAATACCGGTGCACATGAGATTGCATGCCACCAAACCTCTTTGAAATGACTCTCCACCTCCCAGTACAACGTGGGCACACTGTCTACTGGTAATCATAATAATAATCAGAATCAGAATCAGAATCAGAATTCGATTTATTGCCATTGTTCATGTAGTACACAAACTAGGAATTTGTCTCGGTGCCATGCTGCAACATAAAAACATGATGAGATAAAGAGATAAACTAAAAAACTAAAGGACTAAAAACATGCAATAAGTGTAGAAAAATAAGTAATAATAATAATAATAATAATAATAATAATAATAATAATAATAGTAATAATGAGTAATACTAGTCAAGGCAGTTTTAAATAAATTAGCAAGTAGCAGATAATATGGGGTACCACAGTGCAGTTGATAATGCAACAGAAAAACAGTGATGAATGTCATGAGTCTGGTTGAGCTGCTGTACATAGTGCACGAGAGTCAATAAGTCACTTAATGTTCAGCAGTCTGATGGCAGAGGGGAAAAAGCTATTCATGTGCCGGGAGGTTTTAGTCCGAATGGACTGAAGTCTTCTACCTGAGGGGAGGGGGGCAAACAGTACGTGACCAGGGTGTGAAGGATCGGCTATGATCTGGCCAGCACGCCTCCGGGTCCTGGAGATGTACAGGTCCTGGAGAGATGGGAGCTTGCAGCCGATCACCTTCTCAGCAGTGCGCACGACGCACTGCAGCCTTAGTCTGTCCCTGGCAGTGTCTCCTGCATACCACATAGTTATGGAGGAGGTGAGGATGGACTCG